>CM044319.1:86442500-87942274 GCA_024291935.2 Okapia johnstoni | reverse complement strand
GAGAGAATGAATTTTAAATTTTTTTGAGAAAAAAAGTAAAATGTTGCATAAATACAAGGTATACTGCTAAGAGAAAGATGATCTGTTTCTCATATAAAATATGATTACTCTAGTCTGTTTGGTGTCTGTGATTGTTTCCCTTCAAGGAACAGACTCGATTTTTTCTCCCTACTAGGATGAGTTATACTACGACCTCAGTTTTTAAAATGAGAAAATTCATTGTGCTGAAATTTTGATAAATGTATGATTCTTTTTATTACGAAAGAGACAATTTCTCAGAAAATTCTCAGCGACTTCAAGTTTTCTTTTGAAACAAACAGATAAAGCTCATCTAAATCCTTTGGGCGATTTTAAGAAAGGAAAGAAACAGTTGTTTTTCTTGGAATTATGAAAATGGAGTGATTTCTTATTTGGTCTATCTGGTGCATTCTTAGGCAACATCATTTTTCTGGTCTTGGCCACCTGACAAAGACGCATTTCTGTCTTTAGCTTCTTTGCTTAAGCTTCTCATGTGACTCAGTACCATCCAAAGTGCTTTTGTTTATGCCCTCATTTCAGGCATCAAACAGGAAAGAAAACCTATCTGAAGCTGAAGGGTATTTGAGTCAAAAAATGGAATGGCTGAGTTATATTTTTAGATCTTCCTACTGATTCAGGAGACAGCTGTGGTCAGTGCTGCCTAACCCAGAGGCAGGAACGGCTGAAATTTGGCCTCCAAATGGAAAGTCCGACAGCACAGTAAAGTTTGTGAATAGAATTTTTTTTAAAGAGAAATTTTTTATCTGTTTTTTCGATGTGAGCCATTTTTATAGTGTTTATTGAATTTGTTACAATGTTGTTTCCGTTTTATATTTTGAATTTTTTGGCCACGAGAAATGTGGGATCTTAGCTCCCCAACCAGGAATCAAACCTGCACCCCCTGCATTGGAAGGCGAAGTCTTAACCACTGGACTGCCAGGGAAGACCCTAGAATTTCTTTATATTTCCCCCTTCCTTCTTGACTTACACTGGTGTTCAACCCTGGCTGCATGTTAGAGTCACCTGGGAGCTTTAACATAAATGAGTGCCTGGGCCCCTCTACTCCCACCCTCAGGTTCTGATTTAATTGGTGGGGTCTGGGGACCTGGGATTTTAAAATGTCTTCCAAGTAATTCTACTGTAGGACCAGGGTTGAGAAGCCCCCTCTAGACTCTGGACATCTCCCCCACAGCCTGCCCTGCATGTGGCATGTGGCAGAGAAAAAGTACAAATCCAAACCTGCTCTTGGACCTTCTCATCCAAAAGCACCTAGCTTCAAATGGCCTGAAATTTCTGGCCTATGCTTTCCTCCAATGGCAAAGATTTTGCATCTTAAAGTGGACTTGAAGTCTCCATGAAGCTGGCGTGCGCTGGATTGTTAAGAGTCCAGGTGAGGGAATCAGACCTAGGGTAGACTCTGAAGGTCCTTGGATAAGTGATTCGTTTTTCTGCAGCTTGATTTTCTCTTCTGTGGAAATGGGATCCCAATGCCAACCTTGAAATTTGTTGTGGATTAGAAAAGTATCCTGCCCAGTAACTGGCCCAGAGGAGACACCTACTAAGAGCTAGCAGCCATTGTGTATATCTGTAAGAGGAATCTTGTTTATTTCATGCTTTTCCCTTGGAGGTATATATATATATATATATATATATATATATATATATATATATATTTCTACCTGATTTCCAAAAAAGACTAAAATTCCACCAGTAGAGATTCTTTTCTTTGGTTGTGATGTATCAGATACTAGAAAGCTCCGATTTTGGTGCCGATTCCCCTCTGCATTCACTTTTGTTAGTTTCTCTTCTGTAGCCCCCTTACCAGGTAGGTGCCAAACAACAGAGAATGATGTGGCCTGAGCATGCGCAGGCCACCTAGCCTTTTATGGAATCATTCATTGCTTCATTGGAACACTGACCTGTCTTTGGTCAACAATCACAGTGTGAGTCGGAGCACAGTTGTCTTTAAGAAGAGGGGCTTCTCTAAGCTGCCCACTGATGCTCCCCAGGGTGAGTGAGGACAGAGCATGACCCCAGACAGGACTGCCGGCTTCAGGACTCCAGGAGCACTAGGCATCAGACAGCAGACAGGCCCCCTGCCAAGAATGGTTTTAACATTTTAAAATGATTGGAAACAAAAATAAGAATAAGGTTTGGGGATGCATGAAAACGATATAAAATTCAATTTTCAGTATCTGTCAGGCTTTGTGGAACACAGGCACGCCCATTTGTTTAAGTACTGTCCATTCATTTAAGTACAGCAGAGTGGAGTAGTTGCAACAAACAAGATGGATTACAAAGCTGAAAATATTTATCTGGCCCATGACAAAGGGAGAGGTTGGCTGACTATTTTCATAAATGTTAGTGAAAAGAATTTACTTTTCCATTTTTATTTAACTGAGCTACAGACTGGTCCTGGTCCCCCTTGCCAACTCCTTCCACATTCTTCCTTTTCAAGGGGTGTTTGTAGCCAGGCTCTAGGGTCCAACCCTAAGGCTGTATCAGTGTCTCTCCCACAGCATCTTTAATGTTTAAGCAAAGTGAAGTGTATCAGAATAGGAGAATGTTAAGTATATCTTTAATATACTACCCAAAAAAGGAAGACTTTATATAGGAAATATGAAAAGAAAACCAAACTCTCTAAATTTAAACTGACCTTCCTGATTACTCCTTACACACAGGATTTTCAGACTCTATAAAAAAAATTAAGGCATAATTTGCATACAGTAAAATTCACCCTTTTAAGCATTCAGTTCTATGATTTTTGAAGTATAGTTGTGTAGCTGTCTCCATAATCAGGATATAGACTAGCTCATTACCTTCATAAATTTCAGCTTGCCCCTTTGTGGTGAACCCTCTCCCCAGCCCCAGCCTCCACTGATCTGATGTCTGTCTTTAGAGTTCTGCAGCTTCCAGAACATCATATAAATTAAATCACACAACAGGCGAGCTGCTTCTACTTGGTGTCAGGCTTCTGAGGTTCCATGCATCAGGTTTTTCTTTTTATTGCTAAGTAGTGTCCCACTGTGTGGATATGCCACTGTTTCATTTATCCTTTCATGGGTTGATGATTTTCCAGTTGTTTCCAGTTTTTGGTAATTATGAATAAAGCTGCTGTAAATATTCATCTACATTTAAGTGGGCATGTTTTCATTTCTCTTTGGTAAGTACCTAGGAGTGGGATTGCTGGGTCACATGATAAGGACATATTCAACTTCAGAAGAAGTTGCCAAGCTGGTTCCCAGCATGTTAGTTTGCATTAAGTGAGAGCTTCAGTTGCTTGCATCCTTAACAGTTCTTAGTATCATTGGTGCTTTAGGTTTTAGCTGTTCTAATACCTGTGTGTAGTAGCATCACACTGCTGTGTTAATTTGCGTTTTCATAGCAATGGATGATACTGAGTATTTTTTAATGTGCTATTTGCCATCCATACCTTTTCCTGGATGAAATATTTGTTCAAATGAGTCGTGAGAGTTCCTTCTATATTTTGGGTACAAATCCTTTATTCGGTATGTGACTTGCAAATATTTTCTTCTAATCTGTGGCTTGTCTTCTATTTTTTTGACAGTGTCTTGTGAAGGGCAGGTTTTTAGAACTGATGGAGTCTTATGTATCATTTTTTCCTTTTTTGATTTGTGCTTCTTTTTCTGTTCTATGTAAGAAATCTTTGCCTAACCCAAGGTCACAAAATTTTTCTCCTATATTTTCTTCTAGACTTGTATTGTTCTAGGTGTTACATTTAAGTCTTTGACCCATTTAGAGATAATAGTTGTATTTGTGTGTGGTTCAGTGTATGAGTAGCTTTTATTTATTTTTGGCATAGGAATATCCAGTTGTTCCAGAAATAATTGTTGACAAGACGCTCCACTGAATAATCTTGGCACCTTTGTTGAAAATCATTCGACTATACATATGTGGGTGTATTTTATTCCATTCCATTGACTCTATATATCTGTCCTTCTGCCAGTTTTATATGACCTTGATTACTGTAATTTTAGAGTAAGCCTTGAGGTCAAGTTGTGTGAGTCCTTTAAATTTGTTGAGATGACATGAAATTCAAGATTCAGGATAGCATGTCACATCTAGATAGAAATTAAGGTTCTTAACTTGGAACCTGCAGATGGTTTCAAGAGTATGTCGATGTCTTGAGATTCCAACTTTTGTATGTATTTGTTCTCCTAGAGAATGGCCCACAAGTTTCTTGAGACTCTTGAAGAAGTGTTCCACCAATAAAATAACCACTGGAACAGAGGAAAAAGAAAGTAGTTAAATGCAGAAGGAACTTCTGGTCATGGACTAAAGCATGTGCCAAGAACCACCCTGGGACCATGAAGTAGCTCTCAAATAGGGGTGCCAGATAAAATACAGGATGCTCAGTTAAATTTGAATTTCACATAAAAGTGAATTTTGTTTCCTTTGTGTCCTACGTATTGCATATTGTTCTTCTGAAATTCAAATTTAACTGGGAGTTCTGTAGTTTTAATTTGCTTAGTCTGGCAACCCTACCTGAAAAGCCTAACTAATTCTTACTCTGATTCCCAGCTTTGCTCAGAAGAGTTCCTCAATGGCAATATAAATTCTTGCCAAATAATTATACAAGGCCAATTTTATTAGCTTGCATTTAAAGTAATAACTTAGCTCATAGTTTTACATCTTCATAGTTCCTTTCACGGAGAAGGCAATGGCACCCCACTCCAGTACTCTTGCCTGGAAAATCCCATGGACAGAGGAGCCTGGTAGGCTACAGTCCATGGGGTTGCTAAGAGTCGGACACGACTGAGTGACTTCACTTTCACTTTTCCCTTTTCCCTTTCATGCACTGGAGAAGGAAATGGCAACCCACTCCAGTATTCTTGCCTGGAGAATCCCAGGGATGGCAGAGCCTGGTGGGCTGCCGTCTATGGGGTCTCAGAGTCAGAAATGACTAAAGCAACTTAGCAGCAGCAGCAGCAGCAGTTCCTTCCAAGGGCAACTGTCAAACTGTGTTACGGCATTAAAAATGTGTAAAAATATAGGAAATAAGGCCACTGGTAAACTTATCTTACCCTTTTCCCACCTCTTCTGCTAGTCTCATGCCTCTGCAGTAATCATTATTCACGTTTTGGTGTGTAGTTTTACATTGTCCTCTCTGTACATATAGGCATATGTGAAGCGTACGTAAATTCTCATGTATCCATGCAGCTATTTTATATAAAGAAGAAATAATCTTGTGCATACTATTCTGCAGATTTTTTTCTTAATCTATTGTGGAAATCTTACCATGTCTTAAAACAGAAAGCAAGCTTGGTCTTTTTGATGGATGAATAGTATTCCATTATGTGAATATTTATGTACTCAGTTTTTATTGAAATGCACTATTTTCATTCTTCCATTATAAATGATGTTTCAATGACTATATATGTATGTACATAATTATATGCAATGACATATGTGTGTGTATATATATGTATATGTATGTCAAAAGTTACATATATTAAGCATTTTAATAAGTATTGCAAAATTGCCATCCAGAAAGATTGAACAGTTTTGCTCATTTGCTCACAGCATTTGAGAATGCCTGTTCACCCACATTTTTGTTAATCCTGGTATCCCATATTTTGATTTATTTTTATGTGTTAACTAATAGATAAAACATGGTGTCTTCCTGGTTTTCTTTGCATTTTAAAAATTGTGAATGAAAGAAAACTTTTTTTTTTAATGAATTGCCTATTTTTATTTTTGCCTGCTTTTCTTTTGGGTTGCTCATTTTAAAAACTGATCCACCTTGGGACTTCCCTGGTGGTCCAGTGGTTAAGACTCCATGCTCCTAATGCAGGGGGCATGGGTTCGACCCCTTGTCAGGGAAATAAAGTCCCACTTACTGCCTGGTGTGCCAAAAAAAAAAGTTGATCTGCAGTAGCTCATTGTTAATGAGAAAATCAGCCCTTTGTGCTTTGTGTTATTAATATTTTCCCCTACTTATCTTTTCTCTTTTGATTCTGCTTATGCTCATTGTTTTGCCCTTTAGAATTTTATCATTTTTCAATCCAAGTTCATCAATGGGGTGGTCAGTAGATTTTAATTAGAATTCTAATGTTTGATAACAGTACTATATTATACAATATTTTGAGAACTGCCTAATTTGAACCAGGAATTTATGCCGGAGTCCAGCCCCAGCAGGTCAGGGTTCCCTCAGGATGGACGGCGTCGGCGATACGAATGAGAAGACACAGTGAGTCGTAGTGTTTCCAAGTGTCTTCTGACTTTATTGTTTTTAAGACAGCTTTTATATTTTTAGTGGTACATAGAAACAAATGTAAAGTATAGAGTCATGCCAGATCAGCTCGATGGATCAGCAGTTTTTGATCCATATCGGAACCAGAACACTGTTTGTGTTTCTAAGTTATAAGAGGTTTAAAATTGTTTACATCATCTTCTGGCCCAGCGGCCTGCTAACATCTTGTGACTCTTTTATTGATAAGGGTTGATCAGCCAGGACACTTTTGTATCAGGCACAGCAGGAAAGAATTCATTAATAGAAAGTTTCAAGGTAAAACCTGTTTTTGGTCATTTACTCTATGCCTTGAGCTTAACAGAAAAGAATGTGGTTCCATAAAGTCATAGTACAGCAAGCTGAAACAATGTAGCACAAAGGTTAGTTCTTAGCAAAATCTATTTTAGAAGAGAATCAGGAAAAGCCTTTTTTCTAAGTCACAGAAAATAAGAAGAGGTTTATTGTAGCAAACATCAGAAAGACAGATATCATCTTTAAGGTGAGTGCTGAGGCAGCCTTCTGAGAATCCCTGAGGGCTGAGAAGCCGTGCTCAATCAGCCCTCTACTCTGTCATGGGTGGGATCTCGTGAGCTGGCTCCCGGCATCTCCCCCTTTTTTATTTTTTTAAGACGGCCAAATGGATTTCAGTCGCAAGCTTTGAATACTCAGCCGAAGAACTCTGACAATACAAGGAAGGATTATAATGAGAAGCAGAATTAAGGCAGCTACAGCAACATAACTGAAAATAGTTGATAAGAAATTCTTTTTAGTAATAAAGTCAGAAAAGGTATGAAAGAAATCATTAGCGGCCCCTGCAGTAGTGAAATCTAGACGGGACTGTTCTAAGGTCTTTATTTGATCATGAAGTTTTTTCAGATCTAAGCCAATGCTGGAGCTATTCCAAATACCTGAAATATGATTTTTAATTTTTTTCAATTATAATCTGTATCGTTTACTTTTAAAGGTGTCACACAAATCCACCAAAAGTCTGAGTGACAGGATAATGTCAATTTTACCTTTAAAGCCTGTAACTCGGTTCCAATATGTATGACTGCCTCTTCTAAGGCGTCTACTTTCATTTCTAACTTTTTATCTATAATCTCTTGCATAGCTAGTTAGAGAAATATTTTTGGACATAGTATTGACATATTGAGCAGTATGTACTTGTTGAGTCAATGATATTGTTGCTACAGTAACAGAAGTAATTGCTGTTATTAAAGCCGAAATCCCTAATATAAGTAGCCCTACAAATCGTCGGGGACGCATTAAATCTTGTAATTGTTGCGGAACAGTTAGACCGTAATTGTCATACCAATAGGTATTTACTGTGACAGGCAAGCAATGTAAGCATGACAACAATAACAACAAAAAGATGTCCAGGAGTTGTGGCGGCTCCCCGCTCGGCCACCAGCCCGTGAGCGTTCTTAGTCCACCTCCTAACTCGGCCACAGGTGGGAAGATCAGCGGCTCTAGTCGAAGCAGCAGGGCGAGGATGTCTGCGCGGCACAGGTGTAGGTCGCGGTCTGGGGCGAATGGGTCCTGGAGCATCGCTCAGAGTGAGATCCTGAAACTGCTGACAGGGCGGTGCCTGTTCTGAAAGAGGCTGTGGTTTTTTGAAAAGAAAGTAGGGAGGGGGTGGGGGCTGCTTTTCCAGCAGCGGCGGAAGATGGACTCGAGCAGTGTCTGTCTTGAAGCGCCAGGTGCCTGAGGCGATGTACTCGCAGTGAAGCCTCAGGTGAAAGGTCACTCGCCTTTCGGCTTTTCTTTGGTTTCCTCAGGTCAGGAATCTAAACAGGAGAAGTGGAATCCTGCGGAAACACAAGTATACCCTCTTCCCGCAAGTTAACAGCACAAATGGCCCTTTTTACTCTCTAGTAAGGAGGTCTTTTCACTTAACCAGGGGCGGAGTCATAGCCCCTTCAGGAATCCAGTGTCTCATCATTGCAGTCTGTCCCTGTGTGTCTATGTTTAAATGATTAATTATAAACAAAGCATGGTGTAGAACACGATGTGGAGAGGAATACTTAAATTTTACCTGTCTTAATTTAGCTGATTTTTTTTTTTTTTTTTAAAGTTTGGTGCGCCCTTTTTACTATGGCTTGGCCTTGGGGATTTACTCTTAATGGTAGAGATGGACTAGATGTTGGGCAGTCTGGACACAACTTGATTATTTGTCTAGCTACCTCCCTAGGGATATGAAACTCATGCCTTAAACCAGCTGCATTTTGACGGTGAATTTTGTGAGAATTTTTAACCTTGTCAATCTTCTTACATAAGTTTAAAGTAATTACTTTAGTTAATGCATCTGCCAAAGCATTTTTTTTTTTTTTCATGTAAAGGGCCGGGCAAGCCGGAATGGGCTCTAATATGTCCCACAAAATATTTTTTATCTCTGTGCTTAATCTCTTTTTGTAAATTAAATAACAAGGAGAAGATAGTAGTCTTATTTTCCAGAATATTAGCAGTCTCAATATGAGGAAACAACCCTACAATATATCGGGAGTCAGTTAAAAGATTGAAGGCATGGTCTCTCAAATGTTGAAAAGCCCAAATAACTGCCCTTAACTCAGCTCTTTGGGCAGACGTCTCTACAGTTACCTGAACATGGGATTTTTTATTAATAATTGTAACTGCTTTACCCTTAGAGGAATCATCTGTGAAAAACTAAAATTGCCCCTTTTAAAGGTTGAATAGAAAATTTCTTTGGAAAAATCACGGAATGTGTTTTCAAAAAATGTAAAATGGGGCTTGAGGGTAAATGAAACAAAATTTGTCCCCTGAAATCTATCAGGGCAACTTGCCAATCATCACTATTTTGTAAAAGAAATTGCAGTTGATCATTATTGAATGGAATCACTATACTTGCTACTTCCTTTCCAAAAAATTCCACACTTGTTTTTCTACCCTTTATAATTAATTGTGCCACCAAGCTGGGATAAGATAAAACTATTTTTCTTGGGGTCACTGGTAGATGGAGCCATTTTGGGGCCTTTTTGCCACAAGCATCCTGTAGGTGTATGTTCTGTGGCGACAATAATTAAATCCCATTCTCTGGTAATATTAATTTTAATTAATTGATCATTTAAAGCCTCATCCACTTTAACAAGAGCCGACTCTGCCTCACTAGTCAATTTTCTCTTAGAACTGGGATTAGGATCGCCCCTTAAGCAATAAATAAAGGCTTTAAATCTGCAGTAGTCAGTCTTATATGTGGGTGTATCCGATTAATATCCCCTAATAATTTTTGTAAATTATTTAAAGTTAGTAAACGATCTCTTTGCAGCTGCAAAGGAGCATGACTCACAGTATGGGTATTTAACACCCTTTTTAAATAAGAAAAAGGAGGATTTACTTGTATCTTATCTGGAACTATCTTCAAACCCCAGTTTTTCAAGGCCTCAATCAATTCAGATAAGATTTGTTGTAATAAGGCTCTATCTTTATGGACAGCTAAAATATCATCCATATAGTGTATCAAATATAAATTTTTATATTTTTGTCTAACATATTGCACATCTTGATCCACAAATTTTTGACACAAGGTGGGGTTATTTTTTATTCCCTGAGGCAAAACCTTGGGAGAGATCATTCCCAGGTCTCGGGAAAATTTTATTGATAGGCCACTCAGTGTGTTGTTATTGGACCAGGCCTTGAAAGTAACAAAAGTCTCTGGACCACTGTCTTACTAGCCTCTTGGTCTAGGAAAATATTTTTTCTTGTTGTTTTTTTTCCATATCTAGAGTTATATTATTACAATTATTGATCTCATATGAAACTGCATATCAGCATTACATCACAGGCTCAGTCACACATTTGTTAATGTAAGAAATAATCTTTTGAAACAAGTGACATAGAAGATAATATAGCTATAGCTAGCAGTTATTAGTAAAGTCATAAGTAAGAATTATAAGTCATGAACTTTTATTAGGTAGAACCCAGTATACCCCGGATCATCTGACTTTATTTGTTAAATGACTATAGCCTGGTGTTAATCTCTTGGTTGTACATCATGAAGCACCTGATCTTTATCTGAAGATTGTTTACTGAGATAAGCCTTAGAAACAAACTTAGAGTGTCCTTTTAATAACTTAATTAAATCTTTTAGCAATATAATATAACAAAGAACTATCTCAGAAGTGAGTCTTAGTAAACACTAGGCTTTAATTAACAAAGCTAGAAACTTAGTTTAACAATTTATAAAACTTAATATTTAGTGAAACATGATTTTTTCATTATGGAGGCATTAACCCTGTAGCCAAGGAAGGCTTTAACCCATCAGATAAAAATGAGGTCTGCCAGGGAGCTGGGAAAAGCCAAGCGGCCGTCTTGGATTTCCCATAGCCCTGACTCTTTGATTTTCAGCTATTTATCTATTTTTAATTTTCCAGTTTAGGAGTAGACTGTTGCCATGGTTTAAGGACATTAGGATAACACAAGTCTAACAGTGAGGGGTTATTTCTTGTATAAGCAGAATGAGCTTTTATATGTACCATAATCTTAAATAATGCTTATTTACTCTACCAAAGTAACAAAAAACTTTAAAAACAAATATAAATCACTTAAAGGTAAAGAAATTTATAATCTGTTATTGAAAGCAAATGAACTCAGGTAGTTTAATAGCTCTTTGGGATGTCTCAGGGCCCTCTGAAGCCTCCCAAAGACAGCTAGAAGTCAAGTTATTTAGGCAGTGTTGTCGATAGATATCAAAAGAGTTTATAACACTCAGTCACATAGAATCATATAGATCACTATGAAATAATATATTCACTTAGCCAAAATGATAAAGAAGATTTCAGGTAAGGTAAACATAGAACAAATCACTTCAGATGTAAAGAAACTTAAAATTCATTATCAAAGGAAGTTCAACATCTCAAGAAAACCTGCAAAACTCTTTCCTTGGGGTCCACTTTCCACAAAAACTTTCTATCACTTACTATACCCGTTTGTTTTCCCATCTTGAAACAGCCACCTGTAAGTCAAACTTACTTCCTTTTCCCTTCATAAAATGTAACTTCATTCCTCATACCTTCTTTACTGAAAACACACATCTTATTTTCCTTAAGCAACCAAGAACTGACCTTTAGATTAGCATTTTATAGATTGGTGAACATAAATACCAGTGATAACTGTTAAAAATTTTACTGAACTTTTTAGGATGGCATCAAACATTACTTATTAATAGTCCAAAATCTTTTTCTGTAAGTTAGCATTTAGTAATGAATGTTTTAGAATCTTATGTTATTTGGAAATGACCTAGCTATTTAATAAACTTCTGTTATTTACTTTAGCACAACCCTAGAAATTCAGGTTACTGAAATCTAGAGAGACTGTTTTAGACAGACATTTTTAATCTTAATAGAGTTTATCTAAAAGTTTGTATCTCATTTATATGTATATATATTTTAAGTTTTTTCACTTGAGGTACCTCTTTTGCCGACAAACTTGTGACAGATATAATAATATAATAATATTTAACTTATAATAAACCTAGGTACTATAAAAATATGCTTAATATTAATGACTATTAGACATGTCCATATTAGATTAGCAAATAAACATTAATACTAGATACTTAATATTGAATATTTTTCAGTTCACGTGAATCTGACATTTAGTTAGGTTAATTTTTCTTGTATTTAGAATTGTCTGATTTGTAAGCGCTTACTTTTAGGCCAATTAAACAGAGCTCATTGACCAATTAGGCTTCAGCAGTGTTGTACAACGACGGAGACACACTGAGACACATCAATCTGGACAGACAGAAACCTCACAGTTTTCCACTTCAAATTTAAAATGTCTATTTTCCCTTTTTGCTTTTTTTTTTTTTATTTCCTTCTCTCTAATGTCTACCTCATACCTTTCTTTTTTTCTCCTTAACAGGTATTTTTTTAGATTCATGCACGGGATCTAAGGCATCCCTAATCATGTTCCATAAGGAAAAGGTATCCGTAGGCACCTTTTCTGGGCCGTGCAGAGTATAATAAGTTTTTAATTGTTTTCTTACTTTCTCCCAAGTTTCTAAGTTAACAGTACCCTCTTCTGGAAAAGATTGAACGCTAGCTTTTTTCACCTTAATTCCTCTTTTATTCAATAATTGTAAGATTACTTGTATAAAAAGTTGTTCTTTTGACTCGCTATTACCCATTTTTATCTTTTTTGTTTTTTCTTTTTCTTTTTCTTTTTTTACAAGTTTACTTCTTCGAGAATTATTCTCGAGGCCTCAAAATCTTCTCAAAATGTTCTGACCTACCCACTATCCTTACCCTACCTCTCTTATGCAGGGGGGTCTGCAGTACCCTCAGTGGGGGGCCTATCCGTCCCGAAAGCTGACCGATTGGGGGGGATTACCTTCAGGTCCCCGTTCCGGGCGCCACTTGCCGGAGTCCAGCCCCAGCAGGTCAGGGTTCCCTCAGGATGGACGGCGTGGGCGATACGAATGAGAAGACACAGTGAGTCGTGGTGTTTCCAAGTGTCTTCTGACTTTATTGTTTTTAAGACAGCTTTTATATTTTTAGTGGTACATAGAAACAAATGTAAAGTATAGAGTCATGCCAGATCAGCTCGATGGATCAGCAGTTTTTGATCCATATCGGAACCAGAACACTGTTTGTGTTTCTAAGTTATAAAAGGTTTAAAATTGTTTACATCATCTTCTGGCCCAGAGGCCTGCTAACATCTTGTGACTCTTTTATTGATAAGGTTTGATCAGCCAGGACACGTTTGTATCAGGCACAGCAGGAAAGAATTCATTAATAGAAAGTTTCAAGGTAAAACCTGTTTTTGGTAATTTACTCTATGCCTTGAGCTTAACAGAAAAGAATGTGGTTCCATAAAGTCATAGTACAGCAAGCTGAAACAACGTAGCACAAAGGTCAGTTCTTAGCAAAATCACCAGCTGAATTAACAAATTGTCTTATTATTTGTATTAAAACTAAACTTTTATTTATATAAATCCCTAACTATTATGCTTTCATTATATAGGCTAAATACGTTAAGAGTAAAAACATAGTGAGTGACTATAGATTAAGTAACAATTTCACAAAGCAATATTTCTTATATTTCCTAACAAGCCTTTCTTCCCTACAAAGGGCTCTGTGCCCATCGGGTCTTTCTGTGCAGAGGCTCTCAATGCTGTTTTATTATTAGGGAGAAGTTATGCACATTAGCTCCAAAGGCACAGGTATATTTATTAAACAAACCAATATGTTAGCAAAAGGAATTTAGATCAGCATACTTTATATCCCAGATAATTTTATTTAGGGTGCTACCGTTCAGGGGCCTTGTCGATTGAGATTTCAGATTGATCTATTTTAGAAGAGAATCAGGAAAAGCCTTTTTTCTAAGTCACAGAAAATAAGAGGTTTATTGTAGCAAACATCAGAAAGACAGATATCATCTTTAAGGTGAGTGCTGAGGCAGCCTTCCGAGAATCCCTGAGGGCTGAGAAGCCGTGCTCAATCAGCCCTCTACCTCATGACTCTGTCATGGGTGGGGTCTTGTGAGCTGGCTCCCGACAAGTTTACTTTTAAATAATTCTGTTTTGTCCAAGATTTATATTGACAGGACTGATCCTATTGTCTTTTTAGAATGTTTAATTAAACGTAACTAGCCCTAGTTTATGGCTATTTTAAGAAGGACTGGAATGGATCTTCTAAATCATATTTAAATGCTTGTAATTTGTTTTGATTTTTTTGAAGCTGAAACACTGCAACCATTTTATTAAGAGGCTTCATTCATTTTTAAGAAAGAACTATTCAGCAAAGTTCCCTTTAAATAATTGGCATGGGTTTCTTAGTATTTTGTTAAAATCACCAAGTTAATTTTAGTGGCATTGTTGGATAACAGAGTATTTCTTAGAAGTTCTGGATGGTGTAATGGTCTGATTTCAAAAAGTGTTCTTTATCCAGGCTTGGGCAGAAAAAGACCTATCTTAATATTCAGCAAAATGCAAATTTCCCTTATGCTTTAATTTCCTGTTATATATTTAGCACTTTTCCCTTGAGAACAACCCCTTTTTTTCCTGACCAGGAATTTTTGTGGTCCTCTATCTTCATTTTCACTCTTTAAAACTGGCCTTTTTTTTTTTTTTTTTCGGTTGTGCAAAAGGGAATTCTTTTATTTCTGTAGAAAAGCTTCATAATGAGAGAAATAATAAGTGAGACAGAGAAATGAGAACTCATATTAGCATTTCTATGAGGCTTAAAATAAACTCTCAGCTGGAGAGAAGTAAATTTAATATTATTATATTTTCTTTTATAAAGAAGGAGTAGGACGGGGTAGGATGGAGATTTGGGGACTATACTAACTGAAAGAAAAATCACTCGTGTTTTTGTTTTCTAAGGGAAAAAATCGTTATTATGTTCAGCCTTAAGAGTGCTAAAAACTATGCTCAGTGTACTGACTCCTTTAAAAAAATCTCTTATGTGAGGTTTTCCTTGCTTCCCTCACCTTCAGTGGACCCTTGAGATGTTTTGTATGTTTGGAAGAGGCTTAAAAAATTTTTTTTTTATTGGTGTATGGTTGATTCATAATGTTGTGTTGATTTCACGTGTACAGCAAAGTGAATCAGTTATCCATATCCATATATTCACACTTTAGATTCTTTTCCCATGTAGGCCATTATAGAATATTGAGTAGAATTCCCTGTGCTGTACTTGAGTGCGTGTGAAGTCATTTCAGTTGTGTCTGACTCTTGGCGACCCTAAGGACTGTAGCCTGCTAAGCTTCTTTGTCCATGGGGTTGTTCAGGCAAGAATACTAGAGTGAGCTGCCATGCCCTCCTCCAGGGGATCTTATATGCCAGGGTTGATGTCTTCTTGCTTCTGTCCTTGCCCGGGCACACAGCATCCCAGGTAGTCTATTCCTAGCCTGGTCTGTGGCCCCAGTTCTCATGACATTCAGCTTGCCCACTCCATTGTCTCTTCCTGAAAGAGCTCAGTGTCTGGGGCTCCCTCCCAGGAAGACCTGTGCACTGGGGAGCTGTGTCTTCTGACGCAGCTTGGGCCCCGAGCACTGCTCGTCCACCCCAGTGATCAAGCCAAATTCTTGTGCCTGTGTCTGCTGAGCTCCTCTGGGAGAAGGAGGGAGCTGGCCAGGGGTACTGGAACCACTGTGAATAAGCGGTTCTAAATGTCACTGGTCCGCTTGCTTCACTTCACTGAGAAGAAAATTGAAGCCAGAAAGTGCAAAAAAAAAAAAAATGCAGGGCCATCCAGGTCCTAAGTAGCCACATACAGCTTGAGGATGGTCTTGGCATCCAGTTGGTTGACCTTCACATGCCTGGTACAGTCCCCTTCTCTAGGCCCTGGGACCTGTGGGGCACATGCAGTGTGCCCGGTGTGGCATGGTGTGGAGTCTCTGGTCTTCATGGTGGGTTGCCGTACCATCTGGGCATGCTTGTTTGTTAAGGAGCTAGCTCCTGTGGGTTTATGTAGAGCACTGACATAGCTAGTTTTTAATGAACTCAGTATAAATGAGAAATTCCAGTGGGTGGGGAGGTGGGACCCCTTGCCCTTGATGATAGGCCTGCAGGGCTGCAGGCTGGAGATCTCTTTGCTTAGTAACCACTGCCAGGCTTTTTGTTTCCTCCAGCCTGAACCTAGGTAATGTCCTCAGGGATTGGGATTTGGGCAGCCTGGTTTAGAAAGGAGTGGGAATTGGGTGTTCCATAAGCTCAATATGGGGGCTTCCCTGGTGGCTCAGTGGTAAAGAATCTGCCTGCCAATGCAGGAGATGCGGGTTCAATTCCTGGGTTGGGAAGATCCCCTGGAGAAGTAAATGGCAACCCACCAGGATTCTTGCCTGGAGAATCCCATGGACAGAGGAGCCTGATGGTCTACAGTCCATAGGGTCGCAAAGAGTCAGACACGACTTCATGACTAAACAATAACAACCAAGCTTAATATGGCCCCTCGTGCACAGCCTTCTACCCTAAACAAAGAAACAAATAAACAAACACCTTCAGGAAGCCGGCAGTTCTGGCAACTCTGGAGAGTTTGTGGCCTGGAGAAGCTCATAAAACAAACTGAATCCTCAGGTCAAAGGCTCAGCCTAAACATCTACTTCCCATTCATCCCTCCATTTCCATGACTTGGAACCTTCCAGGCCTAACCTACTCACAGTCTGACACTCAAACACATTTTTTGTAGAATGCTGGGAGAGGGGGAGGAGATGATGCTCTTTGCCTTTCAAAGCAAGGTTAGTAATCTAAAGACTCATCCTTTCACTGGCAGTTTCTGCAAGTGAAGCTGCTCAGTCGTGTCCGACTCTTTGCAACCCCATGGATTGCAGCCTGCCACGCTGTCCATCCATGGGATTTTCCAGGCAAGAGTACAGGAGTGGGTTGCCATTAAAGTGAAAGTAAAGTCACTCAGTCGTGTCCAAATCTTTGCGACCCCGTGGACTGTAGCCTACCAGGCTCCTCTGTCCATAGGATTTTCCAGGCAAGGGTACTGGAGTGGGTTGCCATTTCCTTTTCCAGAGGATCTTCCCAACCCAGGGGATCGAACCCAGGTCTCCTGCATTGCAGGCAGATGCTTTACCATTTGAGCCACCAGGAAAGCCAGTTTCTGAGCACTGATTAAAATGGTGTTGGAGGAGGTCATTGAGAAGACTTGACTGCTTGCTGACTTTCCAGCTTACCCTGAGCAATTGATAGCTCCTCACTCATCCCCATCTCATCCTTGGAATGTGCATTCTGCCCGCCATTACCATGATGAGAGCCATCTTCAAGGACATGACCTTGAGAACAACGTGATGTTGAGACCATCTGGACTGGAGACATGGCTAAACCTCTACATAAAATTTAAGATTCTGGAGAGCAGGGACAGAAATCTGTCTTGTGATGCCCAAAATACACTTCATAAGTAAGTTCCTTTTGCTTATTAAATCTGCCACCTGCCGATCCAGAGGGGTCTGCCTTGTCCTCACTCTACAGGGGCTAGTTTCAGATTTCACCCTGGAAGCTCACGAGTTTTCAAACTGACAGATGGCAACACATTTTGTAAACTTCTAGAGCTTGGAACCACCCTAGAATTCATCTTGGCGATTTCTCTAATTTTGCAGAAGAAAGTGAAGGCCAAAGAGATGAATGTCAGAGTCAGGAGTTGAATATTGCTTACTTCCCATCTTTGAGCTCTCTTTGCCAAAAAATTTAAGCTTAGACATTTGGAATCACAAGGACAGTCCTCTGGGCAGGTGTGGTGGGAATTGCCCATAAGAACGTATATAGGTTCTTACAGGCATTCAGATTCACATTCAGTATTCGGTTATTTATGTGCCTGGCTGTGTGTGAGGCTCCTTTCTCTGTATAATGTATTTTTAATCTTCACATTTCTTTGGAGGAGGCATTTCCTTTGCTTAATAGGTGAGGAGACTGGAGCGGGTAGAGTATCTTGGTGATTTACCCAAGGTCAAACAGTGGGTGGGTTGATACTGGAGTCCCCTGTCTACATATGTAGTGTTTTCTTCATTGTAATCACAGCTGTCTACTGCTCATCCTGAAATGTATAGAAAAATTCATTATACATGATGCTGAGCTCAGTATTGAAATTCATCCCATTCGGTTGAAGACTTAAAATGGTAAAATACTCACTGTAATCATTGCATCATTTTATTTTTTGGCAATTAAGAGACATCTTAAACTAGCAGGCTATTGTTTTAAGATGGCCTCAACATAAAACCATTTTCATCTGGATCAGAAACAATTTTCCTGCATGGCTTAATGCTTTTGCCTAACACCTTCGGAAATCACTGTTAAAAGTGTAATTTTGTATTTTAACTGATAGAAAACCTCTAAAAATAAAATGAGTTTTATTAAAATAATAATTAACTTGCAGTAATCACTTGTAATGCAAAATTCAGTAATTTGAATGACTATAGCTAAAAGCCAGTAAAAGTATTAATTTTAAGATGATTGTGAATTTTGTATGTTTCCGTGAGTATGAGTAGACCAGAAGTACAATTAAGTGTTTTTACTAAGTAGACATAATTGTGTGTGTGCATGCTCAATTGCTCAGTTGTGTCTGACTCTTTGGACTCCATGGACTGTGGCCCACCAGGCTCCTCTGTCTGTGGAATTTTTCAGGCAAGAATGCTGGAGTGGGTTGCCATTTCCTCCTCCATGTGAAGGAGGACATTCAACCCAGGGATTGAACCTGAATCTCCTGCATTGGCAAGTGGATTCTTTACCACTGAGCCACCTGGGAAGCTCATAGCCTTAAATAGGAATGTATTAAGCACTCTTATAAGGACTTCAGTGATTATGTCTGAGGTTCTTATCTTATAGATGAGAAAAATGAAGATGAGAGAGGGTTGAAAACCAGGCCAGATCAAGATTCTTTCACACTTGTAGCAGGTGTTAATTAGAACTCCTTGGGTTGCAAGCAACAGAAAACTCAATTCAGATAGCTCAAGCAAGAAAGGAAGTCTCTAGTTTCATGGGACTGAAAAGTGTAGACACTGTAGTATCAGGGGCTCAAATAATGTCATCTGGGCCATGAGTCTCTCTATCTCTCCGCCCCAGTTTCCTCCGTTTTGGCTTTATTCTCAGATTCCAGATGGTGACCTCTGGCACTCCAGGCTCACACCATCCTTACTGCCAGTGACCCCAAGGGAACAAAAGAGCCTCTTTTTCCAGTTGCTTGGGAAAGTCCTGAAATTAGCTTTGGTTGACTGACATGGGTCAAATGTGTGTCTCTGAACCAATCATTGTGGTTCAGAGATTAGATTCTGAGCATTGACCAGCCCTGGGTCGTGTGTCCAGCACAGGACTAACCCCAGTCAGACTTTGGGGACCAAGATTGGAATGAAGGCTTTTCTTAAGGAAATCATATACTCTTCTCAGAACAAGGGGTAATAGCTGTTGAGAATAAAGTCAATGGATTCCCAATATGCCTTTCTCTTTATGATGATTCTTCATACTTGAATGGTGTTTCTCCAAAAATGAATTCCTTCTGTCTGCCTCTTTGCATTCTGTCTCCTTGGGACTTCCTGGAAGGGTACTTTTTATGATGCCTGTGTGTAAATTTTGTTGCCATGTTAATCTCTATTGTTATTTTTTTTTTAAGTGATTTTAATATCTTATATTGGAGAGCATATGTTGATCAGGTAGTTTCAAAATATTGTACTATATGTTTTAGGAGGACTCTCAATATCTGTTTTTACACCCACCCTTACACACACACACACACACACACACACACTGAATTTTAGAAAATGTGCATGTGTTTTGATATCTGGTGTTCTAGAGCTGTTCAGAATTGTTTAGCTGATATGCATTTCATCTTGATGACACAGATATTTAAACTGATAAAAAGATCACAGGCAATGATGAGCTGAAGTCCCCCCATCAGTTAATGGACTCTGAAGCACGAGTGATTATTCCAGGGACTGGAACAGTTCAGTGGTTGATGTTGTATGAGGCTTGAGACTTGGAAGCAGAAGACCCAGGTTCTGGCTTGGCCACTTCTTAGGATAGAGAGACAGCTTGTTGTTTTGTGGGAGAGATGTTAACACAACTGGCTAGAAAAGAGGACCACAAAGCATTCCATCAATCAATGGAGGAGAACAGACTACTCTCCCTTGTGGAAGAATCGTAGGTAGTTTAAGGATATACTGTTCCTTAAAGAGGGAGCCTAATTCCCCTTCCTTAACTGTGGACTGTACAGAGTGACTTCCTCCCAAAGAATACACTGTGCAAATCAGGGGAATGAGTGATCTTAAGAGCAACCAGATGCTCTGCTAGGCAATCAAGGTCATCATCAACAGTGATAAGTCATGGTAACAGCATGCACTCTTGACATTCCAGCTTGTGATTCATCCAACCTCAGATATGCAGATGAAACCACTCTCATGGCAGAAACTGAAGACCCTCTTGATAAGGGTGAAAATGGAGAGTGAAAAAGCTGGCTTAAAACTCAACATTCAGAAAACTAAGATCATGGCATACAGTTCCTTCACTTCATGGCAAATAGCTGGGGAAAAAGTGAAAACAGCAGAAGATTTTATTTTCTTAGGCTCCAGAAGCACTCTGAACAATGACTACAGCCACAAAATTAAGACACTTATTCTCTGGAAGAAAAACCATGACAAACCTAGACAGCATGTTAGAAAGCAGAGATATCATTTTGCTGACAAATGTCCATATAATCAAAGCTATGGTTTTTCTAGTAGTCATGTACAGTTCAGTTCAGTTGCTCAGTCTTTTCCGACTTCTTTGTGACCCCATAAACTGCACCATGCCAGGCCTCCCTGTCCATCACCAACTCCCAGAGTTTACTCAAACTCATGTCCATTCAGTTGGTGATGCCATCCAACCATCTCATCCTCTGTCGCCCCCTTCTCCTCCTACCTTCAATCTGTAGTCATGTACAGATGTGAAAATTGGACCATAAAGAAAACTGAATGCTGTGGTGCTGGAGAAGACTCTTGATAGTCCCTTGGCCTACAAGATCAAACCAATCAATCCTAAAGGAAATCAACCCTGAATATTCATTGGAAGGACTGATTCTGAAGCTAAAACTCCAACACTTTGGCCACTTGATGTGAAGAGCCGACTCATTGGAAAAGACCCTGATGCTGGGAAGGATTGAAGGCAGAAGGAGAAGGGGGTGGCAGAGGAACTGATGGTTAAATAGCATCACTAACTCAATGGACATGAATTTGAGCAAACTCTTGGGGATAGAGAAGGACAGGGAAGCCTGGCATGCTGCAGTCCATGGGGTCAGAAAGAGTAGGACATGACTTAGAGACTGAACAACAACAACAACCCTTGACATGATGTAATGAAAACGGCACTTTACCTCTATGGTTTTCCTCTCCCCAAATCCATAATCCCAGTTCAATTGTGATAAAAATGGCAGTTAAGTCCTTCATAGACACATTTGTGTGTGTGCTCAGTTGCTTAGTCATATCCGACTCTTGTGACCCTGTGGACTGTAGCCCACCAGGCTCCTCAGTCCATGGAATTCTCCAGGCAAGAATACTGGAGTGGGTTGTAATTTCTTCTTCCAGGGGATCTTCCTGACCCAAAGATAGAACTCGCAACTCCTGTGGCTCTGACATCGGCAGGCAGATAAGTTATAATGTCCCTAATTGAGGGACGTTCTACAAAATACCTGATCATTACTCCTCAAAATTATCAAAGTCATCAAGACAAGGAAAGTCTGGGAAAGAACCTGTCACATCCAAGAAGAGCCTGTGAATCCATAAAGGCCACCTGTAATATGAGATCTTGTAATAGGAGAAGGACATTAGGAAAAAGCTAAGGAAACCTGAATGAAGAATAGACTTTAGTTGGTAATAATGTGTCAATATTGGTTCATTTATTGTGACAAAGGTAGCAAACTAATGCCAGATATCAGTGATAAGAGAACCAAGTTACAGAGTGTATGGTAATTCTTTGTGCTCTCTTCACAACTTTCCTGTGAATCTGAAAGTATTCTAAAATGACAAAAGTTTACTTAAAGAAAATGGGCTTCCTTCACCTCAGCCAAAAGTATTTTATCAAACTCTGGTTCCATCCAGGCCCTGGCATTGGGAGATCCGAGATGAATTAGATGTGTTCTCTGCACCTGGTTGTTATTGGGCAGATGTTAAAGCAGGTTCAGGGAGGTTGAATGATTTTTCCAAAGAAGAGCAAAAGTCTGTCATTCCTTGAGACTCATAGATATCCGTAAGGCATATTTTGTTTGGTAGTCAAAATAGGAAAAAACATCTTGCCTCCTCCATCAGTGGTCCTCAACCCTGGCTACATATTGGGTGAGGCTTCCCTAGTGGCTCAGATGGTAAAGGTCTGTCTGCAATGTAGGAGATGTGGGTTTGATCCCTTGGTGGGGAAGATCCTCTGGAGAAGGGCATGGCAACCCACTCCAGTATTCTTGCCTGGGAAATCCCATGGACAGAGGAGCATGGCAGGTTACAGTCTATGGAGTCAGAAGAGTTGGAAGCGACTAAAGCACCACCACCAGGGGATCTTTAAAAATGCAAATACCTGTGTACTAAATGCTCAAAAAATGCTATTTACTCTTAAAAAAATGCAGATGCCTAGGCCTTACTCCAGACCTATTACATCAGAATCACGGGGTGGGGGTGGTGTCTGGGTGGCCTTTTAACAAAGGAGCCCCTACGTAATTCTGATGGGCAGCTATGGTCCAGGACCACTGGCCTGTAGGTCACATAGCACATTTTCATGTCATTCCTTTCCCTTCTGGAATATCACCTTTCTTCTGCTTTCTTGGTTGAGAGCTTGGTTTGGTTTCTTCACTTGTGTTGGTCTGCCCCAGGACAAAGTAAGCCTTCCTTGAAAATTGTGGTAGTTCGGGTCTGCCGTGATCAAATTAAATTGGTGATTCTATGTTCTTGTCCTCTCCTCTTACTTATCCAGCCATGGGATTCCACATTACGTATTCAGTCCCTTCACTCTTTGGATCCAGGGATTTTCATCCTGGTTCTGTGGCCTGGAGCAAGTTACATCCTGTCTCTGAGCCTCGTTTCCCTCAGCCCTAAATTAGACCCCATCAAGTGTATCTCTTCTGGTTGTTATGAAGGTGACAGTGATTCAGGTCCCAACTGAACACATGGCTTTGATCCATCATATGCCAGCCCAGGAACTTTCTTTCTCTATGGGAAAATTTCCCAAATTGTTTCTTTCTTTTCTTTGTCAAAAATAAATTTCCATGTGCATTTTGGTCTAATGCGTATAGGAAGTGGACTCAAGTATTTGCAGAATCATCCAATATAGTTTCTACAAAGAATCAAAGAATATACTTTTCCTGGTTCCTTTCTTTGGGACCCCTCTGGAAGCAACTAGAAAAGAAGTTTGTTTTTGTTTATTTTGTTCTGCAAGGGTGATTGGAGTAGATTGGTGAAGATGACTTTTCTTTGTCTCTGTCACCCTTGTGTTGACTTTAAATGAGAATCATTGTGGTGGAAAGTCAGTTGTCTTCAAACTAAATCTTGAATATGTGCTTTATGGTTCAGCATTTCCACTGATAAGAACAGTTCTGTCCTGTCATAAGGGCCAATATTATAGCGCAAATGAAGCATTTTGCTAGAGCCTACATGATTTGTAATGATCTCTCTCAAGGCTTCATACTGGCTCCGATGCTTTATTGTGTTCCAAATTTCAATTTTGTTGCTCGAGAGAAAGTAAGATATCTGTTATACTGTTGTCTGAATCAGATCAGTTGGGCTTTGTCTGGTAATTCCCTTTATGCATTATTTTCTATAGAACTTGACAAATGATTAATCAACATGACACATTCTTGTCTTGCATATGTTTCTTTGGGGAAATTACTGGAGTTAGTTGACTGCATTGTTGAGTACTTAGTTGATATCTGAGCATGGAAAAGAAACTTTAACATGTGGTTTAACATGCTTTGGAAGGTTTACTTGTAAACATCCTAAGACTACAATGACCCACTGATGCAAAATAATTGCAGCCTTCAAATTTAATTACTCCAGTTATGCTTGCCAAAGGTGTTCCATTAGGAATCCTGCATTTGAACAGAAGAACAAACTTTTTTGTCTTGATACCAGGGTAGTAAGCTAGGAAGACTTCTTGATGGGGAGTAAGGAGGCTGTGTGTGTGTGTGTACTCGGTCATTCATGTCTGACTCTTTGTGACCCCATGGACTGTCACCTGCCAGGTTCCTCTGTCCATGGAATTTTCCAGGCAGGAATACTGAAGTGGGTTGCCATTTCTTTCTCCAAGGGATCTTCCTGATCCAGGGATCGAACCTGTGTCCCTTGTGTCTCCTGCATTGCAGTTGGATTCTTTACCATTAATGCCACCTGGGAAGCCCATAAGGAGGCTAGATTCCATCGTTAGCTTACAGTGGGAAATCACCTAACCTTTCTGGGGCTTAGTTACATCATCTCAGTGCTTTCAGCTTCTCCAAGGTCCCATTGAAGGCTGTGATCATTTCAGTGGTAGGAGCTCTTACATTTGTCCAGTGGGGCCAGATAGGGCCTTTGGTTGTATCTGCCCCCTCCATTGGCCCAGCCTCTCTGATTAATGAAAGTATGCCTGTCTGTGAATGCACTTTCAGAAAGCAGGGAGTGCCAAGGGAGTTTCACACTGGTAGGTGGTGGCATTTCCTCTTCATCCAATTTGAGTTAAATGGGACCAACATATATTTTTTTCTGGCTTGTTTTTTTGCCAGGTTATATCTCCAGCGTTTGCTGGTATGCTGATGTGAACACTGTCATCTTGCTTCTTTTCTTCCAGGTTATTTTAAGGCTAAGATAAATTGTGTGAAGAAACACATTTTAAAATGGTTTTAAACTTCGCATATGTTTAAATGGGTTTTCACAGGAGAAATATGTCTAAACTTTTGCATCGTTAGAAAGTCATGGCTCTGCCAAAGCCACCTGCTAGAAGCAAGATGGGAATCAACTAACTCCCTCTGAGGTGAAAGAAGATAGCTCTAAACCAAGGCCAAGGTGGGGAGGGTAAAGCAGGGGAAAGTGGGGGAACACAGGGACCTCCAGCTTCCAGCATATATATTCAGCTTGAATTCTTGAATCTGTTCAAAATATGTGTTCGGCTGACACATGTTTTCTGATCTCTCCCAGGAACCGGTCTTATAGATGAAATTCTCATATGTGCTAAAGGTCAGAGTTTTCGAGACATGATGTTTCATTCAGGATTCATCCTGCTGCCTCAGGGGTCAAGCTCCTAGAGACAATTGAGTCCACCATTTAGAGGCATCTGCCACAAATGACAGACTTAGGATCCCAGGACCACAAAGCTGGTTCTGACAGGGTGGGGGTGACTGCAGCAGCAACTCACACTTTGCTGTGTCTCAGTCTTCAAGTCAACATGAGTAAAACTTCCATCTTCTTCACTCATTTCCATGATTCAAGGGGAGGAAAGTGGACTGTTCAACGTAGCCAAAGCTGCAAAAGTTCAAAGTTGCATGAATGTCATGGCGCACCTGATGGTTGCTTCAGAGAATCCAGGGTGGGAGGGGTTACCTGCTAGTGTAGATAAGTTTGGGCCTCAAGGTGATGCAACAGGACCCAGCTTATATAGGGACAGGACTAGATTTTTCCAGGAAGGTCCTTTTGGTGTCTCTCATCATAGGAGGGGCTCACAATCCCCAGACTGTGCTGTTCTGGTGAAATACATTAGGGAAGACTATTATTTACGTGAGTTTGATGAGAGATGAGAAGTTTCCAGGCCATGTGTTTGCTGATGTGAGTTTACTACGGTGGAAGATTGGCATAGATTCTACATCACGACTAAAAGTTGCCAAACTCTTGCTGGCCAATTTTAATTACCAGCCAGACTAAGAGGACAGAAAAGGAGGAAAGAAATGATGATAGTTAAGATAAAGTTGACTGAGAATCCATCTGGAGATCATTTTGGCCCAAAGCAGTGGCTATAAATATTATGGGAAAATATTCTATTAGCCTTATGATTAAAATTGGCAGCTACTGATATTAAAATATTGTGACAGATTAAAATAATTTCAAGTTGCATTAAAAATATACCCCTAGAAGTGAAATGAGCACTTCTTTGGGTGTTGGGTTGTAAAAATTGGTTTAGTTTTCTGGAAAGCACTTAGACTATATGGATCAAAAATCTTAAAGTCTGTTGACTCTGTAATACCTCTTTTAGGAGTTTGTTCTTAGAAAGCTGTTGGAAATTTGAACAAAATTTTATAAACAGAGATAGTCCTCATAGCTTTATTTACAATAACCCCAAATTAGAAAATGGCTATATGTCAAGTTTTTAAAAAATATTTATATGTATTTGGCTGTGTCAGATCTTAGTTGTGGCACACGGAGTCTTTCAATTGAGGTATGTGGGTTCTAGTTCCCTGACCAGAGATTGGACTTGGGTCCCCTGCATTGGGAGCTTGAAGTCTTAGCCGCTGGACCACCAGGGAAGTTCCAAAGTGTCAAGTTAATAGGAGAATGTTTCAGTAATGGTGTAGCTCTGTGATGGAGATTTATATAGACAATGCAAATGTGTGCTCAGTTGCGACCCATAGACTGTAGCCTTTCAGGCTCCTCTGTCCATAGAATTCTTAGGCAAGAATACTGGAGTGGGTTGCCATTTCCTACTGCAGGGGATCTTCCTGACCCAGGGATCAAACCCATGTCTCCTGTGTCTCCTGCATTGACAGGCAGATTCTTTACCACTGAGCCTCCTGGGAAGCCCCAGACATTGCAAAAGGTATTTTTAAAGATAACTTGTACTTATGATGTTAAATGGAAAGAAAAAAAAAAAAAGAAAAATTGAACCAGTGCTATAGTCACAATCAGTTTAAAGTACATAAAATAACACTGGAATGAAACACACACCGTCTTTTGGTAGAGTGACTATAAAACCTATTGAACTCTGTGCCTTTCAATTATTTAGAAATTTTGGCGTTTTGCGGTGTGTCTGTTGATACTTCACTGTGATTTGAAGGG
Source organism: Okapia johnstoni (assembly GCA_024291935.2). Classification (NCBI taxonomy): domain Eukaryota; kingdom Metazoa; phylum Chordata; class Mammalia; order Artiodactyla; family Giraffidae; genus Okapia; species Okapia johnstoni. The sequence goes on along the minus strand of CM044319.1, from coordinate 87,915,579 downwards.
AGTTGATGACAAAGTCCAAGAAAGTCATTCCTCCCTAACATGTTGGTGTGACTGGGATTTCCAGGATTAGAGTCACTTGTTTGGATTAGGTAATAAGGACTGCCAGAAGGTGTTTGTCTAGGCTGTTAGGGAGTGGGGGTAGGGAGTGGTATTAAGCCATCAACTCACTCCACTCCCAGGGCTTTGTTTTCTAGTCAAGTGGGAGCCTGCAGCTGGGTTTCTTGGTCGGTGGTTAGAAGGGGTCTACTGGTCTCTGAACAAACACGGAAGGTGGGCCGAGTGAGGGTCAGGATGTGGTCCCAGAGCAGAAGCGGAAGGGTTTGCTTCTGTTGGTTTATTAGAATCTCTGGGTTTCTGCCTGTTCCCTCCTCCCAGGCTGGCTCAAGCTGGCCCAGACTCATGTCTTCGACAGGCTGTTCCTGGACTCTGCCTCTCTGCACCCAAGGCTGGTGAAAACTGGCTTGGAACTTGGGTGCTGGGCCCCAGCTGACTGGGTGGGTGGGGGGTGGAGTGGGGATGGAGGGCAGGCAACAGCCATGCCGCATGCACAGCACCCTCCCACCTGTAGGTTCCATTTTGCATGGAGTGAAAGTGGGGTGGTTTTTTGCTGGTAAAATGGGACTTTTGGAATTTCATGAAGACACAGGCCCATCTCTGTCTCCTTCCTCCCTCTGATCTCTGCCTACCATGTGCATCCCATCTTGGGAGAGGCTCACAACACACTTTTCTGCCCCAGCCCTTTGTACATGACATTCCTCCAGAAAACTCCTCTTTCCTTGACTCTCTCCAGGGCTGGCTCTCCTTCAGGTACCGATTAAATAGCACCTCCTGAAAGTCCTCCTCTCACCACTTTATAGTGATCTTGTGTGTGCTCAGTTGCTTCAGTCATGTCCAGCTCTGTGCGACCCCATGGACTGTAGCCCGTCAGGCTCCTCTGTCCACGGAATTCTCCAGGTAAGAATACTAGAGTGGGTTGCCATGCCCTCCTCCAGGGGATCTTCCTGACCCAGGGATCAAACCTGCATCTCCTGGGGCTCCTGTATTGCAGATGGATTCTTTACCTCTCGGCCTCCCATGTCCCAGTTCTCATCATGACTGAGAGACTGTTGGTTTACCTGTTTCCCATCTCCCTTGAGGCTGGTCGCCATGTCTTCTGGAGTGATTGTTCTGTGCCTGGCGCCTGAAATTGCTGCATGACTGTTTGCTGAATGAATAAATCATAAATGAATGAATGAAGAGCATGTCAACTGACTCTTGCACTTACAATCACCAGAATGAATGGACAAGTGCTCATTGTGAAATATATGTTATTTGCTAAGTTCTATGCGCAGGCCAGTTGATCTGTTCTTCTTTGCTGAGAATAAGAATGATGGTGATTGGGGCTTCCCTGGTGGTCCAATGGTTAAGAATCCTCCTTGCAATGCAGGGAACCTGGGTTGGATCCTTAGTTGCGGATCTAAGATTCCACATGCTGCAGGGCAGCTAAGCCCATGCACTGCAACTACTAAGCTCGCATGCCCTGGCGCCCATGAGCCACAACTAGAGAAACTTGCCCTGTGCAGCAAAGATCCTGAGAGCTGCATCTGTGTACCAATGCAGCCAAATAAATAGATATATTTTTTATAAAGAATGTTGGTGGTGACAACAGCTAACCTGATTGGGCGAGCTTGACAGACATTGCCTTTGTAATTGACATGCATCTTTTCCTTTAATTTTTCCAACAACGTTGAGAGCTCTGCTAGGAAAGGAACAATGACACTCAGCATTTGAAACAGCCATGTTCAACACTGTTCTCATCATATTTTTGTTCAAATTAGTAAGATTGCATCATCCATTCAGTGATTAACTCCAAATTCAGGGTAGGACGGAAATAAAAATGACGATGGATCTTGTGGAGTAGTCATTTGCATACTTTATTTAGACAGAATAGTTTTAATAATTCTAAAACTTTTAAATAACTGTTGAATTGAAAACAGCATTATTTTACCAATGAACCCTTTATTCTTCAGTCTCTTCAGAGCTGTGGGTTGCTAGGCAACCAAAGACCAGAGTCCTCTAAAGTTGTTGAGTTATTGCCCAATCACAGCCCTGGTGGATAGGAACAAATCAACAAAGATAAAAACATGCCCCAGAATGATTATAATAATTCAGTGATTATCCCGATTGCATTCTAGAGAATCACATTTATTCGAAACCATATGCTCAGTCTCTTTATTTTTTTACTAGGTCACGGGAACAGCTTTTATCTAAATTATCTGTGACTGTGGATTCTCATTATAATTCTCAAAAAGTAAATTATTTTAAATTAGTTTCAGTTGGAAAATAGCCCCCGATGCTTTGATTTGTCATGAACCTTAGGCTGTAAGTAGGTCATAAAAATCATGAAGACCAGATTTGGTAGGAGATTTTTGTTTGTTTGTTTTTTTCCCCTGCAGATTGTGGCCCAGGAAAACTGGGTCGGGGGGCAGTATGCTGGGAGTCAGACAGGTCCCAGTGCAGCTTTGTCACTCTCTGGACAGCTTTGGACAGGTTTCTTAAACTTGGTCAGCCTAGTTTTTTCATCTGTAAAATGGAAAAACAACAGCCTCTCCCTTAAACAGGAAGTTTCTGTAATGGAGGGGATCCGAGAAGTGCATTGTGGTCAGATGATGGAAAATTTGTAAATTTTTTACGTCATCCTAAAGACACTGGGGAGCTCTTGGAGAGTTTATAGAGACCCCTTCTCTTTCCTGCCATCTTTCACCACCCCCACTGATAAGCAGAAGCTTATTTGGGCCTGGGGTCTCGGCGATCTTGTTTTGATCATCTATTGTGGAGAAACAAATGATCCCAAAATGTAGTAGCTTAACTCAACAGCCATTTTATTGATTTGCTCATGAACATGTAATTCAAGCAGGGCGTCCGCTGGACCTGACTGGGCTGGAGGAACCATTGCAGGGCCATATGACTGCATGAAAGGCAGGTAGGTGCTGGCTTTTGGCTGGATCCTCTGCGGGCTGTAGCCGAGACCTCCGTCTTCCTCCACGTGACTTCTCTGTGGGGTGGATTGAGCTTCTCACAGCATGGCAGGCCCAGGTGAGTGGGACTTTTAGCTGGCTTCCCCCAGGGCAGAAATGCAGAAGTCTCCGGGGCTTCTTAAAGTGGAAGTGTCACTTCTTAAAGTGTCACTTCCACTGCAGGCTCTGGGTCGAGGCAGGATAGAGCTCCAGTCCAGACTAAAGAGGAGGGGTCTACATAAGGTCTCCACTGCGGGAAGTGTGGCTCATTGACTGCCTTCACGGTAATAGTCCACCAGAACCATTCTACTTGTTTCCAGAGTTCAGCCTCCAAGTCTCTGGGCAATAAATGCCTCCTTCCCTCTCCTGATGTGTTCACATTGTGAGAATTAAAAATCATACCTACACATTACAAAGTGCCTCTGGTTGAGAACCGCTGGTCATGTATATGTTCAAGGGCTATGAGGATAGGCAGTGTGGTTGTAAAGTGTACTTAGCAGAGTGCCTGGCATAAGGTGAGTGCCAGACATGCTTATATCATCACCACCATCACCATCACCATTATCACCATCATCATCATTGTTATCATCATCACTATAATCCATCACCATCATCACCAAATCATCATCACCATCTTCACCACCAGTGTAATCATCATTATCATTACAAAGTTAGCTTTCCTAGACTAATCTGATAACCCAATTATTTCCCTTCCCTTTCATCTTTGGGAAAAGGTGCTTTGATTTCTAAACAACCAACTTAAAATTTTAAGCACAATGAATTTTCAAATTGAGGAAATCATAGACTTCTTTACACTGCACTCTTTTTGACATTTATAATTTATGGATTCTGTGATTTCTTGGTGAATACTGGATAACTATTAAAAGTGAGAGCTCTAATTATAGGGGAGATAGCAAAGTGTCAGAATACCCACTTTGGAATTCAGAGTTTAAAATTACTTACCACTGACAAATAACCAAAGACTTCCAAGCCTCATTTTCTGAATCCATAAAATGGGGGTAACTATGTGTCTAGGCTATGGTTTTTCCAATAGTCATGTATGGATGTGAGAGTTGGACTGTGAAGAAAACCGAGCATTGAAGGATTGATGCTTTTGAACTATGTTGTTGGAGAAGACTCTTGAGAGTCCCTTGGATTGCAAGGAAATCCAACCAGTGCATCCTAAAGGAGATCGGTCCTGGATGTCCATTGGAAGGATGTTGAAGCTGAAACTCCAATATTTTGGCCATGTCATGCAAAGAGTTGACTCATTGGAAAAGACCCTGATGCTGGGAAGGATTGGGGGCAGGAGGAGAAGGGAATGACAGAGGATGAGATGCCTGGATGGCATCACCGACTCGATGGACATGAGTTTGGGCAAACTCCGGGAGTTGGTGATGGACAGGGAGGCCTGGCGTGCTGCGATTCATGGGGTCGCAAAGAGTTGGACACAACTGAGCGACTGAACTGAACTGATGTGTCTAGGAAGGTGGTGTAAGAATTAAATAAATCATGTGTAAAAACCACCAACTGAACCACTAGTACATAGCAGGAATTCAGTTGATGAAACTTTGTCATTGGTCTGGATTTTTTTTTTTTTGTACTTGTTTAGCTATGATATGAGTCAAACTTCATGCTATTATATCCTATAATTAAGATGTTAAATAATTAGCTACCTCACAAAATAGATTTGTTTCCTTAGGCTGTCTGGAAATTGTTGCCCATATTTGCATTTTTGTAGTTCAGTCTAATGGAAAGCAGTAACATTTACAACCAATCTTCCATCCTTGTTGATTATCTGGTCTTGACCTTTCCTTGTGGCTGGTTTTCTTGTCATCACTCATTCATTTCTTCACCGTCTTCTCTGTCCTACTTGATAGTTTTGAGATGAAGTGACTGGTATAACTTTTCAAATGCTACTTGCTTAGAGAAGGAAATGGCAACCCACTCTGGTACTCTTGCCCGGAAAATCCCATGGAGGGAGAAGCCTGGTGCAGGCTACCATCCATGGGGCCACAAAGAATCGGACACGACTGAGAGACTTCACTTTCACTTTCTTCAGCTGATTATATCAGTAAGAAGTATTAAAAAATAAGATCAGTAACATCTCCCTGAATATTTTAATGACCTTCATGAAATATTTGGCTACAGTTCGATAAGCAAACTTAGGCAAATGAAAATTGCCCTTGGTTACTGAGATCAGTCCTGAGTGTTCATTGGAAGGACTGATGTTGAAGCTGAAACTGCAATACTTTGACCACCTAATGCGAAGAGCTGACTCATTTGAAAAGACCCTGATGCTGGGAAAGATTGAAGGCAGGAGGAGAAGGGAACAACAGAGGATGAGATGGTTGGATGGCATCACTGACTCAATGGACATGAGTTTGAGTAAACTCCGGGAGTTGGTGATGGACAGGGAGGTCTGGTGTGCTGTGATCCATGGGGTTGCAAAGAGTCAGACACGACTGAGTGACTGAACTGAACTGAACTGTAATTAGAAAATATTGAGTTTTATGCTGAGATTTTGAGAGCTGAATAAATACTAACCGAGTCTTAATTTAAAAATTGTATGCATAAGTTTTCTTAGGAAATTTCAGTCTAGAGTCTGCTGAATTTTACACTGGGGTTGGGGGGAAGAGTGCAGGATAAATTTATAAACTAGTCTTGAAATATGTTCTCACCTGTTCAAATGTCATTTTCATTCTAAACACAGTGTAGCCTTTAGCTGTGGCCTTTAGATTTGTGATTCTTGGAACTCTCTCTTCTCATGAGCCAGCTCCCCACCCCTCATCTTGCTTACATTTTGAATGATTTCTGTTCCCCTGTAACATGATTTTCTCTGGAATGTGTGCATAGCATCTGGCAATCTGTCATGCCTGTTTCCAATTTCTTGAGATGACATTTGCTAAACTAAAAAAATATACATAATTGTGTTTTTATAATTATAAATGTATTATGTGATGCATAGGTTTTAGCGGAGGGTGTAATATTCCATAACCTGCTTAATGAACTCCGCTGAATTTGAATGAGGAAACGGGGTAAGGAGTCCCAACTTTTGAAAGGATAATGCTTCTGAGAGAAACTTGCTGAGTCTCTTTCCTCTCGGATGGTGTTCCATGGCTTCCCCAGGACTCAGGAGCTCAGTTGGGTAACTATGTGAAGGATGTAGGATTTATTTAATAAATGACCGAGATGGTTTTTGGTCATCCACAGATGACTACAAGGAATTTACTATAAATCATGTGGTCTATAGGATACCTGGTTGTTTGAGTTTGGATGCTCTTCTCTATGAGAGACCAAACTCCTTTTCTTAGAACATAACTGACTTAGAGGAGTAACACCAGAGTGGAGAAAGCATGGCCTTGAGCTGCCATTTTCTCTCTCACCGTGATCTGAGAGTCAGTGGTTCTTCCGTGGGTATTAATATTCTCAGGTGCATCCGGTGAACTCTTACACTATTATGATACCAAGGATGGGATGTTTAGCGTCTATGACTTTGTGTTAGGATCTGGCATGGTCTATTGTTTCTCCAGCCTCTTGTATACTTGTTCAGGTCAGTTGCCTCATAATTTCATCAGTGGTTTTTTTGGAGCTGGAGTGTGCCAGTCTTTGAGAGCTGACTGTTAGGTTTTGAAGTCACTTGATGTCATGCTGGTAATTTGAAATCAGCCATGGTGGGACTGTTGGCCCCATAGAAATTAGCAGAGGTGTCAAATCAGAGCTCCTTCTTCCCAGAGAGCTGGTTGTTAAGCTTTTATTGGCACACCACTATGTATACCTCTCCTTTGGAGATTCTATCATGTTGTGGATTAGTAGTTTCTTCAATTCCTTCATATCTGCCCAATTCCTTGATATCTGCCCATCTGCTCACCCCTCCTGCCCAAGCTAACCTCTTCACAAAGGCAGATTTCATCAAGGTATCCTCAGCTACTCACACAGCGCCCTAGCACATAGTAGGTTTAATTGGATATTCATTGGCTGAATATCCACTGGTCTTTTGGAACTGTTCTCTGTTCTTCTCACATTCTCCAATTTGTACACTTGTTGGACAAGGAATTTGTTTGACCGTTACGTTCAAGAGAAATGATATTGCTGAGAAAGATAAGCTGTATGAAAAGTTAGTTTTGTCAAAAAGTTAAATAAGTCCCTTGACTAATTTTGTAGCCACTGGTACACAGCATTACTTGAAAGGGCACATAGAAATTGCTTGTTTACCTTTGGTGAGGAAGATGCAGGCTTTAGCCTGCCTAGTGTTCCAGTGTTGGACCAAGTTGCCAGCCCATCAGATTCAGCACTCGTGTGATACCTGTGCTTCCAGTGAAGGATGAAATTAGCATTGACATGGGCATCTGGGGGTCAGTGGTTCTTCTCCAGTCATTCCTGATTACCAGTTGCATCCAGTTTGCTATGTAGGACACAGGAGTCACCAGCAAGAGTGAGATCTGTGGACCATTTAACACAAGAGTTGGCTAACGGGACCCCCGAGGATGTACCGTGGGAGGATGCTCTCTTCTCTGATATGGCTTTACAGATGAGGTCTTTCTGAATAGCCACCCATGTTAATTACTATTAACATATTAACAGTGCCAAATGTCTAGACTCTTACTTAGCCCTTTTTCTTACATACCTGGGACCACATCTTGAGACGAATGAGTTTCATACTGTTATTACTCTACGTGAACATTGAATTTCCCTTTATTTGTCTTATTCTTGAAGTTGTACAGGGTGCCTGTCCCCATAGTCTAGTATTTTAGGATTTTGTGAATGAATCCAGAATCATTCATGATCATGTGCTTCATGATTATGAAGGTTTGAATCAGATGTCTTCCAATTCTTTGCAGTTGGAGGAGACCTAACAAAAAAAAATTTTTTTTATTTTTATCAGTGCCAGGTCTTCATTGCTGTGCTCAGGCTTTCTCTAGTTGCAGTGCATGGGCTTCTCATTGCCATGGCTTCTCCTGTTGGGGAGCTTGGGTTCTAGGCACACAGGCTTCAGTAGTCACAGCAAGAGTGGTCAGCAGTTGCGGCTTGGGGACTTTAGAGTATGAGGTCAGTAGTTGTGGTGCACGGGCTTAGTTCCCTATGGCACATGGAATCTTCCTGGACCAGGGATCGAACCTGTGTCCCCTGCATTGGCAGGAAGATTCTTTACCACTGGACCACCAGGGAAATCTTAGACCTAACTTTTACAGCCTTTTTTCCTAATGAGTCAGATTGCTTTCATTGCACAGCAGGACCCTCTAGAGTGAACATGAATTACCTCCTTTTTTTAATGTGAGAGGGCTTGGGCCAGCTGTGCTCCCGAGGAACAGAGGAATTGGCCTCAGGTTCTATGTGAGAGATATTGGGACAGGTGATCAGTGCACTAAGTTGCCACATAATGAAGCTCAGTTTTGAGTGAATGGCAGATGGGCAAGCAAATGCAGAAGAGTCAAAGGAAGCATGAAGACAGTTGCCGAATGTGATCCAAGACCAGACGAACCATCAGGCAAGCGGAACAAGGCCTTAGTGGGTTTTGAGAGTCTTTCTGCTGAGATGAACGTCTGTACAATAAGGTTCTGCAGATGAAGCGTGCGTTATGCCCGAGACGACTGTTTCTGTCCGACTGTGTATTCGTAGTCATGTATGGATGGTTTTCCAGTAGTCATGTATGGATGTGAGAGTTGGAGCTTTAGCAAATGATTACAATTGTGTTTTCAATCTTCCAAAAAATGGAATAGGCTAGGTTTAGTAGAGAGAGGTGTTCCCACGGGAAGGTTTGCACAAGTGAAGTTAAAGATGGATGAAGTTCTTTTATAATACTATTTTCATATTAAATATGTTTAAAGATGTCATTTAGTATCTTTTATAAAAGTTTTTTTTGATGTGGACCATTTTTAAAGTCTTTATTGAATTTGATACAGTAGCGTTTGTTTTGTGTTTTCGGTGTTTTGGCTGCGAGGCATGTGGGTTCTTAGCTGCTCGCCCATGGATAGAGCCCTCACCCCCTGCATTGGAAGGTAAAGTCTCAGTCACCGGACCACCAGGGAAGTCTCATGTAGTACCTTTTATAACTACTCATTCCTTCTCCCCTTACGTACCTTACTGTTTAAGGAAGAATGTGAAGATGAATTCTTGGACTATCTTAGGGAGAAATTACAGTGAAAGATGATTTGCATCCTAAATATCAGAGTAATTTCCCCCTCATTTCTCCTCTGATAGCCTTGCTCAGGAATAGACTCCAGGCAGGCACTTTGTTCCTGGTGGGCAGAGAAGTGGTGTTATCAGGAGTTTTCAGGAAGGGGGATTCTCACATACGGTGAATCTTTCATGCTGTGTATGGTGTCAAACTGAAATCCTCACAGGCTGTGGAGGGAACCTTGGAGAGCCTGGAAAGTTCTCACTCTGCCTGAGAACAGTGTGCACTCTGTCCTCCTGCCCCCCAGATCCATCTGAAAGAGCTCACAATGCCTTTCTGCATCATTTCTCAGCAAACACATTGTATGTCCTTCTAACTGTGACTGTTGGTATCTTTTTGTCAATCTCTTCCCCTCCTGATCTCTGTACAGGGCACCTGTGTGATGTATGGCCAGTGGCTGCTGAAATATGTTGATATTCTTTTTTTTCTAAGGCCTTAAATTCCAGAGACAATTTGGGATTAGCAGAACTGAGGTGGTTGGCAGAATTTGATGCCTTCTGGTTGAACAATGCTGGTCTAGGTTTTGCAACACCACCTTGCTCACCTTCCTTGATGGCTCAGCCAGTAAAATGTCTGCCTACAATGCGGGAGACCTGGGTTCAATCCCTGGGTCAGGAAGATCTCCTGGAGAAGGAAATGGCAACCCACTCCAGTATTCTTCCCTGGAAAATCCCATGGATGGAGGAGCCTGGTGGGTACAGTCCATGGGGTCACAAAGAGTCGGACACGACTGGGCGACTTCACTCACTCACTCAACTTGCTTATTAGTGCCTCTTAGGCGACCTGGTTTCCTCAGCCTCATCTGCGCAGTTTTTTCAGTTGCCTCTACCTGACTTTTCCAAGTATCCTTAAGTTGCAGAACAACCCTGCCCAATGCAATGCATTCGTGTCTATTCAGAAAATGTTATAGGTTTTACCTTAGCTTGTTTTATCCAAGTTCAGTTCAGTTGCTCGGTCATGTCCGGCTCTTTGTGACCCCATGGACTGCAGCACGTGAGGCTTCTCTGTCCATCACCATCTCCTGGAGCTTGCTCAAACTATGTCTATCGAGTCGGTGATGCCATCCAACCATCTCATCCTCTGTCATCCCCTTCTCCTCCTGCCTTCAATCTTTCCCAGCATCTGGGTCTTTTCCAATGAATCAGTTCTTCAAATCAGGTGGCCAAAGCATTGGAGCTTCAACTTCAACATCAGTCCTTCCAACGAATATTCAGGACTGATTTCCTTTAGGATTGACTGGTTGGATCTCCTTGCAGTCCAAGGGACTCTCAAGAGTCTTCTCCAACACCACAGTTCAAAAGCATCAATTATTCAGCGCTCAGCCTTCTTTATGGTCCAACTCTCACATCTATACATGACTATTGGAATCATAGCTTTGACTAGACAGACCTTTGTTGGCCAAGTAAAGTCTCTCCTTTTTAATATTCTGTCTAGGTTGGTCATAGCTTTTCTTCCAAGGGCAAGCATCTTTTAATTTCATGGCTGCAGTCACCATCTTCAGTGATTTTGGAGCCCAAGAAAATAAAGTCTGTCACTGTTTGTTTCCCCATCTATTTGCCATGAAGTGATGGGACCAGATGCCATGATCTAAGCGTTTTGAATGTTGAATATTAAGCCAATTATTTCACTCTCCTCTTTCACTTTCATCAAGAGACTCTTCAGTTCCTCTTCGCTTTCTGCCATAAAGGTGGTGTCATCTGCATATCTGAGGTTATTGATATTTCTCCTGGCAATGTTGATTCCAGCTTGTGCTTCATCCAGCCTGGCATTTCGCATGATATACTCTGATAGGAGTTAAACAAGCAGAGTGACAATATGTAGCCTTGATGTGCTCCTTTCCCAATCTGGAACCAGTCTGTTGTTCCATGTCCAGTTCCAACTGTTACTTCGTGACCTGCATACAGATTTCTCAAGAGGCAGCTCAGATGGTCTGGTATTCCCATCTCTTTAAGAATTTTCCATAGTTTGTTGTGAGCCACACAGTTGAAGGCTTTAGCATAGTCAATAAATCAGAAGTAAATGTTTTTCTGGAATCCAGAGTAGTTTTTTTAAAAAAATATACGTATATACAAATGGGGCTTCCCTGGTAGCTCAGTGGTAAAGAACTCACGTGCCAATGCAGGAGACAGGTTTGATTGCTGGGTCAGGAACATCCCTTGGAGAAGGAAATGGCAACCCAACTAGAGAAAGTCTGTGCAGCCACAAAGACCCAGCATAGCCAAAAATAAAAATTAAAAAAAAAAAAAAAGTAAAGAGGAGATGCATGTGTAGTGGTAGCCAGAACAGGAGCCCATCAGTTATTTCCTCCCTGATGGGTGAACCGAGATGGCTGAGGTGAGACTTGAGTGCCGACCCTTTGGTGAGATAACAAGATTGCTTTCCGATGATTATGGAGGGACATGGCAAGCAAGGAGAAGTCAGGAGAACCTGCCTCTTTTGTCTCCTCTGGCCTATCCCCTGTGCTTTGTGCCACCTTGATGTCTAGCTGGCTTCTGGACAGTAATGAAGGAGAAACTTGACAGCACAGATAAGCTCCCTGTCCACAGGTTCACTGAACTGAACCACAGTGAATGCAGGCCCAGGATCAGAGCTGGCAGTGGCTGGCAGATTGTGGGTGTGGAAGGGGCAGGGAGTGGGACTTGTGGGGTTAAAAAAGGCAGACAGTGGAGCTGGGTCTACTTCAGCTCAGGCTGATCTGTCTGCCTCAGCAGCTCAGAAGCTCCTTCTCTGATTGGCCCAGTGAAAACAATAAAGCTTCCTCCTAAGACTAATTTGTCCTCATGGGAGGAAGGTGTCTTTGGTGACTTCTGTTGTGTAGCATAGTGTGTACTGACCCTCCAGTGTATTTTCAAATTAGATTCGTTTTCAGATATCCCTGGCTGGCCCCACCCCAACCAACATGAAGACTCACAAACGTCACCCTCTGTGTCAGCCATCCCCTGACTGCCACCTGGGGTTTGAACAGTGTAACAGGATCAGCACCTTCCAGGATAGTGTGATTTTTATATAAAAGATGAGCTTTATGGGCCGATAATAATGCCGATGGCTGGTGAGTGTCCTTCACTTCTTAGCTTCCCTTCTAGCGCCATGTCACTCTGAAGGTGACAAGTAAAGGCAGAGGTCACCATCGGCAATCTGTGTTACCTTTGTTCAGTCACTCAGTTGTGTCCAATTCTTTGTGACCCCATGGACTGCAGCACTCCAGGCTTCCCTTCCTTCACTATCTCCCAGAACTTGCTCAAACTGACATCCATTGAGTCAGTGACATCATCCAACCATCTCATCCTCTGTCTACCCCTTCTCCTCCTGCTTTCAGTCTTTTCCAGCATCAGGGTCTTTCCAAATGAGTCAGCTCTTCTCATCTTGACCAAAGTACTGGAGCTTCAGCATCAGTCCTTCCAATGAATATCCAGGGTTGATTTCCTTTAGGATTGACTGGTTTGATCTCCTTGCAGTCCAAGGGACTCTCAAGAGTCTTCTCCAGTACCACAGTTTGAAAACATCAATTCTTCAGTGCTCAACTTTCTTTATGGTCCAACTCTCACATCTATACATGACTACTGGAAAATCCATAGCTTGACCAGATGGACCTTTGTCGGCAAAGTAATGTCTCTGATTTTTAATATGCTGTCTAGGTTGATCATAGCTTTTCTTCCAAGAAGCAAGCATCTTTTATTTTCATGGCTGCAGTCGCCATCTGTAGTGATTTTGGAGCCCAGGAAAATAAAGTCTGTCACAACGCCTTAGGTTTCAGTGCTTTGGAAACTAGACAGTTCTTCTGGGTGCTTGACAAATATTGGCCAAATAAAACCCAACGTGGCTGGTGGATGGTAAGCTCCATGAAAGAAAGCATCCACCTGGTTTCCTCTCACCCCCGAATCTAGCTGTTGCCATCACTGTTAGTGCTCACGGTTATTTGTGGATAAATGAGCAGGTGTGATCTGATTAAGGCATAACCTTGGTGAACAGCCCTCCAGAGTAGAGCAGAGGAGAAAGAGGGATTTGGACCACTAGTTCAGAGGAGAAGGGTCTGGGCCAGGACGGGGCACATCCGGAAACAGATGACCTCCTCGAGTTTGTGCACTTTAAGAAGAGTTTAATAAGGTAGCCATTTGCACGGAAGTGGGCAGGATGCAGAACAAGCCACAGGGGCTGCTATAGTGCCCCAGGGCTGACAATGGCTGCTGTATTGTCACAGGTCTGAGGGGTGAGGGAGGGAGGAGCCGATCTTGAACCTGGAGACCAAAGAGATGGAGTGAGAGCCCTTCACGGATGGAGGCAGCCAGCCTGGGGAGAGTTGCATGGGGGAGCTGGCCTGACAGACACCCTTCCCTCAGCCTCCTCCCTCCCTCCCTGAGGGCTCATCCAGTGTCCCTGTGGTCAGAGGCAAGGGAGCCTGGGCACCAGCCCGCAGGCAGCTGCCCCTGCCCACCTCAGCACTGGGGCAGGATGTGCCCTCTTGGTCTGTCACTTTTTGCACAACTCTCTGTGGTTCATGACGGACTTGAGCAGCGGGCATTGGTGCCTCCATCTCCTTGGGTGTCATGTACCTGAGATCAGCTTAGGAGGGGTCAGTGATGGGTGTTCCCAAAAGATCCTTTTGCAAAGATGTGGCCACTGGGTGAAGGGATCTTTAGCAAATAGTTGGCAGTCTGGGAAAATGGTCTTTTCCAAACATGGCTGCAACAATATTTCTGGTCCCGTAGATATTTCTAGAAATGTGCCACTCTTCCATTGAGGTGTTGAGTCCATATCTCTTCCCTTTAAACACGTGCAAGCCTTGTGACTGCCTCTGTGATGAGAGTGTGACTTCTGGGTTAGAAGAGGTGACACAGCTCTCCTACCTCTTCTCTGTTTCTCTGTCTCTCTCTCTGTGCCTTTAGAGCCCTCAGCTGCCATCTTAGAAGTCTGGCTCCTTTGAGCCTGCCATGCTGGGGAGACTACACTGAGACCGAGAGAGATGTCCCAGGTGATGAGACTGAGCGAGTCTGCACATGAGGCCAGCCTAGCTTTGACTTCTGATGCCAAGTAGAGCAGAGATGGGCTATTCTGCTGAGCCCGATTCAAATCGTAGATCTGTGGTCAAAGTCAATGTTATCATTTTTTTTAAGCCTCAATTTTGGCCTGGTTCATTTTGCACCAATAGATAACAATCAGAAGGAGTAGCCTTAGAAGCTGCAGGTTGAAGTTTTGATTCCCTTTCCTCTTACCAACGATTTCTACAAATTTGTCTTACTTCCCTCTCACAAAGCAGAGAGTTTTGAAGTCTAGTAACAGCTGATGTTGAGCATGTCTGTGTCAGACACTGGGCTAGGGCTTTACCTTTGTCATTTCATGTGAATTCTCACAGCTCAGTGAGGTCTCTTATTACTGTCCCCTTGAGCAGCAAACAAAGAAATGGATGTGGAGAAGAGGTAGTGATTATCTTCCCAGATTGAACCTGGCAACTGGACCCCAGGACCCACCCATTTCTCACTTGTAAAGTCTTAAAAAGCAGAGTTCTCCATGAAGTCTGGAGACTGTAGCCACTCATTTAGTGAGTATTGATTGAGCACTAATAAGTTGAAGACATTGTGCTTGGTGGTGGGCAGAGGGCAGTGAGCAAAACAGACAAGACTCCTTCTTTCTTGGAGTTTATCTTCTAGTTCAGGGAAGACAGATAGTAAACAGGTAAATAAACTAGAAAATAGCAGACAGTGCAGTGCAGAGAATGAAGTGAAGTGACAACATGGTAGGGGACTGGTTGACTTCACTGGCAGGAGATGGTGTTTAACCTGAAAAGCAAATTTTAAGGAGCCAGAAAGGAGACTTGGAAATGTTGCTTACAGCAGGAGAAAGCTTTCTGGCTTACATAAGACAAGCCTGGCATGTTCAAGTACTCAAAGGAAATCTAGTGTGGCTGGAGCACGATGGACTCCAGGTGGATCTGAACCTGCCTCTTGGTGAGTGATGGTTACGTGGACAGCAACAGTGGTTTCATCATCCATTGGTAGTCTTAAAAATTTGGTTTGTTTTTTTTTGGTTTTTGGTTTCCTTTGCTGTGTAGAAGCTTTTAAGTTTAATTAGGTGCCATTTGTTTACTTTTATTTCCATTAATCTAGGAGATGGATTCTCCAAAATATTACCATATAATTTATGATTTATGTCAAACAGTGTTCTGCCTGTATTTTCCTCTAGGAGTTCTGTAGTATCTGGTTTTACATTTGGGTCTTCAATCTGTTTTGAGTCAGCGGTAAAGAATCTGCTTACAATGCAGGAGACGCAAAAGATGTAGGTTCTATCCCTGGGTTGTGAAGATCCTTTGGAGAAGGAAATGACAACCCACACCAGTATTCTTGTCTGGGAAATCCCATGGACAGAAGGAGCCTGGCGGACTGTAGTCCATGGGATCACAGAGAGTCAGACATGACTTTGCAACTGAGCAATGGTGTTAGACTGTGTTCTAAAAAAATCTTAAAAAATGATACAAACAAACTTATTTACAAAACAAAAAAGGACTCACAGACAGAAAACAGACTTACGGTTACCAAGGAGGAGAGGGGAAGGGAGGGACAAATGAGGAGTTAGGATTAACAGATACACGCTACTATATATAAAATAGATAAGTAAGCAAGATGCTGTTGAATATAGTTTCCTATGCTGTACAGCAGTATAAAACAGGGAACTACATTCAGTATCTTGTAATAACATATAGTGGAAAAGAATCTGAAACAGAACACATACACACCACATACACACATATAAAACTGAATCCCTTTTCTGTACACCTGAAACTAACACAGCATTGTAAATCAGCTACACTCCAATAAGAAAAAGATTAGAAATATAGAAAAAGTATAAAAAAGAGGAAAAAAATGTGCCTCCAGGTAACCACTATTATCATTTCACACATTTTGCCAGTCTTTTTCACTGTGCCTTTTTTCATAGTTTAGATCAAATGTGGCCTGTCTAGTACAGTAGACAGTAGCTATGTGTGTATGGTTATTTAATATTAAACTGATTGTAAAAAAAAATGGCGTGATCACTCACCACGATGGTGTGATCACTCACCTAGAGCCAGACATCCTGGAATGCGAAGTGAAGTGGGCCTTAGGTAGTGTCACTACAAACAAAGCTAGTGGAGGTGATGGAATTCCAGTTGAGCTATTTCAAATCCTGAAAGATGATGCTGTGAAAGTGCTGCACTCAATATGCCAGCAAATTTGGAAAACTCAGCAGTGGCCACAGGACTGGAAAAGATCAGTTTTCATTCCAATCCCAAAGAGAGGCAATGCCAAAGAATGTTCAAGCTACCGCACAATTGCACTCTTCTCACATGCTAGCAAAGTAATACTCAAAATTCTCCAAGCCAGGCTTCAACAGTACATGAACTGAGATCTTCCAGATGTTCAAGCTGGATTTGAAAAAGGCAAAGGAACCAGAGGTCAAATTGCCAACATCCGTTGGATCATTGAAAAAGCAAGGGAGTTCCAGAAAAACATCTACTTCTGCTTTATTGGCTATACCAAGGCCTTTGACTGTGTGGATCACAACAAACTGTGGAAAATTCTTAAAGAGATGGGAATACCAGACCACCTGACCTGCCTCTTGAGAAATCTGTATGCAGGTCACGAAGTAACAGTTAGAACTGTACATGGAACAACAGACTGGTTCTAAATTGGGAAAGGAGTATGTCAAGGCTATATATTGGCACCCTGCTTATTTAACTCCTATGCAGAGTACATCATGTGAAATGCCAGGCTAGATGAAGCACAAGCTGGAATCAAGATTGCCAGGAGAAATATCAGTAACCTTAGATATGCAGATGACACCACCTTTATGGCAGAAAGCGAAGAGGAACTAAAGAGTCTCTTGATGAAAGTGAAAGGGGAGAGTGAAATAATTGGTTTAAAACTCAACATTCAAAACACTAAGATCATGGCATCCGGTCCCATCACTTCATGGCAAATAGATGGGGAAACAGTGGAAACAGTGGCAGACTTTATTTTCTTGGGCTCCAAAATCATTGCAGATGGTGACTGCAGCCTTGAAATTAAAAGGTGCTTGCTCCTTGGAAGAAAAGCTATGAACAACTTAGATAGTATATTAAAATGCAGAGACATTACTTTGCCAACAAAAGTCCATCTAGTCAAAGCTATGGTTTTTCCAGTAGTCATGTATGGATGTGAGAGTTGGACTATAAAGAAAGCTGAGTGCTGAAGAATTGATGCTTTTGAACTGTGGTGTTGGAGAAGACTCTTGAGAGTCCCTTGGACTGCAAGGAGATCCAGCCAGTGCATCCTAAAGGAAATCAGTCCTGAATATTCATTGGAGGGACTGAGGTTGAAGCTGAAACTCCAATACTTTGGCCACCTGATATGAACAACTGACTCATTGGAAAAGATCCTGATGCTGGGAAAGATTGAAGGCAGGAGGGGATGGGGATGACAGAGGATGAGATGGTTGGATGGCATCACTGACTAGATGGACATGAGTTTGAGCCAACTCTGGGAGTTGGTGAAGGACAAGGAAGCCTGGAATGCTGCAGTCCGTGGGGTCGCAAAGAGTTGGACCCGACTGAGCGACTGAACTGAGCTGGAAAAAAAAAATAGAAAATTCAATCCTTCAGTCCCAGTAGCCACACTTCAAGTCCAGTAGCCATTGTGGCTGGTGGCTACCATATGGACAGTGCAGAATAGAATCTTTATATCATCATGGAAAGTTCTAGTGGACAGTGCAGTGCTAAACACAAGCCTGCTTCTGGACTTTCAAGTGTAAGAGTTTTTTTTGTAGTGCATTTGTGGTTCCTATTAAATTTTACTGCAGAATCGATGGTGCCTACTGTTTATTTAGATATGTGTGGCTCATGCAATAACACCAACTTCTCTTTATAAGGCTCCAGTTCCTTGGGGAGCCCCATGGAATATCTGTTTCATTCCCACAGTCGAGCTCATCTGATGTTTTGAATGCCCCACGTGTATTTTCCCAAGGTGCACACCAGCTCCTTCTCCAGAGTCTTGGTGGCATTCTCCATGAGATGAATGAGCCTAGCTGGGATTGTTGTTGTGAAATTGTTAAGTTGTGTCTGACTCTTGGCGACCCCATGGTCTGTACCCAGCAGGCTCCTGTGTTCATGGGATTTCCCAGGCAAGAATACTGGAATGGGTTGCCATTTCATTTTCCAGGGGATCTTCCTAAGCCAGGGATCGAACCCAGGTCTCCTGCATCTCCTACACTGAAGGCAGATTCTTTATTGCTGGGCCACCAGGGAAGCCAACTATTAATAATAAGGAGCTATTGTTTTAGCACAGGGAACTCTACTCAATACTCTGTAATTACCAATAAAAATTAATAAAAAATTTTGTAATCTTTTCCCTATTTCTTCCTTTTCATGCCTCAGTTGCTTCTCAGGTCTGTTCTTGTTTGGTATGGAGACTGTGTACCCTTCCCCGATCAAGGTGCTGGAAGCTGCTCCTTCACCTTCTGTGCAAACAAAGTGATGCATGGTCTGCCTGGACACACTGTTTCCTCAGATGAGTATGAAAGCAGATTAGGTTAAGGCCATGTGAGAGCATCCTGGGTCTGCACCCCTGCCCCTGGGGCAGCCTCTCAAGGAGGCGTCTCATTCGAGGCCGAACCTGTTGAAGCAACAGTGCCTCTCACAGCTGCCTCCTCTGGTTGGAAAGCTTGTGTCTGAAGGGGGCTGGACACCATCTCAAGAGCATGGCTTCAAATCCTCTCCATTCTGTAAAATACACGAAGTCTGGATAAAGTGAGGGACATCGTTTAGCATAGTTCAGGCTTCAGAAACTCTCAATGCTATAATGCATGTTTTTCGTTGGCTACAGGATGGCATTGATTCTCTGAGTTCAGGGTCCCCAGATGACGTGTCATCTCCTGTGGACCCCTCTGTGGCCACATTTACAGATGGCTCTGTTCACATTACGGCATGGGGGCCGGAGCTTGTAGTCACCTTGACTGCGAGACAGTGACCCATCTCTGCTTTCTCCAGACCCACCTGCCCACATACTTCCTCCTTCTTTCTTTTTCCTCTTTCCTTTCCTCCCTCCTCCTTCTTTATTACATTAACATTTTACTCTCTCTCTTTTGTTATACACAATATAATTGTGTTGCTGAAAATGTTTAAGCTGTATGGAAGTATCTCAGCTGTCACTTATTAAAGTGACAACACCCTTGTCAGAAAAGGCAGAAGACAAGCCTGGGGAACACAGAACTCTGACATGGCTGTCATTTATTGGGGCACATATGATGGTATAACTGTACCCCAAATTGTGGAAGCATAATACCAATGAAGCAATTAATAAAAATGCTTAATAAAAAGCAATTAATAAAAATGCTAGTGTTAAACGTGGGCACCCCCATGTACATGACCCTGAGCAATTTCTGTAATAGTCATTAAAGGTGTCTGTTTGTTCCCATGAACTTTTTAATTAAAACCTTTATGCTCAGGGGCTTCCCTAGTGGCTAAAACTCTGGGCTCCCAGTGCAGGGGGCCGAGGTTTGATCCCTGGTTGGGGAACTGGATCCCACATGCCACAACTAAGAGTTCGCATGCTGTAACCGAAGATTCTACACGCCACAACAAAGATGGAAGATTCCACTGCAGCTAAGACCTGGTACAACCAAATAAGTTAAAAAAAAAAAATGAAAAAACCCAAGCAAAAACCCCCTATACTCAGTGTTACCGAAGACATAGGTTTGTCAGAAGCTCTCTGCTGGTTCATCTGTTGCTTCCTTTTCCCAGGTTGTTATGTGTCACTTTGCAGAGTGGTCAAACCATGGTGCTCTTTTGGGCATGTGCCTCTGCATCTCGATGGACAGTGCTGGGTGATCACTTCCAGTTGGCAGTGACTCCAATGGGCATTTTGTTGCTGATGACTCCTGGATGCTGTAGTCCTGCTGAAAGGAAATACTGGACAGGAGTCGTTTTCTGGGGCGTTTGTGACAGAGCAGAGTTTGGGTCATCCTGCCCCCTGAAGCTTTTCTGTGTTTGATGTAGAGGACAAGTCAAGGGCAATTGAGTGCTTGTTTGAGCATCAGACACAACATGGAGATGTTTTGGAGATAGTCTTAGATTAATCACCAGGCTTCTCTGGTGACACGTCTCCCTGAGGATATCAGGTGGCCTCCGTCAAGGTGACTCTTACATGTTCCTGCCCAAATGAAACATTTGTTGGCTTTGTCCTCAGACGACTAGCATTTGGTCAGTTCCTTTCAGGTGTCTGCTGGTGGTGTCTGTGGTGAGTCACCTGCGGTCTCACTCCAGGCAGATGTTAGAAGGAGCTGTTCCTGTACCAAATCTCAGAGCTATAAAATGACGCACCTGGTATTTTTTCTAGCTCCCAATAGAATTGCATTAATAGAATCAGGTTACCATTATGCCCTCGGGTTTTAAAATTTTATTTAAAATTTTTAAATTGAAGTACAGTTGACTTACAATGTTGTGTTAGTTTCAGGTGTACAGCAAAGTGACTCAGTTATATGTGTGCGCTCAGTTGCTCAGTCCTGTCTGACTCTTGGGATCCCATGGATAGTAACCTGCCAGCCTCCTCTGTCCATGGGATTTTCCAGGCATGAATACTGGAGTGGGTTGCCATTTCCTCCTTCAAGGAATCTTCCCAACCCAGGGATGGGACCCACTTCTCCTGAATTGCAGACTGGTTCTTTACCACTGTGACACCTGGGAAGCCCAATTCAGTTAAACATACATATTATATATGTTTTTTCAGATTCTTTTCCCTTATAGGTTATTACAAAATACTGAGGATAGTTTCCTATGCTATACAGTAGGTCCTTGTTGGTTATCTATTTTACATATAGTAGTCTGTATATGTTAATCCCAAACTTCTAATTTATTCCTCTCCCTCTTTTTCCCTTTTGGTAGCCATAAATTTGTTTTCTATATGTGTGGGCCTATTTCTGTTTTCTATATGAGTTCATTTGTACCATTTTTTAAAGATTCCACATGTAAGCAATATCATATGATATTTGTCTTTGTCTGGTCTACTTCACTTAATATGATAATCTCTAGGTCCATCCTTGTTGCTGCAAATATGCCCTCAGTTTTTATTGAGAGTTATGGGAAGAGATAACCATATAGCCTTTTGCTTTCTATAAAACAACTTTTGCAGATGTTATCCATCCTGTTAAATGTATTTAATATAATGATTACACATGGAAATTTCTTCTGTGTTCGGAGCTGAGGAAATTGTATCTCTCCTGGTGAATTTGTTTGATTAGAGTCAGATAAAAACTACTCAGTGTATCATGTGTCATCTTTACCTTGATATAGATAGTCCACCAAGGAAATGCAGAGCTGGATTTGAAGTCAGAATAGAGCCTATATCTAGTGCTGAGTAGGGTGAAAAGACTAAGCACTGACATTTTGGCATTCTTTAACATTGTATTATAACTATTTTCTGGTCAACATTTAATTACATATTTAATTTTTATGTAATTTTAATTGCGTATTTAATTATATATTACATATTACATTTAATTACATATTTAATTACATATTGTCCCCATATTATATTTATTTTTTATAAATATTATATTTATTTTCTAGTTTTGGGCTTCCCTGGTGGCTCAGTTGGTAAAGAATCTGCCTGCAATGCAGGAGACCCAGGTTTTGTCCCTGGGTTGGGAAGATCGCCTGGAGAAGGGAATGGTGACCCATTCCAGTATTCTTTTCTTTTTCCACTCCAGTATTCTCGCCTGGAGAATTCCATGACTGGTGGGCTACAGTCCATGGGGTCTCAAAGAGTTGGACACGACTTAGCGACTAGCACTTTCGCTTTCAATAGCTGCTTTACAGAATCACTTAAAAAATCATGGTGCTGTTGGCTGTTTTAAGTTTCGTTTTTGATGACTTGTCCATTTCCTCTGCTGTTTGTGGTGCTCTGCAGCTATGCTGGCCAGCTCTGTCCCCTGCCTGCCCTGACTACTGATGGAGTTGGTGATCAACACTTAGAACAATGACTGGCTTTCCTAGAATCCTCTGGAACTATGACTTTCTTTCTTTTGGATTCTTCTTTAATGAGTGTCTTAAATCTGGCAAGACTTGTTGTCTTGAATTCATTTTCTTACCTTGATGACTTTTCTTAGGATCTCCGATTGGGTCATCTTATGAGAGCTTCTTAGCTCATAGGCTTTCAGAATTTGTTCTAGATGATCAGTAGCATCAATTCTTGTACAAGAGGAAATCCACTCAAGTGAGGTTCATGGTGTCCAAGAAAATGTGACCTGAGAAGCTGGTTAGGGAGCCAGTCCACAAATTAAAGAACCCGACTTGAAGCTGCTTGAATTATTTGACAGAAGGAGGGGAGTGTTGTTTTACTATTTATCCTGATAAAGAAGTCTCAAGTTTGCTCAGAGGACTAAATAGTTCAATGTAGCTTTCTTTTTTTCCCCAGAGTTCAATTTCATTTTCTTTTTCATTTCTTTAGAAGTTAAAAATTATATATTACTAAAGCTTAAAGGAAATTTCCAAGAAACTGGGAAGACAGAGTAAGATACCAGGTGTCCTGACCCAGGCCCAGTGCTTTTTCATTGCATGACTCTGTGGCCTCAGGCCAGAGTGATGTCAAAGTGCCCTTTCTTCTACCCAGTAAAGGAATCCACTAATCTTTGCAGAATGCTTTGTTTTCACTTTGGATGCCCGTTTTTTTTTTTTTTTTAAAGGAAGACAGTGTGAAATAGACTTATTGTGGACGATGGGATCAATTTCTAGATCCTTAATTTATCATTTTAAAGTCAATTACTGAGCTCCTTTGTGCTTCTGTGTGCCTCTCTGGGGACAAGCATAATGAGCTGGTCTTTTTTTTTGGTGGGGGGAGGTATAATTGCTTTACAATGTTGTGTTAGTTTCTGCTGCACAATGAAGTGAATCAGCTATATGTATACATATATCCTCCCCACTCTGCCACTGGCCCAACTGCCCTGGCCTTGGACTTCCCAACACTCATCCTTCTCAACACTTCCAAGAAAATTGCAGAGGAATAAGCTAGCCTTTTTTTTTTTTTTTTTTTTAATATTTCACATTTTTCGTTAATATTTATGGTTTTATTTATTTACTTGGCTGTGCTAGGTCTTACTTGCAGCATGGAGATCTTTAGTTGTGGCATGTGGGATCTAGTTCCCTGACCAGGGACTGAACCCAGGCCCCCTGCATTGGAAGCGTGGAGTCTTAGCCACTGGACCACAAGGGAAGTCCCTTTTGGGTCAGTTTTTTATTGCTGCTTCTAGAGTGGGGCCCTTTGCAGAGGATGTGTCTGCTGGCTCAGTTGTTGGCCATACCATTCTTGATGCTCCGGATGGTACTTGCATCCCATCAGTGTATGTAAAATGGCTCTTAGTGAAAGCTGTATTTATTTTAGCGATTTTTCTTTGACTACAGACATTGGGCAAATTGCTTACTCAAAGTATACTTTGGGAGGACATTCCTATTCAGTTTGGAATAATTCAGCATTGAATAGAAATCTTTGCAGCTGGAAAAAAAGACAGATACATACGGTTTTATGAATCCCCCTCAGCATCGATGCAAGGCAAGAACCGAAATATGAGCAGGGACAATGAAGCAATTACTGGTACAATGCCAGTTAAAGGATGTTTTTTCAATGTCAGATGCATTTTGAATATGGAGGTCAGAAATGGAGATATCTTTATGGAGTCCCAGACCTCTGATAGAATCTCTTGGTAATTTATTCTTGGAGATTACCTTCTAGTTGAAGCTGTGTTGCAAATAGGCAGCAATTACCAACCCCCTGTCCCCACATGGGCTGTGTGTGCAAAAAGGATAGGATCCACTGTAGAGATCAGTAGCTGTGAGTGGAAGCTGGCCGTCACATATTGCTAAAGAAATATTGCATACCTGTTTTTTTTAACTTCCTGTAACTCACAATGAAAAATTAAAAAACCAACCATATCTCCTGGTCTCAACACTCTCCTTAAATCTGAACTCTTCTCTAAAAGGAATGTTCCATGATACATTGTCACTTAATCTCCTGCACTGCATTAGTGAAGATGCTAGATAGCAATGGGAGATGTAAACAGATGGCACTTCTGCTTTGCACAATACAAGCGAGATTTCATCTTATTAGTATTACTTTTAAAAATTTTATAGAAAAATGAGTATGAAAAGTGAGATCTCCTTGAGACATGGAGGCTTCATTTTGTACCCATTTAGGTTGTCTGTGCAGGGTCCGAGTATGTCAAATTGTAATTCTCCCAAGAATGCAACATACAAACCATTTTTGTTTAGGTAAGTGATGACTGGTTTGGTTGTGTACTCAGGAAGTAAATACCATGATCAATCCTGGGACCGAATCAGCTAATAGAAAACAGTTGACTTTGGAATGATACGAGTGTGTTTGCTTTTAACATTATGTGAAAACTCCTTTCGATTGACTTGCAGCATAAAATAGTGCTTTAATTGGGGGGAAGCTTGTGCTTATAACGTCACAAATCAATTACATTCTTCATTGCACTTCCTTTTTTGGTGGATCAAAGAAAGAGCTAAGAATTAAGCTGTGATGGCTTTTTCCTTTTGCATTTGATCAAAGCTAACTATTCTGATAGAGAAAGAGCAATTGAAGGTTGCTTTCAATCTGGCTCAATGGATCCAGCATCTCCTTGGGGCAAAGCCCTGGGGAGATGCTTTGTAGTTTTTCTCAGAAGAGGGTCTGCAGCATGGAGTCTTAGCTTTGGAGGGGATATTAGTGACTGTCTGGTTCCACCCTCTCATGCTACAGGCTAATAAGACAACGTCCAGAATAGGAAGAACAGACCAAGATTGTAGCTGGAGGCAGCTGCAGAGATAGCCCAGGTTTCTTATTTTAGTTCAATCCAATGTCAGTGCGTTGGTCTTTGTTAGTAGTCTCCCACTCTGAAAAGTCTACCTTATTTCACAGGGGAATTTGCTTTTGCATCCTACTTAACAGGTTTTGAAGCTTGATTACCTGAAGCCTGGTTTGGTTCAGCTCTGTTAACTTGATGAGTCTGGTGTGATTGTTGTGGTCGGCAGAGGCGACGGAGAGCTGTACTGTCCTTGGTTTTTCAGGAGGCTGGGCTGGTCCTAGATTATGAGGCAACCTTAGGTTGGAGGCCCTGAGGTGGGAGAGAAGATGAAATGAGTGTTTACTTCCTGCCTCAGAGTTATTCCTATAGTGTAAAAGCAATGGTCTCTGAACCTAGACTGCCTGGTTCTGTGTCTTGTCTCTGCCACTTACTAGTTGGGTGAACTTGGGTAGGTAAGTTATTTTGCCTCTTCATGCTTTCATCTCCTCATCTGGAAATGGGAGCAACATAATTAGTAATGAATTACATACAAAACTCTCAGAACAGTGCTTGGCAGATAATGATACTCCATTGGAATTACTTATCATTCTCCTTGGGTCTGCCTTTGTTTGTCAAAAACATGTGCCGTCTTGGATAGCGCTGCTCCAGGTCTCAGCCTCAGTGAACTAACTACAGCTTGCATCTCTACCGGGCGAAGTGGCCTTGGACGTCTTCTCTGTGCTGACTTGGAAAGTCCTGCCCTAGTTCCTCTGATGACATTGTGCTCTTCTTTATCGAATGAGATTATTGATTTTCTTTGTCAACCTAGCACTTTGGGGAATAGTCATTCTTTTAAAATTGACACAAATAGGACCAAATTTAGTGTGACTGATTATTACAAGTCTTTGGCTATAGCTATATGATGCTAAACCAAATATTAATTGGGTTAAAAATAAGTCTAACAAATTATTTGATGTCATGGACAAAAAAAGCCAGAATTTCCCCATGTCTAGATCTTGGCATTGCACCATGAGGATGTAGATGTGGAGTTTCATTTTTCTCAATTGTTACTCTTGTTGTTCAGTTGCCAAGTCATGTCCAACTTTTTGCAGCCCCACAGACTGCAGCCAAGCCTTCTTGTCCCTCACCATCTCCCAGAGTTTGCCCAAGTTCATGTCTATTGAATCAGTGATGCCATCCAACAATCTCATCCTATGTCTCCCTCTTTTCCTTTCTGCCTTCAATCTTTCTCAGCATCAGGGTCTTTGTTGGCTCTTTGCATCAGGTGGCCAAAGGACTGGAACTTCAGCTTCAGCATCAGTCCTTCCAATGAATATTCAGGGTTGATTTCCTTTAGGAATGACTGGTTTGATCTCCATGAAGTCCAAGGGACTCTCAAGAGTCTTCTCCAGCACCACAGTTTGAAATCATCAACGCTTCAGTGCTCTGCCTTCTTTATGGTCCAACTTTCACATGGGCCAACTTGTACATGACTACTAGAAAGACCATAGCCTTGACTATACGGACCTTTGTTGGCAAAGTGATGTTTTTGCTTTTTAATACACTGTCTAGGTTTGTCATAGCTTTCCTGCCAAGAAGCAGTTGTCTTCTAATTTCATGGCTTTAGTCACCATCCTCAGTGCTTTTAGAGCCCAAGAAGAGGAAATCTGTCACTGCTGCCATCTTTTCCCCTTCTATTTGCCAGGAAGTGATGGGACCGGATGCCACGATCTTAGATTTTTAATACTGAGTTTTACACTGGCCTTTTCACTCTCATCTTTCACCCTCAACAAAAGGAGCTTTAGTTCCTCTTCTCTTTCTGCCATGAGAGTGGTATCATCTGCCTATCTAGGGTTGTTGTATTTCTCCCGGCAATCTTGATTCCAGCTTACAGCTCATCCAGCCTGGCATTTGGCATGATGTTCTGTGCATAAAATTAAATAAACAGAGTGACAATAAACAGCCTTATCATACTACTTTCTCAGTTTTGAACCAGTCAGTTGTTCCATATAAGGCTCTGATTGTTGCTTCTTGACCCGTGTACGCGTTTCTCAGGAGACAGCTAAGATGGTCTGGTATTCCCATCTCTTTAAGAGTTTTCCACAGTTTGTTATGATCCACACAAAGGCTTTCACGTAGTCAATGAAATAGAAGTACATGTTTTTCTGGAATTCCTTTGCTTTCTCCAACGAATATTGGCAATTTGATCTCTGGTTCCTGTCTTTTCTAAACCCAGCTTGAACATGTGGAAGTTCTTGGTTCACATACTGCTGAAGCCTAGTTTGGAGGATTTTAAGCATCACAATTCCCTTGATTATGAATCATGAATCCTAACACCAATAGATCACATATTTACTCTCCTTTTCTCAAAGTGTGTGTGGGGTCACTATGGAGTTATGGCATCTGAATGTTCCACATAAACATTTAATTAAAAAATAGGTTTGCACTCCCACAGTCTTATGTTAGTTGCTCTGATTTTAAAGTTAATTTTGGTAGGTTTGACTTCATGCTGCATTGGAAATCAAATATTTGCTTGTTTTCTTAACATTTGGTTTCTTTTCATGAATGTCTTTCTTATGAAGTCTTTTCTTTAGTCTCTTTGATATTTTAGGTTTCACTGAGGATTGTGGTCCAGGTCATCTTTCTTTGGGTCATCCTTAAAGAGCTTAATTCTGAACAGTCAGTTAAAATCAGATCTCCTTTTCTGCTTTTTAGAATTCTTGATTTTGGAAATTTAGGGTCAATATATGATGGCTCTTGGGTTCCATGGAAAGCCTTAGCATGTACTGTTCTGCTGCAGTGAACCTTATACAGCGTGACCAGGTTTTTTTTTTTTCCAGGCTGATATGTCGGAGATTTGGAGAAGCAGTTTTCCATTTTGTGCCTGGTTATAAAACGTAGATCCAACTCTCACATCTGTACATGACTACAGGAAAAACCATAGCTTTGACTATATAGACTTTTGTTGGCAAAGAGATGTCTCTGCTTTTAAATAGTCTATCTAGGTTTGTCATAGCTTTCCAGTTGGATGGTAAAGAAGGCTGAGTGCCGAAGAACTGATGCTTTCAAATTATGGTGCTGGAGAAGACTCTTGAGAGTCCCTTGGACTGCAAGGAGATCAAACCAGTCATTCCTAAAGGAAAGCAACCCTGAGTATTCATTAGAAGGACTGTTGCTGAAGCTGAAGTTCCGATCCTTTGGCCACAATGTGAAGAGCCAACTCATTGGAAAAGCCTCAGATGGTGGGAAAGACTGAAGGCAAAGGAGAAGGGGACAGCAGAGGATGAGATAGATAACTTCACCGACTAAATGGACATGAACTTGAGCAAACTCCGGGAGATAATGGAGGACAGCGGAGCCTGGCCTGCTGCAGTCTATGGGGTCGCAGAGAGTGGGACGTGACTGAACAACAAATGCTAACATTTATTCTGCTATGTGGTATATAATATATAACATACACAGTAACTTATACAATAGGTTGCCCTCCTGAATAATAGTAACACTTAAGCTCCGCAGGGATCTTAGAGATTGTTTAGATACGTTGTTTTTAATCTGTGGCTCCTTTTGAATATCGCTGAATTGATGGGAAACTTCAATGTCTGTGTGGAGATGATCTATAACTCTTATCAGTCTCTCAAAGTGACTGTTTAAGAAATGCTCATTGAGATCAAATCATAGCAGATCTGAGTGGTAAAAATACTGACTCGTTCAATGTCACATGGTTTTTGGCTCAAGGTCCAGGACTCAGCGTTCAGATCTTGTGACCAAACTGTAAATTAGAAGTATTTATATCATTGTGAGGTTAAATTAGGTCAAATGTTTCTGTCCTACATAAATAGCAAATGCTTGCAAGTGTCAGGAGTTGGGACTTGCCAATGAATGGGATATGAAGCTGTCCTTTGTGCCAATATAAGTTTTTCAGAATCTTCTTGAGGTTTTTAGTAATTTTTACATGTGTGTCTATAGAGAGTATGTAAAGAAATAAATTTACTGTTTTATAAAAAAGGTTAATGGCTTAAAAACATGGTTCTTCCATGTGGTCCTCATTTCCAGTGTTTAGGATTCAGTCACTCAGTCGTTTCCGACTCTTTGTGACCTCGTGGACTGCAGCACGCTAGGCTTCCCTGTCCTTCATCATCTCCCGGAGTTTGCTCAAACTCATGTCCATTGAGTCAGTGATACCTTCCAACCATCTTGTTCTCTGTAGTCCCCTTCTGTTGTTTACTGAATTCTAGTTTCAGAGACCTTGAAAGGACACTTCATCCTTGTCTCAGGACACAAAACACAACCTTGTTTAGCTTTGCAACTCCAGGATGTCTCTCTGTTCTTCATCAATGACAGCCAGTGCTGGGTGCTGCAGAGTTCTGATAATAAGAGTGTCAGTTATATGTAGGTCACTGCATCCTTCAGGACAAAATTCAGATGTAGCGAAGTGATGTTAAAAAAAAGTATCACATTTCTTTCAGTAGGAAGCTGGCTAATTTTGTGGCCTCTATTTTTTTTTAAGGTCTACTTTTTAAACCTTCCATTACTATTTCATTTTCAGTGACATGTTGTGCAATTTGAACTATAAAAGTTATGCCCATTTTTTTCCCCCCCAAACCAAGATAGTCTTAGAAATTGACCAGAATGTTTCTAATGGTTCCTAAAACTAGAAAGATATGGGATCAAAGCAAGCTGTTTTCTGATTAGATTTTTGGTGTCTGATTCTTTGAATTGGTTGTCTTTTAGATTAGGGGGTTGTTGTTGTTGTTCAGTCAATAAGTTGGGTTTATCAAAGGTCTTTCTGATGGGCGGTTGGAAAATAAAACCCCTCCTCCTTTCTGAAATACCCTTTTTTTTTTTGAAATACTCTTTAATAACAGACACATTGTTAGTGCTTAATAAAGTCTTATGAATGAATGGATTCATGGTGAGTGAATTCATGTTGAATGATGTGTGTTCATTTTTAGTTTGTGTGAATCGTTGGAAGCATCATTCCAAGATTCAGTCAGGCTGTTACTGTGAAGAGGTCTTACTTGGGCTTACAGAGCTGTAGAAGAATGATGCTAAGGGCTCTTCAGAAGGAAGCACATGTTCATTAACACCCAACTCCAAGATACCTGGGCAGCTTGCATCCTCAGTTAGAGTGTGTGTGCTCAATCGCTCAGTTTTGTCCAACTCTTTTTTTGTGACCTCGTGGACTGTACCCTGCCAGGCTTCTCAGGCAATGGAATTTTCCAGCCAAGAATACTGGAGTGGGTTGCTATTTCCTATTGCAGGGGATCCTCCTGATCCAGGGATCGAACCAGCATCTCTTGCATCTCCTACATTGGCAGGCAGATTCTTTACCTCTCTGCCACCTGGTCAGAGCATATGAACCAGATCAAATGAGACCAATGGTGTTAGTTGGTTGTCCTGGCTTCTCTGACATCTTCAGGCAAAATGAAAGCTGCTTCAGAAGACAGCTGGATAAAATTTGCTTCTGTTAAGGTGATGTATTCAGGAGAGAGAGTGGGAGGGGAAACTGAGTCAAATCAGACTCCTTCACATCTATAGCTGATATGTTTGTGAAGGCTGGGCTTACCAGACAGTTAAGGTAACTTGAACATTCCTCTCCCACCAGAAAGAATGAGGTCTTCCTAGCACTTCACCTGGTCGTGTTTGATTCAGCAGCATTCTGTTTCATTCCAGTTTAATTCAGTGTTTTCTTTTTCCACTTCTTGTCCCCAATCATTGGCTTGTGTTGTTGAGTCACTAAGTCTCGTCTGACTCTGCGATCCGTAGACTGCAGCACACCAGGCTTTCCTGTCCTTCACTATCTCCCAGAGTTTGCTCAAACATTGGCTTGGGAACTTGTAAATGTCTCTAAGGCTGTAAGGAAGAACTGTATTTTATTAATTACCATGAAGTTTACTTGAAATGCAGGTGTGATGGTTAATTTTATGTGTCAACTTGACACATAAAGGGATGCTCAGAAAGCTGGGAAAAAAATAAAAATATTTCTGGGTATGTCTGCGAGGGTGTTTTCTGAAGAGATTAGCATCCGAATCAATAGACTTTGAGTACAAACATATCATTTAGGGAGGCAGTGTAGGTGGGCGTTGTCCAATCTGTTAAAGGCCCACACAGAACAGAGAGGTAGAGGAACGGAAAATTCACTTTCAGCTTGAGGTAGGAAGTCCAGCTTCTCCTGTCCTTGGACATCCATGCTTCTGGTTCTTGGGCCTTTGAACTCAGACCTGGACTTACACCATGGTTCCCCTACTCCATTTTTGGACCTTTGGACTTGGATTTACGCTGTTTGTTCCGCTGATTCTCAGGCCTTTGAACTTCTACTGAATTAAACCTCTGCTTTCCTGAGGCTGCAATTTATGGATGGCAGGTCACGGGACCTCTCAGCCTCCATAACCACATAAGCCAATTCCTATAATAAATCTCCTCTTATATCTGTCTGTCTCTCTATCTATTACATATTTGTCTACCTATTTATCACACATTTATCTACCTATTATCTATCTGTATCATGTATCTATCTGCCTATCTATTATCTATCTATCTATATCACATATGGTGTGTGCCTCCCAGGTGGCGCGGTGGTAAAGAATTCGCCTGCCAATGCAGGAGACACAGGAGACTCAGGTTTGATCCCTGGTTTGGGAAGATCCCCCAGAGGAGGAAATGGCAACCCACTCCAGTATTATTGCCTGAAAAACTCCAAGAACAGAAGAACCTGACAGGCTACTGGGGTCCATGGGGTCTATCTATGTATCTATCTATATCACATATATATCCTACCTATTTATCTATCACCTATCTATCTACCTATTGTCTATCTACCTATTATCTATCTATATCACGCATCTCTCTAGCTATCTATTATCTATCTGTCTCTTCTATTGGTTCTGTTTCTCTGGAGAACTGACTAACACAGCAGGCATGCCTCAAAATTAGGGAGTAGCAAGCCCGACTCCAATTCTTAAATGAATTTCTCCCTTCCCCTGAATTTAGCAGAGGGGCCGACTAGCCTATGTATAACTGCTTATCACACCAGGCAAGTATTTTAACTCTGAGATGGAGAAGCTCCTTTGAGAGTCTGGACACGAAAGCTTAGTTGAAGGAAGTATGTTCTCAAAAATAATATCATTCCCAAAAATCACGATCTTGTGTACTGTGATCTTGTCACACAGTAGGTACTAAGCAAACATTTGAATGAATGGTGACTGTTACTTAGCTAACCATGTTCAAATATCATGGGGTAAATATCTTCAGGATCATAATGACTTTTGTTACTTCAACAAAGTAAAATTGAAACTGAAAAATTGTTGCCTTCATGTTTTTCAGAAAGTAAATGAATCACATTATAGTTTCCTAACTCCAGGACACTGAAACATCTCAAAAACATGTTTCCTGAAATTAAACTCCTCCTGCGAGAATTAATGAATAAATGCTTAGGTGTGATAGTGAGAATGAAGCTGATAATTTTAAGTGTTATAAATAGAAGTGTGGATATCAAGACTGTGGAATTGTTTTAATTATTGACAACAAGTTCGCTGAGAACAAAAAAATAGATGTCATTAACAGTGAGCTTTCATTTTATTTGTGAATCCCCAGCGCTCACATCCATGAGGATGGCACTGAGTCAGTCATGGGGACTATATTTCACCAATCATCTGCCCCTGCACCATGCACTTTTGCAGTGATGATTTCATTTATTCTCAACAACACTGTGAGATAGGGGCTGTTTATGCTACTCACCATTTTGGAGGTGACACTGATGCACAGAGAGTTTAAGAAGCATGTCCAGGGTCACACAGCGAGTGATTGGTAGAATCTGGATTCAGTCTTGGTCTCCTTAATCTGAAAGCTTTTGCTTCCAGCCACTATGATATCTGCTTCCCACTAGATCATAGATGGTAACGACAGGCACAGGATGGCTTTTCGGTACGTAATTAATAGCTAAGGTGCTTGTATTAGTTTCCTGTTGTTGTTTAGTCGTTAAGTTGTGTCCGGCTCTTTTGCAACTCCGTGGATGTAGTCCACCAGGCTCCTCTGTCCATGGACTTCTCCAGGCAAGAATACTGGAGTAGGTCACCATTTCCCTCTCCAGGGGATCTCTCTGACCCAGGAACTGAACCCATGTCTCTTGCTTTGGCAGGCAGATTCTTTACCACTGAGTCACCAGGGAAGGCCAGTTGGTTTCTTAGGGCTGCAGTCACAAACCACCACAGAAGTGTGGTGGCTCAAAACAATGGAGATTGATTCTCTTACCATTCAGGAGGCCAGAAGCTAGATATAAATGGGGCAGGGTCACTCTGCTTCCACACAGTCTAGGGGAGGATCCTTCTCTGTCTTTTCCAGGGCCTGGTGGTTCTTGGAGTCCCTTGGCTTGTGGTAGCATAACTTACTCTGAACCTTCATCTTTGCATGGGTCTTCAATCTTCACATGGCCTTTCCTGTGTCTCTGTGCCTGTCTCCCCTCCCCTCCCCTCCCCTCATCTCATCTCATCTTTTCTTAGCTTGTCACTGGATTTAGGACACACCTTATTTCCAGATCTTTGATTACCTTTGAAATACTCTTTTCCCAAATAAGGTCACAGTTTATAGGTTTTGGGAGTTAGGAGACGGACGTAGCATTTTGGCGGCCACCATTCAATGCACTCCAGTATACCTTTTCATCCTTTTCATGTACCCCAAATGAAACCAAATTACTTTTTTTTTGAAAGAGCAGAAGTACTCCTGTGCTGTGAATACCTTGTATGCCATGATAACATATTCCTTGTCTTACTCATTTGGACCTTCTGAACTGCCTCTTCTTTGCCTCTGTGATCCTAGATCTTAGGATCGTGAAGACCTTGTGAAATTTCTTTTCCTGGATCTGTTGGTGCTTAAATGACTATTTCCTCCTTCCCCTGAGAAGTTCTTTAAGATGCTTTTCTGCTTTAAGTTATTAACATTTTATTTCCTGCTTTGACTAGTTCCTCCTTTGATTTCATTTCTTTTACATCCTTTATTTATTCATTTTTAAACTTAAGAATTCTTTTTGCTGTTTTTTATATATTTGATTCCATTCTTTTTGATTCTTCTTGATTGTGCATGGCTTTATTATACTAAAGACATTTTGCAGCTTTGAGGGTTGTTCCTTATAGTGATAATGGATCCACTGTAAGTTTCAGTGAGTGCCACTCAATTATGGGGAAATGTCCTGGGATTTGGCAGTGTTTTAGAACTAGGTCAGTAAATTTTTCATTCTCTTAAATCTGTCTCAGTACCAAATTTTAAAGATCTTCTACAAGTTTCCAGATGCTATTTCTTTATGTAGATTTTTTTTCCTTATAGAATTTGAGACTATAAAATTTAACACTCCAGTTGGGTTCAAACTAAATTTTTCACTTTGTGAAGTGACACGCTGGTGTTTTGGTTAATATGACCTCAGTAATGTATTTAGGCTGAGTTTCAGGTGGTTCCCTAGGACATATTGATTTAATCTCAAAGCTGTGAAATGTGGTAATTTGATGGCAAGTTTCTGTAACTAAGAATTCCTTGGTCTTGTTGTAGGAATTGGAGCCTTCTACTCCAATCCATTGAATCGATGATGCCATCCAATCATCTTATCCTTTGTCATCCCCTTCTCCTCCTGCCTTCAATCTTTCCCAGCATCAGGGTCTTTTCCAATGAGTTGGCTCTTTGCATCAGGTAGCCAAAGTATTGGAGTTTCAGCTTCAGCATCAGTCCTTCCAGTGAGTATTTAGAGTTGATTTCCTTTAGGATTGACTGGTTTGATCTCCTTGCAGTCCAAGGGACTCTCAAGAGTTTTCACTGATTCAATGGATACAAACTTGGCAAACTCCAGGAGATAGTGAGGGACAGGGAGGCCTGGCATGCTGTAGTCCATGGGGTTGCAAAGAGTCAGACATGACTGACTGAACAACAACAGCATTCCAATCCCAAACCTGAGGGACTTCCCTGGTGGCCAAGTGGTTAAGAATCTGCCTTCTAATGCAGGGGATGCAAGTTTGATCCCTTGTCCAGGAACTAAGAGCCCACATGCCGAGAGGCAACTGAACCTGCAACCTGCAACTGAACAGACTGTGCACCAGAACCAGAGAAGCTCAGATGCTGCAGGGATAAGCCTGAGTACCAAAACAAGAGAAGACTGCAGGCTGCAAGGAAGACCCAGTGCAGCCAAAATAAAAACAAAAAACCAGAATCTGAGACTCATCCAGCCCGTAAGCTTAATAGTACTCAAGGGTCAGATGGTTGGAATTCAGGGCCATCTTGGGAAAGGGATCAACTTCCACAACCACTGGTAGTTGTCAACACACCAGACAAAAATTACTCTTGGCATGGGATTTCCAAAACGACTCATTGTCTCCTTAGGCATTATTATTGTCTTTGTAATAAACACGTATCAAGGTAAGACCCAACCCCTGCCATATTCTTTCCCTAAACCTCCCTCTAAATATGGATTTAAGACAACCTTGCAATGCTTCCTCATGACTTTCGTTCATGTTTTTCTTTGGCGTTCTGCAGTATGGCTAATTGTACAGTGGGGATTTTCAACCATTAGCCAGTCCTAATGCCTCATATTTTTTCCTCTGCTGTTTACTTCCTCTTAGACTAACCAGATGGCATGAGGCTTATGAAGCACGTGTGCGGCTGTGAATGTTAAGAAACGGCAGGAAAAGGAAAGAAGTCAGTCTCAGGAGGTGGATTTCTGGAAGCTTAACAGGAGCTGGCCTTACTCCTTTGTTTCCTACTTGGTGATGGGGAGGGTGTGTGTTTTGCTAGCTAATTTAGTGTAAAATAAACCTCAGTTAATATTCTTTCTCGTCAATTTGAACTGCTTGGGAAAGGAGAGGAAAACACTTGGGTTTAGCAGGGAGCTATTGACAGTGGGGTGATAATCACAATTTGTGATCAAGCGTGGCTTGGTTCATATATTTATGAAAGAGCACACGGAAGATACTGGCCCTCCACAGAGAAAGTTCGATGGAGCATTTGTTTACTGTTTTATTTTCGTGGCAAGTGGCCCTGGGGAAGCCATGAGCTCTTGATGGGCTTGGCGCCAACCATTCTCAACACCACTGAAGCAAAAACCTCAATTCTTTCATGGCTGACTCTGGGGCTCCAGAGAGCAAACACCGTTCCCACTGCTCTCCCCTCAAAGATGCTTCAGCCTCGGGTACCGGCTCCATCCGGAATGGGTGGCAGCTGTCAACAGCAGGGGTGCTGTTGCCCAGAGCCAGAAATGACAAACGATTTTTCTCCCCAGACCTCTGACTCTCGGGCTGTTAAGAGCTTCTGAGTTACTCTGTGACACATGAAAAGAAATCTTGGGTTTTCCGAGTGCGATTCGGAAGACTGCAAAAGCTAATGGACATGCTTGCGGCGTGCCCACTGAGATGCAGGTCCAAATTAGCATGCTGATGCTTAAGCTCTAACAGATTCTGGGAGAAGAAAGATCTTGTGTTCGCGATGGCGCTAATCGTCCCCAACCCCACTCATTAGCATACTCCCCCGGCCCCTGCCTCTGTGTGCTTCCTTCTTCACCCTGTGAACAGCTTTTCACAGCTTCTCTTCCATCTGCTGAAATAAACAATAGCCTTTGTAACCCATGAGAAAAAGCAGCAGCAGGTGAAGAACTATTTTTAGACACACTGCAAGCTCAACGTTGATGACTGCGCTTTCACACCTAAAACACACAAGACACGAGGCTGAGAAAAATGGATTTTCCCCTCCTCAGCTGAGCTCATGCTCTCTGCTGTCTTTCACATGCTGCTTTCTGCCTGGAGCTTCCTTCTGTCACCAGAGTCGCTGCAGGGTTGGGTCACCTCCTTTTCATGGCTCCTCTCCCATCCCCACTTGATGGCTGTTGGTAACAACCACCCGTTCTTCTTTCCTCCCATCTCACTCTTTAACGTAATACTGAGGAGACTGGTTTACTATACACTGATGTGCAGCTGGTCCTTGGTTCGTTCCCCTCTGTGGTGTCCTCACCGGATCACGTGGAGAACTTCATATGAAAACTGGCCTGTTACCTCCTGTATCCTGCAGCATAAATCTACGAAGTGGTGGTCTTATTCATTTCACAGATGGGGAATGTGGGAAAGGGGACTTGGAGAGGTTGAGAAACCAGCTCAGCCTACCTGCCTCGTCGAGGCCGAACTTGAGACTGAACTTAGGTTTTTTTCTGATCTAAGACCTCATGTTTCCTGCTGCCTTTCTCACTGACTTAATTTCAAATCATTCTTGACTGTAGGGGACAGGGCTCCATTTTTCTTTTGATGTTTCTTCCAGCTCTTCGATTCTATCGTGAAGTAAATCTCGTTCGAGTACAGTTTTCCTTTTTATGAAGCGCTGCAGTAATGACCAGTAATAGCTCGATGTCAAAGGCCTGTCATTTGCCTTTTCTAATTGAGACAAATCCATTATACTCCCCACCGATTTTCTCTCTGCCACCAGGGTGCCTGATTTAATTGTCCTTACCGCTGCTTTATGGCTATAATGCTGAATCTTAAGAGCATCATGGTTGTTGGCACTTGGACACTAGGACCGTCCCCATAGATCGTGCTAACCTGTATGTTGCCCCAGGTCGAGTCTCCATTTGACTATTCATTGCTTCCTCATAATCCCCTTTGAAACTCAGAGACTTACTCTGCGGTGTCACCTACAGAAGGTCCTTGAAGTCCCCTTGGTTGATACTGTGCTTACTCATGGTTTGGGAGTAAAAGACTCCTTGATCGCTATTCTGGCGAAATGTGCTTTTATCCTCTTGTTTTGCCCCGTGCTGAGTTAACCTGAGACAGACCACAATGGGCAGTCAAGGGAGCGGCTCGAAGCTTAACAGATCTGAATGGGTCCTTCTCCACCTCTGCTTCCCAAAAGGGGTTTCCTCCCGCAGTTCTGCTTCCTCTGAGACCCAGATAGTGTCTTGAGATTCTGCAGGGCAAAAAAAAAAGAGAGAGAGAGAGAGACTGGTTCCAGGGCTTGCTCATGGCCAGAGCTGGGGCAAAGACACTCAGGGGTCCTCTGAGAACTGTAAGAAAACATGGAAGATTAAGACTTCACTCCCGTTTACCCCATCTGTCCAAGACTCATTCATAAATGAGTTTATGCCAATAGTAGTCTTTTGGTTACAAGCAGTGAAAATGCACTGCTGTTAATTTAAGGAAAAAAGAATCTGTTAATTTAAGAAAAGAAAATTTAAGGCCATGGATTGCAGGGCCGCTCTGAGTTGAAAATGAAGCTGAGCTATTAACCCTGGCAAGAAGGGGAGCCAGGGTGGGTGGGGACGTAGGAAGTGTCCTTTCCTGGGGCTGCCCTTGGGACAATTCAGCTCTGTCCTCAAGTCCCTTGACTCACGACTAGAATTAGGGAAAGACTTAATGGGCCCAGCGTGTCACAGACCAAACTTGGGGCCAGACTGACCGTCCACTGAGCCTCCCCAAGGGGAATCTTGGTACTCATGGCAGATGAAGGACAAATGGAGGAGAGGCAAGCAAGACCATTACATGTCCGCTACACCCTGTATTTATCCCCAGCTCTGGAGATTAGAAGGGATCAGCTACCCACTCCAGTATTCTTGGGCTTCCTTTGTGGCTGAGCTGGTAAAGAATCTGCCTGCAATGCGGAAGACCTGGGTTCGATCTCTGGGTTGGGAAGATCCCCTGGAGAAGGGAAAGGCTACCCACTCCAGTATTCTGGCCTGGAGAATTCCATGGACTGTATAGTCTGTGGGGTTGCAAAGAGTCAGACACAACTGAGAGACTTTCACTGGAGATTCTACGGAAAGCATTTCACAGCTGTCCATGGTGATCAGTCCTAGGGCCTTTCCATACAAGCAGAGAAGAAAGAAAGGGACTTAGAGATCAGACACTGTTGGGTGAGGTGAGCACCAGCTGGAAGTTACAGTGGACCGTGGTGGGTAACTCCGGGCAGGCAGGTAGAGTGCATTCTGGCAAGAGAGTGGTACCAGGTAAAGCAAATAGCACAGAAAGAAGTGTTCAAGTGGTGGATTCATGGAGGGTTGTGAAACAGAGCAGGACCCTATGGTCCTTGCCTGCCCCTGCCTCCCCCTCTCCATGTCTTCTGCCTGCCTTTTGTCTGTGGAAAACTTTAGTCAAAGAATAAGTTTGAGCAGAGAAGTGAGAACATGCAAAAAGGAAAACAGTCTGTCCTTAGTCGCTCAGTGGTGTCCAGCTCTTTGCAACCCCATGGATTATAGCCTCCACGTTCCTCTGTCCATGGGATTCTCCAGGCAAAAATACTGAAGTGGGTTGCCATGCCCTCCTCCAGGGGATCTTCCCAACCCAGGGATCGAACCCAGGTCTCCCACATTGCAGGAGTATTCTTTATCATCTGAGCCACCAGGAAAACAGTCAAAGGAGACCAAATAGTAATAATGTAGTCATTAAGCATAGCCTAGGACCTTTAGTTCCTTCTCATGGGCTATAGGGGAGAAGGCAATGGCACCCCACTTCAGTACTCTTGCCTGGAAAATCCCATGGACGGAGGAGCCTGGTAGGCTGCAGTCCATGGGGTCGCTAAGAGTCGGACACAACTGAAGCGACTTTGCAGCAGCAGCAGCATGGGCTATAGATACTATTCTGAGCCATATCTTGTGAGCTGTCTTATAGATACTGAAACCCCAGGTGGAGAAGTTAACCACCTGATGGCCAGACTGTAGCCATGACATAAGGTGTCACAATTCTGAGAACTGGCTTCAGAGAATGGAAACAAACTGACCCTGGAACTGAAGATTAACTGTAACTAGAACAATCAAGATGTTGCTAGTCAGACCACTGATGACCAATTTCAAGGTGACTGTGACAGTCAACTGTGCTGTTTCTGCATGTTGCCCCCTCCTTCTGCCTATAAAGAAAGGCTCCTGCCCACTGATTTGTCAGTGGGGGGAGTCGGCCTTTGGACAGATGGCCACCCTCCCCCCACCCCAGTAGGGCATCTGAAATAAAGTCAGGTTTCCTTTCCACCAACCTGGCCTGTTGGCGTTTGAGTGGTGAGCAGCCAGACCCCCACCTTTCAGTAACAATAGCAGGAGGGAAGGGCTGGAATTTAGCATCATGATGTCCCTCTTTTCCAGAGAGATCTGGCATTTTAAGCCTGATCTCTACACAAGAAGCTCTGTTCTGATAGGGTCTGGGTGAAGGCTGCTTTTCAGGACTGAAAGTGAAAGTGTTAGTCACTCAGTCATGTCCGACTCTTTGTGACCCTGTGGACTGTAGCCCATCAGGCTCCTCTGTCCATGGAATTCTCCAGGCAAGAATACTGGAGTGGGTTGCCATTCCCTTCTCCAGGGGATCTTCCCAACCCAGGGATCGAACCTGGGTTTCCTGCATTGCAGGCAGGTTCTTTACCATCTGAGCCACCAGGATGAAGCCGCTTTTCAGGAGTAGCCCCAGGCAAGATCACCAAATAGGGAAATACATTTTCATTTCTAAAATTTTCCCTTTCTTTGGTGATGATGGTCTCCATTAAAGTGGAGAGGAGAAGATACTCTTTTGTTTTGTCTCCTCTAAACTGCCTTCAAAACCCCTTCTCAGATGCTTCATTCACACTAGGGTATGAGTGTTGGAGAATAACTTAGTGGGGACACTTGCATTCTTCACCAGAAGTGGGGAAGTTATAAGAGTTGAATCTGTAGCTGATGGAATCTCTTTAGTTACCATACGTGGGAGAGAAGGTAACAAGTGACTTTGTTTCATGGGTATGGAGATTATCTGGAGGTTGAGCTATTGATTTTTATGCTCTTCCTTAAGGTGTGAAAAGGGAGAACAGAAAGGAAAGAGTTAAAGACAATTCTCCTTTACTGCATATAAAGTGTAGTGACCTTCAGATATTAGACATTTTCTATCATCACATCGAAGTATATAAATATTCCCTCCTTTTGATGATCTCAGTTGCTGTAATCCTGGTGTAGTTCAATGATGTTATTCAGTCACCAAGTCGTGTCCAACCCTACATGACCCCATGGACTGCTATCCATGCAGGCCTCCCTATCCCTCACCATCTCTTGGAGTATGTCCAAGTTCATGTCCATTGAATCGGTGGTACCATCCAACC
Organism: Okapia johnstoni; assembly: GCA_024291935.2. Taxonomy (NCBI): domain Eukaryota; kingdom Metazoa; phylum Chordata; class Mammalia; order Artiodactyla; family Giraffidae; genus Okapia; species Okapia johnstoni. Next base: position 87,874,566 of record CM044319.1, on the reverse strand, counting down.
ATCTCATCTTCAGTTGCCTCTTCTCCTTCTGCCTTCAATCTTTCCCAGCATCAGGGGCTCTTCCAGTGAGTCACCTCTTTGCATCAGGTAGCCAAAGTATTTGAGTTCAGCTTCAGCATCAGTCTTTCCAAAGAGTATTCAGGACTGATTTCCTTTAGGATTGACTGGTTGGATCTCCTTGCAGTCCAAGGGACTCTCAAGAGTCTTCTCCAGTGCTACAGTTCAAAAGCATCAATTCTTTGGTGCTCTGCCTTTTTTATGGTTCAACTCTCACATCCCTATGAGAGATACTCTTAGCTAAAGCCAATGGTGTGTTGGAGCTGGCTCCTGCTGGCTTGCAAGGATGACCCCAGACATGTCCTTTCAAGCTGGAGTTCAGTGACATCACATTGGTAGCTGAAAATTAGACATGGTGGGAGTATTTACACCATGGAAATTGGAAATCCTTTAAAGCAGGAATTTTTTTTCAGAAAATTGACTGTTAAACATTTATCTGCGTATAACCAGATAGAATTCATTTTGAAGTATTGCTTTTACATACTTAATGCTCTCCCTCCTGTGGAGGATAACATTTTAATAAGTAATACTGATAAGTGTATAAACGTACAGTTAAGCTTACAAAGCATCTTTGTACTCAGTCTTTGCTGTTAGCTTTTTCTAACCTTAAAATAAGAAAATGCTGCTTTCTGATTGCAATAGAAATACTTCCTGAAATGACTGTGGATTAGATGAGTCAAGAGTGTTAACCGAGACCCTTTTAACCTGCAGTTGTGGTCTAGCCTTTTCTCACCTCCTCCTCTCTTCTGGTCTCTGTTACTGGAAAGAATTGCAAGTGTCAGCCATCTGTTCAGTTTAATGAGTTCAGGACAGTGTATGCTTCATTCATGGATTTTGGCCTCTTGACAACAGGTTAGCAGGGACACATTATCTCTGGGAGGGAAGAAGCCTACTGTAATTGCAAGCATGTTTTCAACAGAGGAAGATTTTGCACATTAATGAAAAAAAGTGTTTGGAACAGTGAGTATATAGGAGATGAGTTATTATGGGGCAAAATGCACTTTTCAAAGAAAGGTCTGTTAGCTTTTATATTTGAATCAGAAAGAAATAATGTCACAGATAATAACAGCATATATATGGAGTGGTGTTTACCATTGAACCCAGGTCTCCTGCATTGTAGGCTGATTCTTTACCAGCTGAGCCATGAGGGAAGCCCATTTACCATTTAGTAGTTGTCATAACTTGTTTTCATTATCATAATGACTATTATGCATACCCTTACTATTCCCAACACAAGACTCAAGACTGAAAAAAGAGAATTCTTTAGAAAAATGAGATATTCTAAAACAGCTAAGTCGTTTGATATCTCTGAGGTGAAGAAAGATGTGAAGAAATGGAATAACCACAGTGCCTTTGGACAGATTCAGTACAGAACCTACCCGTAACACAAAAAAGCTTGCAGTTATTTCAGGCACTCAAAGATGTTGCAAAGAGAAAGCCCTAAATGCTGAATCTGATGCAAAACAACTTAAGTGTTACTCTAAGAATAGTATGTGCTTTGACTTAAATGCAAAACAATGATCTCCATTTAGACAGCGGATAAAAGATTCTAAATAGTAGGACTGATTACCTCCAACGTGCAACTTTACATGATTCGGTTGGCATTTATCGAGCCTTTACTGTGAACCACATGCAGTGAGTGACTTCAGGATGCCCACATGATTGTAATGAGAAAGCAACAGCATCAGTAAATGAGAGAGAAAAGCCCAAACTCCAGAATGGAGGTGAAGAACTCAGTGCCCCCCCAGTACACTAAAATTGCACTTTAGGTTTTCCTGAGGACATTTCTAACTGGGAGCCCCTCTTTTTATCTAAAAAATCTAATGCTGTAACATTGTATACTTTTATTTTTTTAGCTTTTTCCTTGTAAATGTCAATCATGCTCTTTGCGGAACAAAGAGAATGTTTAGGGAACTCTAAAGAAAATGAATCACGCGTCTCTTTCAATTCTGGTTTCCTCCCACTGCTAGGCATATACACCGAGGAAACCAGAATTGAAAGAGACGCGTGTACCCCAATGTTCATCGCAGCACTGTTTACAATAGCCAGGACATGGAAGCAACCTAGATGTCCATCGGCAGACGAATGGATAAGGAAGCTGTGGTACATATACACAATGGAATATTACTCAGCCATTAAAAAGAATACATTTGAATCCGTTCTATTGAGATGGATGAAACTGGAGCCCATTATACAGAGTGAAGTGAGCCAGAAAGAAAAGCACCAATACAGTATACTAATGCATGTATATGGAATTTGAAAGATGGTAATGGTAACCCTATATGTGAGACAGAATAAGAGACACAGATGCATAGAACAGTCCTGTGGACTCTGAGGGAGAAGGTGAGGGTTGGACGTTCTGGGACAATAACATTGAAACATGTATATTGTCATATGTGAAGCAGAACACCATTCCATGTTCTATGCATGGGACGGATGCTCAGGGATGGAGCGTTGGGATGACACTGAGGGATGGGAGGGGGAGGGAGGTGGGAGGAGGGTTTGGGAGGGGGAGCACATGTGAATCCATGGCTGATTCATGTCGATGTATGGCAAAAACTACTACAATATTGTAAAGTAATTAGCCCCCAACTAAAATAAAAAAAAATAAATAAAATATTAAAAAAAATAATAAAAAAAAAAAAAAAAAAAGAAAATGAATCACTTGTAATCTCCTAAAGTCAGAGGTAATCACCTCTTAGCATGTTTTCCCCAGAATATTATACATATGTGTGTGTATGTATATATGTAAGTATATCATTGATTTCAAGTTGGAATCATTTTTATGATTTTATATTCTGCCTTGCCCCTCAATTTCTCATGAGCGTGTCTGAATCTCATTACATTTTGTACAAAAGCCTGCTTTTTAATTATTAGCTATTTCATTACATGCTGTTGTAACCATTTAAGATTTCTTTTGTTGTTAGACCTTGAGGTCATTTCTGATTTTTTTGCTACTATAAGTTATAGATAGCTTTGATGTAGATTGTCATAGATACTCTTGTATAAAAATCTTTGTGCACATTTCTGAATGCATTTCTACTGTATCTTAGGAACAGAATTACTGAATCATACAATTATGATAATTGTAATAGCTTTTTATACATATTTCCAGAGTGCATTCTCCAAGTGTTTCCTAGTTTATATAACCATGTGCAATGATGTGGATATTCTCAAATGTATGTTTTAATATTAATGTAGCAGATACAAGTGGGGAAGTTGAATTATGAGAAAAAAAATTTTTTCAATTTTTATTTTAATTGGAGAATAATTGCTTTACAATGTTGTGCTGGTTTCTGCTGTACGATAACATAAATCAGCCATAAATATGCATATGTCCCCTCCCTCTTGAACCATCCCACCCCTCCAGGTTGTCGCGGCACTGTTTTGAGCTCCCTGTGTTATGCAGCAACTTTCTACTAGCTACCTATTTTATAAATGGTAATGTATGTGTTTCAGTGCTACTCGCTCAATTTGTCACATCCTCTCCTTCTCCTGCTGTGTTCACAAGTCTTTTCTCTACCTCTGCGTCTATATAGCCTGCCCTGGAAATAGATTTATCAGTACCATTTTTCTAGATTCCATGTGAATGAATGTGAATAATATGAATGTGGAAGTTGCTCAGTCGTGTCCAACTCTTTGCGACCCCATGGACTATATAGTCCATGGAATTCTCCAGGCCAGAATACTGGAGTGGGTAGCTGTTCCCTTCTCCAGGGGATCTTCCTGACCCAGGAATCAAACTGGGGTCTCCTGCATTGCAGGCGGATTCTTTACCAACTGAGCTATCAGGGAAGATTCCATGTATATGTGTTAATATACAATATTTGACTGTCTCTTTCTGACTGACTTCACTCTGTATAACAGGCTCTAGGTTCATCCACCTCACTAGAACTGACTCAAATACATTCCTTTTTATGGCTGAGTAGTATTCTATTATATATATCTACCACAGCTTCTTTATTCATTTCCGTTGATGGACATCTAGGTTGCTTCCATGTCCCGGCTACTGTAACTAGTGCTACAATGAACATTGGTGTACATGTGTCTTTTTCAATTATGGTTGAAATAAAACATTTTGCAATGATCAAGTTTTATAGCAGTGAGATAGATATGGTTCTTGCTGTTCCTGCTGCCTGAATTGCTCATCTCCAGATCACTGTTACATTCAGCTCTCTCTCCACACCAACCCCTATGAGAGACAGTTCTGGAACCCTCCGACTGTTTTGCTTTTTTCTTATTACCACTACTTGCTCATGGTCAGTCACTCAGTGTGTCCAACTCTTTGAGACCCTGTGGACTGTAGCCCGCCAGGCTCCTCTGTCCATCGGATTCTCCAGGCCAGAATGCTGGAGTGGGTTGCCATGCCCTCCTCAGGGGATCTTTCTGACTCAGGGATCGAACCCATGTCTTTTATGTCTCCTGTATTGTCAGGCGGGTTCTTTACCACTAACACCACCTGGGAAGCCCTCTTATTGGCATTACTTGGTACTAAATATTTATGACTTATCTATTCCCTCTGGGCTACTGCATGAGAGTGGGGAGCTTGTCTGGTTCCCCAGCACATAGAGTGTTCAGTCAGCAGGTGTTAAATGGATGTACAAAAATACTTGATGAATGTGATTGCTTTTATGTTGTTAATTTTTTTTATTCCTTCAGAAAACCTGAGTGTAATGTTACATAACAAGCAACTGTCAGATGTTTCATCCATCCCATTAGTAAGTCAGAGATGGCTGGCTCAGGCCTTTCCCTTGTAAATTATGTCAACTGCACAATTGCAGATAGAAGCATAATGCACTTGCTTGGCATCAGCAAAACACAGATAGAAGTGGATGGTTATCTGACTTCCCAGTTTTGATGTTTGGGATTCTGAATTAAACCGGGATCTCATTATTTATTGTACCTAGTGAGCCATCTGTATTTACAGTGCTTTTCCAAATCAGGGATTTTTTGGGGACTATTTTATTATTTATTACAGACTTTTCTTGGCAGTCCAAGCTGGGTACTAGACTGCATTTTGTGGGACTTTTTTAGTCACCAAAACTTCTTGTTGTAATGTCTTAAAATTAGCAGGTGCAAATAATCCACACTCACGGTGGGATTATTGGGCACATGAGCCCTGGTTGTCATCTGCTCGCTGTGGCTTTTGTACAAGGCATGGAAAGGAAAGTGGAAGTGGAGATTCACATTCAGGTGTCAACAGGTGCCGACTAAAAATTATAGTCAGAGGATGAGATGGTTGGATGGCATCACCGACTTGATGAACTTGAGTTTGAGCAAGCTCGGGGAGTTGATGATGGACAGGGAAGCCTGGCATGCTGCTGTCCATGGGGTTGCAAAGAGTTGGACATGACTGAGTGACTGAACTGAACTGAAAAAATATAGTCACAACCTGAAAGTAGAGAGTCATTTGGTGGGAATGTTTAGGACTCTGATCCTGGGAGACATCATATTAGTAGCTTTGAGAAAACTACTCTAAGGAGGCAGGGGGAAGTCAGGCTATATACATGTTTGCAATAGAGGGAGCAAGCAGTTTGAACATCAAAGATCAGGTATCAAGTTAAGGAATTTAGCATTCTGTGTATGGGAAGATTATTCTTTGCAGCTGAAGATGGAGAAGCTCTATACAGTCAGCAAAAACAAGACTGGGAGCTGACTATGGCTCAGATCATAAAGTCCTTATGGCCAATTTCAGTCTTAAATTGTAGAAAGTAGGGAACACCACTAGGTCATTCAGGTAAGACCTAAATCAAGTCCCTTACAATTATATAGTGAAAGTGACAAATAGATTCAAGAAATTAGATCTGATAGACAGAGTGCCTGAAGGACTATGGACGGAGGTTCATAACACAGTACAAGAGGTGGTGATCAAAACCATCCCCAAGAAGAAGAAATGCAAAAGGGGGAAATGGATGTCTGAGGAGGTCTTACAAATAGCTGAGAAAAGAAGAGAAGTGAAAGGCAAAAGAGAAAAGGAAAGATACACACATCTGGGTCCTCAGTACTGCCCTATGAGCCATCCGTAATCCCAGTGACCTGTCTGTGACATCCAGTTCCTGGTGTGGCCTCACTCCACCATGCATACATCGTTCTGACACAATTAGTGCCTCAGAGGCTGAGAGTATGTTGTGATATTTCTTCTCTCTCTGTGTTGACCATGATGGAGAAGCACAGTAAAAATAAATTGATTTGGAATTTTTTTTTGATTCCAGAAATTATCATAGATATTTGAAATTGCCTTGAACCTCATTGTAAAGCAGAAGCAGAGAAAAAAGTGTTTCTTCTGAAGGTTTTTTTTTTTCCCTATGGGATGTGCTGAGCTACTTTCTCTTCGTGTATCAGTTAATGATAATATTTTGCTCCCTGTTCACTTATCTTTAAATAATTTGGCACAATTCTATATTAATCCTTTCAACAAAGCTATGAGTCTGTGAGTGGGAAGCATGGTATTGTAGTGTAATCTTGAAACGTGCAGATCAGAGCTTAGAGCTGAGAAGACGAAGACCTGCCACAATAGGAGCAAAGTGGAGTTAACCTTGTTTTGTGAAAGCACACCTGGGTTGATATTAGCCTTTTATAGTTCTTTTTTTTTAGTTTTGTAAGCTTTTAAAATAGCCTCTGCAGAGGTGATAGAGGGTGAAAGGGATAATTTAGGAGTTTGGGGTTAAAATATACACACTGCTATATATAAAATGGGCTTCCCAGGTGGCGCTAATGGTAAAGAACCCATTTGCCAATGCAGGAGACATAAGATACATGGGTTCGATCCCTGGGTTAGAAAGATCCCCTGGAGAAGGGCATGGTAACCCGCTCCAGTATTCTTGCCTGGAGAATCCCACGGACAGAGGGGCTTGGCAGGCTACACTCAATGGGGTCACAAAGAGTCAGACTGAAGTCATATATTAAATATAAAATAGATAACCAACAAAGACCTATAGCGCAGGGGACTCTACTCAATATATTGTAATAACCTTTAATGGAAAGGAACCTATATATTTATATATATGTGTATGTGCATGTGTGTGTGTGAATCAGTTTGATGTACACCTGAAACTAACACATCATTGTAGATCAAATATATTTCAGTAAAATATAAAATAAAATAGCTTCTGCATGGTGCTCATGGTGCTGTAGTGTAGGTGGTACATTGGAAGAGGGCACAGTTCAGTTCAGTTCAGTTCAGTCGCTCAGTCATATCCGACTCTTTGCAACCCCATGAACCGCAGCACACCAGGCCTCCCTGTCCATCACTAACTCCCCGAGTCCACCCAAACCCATGTCCATTGAGTCGGTGATGCAATCCAACCATCTCATCCTCTGTCGTCCCCTTCTCCTCCTGCCCTCAATCTTTCCCAGCATCAGGGTCTTTTCCAATGAGTCAGCTCTTCGCATGAGGTGGCCAAAGTATTGGAGTTTCAGCTTCAACATCAGTCCTTCCAATGAACACCCAGGACTGATCTCCTTCAGGATGGACTGGTTGGATCTTCTTGCAGTCCAAGGGACTCTCAAGAGTCTTCTCCAACACCACAGTTCAAAAGCATCAGTTCTTCGGCACTCAGCTTTCTTTATAGTCCAACTCTCACATCCATACATGACCACTGGAAAAACCATAGCCTTGACCAGTCGGATCTTTGTTGACAAAGTAATGTCTCTGCTTTTTAATATGCTGTCTAGTTTGGTCATAACTTTCCTTCCAAGAAGTAAGCGTCTTTTAATTTCATGGCTGCAATCACCATCTGCAGTGATTTTGGAGCCCAGAAAAATAAAATCAGCCACTGTTTCCACTGTTTCCCCATCTATTTGCCATGAAGTGATGGGACTGGATGCCATGATCTTAGTTTTCTGAATGTTGAGCTTTAAGAGGGCATAAGTAGGCTGTGAAAAGAAATAGATGCTGGTGTGGAGGCATGGGGGCATCTGCTGATGTAATTTTTCTTCAAGGCCTCTTTCATAAATACCTATTGGTAATTAAGATCCAGGTTCAAATGGAAGCTGTCCCTTGGAGGAGGAAGCCAGAACTTGTGGTTTCTGTTACTTAACTGGTGAAAAGTTGCAAGTTCTGGGAACTCTGGAGCCCAACACCAGGCTGCTGTCAGAGCCCTGCTCCCGAGTCCTGGGGGTCTGAGGCCTTGGTCTTCACTTCCTGGCTCCATCCCTATCCTTTGGCCAACTGTTCAGGTTTTGTGTGGATGAAGCCTGAGGTCTCAGCCTCATAAGAGCTTTGCTCTTAGCCACTTTCAGGATGTCAAGATAAAGCCTCAAAAACTTATTTTTAGTTTTATAGTATCTTTAGAAATTAACCGCCAGTGTTCTTATTCTTTACTGAATGTCCTTGGGTCTCCTGAGAAGACATTTCAACATATAAAAAATTGTCAGAAAAAAGTCTAGGATAATTTGTATTCTAATAAGAAATGCTGTTTTCTCATTTCCAAAAGTTGCTTTTCCATAGCTTTGTCTTGTTTTTATGTGCTTTTCTTTGAGCCTTCATGGTATGATCATTTTGTTGTTGTTCAATAAGTCAGTAAGTTCAATAGTCAATAAGTCGTGTCTGACTTTTTGCAACCCCATGGATTGCAGCATGCCAGGCTCCTCTGTCCTTCACTATCTCCCAGAGTTTGCTCAAATTCATGTCCATTTGTCAGTGATGCTACCTAACTATCTCATCCTCTACTGCCCCCTTATCCTTTCGCCTTCAGTCTTTTCTATCATCAGAGTCTTTTCCGGTGACTTGGCTCTTCACATCAGGGGGCCAAAGTATTGGAGCTTTAGCTTCAGCATCAGTCCTTGCAATGAATATTCAGGGTTGATTTCCTTTAGGACTGATTGGTTTGATCTCCCTGCAGTCCAAGGGACTCTCAAAAATCTTCTCCAACACCTCAATTCAAAAGCATCAATTTTTTGTTGCTCAGCTTTCTTTATGGTCCAACTCTCACATCTCCACATGACTACTAGAAAAAACATATCGGACCCCTTCCAACCTAGGGGACTTATCTTCCGATGTCATATCTTTTTTGCCTTTTCATACTGTTTATGGGGTTCTCATAGCAAGAATACTGGAGTGGTTTGCCATTCTCTCCTCCAGTGGACCACGTTTCATCAGAACTCTTCACTATAACCCATCTGTCTTGGGTGGCTCTGCAAAGCATCGCTCATAGATTCATTGAGTTACACAAACTCCTTCACCATGACAAGGCTGTGATCCATGAATGAGGGTATGATCACAGAGGTACTAAATTGTACCTAACCATGTGTATTAGTCCTTCTTGGAGAGTGCGGTTGGTCAGTAAAGCTGGGCCCACTTCCATTGACTGTCATTCAGGAGCCTGGGATGGGGCCTAGGTGTCCACCTGTCACAGGGGTTCCCCAGGTGGCTCTTATGCAGGTGGATCACGTGGTGGCAGACACTCTGAGAAACTCCATGAGTCTCACCCTGGAGCAGAAGCCTCGACACCTGTCCCTGAGGCTTTGGGTTCTTTGCCTTTATTGCTTCAGAAATAGTTTTCCAAATCTGTGAGTGGGTTAAATGAGATTATTTATCTAACACTGTTTTCTACATAATCTCTGAGAGTTTGTCCCAAAGAAATGACTATCTGACTTAGTTGTTGCCATGCAGTTGCTCAGTCATGTCCAACTCTTTGAAACCCCTCAGACAGCAGCATGGCAGGCTTCCCTGTCCTTTGCCGTCTCCCGGAGCTTGCTCAAACTCGTGTCCATTGAGTAAGTGATGCCATACAACCATCTAGTCCTCTGTCATTCCCTTCTCCTCCTGCCTTCAAACTTTCCCAGCATCAGGGTCTTATCTATTGAGTTGGCTCCATGCATCAGGTGGCCAAAGAATTGGAGCTTCAGCTTTAGCATCAGTCCTTCCAGTGAATATTCAGGACTGATTTCCTTAAGGATTGACTGGTTTGATCTCCCTGCAGTCCAAGGGACTCTCAAGAGTCTTCTTCAACACCACAGCTCAAAAGCATTGATTCTTTGTCATTCAGCCTTCTTTATGGTCCGATTCTCACATCCATACATGACTACTGGAAAAACCACAGCTTTGACTGTACAGACATTTGTCGGCAAAGTAACGTCTCTGCTTTTTAATATGCTGTCTAGGTTGGTCATAGCTTTTCTTCCAAGGGGCAAGCATCTTTTAATTTCATGGCACCACTCACCATGTGCAGTGATTTTGGAATCCAAGAAAAGAAAGTCTCTCACTGTTTCCATTGTTTCCCCATCTATTTGCCATGAAGTGATGGGACCAGATGCCATGATGTTAGTTTTCTGAATGTTGAGTTATTTTTTTTTTTTTTAGTAAATTTATTTATTTTAGTTGGGGGCTAATTACTTTACAATATTGTAGTAGTTTTTGCCGTAGATTAACATGAATCATCCATGGGTTTACATGTGTTCCCCATCCTGAACCCCCCTCCCACCTTCCTCCCCATCCCATCCCTCTGGGTCATCCCATTGCCCCAGCCCTGAGCATTTGCGCGTGTACCCCAGTGTTCATCGCAGCACTGTTTACAATAGCCAGGACATGGAAGCAACCTAGATGTCCATCAGCAGACTAATGGATAAGGTAGCTGTGGTACATATACACAATGGACTATTACTCAGCCATTAAAAAAAATACATTTGAATAAGTTCTATTGAGATGGATGAAACTGGAGCCCATTATACAGAGTGAAGTAAGCCAGAAAGAAAAACACCAATACAGTATACTAATGCATATATATGGAATTTGAAATATGGTAACGATAACCCTATATGCGAGACAAATGAATGTTGAGTTTTAAGCCAGCTTTTCCACTCTCCTCTTTCAGCTTCATCTAGAGGCTTTTTAGTTCCTTTTCACTTTCTGCCAAAAGGGTGGTGTCATTTGCATATCTGAGGTTATTGATATTTCTCCTGGCAATCTTAATTCCAGCTTGTGCTTCATCCAGCCTGGCATTTTGCACGATGTACTCTGCATAGAAGTTAAACAAGCAGGGTGACAATATATAGCCTTGATGTACTCCTTACCCAATTTGGAACCAATCTGTTGTTCCATGTCCAGTTCTAACTGTTGGTTCTTGACCGGCACACAGATTTCTCAGAGGCAGGTCAGGTGGCCTGGTAGTCCCATCTCTAAGAGTTTTCTACAGTTTGTTGTAATGCACACAGTCAAAGGCTTTAGCGTAGTCAATGAAGCAGGTGTTTTTGTGGAACTCTCTTGCTTTTTCTATAATCCAATGGATGTTGGCAATTTGATCTCTCATTCTCTGGCCTTTTCTAAATCCAGCTTAAACATCTGGAAGTTCTCAGTTCACATACTGTTGAAGTCTGGCTTGGAAAATTTTGAGCATTACTTTGCTAGTGTGTGAAATGAGTGCTATAGTGTGGTAGTTAGAACATTTTTTAGCATTGCCTTTCTTTGGGTTTAGAATGAAAACTGGCCTTTTCCAGTCTTGTGGCCACTGCTGAGTTTTCCAAATTTGCTGGCATATAAAGTGCAGCACTTTAACAGCATCATCTTTTAAGATTTGAACTAGCTCAGCTGGAATTTCATCACCTCCACTAGCTTTGTTCATAATGATGCTTCCTAAGGCCCACTTGACTTCACCCTCCAAGGTGTCTGGCTCTAGGTGAGTGATCACACCATTGTGGTTATCTGCGTCAATAAGATCTTTTTTGTATAGTTCTTCTTTGTATTCTTGCTGCCTATTCTTAATATCTTCTGCTTCTCTTACGTCCATACCATTTCTGTCTTTTATTGTGCCCATCTTTGTGTGAAATATTCCCTTGGTATCTCTAATGTTTTTGAAGAGGTCTCTAGTCTTTCCCATTCTATTGTTTTCCTCTATTTCTTTGCATTGATCACTGAGGAAGGCTTTTTATCTGTCCTTGCTCTTCTTTGAAACTCTGCATTCATATGGTTATATCTTTCCTTTTCTCTATTGCCTTTCACTTCTCTTCTTTTCTCAGCTATTTGTAAGACCTCCTCATACATCCATTTTGCCTTTTAGCATTTCTTTTTCTTGGGGATGATTTTGATCACCCCCTCCTGGACAATGTCATGGAGCTCTGTCCATAGTTCTTCAGGCACTCTGTCTATCAGATCTAATCCCTTAAATCTATTTGTCACTTCCACTGTATAATCTAGATTTGATTTAGGTCATACCTGAATGGCCTAGTGGTTTTCCCTACTTTCTTCAATTTAAGTTTGAATTTTGCAGTAAGTTCATGATCTGAGCCATAGTAAGCGCACAGTCTTGTTTTTGCTGACTGTATGGAGCTTATCCATGTTCTATTGCAAAGAATATAATCAATCTGATTTTGGTATTGACCATCTCGTGATGTAGATGTGTAGAGTCGTCTCTTGTGTTGTTGGAAGAAGGTGTTGGCTGTGGGCAGTGCATTCTCTTGGCAAAACTCTGTTAGCCTTTGCCCTGCTTCATTTTGTGCTCCAAGGCCAAAGTTGCCTGTTACTCCAGGTGTCCCTTGACTTCCTACTTTTGCATTCCAGTCCCTATGATGAAAAGGATGATTTTTTTTTTTGGTATTAATTCCAAGTCTTGTAGGTCTTCATAGAACTGTTCAGATTCTTTGGCATTAGTGATTAGAGCACAGACAGGGATTACTGTGATATTGAATGTTTTGCCTTGGAAACAAACAGACATCATTCTGTCACTTTTGAGATTGTTCCCAAGTACTGCATTTTGGGCTCTTTTGTTGAATATGAGGGCTACTCCATCTCTTCTAAGGGATTCTTGCCTACAGTAGTAGATATAATGGTCATCTGAATTAAATTCTCCCTTTCAAGTACATTTTAATTCACTGATTCCTAAAATGTCGATGTTCAGTCTTGCCATCTCCTGTTTGACCACTTCCAATTTGCTTTGATTCATGGACCTAACATTCCAGGTTCCTGTGCAATATTGTGCTTTACAGCATCAGACTTTACTTCCATCACCACTCACATCTACAACTGGGCATTGTTTTCATTTTGTTTCCATCCCTTCATTCTTTCTGGAGCTATTTCTCCACTCTTCTCCAGTAGCATATTGGGCACCTACCGACCTGGGGAGTTCATCTTTCAGTGTCTGATCTTTTTGCCTGATACTGTTCATGGGGTTCTCAACGCAAGAATACTGAAGTGGTTTGCCATTGCCTTCTCCAGTGGACCACATTTTGTCAGAACTCTCCACCATGACCCGTCCATCTTGGGTGGCCCTACACGGGATGGCTTATAGTTTCATTGAGTTAGAAAGGGTTGTGATCCATGTGGTCAGTTTGGTTAGTTTTCTGTGCTTGCGGTTTTTATTCTGTCTTCTCTCTGGTGGATAAGGATAAGAGGCTTGTGGAAGCTTCCTGATGGGAGGGACTGGCTGTGGGGAAAACTGGATCTTGCTCTGGTGGGCAGGGCCATCTGATTTAGTAGTGTAAAGATATAATTATTACTAGGATTTTTGTTTTATTTTAGACTTTTGGCTACGGTTTTAACAGGTCCTGATGGATAAGTCCTGCATTTGATAAATTTATTTCAATAATTAGAAAATATCTATGAATGTTTTGATTGAAATTAAATTCATATCACCTGGGAAGATGTATTTTTAAGCCTCTCTTTCTGTCCTTTCACTTATGCAGATGGCATATTACAAGGTGTAGATTAAAAAAGAGAGTTGAAATGTTTTCCATATGGATAACCAACTGTCCTTCACTGTTTTGTTGAAAAGAGTGTTCTTTTTCCGTTAAATTACCTTGATACCTTTGCCAAAGCTCAGTAACCGTTTTTGTCTGTTTCTGAACTCGGTTCCATTGATCTGTTTGTCTGTCTTTAGTCCAATACTTCACTGTGTTGCTTACTGTAGATAGTATGTACTATACAGCAGTTTTGAGATAAGATATTGTTAGTCCTCTAAATTCATTCTTTTTAAAAAATCAATTGATTCTTTTAGTCCTCTATATTTTTCCATATTAATTTTAGAATCAGGTTTTTTTAATAGCTGTAAAAAGCTTGACAGGATTGTAACTACAATTGCTTGGAATCTATAGATCAATTGAAAAGAATTGATATCCTATAAACCACTACAGTTCCCCACCCTCCCCCATCATGTTAGTTTTTAGTTTTAAGGGATTATTCTTAATTTAAGGAAGAGAAATTCTGATTAGCAAGTGTATACTCTGAACAGAATGTAGATGATGAGTTCAGATTTTCACTAATAGGCTCCATGTGGCATCTATCTGAGTTATTAACATGGTAATAAGAATGTTAAATAATTTTCTTAAAGCAACTTAGTAATTTTTGAAGTAAACTTAACCAAGTAAATGTGCAAATTAAAAAATGATAGTATTTTCACGTTAATCCAAAGGCCTAATGTCTTTATGTCCATTTAAAATAATTAAGAGGGTGATGTTAAAGCTTCGCTTTTCCTTAACAGCAGTGGTAAATATTAGCAACTGACTCTCCAGGAAAAAGAAAAAGAGCCCTAATTTGTAGCATTTGCCAATTTCTGTGTTATAAATACTCCCACTACAGCTCATTTCATGCTACGAAGTTGATGTCTCTCAGTGCGTAGATGCACACTAGCATGCCATTATATAGAATTCCCATCATACAGATACAATAGATGTAACTTCAAGAGCATAGATGAAAATGAAAAAAAAGTGAAAGTGTTAGTTGCTTAGTCATGTCTGACTCTTTGCAACTCCATGGACTGTAGCCCACCAGGCTCCCTTGTCCATGGGATTCTCCAGGCAAGAATATTGGAGTGGGTAGTCGTTCCCTTCTCCAGGGGATTGAACCTGGGTCTCCTGCATTGCAGGCAGATTCTTTACCATCTGAGCCAGCAGGGAAGCCCGATGATAATAAAATGTAAAATAATTAAACAGAGATGAGGTTTGATGGTTGATTTTGTTTTGCTATTTTTGGAAGATGTCTGCTCCAACTCAGTCATTCAAGGACCAGGTTAAGAATAATTCTACAGCCTTATCCAGAGTCACACGTTGAAACGAGACTGAGCCTGGAGGAGCAGTAGGTGAGATGGTTTGTATGGCCAGGCCTGGAAGTGGTTCTAGTATCTTCTTCCCTTCTGACCTATACTAGAGTCACATGACTGCACTCAGCTGCAAGGGAGGCTGGGAAGTATAGTCCATTGGTGTGTCCAGGAGAGGAGCAAAGCCCAGTTTAGGGGACCAGTTAATAGTTTCTGTCATGTCATTGCTTTGTACTTTTTAACCTGTCCTCATGTGGCATGACTTGGGGAGAGAGACGTGAATTTAGATAAGTGTAATCAATAACTGTTCCTGGGCAAGCCCCGTCATCTCTCTGAATCCCAGTTTTCTCTGTAAAATTCAGGGCTTAACCTAGGTCCTTCCTAGTTCTGTAACTGCTAATTCATCTTCCCTACTCAGCATTCCCTGTTCTTTTCTTTCTGGTCTCCTGGGGGTAGCTTTTGTTCATCTGTCGGTCCTGATGTGAACCCCTTTCTGCAGTGGAAACTGGTCTTTCCTGTGACTTGGCAGCTTCGTCTACCTGCCTGACTTGGGACCAGGGCCATGGAGCCCCGGGCACTCCTGAGTCAGGGGTTCTGACTGCACCTGTTCGGTCTGGGGAGAGCCATGCCTGGTGCAGGCCAGAGGTTTCTCAAGAAGCTGTTCTCATCTTGCTTCACTCAGGAAAATGCCAAATTTAATATGTAGGTGCAGGCATTTTGCTCCAGCAAACAACATCTTGGAGAAATTATAGTTTCCATGGAAGATTGCAGCCTCTGGAGTCAAAGTGCCTGGGTTCAAATCCCTGCTCTTTCTGAGTTGTGTTACCGAAGCCAAATTACTTAACATTTCTGTGCCTCAGTTTCCTCCTCTGTAAATAAAATAAAGTAAAAAATAAAAAATAAAATAAAATAAGATAAAATAAAAAGTTAGATAATATATAATTTAAAATATTTTTATTAAAATAACCCTTAGTGTGTTTTTTGAGGAATAAATAAGTTAATACATGTAAATGCTATAAAAATATTGTTTTTAGTGGTGTCATTATTAATATAATTGTTATTGCACAGAAGAGTTAAGGAAATGGTGTTATTATTGGCATTGTGAACAGGAAATAAAAAAGGGTCAGGATCTGGTGATTTTAAAATTGGCAGTTACTTCAATACGTTGTGCACTGCAGCCTGTTCACCAAGAATAGAAAACTGCCCCGATTATGCCATGGATGCTCTTCCCTTCTCTTCCTTCCTGCCTTTACACTCTTCCTCCTGCCCTCCTTCAATCCCTTTTCCTCCATGAGAAGCAAAGAGAGTGGGACTTAGGATGATATTAAAGTGCCAGGCTGAGAGCTGCAGACATTTTAATCAGATCAGCATCTTTCAGCATGTCGACCTCTCTTCCTGCTTCTATACTCTTGGCACACATTGCTGATCAATGTTGAGAGTTTTTTCCTACTGAACCTCAGGACCTCCAAAGGAAGAGGTTGTAAGTCAAGACACTTAACATCTGGTATTGTTTGACCAATCAGAGCCAACCCTTTGCTAGAAGGCTGGAGTTTCTCTGTGGTACCAGGCATTAACCCTTTAGTTGCTGGACTTGTTAAGAAATCAAGGGATTTATAGGGAAAAAGCCAGAATGTCCAAGGGAGTAGTAGAGCGGGAGAAGGCAAGATACAAGGGTTCTCAGAGCAGCATGAAAGAATGAAAGTATTTTACTATGTTAATAATTAGTATAGCTGTTCTTGTACAGAGTACTAACCTTGCACAGAATCATTTTCAACACCTCCACTGCCACAGACCACACTGGAGCTTGAGATGAAACTCAGCTGACAGGCAAGCATTAGAAGATGTGATTCAAAGAAGTAGGTCACTGCTCTTCTCGAAAGTTATGGAGGAGACTTTGTGGAAAAGATGGATTTGGGCTGGATCCTGAAGGGTTTCCACTGATGGAAGGGGACATGGGAAGAGGATGAACAGACAGGCCAGTGTGAACCTGACTAGGGAGGCAGGTCCCTCTTCCTGGCGCCCTGGAAAATGCTGTACCAGGTTGACGTAGTGATGACAACAGATTCCTTTGGTCCAGCAGCCTTGTGAAGCCACCAGAGAAAAGATGGGCAATTCCCCAGTTCCCATTTCTACCCAGACTGTGAAATGGAAGTAAATGCCAATCTGTTTTCCTCTAGAAAAATGGTTTCACTTTGAATTTTACATCATCAGTTCCAAAGAGAAAATAATTCACCAAAACAAATGTAAATATATCATTATAAAATGTCCTGCTTTTCTATTTTTCTTTTCTTCGGGTAGATGTTTTCAGTATTCACAAGTAAAATCATACTACTTTCATAATTAGCCTGCAGACAACTTAACTGCTTGAGAAAAATTGTTTCTCCAGATTTGTTAAGGAAGAAATACTACAGGAGTGGAGTGAGAGTAGAATGAACTTTATACTGGGAGTGAGAAGGAATGAGTGCTGTCCTTTGTTCTGTCTCCTAGTGTGTAATGGGAGATTTTACTTCCTGCCAATTGATTTCCTCCTTACAAAGTGAATTAACATCTTCGTTTCAGAGAAAGTTTGGCAAAATAGAGAAAGGAATAAAGAAAGAAAAGAAGAATCCATAGCTCAAACACTATTAAAAATTTTGGCTTATTCTTTCTTCATATTTGTTCAAAAATTTATACAAGGTTCTAATCAGGGAACCTTGGCTTTCCCTGTTGTCTCAGACGATAGGGAATCCATCTGCAGTGCGGGAGACCTGGGTTTGATCTCTGAGTTGGGAAAATCCTTTGGAGAAGGGAACAGCTACCCTCTCCAGTAATCTGGCCTGGAGAGTTCCAGGGACAGAGGAACCTGGAGGGCTACAGTCCATGGGGTCGCAGAGTCGGACACAGCTCAGCGACTTTCACTTCCTTTCTTCCTAATCACTAAAAGTAAAAGTGTTGCTCAGTCATGTCCGACTCTTTGAAACCCCTTGGATTGTAGCCTGCCAAGCTCTTTTGCCCATTGAATTCTCTAGGCAAGAATACTGGAGTGGGTAGTCATTCTTTCCTCCAAGGGATTTTCCCGACCCAAGGATCGAACCCACGTTTCTTGCATTGCAGGCAGATTCTTTACCATCTGAGACACCAGGGAAGCCCATAAATCATAGTCAACGTTGAATTTATGTCCTGCCTCCTCACTTAACCTGAAGTTTACATTTTTCCTAGGCTGTGTATATGTTGCATTGTCTCTTCGTTGAGGGCAAAATCACAGGATGCTGAGGGTTGGAGTTTATAATTTACTCCTTAAACTCAAGAGTCTTCATAGCATTTCCATGTGGATAGATATTCTGGTGTCTTGTGTTTTAAGGCAATTGCTTATTTGTTTAGCTTCAGGCTGTCTTTGCTTTAGGTTCTCTGCGTGAATGAGGTATTGTCCAGAGAGGGTGCTGTACTAATAGATGGAGCTGGCCTCTCTTGGATGTGAGTTCTTTGACGCAGTGGGGACAGAAACTAGGGTGGCTTGAACCCTGTCCTCTCTGCCCTGCCCCTGGGGAGACAGCTATAGAAGGCGGCTGCTGGGAAGACATGCTCGCCAGGTTGGAATGAGCCTTGCTATTTCTGTACCACTTCGCAAACCTCAGATTTCACCTTTATTTGGGGTTTATTTTCAGTGTCCTAAATTTTAAAATCATCGTTTTTATTACTTTAGCTTCATTTTGGCTTTTCTGCATGTGCACTGCATGCTTAATTCTGTCCAACACTTTGCAACCCCCTGGTCTGGAGCCCACCAGACTCCTCTGTCCATGGGATTCTCCAGGCAAGGATACTGGAGTGGGTTGCCATTTCCTCCTCGAGGACATCTTCCTGATCCAGGGATCGAACCCAGGTCTCCTGCATCTCCTGCATCGATGCAGAAGGATTCTTTACCACTTTGACTTTTCTAAAGGAGTTTTACTCTTGTAATTGTTTAGTTCTTAAATAGTCTTTTAGTTTTACATTACAGCAGTGGGATCGTACCATTACAAGAAGTTTAGCAAAAAAGAGAAAAATACCCATAACCTAAACACAATTCATAATTTTTGCTTATTTCCTATTAATATTCAACATATTAAATAAGTCATAAATGTAGTATATGAATAGTTTTATATCCTGCTTCTTCACTTAACCTGCCATTGTTTTCATTTTCTATTTTGTTTTCCATATTGTTTGCTTTAAGTGGTTGCAGTATTCTGTGTGGTGATTGTGTGCCATCATTGGTTGAGCCATTTCTCTTGTGTCACACATTCGGTTTTCTTCAAATTTGCAGCATGTGAGATCCGAGTTCCCTGACCAGGGATGGAACCTGTACCCCCTGCACCAAGCATGGAGTCTAAACCACTGGACTGCCAAGGAAGTCCCAAACTAAAGCTATTTTATGTCACTTGCTTACTTAGGGCCTGATAGACTTCCCAATTTCTTTCTCAGACAATGCTGAGAATAGCTGTTTCATTGAACACTTGCTGACATTTGATATACTACTGCTCATTATTAATGTATTTACTTTTGCTAATTAAGAAGGGGAAGAGGATATCTTGTTTTAATTTGCATTTTTAATTATTGGTAGGCTTGAACTTTCTCCCATGGTTGTTCATTTTTTTGAGCTTTACTTTGTGAATTATCTCTTTAGGGGGGTGTGTGTGTGTGTGTGTGTGTGTGTTTAGTCACTCAGTCATGTCCGACATTTTGCGACCTATGAACTATAGCCTGCCAGGCTCCTCTGTCCATGGGGATTCTCCAGGCAAGAATACTGGAAAGGGTTGCCATTTCCTCCTTCAGGGGATCTTCTTGACCCAAGGATCAAGTCTGTCTTCCTCATCTCCTGCATTGCCAGTTGATTCTTTACCACTGAGCCGCTGGGGAAGCTCTAGATGCTTTGGATATTTGGGCCTAATGATGTTCTTACTGTTTTAGATAAGAAGAATATCAGCCCTTTGCTGTGTTTGCTGGATTGTTTCTTATTTAACATCCTTTCTGGACTGATATTTCTGTTTCTGTGATCTGGATTTTCTGTATTGACACCACAATTTCAGCGGTGCTGCTTTGTAATTCTTTTAGAAATTTCTTTTTTTAAAAATGTATTTATTTTTGATTGAAGGATAATTGCTTTACAGTATTGTGTTGGTGTCTGCCAAACATCAACATGGTAGAACTTGCTTTATATTCTTTTATTCCTCACTTTTAAATGAAAATTATAATTGTTCAGTTAGTTTCCCCTACTTCACATCTCCCAAACTTCTGCTTGAGTTTTGGTTGTGAGTGAAATATGCATATTAATTTTGGAAGAGCAGACATATATTAGTCCTTTATCAAGGAGGTGAGTCTTGGTAAATGTTTGTGGAATAGAGTTCTTCAGCTGCTTCACTCCGGTCTTAGCTCCAGATTGGCTTTGTGAGCTGCTGGATATTTAGTGTGCAAGTGCCATATGATAGTTAGTGTTTATTTAGCTTTAGAATGCATGTGTTAGAATCTCCTACTCATTATTTTGCAAAATGTTGATAGAAAACATGAGTAACTTTGAATTTGCACAGCTTTGTGTAGGAGCTCTTTTTCCAGAATTCTTTGGAGGTTGGAATGCTTTCTTTAATACTACATTGGTGTTGAAATGATGCCGTGTTTGACTTTTCATCCTTACCAGCTAAAATCACTATTTTGTGTCCAGTGTGGCATTGCCTTTGGTGCTAACATTTTAATCAGAGAGATATACTTAGTCATAGCTTGTATTTTGACAGAATAATTTATATTAGCTCAAAATATTACACAGTGCTTATGTTAGTAAGGTTAGGGAAAATACTGGCAGAAAAATTTATTGCTTGATATAGAAATGATAATTATAACAATAATAAAAGTAATCATAGCTGACATCTGAATCTGTCTTTTGCCAGTTATTTTTCTTAGCTAATGTAATTCTTACACAACCCTGTGAGGCAGATGCTGTTATTATTCCCATTTTGCAGATGAGGAAACTGAGTCACTGAGAGTTTAAGCAACTTTCTATTGATTTTCTCCTTTGCCCTTTCACTAAGATGGGCAAATGGAAGTCCTAGTAAATAGCTGTGCAGGGAGCATTTTTGATACCACAGGATTTAAGAGCTGGAAGCAAGGTCTTCATATTATTTAGTGATGGTCCACTCTTGTCATCTTTCAGGTGAGAAAAATCAGAGTCCAGAAAGCTTCAATAATTATTTTTTTTTTAGGTTATGAAAACAGAAATATTCAATATGCAGAAGTACACAAAGAATTCCCCCATTTTCCTTTCTTATGTATTTTATTCACCAAGGAAGTCCCATTAGTAGCTTGAAGTGTCTTCTTCCAAGTTACAAAGTAGAAAAAGAGACACAAATGTAGAAAACAAATGTATGGACACCAAGGGGGAAAGGAGGGAGGTGGGTTGAATTGGGAGACTGGGATTGACATATATACACTGTTGACACTGTGTATGAAATAGATAACTAAGGAGAACTTACTGCAGAGCACAGGGAACTCTAATCAGTGCCTCTGTGGTGACCTAAATGGGAAGGAAATCCAAAAAGGAGGAAATATACGTATATGCATAGCTGGTTCACTTTGCTGTACAGCAGAAACTAACACAACATTGGAAAGCAACTATACTCCAATAATTTTTTTTTTAAGTGGGGGAAAAAAAGAAGTGTCTTCTTCCAGACATTCTTGCTCTGTATTTAAATAACATTTCTAAATTTCAGAGCAAGTTGGAGGCACAAAGTTGAGTAGAAGGCAGAGCTTATGTCTCGAGGGCAGTGACTTGTTGCGGGCACGTGGAGGTGGCTTTGTTGACTTCTGCTCCAGGGAGGTGCTGGGGGCAAGGAGATGGCCAGGATGCCTCTGTCATCACCAGATGCAGTCACTGGGGGTAGGTGGAGGTGAAAGTCACTCAGTCGTGTCTGACTCTTTGCAACCCCATGGACTATACAGTCCATGGAGTTCTCCAGGCCAGAATACTGGAATGGGTAGCCTTTCTCTTCTCCAAGGATCTTCCCAACCCAGGGATCGAACCCAGGTCTCCTGCATTGCAGGAGAATTCCTTACCAGCTGAACTTCCAGGGAAGCCCCATTGGGGGTAAACCCTGGTCATAAATTAGCTGGTCTTTTCCAGGCAAGCCAATGGCTTTTAATGGTTGGTTTTCTCCTGAAGATATGAAAGGAAGATGCTGTCAGTAAAAAATATTTGTTCTGTTATATATTAGCTTGCAATCTGTGTGCCACAAGTAAAGGAGACTATTTTAAACACCTAGTCAGGAGAGTTTATTTTCTGTCTAGAAGACTTCTAGGGCCCACTGGTATAAATGGTGTTGACAATGAATAAATTCTCCTGAAGTTCAGTGTGTTTTTCGAGTGGTCACCTGTTAAAACAAGGTGCAAAAATCTTACCCAAATAAGCATTGGAAAATTATTAGATTGTGTTTAATAGAAGATTAATAGATTGTGCCTACAAATAAGATGGCTTAAAACAGGCACAGATTCTGTAGTCTGTAACTTCAGACATATTTTCCACAATGATAATAATTTTATAATGTCATGTTTGATAATTTTCGGTCACCTTCTCTAAAAATTCCCAGGTTCATCAAGACGCAATGACAGTTGATGTTGCTATGATGATGGATGTGTCAGAGATCAGGGCACCCATAGGTGTGGTCCTGGAGACCATTCGGAGGCTATCTGGCTGCATTTCTGGGTGCTGTCCCAGAGTGTCCAGCTCATAGTTTTCAAACATTACCTTCTTTTCCTCGGTTTTGCTGTGAATCAGGGAAAACTGAGTCCACACTGGGTCACTGCACTGACATTTGGCCTCGTTTGCTCTAGTCTAAGACTTCTTATCTAGGAAGACTTTCAGTTTGGGAGGAAATGAAGCTCTGTCTCTGCTACACTAGACTCCATGTATTGCCTGAGGGTCCTTTAAAAGCTGACATTCAATCCCATGCCCTGGAGTTGCTAACTTGACTGACTCAGGTGGAGGCAACCATTTCGAAAGCTCCGCTTAGTATTTCTGCCCAGTGAGGCCTCGGTGCGGTGACCACACTGCAGCTGAGTCACCTTAGTAAGTCCTCCTCGGTAAAATGTAAAGAAAGTCTTTGAAAGGCTAACTGTAATGTGTAAAGAGTCTTGTACTATATTTTTTTATTAAGAAAAATTTTTTTGGCCATGTTTGGGCATGTGGGATCTAAGCTTCACAACCAGGAATTGAACTTGTTACCCCTGCATTAGGAGCACAAAGTCTTAACCACTGGACCACCAGGGAAGTCCCAAGAGTCTTATACTTTAAATGAACTGAAGCATAACTCTCTATGGTACATCTCAGGTGTTACCTACAAAGTCTTCCTTACTAAAATATTGGAAAGCTGTCAGCTTCAGCTAGGATGATAGTCATGACCTAACATTTACTGAGCCCTGACTATCACATATTACTCATCTAAGTATTGCATCAGCCCTATGAGCAGGGTTCTATTACTCTCACATGAATGTTACAGCTTAGAAAATGGAAGCCCAGCGAGTGTTTGGCAAAACTAGGACTAGGAAATCTCGAGTTTGGTTGGAGTCAGAGTCCCCAGTCACCCAAACATCTTGCAAAACCATGCTGAACAATTTTCCATTTCTTTTTCTCCCTTTTCTCACTGAGAGCAATGCAGAGTAAGGGAAAGGTTGAGGAGAGAGGAAGGAGCAGGATGTAGAACGGCTGGTGTCTCTAAAAGGCTGTTAAGATGATTTGAAAATAAGTTAGAGGAATCGTGCAGAATGGGAACTGGATGAGTGAGTGCCAGGCCCCTAGATGGGGAAAGCAGCTAGTCTAAGGGCAGTATCTCTTTCATGTCCTGGGTTCTGGCTCCCACCTACTGTTAGGACCAGGCTCCCTCTGGCTGCTGAGGCCAAGATCAAGAGCTCTCTGCCTGCATCTGGATGCTGCCTGGCGAGGTGGGTCCAGTCAGGGCCTCTTGGGTGAGTGTCGTGGGTCCCCTCTCTGGAGCTGACAGGTTCAGAACTAATTAGCTCCAGGATCATGCTGAACTCCAGAGCAGAGCTCCTGGGGCCCCTGCCACCTTGTTCTCCTAAATAGGAGCACCTCTTTTTTTTTTTCTGTCTTATATTTTTGGGTTCCGAATAAGATATCTTTTGGACAAAAGGTTCAGCAGTCCAAAGTCTGTCAATTTTTGCTTCTCTGTCAACCTGACTTGTTACTGTGGTGCTCTCAGTTATTTGGGTATCTATTTCTACATAACCAGTTACTCCCAAATTTATTTCCTTAAAACTGCTGTTTTATTTTGCTCAGGATTTTGTGGGCTGGGAACTTGGGAAGGGCTCTACTGAGGAATTTGTCTCAGATCTGAGAGGTGTCACCTGGAGTCCCTGTGGCTGAGGAATCTGCTACTGAGCTGGCTTCTTTCCCCGTAAGTCTGGCACCTCACGGCTCTCACTTTGTTTCTCCTTAACTCTCCATCTCCAGTCTTAGGGTTTTGTGCTTTACAGTGTCTCCATGTGGTCAATACTTTGACCACCTGATGTGAAGAGCCGGCTCATTGAAAAAGACCCTGATTCTGGGAAAGACTGAGGGCAGGAGGTGAAGGGATGACAGAGGATGAGATGGCTGGATGGCATCACCAACTCAATGGACATGAATCTGAGCAAACTCCGGGAGATGGTGAAGGACAGGGAAGCCTAGCGTACTGCAGTTCATGGGGTTGCAAAGAGTCTGTCACAACTGAACGACTGAACAACAAGAATATTTGGTTTAGGCTTCTCATGGTATGGTGGTTTCTGGGTAGTCTCCCTTTGAACATGGTGGTTACCTTCCAAGAGGCAGGAAGCAGTAGCTACCTGGCCAAGTAAGAGCCTTTCCGGAAGTGGTGTAATATTACTTCTGGCTAGCTCTATGGACAAAAGCAGCCATGGAAACTCCCACATTCAAGAACATGGAGAAACTCCATTTCTGTTTAGTAAATAAGTTCATTGTACTATTTTTCTTTCCCACATATATGCGCTATCATACAATATTTGTCCTTCTCTGTCTGACTTACTTCACTCAGTATGATACTCTCTATGTTGCTGCAAATGGCATTATTTCATTCCTTCTTATGGCCGAGTAATATCCCGTTGTATATATGTGCCACATCCTCTTTATCCATTCTTCTGTCAATGCACATTTAGGTTGTTTCCATGTTCTGGCTTTTGTAAACAGTGCTGCAATGAACATTGAAGTACATGTGTCTTTTTGAAATAGAGTCACAGTTGTAGAAAACAATTTTATGCTTACCAGGGGGAAAGGAGGGAGGGATAAATTAGGAGATTGAGATTGACATATACACACTACAGTATATAAAATATATAACTAATAAAGACCTACTGTAGGCTTCCCTGGTAGCTCAGCTGGTAAAGAATCCGCCTGCAATGCAGGAGACCCAGGTTTGATTCCTGGTTTAGAAAGTTCCCCTGGAGAAGGGATGGGCTACCCACTTCAGTATTCTTGGGCTTATGTGGTAGCTCAGGCAATAAAGAATCTGCTTGCAGTGCAGGAGACCTGGCTTCAATTCCTGGGTTGGGAAGATCCCCTGGAGGAGGGCATGGCAACCCACTCCAGTATTCTGGCCTGGAGAATCCCCATGGACAGCGGAGCCTGGTGGGCTACAGTCCATGGGGTCGCAAACAGTCAGACAGGACTGAGTGACTAAGCATAGCACAGGGAACTCTATTCATTACTCTGTAATGACCTTATATGGGAAAAGAATATAAAAAAGGGTAGGCATATATATGTGTGGGCTTCCCTGATAGCTCATATGGAAAAGAATCCACCTGCAATGCAGGAGACCTGGGTTCAGTCCCTGAGTTGGGAAGACCCCCTGGAGAAGGGGAAAGGCTACACACTCCAGTATTCTGGCCTGGAGAATTCCATGGACTGTATAGTCCATGGAGTCGCAAAGAGTCGGACACAACCGAGGGACTTTCACTTCACTTCACTTCACGTGTATATGTATAACCGATTCACTGTGCTGTACACTTGAAGCTAATACAATGTTGTAAATCAACTATAACCCGCTAACATTTTTTCAAGGAAAGAACGTAGAGAAAGACTCCAGCTCCTGATGGGAAAGAGGAGAGGTCACATTGTAGAAGAGGATGCTGGCTGTGAGTCATTGTTGTGCCATCTTGGAAAATACAGTCTGTCTTATGGCATCACTGACTCGATGGACGTGGGTTTGGGTAAACTCCGGGAGTTGGTGATGGACAGGGAGGCCTGGCGTGCTTCAATTCATGGGGTCGCAAAGAGTTGGACATGACTGAGTGACTTAATTGAACTATCTCATCACCATGATGTGCAATTTCGGCCTCTCACCCGTCCCAGATGCTGGTGTTTCTCTCTGCCACCTGCTTCTCTCCATTTCCCTTCATCTTCTCTCACTTCCTTTTCTGTGAGAGATTCCCTTTCCTTACCTTGTTAGGCTGCTCCCAGCTTGCTGCTCATGTCAGCACATTAATGGCTTCTGGAATGGTTCTCCTCTTTTCCTTCTCACTACCTGCCTTTCTGTTTGCAGCTTCTTTTCTCCATGTCTTAACTTTTCAGCAAACAAGTGCCATTTATGAGGTATCACCTGTTCATCAGACCTCTTTCTTCCACAGGGCATTCTAATCAGTCATGGCTTCATTCATGTCATCTTTGTGTCTTTCCTTCTGTGGTGTTGTTCATTGTTGCTGCTGCTGCTAAGTCGCTTCAGTCGTGTCCGACTCTGTGCGACCCCATAGACGGCAGCCCACCAGGCTCCGCCGTCCCTGGGATTCTCCAGGCAAGAATACTGGAGTGGGTTGCCATTTCCTTCTCCAGTGCATGAAAGGGAAAAGTGAAAGTGAAGTTGCTCAGTCGTGTCCGACTCTTAGCGACCTCATGGGCTGTAGCCTACCAGGCTCCTCCATCCATGGGATTTTCCAGGCAAGAATACTGGAGTGGGGTGCCATTGCCTTCTCCGTGTTCATTGTTAATAGGTGGTAAATATCTGTCAGTGTGTGTGCGTGCGCGCATGCTAAGTTGCTTAAGTCGTGTTCCACTCTTTGCGACCCTACGTACTGTAGCCCTCCAGGGTCCTCTGTCCGTGGGGATTCTTCAGGCAAGAATATTGGAGTGGGTTGCCATGCTCTCCTCCAGGGGATCTTCCTGATCCAGGGATCGAACCCGTGTCTCTTATATTTCCTGCACTGACACGTGGGTTCTTTACCACTAGCACCACCACCTGGGAAGCCCAAATACCTGTTTATTTTCTTTGAATATTTAAAAGTTATTTTCCTCAAGAACTAGATAGAAGCTTAGAAGTTTGGGTACTAAGTGGGTGAGCTTTTATTAACGTCAGGAAAAGCCATCATTAGCCAAAACCTTTATCTCTAAAGTTGTGAAATAAATGAAACCATTGATTTTAGGTGACTTGTTGTGGTATCTATATCTGTGTATTTGCAATAAGCATTCTCTAGGCACTCGTGCAGAAAAGAATTGAAAGAACACATATGTCACCAGTTTCCTGTCAAACAATGCCTTGGGGCCAAACATTGTTTCTAGAGGCTAATTTGAAGGGGCAAATAAGTCCAAGTTGAGGTACCTAAAAGATTTCCTCTGCACACAAAAAGACATTCTGGTAAATTCACTGGGACAGTGCGTTTTAGTGAAAAGAAAAAGTGCATTGCCTGTGCTGGGATTTTGGGTGAGTTATTTAAACCCTCATGACCTGGTTTTTAACCTGATTGATAATGGGGTCATCTTGATGATCTCTGTGGTTCCCATCAGCTCTGAAATGCTCTCATATTCTTAAAAGGTGACTTGAGTTGGGTAGGCTTTCTCTTAAAATACACATTTCTACATGATCTCTTTTTTATGAATGTGGAAAAAATATATGTACTATATTCAAAAACAGTTTCAGTACTCAAACTGCTAAGTATTTACTTGGAGTGAAAAGATTAACTTGAAACAAGTCCAGATTTTATGATGAATCAATTAAAATATCTAATAACAAGTGGCTTTTTGTGGAATGTATGGATTTATTGATCTGCCTTCAGTGCTGGTATTGTTTCCCCAAAAGGCAAATAAGGGAAAGGAAAATGCTGCCTCTTGTTTAGCTTCAATATGATCCTTCCGTATCATTAGGCTTTTATGGTAAAAGTAACATTGATTCTCTGTAATTGCTTGATTCTCTCTTACTGCTTTTGGTAACCTTTGTTTGAATTTTTTAAAAGGGCTAGAGCAAAGGCCTTAAATAATGGTTGTATAAGCAAATAGGAGAAGCTATTAAAATTGTGCTTTGTCTAGCTCTCCTGCCTATAAAATTTAGAAAACCAGTCTATACATATTTTGCTTAGCTCACAAACTATATGTTATCCTCCAGTCAATTTTATGGAGTTGAATATAACAGTTTGAATGATGTATTTCTGTATAACTCAGTATTTTCCTTTTAGCCTTTGGAGTAAACAGAGACTTCTGGTCCAACTACTGTTGTCAAAGATAATTAATGCAGGCTCTCCCAGCCTGCCCTAGTCGGCGAGCTTTCTATTTCCAACAATGTTGCAACTCTCTTTCCAGTCTAACCTGCTGGAATTCTTTGGGTAGTCTTCAGTGGTGCTTTACGAATTCCTGTTTCTAAATCTTACTTTTTTTACACATTGGGGAAATGTTTCTGGCATCTCCATAGGCTCTCCTCTTGATTCAAACTCAGATTCATTTCCTCAATAATTTATGTTTCCTGCTGATAACGTATTTGATTTATAACACGTAAGCTTTCTGAGCAGAATCTTCATGTTGGTTCTAGGGTTTAAATCCTACTTACACAGAAAGTGGACTTTTCCTCTGGCTCTTGAGTCTTTCCTTTTCCTCCATCTCCTCTGTCTTCCAGTCTTTGACAGTGACTGTGGTCTATTGTTTATTTTGGGGGGCTCTAAAATCATTGCAGATGGAGACTGCAGCCATGAAATTAAAAGATGCTTGATCCTTGGAAGAAGAGCTATGCCCAAATTAGACAGCATATTGAAAATCAGAGACATTACTCTGCCGACAAAGGTTGTATAGTCAAAGCTATGGTTTTTCCAGTAGTCATGTATGAATGTGAGAGTTGGACCATAAAGAAAGCTGAGTGCCAAAGAATTGATGCTTTTGAACTATGGTGTTGGAGAAGACTCTTGGGAGTCCCTTGGCCTGCAAGCAGATCAAACCAGTCTATTCTAAAGGAAATCAATCCTGAATATTCATTGGAAGGACTGATGCTGAAGCCGAAGCTCCAATACTTTGGCTACCTGATGTGAAGAACTGACTTATTGGAAAAGACCGTGATGGTGGGAAAGATTGAAGGCAGGAGGAGAAGGGGATGACAGAGGATGAGATGGTTGGATGGCATCACTGACTTGATGGACATGAGTCTGAGCAAGCTCCAGGGGTTGGTGATGGACAGAGAAGCCTGGAGTGCTGCAGTCCATGGGGTCGCAAAGAATCAGACACAACTGAGCGACTGAACTGTGGTCCATTCCGGCTGAGACACTTGTGTTTTATCTGAGCTGTGGAGGAGGCTGAGTTGATAAGGTCTGATGTCCCTGAGGATGGAGGAAGTGGTTATAAGGGAAGAAGTGGGGAAAAGTATGGAATTAGATGGAGGAAACAAGGACCTTTGGGAGGAAGAAGAGCTGATCTCAACCTACATTCAATTATTCATACTCCTATCCCTTACCACTCCCTTCCAGTCCTTACTGACTCTCCATGAGAATAAAATAAAAGAGAACTACTTTGGGGAAGCAGATTTTCTTTGGTTTGGTTGAAGTTTCTATTTAGCCTAGGGTTCAGACGTCTATTTGAAAGAAATGCCGTCATCCTAGAGAATTCTCATATGGTCTTGCTTATCCTCAATATAATAAAATGAAATAATAGTGGATGCCTTACCCTCACATAGAAAGACTTAGGAGATTTGCTTACATATTGGAAATCTGAGGGAAAATCGACTGAAAAAAGGAGTAATAGAAATTGAAGTCCCAGAGTACATTGCGCTAACCTCAGCAGGAATGAAATCAAGGGGCATGATTTGAAATGATAATTTTGTGTAGCCTCCAGAAATGTACACAAGTACGAAAGTGTGATGCAGCTCAACTCTGGCTCTGTCAAGATTGCCTGGAAGTGAGGGCTAAATGTCATAGCCTAAAAAATGCAGAGAGAAAAGCGATTTTAAGTTATTTCAGTGCTGGTGGAAACTGCTGATTTTTTGTGCAGCAAACATACCTGATCTTGTTGAAATCAGGATATAACTGCTATATGTAAGATGGGGACTATTTAATGCTCTGTTAATTTGCTAGAGGTGTGAGGAGATTTTGTATTTTTGGTTATGAAGAAAAGTTTTGAAAGTCTCTTGAAGCTATTATTATTATTTTTTAATTGAAGTATAGTTGACTTGCAATGTTCTGTTAGTTTCTGGTGAACAGCAAAGTCATTCAGTTTTACACACACACACACATATATATATATATTTTTTTTTTAGATTCTTTTCTATTATAGTTTATTACAAGATATTGAATATAGTTTCTGTGCTATACAGTTGATCCTTGTTTTTTATCTATTATATATATAGTAGTGTGTGGGCTTCCCTGATAGCTCAGTTAGTATAGACTCCGCCTGCAATGTAGGAGACCTGGGTTTGATTCCTGGGTTGGGAAGATCCCCTGGAGAAGGGATAGGCTACCCACTCCAGTGTTCTTGGGCTTCCCTTGTGGCTCAGCTGGTAATGAATCTGTCTGCAATGCGGAAGACCTGAGTTTGACCCCTGGGTTGGGCCTGGAGAATTCCATGGACTGTATAGTCCATGGGGTCACAAAGCTTCAGACATGACTGAGCGACTTGCACTTCACTTACTGTGTGTCTGTTAATTCCAAACTCCTAATTTATTCCCCTCCCTCGTTTCCTTTTTGGTAAGTGTAAGTTTGTTTTCTATGTCTAGGAGTCTATTTCTATTTCGTAGATAAGTTCATTTGTGTTGTATTTTAGTTTCCATGTATAAGTGATGTCATGTGGTATTTGCCTTTCGCTGTCTCACTTACTTCACTTAGTATGAGAATCTCTAGGTCCATCTATGTTGTTGTAAATGGCATTATTTCATTCTTTTTATATCCTAAAGCCATAACTTACCTTTTTTTTTTTTAAGGTTTCTTGCTCCAGAAACTCTTGTCTATTTTTTAGTGCAAAGAGAAAAAATTGTAAGGTGTTGCTGAAGAGAAAAATAACTTCTGGATTCCTGTAATATTTTTCTAGAATAGGACATTCTGGTCAAGAAATTCCCTTGTTGTGGAATTTTTATTTTCCATCAGTGAAAGATCAGAGCTGCTACCATAGAGTTTAGGTATCTGTACTTTTCCCAGGTGGTTCAGTGTTAAAGAATCTGCCTGCCAGTGCAGGAGACGCAGGTTCGATCCCTGGGTCGGGAAGATCCTCTGGAGAAGGAAATGGCAAACCCACTTCAGTATTCTTGCCTGGGAAATTCCATGGACAAGAAGGAGGCTGGCGGGTTATAGTCCTTGGGGTCATAAAGAATTGGACATGACTGAGCACACCCACACCCAATGTCTCTCATGGCTTACACCATTTTTCTGCTTTCTTTCTCTTCCTTAACTTCACTTCTAACTTAGGCTTGTGTTTTCCTTTTGGTTATATTTTTGCCTTCCTTCTCTGCTATGTTATTTTTTTTTGACACACCTCTTTACCGGGTGCTCAGGAAGAATAAACTAGGTGAGTACCAGCTTTCTGCTGTCTCTCCAAGAGGTTTTTTTTTTTCCTTTTTAAAAATATTTGTTTATTTGGCTGTGTTGGGTCTTTTTTTTTAAACTTATTTTTTTATTGAAGGATAATTGCTTTACAGAATTTTGTTGTTTTCTGTCAAACCTCAACATGAATCAGCCATAAGTGAGAAACAGACATAGAGAATAGACTCATGGACATAAGGAGAGGGGAGGAGAGGGTGAGATGTATGGAAAGAGTAACATGGAAACTTACATCTCCAGGAGTTTTTAAGGCACTGTCTGAAGAATGTGAAGAAGCTGGGATGGCTGGGGAGTTGGATTTTAATGACTTCTAAAGTCTTTTCTATGGGAAAGTCTTTTCTAAACTAGAAGCTCTGTGAATCTATGAAGACCTACCTTAGGTGTTAGGTATTCGTATGAAACCTGATTGCCCAGGTTAATAGATGGTAACACTCAATACTGGACAATATTGAACGTTTTGTTGTTGTTTTAGTCCGCAAATCATGTCCGACTTGTTTGCGACTTCATGGGCTGTAGCCTGCCAGGCTCCTCTGTCCATGGGATTCTCCAGGCAAGAATACTACCTCTAGTCTAGGACATGGGTTGCCATGTCCTCCTCTAGGGGATCTTCCCAACCCATGGGTTAAACCTGCATCTCTTGCATGGCAGGCAGATTCTTTACCGCTGAGCCACCAGGGAAGCCCATTGAACATTTAGGACTTGCCTTTTAGTTGCAGAATGTCTGATTCCTGGAGATAAATGCATGAAACTGTGAGGAGCAGGGCGAGAAGGAAGCCTACAGATTTTCTATCTTTCCTTTGCCTGATCAAGGTCCATTTTAAAGTGTTCGTGTGTCTCCATGAGTAATGGTGAGATGGATGGAAAGAAAACAATCTTTTTTACAGTAAATTAAAAACAAATTCTACTTTAGAAAAGAATGTGGAGCTAGGATAGAAAAGGTGAAGGTATATTCTGGGCAAATTCTGCCATCAGTGCAGTGTCCGGGTGAATGGGAAGCTCTTAATAGCTAAAGATGGAGGGACCCAGAATTGGATCCCCACAGAGGACGATGGGAAACCCAGGAGCCCTGGTGTTGCCATTGGGTGGGGGAGGAGACGCGTGGGGACTTAGAGTATCACTATTAGAGATTCCGATGTGGTAATTTGAAGTGGAACTCAGGAACCTGCATCTCAGGTACAGCATTCCAGGTGATTCCGATTCAAGTGACCCTCCGAACAAGGCCTTGACAGAGCTTGACACAGGCCCTGAGTTATATGTGTGTCTGGGCTACTATCCTCACCCTTGACTGTGTACTGCTATCACTTGGGATGCCTTGAATATGCTGAGTCTGGGCTCCACCCTGGAGATTCTGGTATGCTGGGCCCAGGGTGGGGCCTATGTCAGCTCCCAGGTTTGGGGGGCACGGTTGGGGTGGTGAGGGGTGGGCAGCGGGTGATGGTGGTGATGGATCTGATATCAGAGGAGGCTGAGAAGTACCGCTTCTTTGGAGCTGAACCACAGACTGATGAGACGAATATATGATTAACTTGGACTTCATTATAGTGATCCAAATCCAGATGAAGTTGAAGTTTATATTTGTATAATTTATAAGAAAATGGTATGCGAAGAGTAATAGTGTTTCTAATGTCATAAAGGGGTTATAGAGGCCATTTACAAAAATAAATTCAAGCATTCTTGAAAGGCCTTAGCATTTATATGCAATCCACGTGTATGCAACTGGTTGCAGCACTGTGCCAGAGAAGGCAATGGCAACCCACTCCAGTACTCTTGCCTGGAAAATCCCATGGACGGAGGAGCCTGGCAGGTTGCAGTCCATGGGGTCTTGAAGAGTTGGACATGACTGAGTGACTTAGCAGCAGCAGCAGCAGCAGCGTTGTGCTTATTCCAGGTGTTTTCAATTTATTAAAAAATGTCGGGATTTCTGTGTTGTTTGCTATTTATGTTATTGTTATATAATTGAAAATTAAGAAAACTGTGTTTTTCAAGCGCTCTAAAATGAATATTTTCCCCCCATTTAGAAGAGATCATGGCTATTCCTTTGTGACGGTGTCCCCATTGTGAGATTAGTGTGATACTGCCGAGAATTTCAATTTGGATTTGTTTTTGCCAGACTACTAGGGGGAGGACGTTGTCTCCTTTTATCAACTAGTTTTCTCTTAATTAGTTTCAGAGGTGAGATATTCACAAACATCAAAAGGGTGAGCCACCAGTATAACAAATAACACCTCGGCATCCCCAGCTTTTATGGTTTTCCCCAATTATTTTCTGTTACTGATATAATCAACTAAATCATCAGATACTAATAACATTAAAGCTATTAACTGTATACTAGTCCTTATTGGTCGCTGTTTCTTAACTGGGCACAAAACAGCAAGTGTGCGTTTGAGAGTAGGATTTGCAAAACACTGGTGAGTTACACTGAGTAGAGTCATACTTGGTTTTGGCAGAGTTTTAGCACTAGTGTGTGAATGTACTTGCTTTACTCTGAGACTAGGCTGGTGAAACTAGGTGGTGCCCAGGAGGGTTTGATTTGACCTTTTTGATAATAAAGTGTGTGTTAGTCTCTTAGTTGTGTCCAACTCTTTACAACCCCACGGACTGTAGCCTACCAGTCTCCTTTGTCCATGGGATTCTCCAGGCAAGATTACTGCAGTGGGTTGCCATTTCCTTCTCCATGTGGTAATAAAATGTTGCAGTAACTGAAATGAACGTAGGATTGTTTCCCCACCATTAGGTTAAGCTATTACCAAAAAACTGAAAGATGAATTTCCATGGGGTAAGTGTACCAAAACCCAAGTCAGATGGCGAAGCAGTTTGGGAGTGTTCCAGCGTTGGGCTCATATGGGGGTGTGTGTGTATGTGAATGTGTACGTGAATTGTGTGAGAGAGTGTGTGTAAGTGTGTTTGAGAGAGAGTGTGTGAGTGTGTGAGAGTATGTGAGTGTGTGTGAGAGTATGTGTGTGTGAGTGTGTATGAGTGTGTGAGTATGTGAGTGTGTGAGAGTGTCGGTATGTGCGTGTGTGTGTGAGACAGTGTGTGAGCTTGTATGTGTTAGTGTGAATGTGTGTGAGAGTATGTGAACATGTGTGTGTGTGAGAGAGAGTATGAGTGTGCATGTGTGTGTGTGAATATGTGAGTGTGTGTATGTGTGTGTGTGAGTGTGTGTTAGGTTTCTTGCTGGTTTCCTCCAATCTTGCCTTGTCCAGGTGTCATCTTTCCTTATTATGCCTCCACTCCCCACCCTGCATTGTCAGGGTTTCTTTTTCCATCTGTGGGGTTGGGGATGGGTGTTATGAGGGCTCTGGTTCATTGGAAGGGGATTGACTCCATGGGGCCGATAAGATGGAGACCGGCTTCTGCCAGATGGAGGAGCTGGCTGCAGCCCACGGAAGGTCCTTGGCTTGGGAAAGGGTGAGCTGCACTAAGGCTGCACTCCTTGCATTGGGGCAGGATGTCCCCAGGTTCTGGCTAGACCTCTGACACTGGCGACCATCTGTGCTCACTCAAATGAAAGCAGCTCTGCACCCATCTCCTGCTCTGGCCCACAGAGTCTTTTCATCATCTGCAATAGAGAGAAAGAGCGAGACCTGTCCAGCATTTTCTGCCTTCTTCCTTATTGTGACTTTTTTTTAAATATTTACTTCACTTATTTTTGCTTGTGCTGGGCCTTTGTTTCTTTGTGCAGGCTTTCTCTAGTTACAGTGAGTGGAGGCTACTCTTCGTTGTGGTGTGAGGGATTCTCATTGTGGTGGCTTCTCTTGTTGCAGAGAATGGGCTGTAGGGTATGCAGTCTTCAGTAGTTGTGACACGTGCTCAGTCATTGGAGTGCACAGGCTTAGTTACTCCTCAGCATGTGGGATCTTCTTGGACCAGGGATCAAACTCATGCCCTTGCCTTAGTAGGCAGATTCTTAACCACTGGGCCAACAGGGAAGTCCCTTATTATGACTTTTGAAACCCAAATGCCATGATTCAACACTTCCTTTCTCTAGCCCAAGTAGTGGCCCTCCTCTAAGGGCGAGCAGCTCAGGCCTAGGGGCAGGGATCTTGGAATACAAGGTGGTTTGGGGGGTAGAGAACCTACTGATTGGGCTGCTCTGGTGGATAAGCTGGTAAGCTGTGCAATTGGGGAGATCTGGGTTTGATCCCTGGGTTGGGAAGATCCCTTGGAGAAGGGAATGGCAATCCACTCCAGTATTCTGGCCTGAAGAATTCCATGGACTGTATAGTCCATGGGGTTGCAAAGAGTCAGACATGACTGAGTGACTTTCACTTTCAATCCACTGGTTAATACTTCAACATTACTCCTCCTCTCCTGTCTGCTAGTGAGAGAGGAGGCAGACTGGGTGTGTGGAAATGGCCTTGCAGGATGGCTGGAGCTCAGGCAAGTTACAGGGAGGGAGGATGGACATTCGGCCACAAGGAGCACTGGCTCTTAACCACTTAGGGACTGTAGAGCTTGTCAGGAAGAAAACAAATCTGGGCTTTAGGGAAGGAGAGACTTCATTGGAAAGGGCTATTGCAGCAGAGAAGGTGAGTGACTGTTTAAGAGGAGGGGTATGTGTGTGTGTATGTGTGTGTTCAGTCGTGTCTGACCCTCTGCGACCCCATGGGATATAGCCCGCCAGCCTCCTCTGTCCATGGGATTCTCCAGACAAGAATACTGGAGTGGATTGCCATTTCCTTCTTCAGGGGTTATTCCTGACCCAGGGATCCAACCCTAGTCTCCTACACTGGCAGGTGGATTATTTACCACTGCACCACGAGGGGGCATTTGCAATAGGGTGAATGCTGTGATTGTAAGCTTGGCAAACATCTCAAAGGGCAAGCAGAAAGGATTTTATAGGGAGGAGCAAATAGGGCTAGAAAGACTGTAGGTGCAAGGGTAGCATCCACAGGTAGTGTGACTTGGCAGTTGAGCAGCTGTTTTTTGGGTTTTTTTTTTTTGGCTGTATTAATTTGCAGGAGCTGCTGTAATAAAATGCCACAAATCAGATGCTTTAAAACAGTAGAAATTTATTCTCTCATAGTTCAGGAAGCTGGAAGTCCCAAATAAAGGTGTTGGCAAGGGGGATTCCTCCTGGAGGCCCTGAGGGAGAATCTGATCCCTGCCCCTCTCCTGGCTCTCAGAGGTGGCTGGCCATCCTGGACGTTCCTTGGCTTGTAGATGCATCACTCTGTCTTGACAAGATGTTTTCCCTGGGTGTCTATGTGTCTCCTCTTCTTATAAGTTTGCTGGTCATATTGGATCAGGGCCCACACTAATTAGGGTGACCTCATTTTCTCTAATTACATCCACAAAGACCCGATTTCCAAATAAGATCACACTCTGAGGAACTGGGGATTTGGATTTCAACAAACAGGAGACACAGTTCAGCTTATCACCTTGCACTAGGGGCCCTTAAAGAGGTTGTGCTGTACTCTGATGCCACTCTAGCTGAGGATGGATGAAAGTTCATAGGTCTGCAGGGAAGGAAGCCTGGCTAGTGTTTGGTTAAATCAGGTTTGTAGATTTTGTCCAGAAGAGTCTATGGGGACAGTTCAGCTAATCATTTTTGAGACAAGAAATGGGAGTATGGAGAGTCTGTGTCTTGCCTTGTCATTGGTGTATGTTAGATTTAAGTCATATGTGAAAGATGATTCTTTATAGTAAATAGTTTCTATACTGAAGATTGGGCTTCTCTGGTAGCTCAGCAGTGAAGAATCTGCTTGCAATGCAGGAGACACAAGAGATGCAGGTTCGATTCTTGGGTTGGGAAGATCCCTTAGGGGAGGGCATGGCAACCCACTCCAATACTCTTGCCAGGAGAATCCCATGGACAGAGAAGCCTGATGGGCTACAATCCATGGATTCGCAGAGTCAGACACTACTGAAGGGACTGAGCACGCATGCAAACCAAAGGTTGGGGTTTCTCAGCCAACACAGTCTTCCGGGACTACAGGCCTCAGGTAAAATTCAAGCTCCTTGAAAATCTGATAAGAATGATGAGCACGCTTTCTGGAAAAATGCTCATATGTAGAGATATGTGAATATTTGCATACAGTTTCAGTGGATTCTTAGACTCTTTGGAGCCTTCTGAGCTACAGAGGTCCATAGGTTCTAGGTTAAAACTAAATAAAGAAAGGCAGGGCTTCCCTGGTGGTCTAGTGGTTGAGAATTCACCTTGCAATGCATGGAACACTGGTTCGAACCCTAGTCTGGGAAGCTCCCATATGCCTTGAGGCAACTGAGTCGGTGTGCCACAGCTATTGAGCCCTTGTGCCCTCGAACCTGTGCTGCGCTACAAGAGAAACCATTGCAATGAGAAGCCCACTCGCTGTAACTAGAGAAAACCCGCACGACAGCAGTGAAGACCCAGCACAGCCAAAAATAAAGAAAGCACAGCAAGGAGTAAGGGATAGTGCAGGGGTGACCTGGTGGCAGCAGGCAGACCTGTTGGAGGATGGGGTACATGTAGGGAGCATTGTCGTAGGTGTGGCTGGAAAGGTCATGTTGGGGCCTGAATCTCCAGAGCCTTGCATGGGAGTTTCATTTGTTTGGCAATGAGAAGGCTGGGAAAATTTTTGAGCAGAAATTTTCAAGGCTGTGCTTTGGGAAGATTTTTTTTCCACAGAGGTAGACTGAAGTGGGAAAAAGATTGACTGTGAGGAGCTGTGTTAGAAAGTTATTGCAATAAAGTCCCATGCCACAGATATTCATGTAGTTATTATTTATCATTTTTGTTTTAATACCTGTAATACTAAAACAGTAAAAGCGCTTGGTTTTGGGGTCATTAAAAAGTTTGCTTATTGTTGGAAGCTTGCAGAACTTTCATGAAGGGGTCTGCTAGTGCTGCCATAACAAAATAGCCCAGGCAGGGGAGCTTAAATATCAGAGACTTGTTTCTTACAGTTTGGAGGCTGGAAGTCCAAGAGTAAGGTGCTGGCAGGTTTGCTTTCTGCTGAGACCTGTCTTCTTGGCTCACAGAGGACCACTTTCTGGATGTGTCCTCTGGCCTTTCCTGTCTGCACCCACATCCTTGGTGTCTTCATTTTCTTAGAAGGCCACCAGTTGTACTGGATGGGGCCCCATCTGAACAATCTCATTTTTACCTTCAGCCTTTCTTTACAGGCCTTATCTCCAAATATTGTTACATTCTAAAGTACTGTAACCAAGCAGGACCCCCCTGGGGCCTTCCCAGGACAGGCCTTCCCCTAAGGGGAAGATAAGTCCTCTGCTTTAGCTCCTCTCTGAAGTACCTAGATAATGGTATTTGATGCACATTTCCTGAGTTGTTTTGCAGATGTAAAAAACCTCCCCCTCTCCAACAAAAGGGAAATGTTAAGTACTTGAGGACCCTGAGCACATAGCCCCAGGCCTCCTCAGTCCAGTTCAGTCGCTTAGTTGTGTCGGATTCTTTGTGACCCCATGGACTGCAGCATGCCAGACTTCCCTGTCTACCATCAACTCCCAGAACTTACTCAAACTCGTGTCCATCGAGTCTGTGATGCCATCCAACCATCTCATCCTCTGTCGTCCCCTTCTCCTCCTGCCTTCAATCTTTCCCAGCCTCAGGGTCTTTTCCAGTGAATCAGTTCTTTGCATCAGGTGGCCAAAATATTGGAGCTTCAGCTTCAGCATCAGTCCTTCCAGTGAATATTCAGGAATGATTTCCTTTAGGATAGACTGGTTTGATCTCCCTGCAGTCCAGGGGACTCTCAAGAGTCTTCTCCAACACTACAGTTCAAAAGCATCAATTCTTCAGTGCTCAGCTTTCTTTATAGTCCAACTCTCACATTCATACATGACTACTGGAAAAACCATAGCTTTGACTAGACGGACCTTTGTCATCAAAGTAATGTCTCTGCTTTTTTAATATGCTGTCTAGGTTGGTCATAGCTCTTCTTCCAAGGAGCAAGCGTCTTTTAATTTCATGGCTGCAGTCACCATCTGCAGCGATTCTGGAACCCAAAAAAATAAAGTCTTTCACTGTTTCCATTGTTTCCCCATCTATTTGCCATGAAGTGATTGGACTGGATGCCATGATCTTCGTTTTTTGAATGTTGAGTTTTAAGCTGACGTTTTCACTTTCCTCTTTTACTTTCATCAAGAGGCTCTTTATTTCTTCTTCGCTTTCTGCCATGAGGGTGGTATCATCTGTGTATCTGAGGTTATTGATATTTCTCCTGGCAATCTTGATTGCAGCTTGTGGTTCCTCCAGCCCAGTGTTTCTCATGATGTACTCTGCATATAAGTTAAATAAGCAAGGTGACAATATCCCTATTTGGAACCAGTCTGTTGTTCCATGTTCAGTTCTAACTGTTGCTTCTTGACCTGCACACAGATTTCTCAAGAGGTAGGCCAGGTGGTCTGGTATTCCCGTCTCTTGAAGAATTTTCCAGTTTGTTGTGATCCACACAAAGTTCTCCTAAGGACCGATAAAGTGAACCCTTGTGACACCACCCTGCTACCTCACCATCAGCTAATGAGAGAAATGAGCACAAGGTGATCACAGACCTTGCAGCCCTCTCTCTCACCTGGCTTTTCAAAGTGCTTTGTTGAAACCTTTTGGGGAGCTCAGGGCTTTTTAGGGCATGAGCCACCGTCTCCTTCCTGGCCCTGCAATAAACCTTTCTCTGCTCTAAACTCTGATGTTTCAGCATTGGCACAGGGACTTTTGTCAACAGTACTGGGGGTTGGGGCTTCAACAGATGAATTTTGCGGGAACACGGTTCAGTCCATAGCACTTCTGAAGGGTCTTGTGCCCCATCAGAGCGCAAGGTGGGTGTTTTCCCCAGGACTATGCATGGATCCGTCAGGAAAGCTAAAGAGAACAGTACCGTCTCCAGAAGACACCAACACCCAGCACCATCCAGAGATGCTTCTGTCTCAAGTCTGTTCCTCATTTCATCACATCCAGTAAGGTGATAGACAGGAACCCTTATTGAAAGAGATGCTGATGGCTGAAACTAGACAGATGACATTTAATTGGTCAGATAAAGGAGACTGTCAACGGTGAGGCCAATGTGTGGATTGTACTGACATTCATAATTATAATTCTGATACGAAAGTCATTTGAGCCAAAAAGATACACACAAAAAATGAACTAGTAATGATAATGTCTGGGTTTGCTCAGGCCTTCCTGTTGGCAGTTCCTTAATTGCTTCTGAATTCTTCTTTTTCCATTATTTTCTAATTGTTGCATATCTTAGGAGCCATTCAGTACAAGGAGGGGCTGGCAAACCTGTGCTTCATCTGAGTCACCTTAGTTCAGAACAAAGTTTCAACAAGTTCCGTATTAGCTCCATGAATCTGCTTTCTCACATATGAAGAAACTTTTTCTGTTCTTCTCAGTTTCCTAATAATAAAAGTATCCACAGTTACCTAATATCTCAAGGTTTTTCCTTTTTCAAAAACAATGGCAAGGGTAGAACAGCAGAGCAGGCTGAGAATGACCCATGTGATGGGAGACTAGAAAAGAAGGTTGTGTTACTTATCCATAAACTCATCGCCATTTAATCCTTGAGTCCTTAGGATTCAAAATAGTGCTAATGTTGGTAACGTATTTACACTTTTACTCTGCACCTGGCATTCTGCTAAAGGCCTTTTATGCTTTCTCTTATGCAATGCCAAACAACCTTCTGAGTTAAATTCTGATATTAGCTACATTTTAAGAGTTAGAGACAGGAAAATTGCCTTGCGTTATATAGCTAGAAAAGTACAGGGGCCGGCTTGAAGCCAAGGTGCATAGATTTCAAAACCCAGGCCACTTATATTGTTTAAAACCTGATTCTTGGGACTTCCCTGGCTGTCAAGTGGTTAAGAGTCTGTGCATCCACTGCAGGGGACATGAGTTCCATCCCTG
Source organism: Okapia johnstoni (assembly GCA_024291935.2). Taxonomy (NCBI): domain Eukaryota; kingdom Metazoa; phylum Chordata; class Mammalia; order Artiodactyla; family Giraffidae; genus Okapia; species Okapia johnstoni. Next base: position 87,832,920 of record CM044319.1, on the reverse strand, counting down.
GTCAGGGAACTAAGAGCCCACTTGCTGGGAGGCATAGCCAAAAATAAAAATAAACATTGAAGCAAAAAAAAAAAAATCCATGATGAACAAAAAATCAAAAATTAAACAAATCAAGCCAAAAACCTGATTCTCTTCTTTCATACCAGGTTAACCTGTCAAATTCAGAATAAGCAATCACAGTATGCCTAGCAGTGTTGCTGCCATTTCTAATAAGCCTGCATGAAAGACCACCTACCTAGTGATTAGACTTCTGAGAAGTAACATTATTAATTGCTGATAACCAGTGTAAACTTATGATCAGTGATTCCTATTTTCATATTATATTTTCTTCTAAAACCTGAAGGAGAGGGTCAAGTGTTATAGCATCCCACAGTTTGAAGCCATCAGCGGCACTGAGTCCCCTTTCATTCCGTAAGATACATGCAGCTGTTCACAAACATCTATTCCTGTTCAGGTGCAGTTCTTGGCAGACTGTCCATGTCTACCTCTCCTCCAGCGATGACCTTCAAGCCTTTGAAGACCTGGGGTGGTTTTCTTTCACGAGATACCCTTGGGGCATTGTTGATGTCCTGATGGAGCTGTCCTTTGAGTGAGCACGAATTAGACTTTGTCCTTTGTGAGTGAGGCTGAAAAGCAAATCATTGAAACCATAGGGACCTCCAAAGGCCACATGGACAGGTCCAGAAATGATCAGATCACTCATTTCTGAGTAACATTACTGCAATTCAAGGCATAGGAAGTTTGTCCTTTTTTTTTTTAAACCTAATTAAAATTTTAGCTAATCTCAAAGTCACTTGGATATTTATTTTGATTAAAACTTTTGGGGAAATGTTTAAATATATTTGTGTGTGTATATGAAATACCAATTAGGTAAAGAATCTGAGTTTGATTCAGTTTTAATATTAGAATATTGTGACTAAGGATTGCTGTTATCATTGATGTTTTAATTATGAAAACTCACAGTTGTTTGGTATATTATGAAGCTGATAAAACGTGCATGTCTTGCCCTGGTTATAATTAAAGAGTTACATATGATGTCAGTCACCCTCAGAGGTCAGAGACTTTTCTTAAATGGTTAATAGATATTTAAAACTCCCCCTCCCCTTTTATTTTAAAAAAGATATTTTAAAAAACTTTGATTCTGTTTACTTTTCTTAAAAACTATGTTTTAAATCTTCAAGATGAAAACATTTGGGAATGTCAGAATAGTAGGAAAAAGGAGTTTGAGACTTAAACTGTAAAAATGTGATCTAACAATGTTATGAAGTGAGTGTTTCTAAATACTAAAGTGAAATTTCCAGGTAAAGGAAGCTTTCCTCCTTAACTGTCAAAGCATTCTTTGTTAGTGTCAGTTTCTAAATCGTGTTCCACATTTCCTGTGCTCAGTCCCTTCAGTCGTGTCCGACTCTTTGCGACCCCATGGACTGTAGCCCGCCAGGCTCCTCTGTCCATGGGGATTCTCCAGGCAAGAATACTGGAGTGGGTTGCCATATCCTCCTCCAGGGGATCTTCCCAACCCAAGGACTGGACCTGTGTCTCTTATGTCTCCTGCACTGGCAGGTGGGTTCTTTACCCCTAGTGCCAGCTGGGAAGCCACATTTCCTAGCCATTGTGTAAATAGTGGATAATGTAAGGACTATGTCAGTGTGGCATAGTTAAAATCTCAGGTTCTGGAGACTTCCTGGGTTCCGATTTTGTTTTACCACTTGTAGCTGTGTTCCCTTGGCAAGTTGGCAAACCACTTGACCTCAGTTTCCTGGTCTGTAAAATGAGGATAATGACAATGTCTCCCTCGTAGGTACACTGGGAGGGTTAAATAAGTTAATATTTGCCAAGTGTCTGGTATGTACTAAGCACACACTAAATGTTAGCTGCTGTTGTGTAAGTTTTTTGATTTCTATAATGAACATGACTTAGATACTGAATGATGCTCTGATATAGCAGCAATCTCTGTGGTTCTCCTGAGTATTCCTCATTCTTCTGATTCCTTTGGATGATTTTTCTCTGAAACCTGTCACCTGCGCTTTTGTTTTTCCTTTGGTCATGGATTTGTTTCATGGTGTTTAGGAGGACGGGGTTAGAGAGTTAGAGACTTGTGTGCTGCTTCTGGCTTCATCACTCCCCGGCTCTGAGACCGTGAGGAACTCATTTCACCTCTCTGGGTCTCAGTGCCTCTGTGTGTCACCTGGGCTAGCTGTGCCATTCTCTTCAGAGGAAAAGTACGTAGGATTCTTGACATGGTGATGGGCACAGGGTAATAATACCTTAATACCCTGCCTTAATACCCTAATGATTGTTTATGCATAGTTGCCTAGAAAAGATCCTGAAGACAATTTTGTGATTTTCCAACAGAATAAAATTTGTATATGTAGATATATACATATACATATATATTTAATTTTTTCCTTTACTTCTTCTGTTTAGATGCTGAGACGCTGAGACAGTTTAGATGTTTTGTTGTAATTGTTGTTCAGTCACTAAGTCGTGTCCGACTCTTTGCAACCCCACAGACTGTACCACTCCAGGCTTCTCTGTCCTCCACAATCTCCTGGAGTTTGTTCAGGTTTATGTCCATTGAGTCAGGGATATTGTCTATCCAGTTTATCCTCTGCTGCCCCCTTTTCCTTTTGCCTTCAATCTTTCTCAGCATCAGGGTCTTTTCCAATGAGTTGGCTCTTCGTATCAGGTGGCCAAAGTATTGGAGTTTCAGCTTTAGCATCAGTCTTTCCAATGAATATTCAGGGTTGATTTCCTTCCGGATCGACTGGTTTGATTTCCTTGCAGTCCAAGAGACTCTCAAGAGTCTTCTCCAGCACCACAATTTGAAAGCATCAGTTCTTCGGTGCTTAGCCTCTTTATGGTCCAACTCTCACATACGTACATGACTACTGGAAAAACCATAGTTATATTTTCAGTTATATTTAATAGCATGTGCTAAGTAGGTGAATTAATATACAAAATTATGATTAGACTATGAGACCACATTAGAGTGTTAAAAGAAAAACACAAAAGAATTTAGAAAGACAAATATCATTTCGTTTGGTTTATATGACTGTTTCTGAATTGACATGCCTCCAAATTACTAAATTAAGCAAATTTACTAAATTTTTTAACCGTAGTCTACAAATAGAGTCACAAGTAGAATATGAAATATGCAACATAAGAATTTGAAAGGCCACTGGAGCGTGGTGCTTGGTGGAAGAACTAAGTCTGCTGGAGTCAGAATTCAAGGAGGTGGCCTGCATGTCCTGTTTTGATCACTCAGGCATCAGCTTTGTGATGCTGATATGTGGTGAGCTACATTTTCACATTATGTGAGGGTCCTGGGAAAAGGGTCTTCATGAAGCCAGCAGAAGTTGTGTTGAGAATTACTGAGCTGCTGATATTATGGCATCACATATAAAACACAAGTTAAAACATATTTGGTGTGTTCTCTGTCTCAGTCCTATATTTTCCTCAGGGAGGAATTGGTGAGACCTCTTGCCCAGATGAATTGCTTTGGATATACATTACCTTCTTTCTAGACTGGAGATATTGACTTCTTTGGGGGCCTTTACACCATGTAGCTTTTTGTATGATAATACTAAATATTTCCATCTACCTCTGAAAACTGTGGGATTTTGGATTGACTATTTTCAGGCTGGTAGCATAAGTAGTTAAAAAAAAAAAGGAATTGTAATGATTATCATGCATGAAATATTTGCCTATTAGAATATGGAGCTGGTGGGCTCTGAAGGCCATTGGGAGCAGCCTTTCATGCAGGAAAAGGGTGGTTATCTTCATTTGACAGACACAGAAACCAAAGCTTAGGGATCAGGTGACTCGTCCAAGCTCAGGGGACTGGGGACGGCTTTCTGATCTGGACCTCTGTTCATACTTACCACACATTCTTGTTTTCTGGCTTCTTTATGAGGTACAGAAATAAATTACTTACAACTTTAGAAAACAAATTCAATTTTTTTCTTCTGGTAAAAATTTGAAGTGTGAAAGAATACAACTAATATATTTGATAGGTCTGTTTTTAGCATCAGTTTTCAGAGGGCTGTTAAGTTGCCAAGAACAGTTGTATCTAAGCAAAACTAATTTGAAAAATAATTAACTTTTCATTAGCTAAATTATGAGAACATATTTGGAATAATTGTCACAGGTGACAAAGTTTTAATGCAAATGAGAGGCAAATCAGTATTTTAAATAGTTCTATATAATTAGGTTGCAGTTATTTGAATAAATCGGATCTAAATCCTGGAAACTGTGTCATAATAGCTATCCAAATGAAGGTTTATTGTTATAGAATCAAGAAAGGGTGCATTTTTTTTCTTTTCAAATTAACGTGATCTCTAGCCTGATTTTTTTCATCAAGCTAATGTTGAGCTTTGATAAATAAGATCAAGTAGGATCAAGGATCAAGAATTTCCTATTTATGGAATTTAATTTGCATATTTTGAAGTTAATGTGAGGTTGAAATGCCTGCTTTTCTTTCTTTTTGAAATTCACATAAAATTAACTATTTAAAAGTAAAAAATTCAGTGGAAAATAATACATTCATAATGTTGTACAACCATCACATCAGTCTAGTTCCGTAACATTTTATCACCCCAAAATAAAACCCCTTATACATTAAACAGTTATTTTCATTCTCTCCTCCTTGTCACTGGTGAATACCAATCTGCTTTTTTCTCTTGAAATTCACCAAAGCATGTTCAGTCTATATTTTCCTGAAAACTCTAATAGTATCTAATGCTATCACTTATATCTTTACACTATTTGAAGTTTATTTTTGTTTATGGTGTTCAGTTCAATTCAGTTCAGCTGTTCAGTCGTGTCTGACTCTGCGACCCCATGGACTGCAGCACACCAGGCCTCCCTGTCCATCACCAACTCCCGGAGCTTACTCATGTCCATCAAGTCGGTGATGCCATCCAGCTATCTCATCCTCCGTCATCCCCTTTTCCTCCTGCCTTCAATCTTTCCCAGCATCAGGGTCTTTTCCAATGAATCAGCTCTTCGCATCAGGTGGCCAAAGTATTGGAGTTTCAGCTTCAACATCAGTCTTTCCAATGAATATTCATGACTGATTTCCTTTAGGATGGACTGGTTGGATCTCCTTGCAGTCCAAGGGACTCTTGAGAGTCTTCTCCAACACCACACTTCAAAAGCATCAATTCTTTTGGTGTCATCCAGGGTATTAGGGATTAATGGCATTGTAGATGTCAGACCTTCCAAGGGCCTAGCCTTTAGACAACTCTCTCCTTTTACCCTGAGACGGACATGACTCTACAGTGGATGGAGTTCACCATGGCAGTGTCCTCTCTTCTACAGTGGTGTTTATAGGCACAGGGAAGGGAAGGAGGGTCATACACTATCCATGAGTGTATTTTTGGGGAGGTATGTGAAATTGACTGAAATGGTATGTAATGTGTGCTCTCATTTTGACATCAGTACCCTGGATCAGAGATGACCACTTTATTTACTTATTTATTTTTTATTTTTTTACTTTACAATATTGTATTGGTTTTGCCATACATTGACATGAATCCGCCATGGGTGTACATGTGTTCCCCTTCCAGAACCCCCCTCCCACCTCCCTCCTCATCCCATCCCTCTGGTTCATCCCGGTGCACCAGCCCCGAGCACCCTGTATCATGCATCGAACCTGGACTAGCAATTCGTTTCACATATGATAATTTACACGCTTCAGTGCCATTCTCCCATATCATCCCACCCTCCCCCTCTCCCATAGAGTACAAAAGATTGTTCTATACATCTGTGTCTCTTTTGCTGTCTTGCATACAGGGTTATCTTTACCAACTTTCTAAATTCCATATATATGCGTTAGTATACTGTATTGGTGTTTTTCTTTCTGGCTTACTTCACTCTGTATAATAGGCTTCAGTTTCATCCACCTCATTAGAACTGATTCAAATGTATTCTTTTTAATGGCTGAGTAATACTCCATTGTGTATATGTACCACAGCTTCTTTATCCATTCGTCTGCTAATGGACATCTAGGCTGCTTCCATGTCCTGGCTATTGTAAACAGTGCTGCGATGAACATTGGGGTACACATGTCTCTTTCAATTCTGGTTTCCTCGGTTTGTATGCCCAGCAGTGAGATTGCTGGGTCATATGGCAGTTCTATTTCCAGTTTTTTAAGGAATCTCCACACTGTTCTCCATAGTGGCTGTACTAGTTTGCATTCCCACCAACAGTGTAAGAGGGTTCCCTTTTCTCCACACCCTCTCCAGCATTTATTGCTTGTAGACTTTTGGATAGCAGCCATTCTGACGGGCGTGAAATGGTACCTCATTGTGGTTTTGATTTGCATTTCTCTGATAATGAGTGATGTTGAGCATCTTTTTATGTGTTTGTTAGCCATCTGAATGTCCTCCTTGGAGAAACGTCTGTTTAGTTCTTTGGCTCACTTTTTGATTGGGTCGTTTAGTCTTCTGGAATTGAGCTGCAGGAGTTGCTTGTATATTTTTGAGATTAATTCTTTGTCCGTTGCTTTGTTTGCTATTATTTTTTCCCATTCTGAGGGCTGTCTTTTCACCTTGCTTATAGTTTCCTTTGTTGTGCAGAAGCTTTTAATTTTAATTAGGTCCCATTTGTTTATTTTTGCTTTTATTTCCAATATTCTGGGGGGTGGGTCATGGAGGATCCTGCTGTGATTTATGTCGGAGAGTGTTTTGCCTATGTTTTCCTCTAGCAGTTTTATAGTTTCTGGTCTTACATTTAGATCTTTAATCCATTTTGAGTTTATTTTTGTGTATGGTGTTAGGAAGTGTTCTAGTTCCATTCTTTTACAAGTGGTTGCCAGCACCACTTGTTAAAGAGATTGTCTTTTCTCCATTGTATATTCTTGCTTCCTTTGTCAAAGATAAGGTGCCCATAGGTGCGTGGATTTATCTCTGGGCTTTCTATTTTGTTCCATTGATCTATATTGCTGTCTTTGTGCCAGTACCATACTGTCTTGATGACTGTGGCTTTGTAGTAGAGCCTGAAGTCAGGCAGGTTGATTCCTCCAGTTCCATTCTTCTTTCTCAATATAGCTTTGGCTATTTGAGGTTTTTTGTATTTCCATACAAATTGTGAAATGATTTGTTCTAGTTCTCTGAAAAATACCATTGGTATCTTGATAGGGATTGCATTGAATCTATAGATTGCTTTGGGTAGTATACTCATTTTCACTATATTGATTCTTCCCATGCATGAACACGGTATATTTCTCCATCTATTTGTGTCCTCTTTGATTTCTTTCACCAATGTTTTATAGTTTTCTATATATAGGTCTTTTGTTTCTTTAGGTAGATATATTCTTAAGAATTTTATTCTTTTTGTTGCAATGGTGAATGGAATTGTTTCCTTAATTTCTCTTTGTGTTATCTCATTGTTAGTGTATAGGAATGCAAGGGATTTCTGTGTGCTGATTTTATATCCTGCAACTTTACTGTATTCATTGATTAGCTCTAGTAATTTTCTGGTGGAGTCTTTAGGGTTTTCTATGTAGAGGATCATGGAGATGACCACTTTATAATTAATATCCCTCTAAGAAGCGGGGCTTGTTTGTGTTTTCTATGTGTGTGCTAAGTGGCTTCAGTTGTATCCAACTCTTTGCAACCCTGTGGGCTATAGCCCACCAGGCTCCTCTGTCTGTGGGATTTCCCAAGCAAGAATACTGGAGTGGATTACCATTTCCTTCTCCAGGAGATCTTCCTGACCCAGGGATCGAACCCATGTCTCCTGAGACTCCTGCACTGGCAGGCTGATTCTTTACCACTGAGCCACCAGGGAAGCCCCAAATCTATTACCCAGTACATTTGATTTTCCCTATCAGCTATGATGAAAGTGGGGACTGTCCCCTTGATTTTTTATATGATGAAACTGCAATTCGGAATCTCTGTTCATTCAGCAGAGGAGGTGGGGCTGGAACCCAAGCCCCAGAGCCCAGGCTCTTAGCCTTGTTCTTTAATGGTCCTTTGGTGATAACCCTGGTCTAGTCCCAGCAGAACTGCAAGAAAGTCTTTTCGGTCCATGGGCCTTCCTGTTGCTCTAAGAAACTGTGACTTTTCCAATGCAATATCCCATAGGAGGGTCTGGCAAGAGGTAAGGAAGCAGGGCAGAGATGAAGCTGAGGGTAGAATGAGCATCGAGCTGGCCGCATTTGCTCTCAGGGGTAGTGGATGTTGGAGAGGCTGGGCAGGTTAGGGAAAAGGCGAACATTCCATCTAGTCGGGAAAACATGAACATTCCATCTAGTTGTGTTTCATATTTTTTTTTCCTGATGTATATTAAATTCCCAGACACTCATCTTCAAGTATAAATCACAAATTTTGGGGGGTGGCCAAAGGTAAAATTATTTTTGCTTTACTCCTTACTCACTTTGTCTATGCCCTGAAGGCCTTCCTCAGCATGTATAATTAGGAATTTAAGGCTCAGCATTTCTGAGAGGCAGCTAAAAATGAAGATTAATGATTTTTGGCCTTAATAGGTGTAGTCATTTGTATCCAAAGATGTGCTTGGATTCACCTGACTCTAGCTGTCCTTCCTGAAAGGTGAAGGATTAATAGAAAAAAAAATCTGGAAGACTTAGCAGCTCTTCATCATTTTTTTTTTGAAAGGTAAAATATAGTAAAAGCAAACTCGGTTTGATTTTTCACTGTACTGTATGTTTGTGATATGTTCATGGCTCTTGAGTCTGAGATTTCTTACCTATAAAATAGAGTTGATAACACTTGCCTAAAAGGTCATTTCAATGTTTAGAAACAATGTTTGTAATGATTATAGCACCGCTGCAGAACATTCACTCAGTATATGAGATTTTCTATCATCAGTTTTATTTTCAACGCAATGCACTGATGGGTCATGTCTCATAAGTTGAGGGTGATGTGACTATAATTTAGATGATCTGACTCTTTTGCACTCATATATTAGAATAATTGGCTATGTTTTCTTACAGTAGTATGCATCAATCACCTAACTACTAAAAATGCTACTGTAGTTATTGAAAATGCTGTTTGGATTTCATTTCTTCCCTTTACCAGCAAAACTTCTATTTTTGGAAGCAATATTTATAGAGTTAGCTGGCTATTAATCTATATTATAGTCAGCAAAATTACATCTTTTAATAACATTGTTTGTCAAAAATCTTCCCTGCAGAATTAGAGACCGTAAAAATACTGATAAGTGGACCTCATCTCAGATATTTTGCAATGTAAACCTTGTCACGAGGACACAAATGTGATAGAATTTTAAATAGAGCTGAGTCATTGTTTTGTTTTACCATGGGTCACTTGTACTTTGTCTTAAATATGCAAACATATGTTGTAGTAAAAATAATTTTGTGTATTGGACTAGGTTCTTGCTTTACAACACATAGTGATGTCCTGGTGTGGCTGTCACTTTCAAATTTCATATTAGTTCACCCTGTTCTCCCTATATATGTGAATAGATGTGATAATAAAATTAATTCATAGAACTGTTCACAGGGTCTAGAGGTGAGCACGTATGTTCAGTCACTCAGTCATGTCCAGCTCTTTGCGACCCCATGGACTGCAGCACGCCAGAGTTCCCTGTCCATCACCATCCCCTGGAGCTTGCTCAAAATCATGTCTATCGAGTCAGTGATGCCATCCAACCATTTCATCCTCTGTCATCCCCTTCTCCTCCTGCCTTCAATCTTTCCCAGCATCAGGGTCTTTTCTAGCGAGTCAGTTCTTTGCATCAGGTGACCAAAATATTGGAGTTTCAGCCTCAGCATCAGTCCTTCCAATGAACATTCCAGACTAATTTCCTTTAGGATGGACAGGTTGGATCTCCTTGCAGTCCAAGGGACTTTTAAGAGTCTTCTCCAACACCACAGTTCAAAAGCATCAAATATTTGGTGCTCAGTTTGCTTTATGGTCCAACTCACATCCATACATGACTACTGGAAAAACCATAGCTTTGACTATACAGACCTTTGTTGGCCAAGTAATGTCTCTGCTTTTTAATTTGTTGTCTAGGTTGGTCATAGCTTTTTTTCCAAGGAGCAAGTGTCTTTTAATTTCATGGCTGCAGTCACCACCTGCAGTCATTTTGGAACCCATGAAAATAAAGTCTGTCACTATTTCCATTGTTTGCCCATCTATTTGCCATGAAGTGATGGAACCAGACACCATGATCTTCGTTTTTTGAATGTTGAGTTTTAAGCCAACTTTTTCACTCTTCTCTTTCACTTTCATCAAGAGGTACTTTAGTTCCTCTTCACTTTCTGCCATAAGGGTGGTGTCATCTGCCTATCTGAGGTTATTGATATTTCTCCTGGCGATCTTAATTCCAGCTGTGCTTCATTCAGCCCAGCATTTTGCATGATATACTCTGCCTAGAAGTTAAATAAGCAGGGTGACAATATACAGCCTTGACATACTCCTTTCCCAATTTTGAACCAGTCTCTTCAGTTGTGTCCAACTTTTTGTGACCCCATAGGCTTTAGCCTGCTGGGCTCCTCTGTTCATGGGATTCTCCAGGCAAGAATACTGGAGTGGATAGTCATTCCCTTCTCCAGGGGATCTTCCTGACCCAGGGATGGAACCCGGGTCTCCTGCATTGGCAGGCAGGTTTTCTACCAAAGAGCCACCAGGAAGTTCAGAGGTGAGCACAAATGATCAAACATAAGTGGTTTGGAACTTACCGAGACTATTGTTGGTCAGAACAGAAGCTGAGCTGAGCACTTGGGTGCTGCCAACTCCCATCTCCAGGTCATTCTTGCAAGGTGCAAAGGAGCATGATTCTAGAATATTCCAGTCTGTGCTGGGCCCAAAGCTAGGTTGCTGGAGCTGCAGCTTTCTCAGTGAACACCTGCGATGGACAGCTGGCATATCCTTACTCCAGAATCTGCTCACATTTTTCACTCAGAACCTTCCTCTCCCTGACCTGAGGTACCCTTGCTGGCAGTAGCTGGCCCTACCAGACACCTCTGCCTTTAGAGTGTATTGCTCTCTGGGACATTACAGAATTAATTTGTTTTACTGAAGTATAATTGACCTATTAGTTTGAGGTATCTGGGTTTCCCTGTTGGCTCAGGTGATAAAGAATCCGCCTGCAATGCATGAGACGTGGGTTTGATCCCTGGGTTAGGAAGATCCCCTGGAGAAGGGAATGGCTACCCACTCCAGTATTCTTGCCTAGAGAATTCCATGGATAGAGGAGTCTGGCAGGCTACAGTCCATGGCGTCACAAAGAGTTGGACAGAAGTGAGCAACTAACACTTTTATTTTTGACATATACCACATGTAGATTTTAATATTTGCATACATTGCAAGATACTCTCAGTAATGTATAGTCTAGTAGATATCTGTCACCATACGTAGATAGAAAAATGCTTTTTCTTATGGAAACTTTTAAAATTTACTCTCTTAACAGCTTTCACATGTGAAGTATAGTCATCATCCCCAGGACTTACTTATTTTATAACTGGAATTTTGTACTTCTAGATCCTCTTCACCCATTTTGCCACCCGCCCTCATCTTTGGCAATCTATTTTCTGTATCTATGAGTTTTCTTTAAAAAATATTCTCCATGTAGGTGAGATTGTATGGTATTTGTCTTTGTTTGTCTTATTTCATTTAGCATAATGTTCTCAAGGTCCATCCATATCATTGCAAAAGGCAAGATTTTATTCTTGTTTATGGCTGAATAATATTCCATCGTGCTCTGTCACTTAGGGACCCTGTGAACTCATGTGATCTCCCAGGACCTTGGTTTTTTCTCCCTAAACTGGAGATGAAATCTTTTTGCCTGCCTGCTTCTCACAGTGGTATGGGATCGCTCAGAGCTGGGTCAGTCTCATGCATCGTCAATCCATTGATTTCAGTCATTGATCAGTAACTTTGTTCTTGTTTGCCCTGTATACTATTTTCTTGAAATGTCAGCTATTTGGCTTTCTTAGGAGATGAAGACAAGTAGACAGCTGAGCTTCCAGATTGTTGTACTTTCTATAATTTGAAGTGGCAGAAATTTACTTTTTATGGAAGTCATTTATAGAGTGACACACACGATGCAAAACTTTTATGGATTACCTTGCAATAACCTCTTGGATATAAGTCAGAGGTTCCCAAACTGTCTTGGTTTATGGTGGTCTTAGCATCACAGTAAATTTTTCACAGAACGTTAGGCCAAAAATAAATAGCTAGTGCTTCCATTTACAAAATAATGTTAAAGAAAAAATGAGAGCTGGACAGTAGATAAAGAGTGAAAGACAGATTTTATTCAAGACAATTGCATTAGGGAAAAGGGACCTTGGTACAGAACTGGGCTTAGTTATGAATACAGCCTGGGAAAATGGGAGTTTATAACAAATGGCAGGTGGGTGTCAATGGATGGAAAATTACTCATAGGAAACATTGAGGGCAAGGGGAGATTTTGGTTAAACTGACCTAATAGGATTCTTGCTAAAACTGTACAGTGTAGATACAAACACAGAAGTTCAAAAATTGAGACCTAGTTGAAAAATTCAATGGGCTTCCCTTGTGGCTCAGGTGGTAAAGAATCTGCCTGCAATGTGGAAGACCTGGGTTCGATCCCTGGGTTGGGAAGATGCCCTAAAGAAGGGAAAGGTTATCCACCCCAGTATTCTGGCCTGGATAATTCCGTGGACTACAGTCCATGGGGTCTCAAAGAGTCGGACACAACTGAGCGACTTTCACTTTCACTAAAAAATTCATTAGAGCTTAAGGAGAGTTTGGACAAGGAGAGAATCTTTGTCAGTAGAGTTAGGACTCAGCAACTTTGGCCCTAACAACTTTGTAACTGTTTGAAAAAATAATGCACATATATTGAAAGAAGAAGATAGTAACTGTTGTCTCATTCTTAAATAACCTCTATGTGCCTGCTGGGTACTCACAGCTCCTCTAATCGATCACCACCACCCTCATATCCTGTTCATGATGACTTTCATGGGCTATTTGCTTTTTATCATGGCAACTGCTGCAAACCCAGCTGAAAAGATATGATGTCATCAAAAGAAAAGCAGTGGGCACTCCACTCCTGGGCATATATCTGGACAAACCCATAATTCAAAAAGACACATGCACCCTTATGCTCATAGCAGCAGTGTTTATAATAGCAAAAATGTGAAAATAACCTAAATGTCCCTCAACAGATGACTGGATAAAGAAGATGCATTACATATATATGCAATGGAATACTACTCAGTCATCAAAATGAAATAATGCTGTTTGTAGCAGCATGTATAGACCTGGAGATTATCACACTAAGTGAAGTAAGTCAGAAAGAGAAAGAAATATCTTATTATATCACATATGTGTGGAATCTAAAAGGTGGCACAAGTGAACCTATCTATGAAACAGAAACAGAGTCACAGACATAGAGAACAGACTTGTGGTTGCCACAGGAGAGGGTGTGTGGGGAAGGCATGAATTGGGAGCTTGGGATTAACAGATGCAAACTAATATACATAGAATGGATAAACAGCAAGGTCCTACTGTATAGCACAGGGAACAATAGTCAGTATCTTGTGATAAACTATAATGGAAAAGAATATGAAAAAGGTTATATACATATGTATATTCTTTTTCATATTCTTTCCCATTATATATATATATATATATAATATATACAGAATCACTTTGCTGTATAACAGAAATTGACACAACATTGTAAATCAACTGTACTTCCATAAAATAAATTATAAAAAGAAATGTAGTGGAAGAGAATGTTGCAGCCATGAACTACCTCCAGCTGGACATTCTCGATGTCTGGTAGATGTTGTGTATCCTGTGTTCTCCTAGAAAATTACAAGAAAATCTGCATAATCCTGGGTGTTGTTGTGACTTTATTGCAGTGGCCCATGATGTTTTGACACCCAGTATGGGAACTGTAGATGTAGGAGCGTATGCATTGGCTACTGCCATTAGACAGTGTGCAAATGGCTCACGGTTGCCCAAAGTGCACCAGTCTAATGAAAGGACCCCAGCCTGGAAATCGGTCCTGGTGAGTAGTCTTCCAATATGCTGTGGATGATTAAGGAAATGATGTCCTCTGTTCATGGCCAGATAGAGCAATGGAAACCCATGGATAGTGATCTCTAGGGATCTCCTGGGTTATCCTTAGGAGTGTCAACTGCTGATGCCTCTCTGGAAGATATAGAAGACAGAACCATCCTTCTGAACATGGGTCTCAGTCCTGAAGGGTGAATGGGTGTCTTGCTAATACTCTTCTAGGCAAACTGACTGCTCTTCAGGAAACCACTCTCTTTTTTAGGGTTCACTGATTTCGGGGCTATTTTGAGTGTTTCTTATCAAAATCGTCACCATGACACAGTGTACCACAAACACTGCCTTCTCTGTACCATTCACACTATTCATTGATAAAGGACACACATCCATGTTTGTTTCTGGACCTGAGCTTAGGTTTATTGGGTGTGGCACATTCCAAAGTCTGATAACTTTTCTTCATCACAGCAAATGGCACCAGGTCAGTTTTAATATCTTAACTCTGCACAGAACTAAGTAAAAGAGACACAAACAACAGTAAAAGAATCATTTCTACAACTACACAGTTACTTTAATTCCTATTCTGGTTTTTGCAAGACTGATGGATTTTTCTCAGGACGTTTCTGATGTGATAAAGTATCACATCCTGAATGTTTCTAGCTGATGAGTTGAATCGGTGATATAATTCTTGGGAAGAGGATAGTAAAAGTATTTCCAGACATTACCTCTGTCTCTTTGAGGGAGCTCTGTAATCATTTAGCTTTTTTAAAAATTCAAGCTATAGAAAGTGGATTGTGTAAGTTATGCAAGAAAATTGCCTTTGTCTTTTTCTGCATTAGGTGATACATATGAGCGGCAATATGTGACAGTGTTGATGTGCCTACAGTGTTTATCATTTGAGTCCTTTCGGCAGCATTGTGGGAGCAGAGACTCTGGCTGTTCCCAGGGCCTAGTGCAGGGATCAGCAAACTTTTTCTACAAAGAGCTGAACAGTAGATATTTTTGGCTTTGTGAATCACATCGTCTCTGTAGCAGTTACTCAGCTCTGCGGATCTAGGGTGGGAGCAGCCAGTGATAAGTTTTGTGTTCTTTTTAAAAAATCATTATTTATTAATTGGAAGATAATTGCTTTACAATACTGTGTTTGTTTCTGTCATATATCAACATGAATCAGCCATAGGTATACATATGTCCCCTCCCTCTTGAACTTCCCTCCCACCTCCCATCCCTCTAGGGTGTCACAGAGCTTTGGCTTGAGCATCCTGTGTCACACAGCAAATTCCCACTGGCTATCTATTTTTACATGTGGTAATGTATATGTCTCAATGCTACTCTCTCAATTTGTCCCACCCTCTCCTTCCACTGTGTCCACACATCTGTTCTCTATGTCTGCATTTCCACTGATGCCCTGCAGATAAGTTCATCAGTACCGTCTTTCTAGATCCCATATATATGCACCAATGTACAATATTTATTTTTCTCTTTCTGACTTACTTCATTCTGTATAATAGGCTCTAGATTCATCCACCTTATTAGAACTGACTCAAATGCATTCCTTTTTATGACTAAGTAATATTCTGTTGTATATGTGTACCACAACTTATTTATCCATTCATCTGTTGATGGGCATCTTGGTTGCTTCCATGTCTTAGTTATTGTAAATAATGCTGCAGTGAACATCAGGATACACGTGTCTTTTTCAATTATGATTTCCTCAGGGTGTATGCCCAGTAATGGAATTGTTGGGTCATTTAAAATGGTGGACTTCCCTGGTGGGTCAGATGGTAAAGAATCCACCTGCAGTGCAGGAGACCTGGTTTGATCCATGGGTTGGGAAGATCTCCTGGAGAAGGGAATGGCAACCTACTCCAGTATTTTTGCCTGGAGAATTCCATGGACAGAAAAGCCTCATGGATTATAGTCTATGGGATCTCAAAGAGTCTGACACAACTGAGTGACTAACACTTTTCATGGTAGTTTTATTCCTAATTTTTACATAAAACTTTATTGATGGATGCTGACACTTGAACCTTGTATGATTTTCACATGATATGAAATAGTTCCCTTCTTTGTGTTTTTTTCAACCTTTTAAAAATGTAAAATCATTTTACTTCACAGGTTGGACAGACATGGTGGGCTGGATTTGGCCTGTGAATCATAGTTCTGAGCTCTGGGCTAGATAAATGCACACAGGTGTTCATAAATATTTATTAATGATGAAGATCACAGATTCAACTTAATTTTTATTAAGAAGTATTTCAAACACACAAAAAGCATAGATTAGCATCTACCACTGAGGTTCAGCAAACATCATCATGTCATATTTGCTTCAGATTTTTTTTAATGGATACAGTTAAAGCTCAGCAACCCCAATATGTTTGCAGATGACAAGGTACTATACATGCTATGAGATACTAAAGATACTAAAGGTGCTATGAGAAAACTACTAAAGCTCATCAATGAATTCAGTAAATTGTGTATATGATTTATTCCTGTAGCTTTGTAGTATAGTCTGAACTCAGGGAGCCTGATTTAGCCAGCTCTGTTTTTTCTTTTCTTTCTCCATATCACTTTGGTTACTGGGGCTCTTTTGTATTTCCATACAAATTTTAAAATTTTTGTCCTAATTCTGGGAAAAATGCCATTGGTAATTTGATAGGGATTGCATTGTATCTGTAGATTGCTTTGGGTAGTATAGGCATTTTGACAATATTTATTCTTCCAATCCAAGAAGATGGTATATCTTTTCATCTATTTGTGTCATCTCTGATTTTTTTCATCAGTGTCTTATAGTTTTCAGAGCACAGGCCTTTTGTCTCCTTAGGTAGGTTTATTCCTAGGTATCTTATTCTTTCTGATTCGATGATGAGTGGGATTATTTTTTAATTTGTCTTTCTGATCTTTTATTGTTAATGTATAGAAACGCACCAGACTTCCGTGTATTAATTTTGTAATCTGCAAACTCCTCCCTGACCCTATTTCCCTTCCTCTCTCTTCAGAAAGAATTGATATTCTGAGTTGATGATATGTAAGCTTTCTCTCTGCATTTTCATATTTTTACAACACAGATATAAAATGTCCATAGAAGAGTCATTCTGCATCTGTCTTGCAACTTGATTTTTTTTTCACTCACTATTGTGTTTTTTTCCATGACTGTCAGATGTAACTTTAGTTCATTTATTTAAATTTATATTCAGTTTAATATATTCATATTTTATCTTACTCTAGAGATTCTTTTAGACTTCGATATCATGAAAATAGTCTCCTATATTTTCATCTAGAACAGGAATCAGCAAATCTTTCAGCAGAGAGCTGGAGAGTAAATATTTTAGGTTTTGCTGCCCACATTTTCTCTGTTGCAACTACTCAACTCTATGAAAGCACCCATGGGCAATACGTAAACTAGTGGGAACAACTGTGTCCCAATAAAACTTTTGTACAAAAACCAGATAATGGGCCTGATTTGGTCTGTGAGCTGTAGTTTATAGATCCCTGATATAAAAGTTTTCAGGTTATATATTTTGGCATTCTATTATCAATCCATCTGGAATTCATGTTTATATGGATATATATGGCATGAGTTACATATTTATTTTAGCTACAGGGATCAGCAATTATTTGAGCACCAGTTACTAAATACTTTATCCTTCCTGCACTGATTTTTAATGCCTTTCCTGTTATATAATACGTTCCTTTATATGCTAAGTTTCTGCTCTCTTTTCTGATGCACTGTTTAATTTGTCTATCTTTGTATTGGTACTATACTCTTACAATGATTATAGACATCCTTATTTTTTTCAAATTATCTTGGAAATACTTGGTCCTTTCATTTCCCATTTAAGTTTTTGAATCAATTTGACAAATTAGGAAAAAAAAGACATAGGGTTTGAGTTGGAATTGTGTCTGTTGACCTAGATTAATGTTTTTTTTTTTTTTTTTTTGATGTACCACGTAGCTTTTGCGATCTTAGTTGTCCAAACAGGGATTGAACTTGGATTGAAGGCAGTGAAAGTGCGGAGTCCTAACTGGTGGACCTCAAGGGAATTCCCTGCATTAGTATTCTTACATATTAGCTGATGACCATGGACAAGTATTATAATTCTCCAAGCTTGGCATATATGCAGATAATTCTGTTTACTTGGTAGAGTTATAGTGAAAATGAAATGAGTTAAAACATGAAAAACATTGAGAACTGTGCAATGCATAGTGTAAACACTCATAAATCTTAGCTATTATAAGCTACTGGTATTCTTTGGTAGAAACTCTGTTATCAAAATTGTCAGGTCAGTTTATCAAGGAAGTTAAGTGGGGAATCCTCCAAATGTTTCAAATATACTGTAAGCATCTTGTGATATTGTTGTTCAGACTCTAAGTCGTGTCTGACTCTTCATGACCCCATGGACTGCAGTGCGTCAAGCTTCCCAGTCCTTCAGTATTTCCCAGAGTTTGCTCAAACTCATGTCCATCAAGTCAGTGATGCCATCCAACCATCTCACCCTCCGTCACCCCTTTCTCTTCCTGACCTCAATCTTTCCCAGCATCAGGGTCTTTTACAATGAGTTGGCTCTTCACACCAGGTGGCCAAAGTGTTGGAGCTTCAGCTTCAGCATCAGTCTTTTCAGTGAATATTCAGGGTTGATTTCCTTTTGGATTGACTGGTGTGATCCCCTTGCAGGTCAAGGGACTCTCAAGAGTCTTCTCCAGCACCACAATTTGAAAGTATCATTTCTTTAGCTCTCAGCCTTGTTTATTTTCCAGCTCTCACATGTGTACATGACTACTAGAAAAACCATAGCTTTGACTATGTGGACCTTCATCAGCAAAGTGATGTCTCTGCTTTTTAATATGCTGTCTAGATTTGTCATAGCTTTCCTTCCAAAGAACAAGTGTCTTTTAATTTCATGGCTGCAGTCACCGTCTGCTGTGATTTTGGAGCCCAAGAAAATAATATCTGTCACTGCTTCCACTTTTTTCCCATTTACATGAAGTGATGGGACCAGATGCCATGATCTTTGTGTTTTGTGTGTTGAGTTTTAGGCCAGGTTTTTCATTCTTCTCTTTCACTCTCATCAAGAGGCTCTTTAGTTCCTTTTTGCTTTCTGAAATTAGGGTGGTATCATCTGTATATATGAGGTTGTAGATATTTCTTCTAGCAATCTTTATTTCAGTTTGAGCTTCATCCAGCCTGGCATTTCACATGATGTACTCGGCATATAAGTTAAACAAGCAGCGTAACAATATACAGACTTAACGTACTCCTTTTCAATTTTGAACAAGTCCGTTTTTCCATGTCTGGTTCTAACTGTTGCTTCTTGATCTGCATGATGGTTTCTCAGGACCAATTAAGGTGGCTTAGTATTCCAATCTCTTTAAGAATTTTCCACAGTTTGTTGTGATCCACACAGTGAATGCTGAATATTCATTGGAAGGACTGATGCTGAAGTTGAAGCACAAATCCTTTGGCTACCTGATGCAAAGAGCGCCTCATTGCAAAAGACCCTGATACTGGGTAAGATTGAAGGCAGGAGGAGAAGGGGATGACAGAGGATGAGAAGGTTGGATTGCAGCACCAATTCAATGGACAGGAGTTTGAGCAAACTCTGGGAGATGGTGAAGGACAGAGAAGCCAGGTGTGCTGCAGTCCATGGGGTCACAAAGAGTTGGACACAACTGAGTGACTGAACCACAACATAGTCAAAGACTTTAGCATGGTTGGTGAAACAGAAGTAGATTTTTTCCCTTGGAATTCCTTTGCTTTCTCTATGATCCAACAAATGTTGGCAATTTGATGTCTGGTTCCTCTGCCTTTTCTAAACCCAGCTTGTATATCTGGAAGTTCTCAGTTCATGTACTGCTGAAGCCCAGCTTGGAGTATTTTGAGCATTACCTTGCTAGCCTATGAAAAGAGGGCAGTTGTGCTGCAATTTGAACATTCTTTGGCATTTGGGAATAAGCATCAGTTTTATCCTAAGATATATAAATATATGTTCATGCAGTAGGGAAAAGGATTCTGTTGAATCTTACCTGTAGTTCTACATGCTGATGGTGGTTTGTTTCCTTGTGCAACTGTAATTTTGGATGTGAGCTCATTATAGTATGTGTCAGTGTGTGCACATGTGTGTGTGAGTGAGTCTTGTCCTCTGTTGTTGTGAAAGTGTCACTCCATCACTCTGCTGGTTCTGATCAAGTTTTTCAACATGCATTTCTTGGCTTAGGATTCTGTATCAAGGGGCTGTTGTCAATTTCATGGGATATTTGTATGGAAGGTTTTGGCTACTTCTGGACAACTATTTTTTCATCCCCAAACCCTGAAGCTATGCCAGGTTTTCAGCTGTTTCCCCTGTGGGATCTCCAGATCACTAGCCTTTTTTTTAAGCAGGTAGGGTGACCCTAAGAGGCTTCCTGTTTGGACGCAGGTATAGCTCCGCTGTGTCTCCTGGGCTCATGGCCACGTTTCCATCCCTGTGTGATTTCTAGAGTTCAACTCCGCAGTCCCTATGTCTTATTCCAGGTCCATAACCCCTGTGGTCAATGAACAGCTGATGGCTCTGGTTTCTAGTCCTCTTCTCTTATCATTTCCTCTTCTCTTCCCTTAAGAGATACTTGAGGGTTCCCCTTCTCCCCTGCCTCCTTTTACAGTTCACCCTTGAATTAAACTATTTTATGTATTATCTAAAATTATTAAATGTTTTTAGCTAGAGAACGGTCTGCCCATCAGTTTAATCTGATACAATAAAAGTCCTGAGTAATGAAAATTCCATCAATTAAGCTTTTATTTTCTGTGTGCCTGTATTACATATGCCGGAAAAATCACGGTGTCTATAATCTTTATGCAGTAACTTAATTCACATGGTCCAACTTGGAAAGCATTATTAAATGTGATTGGTTTCATCAACATACTAAAACAGTTCAGAAGATGCTCTGTGCTCAAAAATGAGTTTGCTGAAAAACCCTTAATTCTCATGGTTATGCCTACTGACTATTTTTCCAGTTGGGTTTTTCTACCCTTCTAATTTCATAACTTAATTGGAAATGCTAAATATTTGTGTTTTGAAAGAGATCATTTGTATGAATTGAGTGTCTTTGAAACTACAGTATGTCTGTCATATTGCTTCTGTAGACATAATTAACAGGTGTCAGCTCTCTACTGATTTAAGGTTTATCTTGTCATGGTTGAGAAAACTGCTCTGTATCTGAAAGACAATGCCCTGAAATGCACTTTGAACGTTCTCTCTTCTGTTTCCAGGTAAAACAGTCCCGTGTTCACAGGGCTTCACAGTTAAGGTGGTGGCGGCTTTGTATCCTTGTCCTCCCCTCCTGCCCTCATAGCTCAGTCGGTAAAGAATCTGCTTGCAATGCAGGAGACCAGAGTTTGATTCCTGGGTTGGGAAGCTCCCCTGCAGAAGGAAATGGCAAGCCACTCCAGTATTCTCGCCTGGAGAATCCCATGGACAGAGGAGCCTGGCAGGCTACAGCCCATGGGGTTGCAAGAGTTGGACACTACTTAGCAAATAAACTGCTGCTGCCTCTCCTGCCCTAACTCCCAGGTTGCCGACACTCCAGTCTCTATTCCTCACTTTCCTCTTCTCTGGGCATCACAACTCATGGCTGTTTCTGATTGACAGGGCTTCCATGGATGACCTCGTTCACTCTCAGCCTTGTTCTATCCTTTTTTTAGCTTTCTTTTGTCTTTCATGTTTAAGACCCTCTCAGCTTCCTCATGGAAAAACAACTGGCCTGTTAGCAGATGTTAGCCAATCAGAGAGCTTCTTTCCAACCGTGTCCTAAGATGACTAATCTGAGCATGCATGCTCTTTGGGGGTATTTGGCTTTTGTGAATTTAAAAACAATTGCTAATGGATATCTAGGGATGTCCCTTGGACTGCAAAAGGACCACACCAATCAATCCTAAAGGAAATCAACCCTGAATATTCATTGGAAGGACTGATGCTGAAGTTCCAACACTTTGACCGTCTTTGCGAAGAGCCGACTCTTTGGAAGGCTCTGATGGTGGGAAAGGCTGGAGACAAAAGGAGAAAGGGATGGCAGAGAATGGGATGGTTAGATAACATCATTGACTCAATGGACATGAATTTTAGCAAACTCTGGGATATAGTGGAGGACAGGGGAGCCTGGTGTGCTGCAGTCTGTGGGGTTGCAAAGAGTCGGACATAACATAGCAGCTGAACAACAATCTAGGCCTTGCTGTTGGTGGCTTGAATTTCATCTTTTTTTCTCCCTAGCTTTCTTTCTTAGTGAAGATCTCTGTATGAAGGCTGCTCATTCTAGAAGGCTTTTGTGTGTGTGCCAAGTCGCTTCAGTCATGTCCCACTCTTTGTGACCCCATGGGCTGTAGCCCGCCAGGCTCCTTTATTCATGATATTCTCCAGGCAAGAATACTGGAGTGGGTTGCCGTTTCCCCCTCTAGGGCATCTTCCCTCTCCAGGAATTGAACCTGAGTCTCTTATGTCTTCTGCATTGGTAGGCGGGTTCTTTATCATTAGCGCCATAAAGCTTACCTGCAGGTGAATGAAGTTGGACAACAGACTTGAGATTTATCCTCAGGACCGCTGACCCTTGTCCTCATCTCTGGAGCAGATGGCTATTAAAATCAGAGCAGCTATTTCCACTTAAGTTTAGAAAAACTGAAAACAGAGCAGAGGGAATTTTTGTGCCTGCAGAGAGAAAAGCACACATCAGCGTATTCAGGAGGCCGGGCAGGTAGACAAGCATACAGAGCACTTTCGAGCTTAGAGTGAGAGCCAAGGTGACCCTGGTTTCACAGCAGGAATAAGTTCTCCCCCAAGTTTTCTTAAGGATCCTGGGCTCTCAAGCCTGGCAGATACGGGATACCCCTGGATGGAAAAGACTGTGCATGAAGAATGGACAAAAAGAAAGCAAGGTCCTCTCTGTTTCAGTAGATATTTAGGGAATACCCACTATGTGCCTGGTTTTGCAGCTCCTTGCTACCCCACAGAAGTGTCATTTGTCATTTACACCTAATTTAAACAATAAAGAAATCAACACATGTTAATATTTGGAGACTACTTTGGGGCCCCCAACAAACGTAAAAGGATCTTTTTTTTCAACTCTAAATAGACCTTTAATGACAGGTGTGGTTGGACCAAAAGGTTGAATGGTTTAGGGCACTGGGAGGCTCTTTTGAAAGAGGGAGACTGACTCGAGTCCCCAGTCTGGTATAATACATGTCATTGTCTTCCCAAGGTTTCCAGGATGGCAACCAAACCCATTGGAATAACAGAGGCTGCTGTATTTGGGCTCTTGCTGATGTCCCTGTGGCTTCTGCATGGTTGCTGTGTGGCTGGAGCAACTTCATGGAATCCGTGTGCTGCTCCATCATCTAGGAGGAAAGTCAAGAAGGAACATTGATTTTACTTTTGGGCAAAGGCAGGCTGGTGCCATCATCTTTGCCAGCAGCTTCTGGGATCTTTCAGGAAGGGGAATGCTCAGTTCAGTTCAGTCGCTTGGTTGTGCCCGACTCTTTGCGACCCCGTGGACTGCAGCACTCCAGGCTTCCCTGTCCATTACCAACTCTCGGAGCTTACTCAAACTCATGTTCATTGAGTCGGTGATGCCATCCAATCATTTCATGAATGCTGGGTACAGGAAATTCTCAAAATAGGAGTGCAGTTCTTAAAACTCATACAATGTTGTAAATCACTCAGTTTAATAAAAAAAGTCAGAAAAGGAAAAAAAAATGAGGGATTCAGCTGACACTGCTCTCGGCAGGATGGTGTTTACTAGGGTCTCCTGCCGAAGGCAGTTACCTGTCCATCTCAGGCAACACTGAGGATGTGTGTCTCAGGTTGTGACACTGGTTAGAAAGTTGGCAGTTGGCAAAGATATTTCTTATGACAATTTAAAAAGGGGACGTAAACAAAATGTGCTTCTTTCACTTGATGGGTGGGAAATGTCAACCAGAAAGGTGTAGTCTCACACACTTGTGGAGAGTTCCACCCCTGACTTTAATGAACTAGTTCCTCTCAGGATAAAAGTCACCTTCCCCCATATCTTGTCTCACTGCCAGTGTGACCTGTCTAGGTTACATCCTTGAGGCCCCTCACCTTGGCTCTCTGCTGTGGGAACGTCACATGCTATGCTCTCTCTGAATTTATCTGGGTAGAACAGCTCCATTTGTATGTATTCTTGAGGTTTAGACTTTGCTCTTCTGTGCATTCCAGAAACTTGGTCAGCTTGTGGTTCATCCAGCAGACACATTCCGAGAAGTTTTCCTGGGAGCTGTTTGCCAGAATAAATGCCAGTGAAAATCGGACGTGTCATATAGTTCTTCACCCTGCCCGGATGGGTTGCAGAATCCTGTGGGCTCCACATTCTTGGGCATGCCTTCAGGCATCTCACATTTTATGTGTGCAGAATTGGACGGTGAAGAGAACCATGAACCCGGGCCTCTGGACCGGCGTCTTCTCTCTCTAAGCTGGGTGGACTCAGTTCATATTCTTTCTAAGGTCCGATGAGCTGGGTTTGGGGTCTGCTTAACCTGAAGCCCTTCACAGCTGACTGGAGCCAGGTCCCCTCTCTCCCACGGTGTCCTGAGTGTCTTCCTTCCTCTTTCTGACTCACTGGAAGGTGGCCTCTGACCCCTCGAGCTGCCCACTGCCCTTGTCATGTGGCCAGTGTCAAATCCAGGGCCCACTTTCCAGTAATCATGTAACCCTCCCCTCGTGGCCTCTGGTCGTCAGCCATACTCTCCTTCTTAAACTCACTTGCTGACCTGATGAGATAAAATAAGAAGCTCTGGAATATGGGAAAGGGAAAGTGAAAGTCACTCAGCTGTGTCTGACTCTTTGCGACCCCATGGACTATACAGTCCATGGAATTCCTCAGGCCAGAATGCTGGAGTGGGTAGCCTTTCCCTCATCCAGGGTATGTGGGAAAGAGTTACAATTTGGAGTCGCTCAGTCTTGGGTTCAAATCTCGTCTCTAACATCTACTATGTGTGACTTTGGACCAGCTGCTTAACCGTTCTGAGCCTTAGCTCCCCGGATAAAACGAGAGTGGGATCTGTTTCATTGGATTGTTAAGAGCAAATGAATTGAGACATACATGTGTGCATGCTAAGTCACTTCAGTCATGTCTGACTCTTTGTGACCCTATGGATTGTAGCTCGCCAGGCTCTTCTGTCCATGGGATTCTCCAGGCAAGGATACTGAAGTTTGAACCTGTATCTCTTATATCTTCTGCATTGGCAGGTGAGTTCTTTATCATTAGCTCTATCTGGGAAGCCTGAGACATACATGGGCCCTCAACAAATTTTAACTCTTTTGCTTATAACCTCTGTTTTTCTTTTCTGTGCTCATGGTTCCCTGTCTCCTTCAGTGGACCCTTCCCAACCTCTCTGAGGCTCCCCCTCAGTGATCGTGTGTGTATGCAGGGTTCCCCTGTCCTCCTCCCCAATGTACTGGTAATTGGGAACACCAACTCATCCCTTCCCCATGAGCCCCAGATCTTACTGACAATCTCTTAAGGACACCCCTATTTGATGTCTCTTACACACCCAAATATCTTTCTTCCCTAAACCAAAAACCATGGCTCCCTGCTCCTTTGTAAACTAGCTCTTCTTTCTGAAGCCTGTATTTCAATGAGTGGCCCTACCCTTTACCTGCTTGTCCAGGCCAGAATCCCAGGTGTTCCCCTACACAGCCCCTTTCTTCTCTCCCTTGTCACCCCCAATCAGTTAGCCTCCAATCCTATGGATTCTCCAGCTCGCCTTCACGTTTCCAACTATGCTGACCCCGCCCTAGACATGATGACTCACATCCCTTCTCAACTGGCTGGTGATAGTGGTTTCCTGATACATTCTTGTGTCTCCAGGTTGACCTCCTCAAATACATCATCCCATTCTTGCCAGAGGGATTTTTCTAAAATACTTCATCTCTCCTATCCCTGCTTAAAATCCATGATTGATTTGCCTTCAGAACCAAAGTCCACATGCTACCAACTGTTCATCATCCTTTTGAGCAAAATCTGCTTTTAAAACTTCTTGGCAGACCGATGGTGTGTTCTCCAGTTATATAGAACCATCGTACCCCAACCATTTACCACCTCAGGGACTTTGTACTTGTTCTTTCTGGCAGGAAGCACCATTCTTGTTCTTCTTTCCTTGGGTAGCTCCTCTTTGACTCTGGACACTTCACACGGGAAGACTTCCTAGAGTTCCTTAGGGAGTTCACTGCCCTATTCTCTGTTTTTCATAGCGCACTGTCTGCATATCTCATGCGTGTATGTTTAGATTACAATCCTCTATCTACCTATCTGTCATCTATCCAGTTGCATGTATTTGTGTGTGTGTGTGTTAGCTGCTCAGTCCTGTCTGACTCTTTGTAACCCCATGGGGTGTAGCCTTCCAGGCTCCTCTGTCCATTGGATTCTCCAGGCAAGAATACTGGAGTGGATTGCCATTTCCTTCTCCAGGGAATCTTCCCGACCCAGGGATCAAACCTAGATCTCCTACATTGCAGGCAGATTCTTTACCATCTGAGCCACCAGGGAAGCCTGTATGTATTTAATTAATTAATGTAACTTATTTAGAAATATTTTAGAAACTTTTTAAGTTAGAAAAATTTTAAATTGAAGTATAATTAATCTATATTAGTTTCAGATCACTTGCAATTTATCTTTGTATCTGTTGTGATGGGGGAGCTAAGCTTAATTTTTTCTCTAATATGGTTATCAGTTTATTGAAAAGACTATATTTATCATACTATTCTAGTCCAGTAATGAAGTGTTCATATGGTTATTCTGTTTCTTGATTCTCTGTTCTATTGTCCCAATTACTATAACGTTAAAGTTTCTGAGGAGGGAGAGCAATCCCTCCTCCATTGTTCTTATTTAGGACTGTCTGGGCTATTTAGGGACATTTTACAGAAGAACAAAGAAACACCATTGTGACTTTTGTTGTAGTTGCATTGAATCTGTAGGTCATGGGAAAATTGGAATCATTGTAAAAATGAGTATTCTGGTCCTTAACTAGATTCTCCATTTATATATACTGTCTTTAATTTCTCTAGATACAACCTCACTATTTTATAGCTTTCTGTTGAGGCCATGTACTTCTTCAGCTTGATTTATTCCTAGGGATTTAAAAAATATTGTAGGCCACACTTTTCAGATTTTATTTTTTTCTGTTTCTGATACATGGAGATGCAATTGTTCTTTTTTTAATTTTTTTTAATGTTGACCTTGTATCTAGCAAACCTGATGAAGTTCCATATTCTAATAACTTACCTGCATGCATAATCACATAGTCTGTGCATCATGACACTTTTGTTCCTATTCAGTCTTTATAACTTCTTTTTACTCTTGCTTCCCTGCACTGGCTAGGACCTTGAATGTGATGTTCAGTGGAAGTGGTGAAAGCAGATTTCTTCTTTTGATCTCAATTTCAGAGAGAAACTTTACAACATTTCACTGATAACTATTACGTTCTGAAGGTTTTTTTGGTATTAATAGATACTCTTTATCAGAATAAAGAAGTTCTCCTCTATTCCTAGTTTTATAACTGTCTTCACTGTAAATGGATGTTGAATTTAATAAAATGGTTTTCCTGCATTGGTTGAGATGATTATGTGATCTTCATAGGCTATTTAATTCCCATTTTGCTGCAGGCTCCTTATCGTGAATAGGCAAGGAGGTAAAAGTTGACATAGATCCTGTATTCGTGACATTGTTGTTCTGTCAAAATAGTTTGCTTGGATGTCTGAGTGTCTCTGATGAGAGAGGGAACAAGAATATATGTGCTGGAATTGTTCTGTGAGTTTCTGATTCAAGAAAATCATCTCCAAATGGTTAAAAGAAAAAAAAGACAAGAAGCATTTCACTGAGGCTGGTGTGCCTATGGCAGTAAATGCAGCCGAATGTTATCCTTTAGAATGTAGTTGAATACGGACACCAAGCGACAAAGGGTTTGCCAAGTTTTTGAAGAATAGTTATTTAATTTTTATATATCTGCAAGGAACAGGGATTAAAGATTCATCAGTATGAGTATTGACTGTGTGTATTACCTGGACTACAGCAAAGGGAGTGCAATTTCAAGGAAATTTCCCAAAGTATCAGGTTTTAAAGAGATTCCGTAGAAAAGTTGGAAAGTAATTAGATAGGTAGTGGTTTATTTTTAATGGACTGGTTTCATGTCAAAAGTCTGAATTCTGCTTGTAATTTCCTTTCAGCTTACTTATACATGTGACTCAACCTGCATGCAAAAACCAAGACAGGCTGATTTTAAGAAAGTGACTCTGAATTGGGGGGAGAAATGGGCTCCACCAGGCTCCTCTGTCTACGGGTTCTCCCAGGGAAGACTACTGGAGTGGGATGCCATTTCCTTCTCCAGGGGATCTTCCTGACCCAGGGATTGCACCCAAGTCTCCTGCACTGGCAGGCGGATTCTTCACCACTGAGCCACCAGGGAAGCCCTGTTAATCAGCTATCCTCCAGTATAAAATAAAAAGTAAAGGAAAAAAAAAAAGAACATCTGATCCCTTCTCTACCTTAAGTTGTATTGTGAAAGGTCCCTCTGTGATTGAATCTCATAGTGCATGCCACTGCAGTAAAGGGAGTTGGGTATGGAGAAACAATTAGATGGAATTGCTAGCAACTTTATCATGGCCCTATTCAAGCTTGTCTTCTTCTCTGAGGTCTTCCTAGAGGAGCCCACCTATTTGTTTTCTTCCTTTTGTGAATCCTCAGATTCATCTTTTCTGGGTCAGGGATTGGCAAACTCCAGGCCCAGATAATAAATATTGTGTAGACTTTGTGGGCCAGATTCTGTCGATGTTGTGCAAAAGCAGTAAAACATGAACAGATGGCCGTGGCCGTGCTCCAATAAAACTTTATTTACAGAAACAAACTGGCTCCAGCCTGTGGTTGTAATTTGCCAACCCCTGGTTTACACAGACAAATTCTGAATTTTGGTTTTGGAACTAGTGCTCCAGGATCATCTGGGGAGTGCTGGAAGATAAAGGTTTCTAGGCCTCATCCTCAGTGTTTCAGTCACAGCTTGGGGCGGGGCTATCCGTATTTTATAACGTCCCTTAGTGGATTCTGCTGCTCAAATTTCTAAAACAATGGTCCCTTCTACTTTTAAAAGTTGGTTTTTGTACTTAAACAAAGAGTTGTTGTTGTTGTTTAGTGGCTAAGTCGTGTCTGGCTCTTTTGCAACCCCATGGACTATATATATAGCCCACCAGTCTCCTCCGTCCATGGGATTTCCCAGGCAAGAATACTGGCGTGGGTTGCCATTTCCTTCTCCAGGGGATCTTCCTGGCCTAGGGATTGAACCTGTGTCTCCTGCATTGGCAGGCAGATTCTTTGCCATTGAGCCACCTACCAATTAACAAACACATAATATTATGTTTAAAAATAATGTAAAAATGGCATGATTCTTTGCAAATCATTCAGAATATTGCTTATTTCTTTGTCCTTCTTACCGAGGTGTTTCTCTCTAATTGATGTCTAGGAATTTGTATTATAAAGGGCTTAGTCCTATGTAGTAGGTTGTACATATATTCCCATATTGTTGCCTTTTGATTTCATTTATGGAGTCTAATGGATGTTCAAAGCATATTGATGGAATGAAATGCTTCAATATGTTCCTTTAAGACAGTGGTTCTCAATTGGAGGTGGTTTCCCCCCAGAAGACAGTGGCAATGTCTGGAGATATTTTTGGTGTTCACAGCTGTCATTGTTGGTGGGAGGGTCTTACTGGCATCTAGTAAGCAGAGATGAGAGATGCTGTCCAGCATCCTACAATATACAGGGCAGCCTCCACAGCAAGGAATTACCCAGCCCGAAGAGCCACTAGTGTAAA
Source organism: Okapia johnstoni (assembly GCA_024291935.2). Classification (NCBI taxonomy): domain Eukaryota; kingdom Metazoa; phylum Chordata; class Mammalia; order Artiodactyla; family Giraffidae; genus Okapia; species Okapia johnstoni. The sequence goes on along the minus strand of CM044319.1, from coordinate 87,803,085 downwards.
AGTTGAAAAATCCTGCTTTAAGGCTTTTGTTTTTGCTCCTTACTTATTAAGGCATCTCTTCTTCCAGCAGTACTAATATCTGTATCAAAATCTGTATTAAAAGTTCCTTAATTGATTCTGCTGCTCAAATTACAAAAACTCTGGCCCATTTTACTTACAGAAATTCCCTCTCAGTTCTTTCCATTCTGTGCCTACCCTCCTATCTAAGTGCACTGAGGCCACCGTGTCCCCCACCCACCCAGGTAACCTGCCGCAACTGCCTGGGCCGTGTTGTGTGTTCCATCAGTGTTTGTAGGTTCTCCTCCTCAAACACCCTTTCCATGGCCCGGATGACTCCGCCAACTGAGTGTGGGTATAAATGAGGGAGGAAGGTGACCCCAGGGTGCTCTGTGCTCCTCCAGACCCTCTGAGAACAGCTGGAGCAGATCTTGACATGTCCCACCCCAGACCCTGGATGCTGGAGGAATGTGTGCCCAGGGCAGGCAAGGGACTTGCCCAAACCGCTTGGCCACCTGTACACCAGGGTCATCGCCAGGATGCTGGGTGCCCAGCTGGTTCCGTTTTTCACTAGAACATTCCTTTCTGCTGTGTCTTTTGTGAGAGCTGCCATTGCCATCTAAGAGACTGGCTCATTTCAGACTTGCAAGTATCAAGCCCATTCTCTCTTTCAGTCTTAGGAACTTTTTTTTAAAAATATGTCTTTTTTTTTTTAATATTTTCTTCTTTTTTTAAAATACGTGTGTTCCCTCCCTCTTGAACCTCCCACCTACCTCCTACCCCATCCCTACTGTAGGTTGTCACAGAGCACCAGGCTGAGCTCCCTGTGTTATACAGCAATTTACCATTAGTTACCTAGTTTACACATGAGGACGTATATATTTCAATGCTACTCTCTCAATTTGTCCCACCCTCTCCTGCCTGTGCTGTGTCCCTCGGTCTGTTCTCTATGTCTGCGTCTCTATTTCTTCCCATTTTTAGGTTCATCAGTACCGTTTTTCTCGATTCCATATATATGTGTTAATATACGATATTTGTTTTTCTCTTTCAGACTTACTTCACTCTGTATAACAGGCTCTAGGTTCATCCACCTCACTAGAACTGTCAGTTTTAGCAACTTTAGCTCAATAAAACACATGATCATAATGGTTGACATGCATATACGCAGGGCATTAGTTGAAATTAGATGGCTCAAGGCACGTCTCCGTTCACCTGTCTGACCCTTCTGTTGGACTGAGTTCTTTGGAGGCTGGAACAAGGCTTTCTTCATCCTCTCTTCTAGGCACCCTAACTGGCACATCATAGAGGCTAGATAAACATCACTTGAATTACTGACCAACGCATTGAGTTTTCTGTAAAAGCACAGGAGAAGTAGGAAGGAGGCCCACCAAACTAACCTTTAGTTTAGTTTAGTGTCTTTAGGCACTTTAGTGTCTAAACTAGTATGGAAGGATTACCAGTGAGGTGGTTATGTGACTCTCAGTCACCCCCCGCCCCCGCCCCATCACCAAGTAACACAGACGAAGATGTTCATATGTGGCACTTTGCAGTGACTCTGGTAGCTTTGATGTTCTTGTATTTAATGATTCTGTAAGTGGGCCTTTTTTATACCTGTTTTAAGTTTGACCTTTCATCTTTCTGTTTGTATGCTGCAGAGGGCACTGGAATTGCCAAAAATACGGGCAGCAGACAATTTAAGGAAAGAAAGCAGGTCACTGCTAAAGTGTCACATGAGACTGCCTTCATATCACCCGGGGATGGCAGGCACCTTCTCTCTGGCCCGGTCTCCACCTTACCCTGTCCACACCCCAGAAGTGCTCTTGATTGTAGCATATATTATCTGACATAGGTGAAAAGTTGAAAATAAAATGTGAATAGTGTTAGATTAGTTCCATGATGTGAAAAAATTTGGCTAAAAAAGATGAATTAATCAGATGAAAAGAACACACAGTATTTAATACATGAGCTTACAAGCTCATGTAAGTAGAAAACCATTAACCCATAAGTTTTCTGTTTCCTCTTTCTACTGATACTACAATGTCTTTATCCCTTTTCCCCATCATTAGAAACTAGAAGGTATCACCTGTTAAATTTTGAGTATGCCCAAAGTCAGGTCTGTTAATTATGATGTCTTGGCTGTTTGGTTATTTTCTGCTTATGGTTCAAATATAATGGATTCAAGGGTAGTAGTGACATCTATAATAGGACTTTTTCCCTGTGAGATAAAATACACATAACAAACTAAAAAAAAAAAAAAACACTGAATGAGCTGTGTACAGAAAAACAGGACTTACAATAAATATTTATGATGCCAAGATTTTGCTTAAAGGTTAATGATTGCACTTTATCTTGTATTTGTTGTTAGGCAATTGACTTTTTAAAGTGAAACTAGTCTGAAGTGTTAGAGGATGGAAAATCAGATAGTTGGCATTGTTAGTGAAGCCACTAGCAGAAAGCCCAAGAAGTAGCATAAATATGACACAATTATTTTAAAGAAGGGGTCAGTGACCTCCCAATGCATTTAACACTCTGCTTTGTATTCAGTGCATATGTGTACGCGTGTGCACCATTATAGGAGTCACTGTTTTGAGTCTCTTTAGAAATCTATACAATTAACAGTTTAATTTTTAGCTTCTGTCCTCTTTTCTTTACTAAGAGCATTTCTCCTGGCCTTCTACATTGTTGTTGCTGTTGTTCGGTCACTAGGTTGTGTCCAACTCTTTGTGACCCCATGAACTGCAGCACACCAGGCTTCCCTGTCCTTCACTGTCTCCCGGAGTTTGCTGAAACTCATGTCCATCAAGTCGGTGATGCCATCCAGCCATCTCATCCTCTGTTGCCTCCTTCTCCTCCTGCCTTCAATCTTTCCCAGCATCAGGGTCTTTTCCAATGAGTTGGCTCTTCACATTAGGTGGCCAAAGTATTGGAGCTTCAACTTCAGCATCAGTCCTTCCAGTGAATATTCAGGTCTTCTACATAAGTCATTCCTTACTGAATCCCATATGCTATTCTTGCTTTCCTCTCATCTATGAAGCCCAGACAGCAGCACTTAGATGGTATTGTTTATCCTCGGCATGTTTTTTTTTCAGCTCTTTCTTCCCTCACCTGGTGGGGTTGCTTCCTGGGCCTGGTGAACTGGGGGCCTGCCCTTCCCACCCAGCTCTCCCCACCAGTACCCACTCTCATACTGCCCACGAAGGGACAGCTGCACGCAGTGACCCACCTAGACAGTCTGTGAGAACTCTTGGTCTCCAGAAGTGGGCTATGATGATGGGACGAAGCCCTGGGGCCTCTCTGACCATCAGACAGGTGGTCTTTGTCTTAGTGATGTCATTCCCTAAGCTGCACCACGGAGATACGCACTTCCAGAACCGATTTCTTTGTAGTGATCTCTACATTTTAAAAAATTATTTGAATGTATTTCTGTGTTTTTAGGCGTGTGTTAAAAGTCTTAATTTGTGAGTAGGTCAACCTCTGACCTTGCTTTAAGAGTTGGTGTCAGAAACCTGGTTTACATGCCCACTTTATCCCAGCGAATTAAATTCCTCTTCCTTCTTGAGATCATACCCACTCCAGGAAGCCTTCCTAAAAATAAATCCAAAGCACAGGCACATATCAGGACTAAAGGAGCAATTCAGTCTGCCCCTCATCACCCATTGCTTTTCAGAAACCAAGTCATCTGTCTTTTCAATGCTTTTTAAAAGGAAACCCCACCACATTTTCTGTTTTTGTCAGCAATGCTGGGAACAGAGCTGTGAACACAGCAGATAAGTCCAGGCACTGTGGGAGAAAAAACAGGGATTACTTTAGATTTTCCAGTGAGGGAAGGCTTCTTGGAGGAGGTAACAGTTGAGCAGAGAACTCTGTGAAAGAGGGTAGTTGCCGTTGTTCAGTTGCTAAGTCGTATCAGACTCTTTGCAAAATGAAGCAAAGAGCCATGCAAAGTCTGAGAGAAAAGCATTTCAGGTGCAGGCCCAGCAGGTGCAAAGGCCCTGGGGTAGGAATGACCTTGACATAATCCAAGGACAGAAAGAAGGTGAAGGGGTTGAGTGTAAAGGAGGAGGATAGTGTGGGGGGAGAGAGAGCATCAGGAGTAGGGAGGGGCCAGATTAGGGAGGGCTTTGTCTTCCCTGGAAGGAGTCTGGATTTACTTTGAGTTGATAAAGACTGTAAATATGTTAAAACATTTACACTTTAAATATTTTCTTCAGATACCCACCTGTCTACTTTTATCTGAGATTCTGTGAAGCTTTTTCCAAGTGAGAGCACAGAATTAACAGTGTGGTATTTTGGGAGCTGTTTTATTCAGTCCAAAATCCCTTAATCTTCCTAAAGGAGTTTGCTGGAAATTGTGTGACAAGGGTAATTAGCAGAGTGAGTAGCTGTTTTTCCAGGCAGAATTCTATCCGTGTATACTCATTTCAGCAGGAGAAATTGAAGGTCCCGTTTTTCTCTTATTCACTCAGTTCTATTCTATTATCAGCCCTGAGAAGCCAGGGGTACATCAGTTAGAAGTCTAATTTTCTGTTATCATAGAAGCAAATAATAATTGAATTAGCTCCCCGTGAACATGCCTCAACCCTTGGGCTGCCTGGAGAGAAGCACTGTTACGTTGTTTCATTTCACATTGTTTTTGTAGCATCTCTAAGTAATAACAAATCCAAGTCAAAGGTCAGCAAGGAACTCAGGGATAAACACTTTTCTTAGAACAGGAACATAATTTAAAGATATGCAGTTAAATTTTTATCTTCCATTTCCAGCTGGGTCACATATCTCCGTAATCACCCTTTCAAATAATGAGGTTAGAAACTTGCATTAAACTCTGCTTAATAGAAGTCACCACCGTGCTTCCTTCTAACCTGCAGTTGTCATGCCGGCTGATCAGTTTGGAAGCCTTTAATTAAATATCACCTTAACCTGCAGTTGTCATGCCAGCTGATCAGTTTGGAAGCCTTTAATTAAATATCACCTTAAAAAGAATTGTTCATCAGGTAGGAAATCGGAAGACATAGGTAAGTGCATCTGTGGAGGCGATAAACTGGGCAGTCATTTCTCATAAGGAGACCTTACAATGGTTCAGGATGTGGAAGAAGAGATTTCAATTCAGATTCCTGTATACACTGACCCGCAGCTAAAAAGATCGAAGTTAGTATATTCCTAACGAATCTCCGTTTTAACTATTTTCGCCTTAGAAAATTTCTCTAAATAAGTGTTCCTGAAATCAGCTTTATTTAGGGCCTTGGATTAGGGGAGGCTCTTTTCCACTAACTACATACTTCTTTGTTAGACATCTGTTTTCTGTGGAAGAGTTAGTGTTGGGATGAGCTTGCGAGATGCCCCCCCCAGCCCTCAACAGCACAAATAGTTAAAAATGTATATTCCACAGGAATAGCATTTCTTTTAGAGCAGCAGCTCTGAGTCACGGAACTCATTTCCCAGCAAAGGCACCACATTCCTTATGAAGGAATAATTGACCCATTTATGGTCTCGTTTCAGCTTGTTGTGGATCCTTGCGCCAGCAACCCGTGTCACCATGGCAACTGCAGCAGCAGCCGCAGAAGCGATGGCTACCTCTGCATTTGCAATGAAGGCTATGAAGGTCCAAACTGTGAACAGGCACTTTCCAGCGTCCCCGCCTCTGGCTGGACCGAGTCCACGGCCCCCAGGCAGCTTCAGCCTGTCCCCGTCACCCAGGAGCCCGAGATAATGCTGCCGCGCTCTCAGGCAACCATCACCCTGCCGACGTGGCAGCCGAAAACGGGCCAGAAAGTTGTAGAAATGAAATGGGATCAAGTGGAGGTGAGAACATTAAGTGACCATATCTTTATGTAAGAAACCAGTACAGTTAAAATCATTCCAGTGGTTCTAATATCAGCAATAAAAATCGAAAGCCTTGAAGTTACACATTGAACAAAAGATGCCATACTTCTTTCCTGTCTGCCTTTCCGTGTAGGAAATCTCTCTTGGTTGTGTAAATAAGACATGCCAATTATTATTGTTTTATGAGCATAAGAAGAGAAAATGAGGAATAAAATGAACGAAATTGTTTTTTGAAAGGATATTCACATACCTTTATCTGAGATAATCTTAGATTTGGGACAGGCAGCTCAATGAAGAGTATTATCAATGAACATATTATAGACCCTCAATTACTGACCTAATTTTCCTCCATGGAATTTTATGCTTTATTTTTAGTTTGTTATTGTTTAGGTTCTATTGTTGGTAACTTGCAGCACTTCAGTGGGATTTAGAAAAAAAAAACGTATTATTGATTTTTAAAATATCTTGGCAGTGCATTTAAGAATGAAATTTCCAAGTCTGATTCATTTTGGCGACAGCAGATTCTGTTCATTGAGTCTTGTCTGCTCTGGGTTTGGCTTATCGTACCTTCAAGCCCATCAGAAGTCTCACGCTGAGGATTTTCCAGCAGACCTTTAAAAGTTGACATAAAATATAAGTTTGCTAGCTAGAAGAATTGAAGTTGGACAAACGGAAGTAGTGGGTTTAAGTTAACATTGATAAAGTGCAATTCCATTTCATATAGTATTCCTTATCAGTATAGACCTGTAGTTGTATGTTATGACAGGCTTTTAGCTTACCTGAAAAAAAAAAAGCCCACATAGATCTTTGTATAGCAGTTTTAGAGCCAAAGAATATGTCCAGAAATTTTGATTATGGTTATAAAAGAGTAAGGCAGCATTTCTTGTTTTATGTTCCTAGGTAATTCTAACCAGTTGACCCACTTTTTTTTCCATTGCCACACAATTTGTGAAGGCCCGTTCAGGCTGAAGGGCAGTGTTTTTATGCTGCCTAAAAAACTGTGAACTTGTTCTGATTTCAAACTTACAATCTAGGCTTTGAAGTTAGGACTTTAATACCTATTTGCTGAATGACTCACTTCTTGAATGTGAACTAGGTTTGGTCCTATTATCAAGGAACTGTCCCTTAAAGAAAATTTCTCCCCAGCCAACCATTGAAATCTGTATTTAAAGACATGCTCTCCTGAGGTTGGTAAGTGTGAAAAAGAAATGCCTCACCTTCCTGTCATGCTGTTATCTCTTAGGCCATTCAATAAGCAAGTTACAAGTGCCAGAGGAACATGTGAATATATTTCTGGACAATAAGTTGTGCATGCTGGGAGTGGGGTCAAAGTGCTGACCATTTCTGTATTGTCCTCTGTTAATTCAGTGATGACGAATGCTTTTAATACCCTTTTATTCCAACTCTCTGGGGATGAGCACAGATCACAGCATGAGAAATAAATGAATGAACGGGTCAGAAGCTCATCACTGGATACAGCTCAAGTATTAGCAATATGCTTCCCGATGAGCACAATTCCCCCCTCGAGCTCCTTTTCTTAAATCCACATCAGTATAATGCTTTCTGGAACACATCACTTAAAAATGAATGTCTGGTCCACAGGGGACAGAAAAGGGCAGCTCCCAGCTACCTGGCCTCAGCACCTTCCCCCACGTCCACCTGTGCACCAAGCAGGGTGCATTTGGACCAGACACGTCCTGTCTATGGCTCTCTGGAAGGCTTGTTCTTCTAGTCTTTTGGATTTCCACCCACGAGGTGGCAGCTACTCCTCTAAGGCCATCTCCTTGTTCTCTAAGCATCTAGTCCCTCATTACCCTTCAGACTGAGCAGAGAGCAGAGGCCCCTGACTGCTCAAAGGATGAAAGAGAGAAGGGGGCCAATCTCCCACCCTTCCCTGCAACATCCTATTAGCAGTGTAGTCATCCTGGGAATTTGCAGACTGCTGTCAGCAAAGCTTTTGTGCTTCACAAACTCAGATGGCAAAGCTTTCACTGTGGTTAGCATTTGTAAGATTTCACTTGGCTTCTCAAGTCACGATCCCCAGCATCATCCAAAGAATGGAGTGGAGGCGGCCCGTGGGGTTTTGCTTCCTAATATGATCTTGCCCCATGATTAACCCTAATAACCTGTCTTTTTTGTGGTGTTTTTTCTTTTTTCCTCCAGGTGGTTCCAGACATTGCCTGTGGGAATGCCAGTGCCAACAGCTCTGCAGGGGGCCGTCTGGTGTCCTTCGAAGTCCCACAGAACACCTCTGTCAAGTAAGAAAGCTCCCGGTGAAACATGGTTACGATTGATACTCTGGCTGCTGGGTGGTGTCTGTTCATGTAACTGGCCTATAACGGGTCAGCCCAGTGGGAACCAGGAATGGAATTCCATGTGTAGACAAGGCCTGTGTCCCTTAGGAACTAGATTTCAGAGGCGATTTCAGAGGAGACTCCAGGGAGGCTGGGTGGGATGAGTTAGATGGGAGATAAGAAACCCAGGAGCCTTGCTAAGGTCTAGAGCCAGACCCTTCACTTCTTCAATGACTTTTGCTTCCCAGATTCTTTGGCTTCTTCAGATTTTAATGGACCGTGAGTTAAATTCGTATGCATAATTTACCCCACATTTAAAATCCAAACATTGCAATTATCTCTTTAAAAACAAGCAGGTGAGACATGTGTTTTGTTGTGTTTTAAATTTATGCTCCCTCAAATTACATACTGCTCGTTGTCACTGCAGGGGGTGGAGAGGAGGCAAAGGAAAGTGGTGTTGACAGTACCTGTGGGGACACCAGGTGCTGTGCATTGCTGGGGAGTAGCAGTAGAGGCTGGGGAGTGGGGGTGGAGGCTGCATGGAGCACCCCTGACCTGTCTGACAACTCCCCACCCTGTGCTGTGCTGTGCTGTGCTTAGTTGCTTAGTCGTGTCTGACTCTTTGGGGCCCCATGGACTATAGCCAGCCAGGCTCCTCTGTCCACTGGGATTCTCCAGGCAAGAACACTGGAGTGGGTTGCCATGCCCTCCTCCAGAGGATCTGCCCAACCCAGGGATCGAACCCAGGTCTCCTGCATTGCAGGCAGATTCTTTACCGTCTGAGCCACCACATAAGCCCAAGAATACTGGAGTGGGTAGCCTTTCCCTTTGTCCAGGGGATCTTCCCAGATCAGGAATCGAACCTGGGCCTCCTACATTGCAGGTGGATTCTTTACCAGCTGAGCTCCCAGGGAAGCTACCTCTCATGTACCCAAATGGGCACTTGCTCTCTAGTCTTAAGGGACTTTAGAAGAGAGGGTGGGGCTTTGGGAGGGGGAGGACCTGGACCAAGTTAACCAGGATACTTCAGTGACTCCATTTTAAGAGGGCAGCGGGCAGCGGGCACTCTTCTCTTGGACCGCGCAGAGTCATTTTTGTACACCTTGCCTTCTAAACAAAGGAGTCTCTAAAAATGTTTGGACGAGGGGCTTTGTTCCATTACCCCTGTATACCCTGCCCCCACCTTGAGGTCACCTGGTGGGAAAGAGCCAGGATGGACACGTCTGGCAGGGAGGAGGGTGAGGCCTGGGAGCAGCTCCGAGTTCTACCAGTAGGGGGACCCCTGTCCTAAGTGTTCTGTTGCTGCTACTGAGGACGGAAACCCCACCGAGTGACAGAAATTCAGTGACCCAAGGGGATGAGTGGGGGTGCTGGCAATGGCTGGGGCTAGCCCCTTACGGATTGGACGTCCTGGGGGAAGACACAGTAGCTCCTTGTGGCGTGGTTGGCAAGGGTAGAGCTGCACAGTCTGAGACTGAGAGGCATGGAGGCTGGGTGGGTTCGTCTGCTAGGGCATCTCATTGGATTTTATCCTGAAAACAAGGAAAAACCAGGGGAGGCCCGAAGCACAGGAGGTGACCCACTTTCACTTATTTTAGCAGCAAACTCAGGTGGTTTGGGGATGTGTTACACATGTATAGTAAATTCTAGCAGAACTCTTTATCGTGTGGATATGGAAGAAGCTGGGCTTCCCTGGTGGCCCAGATGGTAAAGAATCTGCCTGCAATCCAGGGTTCAATCCCTGGGTTGGGAAGATCCCCTGGAGAAGGGAATGGCTACACCCTCCGGTATTGTTGCCTGGAGAATTCCATGGATAGAGCAGCCTGGTGGGATATAGTCCATGGGGTCACAAAGAGTCGGACATGAGCGAGTGAGTAACACACATGCATGGAAGAAGTTGTCTCTAAACTCAACAGACCCTTTTATTATTGATGAAAATTATGACCTAGAGTTACCTATTAGTGATTTTGTGGTATATTTTTGATCAAGTGGGAGATGGGTGTTTCTAACAGCATGGGAATTGATCGTCATGAGTCCACATAAAGCGGGCGCCTGTTTAGAAGATCATGTCATCCATTTCTTGATACTTTTATGGGTGTATGCATCATCTTTATTTTTAGTTTTAACCTGATGGCCTGATTCTAAGATGAATTTTTCTGGAAGGGAGTTTCCATTGACATCGTTCTCATTTTCAGAATTCGGCAAGACGCCACTGCCTCACTGATTTTGCTGTGGAAGGTCACGGCCACGGGATTTCAGCAGTGCTCCCTCATCGATGGACGGAGCGTAACCCTCCTTCAGGCTCCTGGGGGCCTTGTTCTCTTGGAAGAGATGCTTGCCCTAGGGCAGAATCACTTCATTGGTGAGTTGTGGATATCTTGGATCTAAGACTCATCAGTCTTCTTTCTCCTGGAATTGTGGGCAACTTGAGGCATTGAATGTCAGTGTCTCAGAGGAAGCTTGGTTGTCTCTTGATATTGGCCTGACCCAGAGCCGGGGGCTCAGCACCTGAGCAAGCACTTGATCACATCTGAGCCTCTGACCCAGAATAACTCGGAGGAATCCGAAGTTTCTTTGGGGGTCCCTCTTGCCCACACCACCTTCCTGCATGGGTCACTTCTGAGTTTTCACATTTTCTTGAACATGGTTAAATCTGTCATTTAACCTTCTCTAAACTGCCACTTTTCCAGCTAGCCGATTTTAAATTCCTCTGTCCTGGAGGAGAAATGGCCTTCAGAAAGTGTGATTCTTCCTGACCCCCTCTACCCCTCTTACCTCCTGCTCTGTCAAGGGTTACACTTGGGCAGTTCCCATAAGACTTTCCCTGGCTTAGCCTTCTGACTGTGTCCTGCCAGTTGTCTTCAACCCAGAGATGGGACTTGAAGTCCAGCCCCTTAGCATGCCAATCACATCCTGACTTTATTCAGACATGTGCCATCCTACAGCTGCCACTCAAAGACACAAGCTCAAGTTTAGACTCTGCCCATCCCAGTCCAGTGCACCCGCGTGGCTGCTGCATCTTGCTCTTGGTACCCAGTCCTGTTCAGTCGCATACTCCAACAGTCCTCGCCTGGAGGATGGGGGAGCCAGAGGGCAGAGGCAGCACCTGTCTCGCAGGGGTGTTGAGAAGGTTTAATGGAAGTGGATGTGAAGGTATAAATCACAAATGTTAGGGATGATTTTGGTTAATTTCACTATTTTTTTTATGAGGTACACTAAGTATTTTGCTAAATTAAATAGAAGCATTAAGATGTGTTCTCCAAGAGAGGTGTTTGATGCAGATATAACGAAGGTAAACTGGGAAAACAAAATGCTCAACTCATATAATTTATCGTGTTATTTTATATTGGATCCTTCTCTGATGATAAGGTCATTTCCTGATCTTTGGAAATCTAACTGGGGGTAGGGGCAGGGATTTTATTGGATGGAGAGAAGGTAAAAAAGCGATCAGCTTGGGAGTGGACGTGCTGGTGAAAGAGGGACAGTAATCAACTTTGGACCCTTTTTTGGTTATTAACGTGGATAGTAGATTATTAGAAAGGGTGTGATGAAGTGTTGTCAACAGTCAAATCTCAATTTTACTCCCTGATGCAAGTAACTATTATTTGCATCCATGTCTGTTATAACAATTTATTTAAGAGGAAATGGTTTGTATATTTTGATATGTAGTTTCAATTTTATTTTATATTAAGCTTGTAAGGTTTTTCTTTTTAGTAGATTAGTCCGTTCAATGACATGGAACTCTTTCAAGAAAATGTATGAGTTGTTACTACTGTAAAATGTCATTAATTTTGCCAAAATGTATACACTTGAAATGTTATCTTACATTTTGTATTACTTTGGGTTCTAACATAACTGTGATTTAGACTGATATTGGGAGTAGGGATAAATATTAATAGAGAAAGATTTTCCAGTGTTAATATCAATTTATTCTTTTGAGATACAAGGAATTTTATGAACTCCAGCATAATTTGTGCTCCTTTTGCTAGCAGAAAATTTCACAGAAAAACATGCCTTTGGTTGAAATGTTCCTCACAGGAGTAGTTTCCAAAAAATTAATTTAACATATTGATAACTCAGGTAAGGAATTCTTTCTCAAAACTTGCATAGGTCATGATGAGACCATGATTTTGATCCTTTATTTCTCCAAATCATTATTTTCCATTTTGAAAATTTGTGATCTGATATCTTTTTAAATTTCCTAACTAGAGCTTCCTATTTTATGTGGCTTTTAGTGTTACTTTTTTTAAAGGTATCAGTCTTGTTTCACAAGCTCCTTCTGAGAGAAAACGTCGGCTTCCTCAATGAGAATTTGGTGACACCTACACATCGCCAGCTACTTCTTTTACAAATTCTTTTTGTCTTAAAGAAACAAGATTTAGCTTTTGAAATCATTGTGGAAGCCTTCTGCTTCCTACAGTGATGTGTTTTTAACTTTCTTTTTCAGAGTTTAATTTTTTAAAAAGCAACTTCTTATAATAATTACTTTTTTTTTTTTTACAATACCGGACTCTGTTGGTAGGAATACATTTTAGCTAAGAACCAAAAAACCATTTTGAAGAATACAGTGGCATTCGTTCGGTGGATGAATGAAGCGATGCCAGTGCAGGTGGGAGAGAACGTGCATGCAGAAGGAAGAGGAGAGCTGCAGGGCTGTGGTGCTGCGTTTAGTCACTGCCGCTTCTTCCTAGCAAGAACCCTGAGGCTGCCTCCGGAACCGCCTTCTTTCCCTCACTCCCGGTAGATTCCTGTCCACAACTGAGGTTCCGAGGAGTTTTAACATTTCTCTGCGACAGAGCAGAGGAGCCCCTTTTGTGTCTTTGAGAGACAAACTTGGTTGCCATTACCAGCTTTCCATAAATGTTCTTTTCTAAAGTTTGTCACTGAGAGCCTCACATTAATATTCTACACATTCCGATGATGAGAATGTATTTATCTCTGACCTTTTCAGTGCCACTCCTTTTAATTTCTTCCAATTTTCCTCCATCACCATGACCTCATGAATATTTATACTGTTTTGTGGAGGGAAAGAGGCGACTTAACATTGTAACACAATGGGTAGCTCTTCCCTCTGGGCCTCAGCGTACCTGCCCCTTTGCTCCTGTGCAGTCACCCAACTTCAGCTCTTCCACCTTCTTCTCAATTATCCTTTCTGTTTTCTCTAATCTTATTTGCTTTAGGCAATGTTTTTGAGTTAAAGGGGCTTCTCTGGTGGCTCAGACTATAAAACTCGCCAGTAGTGCAGGAGACCCGGGTTCGATACCTGCTTCGGGAATGAGAATGGGAATGGCCACCCACTCCAGTATTCTTGCCTGGAGAACCCCATGGACAGAGGAGCCTGGCGCTACAGTCCATGGGGTCACAAAGAGTCAGACACGACTAACACAGTACTTGGGCTAAAGAACCAAATTAACCTGTTGAGCATCTTCTGCTCCCCGGGAGGCATCTGAGGTGCTCCTCTCCCATCCTCCCATCCTCTCTGTTCCTCAGATGGCCAGATCTGTCTGTTAGAGAATTCCCTGGTGGTACAGTGGTTAAGACTCCATGCTGCCACTGTGATGGGCCTGGGGTTTGATCCTTGGTCCGGGAACTAAAATTGCACAAGCTGCGCAGCTTGGCCAAAAAGAAAGAAAGAAAGAAAACCTCATTTAAACTCTCCTCACTTGGAGCTGTACAGGAAAAAAACAGCCAGCTGAAGTTCTACTCTACATGGACTCCCAAATCTCAAATCTCTGTGAACTCTTACAAATTCCTACAGACACACAGACGACTCCAGAATATCCTCATAGTTAAACTTCTCTTTCTGATCAGAAAACCCAGCAGGGCATGTGTGCTTTACTGATGCTTCTTATCGACCTATTTGCTCAGAGAAACCCTGCTTTTTACCCTGTACTTTTTTCTTTTATGGCTTGTATTTGTTGCTTCCTCAATCTGATATTTTATCTCTTTCTTCTTCCTTGAGTTTATTTTTCTTTCCCTCCAGCTCATCCTCTCTGCACTCTTTCTTTTCTTTTCAGTGGTCCAGCTGCTTATATTTGCTTTTTTTCACTTTCTGCATTATCTTTTCCTGCTCATTACCTACAATTTTTCTCATCACTTTTACCACATTTGTACCATTCTTTCTTAGTAGCCATCATGGTCAACAAAAGACTCTGAAAGTCAGTACTTGGATGCAATCTCAAAAACAATAGAATGATCTCTGTTCGTTTCCAAGGCAAACCATTCAATATCACGGTAATCCAAGTCTGTGCCCCGACCAATAATGCCGAAGAAGCTGAAATTGAACGGTTCTATGAAGACCTACAAGACCTTCTAGAACTAACACCCAAAAAAGATGTCCTTTTCATTATAGGGGACTGGAATGCAAAAGTAGGAAGTCAAAAAACACCTGGCATAACAGGCAAATTTGGCCTTGGAATACAGAATGAAGCAGGGCAAAGGCTAATAGAGTTTTGCCAAGAGAACACACTGGTCTTAGCAAACACCCTCTTCCAACAACACAAGAGAAGACTCTACACATGGACATCACCAGATGGTCAACACCGAAATCAGATTGATTATATTCTTTGCAGCCAAAGATGGAGAAGCTCTATACAGTCAGCAAAAACAAGACCAGGAGCAGACTGTGGCTCAGATCATGAACTGCTTATTGCCAAATTCAGACTTAAATTGAAGAAAGTAGGGAAAACCACTAGTTCATTCAGGTATGACTTAGATCAAATCCCTTATGAGTATACAGTGGAAGTGACAAATAGATTTAAGGGACTAGATCTGATAGAGTGCCTGATGAACTATGGACAGAGGTTCATGACATTGTACAGGAGACAGGGATAAAGACCATCCCCATGGAAAAGAAATGCAAAAAAGCAAAATGGCTGTCTGAGGAGGGCTTACAGATAGCTGGAAAGAGAAGAGAAGCGAAAAGCAAAGGAGAAAAGGAAAGATATTCCCATCTGAATGCAGAGTTCCAAAGAATAGCAAGGAGAGGTAAGAAAGCCTTCCTCAGCAATCAATGCAAAGAAATAGAGGAAAACAACAGATTGGGGAAGACTAGAGATCTCTTCAAGAAAATTAGAGATACCAAAGGAACATTTTAGGCAAAGATAGGCTTGATAAAGGACAGAAATGGTATGGACCTAAAAGAAGCAGAAGACATTAAGAAGAGGTGGCAAGAATACACTGAAGAACAGTACAAAAAAGATCTTCACGATCCAGATAATCACGATGGTGTGATCACTCACCTAGAGCCAGACATCCTGAAATGTGAAGTCAAGTGGGCCTTAGGAGGCATCACTACAAACAAAGCTAGTGGAGGTGATGGAATTCCAGTTGAGCTATTTCAAATCCTGAAAGATGATGCTGTGAAAGTGCTGCACTCAATATACCAGCAAATCTGGAAAACTCAGCAGTAGCCACAGAACTGGGAAAGGTAAGTTTTCATGCCAATCCCAAAGAAAGGCAATGCCAAAGAATGCTCAAACTACCGCACAATTGCACTCATCTCACATGCTAATAAAGTAGTGCTCAAAACTCTCCAAGCCAGGCTTCAGCAATACGTAAACCGTGAACTTCCAGATGTTCATGCTGGTTTTAGAAAAGGCAGAGGAACCAGAGATCAAATTGCCAATATTCTCTGGATCATCGAAAAAGCAAGAGAGTTCCAGAAAAACATCTATTTCTGCTTTATTGACTATGCCAAAGCTTTTGACTGTGTGGATAACAATAAACTGTGGAAAATTCTGAAAGAGATGGGAATACCAGACCATCTGACCTGTCTCTTGAGAAACCTGTATGCAGGTCAGGAAGTAACACTTAGAACTGGACATGGAACAACAGACTGGTTCCAAATAGGAAAAGGAGTACGTCAAGGCTGTATATTGTTACCCTGCTTATTTAACTTCTATGCAGAGTACATCATGAAAAACGCTGGGCTGGAAGAAACACAAGCTGGACTCAAGATTGCCGGGAGAAATATCAATAACCTCAGATATGCAGATGACACCACCCTTATGGCAGAAAGTGAAGAAGAACTAAAGAACCTCTTGATGAAAGTGAAAGAGGAGAGTGAAAAAGTTGGCTTAAAGCTCAACATTCAGAAAACTAAGATCATGGCATCTGGTCCCATCACTTCATGGGAAATAGATGGGGAAACAGTGGAAACAGTGTCAGACTTTATTATTTTTGGCTCCAAAATCACTGCTGATGGTGACTGCAGCCATGAAATTAAAAGACGCTTACTCCTTGGAAGGAAGGTTATGGCCAACCTAGATAGCATATTTAAAAGCAGAGACATTACTTTGTCAACAAAAGTCCGTCTAGTCAAGGCTATGGTTTTTCCAGTGGTCATGTATGGATGTGAGAGTTGGATGGTGAAGAAAGCTGAGTGCCACAGAATTGATGCTTTTGAACTGTGGTGTTGGAGAAGACTCTTGAGAGTCCCTTGGACTGCAAGGAGATCCAATCAATCCATCCTAAAGGAGATCAATCCTGGGTGTTCATTGGAAGGACTGATGTTGAAGCTGAAACTCCAATACTTTGGCCACCTCATGCGAAGAGTTGACTCATTGGAAAAGACCCTAATGCTGGGTAGGATTGGGGCCAGGAGGAGAAGGGGACGACAGAGGATGAGATGGTTGGATGGCATCACCGACTTGATGGACATGGGTTTGGGTAGACTCCGGGAGTTGGTGATGGACGGAGAGGCCTGGTGTGCTGCAATTCATGGGGTCGCAAAGAATCAGACACGACTGAGCGACTGAACTGAACTATCTTTAATTTATATTTTAAAAGAAAATGCATTTCTGTTTTATCTAGAGCAATGGTATATTGTTTATAATTTACATAAATCCTGGTCTTATAACTTTTGATCCGTTTGAACTTTACAAAGGAAGGAATAGTGCTGTTCTTTTAGGAGCTGGGATCACTTTTTCAGGATTATAGCTAATAGATTTGTTGCAGGGAAAAGCCAGTTCTGACTCCATGTTGAAACTTTCTTTGAGTTGCTTTCTGTTGTTTTTGTTATTATAATCATACATAATGACCTGCCTCAGAGAATCCTGCCCCTCTGCCTGCCTGTTAAACTGAAGTGCCTTTGTTCAGGACACTGTCCACCTGTGGATGGGTACAGGAAGGAAGAAACTAACATATCCCCTGCCTGAGCCTTGTCTTTCTAGGACATACTTACAAGATTAATGGCCTTTTTACTTTGTTTCCTCATCTCCCCCCCTCCATTTCTGATCTACAAAAACAAAAAAACAAAAAAACTGGCATCCAGACTGTGATAAGATGGTTATTTGGAGACATTAGTCTGCCATCTTCTCAGTCAGCTGGACCTTGTCTCTTCTGTGAGCTTGCACTCGATAACAAATTAACCATAGAACCCTGGAAATCAATGACTTCCAGATCTTTGTAACTGACATCATAACTTGATTAGATCCCAGTCTGCCGACGACCCTTTTTTGCCACCTGGGAGCTGTAGAATGCTTTATGTTTCCCTGATTATGAATTTCCAGTTAAAAAAGATTCTGGTCTTGCAAAATGATAATTTGTAAAGCAGTGCATTCTATTGATTTTCGTCTCTTGAGAAATATGGAGAAATAACTCAGTACTTGAGCAGGTACAATGAGGGTTGAGACTTTTATTGAGGTAATAAGATGGCTTTGGTACAGTAGACCTTCATAGCCCCAGGGGTTTAAATCTTCATGGACTTACCGGCTACATTTGTTTTCAGTGACATCATGATGCTTCCTTGGAGATACAGTCTTTTGTAGTCTGTTTATTCTGGTATGTTTTTTTTAAAAATGGAATTTTCAATATGCATCCAATGGATAGATGCTGTTACTCATAGGTGGAAGTTCCTAGTTTGGGCTCAGTAGGCCCCTTGTTTTGCAGTAGTTGTGGGGGGTCAAAGGTCACTTCACAGAGCCCAGGAAGTTCTTAAAATGCACTGTAGACTTTTGTGTATCTGTGCAGCCTTCTTAGGACAAAGCTCAAACTTCATTGGATTCTCAGAGACATCTGTGTCTCTTTTAGAACCAGCTTTTTAAGCTGTTGTGGGCGTCTCAGGTGGCTCAGTGGTAAAGAACCTACCTGCCAATGCAGGAGACATGAGTTCGATCCTGGGTCAGGAAGATCCCCTGGAGAAGGAAATGGCAACCCACCCTAGTATTCTTGCGTGGGGAATCCCATGGACAGAAGAGCCTGGCGGGCTACAGTTCATGGGGTAGCAAAAGAGTTGGACGTGACTTAATAACGAAAACATCAACATCGACAACTTTAAGCTGTGTGCGTGATCATGTGACAGTGTGTACATTTTCAACATTCTCTCCTCATTCAGTGATGTTCCTTTTGGTGGATTTATCTACTTCTCAAGTCTCCATATCAGAGAATTAACCTAGTTTTATTTATTTACGTGTGTAGGCAGCAGAGCTGTGGGAAATCTTTCCTTGTTAGTTTTGAAAATCTGCATTGCACGCCTTATTTCTCAGGCAGTGTTGTCATTGTTGTTCAGTCACTCAGTCGTGTCTGACTCTTCGGGACCCCATAGACTGCAGCACACCTGGCTTCCCTGTCCTTCACCATTTCCTGGAGCTTGTGCAAACTCATGTCCATTGAGTTGGTGATGCCATCCAACCATCTTGTCCTCTGTCATCCCCTTCTCCTCCTGCCTTCAATCTTTGCCAGTATCAGGGTCTCTAATGAGTTGACTCTTCACGTCAGGTGGCCAAAGGATTGGAGCTTCAGCTTCAGCTTCTTGACCTGCATACAGGTTTCTCAGGAGACAGGTAAGGTGGTCTGGTATTCCCATCTCACTTAGAATTTTCCATAGTTTGTGAGTTGGTGTTGGACAGGGAAGCTTTGTGTGCTACAGCCCATGGGGTTGCAAAGAGTCGGACACGACTGAGCGACTGAATTGAACTGAACTGATTTAATGGTATGAGCTTCCCTGGTGGCTCAGATGGTAAAGAATCCTCCTGCAATGCAGGAGATCTGGGTTGAATCCCTGGATAGGGAAGATCCCCTGGAGGAGAGCATGGCAAACCACTCCAGTATTCTTGGCTGGAGAATCCCCATGTACAGAGAAGCCTGGTGGGCTACAGTCCATGAAGTTGCAAAGAGTTGGACACAACTGAGCAACTAAGTGCAGCACATTTAATGGTATGTGTTTTCTGCAAGCCCCTCAGATCTTACATTAATAGACTAAATAAAGAAATAAAGAAATAAGGTAGTGATTGGGGCACTTAAAATTTCAGAATATTCCATACTAGACCTTGATGGTATCTTAATTGAGTATGATATATTTTAAGACCACTAGTATGAGGATAGGTATTTGCATCCTAGTTCTGAATCAGCAAAGCAAGGTTGATTCTCCAAAATGTCTTAACTCATCTTTCTTGTACACAGATTGCTGCCTGACTAGTTTCCAAAACTTTCATTCTCATAGTGTCAGAACCTGCATTCTCCAGACCTGCTTAGTTACATGAAGACTCATTCTTCAGGTCATCCTCCAACAAGCCTATATTTTATGAGCTCTTATTGGTGGAGATGGATGGAGTATACATCATACCATCCAAACATGGGGGTCTGAGGTCCCTGGCCCCTTGGCTGTACATTGAGCTGGAATCTTCCTCTCTAAGTCCACAAGTATTGAACTTCCTCCAGCTTTGAGGAGAGATGTTTGTAACATCTAATTTCTTGCAGGTGTAAGGCCACACTGTCTCTAGTTCCCTTTCAGGGCTATCATGCTGTCCCACTTCTTTACCCATAGTAGGCCCTCATCTTGTGGTCTGGACCCTGTCTTCTCTGCCTGGACCACCCTCAGCTATAGCCTGGGATGGGGCTGTATTTTTCCCCTTCTGAATCTTGTGGTTGGAATTACTGGTCACCCTTTCTAGATATTCAGTTCAGTCAGTCAGTTCAGTCACTCAGTTGTGTCCAACTCTTTGCAACCCCATAGACTGCAGCACACCAGGCCTCCCTGTCCATCACCAGCTCCCGGAGTTTACTCAAACTCATGTCCGCTGAGTCAGTGATGCCATCCAACCATCTCATTCTCTGTTGTCCCCTTCTCCTCCTGCTTTCAATCTTTCCCAATATCAGGGTCTTTTTCACTGAGTCAATTCTTTGCATCAGGTGGCCAAAGTATTGGAGTTTCAGCTTCAGCATCAGTCCTTCCAAAGAATGTTCAGGATTGACTTCCTTTAGGATTGACTGGTTGGATCTCCTTGCAGTCCTAGGGACTCTCAAGAGTCTTCTCTAACACTACAGTTCAAAAGCATCAATTCTTCCGTGCTCCAATCCTGCAGGTTTCCTATTTATTTCTCTCTGTGGGTAGCTGGCATCATTTTTTTCTCAGCCCTGTCTTCTTTCCCATCTTCTAACTCCTTTAGGAAATCATTGCTTTTCAACCACTTAAATTTCACCCACCCATTTGATAATCAAGTTTGCAGCCAGCATCACACAAATCAGTGTCTAAATTGTTCCCTATCCTTTTAGATTTTTTTTGGTATGTTGATTTCGTATCTTTAATTAGACTATAAATGTCTAGAGAGAAGGCACCATGTCACTGCTGCATGTACCATGATAGTCACATGGTCACCTGAGTGATTACATTTTGTTCATTTGTTGCAAAGAGTTGCAAAGTCAACCAACTCACTGTGATCCCAGGGACTGTAGCCTGCCAGGTCCCTCAGTCCATGGGATTTCCCAAGCAAGAATATTTGAGTGGGTTACCATGTCCTCTCTGGGGGATCTTCCCAACCCAAGGATTGAATCTGTGTCTCCCTCATTGCAGGCAGATTCTTTACCACTGAGCCACCTGGGAAGCCCCTACACTTTGTTCATATGTAACAGTTATTCTGCTCAGTGAATGCCACATGAGGAAAATTTCCAGTTGCAAGTGCCAATCTTAAGATTTCTTTTTAAGTTTTCACAGCCCACCTCTGTGACACTTAAACTTTACCCCCCTTTATTACATTAAAAGTAGAGGATCAAATGAAGAATAAAGAAAGAAAGAAAAACTTTTCATCATTCTTTTGGGAATGCTACCTTTTGCACCTTGTCCTTTAAGATGTCTTGCTCTGGGGACCAGGGGTAACACTGTCAAAGAAAGTTTGGAAAGGATACCAGCTGTAGAATCATTAACATCTTCTTTTGCTAAAAGGTTAAGATTTAACAAAGAAAATGCAGATATTTCACCTTTTCATGGTCATTTTAAAGCCACAGTTGAATATGGTCTATTGAACTCCCTGTTACAGGGGGGAAAAACTTGGGAATGTTCAAATAAAGGCAATAGTTGAAAGAGAACAAAAGCAGAAGTATAAGTCTGTCCTGAACAGCATAATTTAGACAAAATTTTTATAGCTCACATTGACCTAGTTAGGAGATTTCTGTTTAATTTAATTTTTACTCAAATTGAAGTCACATTTCAATATTATTAATAATCAAGATTATTCTTTTTATAATTGGTAATGAATATTAGGATTTTTGATTTTTAGTTGGCTTTAAACCACAGTGCTCTGCCATCTTCCTCAATATGGTCATGGTGAGCATCATTCGTTTATTGGTACTTACTGATTGTGGTGATAAACCAGACATTTAAAAAAAAAACACTCTATTATAAATACACATGGTCCCTAAAGTTAACAGTATAATACCCACTGGGCCCCACTGAGCATTGGTTAATCAGACTTTAGTGGAATTGGGGCAGGTGAGTGAAGATGAGTGAGACATTTCTCCTACCCTTCAAGACAGCCCCTGGAATCAGGCTTCTAGAAAGGCAGGTTGCTGGCCTATGGAGGATAGGTTGGTGGTTGCCAGAGACGGTGGGTGGGCATGGAGAGTGTGTGAAATGGATGAAGGGGGTCAAAAGGTACAGACTTCCAGTTATAAAATAAGTAAAGTTGATGATACCGTGCGCAGCATGGTAACTGTAGTTAATAATACTATATTGCATGTTTGAAAGTTTCTAAGAGGGTAGATCTTAAAATTTCTCTTTACAAGAAAAAAAACATTTGTAACTATGGATGGTGACGGATATTAACTTGACATTGTGCTGATCATTCTGCAGTAATACAAATACCAAATCACTTTGTTGTATCTCTGAAACTGATATAATATTGTATGTCAATTACACCTTAATAAAAAATAAATAAAAAAGGAGATAGTGCAAGTAATTCTCCTAATATGTGAGCCTGATGCCTTAAGTGGGGAGGAGGGGGTTTGCTTGAATTTCAGAAGCAAACTCAAGGTATGTCTTTATAACCATAAACTCTCCCTCTTTCTGCCTTCCCATTCTGCCTTCCTTATTTTCTCTTCTTCTCTCTCAGTCCTTTATTTAAAAAATAAAGATAGTGCATTTTACTTGCAGATTAATTTTGAAACATTCAGTTCAGTTCAGTTCAGTCGCTCAGTCGTGTCTGACTCTTTGCGACCCCATGAATCGCAGCATGCCAGGCCTCCCTGTCCATCACCAACTACTGGAGTCTACCCAAATTCATGTCCATTGAGTCGGTGATGCCATCCAACCATCTCATCCTCTGTTGTCCTCTTCTCCTCCTGCCCTCAATCTTTCCCAGCATCAGGGTCTTTTCAAATGAGTTAGCTCTTCGCATGAGGTGGCCAAAGTATTGGAGTTTCAGCTTCAACATCAGTCCTGCCAATGAACACCCAGGACTGATCTTTAGGATGGACTGGTTGGATCTCCTTGCAGTCAAAGGGACTTTCAAGAGTCTTTTCCAACACCACAGTTCAAAAGCATCAATTCTTTGACTCTCAGCTTTCTTTCTAGTCCAACTCTCACATCCGTACATAACTGCTGGAAAAACCATAGCATTGACTAGACAGACCTTTGTTGACAAAGTAATGTCTCTGCTTTTTAATATGCTGTCTAGGTTGGTCATAACTTTCCTTCCAAGGAGTACATGTCTTTTAATTTCATGGCTGCAATTTGAAACATTAAGTAATACAAATTATTTTTATATTTTTAAGAACTTCTTGTTAACTTTGGAAAGAAATACCTTTTTACTTAATTGATATTAGTGATTTTTTTTTTAATGTCTGGTCATTTAAAATATTAAATCTTTAGTTTCTGTTCTCAAGGTTTTCCTTTGTTTTTCTTCCAAAAAGAAAGGAGAGCATATCTCTGACGCCTGTATATTGTCCATGACTCAGGGGCCGGGGCAGGTCCCGACAGCATGCAGGATCTTAGATCCCTGACCAGGGATTGAACCTTCACCCCCTGCAGTAGAAGTAGAAGAAGGAGTCTTAGCCACTGGACCACTGGGGACTTCCTGTTAAGTCTGGAAGGAAATACTTATTTTACTTAATCAGTGCTAGTGAATTTTAACCCACATCTTGTCCACTGAATTTGTTTAAAATATTAAAAAAAATTTTTTCCCTGCTTATTTTAAAGACAAACTTTCTCAGGGCTTTGCCAGCTTACCATTGAAAGTGTTCCTTAGTTTCTCTCAGTGCACATTTCAATTGAGAAGGTAAATTCTTTTTTGGCGTTTTTTTTACAGCCAACTCCCTGCTCCTCCATAGCATCTCTTCAGTTTCTTCTTTCTAAGCAAGTAGGAAGGCGGAGAGGAAGGAAGAAGGAGGAAGAGAGGAGGGAGAGGGGAGGAGAGGGGAGAAAAAGAGAGAGAAAGAGACTGATTATTCAGGCTAAATATATAAACCCAAGGGAGTATGGTTTTTTCCCTCACCAGAATGTAATTTTCCAGTTTACTCTCCCTTAGAAAATAAAAGAAGCCTCTATTGTCTCTTTCTTGTTATAAAAATAATGCATGCAAGAATAAGAAAAACTGAAATGTACTTTCTGTAATCCCCCATCCCCCCATTGACAACCAGTGTTTACATTTTGTGGCGTTTCCTTCCAGATACTTTCCTTATATGGCAGTGTGGGCAGGTACATAAGATGCTTTTTTAGAAACAGAACACATTCCTGTGCTGTCTGGTTATTTGCCTTTTTTTTTCACTTCATGTATCACTGACATCCTTTTGTGTTAATAAATATAAACCTAGTATTCTTAATGACTGTATAGTGTTCCACTGAATTGATGCACTATGATTTAATCAATACACTATTGTTAAGCAATTATCTCCTTCCTTTCTTCCTCTCTTTTGCCTTGTTAAACAGAATTTCAAACATCATGATAACTTCATCTTTGTACCTTTTCTTGTGATCTATTTGGGTTATATTTCCAGGTATGAAGTCTATTGGATCAGTGAGTTTGCACATTTTAATGACAAATTGAAATATATTATCAATTTGTTCTTAACGTTCTTCCAGTTTTCATTCATGATAGCCAGTTTATTTTTGGAATTGCACCTTGCCCCACTTCCATCAACTTTTGACCAGATTCTTTTAACTCGACCCAGCTGGAAATTTACATATAACTGAACAGCAACCTTAGCAGTCTGAAACATTTAGGGATCTCCTCGAGGACAAAAGTGACCACTGCAGTGTCCAGAAAAAGGATGGTATGGTCTCTTTAAGCAGAAGATATTTAAAGTGGTTTCATTACAGTATTGCATTTATACCTCAAAATATGGTAAATGGAATGGTTTCATCAGATCGTTGAGTTTTCACATCAGAGTAAAAGTAAAATGGGGACAGGAGGATGGAGAATGAACACGTGGCTGCTGCTCTCATGGTCCCCATCACGTTGTCAAGTTCTAGTGACATTTCTCTCATTAAATCGTCAGTTAAAAAAAAAATCTGTAAGACTACAACCCCTGGTTCCATTTCCCTCTCCTTCTCTTAAATCATTTTGCTTTCCCATTTCAATGTCCTGGAGACAGAGAGTTAAGTTCCTTTTATCATAGACTTTTTAAGAAGTCAGATTTCTTCTATGAGAAGGGGCCAGAGGGTTTTCCAGAAAAGGCAGATATTTAGAAAACATACCAGGGATGCTTTAGAGACGATCATTATATTTTGACACAAAGTCATGGTAGTTGTAATTATTTTTCACAAAGATCTTGGGTAAAGCCTAAAAGCAGCAAGTAAGTGGACCAAAGTAGGGCATGGCA
Source organism: Okapia johnstoni (assembly GCA_024291935.2). Classification (NCBI taxonomy): domain Eukaryota; kingdom Metazoa; phylum Chordata; class Mammalia; order Artiodactyla; family Giraffidae; genus Okapia; species Okapia johnstoni. The sequence continues at coordinate 87,777,940 of CM044319.1, read as the reverse complement.
ACTGGAGAAAGCTGTCTAGTCTTTCTCGAGGAATGTAGATAATTAGGATTGCATTTCAGAAAGACGCTCTTGCCTTTTCCTCTCTAATGCTGTCTGACATTTGGGTGTTGAATGCCATGATATTTTTGGTATTCACATGCATCCTTAACAAGCACAATGCTCTCTTGGCTGTCCTGTTTTAATGCTGTAATTGTGAGTTTGACCTACAAAAGTTATATTTGCTTGGTAGACGAATGGAAAATCTCCTTAAATAAATACACTGACTAATACTGTCTGGCTACATCACTAATAACAAATGACAGCCTTTGGGACATGACCATGTTAAAATGCAGGATCTGTTTCACCTGCTTATCCATCCACAGACCTGTTTATCATCAACAACTATTTGTTGATTAATTACCATGTGTAGGACACAGTGTTCAGGACCGTGAGTACAAAGATACAGAAGATCCCAAGTCCTGTCTTTGAGGGGCTTTAGCCTCCAGTCAGGCAGGACATAATGCCATACTCATTGTGTAACCAAGATAAATCTTGTCCTGTGGCCCAGTCTTGTTCATAGAGCCACATTCAAATAAACACAGTCCAGCAGCCAAAACATGAATTAAGAGCACTTAAAATCTTCATTCATCTTTTTGAAGGCATGTGAATAGGAGTGGGGAAAATACATTTCTATTGTGCAGTAAAAATCTTATCAATCTTATCTCCTCCTCACTGCTCTCTTAATAGTCTCCAATGTGTTTGGCACTCGGTTTGTGAAATCTCTCTCCCACTTTCAGTGTTTACTTCCCAAAATCTCAGCCCCCCATCCAGGCTTTGAGGCTTTTCCTTCCTTTCTCGTCCTGTTACTGCCCCTCTTTATTTTGTGTATCAGTGTAGCCTCTCTGTTGATCGTTTGCTTTTACGTCTCTCTGTCTGGTCCATTATCTAGGTTCTCACCACAAAGAACTTGCCTGAGAACTGACCCAAGAAGTAAGAGTCCTTCCCCATGAGGAGTGGAAGTAAGAGGAAGATCGCAAATACAATAAGCGGTTCTTTCCCCTGTGAGATGTTAATGATTTGAAACGATGTTGCACATAAAGTGGTAAATGAGAAGACAAAGAAGTGTATTCAATATATAAAATATCAGATGGATTATATAGTCTGTGTAAGGGCTACATGAATGCGGAATGGAGGAGTCATCACCAAGGGAAGAGTTCAGCTTTAGACCTGAGGTATTATCTCGAGCTTGGTCTTGAACTCCAGAGTCGGTTTGAGAGGGAAAGACATTCAGTGTAACAGGAGTGGTGTGAGCAGTGCTGTGGAAGGGGGGATGCATATGGCTCAGAATAACAGACCAATTTGTCTGGAGCAGCGGATTTCAGTAAGTAAACAGTGGGGACTTCCCCGGTGGTGGTCCAGGGGTTAAGATTTCACCTTCCAGTGCAAGGGGTACAGACTCAATCCTTGGTCAGGAGGCCTTACGATCGAAAAACTGAAACATAAAAGCAGACATAAAACAGAAGCAGTGTTGTGACAAATTCAATAAAGACTTTAAAAACGGCCACATAAAAAATCTTGAAAAAATGAACCATGGCGATGTAGCAAAAGGATAGGATGTGGAAGCCAGACCGTCAAGTGGGTTGCACCGAGCTAAGAGGTTTGTATTTATCTTTCAGGCAGTGGTGACCCAAGTTTTTCAGCAGAAGCGCAGGTCTTGACAATGGTGGTGAGATAACATGGTCAGATCTGTGGTGTAGCTTTTGGTGGTGAAAATTAAGGCTCGAAATCAGCTGTCCTGGAGGTTTCATCAGACGGATATCCTGCAAGGGGATGATGACCCTCGGAAACATTTGGTTTGGGCTCGTTTCAGATTTTGTATATGTCATCTTACTCGATAGAATACATTTTTTTTTTGAGTGCTTAATGATATCTTTTATTTATTTATTTTTGGCTGTGCTGGGTCTTCCCTGCTATGCCGGCTTTTCTCTAGCTGCAGCAAGCGGGCTTCTCACTGCAGTGGCTTCTCATTGCGGCCAACTTCTCTTGTTGCAAGTACAGGCTCTAGGGTTCACGGGCTTCAGTAGTTGCAGCACACAGACTCAGTACTTGTGATGCACTGGCTTAGTTGCTCTGGGCTTAGTTGATCTGACTTAGTTGATCTTCCCAGATCAAGAATTGAACCCATGTCTCCTGCATTGACAAGTGGTTTCTTAACCCTTGAGCCATCAGGGAAGTCCAGAATACATTGTTGAGATATGTAGATGCAAACACCCTTATGTCCATCCATCATACACAGATACACACATAGGTGCACATACGTATGTGTAAGACACATATGTGTCTTATACCACAAAGTTGCATGTGCATACACAGGGATGCTCATATGTCTATATGTTGTAAAAATAGTGTGCATGCTCAGTTGTGTCCCATTGAGACCTAGTGGAATGTAGGCTGCCTGGCTCTTCTGTCCATGGAATTTTCCAGGCAAGAATACTGGAGTGGGTTGCCATACACAGATGTATATCTGTACATAGATCTGCAAATAAAGAGACACACAGATATGTATATGCGCATATAGGGTTTAAAGGACTTGATAAGTGGTACCCTTTTATAAAAGGTACAGCTTGGAGCATGTGAGAGGGAGCATGTAGGGAGACACAAACATGAGCCCTTAGTTTGGAAAGAAACAATTTTTAGAGTTGGAAATACTGCTAGTATTTATATGGAGAATATAGTACATCATGTTCATGAATTGAAAACCAACAGCAAATTGATGAATAATTTTGTATTAAGGTGATAGTCTTTATTTTAAGAAGCATACCCTTTAGAATGTGAAAGTGTAATTGGCTTCTTTCTACAAACGGGCCTGATTCCAAAGCTTGAATTTCACTCTGGGGAGCCTGGTCTCCTCAGTGGCAGGCAGCTCCTTAACCAATTGGGCCTACAATTAGCATCAGAAATGGCAGCTCTGAGAAGAGGGAGACCCACGTGACTGGTTTGATCATTCTCTCTTTGTTTCGAATGGGAACAGACGCACAAAGGTCCCTTTTGTTTTCTGTTGGACCTCTGCCATACACACTGTGATTCCTGTTAGATTTTCCAGTAGTGAATGCAGGCTGTCCAAACACAGTCAGACTGGGATTTTGAAAGGTAAAGGTTGTAAGAGAGATGGAGAGAATTTTTAATTTGCTACCTTAACTGCTGGAGACAGAATTGATGATCAGATAGTATTCCCAGGACTTTCGTAAAGACTGAAGCGTAAATAAAATCTGCTCTGGGACAGATAAAGGAAACCCTTATTAGCCCACTGAGCTGATGGTCACATTGAACTAAAGAATTTAATTTCGGGAGAGCGCTGATTGGCAACAAGGACAGCCTATAATTCATTCTTTCTTGGTCAGCCCCCAAAGCGGGATTGAAGGTATTGTTTGTAGTCTGGAGCAGGGCATGGCTTATCATGAGGCTTACTTCCTACATTGGTCTGGGGCTCTGTGTTCACGCAACTCCTGGGTGAGGTTAAAGCCACTTAGCTCCATGGTCAGCACTGTTATTGATGACTGCATCCATAGAGGCTGTGAGCTAAAGCAGGAGATCAGGGAAGCTGGCCCAGGTCACTGTGATCACTACCTGCTTTCTTTTCTTTGTTTCTCTTTGGTCCTTTGTCTCTCCTGTATCTGGTATTTGCAGGCACCATATTCAGCTTGCTTGTTGTTCTTTCCACCTCCTTCTTTTGCCCCCAAATGTTTATTGAGCACCAACTGATTTAACTACCTGCTTGGCACTGGCGACAGAGCAATGAACAAACTAAAAATATCAGCTCTTGTCAATTTTATATGTTAATGGGATGACAGGTAATAAAGAAGTAATTATACAAATAAATAGGGAATGACACCTCTGATAAGCTCACTGTGCTTTGACTGTAGCTGACCTAACATTAGGGCAGTGGGGATCACTACCTGGAAAAAAGATGATTAGTTTGAGATATTAACAAGGCTTCCCTGGTGGCTCAGTGGTTAAGAATCCCCCTGTCAGTACAGGAGATGCAGGAGACTCGAGTTTGATCCCTGGGTTGGGAAGATCTACTGGAGAAGAAAATGGCAACCTACTCCAGTATTCTTGCCTGAAGAATCCCATGGAGCAGAGGAGCCTGGTGGGCTTCAGTCCATGGAGTCACAAACAGGAGGACATGACTTAGTGACTAAACAACAACAGCAATTGACAAGACAGTGGGACACCCTTCCAGACAGAAAGCTGGAACCACATGTACAAAGGCCCTGTGGCTGGAAAGAATGCGTAGCCTCAGAGGAACTGCAGAAAAGCCATGAAACTGGAGCTTAGGGAGCAAGGGCAAGATAGGGGGAGACATGGTGGAGAGGGAAGCTGATCAGAGAGCCTCCCATGCTGGGCTGTAGAGGCCACATGAAGATCCTAGTGGCAGTGAGGAGTCATTGAATCAAAGGAGCTGATAACATACGTTCATCCCAGGCAAGGTCCCTATTGTAATACATGCACATTAATTTAGCAGGAAAAAAGTCACTCTTAAGACAGCAGCTTTCATACCTGGCAGGTGGTAAATCCACAGGCATCTGTGGCTACATCCCCAGAGATTTGGCTTCCCCTGGTCAGGGTGGAGGCAACATAACAGTTTATTAAATAAACTCTGTAGGTAATTCTGATTCCAGAGGTTTATGAGCCGGATAGAAGAGGGCCCTGGTTGTGGGGACCTTCCTGGTGCTCCTGAAAGTGGAGCAGGTACGGAAGGCTGCCTCTGAGTATCTTGAGGACAGAGGGTGTGACTCTTCTTGTGATGAGAATGCTAATGGGAGCCAGAAATAGTCCAGCCAAACAGGCTGAATTGGAGTCAGCTCTGCATACCCCGCCTCCTTTTTTTTCCTTCAAATCATGGCACATCACTGGGGCATCATTGAAACACACTGGCTCATTCTATTTTTAGTGTGATAAACACCTGCACAGAAACATGAAGTTGTTGTGCATAATTCAAGAAGCCAATGCATCTCAAATTAGAAATCTCACCAAACACTTATAAATTCAGGTCACCATGTCTTCCATATGACCTTGAAGTTACAGGATCATCTTGTCAGTGGCCACTTACATATGGGATTTTGAGTCAAAATGGAGCAAAGAGAAGTTTTAGAGCAAAGGCAATCGAAAGATCATGTTCACAAGAGTCAAGAAAGTAAACATGTCAATCAACAGCTTTTCATTTTAGCTCCTCTGAAGGCCTGATCCCCTGACTCCCTAATGTTGTAAAGTCATCTGCAGCCCAATTAGCTGTGCATTTATAACCTCCCATTACTCTCACATCAACACAGAGAAGTGATTAACTATTTTGGCATTCATGGTAATGTCATTAATCAGGAGGCATTCATTGGGTATTAATAACTGGACATGGTGGACAACTGTATATGAATTCTATAGTAATTCAGCAATTGATTTACTAGTATTTGATGAGTTGAAGGTGTACTAATGGAAGATTAAGGGATACAATTCTGATTATGAAAAGCTGATCAGATAGACATTGAAAAAGAGATGAAATAAATGAAGAATTTCAGTTGTACATTCTGTGAGTCAACAAAATTTCAAAGGAAAGCACAAATTAATTTTTATGCTCTACCAATGGATACTTAGGAACTGACATTAAAAAATGTATCCAGAGACTTCCCTGTTGGTTCAGTGGTTAAGAACCTGCCTTCCAGTGCAGGGGACACTGGTTCAGACCCTGGTCAAGGAATTAAGATCCCACATGCAATGGGGCAACTAAACCTGTGTGCCACAACTAGAGAGAAGTATAGTGCTCTCCGCAACAGAAGATGCCATGTACTGTAACTAAGACTCAATGCAGCCAAATAAATAATAAATATTTAAAAGAAAAAAGAAAAAAAAGTGTCCCTTTCATATGCAATGGGAATTTTTGTTGTTGTTGTTGCTAAATGGACATTACTTGTCAAAAATAGGCACATGAAGAGATTTGACAGTTGTAAATTTTGCTTCAAAAAAGGATTTTATAATTTAAAAAGGATTTTTAATTTTGCTTCTGTTAGTCACTGGTTATACTTTTTAAAAAAAATGTCTTTTAATCCTATGAATCGTAGCCATAACCCCATTTATTTACCCATATATATATACACATATACTCACAACAGATACATATATATATATATATACACTTAGATACATATATATTTATATACATATATATATACACTTATATATATATATATATATATACTTAGAGCTTAGCTTTTTAAAGAAGAGCTTACTCATGGATTATTTAAAATGGCAGATAACATAAATCACATTATTATGAATGTATTTTATTTAAACATTACCTTAAAATTCTAACTATAATCTTTAAAAGCAGCGATAATTAAATCAAAATTTATCTCAAAATTTTGATATGAGAGGTGCTGAGTTAGGGGACTCTTTAAATGACCTTCTGCTTACATCTTGGATTTGCTATTTTCTCAAGGGACCTACTTTCCCGGAGCCTTTTCCTTAAACCTACAAAAGTCTAAGTTGCATTCAGGACCCAACTTTAAATAGATGTTGTTTGTCAAATAATGCTGTTGATGATAGTGATGATGGGAATGGTTGGTGGTAGTGATGGAGGTGATGATAATGATGGTGATGATGATGATGGTGGTGGTGGTGGTGGTGATGATAGTGGTGATGGTGGTAACAATGGTAGTGATGGTGATGGTGATTGTGGTGGTGGTGATGGAGGTGATGATAATGATGATGGTGGTGATGATGATGGTGATGTTGATTACTAGGGACTGAATGTTTGTCCCTCCTCTCCCAAATTTATATGTTGAAATCCTCACCCCCAATAAATGGCATCTGGAAGTAGAGCCTTTGGAAAGTGATAATGGTTAGATTAAGTCATGAGGGTGGAGCCCTCATTATAAGAAGAGTGCCCTGATGAGACAAAGGGACCAACATTTTCTCTTCACCATATAAGGACACAGAGAAAAAGCAGCTATCTGTAAACCAGGGAGAGGGTCCTCACCAAGAACCTGAGCAAGCTGGCACCCTAATCTCATACATGCAATCTCTAGAACTGCAAGAAGTAAATGTTCATTGTCTAAGCCACCCTGCTTATGGTATTCTGCTGTAGCAATGCATGCTAACTGAGACAATGGTGGGGATGATGATAATGGTGATGATTTATAGAGTCCTTTTAATAGGCTTTAATATATTCAAAGCTTTGCCTGTGTTAAGATCTTTAATCATAAGAACCACAGTAAGAAATAGGTAATGTTATTATTCTATTTTACAAGAAAGAATCTAAGGCATGAAAGATGTAAATAATTGTCCCAAAGTCAGAGTTGTTCTTGTTTTTCAGTCACTAAGAAGTATTTGATTATTTGTGACCCCATGGACTGCAGCACACTAGTCTTCCCTTTCCTTTACTATCTCCTGGAGATGGCTCATACTCATGTTCATTAAGCCAGTGATGCCATCCAACCATTTCATCCTCTGTTGTCTCCTTCTCCTCCTGCTCTCAATCTTTCCCAGCATCAGGGTCTTTTCCAGTGAGTCAGCTCTTCACATCAGTGGACAAAGGATTGAGCTTCAGCTTCAGCATCAGACCTTCCAGGAAATATTCAGGGTTGATTTCCTTAGGATTGACTGTTTTGATCCCTTTGCTGTCCAGGGGACTCTCAGGAGTCTTCTGCAGCACCACAATTTGACAGCACCAATTCTTCGGCACTCAGCCTTCTTTATGATCCAACTCTCATATTCGTATATGACTACGGGAAAAATGATAGCTCAGCCTTCTTTATGGACCAACTCTCATATTTGTATATGACTACTGGAAAAATTATAGCTTTGGCTAAATGGATCTTTGTCAGTAAAGTGATGTCTCTGCTTTTGAATACACTGTCTAGGTTTGTCATAGCTCTCCTTCTGAAGAGCAAAAATCTTTTAATTTTACAGCTGCAGTCACCATCTGCAGTGATTTTGGAGCCCAAGAAAATAGTCTGTCACTGTTTCTACATTTTCCCCTGCTATTTGCCATGAAGTGATGGGACCTGATGCCATGATCTTAGTTTTTTGAATGTTAAATTTTAAGCCAGCTTTTTCACTCTCCTCTTTCACCCTCACCAAGAGGCTCTTTAGTTCCTCTTTGCTTTCTGCCTTTGGAGTGGCATCATCTGCATATCTGAGGTTGTTGATATTTCTCCCAGCAATCTTGATTCCAGCTTGTGATTCATCCAGCCTGGCATTTCAAATGATGTACTCTGCATAGAATTTAAATAAGCAAGGTGACAATATACAGCCTTGACATACTCCTGTCCCAATTTTGAACCAGTCTGTGGTTCCATGTAAGATTCTAACTGCTGCTTCTTGATCTGCATACAGATTTCTTAGGAGAGAGGTAAGTTGGTCTGGTATTCCTATCTCTTTAAGAATTTTCCATAGTTTGTGGTGATCTACACTGTCAAAGGCTTTATTGTACTCAGTGAAGCAGAAGTAGATGTATTTTTTTTAATTCCCTTGCTTTTTCTGTGATATAACAGGTGTTGGCAATTTGATTTCTGGTTCCTCTGCCTTTTCTAAATCCAGCTTATACATCTGAAAGTTCTCAGTTCATGTACTGCTGAAGCCTAGCTTGAAGGATTTTGATCTTTACCTTGCTGATATGTGAAATGAGTGCAATCGTGCAGTAGTTTAAACATTCTTTGGCATTGCCTTTCTTTGGAATTGGAATGAAAACTGACCTTTTCCAGTCCTGTGGCCACTGCTGGGTTTTCCAAATTTTCTGGCATGTTGCATGCAGCACTTTAACAGCATCATCTTTTAGGTTTTTAAATAGATCATCTGGAATTCCATCACCTTCACTAGCTTTCTTTGTAGGAATGCTTCCTGAGACCCATTTCACTTTACATTCCAAGATATCTGACTCTAGGTGAGTAACCACACCATCATGATTATCCAGGTCATTAAGACTTTTTTGTATAGCTCTTCTATGTATTCTTGCCACCTTTTCTTTATCTCTTCTGGTTCTATTAGGTTGTTGCCATTTCTGTCCTTTACTGTGCTCACCTTTGTATCATATGTTTCCTTGGTATCTCCAGTTTTCTTGAAGAGATGTCTAGTCTTTCCCATTCTGTTGCTTCCTTTATTTCTTTGCATTGATCACTTAAGAAAGCTTTCTTATCTCTCCTTGCTACTCTCTGGAACTCTGCATTCAATTGGGTATATCTTTCCATTTCTCCTTTGCCTTTCTCTTCTCTTTATTTTTTAGCTATTTGTAAGGCCTCCTCAGACAACCACTTTGCCTTCTTGCATTTCTTTTTCATGGTGATAGTTTTGGTCACCACGTCCTGTTTAGTGTTATAAACCTCTGTCTATAGTTTTTCGGGCACTCTGTCTATCAGATCTAATCCTTTGAATCCGTTTGTCACTTCCACTGTATAGTCATAAGGGATTTGATTTAGGTCATACCTGAATTACCTAGTGTTTTTCCCTACTTTCTTCGATTTAAGCCTGAATTTTACAATAAGAAGCTCAGGCCAACCAACTAACAGGGAGGGAACAAAGCTCCACCCATCATCAGACAATTGGATTAAAGATTTACTGAGCATGGCCCCCACAGTTGCACTCATCTCACAGCTAGCAAAGTAATGCTGAAAATTCTCCAAGCTAGCCTTCAACAATACATGAACCAAGAACTTCCAGATGTTCAAACTGGATTCAGAAAAGGCAGCGGAATAATATTAAGCATTTTTCCTAAGCTATTGCTTAGTTCCCTTCCAGTCCTCTTGTGTCTGATATAAGCTGAACCAATTTGATGGCCAACCCTACTTTGTAAATAATAAGGAAGAGGAAGAAGAGGGGGAAGTGATGGAGTTAGTATTTTGTGACTTTGGAACGCTAAGTAGTAGCTGAACGGTGATTCATTCTACATCAAGTGGCAGAAGTGGGGGATATAGCACAGGAGAAGGAGTTTGATATGGTTCCTTTGCAGGCCTGTGTTGGTCAGGGTGCAATCTAAGCCATTGTAACGGAGATCTCAAATACAGTGCTTAAATTACAAGTTAATTTCTCCCTCATGTTACTGAAAATGTGATCTGATTGCTTGCTGCTCTAAAGCCAAGTAAGAGGCAAGTTTGATGAAAAGGAAAGTTTGCTTTATTTTGGAGGCTGGCAAACAGGGCAGGGAAGGGGTGGTGAAGGGGTGGAGGGTGGGGAGAGGATGGTGAGGGCAGATTCCTGTCCAAAGGCCGATTCCCCCACTGACAATCAGTGGGCAAGAGGTTTTTCAAGGGGAGTTTCAGGGGTGTATAGACAGAGGGAGGGAGTACACGCAACAACAACACAGCTCTGACAGTCATCTTGAAATTAGTCATTGGTGGTTTGACCAGCATCAACTTGCTTGTTTAAGTGCAGTTAATCTTCAGTTCCCAGGTCGGTTTGTTCTCATTTCTTTGAGGCCAGTTCTCAGAATTGTGGCAGCTCATGTCATGGTTCCTTTCTGATCATCATGTAGTTAACTTCTTCCACCTGGTGGGGGTTTCAGTATCTATAAGACAGCTTGCAGGATGCGGCTCTGAATATTATCTATAGCCCTTGGAGAGGAGCTAAAGGTCCTTGACTTTGTTTAATGACCAAACTGTTGTTATTGCTGTTTGTTTGCTTAACTAGCTTGTTGCTTATGCATCGTCTCGCTTCTCTGATCAAACTTAGTCTTTGGCTAAAAGTTTTCTACAGACAGAATGCAGAGAGAGGACGTGATGGGCAGAGGGGAGGACCATAGGGTCCTGCTCCATTTCTAAGGGTCCTGGTACAATCTAGAGGTGTCTGGTCCAGGACAGAGGGCAGCCCTGGAGCCTCAGCACACAGATCCCATCTCTGGATTTAAACCGGCTGCCCTGGCTGTCACCATTGCTTCGGTGTGTCGGCCACTGGGACGTGAGGAAGGACAAAGGGAGCCCTTGCTTAGTTGTTGTAAATGCAGCACACAGAGGTGCCGCACAGCCTGTCCCTGTGTCACCAAGGAGAGGCTGCGTGGCTCTGCTATTTCCAGCAACAGTTCCCAGTTCTATTATTGAGCGTGGGGAGAATGGTTACCAATGGGCAACCTCCCATGATTCAAACACTCAGGTCTTACTCAGGACCAATGATTCAGTCTAATATTAGTGGAGGAAGGAGTGTGGTAGGGTGACTACCTTGAAAAAATTCAATAAATTATAGCACTCCGAGCTACTAACACTTTACTGTGGGACGGATACTTCTTTTGAGAAAGTGTAGAATGTCAACCTGAGAACTCTTAATGTAAAGCTTTTTGTTCATTTTTTCAGCCTGTATGTCCATATTGAATTTTCAGGTTTCCCTGCAGCATGAATAGGGAGGTGGTGCTGCTAACATATTGGCCAAGTCGGGAGATGGTTGTTAAGGGTTGCTCTGTTGTGACAGTGGGCTTCCCTGGTGGCTCAGATGGTCAAGAATCTGCCTGTAATGCAGGAGACCTGGGTTCGATCACTGGGTCAGGAAGATCCCCTGGAGAAGGGAACGGCTACCCACTCCAGTATTCTGGCCTGGAGAATTCCATGGACAGAGGAGTCTGACAGGCTACAGTCCGTGAGGTCAGACACAACTGAGCAGCTAACACTTTCACTTCAGTATGTGATGGTAAGATTTGTGGAGAATAAACCAATCTCTCTTCAGGGGGTAGCAAGCTAATTGTATTTTTTTTTCTATAATATGTTCCTATTATCTTTATAATGTCTTTTTCCCTTTGGAGCAAATGATATACTTAATATATATTTTTCCTTGTCTTCTGGCTAGGCTCAGTCCATCTGATGACTTAGATCAGTGACAGTGGTGACAGTGCTTGGATTGTTGCTATTATGGGCCATTGTGTTTGTCTGTAATTCAGAAAGCATTTTTGGCCATACCTGACTCAGGAGCCCCCAGAAAATGAGATATTCTGAACAGGTGATTTTTGCAAAAAGCAATTTAGTACTGTAAGCAACAGAGCTTAAAAGCGAGCAGGCAAGGAAATGAACAACAACAGAACATGGATTTTCACAAGGAAATCCAAAGAAAGCCTTGTTTAGAAAAGATAAAAAGAAATTGAATAAAGTCAGGATGGTCGGACTGGCCAGATAGGTTCTCCAGCAAATGAGGCATCACTGTGTTGGTACTTGGGTACTTCAGCTTTTTTGTTTGTTTGTTTGTATCTCCAAAGGATCCTTTATTGACAGAGCAGGACCGTGGCATTTATATATATATATATATATATATATATATATATATATATAAAATGTTTGAAGATTTGGCAGGCAGTAATCCCATTGCCCACCCACCACCCCTGGATTTTTCTGCCCCCCCCCCCCCCCCCCCCCCCTGCACATGGAAGGGAGATGACTGCCCCACCTAGGACACAAGGCCATACTCCCTTGCAGACAGCAGGAAATAGGGGTTTTCCACGGCCACCTCTTGAACATCAGAAATCAACAAGTATTCTCTCAAAGGAAAAAAAAAATACAGAAATCAATTAAAACATTTAAATATGAAAAACCAATGGGACCTGAGTGGAAAGAGGCTAGAGACAAAAGGAACTTGAGTTTCTTGGGAAGGGTCTCCCATGTTCCCCTGCCCATTAATGAATGGGCTTGAGGCCTGGGATACGAGGCCCACACAGTGAATTTGCAGTGACACAGCTCCTTGTAGATCTGCTGACAAAGTATGGGCATGTCCTGCTGAGTGAAGCTGAATGGCTGAGACAGAGCCAGGTGCTTGCAATACTGCTGTGACTCCTTCACTTTCCCTTCTTAGCTCATGGTCTGGCTGCATTCTGCATACGTGCCATGGAAGAAGAGCTGTGTCCCTATAGCAGGAAGTGTATTTGTAAGTCTTATTTTAGCATCATGCCACCCTGGACCTGGTCTTGGTTCAAGTTTGTACCCTGCATCAAGCTCTCTTCTTGTCTCTGGCCAGATTCTGTCAAAAGGTGATTTATTTCTCAGGTTTTGCCTCTCAACCCCAGGTATTGAGTCACAAATTCACAGAGATCCTGACCAGCTTATTAAGCTTTGCACTAGCCTCCAGCCCGCCTTCTTAAAGAGTTGGCGCAGAGACGGCATCTCATTCCTGCTTCTGCGGAGCGAATTGTGGGAATTGGAGGTGTTTGCCTTCCCAAGGCCCAAGTTACTGTAGAAGCCCTGGGTCTCCAGCTGAAGCTGAAAGCTGTGATATTTTAAACGTTTCTTGCCTATCCAGTGCCAGCCATGGGACTTCCAGGACTGTGAACAGTTTTTATAGGCTATAGTTTTGTGCTGAGTGACTCGCCAAGTCTTAATAGGCAAACTCAGCCATCTGTTTCCAACACCTACTGCTCACGTATTTATGGTCAGAGTTTTTATTTTGCATGTGTGCATTCCCTTTAACAGGAAAGAAAACGGTCTTTATAGCCAAACCACTGAAGTGAGAAATGCAAATCTCATTGGCTCTTAATCCCAACGAGGTATTTACTACAAAGTCCGTTTGAGACTCTTTGGTGTTAATATTGAAGAAGACGAGTGGTAAAATAAACAGTTAACGGCCTGGAGCCAGCCCTCTCGTGCATGCTAACTGATGGGCCCCTTCCATCCCAGAGGTAATGACAGGGGCCTCCTTTCCGTTGTTCTCGACTTTTCATCGGCACCAGGGGAGTGAGTTTGGCAAAGTCACTGTTTGGAAAGGACTGTAATGATGGCAGGACATTTTATTACTGTATTAATGAGCACAGTGTGGGGCCATGGGCAGGACAGAGTGTTTGTGTATGTCTGTGCAAGAGTTGGGGGTGTGGGAAGAAGGAAATCCAGTTTTTATCTGTCATCATAACTAGTTATTGGGGAGTGTTAACAGACCTCAGAATAATGAAGGAGAGTTTTCCTTCATTACTGTTTTTAAAACTCCTTTGGGAAATCACTCTCAGTGGTAAAGAATCTGCCTGCCAAACAGGAGACACAGATTCGATCCCTGGGTGGGGAAGCTGCCCTGGAGAAGGAAATGGCAACCCACTCCAGTGTTCTTGCCTGGAGAATCCCATGGACAGAGGAGCCTGGGGGTTGCAGTCCATGGGGTCGCAAAAGAGTTGGAGACGACTGAGCGACTAAACAACAACCACCACCCCCGAGATAGTTTTCCTTGTCATGGATCCAGCATCCTCCTCGAGGTTCTTTACCTCTTTCACAGTGCAGGAATCTTTTCTTATTGATACCACTGTGGAAAAGTCAGGTAGTTATTTGTTTCAGTAAAAATTTCTAATATGATTCTGGTCTGGTCTGATAGCTATTTACAACCATTGCCTTCTCCAAGGGATCTTCCTGACCCAGGGACTGAACCCGGGTCTCTTGTGTTGCAGGCAGATTCTTTACCATCCGAGCCACCGGGGAAGCCCATAAATGTAACACTAAGTTTACATTGTGAATATTGGTCTGTAAAACTTGGTTCTGGGCCCTGGTCTCTCTCTTTTCTCCAGAAGTTCACTTTATCCCCCTTATTCAGATGAGGGCCGATCTTAAATCTTCAGCCCTGACATTTCTAACTACTCGTGTCCTATGTTGAACCACCACCTTGGCTGCTCCTTTTGGCAGGATGGGGATGGATGGGGGAATCTCAAACTTAATCTGTACACAGTGGAAATTCTCATCACTGGCCAGCACCACTGCACATGAGGTTGCTGAACTATGTATGATTTCTTCCTTTCCCTCATCCAGTCCAGACAAAAGTCTTGTTGGTTCTTCCTCCAAAATGCGATCTTTGAAAAAGAACAGGCTTGTAAACCCAGTGGGGGAAGGAGAGGGAGAGACAAATTGAGAGAGTAGCATTGAAACATACACATTACCATATGTAAAACAGATGTTGCTGTTCAGTCGCCCAGTTGTGTCCGACTCTTTGTGACCCCACGGACTGCAGCATGCCAGGCCTCCCTGTCCCGCGTCATCCCTCGAAGTTTGCCCAAGTTCTTGTGCATTGCACTGGTAATGCCATCCAACCGTCTCATCCTCTGAGATCCTCTTCTCCCTCTGCCCTCAATCTTTCCCTAAATAGATCTTTCCTGAAATATAGAGCCAGTGGGAATTTACTGTATGATACACGGAGCTCAAACCTGGTGCTCTGTGACAACCTAGAGGGGTGGGATGGGGCAAGAGGTGGCAGGGAGATTGAAGAGGGAAGGGACCTATGGCTGGTTCATGTTGATGTGTGGCAGAAACCAACACAATATTGTAAAGCTATTATTGTCCAATTAAAAATAAGTATATTTATTAAAAAAAGAAAAAGCATAAATCTCGTGTTTTCCACACTGTTTAGTGGGTGCTCATCATACTAAGGCCCACGAGACCCCCTCTGATCTGACCCCTCCTGCCTCTGTATCCTCATCTGGGCACTGGCCCTTGGCACACTGACCTCTTCATCCATCTGATGATGTCCTCAGCTCTCTTCACTGGCTCTTAGCCTTCAGGGCTCAGCCTAAATGCTCCCTCCTGTCTGGAGCTCAGTCATCATCTGCTGAGTGATTTCAACTCTCCCTCTGTCCTGTTCAGCCCTTCACCCCGCCCCACCTCACCGCTGGGTTACGCACACAGGATGGACAATTTCTCCTCTTAGAGGGACTCAGCATTTTGGCCTCATGATCAGAATCATAGACTTGGATTGAACACAGTTATGATTCAAACAAATGTTTACCATGAACATTTTCAGGGAACTCTAATTTTACATGCCTTGTGGTCGGAATGAAGGAATCTAAGGCCACAAACGTGAGATGATGATGAGATATTCTTCCTTAACAAAAGGGGAGAACCCCTGAAACTTTTGCCAGAAAGCCTTCATTGCCTTTTCTCCATTTCTGCTTTCCGTGTCTTGACTGTCTCCTTTTCCTGTGTCTCATGAAGTTTCTGTCTCATGCTTTGGTTTTCTTTTTCAGTCTTTCTTCTTCTGCCCCTCCATCTCTTCTTTTACCCCCTCTTCTCTTTTTTATTTCCCTTTCCCTTTGATATTTATCCTCTTTCTTGCTTTTAATTTAAGCCAGGCTTTTGCCTGAGCAGCTTCATAGTCTCCCATGTGGCATCAGTTCTCCAGTTTTTGAAAAGACCATACAAGGCACAGGTGTTGACTCAAGCTCATTCTCAAGCAGCTCTGCCGACAGAACCAGGGAGTCACCCTTACTCTGATTTTGCCAGTTTTTGTCTTTAATTGATCAGTTGGTCTACAGATCTTGGAATTCTGAGTATAAGCACAAGCCTTTCTATCCAGGCCTGTCTCAGGAATTATGTTACATATATTGATTTCATACGATTAAGGAAGAGAGAAAATTTGTGACTATTTGCTCGACATTTCTTATAAGTGTGTTAGAAGTGCCATTGTTTGAGGGCTGAGTCAAAGAAGTCACACTGTCTTTTCAGCAGCTCTCCAGTGATCACCTGTAAAGCCCCGAAGAACTTCTTTTCTCAAAAAGTGAATTCTGTTTTATTTCAGATTCCTGCTTTTAATGTGAGTCAGGCTTTTACCTGAGCAACTTCATAGTCCCCCATGTGGCATCAGTTCTCCAGTTTTTGAAAAGACCATAGGGCACACTTCCTGCTCCTGGCATGTGGGCTCTCCTGAGGGTGACTTTGCTCTAACCCAGCTTCAGTTTGAGGAAACTTAAACTGGATGGGATTACTTTTCATGGGCTTCCCCAGTGGCTCAGCAGTAAAGAATCTGCCTGCAGTGCAGAAGATGCAGAGGTGTGGGTTTGATCCCTGGGTGGGGACGATCCCCTGGGGAAGTAATTGACAACCCACTCCAGCATTCTTGCCTGGAAAATTCCATGGACAGAGGAACCTGGTGGGCTACAGTCCACGGGGTCGCAAAGATTCAGAGGTGACTGAGGCACACACGGCGTGCATGCATGCACACTTTTCAGTAGGAGGAACTCCAAGCATTTTCCCCTTAGACGTGGCCAGAGAGGTGCAAGCAACTTACTGAAATAACAGACCTCAAAGGAGCCGCCAGGCACCGTTTTCCTCGTGTGAACAGTGACTGCTGAAAATAACATGCTTGTTATGCTGCGGACTCCCTTTTGGGGACTAGGTGACATGATCAGAAATGATGGAGGAATGTGTGACACTCCGCTGTAAAGATTGATTTCTTTAATAGTTTACTAAGGGATTTGAAGATCAAAATACTCAGGCTTATTAAGCAAATAAAGCTAATAGAGAAACTTGGATCAAAGTTGTCTCCAGGAAGTTCAGAGACTATGGCGAGTGAGGCAATATGGCCTAAATATCACAGAGTTGTGTAGAGTTTCAAAAATAGATGTGTAAAATGTGCTTATAAGAGGCTCACATGTGTGTCTCAAATTCAAGGTGATTGTTACCTTCATAAGAACACTACTTATATGACTTAGATTAGTTTTTCTATTGGACCAGTGGTTCTTAAGTGGAAGCACATGTCCAGACTACTTAGAAGTCTTTTTAAAACACACGACTACAGGGGCCTAGCTCAGACTGTTGCTACTGAGTCATTTGTGTTGGAGCCTGGAAATAGGTACTTGGAAAAATCCCCTGCAAAATTATGAAGCGTCTGGTTTCAAACTAGTTAAGGATCATAATTCAGAAAGACACATGTACTCCAGTGTTCACTGAAGCACTCTTCACAGTAGCCAGGAGATAGAAGCAGCCTAAATGCCCACTGATGGATGAATGGATAAAGAAGGTGTAGTACATATATACAATGGAGGAACGAAATTGGGTCATTTGTAGGGATGTGGAATTGGGTCATTTGTAGAGATGTGGATGGACTATGAGCCTATTTCACAGAGTGAAGTAAGTCAGAGAAAAACAAATATTGTTTATTAACGTATATATGTGGAACCTAGAAAAATGGAACAGATGAACCTATTTGCAGTCAGAAATAGAGACACAGACATAGAGAACGGATACGTGGACATAGGGGAGGAAGGGCAAGGAAAAATGAATTGGGAGATTAGGATTGATATATATATATATACATTAACATGTGTAAAATAGTGAAATAGAGGAAACCTGCTGTGTAGCACAGGGAGCTCAGCTCGGTTCTCTGTGATGATCTAGATGGGTGGGATGAGGGGAAGTGAGAGGGAGGCTCAAGAGGAAAGGGGCACATATATACATAGAGCTGATCCACTTCATTGTGCAACAGAAACTTAACACAACATTGTAAAACAGTTATATTCCAAAAACAAACAAACAAACCCCAAACTAGTGAAGGACCACTGCTCTTGACCAAAAGTTTGGAGTAGCACAAACCATGAGTGACCCCTCCCTGTAACCTTAAAATCCTATATGATGCCTGGTTTGTGAGTGCAAGAAATGTTCGCTGAGAAAATGAAACCAAACTATTTGGAAAACCATATTGTGCATTCATTTAAACTGCTCATTCATTTAAATTTTTACTTGCTTAGTAAATAGTTGAAAAGAATTTTTAAAATAACCATTGAAGAGATGCATCTTCTGGACAATTAGAGAACATTCTGTGATCGAAATGCTTTTGAAGGGGACAGATGGTGTAGATTTTTCAGGTAATTTGATGTGAAACTAGAGAACAAAGCAGAGAGATGGACAAATACCTTTGTAATTACTATCTGATTTTTACCTCCATTATTTTATGGGTAAAAATGTCTTTTAGAATAAGAATTCTGGTAGCTCCCCTATGTTGTTCCAGATTCTATTTGTCTATCAAAGTTGATGAGCAGTTTTTTTTAGTAATATTCTAATCATGGCTGTTCTTCCAAGTGCACTGGAAAATCCTCTTTGGGACTTGTCTATGCTGTGCTAACCCTATATGTACCTATATCCTGAATTCCTACTTGCCACCTCTCTAAAACTTGTCCCGTGCCCTCAAGGAAGTTTCAGTAAAGGCGGTTTGATAGATAATCATCCAAGACATAAAATAATCAGAGACCAGCATGCAACAGTGCAGACTGATATTTTACTGCTGGAAAAGGGCTGGGGTATTGCTCATGAACAAGGTGTGTGTGTTAGTCTCTCAGTTGTGTCCAGCTCTTTGCGACCCCATGGATTGTAGCCCTCCAGGCTCCTCTGTCCATGGGATTCTCCAGGCAAGAATACTGGAGTGGGTTGCTATGCCCTCCTCCAGGGGATCTTCCCAACCCAGGGATCGAACCCAAGTCTCTTACTTTTCCTGCATTGGCAGGGGGGTTCTTTACCATTAGTGCCATCTAGGAAGCCCAGGTGATGCTAGTGGTAAAGGTGGGATAGGGTGGGATCCAAGCTATGATGACAGGAAGAGGCGTACTCCAGATAGAGGTGCCGTGGGAATGTTTGTGGAGTTGGGGTGATCAGGGCGTGTGAAGGCACTGTGACGAGGAGGTGTGCGGTGTCTGCAGGATGCGGGGCCACGGCCGAGAAGTAGAAACTCTATAGAGGAGGTGCGTTTGCCTAAACTGTCCTTTTCCTTCTGTTCCAAAGCCGATCTACCATAAAGTTTTCAATAGGAAATCTTAGAAAGAGAGCAACCGGTTTCTCTATGTATGTAAAAAGCACTCCTCCTGACTTGCCGTGTCCATCTTTCCTGAGACTCTGGCTCCTAATTACAAACTTGAAGTTGAGGTGGGTCTCTACTGTGACTTGGGTCAATTTCCCAACATAACCATGATGCTTGTGAAAGGAATTAAATCTGCTGCTGCTGTTTTGAACCCATCTTCTGCCTGTTGAAAACATCCCTTGCACTACCATAGTGCTTTGCCTTTTGCAGATTTGTTGTTCCTAGATGCTTTTCAGGGTACAGGAAGCAGGGGGTGAGCCTGTCAGACAACCTCACTGTCTGCCTATGTCCAACTGTACCATAAAAAGCATCCTTTTTTGATGTTAAAAGAGCCCCAGTTTTGATAATAAATTCTATGGTTACCCTCTTCAGGGATTACTATCTTTACTTACGTGAGAAAATTGGGGATTTAGAGAGGCGTGGCTGTCTAGAATCATTTCTACTACCCTGTCTTTAGCATCTTTTCTGGGTAATGCAGGAATTTTCTTCTGGGTGGTGAAGGTGTTAATTATAAGTTGCTCATTTTGAAATTAAAAATTATTCCTAAATAAATGAATATTCTTACTAGAAAAAGGTACACTGTCTTTGTTGTTGTTGTTCAGTCTCTAAGTCATGCCTGATTCTTTGTGACCCCATAAACAGCAGCATGCCAGGATCCATGTCCTTCACTATCTCCTGGAATTTGTTCAGACTCATGTCCATTGAGTCCATGATGCCATCCAACCATCTCATCTTCTGTTTCCCCCTTCTCCTCCTGTTCTCAATCTTTCCCAGCATCAGCGTCTCTTCCAACGAGTCAGCTCTTCACGTCGGGTGGCCAGTGTATTGAAGCTTCAGCTTCAGCATCAGTCCTTTGCAAAATAATTATCTTGTTGATGCATCATCCTCACAGTGTTATTTCCTTATTCCAGCTGGAGGCTATTATTTATTTGACATTTATGGCTATCTACTATGTACAGATAACTATACTTGACATAAAGATCATCATTCAGTGATAATTATGACACATTATTGCTTTTGCAATCAGCATTCAACTATAATTGGTCCCAGTTTATTAAATGGTTAAAACCACATTTTGCAATAAGTAGTTCATGACCTGCACCACAGTCACCTCCCGGTCTTGTTTTTGCTGACTGTATAGAGCTTCTCCGTCTTTGGCTGCAAAAAATATAATCAATCTGATCTCGGTATTGACCATCTGGTAATGTCCATGTATAGAGTCGTCTCTTGTGTTGTTGGAGAGGGTGTTTGCTATGACCAGTGTATTCTCTTTGCAAAACTCTGTTAGCCTTTGCCCTGCTTCATTCTGTACTCTAAGGCCAAATTTGCCTGTTACTCCAGGTGTTTCTTGACTTTCTACTTTTGCATTCCAGTCTCCTATAATGAAAAGGACATCTTTTTTGGGTGTTAGTTCTAGAAGGTCTTGTAGGTCTTCATAGAACCTTTCAACTTCAGCTTCTTCAGCATTACTGGTTGGGGTTTAGACTTGGATTACTGTGATATTGAATGGTTTGCCTTGGAAACAGAGATCATTCTGTCATTTTTGAGATTGCATCCAAGTACTGTATTTCGGACTCTTTTGTTGACTATGAGGGCTACTCCATTTCTTCTAAGGGATTCTTGTGCACAATAGTAGATATAATAGTCATCTGAATTAAATTTGCCCATTTGAGTCCACTTTAGTTTGCTGGTTCCTAAAATGTTGATGTTCACTCTTACCATGTCCTGTTTGACCACTTCCAATTTACCTTGATTCATGGATCTAACATTCCAGGTTCCTATGTAATATTGTTCTCTACAGCATTGGACTTTACTTCCATCACCAGTCACATCCACAACTGGGCGTTGTTTTCGCTTTGGTTCCGTCTCTTCGTACTACTTCTCCACTCTTCTCCAGTAGTATATTGGGCACCTACCAACCTGGGCAGTTAATCTTTCAGTGTCATATCTTTTTGCCTTTTCATACTGTTCATGAGGTTCTCAAGGCAAGAATACTGAAGTGGTTGAAATTGATACCATGCAGTCAGATTGGTGATCAAGTAGATATTTAGTAATAAACTCAATGTAAAATGTGTCTCGTGTTGCATGCCACTGTGAGGGCACTGAGCTGCTCAGACAAGCTCATAGCATGGGAGATTTAGTGCTTGCGACTACTCAAAGTAATCAAGAGGATGGAGAGCTGGGGGTTGCAAGATAGTGGCTCCCAGGGAAAAGATAGCTTCAAAAGCAGGGCTGGAATTCAGACAGCATGGCCCCTAGAGGGCAGGAAAAGGATCTCAGGTAATGTTGGAGTGCCTGGGGTCGTTGGTGTTAGGCGTTCCTTGTGATTCTTGGGAATAATGTCCTACCTTAAAGGCCCGAGGTCCAAATGACCACTGGCCACATGCTTTATTCCTTGGCCTAACTTACTGCATTTTGATTTGTTTGCCAGAATTGATTCTTGTGTAATCTATATCCATAGTCTTGTCAAAAGAATGTTGGTCAAGCTTTACATTTCCTATTATCCCATTTTCTTTTAGGTTTTGTGAATGATTCTGTTACTAAATCTATTGTGGCTTTGCGCTTGACTCTGGTGGTGAAGACCAGCACCTGTGTGCCGGGGAGAGCCGCACAAACGATCTGGAGTGCTCAGGAAGAGGAAGGTGCTCCACAAAGCCGTCAGAGGTGAGGGGGACACCTGGGGGCTTTGAAAATGCATGTTTACTTAAGGGTATATTTACATATAAGCACACACACATGTATGTATATATATATATATATATATATATATACGTATATATATATATACACACACACACGCACGGACTGCAGCTCCCTAGGCTCCTCTGTCCGTGGAATTTTCCAGGCAAGAATACTGAAGTGGATTGCCATCTCCTTCCCCAGGGGATCTTTCCAACCCAGGGATTGAATCCTGGTCTGCTGTGCTGCAGGTAGATGCTTTACCGTCTGAGCCACCAGGGAAGCTCATCAGTTCAGTTCAATCTCTCAGTTGTGTCCAATTCTTTGTGGCTCCATGGACTGCAGCACACCAGGCTTCTCTGTCCCTCACCAGCTCCCAGAGCTTGCTCAAACCCATGTCTGTTGAGTTGGTGATGCCATCCAACCATGTCATCCTCTGTTGTTCCCTTCTGCTCCTGCCTTCAGTCTTTCCCAGCATCAGGGTCTTTTCCAATGAGTCAGTTCTTTGCATTAGGCGGCCAAAATATTGGAGTTTCAGCTTCATCATCAGTCCTTCCAATGAATATTCAGGACTTATTTTCTTTAGGATTGACTGGTTTGATCTCCTTGCAGTCCAAGGGAAGCCCATATATACACACACACACACACACATATGTTGTATATTTGTGTGTGTGTGTGTGTATAAAGAATGAAAGAGGTGAGAGCAAGTGCATTTGCTGAAAATATCCCCAAATTTCTGGTTTCAATTATTTGTATGCAACTTACAGATATATAAATTTCCATATAATTTTCAAGGTAAATACTGAAGAACTGTGCAGTGTTGGACCCCCTTACTTTGGTATCAAGTAGAGATTTTTTGAGAAGTAATTATCATATCTGGTCGCAGAATCAAGAGAAGCAGAAGAAAGAAAAGCTAAGATGGTTATCTATTTCCTGTTGTGACCTAATTCCCTCCTGAGACTTTGCGTGTCCCCAGTGGTGACAACAGAGTTACAGAAGTGAGGGAAAAGTAAGAGACGGAATGGGGAGGAGGCAGGGTGAGAAGGCTGATTCACTCTGGCCTTTGTGGACCAGGGCCATCAGCTCTGGAAGACGTGAGTCCTGGGGCTTCCCTGGTGGTCCAGTGGTTAGGACTTCATCTTCCAAGGCAGGGGATATGGGTTCAATCCTTGGTGAGGGAGCTAAGATACCACATGCCTCTTGGCCAAAAAACTGAAACATCAAACAGAAGCAGGATTGTAGAAAATTCAATAAAGACTTTTAAAAAATGGTCCACATCAAAAAAAATCTTGAAAAACAAAAGAGACTTGAGCCCTGTCCCCTCTTCTCTTTAGCATCTGACATCACATGGGCAGGGGGTGGGGGCTAAGACATGTCCTGAGTGAAGGGGTCTTGGAATCAGACTAGCAAAGGACCAGCCATCACTGAAGTCAGTCTCCATCCATAGAGGATGCCCTGAGAACAGTTTTGGCAGATGGAGTTCAGGCTCCAGCCGATCAGGGTGAGAGAGGGAGACTCTGTACCCAGCAAGGGGCCCTTTTCCATTAGGAGATGCCAAGGGTAGTGCCACTGGCTGCATCTAACTCCTGCATCCTTTCCTCCATTCCCCTCTCTCCAGTTCCATGGAACTCCATATTTCCATTGGGGTTCATGGTATGTGAAAGAGAGTTCCCCAGGTCTTTAAAGAGCATGATTTATTTTAGACTATTTTGAAGGGGAACACAGGTAAATTCTCTTTGTTGACACCTCCTAGTGGTAATGTCAGCACATTCTGTAACAGTGGTGCGAGCTTGGACAAATGAAAGGGCTGGGCCTAATGGACAGAAGGGCTGTTGGAGCACTTTCAAGTACTCCTCGTGTTGTCTTGGGAAACCTGTGATTTTGATGTCTTACATGTGATTTAAACATACCATTTTCTCCTAAGATATCCCTTGTAGCAGGCAGCATGTGGACAGGAACCCAACAAAGTAGCAGGGATAATAATTTCTGCTGCATCCTCCAATTAAAAATAAATAAATTTAAATTAAAAAGGCAAATGTATTACGTTAAAGCTTCATGACTCCACAGGTGGGTATCTTCTCTTCATTTCATACATGAACAGAGAGAAATTAAGCCGCAGCTCAAGGCCTCTTAGCTGCTACCTACCCAAATCAAGTTTTTAATGAAGTTCTATGTGATCCCAAAGCCTACCACAATCTTCTGTTAAAAATATTGTATTTTAAAATGAAAAAAAAATTTCTGCTACATTTTTGAAAAGGGACACAAGTGTAAACCAAAGCCACGACCAGATCCCTGGGGGAGGGGAGAGAGACTGGTGTGAAGCCATGGGAGGAAGCCTGAGAGTTCTTTCTCAAGCTGAGCCTGCCCTGAGCTCCCATTTTCTTCTCTCTTGGCCAGCTTGGACTTGCCTCTTCCCTATTCTGGAAGTGAAAATGAAGGTGACGTTGCTCAGTCGTGTCCAGCTCTTTGCGACCCCATGGATTGTAGCCCACGGAATTTTCCAGGCAAGAGTACTGGAGTGGGTTGCCATTTCCTTCTCCAGAGGACCTTCCTGACCCAGGGATCAAACCGGGGTTTCCTGCATTGCAGGCAGAGGCTTTACCTCTGAAGGGAAGCTTTGTTTATCCACTTATTCTATGAATAAATAAATAAAGGCTGTTGAGTGTTCTTCTGTGACCATCCAGGTTAGTACAGACGTGTGAGAGGTGACGGAAGCAGTGGGGCGCGTGTTTGATAGGGAAAGTTCTAGAAGAGACGAACGTGAGAGGCTGAGGAAGGCCAACCTCTCCAAGTGGAAAATCATCAGATCTTCCCAGTGAGGCTGCAGAGAGGAGGCACAAGGGTCTTCCCCAGATTCACTCTTCTTTTTAATATATATTTTACTGAAGTATAGTTAACATACAGTGTATCAGGTATGCAAGCAAGGTGATTCAATAAATATGCAATGCAGGAGACCTGGGTCTGATCCCTGGGTTGGGAAGATCCCCTGGAGAAGGGAAAGGCTACTACTCCAGTATTCTTGCCTGGAGAATTCCATGAACTGTCTAGTCCATGGGGTCACAAAGAGTTGGACACGACTGAACAACTTTCACTTTCACTTCATTTTCATACACATGTATTATTTTTGAGATTATTTTCCAGTGTAGGTTATCACAAGGTATTGACTAGAGTTCCCTGTGCTATACAGTAAGCCTTTGTTGCTCATTGCATATCTATTTTTAAATCGGAAATCTAGCATTTTATTCATACTGAGTCAAACAAGTGGAATCAAAATGTCATAAATTTTTTAGTTAGGCAAAAATGCATAAGTTTTCTAAAATATATATTATACCTATTTTATATATATGTATACAAAAACTTTTCTATTATGCTTGATAAAAGCTTGAGAAAGATCATCAAAAAAAGAAGACTTTTTAAAAAGTCTTATTTATTTTATTTATGTGACATGGTGGATCTCAGTTGAGGCCCTCAGGAACTTTTATTGAATTACATGAACTCCCTAGTTGTGGTATGCGGGCTTAGTTGCTCTGTGGCATGTGGCATGTGGAATCTTAGTTCCTGGACCAGGGATGGAGCCTGTGTCCCCTGCATTGCAAGGCGGATTTGTAACCACTAGACCACCAGGGAAGTCTCCCCAAATTCATTCTTAATATTCCCAGTGAGCAATTCTGCAGCCTGATTAGCCCTCAAAAGCCATGTGGATGATAGGGAAACGTCTTCAATGAAGAACCAAGGGTTGTGCTTGGAATCTGGGACTGATAGAATGCTTTCTCTTATAACATGACCCTTCTGGGGACACTTTTCATCCGAAAAGCATTTGCCAGGTTATCTTAAAAAATCCATGTTGGTGGCATTCAGCCTGCCTTTGGGTTTCATCTGCATGAAAGCTTAGCTCAGAGGCTTTGCCTGGTGGCTTAGAATGGACTTACTGCAAAGGTGGTAGAAGTATTTATTTAGCACCTTGCAGGCAACTTGGCAAATGTCAGAATTCTTTGTTTCTTTGAAAAAAAAGGACTCAAAAGCCTTGGAATCCATGCCAACGTCAGCACAGCTTCTTATGGGTTCCAGCTCCTTTGAAGAGCTCTGAGCACCCTGCCCAGAGATCACACGTCTACCCTCTGTCTGCACCTCCCAGTTCCACACCAGGTGCTTCTAAATTGTTGTTGATTCTTTCAAAGCCTGCATTTACCTTCAGTGAATTTAAGAAAACTGTGACCAGTCATCTCATCTGAGACATGATAATTACCCCCTGGTGACTGTAAGCAAGTGATCAGACTGGAATTATCATGTTGTTCATAGACTACCACATTGTTTTCTTGGAGAGAAATGTCTGGAAACTAGCCTTATTGTCCCCCAAAAGCTGAACGAGCCATGGTAGGAGTGAGAATGGAAAGGTGGGGAATCTTTCCTGTGTCTATCTGAGTCCTGTGATTTTCTGTGATTGTCGTCATGGCTGTTGAAGTGACTTAGGAGTAGTTTGCTAGTAATAAAAGACTCGTTCTCAAGATTCTTTCCTTTTATTGTTTCTTAAAATTAGAAATTATATAGTCCAACCTTTCACCTAATGCAAGAATCTATTCCATCGTACAAAACAAAAAGAACTATATTTGGTGGTTTAATTTTATTGTTTGTAATCGTTTTTCTATCGTTTTGTTAGATCATCCACCAAAATAAAAGTGTGTTACTTCCACACTACTCTCATTTGATAATGGAACTCATTTCTCTTTTGTCGAAAGTGCTTTAGCTGGAGAATATTTCACATTTTCGAGTGATGGGTGGTTTGTGACAAAGCGTTTGTTTGCTGTTCTTAGATATCCCACCAACCTGGGAAGGCTTTTTAAATGTTTGTAGGAGCTATTTTTTTTCTTTAACTGGAGTATAGTTACTTCACAGTGTTGTGTTAGTTTCTTGTGTACAGTGAAGTGAATCAACTATGTTGTGTTAGTTGCTCAATCGCTTCCAACTCTCTGTGACCCCATGGAGCCTGCCAGGCTCCTCAGTCCATGGAATTCTTTAGGCATGAACATTGGAGTGGGTAACGATTCCCTTCTCCAGGGGACCTTCTCAACCCAGATATGTATGCATATATCCCCTCCTTCTTGGACCTCCCTCGACACCCCCATGTCACCTATGTAGACCCATGTAGGTCATTACAGAGCGTGGAGCTGAGCCCCCTGTGCTATATAGGAGGTTTCCATTAACTATCACTTTACACATGATAGTGCATATACCCTGAGAAAACCACAATTCAAAGAGACACATGCATCCCAGTATTCACTGCAGCACTGTTTGCAACAGCCAGGACATGAAAGCAACCTAAATGTCCATCGGCAGATGAGTGGATAAAAAAGTTGTGACACATATATACACTGGAATATTACCCAGCCGTAGAAAGGAATACAATGGGTCATTTGTAGAGACATGGATGGACCTAGGGTCTGTCATGCAGAGTGAACTAACTCAGAAATAGAGAAACAAATATCATATATTAATGCATATATGTAGGATTTAGAAAGATGGTACAGATGAACCTATTTGCCAGGTAGGAAAAAAAGACACACACTTTGAGAATGGACAGGTGGAAACAGTGGGGAAGGGGAGAAGGGGACAAACTGGGAGACTGGGAGTTCTCTAGTTTTGAAAACCGCTTTTGTTACAACGGTTAATTCTGATCTTCTCTTTATGCAAAAGTGTCTGGCTGTTGACCATTCCTTCTTGAATTTTGTCTACAAGGTTGGCTGCTGCCTATTTGATGATTCTTTATTTACCTTAAAGGTAACTGTCACGGCTCTTTCTGATGTGGACCTTAAGCTTTCTTTAGATCAGTTAGGTTCCATGACTCTGTCTCCCAAGAGTAAGAGATGTGTATTAATCAGGGTTTTCCAGAGAAATAGAATCGATAGGATATATCTACACATGTCTGTATGTGTGTCTGTGTTATATATGGATGTATATAGATAGAAAATTTATGTAATTTTAATATTTATTAATATTATATATATGTACATGTATATATATACACAAACACACACATATAGAAATCAGTCAATTAAAGACATTTGTTTTAAGGGATAGTTTCATCGTTGTTGTTCAGTCACTAAGTCATGTCTGGCTCTTTGAGTCCCCATGAACTGCAGCACACCAGGCCTTCCGTGTCCTTCATTTTCTCCTGAGTTTGCTCAAACTCACGTCCATTGAGTTGGTGATTCCAGCCAACCGTCTCACCCTCTGTAGCCCCCTTCCCCTCCTGTCCTGAATCTTTCCCAACATCAGGGTCTTTTCCAATGAGTTGGAGTTTCACATCAGATGGCCAAAGTGTTAGAGTTTCAGCTTCAGTATCAACCCTTCCAATGAATATTCAATGTTGATTTCCTAGAAGATTGACTTGTTTGATCTCCGTGCTGTCCAAGGGACTCTCAAGAGTCTTCTCCAGCATTGCAGTTTGAAACCATCAATTCTTCAGTGCTTAGCCTTCTTTATGGTCCAACTCTCACAACTGTACATGACTACTGGAAAAACCATAGGCTTGACTATACGGACCTTTGTTGGTAAAGTGGTGTCTCTTCTTTTTAATATGCTGTCTAGGTTTGTCATAGCTTTTCTACCAAGGAGCAAGCATCTTTTAATTCATAGTGTTCATTGTGACTCCACCATTATGAAATCTTGGGGAATCAAAAATCTAATGGAGGATGCTGGGCTGGAGATTCAGTAAAGAGTTACAATTCTTACAGAGGCAATCTGCAGGTGAACAAGGAAGAGCTCATGTTGCATCTGAAATCTGAAGGCGTAATTTCTTTTGCTGGGGAAGGTCAGCATTTTGGTTCATTCAGGCCTCAACTGATTGGATGAGGCCCACCTTCATTATGGAGGGCAGTCTGCATTACTCTGAATTCACTGGTTTAAATGAGAATTTCATCCAAAAACACCATCACAGGAACATTCAGAATAGTCAGTTCAGTTTAGTCATTCAGTTGTGTCCGACTCCTTGTGACCCCATGGACTGTAGCATGCCAGGCCTCCCTCTCCATCACCAACTCCCAAAATTTACTCAAACTCATGTCCATCGAGTTGGTGATGCCATTCAACCATCTCATCCTCTGTGGTCCCCTTCTCCTCCTGCCCTCAATCTTTCCCAGCATCAGGGTCTTTTCAAATGAGTCAGTTCTTTGCATCAGGTGACCAAAGTATTGGAGTTTCAGCCTCAGCATCTGTCCTTCCAAAGAATATTCAGGACTGATTTCCTTTAGGATGGACTGGTTGGATCTCCTTGCAGTCCAAGGGACTCTCAAGAGTCTTCTCCAACACCACAGTCAAAAGCATCAATTCTTTAGTGCTCAGCTTTCTTTATAGTCCAAATCTTACATCCATACATAACTACTGGAAAAACCATAGCTTTGACCGGACAGACCTTTGTCAGCAAAGTAATATCTCTGCTTTTTAATGTGCTGTCTAGGTTTGTCATAGCTTTTCTTCCCAGGAGCAAGCATCTTTTAATTTCCTGGCTTTCGTCACCATCTGCAGTGATTTTGGAGCCCCCCAAAATAAAGTCTCTTACTATTTCCATTGTTTCCCCATCTATTTGCCATAAAGTGATGGGACCAGATGCCATGATCTTAGTTTTCTGAATGTTGAGTTTTAAGTCAACTTTTTTGCTCTCCTCTTTCCCTTTCATCAAGAAGCTCCTTAGCTCCTCTTTGCTTTCTATAAGTGTGGTGTCATCTGCGTATCTGAGGTTATTGATATTTCTCCTGGCAATCTTGATTCCAGCTTGCACTTCATCCATCCCAGAATTTCACATGATGTATTCTGCATATAAGTTAGAGAAGCAGGGTGACAATATACAGCGTTGGTGTACTCCTTTCCCGATTTGGAACCAGGAAATCCCTTCTTCCAAAGCTTGTTGCTTCTTGACCTGCATACAGTTTCTTAAGAGGCAGATCAGGTGGTCTGGTATTCCCATCTCTTGAAGAATTTCCAGTTTGTTGTGATCTACACAGTCGAAGGCTTTGGCATAGTCAATAAAGCAGAAGTAGATGTTTTTCTGGATCTCTGTTGCTTTTTTGATGATCCAATGGATGTTGGCAATTTGATCTCTGGTTCCTCTGCCTTTTCTAAATCCAGCTTGAACATATGGGTGTTCACAGTTCATGTACTGTTGAAGCCTGGCTTGGAGAATTTTGAGCATTACTTTACTAGCATGTGAGATGAGTGCACTTGTGCAGTAGTTTGAACATTCTTTGGCATTGCCTTTCTTTGTGATTGGAATGAAAACTGACCTTTTCCAGTCCCTTGGTCCCTGCTGAGTTTTCCAAGTTTGCTGGCATGTTGAGTGCAGCACTTTCACAGCATCATCTTTCAGGATTTGAAATGGCTCAACTGGAATTCCATCACCTCCACTAGCTTTGTTCGTAGTGATGCTGTCTAAGGCCCACTTGACTTTGCATTCCAGGATGTCTGGCTCTGGGTGAGTGATCATACCATTCTGGTTATCTGGTTCATGAAGATCTATTTTGTACAGTTCTTCTGTGTATTCTTGCCACCTCTTCTTAATATCTTCTGTTTCTGTTTGGTTCATACCATTTATGCCCTTTATTGTGCCCATCTTTCCATGAAAAGTTCCCTTGGTATCTCTAATTTTCTTGACGAGATCTCTAGTCTTTCCCATTCTATTGTTTTCCTCTATTTCTTTACACTGATCGCTGAGGAAGGCTTTCTTATGTCTCCTTGCTATTCTTTGGAACTCTGCATTCAGATGGGTATATCTTTCCTTTTCCCCTTTGCCTTTCATTTCTCTTCTTCCCTGATAGCTCAATTGGTAAAGAATCTGCCTGCAATGCAGGAGACCCTGGCTTGCTTCCTGGGTCGAGAAGATCTGCTGGAGAAGGTATAGGCTACCCACTGCAGTATTCTTGGGCTTCCCTTTGGCTCAGACAAAGAATCCACCTGCAATGCGGGAGACCTGGGTTTGATTCCTGGGTTGTGAAGATCCCCTAGAGAAGGGAAAGGCTACCCACTCCAGTATGCCGGTCTGGAGAATTCCATGAACTGCGTAGTCTATGGAGTTGCAAAGAATTGGACATGACTGAGTGACTTTCACTCCCATTCAGAATAATATTCAATCAATTATCTAGGCACATGGCCCAGTTAAGTTGGCACATAAAATTAACCATCACAAGATTCTTTCAATTTTTTCCCTCTGATTCATATTATGGTTCCCTTTCTACCCAATTACATCCTTTTCCCACAAAATTAAAGGATTGGTTTTAAATTTGAACAAATATGTGATGGAGAACCAGTTCTCTTAAGTTTTCAGTTAGATATGTAATTTGGGGTTCTATGTTTGGTAAATATGGGACTATGGAAAGGACATGGTGTATTTGTTTTATAAATTCTTGAATCAGAATACATTCTTTGATCCAAGGCCACCTTATAGACAGTGTGACCCAGAATGTTGTTCAGAACCCCTTAGGCGCATTTTAAGCGGTATTGCCCATCCTTTTCATATCATTTAAAAAAGAAATAGGTCAGAATAATTTGAACCAATGGAATCTTTGATGCCATCCTCCTCTTGCTTTGAAACCACAGACGAGCTCCTCTTTAGGTTAGGAAGTAGCAACGTGCCAGGGGGCAGAAATAGATGTCATATTCATTCGTCCTTCACTTCTCTGAGAGCTGTTTTTCTCCACCATCATTGGTGAATATAAAGGCCCTCGTGAGATCTCTAAAAGGAACTGAGACCCTTTAGAGTTTTGAGAAAGAAACAGGGCAAGAGCGTAGACGAGAAAGCCCATCAAAGCAAAACCGACAGGCATTCACTGTATCCTTCTCCATCAAAACAGCAGCTGGTCATCAGGGTGTGGAGCAGTTTCTAAAAGTTCTGTTCAGTATGTGGTGGGGTTAGGTCTCCCATGGCTCTGTCAGCACTGGAGTGAGATTTCTCCTTTAAGCAGGGAACGAAGCACAGCATGAGCAGGTCAGAGTAGCATACTAGTGGATGGGAAAATACTCGATGAGCCAATGGTTAGTGGCATGACAGAGGAAAAAAGACTAATTTATTCTAAGAGGTTGTTCTTCTAAGAGGAGGGGGACCCTTCTCTTGTCTGAACGAATAGCTTATTGACAGCGCTCATTAAAGACTTCTGAGCCACAATAATAGATCTATGAGCCAGAGAAAGCATCTATGCTCTGGACTTCCCCACCCAGGGATCGAACCCATGTCTCCTATGTCTCCTGCATTGCAGGCTGATTCTTTACCGCTGAGCCATTGGGGAAGCCCAGAGCATAGATGCTTAATGGCCAAAATGGAAGTGTCTGAGATACATTTATGTGCTAATAAAAGATAGATGATTTCTCCCACAGATTATAATTATATTTCCAGAAACCACTCTGTGGGCCTTTGAGAGACAAAGTACTTTTATGGATGCTAAAAATAGAATAATAAATATTGGAAGCATACTAAACACTAAATACAGAGATCATAAAAGGAAGTGCAGCCAAGCTGTCGCTGTTTCAACAGTCGAGGATCAGCTCATCTAGAATTTCATGGACTTGTGTCTAAATTATAATTCTTGGTGCTAATGTAATGAAAAACCATTGCTTATTGCCATTTGCACAAACATGGATGGACCTAGAGAATGTCATACTGAGTGAAGTAAGTCAGACAGAGAAGGAGAAATACTATGTGACATTCCTTATATGTGGAGTCTGAAAAGAATTGATACAAATGAATTTACTTACAGAAATTAAATTAAAACAGAAAGAGACTCACAGACTTTGAGAATGAACTTATGGTTGCCTGGGGGGAAGGGTGGAGGAAGGGATAGTTGGAGAGTTTGGGATGAACATGAACACACTCCTATATTTTAAACAGACTTCCCACAAGGACCTCTTGTATGTAGCATAGGGAACTCTGCTCAATGTAATGTGGTAGCCTGGATGGGAGGAGAGTTTGGGGAGAAATTGTTGTTGTTTAGTCCCTAAGTCATGTCTGACTCTTTGTGACCCCATCTACTTGTAGCTTGCCAGGCTCCTCTGTCCATGGCATTTCCTAGGCAAGAATAAGGAGTGAGTTGCCATTTCCTTCTCCAGGGGATCTTCTCAACCCAGGGATTGAACTCACGTCTCTTGCATTGGCAGGGAGCTTCTTTACCACTGAACCACCGGGGAAGCCCCTGGGAGAGAATGGATACATGTGTATGTATGGCTAAGTCCCTTCACCGTTCACATGAAACTATCACAACAAACTGTCACAAGGAGTAATCAGCTATACTCCTATACAAAATTAAAAAGTTTAAAAAAGAGCCATTGCTGCTTTTTATGTAATAGACAGAAGGATAATCATATCTTTGCCTGCAATGAAATATGCTGCTGCTGCTGCTAAGTCGCTTCAGTCGTGTCCGACTGTGCGACACCATAGACGGCAGCCCACCAGGCTCCCCCGTCCCTGGGATTCTCCAGGCAAGAACACTGGAGTGGGTTGCCATTTTCTTCTCCAATGCATGAAAGTGAAAAGTGAAAGTAAAGTCGCTCAGTCGTGTCCAACTCTTAGCGACCCCATGGACTGCAGCCTACCAGGCTCCTCCGTCCATGGGATTTTCCAGGCAAGAGTACTGGAGTGGGGTGCCATTGCCTTCTCCGAAAGAAATATGACAACATATTAATATTTGAGTCATTTATTATAAATTATTTTAAAAGTTGCAAAATTTTCTCCCAAAGGATAGATGTTTCATCAAATTTATATTTGGCATCAGCATTTTCCATAATACTGAAAAGTATCCCCCCCATGCTAACAGACAGTTTTAGAGGCATTATTGACTGGTGGCATTCCAAATACATTAGGGTGAAAATTATATATGTCCCTGGTGACATTTCCAGGGTTATAACATTTAGAGTGGAGGGTGGTTTTAGAGGCCTCCGTACCTATTTTGTTTTAAACACCAGGAAACCAAGGTCTAAGGGATATTTAAGCTATTTGCCTAAAGCCCAAGGGCTAATTCATAGCGTTAATTCAATCAGGAAAAGAATGAAGGGAGGTTTCTGGACTTTTGCTCTAGGGCTCCCCCTGCTGGGTAGCATGGCCTCTGCAGGACCTTCAACGTTAACAGTGAGTCTTAGTGTATGTTTTTAGCATCTTCACGTGAAATTTTACTGTTTACTTCAAGGAAAATCAGGGAGCATCAGGTCGAACCCTTTTCAGATGATTCGACCTCTTGAACTGTTGGTGCAGCAGTTCCCCAGCTTTCATGTGCACTCGTGAACATCTCGTTAAAAATGCAGATCTGGACACAGTGGGTCTTGGATGGGACCTGAGATGAGATGCGGGTAACCCTGTGAAATGCCACAGAAATCAGACCAAGACATTAAAAGTCACCATTCTCAAGACCTTCCAAAGAGATTTAGATTCATAAACCCCAGTCCCAGTCCCATGGGTTTTTTTTTTTTTTGGCATCAGTTACAATAGGGGACTAAGCTCTCTGGGACTCTTTTATTCTAGAGTAAATTTTGAGAAAATCATGGTATAGGAGACACGAGGAACACAGGGAAAGAGAAAAGCCCTGAAGGTATGGCTGGCAGCCTTTTACACGTAGCCCCCAAACTGTTCTTTTAGGCTACTGCCCCGCGGGCTTGTGGAGATGTAATTGCTCCAGTTTCAGCCGTACAACAGAATCATCTGCTTACGTATACATTGTGAAATGATCGTCACAGTGGGTTTAGTTACAATCCATCACCACAGTTACACATTTTTTTTCTCCTGATGAGAACTTTGAAGGTCTGTTCTTTTAGCAACTTTCAGATATGCAGTACAGTGTTATTAACTCTAGTTACCATGTAGTACGTTACATCCCCAGGACTTCAAACGTTCCACTTGGAAGATAAAATAGTTCCAGGATTATTTTTGGCAGCCCCTGATTTTATACTCTGTTTGTTACGGCTCTTCACCTTTTTTAAAAAAATTAATTTGTTTATTTTTGGCTGTGCTGGGTCTTTGTTGCTACGTGGGCTTTTCTCTAGTTGCGGCGCGTAGGGGCTACTCTCTCGCTGTGCACAGGCTTCTCATTGCGGAGACTTCTGTTGTTGTGGAGCACAGGCTCTAGGGTGCACAGGCTTCAGTGGCTGTGGCTTCTGGCTTCTCGAGCACCAGCTCAATAGCTGGGGTGCACGGGTTTAGTTGCCCCATGGCATGTGGGATCGTCCCAGATCAGGGATTGAATCTGTTTCTCCTGCATTGGCAGGTGGATTATTTACCGCTGAGCCACCCGGGAAGTCCACAGCTCTTAGTCTTTACAAAGAGGAGAGACGTTTATTCTATAACTCTTTATCAGAGACAGATAACTATGATTCTTAGATTTTAATAACTATTTTGGAATACAGAAATAAGGCTCTGATTAGACTTTATGCCCAAGAGAAGAAAACCATCTCTTTAGAGCTCGGTGGGTTACTTTCCTTGTCTTTCTTCTCCCAAAGGTGCTTATCCATTTGGCCTATTTTTCAGTCCATAAATCAGCGAGCTGAGTGGGAGCCCCTGGGAATAACACAGCTAACTGGCTTTGCCTGTGACATCTGGTGGGGCTGCTCTTCTTTAGGGATCTGGAAACCATCAGCCTTGCTTGCTCACAACAAAGGAGTTTATTCCACTCACCATTTTGGAGAGTCATTTGCATGTACGCATGCTCAGTCATGTCCAACTCTTTGTGACCCTATGGACTGTAGCCCACCTGGCTCCTCTGTCTATGGAATTTTCTAGGCAAGAATACTGGAGTGGGTTACCATTTCTCCTCCAGGGGATGTTCCTGACCCAGGGATTGAACCCGCATCTCCTGTATTGCAGGCAGATTCTTTACCACTGAGCCACCGGGGAAGCCCAGAGAGTCATTTATTTCTCCACATTTCCATCCCTCATCCCATGTTCTGTGAGCACCTCTGAGTGTCAGACATGGAGTTTCAGCTGCACAAAACAGAGTGAGGAAACCATTTAGAAGCTTGGTTTATTTCTAGGAAACATGAGATAAGGCAGATTCAGAGAAGATCTTACCTCAACTGGAAACTGGCCAGAAATCCACCATCTCCATGGCGGGGCGTGGGGGTGGGGGGGCAGTCATTACCCTAATACTTGTCAGGCTGTCCTGACTGTCACGTGGCTTTCTTCTCTCAGATTGCCTTCTGCTTGTATTCCAAGAGTAGTCCCTGAAAACCTGGCCTAAACCTGTGTGTCTATTACTCATTAGCAACAGGGAACTTGTTCTGTGCTCAGCTTCCTTTCACGTAATGGGCTTTCGGAAGCTAAGATCAGCGTTTAACTGAGCCACAGCATGTGTCCCTTCCAGGTTTACGCTGGAGGAGAATTTCTAGTTCATGATGATTCTGCAGTTAAACAGGATATTTCCAAGTAATAAAGGATGGAGAAACGGGCTGGGAAGGGAGTATGAACACTTTCCCTGGATACAACTGCTTTGTAACAGAGAAGCAGAGCAAGGTCACTGCCAGCCCCTTGGGGTCATCTCTGTGAATGTAATAGACCAGCTTCTACACGCCTGTGGCTGGTTGCCGCACAGTCCTGCACAGAAGATTCGAGCTGTGTCTTAGTGGTGACTGTGTGTTATGAGCAGGGACACTTTGGGCTGCAGGGAAAGGCACAGAGAATGCTGGTGTGACTGTTTCTCAGGAGTCCGCAGAGGCCCTGGCAAATGTGGAAAGTTCCAGAGCTGTCCAGAATCCAAAGGTCATCACTGTGTAAGACATCGGAACTGTCAGTTACATGTCTTGTTTTCACACCATCACAACATTTTGGCAGGAAACTGGGGGAAACAAAGCACGTGAACAGAGAAAATACCCATAGAAGCTTATATGATATTATTTATACTTGCCCAAGATAGTCATGGGGCTTCCCTGGTAGCTCAGTGTTAAAGAATCTGCCTGCAATGCAAGAGATGCAGGTTTGATCCCTGGGTCAGGAAGACCCCCCTGGAAGAGGAAATGGCAACCTACTCCAGTATTCTTGCCTGGAAAATTCCATGAACAGAGTAGCATAACTGGCTGCAGTCCATAGGGTTGCAAAGAGTCAGACATGATGGAGTGAATCCAACAACAAAAATAGTCATGCATGTGTGTTTAGGTCTATATCTGTAGAAAAAAAAAGAAAACATTTCACTTTCCTCCCTTCATTCTGTCTCCATGTTATAATTCAGTAATCTGGGCCAGATTCACTGGTGTGCTTTTGTTTTTTCTTTCCTATTAACCGTTTCCATTTCTGTATATGCTTTCTTCGTCACATTTTACTTTTATTCTTTTCTTTGTTATTATCTCGTGTCAGTTTGACTTAGTATATGTTTCAATGCCTAAAAGAGATCAGTCCTGGGTGTTCATTGGAAGGACTGATGTTGAAGCTGAAACTCCAATACTTTGGCCACCTGATGGGAAGAGCTGACTCAGTTGAAAAGACCCCGACGCTGGGAAAGATTGAGGGCAGGAGGAGAAGGGGACAACAGAGAATGAGGTGGTTGGGTCATCACCGACTCAGTGGACATGTGTTTGGGTAAACTCCAGAAGTTGGTGATGGACAGGGAGGCCTGGCGTGCCGCGGTCCAAGGGGTCGCAAAGAGTTGGACATGACTGAGTGACTGAACTGAACTGAAGCAAAGTATAATAGGTAATTATCAAGTATTGTCAGGAGTAGAAAATTGAACAAACTTGTATAAATCAAACAAATTGAACATCGATGCAAGAGGCATTAATGGTTAGTGGAAACTAATGTATTTTTAAAAAATATTTATTTATTTGTTTGGCTGTGCCAGGTCTTAGTTGGGGCATGGGAACTCTTAGTTGCTGCATGTAGGATCTAGTTCCCTGAGCAGGGATTGAACCTGGGCTTCCTGCATTGGGAGTGTGGAGTCTTAGCCAGTGAACCACCAGGAAAGTCCTCAAACTAACATGTTAATATTAAAGGGATGGGTTATATGTTGTGAAAGGCACTGGCTGAGATGATGAGAGCACAGTCTGTTGGCAGAAGTTTTGTAGGAGTCTGAGCAAAGACGCATGGGGCTAGCATGAACTTGGATTAGGTTAAGGAAGGGGCTGCCCCACAGGCCAGGGTCATCGACTATGAGAACTCATACTCAAAATCTAGTCACCCTTCCTTAAGCTTGAATTATTTTATTGATTTTTAAACCAAAGTTTGATCTTCTATTTTAAGAACTTCTTCACACATGGAAGACTTTGAGGATAAAAAAAAGAAAATCTCATATTGTGACATCTAAAATCAGAAGCAGTACACGAATTTGACTTTTGCCTCCAGGCTATTTGAAGTTGCTAAAAAAAATAAATAATACATTTTAAAATCTACTTTAGCAACTTCCATATTTAGGTAATATTATGCTTCCATTTTTATTATAAGAACAATTCATTTTGCAATTTAATAAAAAATAGTCCATTATATTTAGCTTGGTTTAAATTCACAGGATGCTAAGTCAGACATCAGTTCTGTGGCTGTTTCCTGGTGGGAAGGGGTTTCTGCTCATCACAGCCCTGTGATATGACATTGCCTCATCAGAATTATTGTATGGGGTACTAAGGCTGTTGGGATGACTGCATTTCAGGAAGGGTTGAAATCTCATTAATATTTTTAATGTTTATTTATTTGACGGCCCCAGATCTTAGTTGTGACATGCAGGATCTTCAGTCTTCATTGTGGCACGTGCAATCTTCAGTTACGGCATGTGAACTCTTAGTTGCAGCATGTGGGATCTAGTTCCGTGACCAGGGATTGAACCCAGGCCCCCTTCGTTGGGAGTGCAGAATCTTAGCCACTGGACCACCAGGAAAGTTCCTGAGGTTTTACAATTTTGTAGTACTTCCAAAGGTACTAGCATTTTAGTTTTGTTTAGGTCAGCGAGAAACCAATCCGGTCTTATTATTATTATCATCTAGAGGGAATTCAAGGTGGGTCTAGATAGCAGTTTGCTTAAAGAGAGCACATGTCTCCTCTGCTTAGTCAAAGTGCTGTCAGCATGGGCTTCCGTGTTTCTATGGACCGTTCTGATGAAGTAGGAGGCTTTGTGGCCAGGTGGAGGCCAGTGGACACAGGGCATATCAGGGGTCAAGCTCTAACTCTGGCACTTACTGAAACTGTATCACCTAGTATCCTTGTCTGATGATGGGAAAGATGAAATGTCCCTATAACAGGGCCGTGGCATGTGGGAGATCTTGGGCAAGACCAGGTCTTGTAGAGGTGCTGGAGAAAATCCTAATGGAATTTGAAATGAGATCATACAGGTTTGAACATTTTGTAAAGTGCTTTGGAAATAAAAGGTGACACGATATGCAAACGATGAAAGTGGCATCTGTTGTCTCCATCAAGTGCCACCTTCCTCTGGCCCTTGTTGCTCTTGGCTTTCAACCGTGTTATCCTTGGATGTCTGTGCCTACCCTTATCCTCTTTTGAACAACCCAGGGATGCTTCTGGATTGCATGACAGATTTTAATTGACTTTAGTGGAACACATTAAGGGCTAGACTCACATTTAATTTCCTTCTCAGAGTTCTCGTTTTAAAGGAAAATTGTTGGGAGAAAGTTGATACTTGGAATTTCTGAATCCAAGTCACCAGCATATGCTCTATGTATTAGTGTTTTTAGTTTTATTTTGTCTTTAAGATCTGTGCTGAGACAAGAGAGGATGCAATTGGCCACAAAAATGGGTGATTGGTTGTTTGTCTTAATTGTTATACATTGTTTTGAAGAGCTGTTTAACTACATATTTTTAATTTTGCAGTTAAAAATAAAATTGTTGACAAATATCAATTTTATCCAGAAAGACTCATGAACATATAATGGTTCCTCAAGAGGAGCCATAATAAACAGCACAACATAGTTACCAGCCAGCAGTAGTAATATGAGATAGTTTTTGTTTTTAATTATGAGGATCTTTATTTGAACTGAATTTAAAAAGTACTTTAAAAAATAAACATAACTAGACATGGATACAGGCTTCTCTGGTGACTCAGACCGTAAAGAATCTGCCTGCAATGCAAGAAATCTGGGTTCAATCCCTGGGTTGGGAAGATCCCCTGGAGAAGGGAATGGCTACCCACTCCAGTATTCTTGCCTGGAGAATTCCATGGACAGAGGAGCCTGGCCAGCTACAGTTCATGTGGTCGCAAAGAGTCAGACATGACTGAGTGACTAACGCACATACGCCCAGAGACATGGGTGCAGTTTAGTTGCCCATGCTTTGGACAGAAGGCAGTGGACTGGGAGAGCAGACTTCATGAGTGTAGGACTCAAGGACATCTGGGGCTTACCA
This sequence comes from Okapia johnstoni, assembly GCA_024291935.2. NCBI lineage: Eukaryota > Metazoa > Chordata > Mammalia > Artiodactyla > Giraffidae > Okapia > Okapia johnstoni. Next base: position 87,737,442 of record CM044319.1, on the reverse strand, counting down.
GTCCTTCCCAGGTGGCTTGGTGGTGAAAAAAAATAAACCTGCCGGTTTGATCCCTAGTTTAGGAAAATCCCTTGAAGGAGGAAATGGCAACCCACTGCAGTATTGTTGTGTGGAGAATCCCATGGACAGACGGGCCTGGTGGGCTACAGTCCATGGGATCGAAAGAACTGGACACAACTGAGCCACTGAGCACACACACACACAGTCAAGGACATCTAGGAAGGTCCCTTCATCCCAAACTTCCTTGACATACCAGCCTGGCGAGATGCCTGGAATCTTAGTATTTGAGCTTAATTCCTTGTAATAAAGGCATGATTTCCTATTTAAATGCAAATGACCCTAAAATGGTACCACATTAAGGCATTATCCATTATTAAAACTGGAATAACTTAACTTAAGCAGGGGCTGATTTTAGTAGGCCAGAGAAGAGTAGATAATTCTAGAATCCAGCCGGAGGTGTTGGATCTGAAAACAGGGATCTGGATTTGGGGGGGCTGAGATTTGTCAGATTGGTCAGCACCAGAGTCTCGTGTTTGGTTTTCAGTTCCTCTTCCTAAGTTTGGAAACAGGGGAGGCTGATGAGCCATTCTCCTGAGACAGATGTTATATGCCAAATAAACAAAACTACTAGTTTTACATTTGTTTTTTGGCTCCACTGTGCAGTATGTGCAGTATGTGGGATCTTCATTCCCCGACTGGGGATCGAACCTGTGCCCCCTGCATTGGAAGGAGAAGTCTTAACCACTGGACTGCCAGGGAAGTTCGAAACTAGTTTTCCTTTAGAGGAGCCCGAGAAGCCCTACGAGACGTGCTCATTGGATGATGTAAATGACCTTGAACCCCATTCTATAGCTAAGGTCCGTTTCAGCAGCTCTCTGAGCAGAGAGGAACTGGAGCTCACTCATGGATTTTTTTTTCCTTTCTAACACAAGCATTCAAAAATTATAATTAGAGAAAATGATTTCACTGGGAACTGTCATGTATAACAACACTTCTAGGTGTTTCAGCCTTTATCAGAGCCTGTGCACAGGAACCAGGAAGTGAGATGAAGGTTTTTTCCAGCACTTATGTGGATCTGTGTTATTTAAAGACTTCTTGTCACATGGACATTTCATTACCACTCCCTGATGATGTCGATACTGAGCCTCTAAGGAATTAAGCATGCATTTCCTTTTTTTTTTTTCCAAAAAAGAACTTAAATCCACTATGCTATTGTAAGAGTCATACATGAATTAGGAAACAAACTTCAACCATCAAAATGGTTAAAATATAATATATTAACCAAGAAACTTTTGAAAAGAAGATCTGAACTCTATTAGTGTTCCTACATTCAAAATTTATATGCAGATTTTCTCTGATTCAGAATTGGAGAACTACATTATCACCTGAAAGAAATCGCTTCATGAGAATCAGTCAGTCAGTTCAGTCCCACAGCCGTGTCTGACTCTTTGCAACCCCATGGACTGCAGCACCAGGCCTTCCTGGCCATCACCAACACCTGGAGCCTGCTCAAACCTATGTCCACTGAGTCAGGGATGACATCCAACCATCTCATCCACTGTTATCCCCTTCTCTTACCACCTTCAAGCCTTCCCAGCATCAGGGTCTTTTCAAATGAGTCAGTTCTTTGCATCAGGTGGCCAAAGTACTGAAGCTTCAACTTCAGCATCAGTCCTTCCAATGAATATTCAGGACTGATTTCCTTTAGGATTGACTGGTTGAATCTCCTTGCAGTCCAAGGGACTCTCAAGAGTCTTCTCCAATACCATAGCTCAAAGCATCAATTCTTTGGTGCTCAGCTTTCTTTATGGTCCAACTCTCACATCCATATATGACTACTGGAAAGACCATAGCTTTGACTAGTTGGACCTTTGTCACCAAAGTGATGTCTCTGCTTTTCAAAACTGTCTAGGTTTGTCATAGCTTTTCTTCCAAGTAGCAAGCGTCTTTTTAATTTTATGGCTGTAGTCACCATCTTCAGTGATTTTGGAGCCCAAGAAAATGAAGTCTGTCACTGTTTCCATTGTATCCCCATCTATTTGGCATGAAGTGATGGGACCAGATGTCATGATCGTTGTTGAATGTTGAGTTTTAAGCCACCTTTTTCACTCTCCTCTTTCACTTTCATCAAGAGGCTCTTTAGTTCCTCTTCACTTTCTGCCATAAGGGTGGTGTCATCTGCATATCTGAGGTTATTGATATTTCTCCTGGAAATCTTGATTCCAGCTTGTGCTTCATCCAGCCTGGCATTTCGCATGATGTACTCTGCATAGAAATTAAATAACCAAGGTGACAATATATAGCCTTGATGTACTCCTTTCTCAATTTGGAACCAGTCCATTGGTCCATGTCCGATTCTAACGATTGCTTCTTGACCTGCATCCAGGTTTCTCAGGAGGCAGATAAGGTGGTCTGGTATTCCCATCTCTTGAAGAATTTTCCACAGTTTGTTGTGATACACACAGTCAAAGGCTTTAGCATACATAGTCAATGAAGCAGAAGTAGGTGTTTTTCTGGAATTCTTTGCTTTTTCTATGATGCAACAGATGTTGGCAATTTGATCTCTGATACCTCTACCTTTTCTAAATCCAGCTTAAACGTCTGGAAGTTCTCGGTTCTTGTACTGTTGAAGCCTAGCTTGGAGAATTTTGGGTGTTACTTTGCTAGAGTGTGAGATGAGTACAATTGTGCGGTACTTTGAACATTCTTTGGCATGAGAGGAAAGTAGATCTGAAGGCTGAGGCAAAGGAGAATTCTAGGTCCTATAGAAGAGAAAACAGGTTGAAGTTGCAAAGGTATAGAGGAAGACTCATGTACTGGGTAAATACAGGAATTGGGAAGTGTGTTGGGTTAGCCATCATCTGTGAACATAGTAGCCCATATGTGTGGAGTTCAAAGGGAATGAGGATAAACAAGAAACAGGGATGGAGGATGGAGAATATTCATGAGAATATTATACATTAATAAAAGCAGTTTGAAGCAAGCAAGATTCATCTTGCCCATGAATTTACCTAATTCTTTTGCCACCTTGAGTTAGAGCTTTTGATGAGCATCTTCTGGAAATTGTTAGAATCATTCTTTTCTAATTATCCTGGAGAAATGCATCTATTAGATATAACCTGCCTTTTGTTCAAGGTGAAAATCATGAAAGCAGCAAGCATTTAGTGAGATAAGATTTAATTAAAATGAATGATATGACCTTTCCACCTCTGCTGGTGTTACTTCAATTTGTGTGAGTGTAAATTCAATAAAGAAAAACATCCGTCAGATCAGGGACTCTGTATAAATAAAATCATTCACAATAAAATGAAAAGATTTCCCCCCTGTAATACTGAGGAAATATTTTTAATTAAATGCTGTGGTGTCAGGGATTATATAATCAAGACAGACTTCTTGGAGTTCAGACTATGATACCAATAATAAGAAGAAGATGAATGTAGATTCATGTGTGCATTCTTATTTCAATAGGACAGCAAGGGGATGAAGAATTGCATTCACCCTCCCTAAAGAGGGCTGCATTGATGATCCTTTATACCAACTCTGCTGTGTTTTACTTTTTCATTTACCTACAGTCTCTCATTTTGGGTTTGATTTGTGAAAGTGAAAGTCACTCAGTCGTGTCCAGCTCTTTGCAACCCCATGGAATTCTCCAGGCCAGAATACTGGAGTGAGTCGACTTTTCCTTCTCCAGGGCATCTTCCTAACCTAGAGATCATACCCAGGTCTTCCGCACTGCAGGTGGATTCTTTACCAGTTGAGCCACAAGGGAAGCCCAAGAATACTCGAGTGGATAGCCTATCCCTTCTCCAGCGGATCTTCCCAACCCAGGAATCAAACCAGGGTTTCCTGCATTGTTACTATCTACAAAAGTACGTGAACTATAAAATAACCTATTAAGAGGAAAGTAGATCTGAAGGCTGAGGCAAAGGTGAATTCTAGGTCCTATGGAAGAGAAAACATAGGTTAAAGTTACAAATGTATAGAGGAAGGCTCATGTACTGGCTAAAGATGGGAATTGGGAAGTGTGTTGGGTTAGCCATGGACTGTGAGCATAGTAGCCCATTTGTGTGGGGTCCAAAGGGAATGAGGATAAATGGGAAACAGGGATGGAGGATGGAGATGGAGAGAGGAAATATGAAAGAGGGACAACATGCAAGAGTGATGTGCTAGGAGAGGAACATTGAAGCAGGTGCCCATGGGTCTGTCTCTCCATCTTGGGGTGACAAAGGTCTTGAGAACTCAACAGTTCATCCCCAAAAGAACAAAAGCTTCTGCTCAGGACTGACCTATGGATAGACCTAGAGCAATCAGACTGTTTGAGCAGGCAGGACAGGGAGCTTGGGTTCTCTGTAAGATCTGTACCTTTTACCTGGACCACATGCAAGTGTACCTCCTGCCTGGTCCCCACATCCATTCGAGCGGTTGACCGTCCCTGTCTCCAAGATTTGCGAAGGACCAGTGCAATCTTGTGGGCTTCCCTGATAGCTCAGTTGGTAAAGAATCTGCCTGCAATGCAGGAGACCCTGGTTTGATTCCTGGATCAGGAAGTTCTGCTGGAGAAGGGCTAGGCTACCCACTCCAGTATTCTTGGGCTTCCCTTGTGGCTCAGCTGGTAAAGAATCCACCTGCAGTGCGGGAGACCTGGGTTCGATACCTGTGTTGGGAAGATCCCCTGGAGAAGGGAAAGGCTACCCACTCCAGTATTCTGACCTGAAGAATTCCATGAGCTCTATAGTCCATGGGGTCACAAAAAGTCGGACACAACTGAGCGACTTTCACTTTCACTTCACTTTCAGTGCAATCTTAATGGAAAAAAAAGAGATTGAGGGTTTTGATGAGCTTGGTGGTGGTAGTTTAGTTGTTAAGTTGTGTCTGACTCTTATGATCTCATGTTCTGTAGCATCCCAGGATCCTCTGTCCATAGGATTTCCAGGGAATCTTCCCAACCCAGGGATTGAACTCCAGTCTCCTGCATAGAAAGTGGACTCTTTACTGCTGAGCCACAAGGGAAGGTGGCTTTGATGATCTTACCCAAGCCTAATTTCTAGTCTCAATCTGTGTATCCTGGTCCCTGAATCTAGCTTGTTATTTGATTTGTTGATTTTCATCGCTTGACGCAAATAGGAACTGAGACCGGGGCCCAGCCACTCACTCCTCCTGTGTCACTGATACAGTCATTTTATCTGTTAAGTGGCCGTGCTGAACCCCTTCGTTATTGGATAAGGGTTCTCGAGTGTCTGTTGTGTCACTTTAGATATTACAACAGTTGAATTTTTAAAGCCAGCAACATAGATAATAGAATCTTTGGGTTATAGCACATCTACTTTCATTTTCTCCTTTTTATTGACCTGAGGTCCAACAGGAAATCAAGTCATAAATAATGTAAATTTCTTGCCCAAGGTCAAAGAGATGGAAGAACCGAGAACAGCATCTCGGCAGGTCATGTAGTGTTTTTTTCTTACGACGCTACGTGGTCATCTGTGGTTCAGTTCGGCTGTAGTTTCTTTTACATAGAGGGGGAGATCCTGGAACCAGATTTCCTGGGGTCACATTTTAACACTTCAGTTGATTAGCTGGCAGAACTTGCTCCGTTTACTCACCCTCTCTGTGCCTCCATTTCCTCAAACATAAAATTGGAATAATGGTAACAATGAGGGTATCTGCATTTTGCAAAGCCCTTAGGATAATGACTGATGTCCTTATAAAAAGAGGAGATTAGGACATATACATAAACAGAGGGAGGATCACGTGAAGACATAGAGAGAGAAGGCCATCTATAAGCTAAGAAGAGAGATCTCCAAAGAAACCAACCCTGTGGACACCTTGGATTTCCCAGGCCCCCGTATTGTGAGAAAATAAATTTCTGTTGTTTAAGCCCCCCAGCCTTGCTACTCTGTTATGGCAGCCCTGCCATTGGATATTGCTGTCAAACTAATAGCAAGAACAGGAAAGAAACCCACAAGATGGTTGCTAGCACCCCATTGTGGCATGGAATGGGCTTCTCTGGTGGCTCAGTGGTAAAGAATCCACCTGCCAATGCAGGAGGCTCGAGTTTGATCCCTGGGTTGGGAAGATCCCCTGGAGAAGGAAATGGCAGTCCAGTCCAGTATAGCATCACTGACTGAATGGTCATGAATTTGAGCCAACTCAGGGAGATAGTGGAGGACGGAGGAGCCTGGTGGGCTACAGTCCTTGGGATCGCCAAGAGTCGGACATGACATAGTGACTGAATAAGGTGACATGGAATCACTTGGAGGAGGATAGTGACATTAGGTGTTTATGGCTTATTGGGACTGAAACCCAGGTCCGGCAGATATAAGAGCTGAAGAGGCCATTGGCGGTCATCCCCTTCAGATTCTCTCTCAATGGGCAAAGGCTGCCCTCATCCCTTTTCTCAGAACGTTGTTTGTACCCTGCCCCTCATTGTAACTCAATTCCTTGCATTTCTCAATATGTTAAATTGTAAAGATCTCTTTGGAAGGAGACCAAATCTGCCTTCCTCTGCCTCTGAGGAGCTGTATGACTTTGAGCAGACAGCTTACATTCGCCAATCTGTTTCCTCATTTGTGAAATAGAAAAACAATACCCATCCTGCAAGATGGCTGCAAAGATTAAGTGAATCCTTACAGGGTAGTTGGCATATGACGGGAGCTTTCAGCAGTAAATGATGGTTTTAAACCCTGCCCTGTCCCCATTGGCTTTCCATCGTCAGAAAAAGTTATCCCTGGTTTATCATCTTTGTTTACATTTCAAAACGTAATTCATAGTGAGTTTTCCTGCCCAGGGAACTTGAAGAAGACGTTGGGAAGCTTCTTTATTCTTCAGTGAATCCATCTCATCAATAATTTATACATCAAAATATCCATTTTATTAAAGCTTTTTCTTTATCATTTTCTTTTGATGTAGCAAAGGAAATAACTAGGAGGCTAAATTGAATTTTAAAATAAGAAAAGTAGAATGGTGTGTCAATTACTTGTGGGATCAGGCGGATTTATTTTTCCAGGAAATTCAATAGAAGATGAGTTTTCAGTTACATCCATTTTTAAAAAAAAGTCAAACGCTACTTTTGATAGTGGATTAGAATTTTGAAGCAAATAAATACACAGATGTTGGTCAACTGAAGATCAAGTCTGATTACGTGAAAATCTTATGCCTAATGTATGCTGAGAGCACATAAGTTGCAGTGATTTGGTTGGAAATTGGTTTTTTTAAAAAATTTGTTTTAATTGGAAGATAATTGATTTATAATGTTGTGTTGGTTTTTGTCATACATCAACATGAATCAGCCATAGGTATACATATGTCCTCTCCCTCTTGAACCTCCCTCCCACCTCCCATCTCATCCCACCCCTCTGCTGCTGCTGCTGCTGCTGCTGCTGCTAAGTCACCTCAGTTGTGTCTGACTCTGTGCGACCCCATAGACGGCAGTCCACCAGGCTCCCCCGTCCCTGGGATTCTCCAGGCAAGAACACTGGAGTGGGTTGCCATTTCCTTCTCCAATGCACAAAAGTGAAAAGTGAAAGTGAAGTCGCTCAGTCGTGTCCGACTCTTAGCGACCCCATGGACTGCACCCTACCAGGCTCCTCCATCCATGGGATTTTCCAGGCAAGAGTACTGGAGTGAGGTGCCATTGTCCCAAAGCACTAGGTTGAGCTTTCTGTGTTATACAGCAGCTTCCCATTAGCTATCTGTTTTACATATGGTAATATATATGTTTTCAACATTACTCTCTCTATTCGTCCCACTCTCTCCTGTCTCTGCAGTGTCCATAAGTCTGTTCTCTACGTCTGTGTCATTGTTCCTACCCTGGGAAACTGCTTGTGAACACTTCCATCCTGCCAACCCATACATCCAATTTCAGGAAGAAAGTCTTCTACGAAATTACCTGAAAGACATTTACTTTCTTCTCCCTTGTGTAATTAAGTAAACTTCAAAGTCTTTTGGAAGGAAAGAGCGTGGCTATCTCATTCATTATCATTTCTATTTTTTAGAATTTACTGTTTAAGCCAAAGAAATGAATTCTAGGAATTCATGAATGTCAAGTCTTGAATTCAACATTTAGATGATCTGCTTGTTTTTTATTTATAAAGCAAGCTGCTATGTTTGCAATTAATGACCCAAAGAGAACACAAATAGTACATTTAAGACTAATGGGAAAATAAAATTATGAGCTATAAGCAACAAGAGTATGTTGTTTAAATTAAATGTGAATAATAGGACAGTAAGACCCAGCCAATGGACCAGAATTTTAAAAATGTAATTCATAGTGAGTTTCCTTTGAGATGGTTCACTGTGTTCCCAATAAGAGGCAACAGTTCATCTCTATGGCTGGATTCCAGGTGTTCTTGTGTGGCCTGGGATCAGGAAAAGACATTTATAGGGACTTTAACATCCTAAATAGAATTCTCAGATAGTCTCTTAAATTTTATGTCAGAATAACCATTTCTGTCCCTTGAAATGCTAAATCTGGGTTTAGTAAAAGTCTAAACTTCATGTGTCTAAAAGAACATGCTAGACTGATTGTCTGACCCTTTAGTTATAGCTCATCTATACTTAATGAAATGAAAATGTGTGCTATAGTTACTGCTTTTTATCAAAGTTTTAGTGTTTGTCAACTATATAGTTTCAGACCTGAGTGACCAGCTGCTCTGGTTCCTCAAGTTGAGGTAATAGGTCCTTGGCTTAGAATGGCAAGGATGAGGCTTCTGTGACCTCCATCCCCACAGATTCTGGGTCAGTGCATTTGGGATGATGGACACCTCAGGCTAGAATCTGATGCGGCATTGTTCCATGAGTTAGGATTCATCGCCTTCCTTGCCTGAAGTCCATTTAGAGCAACATAAACACTTGATCAAGGAGCTGCAGAAAGCCCTTATTGGGGGATCATCTTCATGGACAATTGCTCCTCTATTCAGTCAGTTCAGTTCAGTCACTCAGTCGTGTCCAACTCTTTGTGACCCCATGGACTGCAGCATGCCAGGCCTCCCTGTCCATCACCAACTCCCGGAGTTTACCCAAACGCATGTCCATTGAGTCGGTGATGCCATCCAACCATCTCATCCTCTGTCGTCCCCTTCTCCTCCTGCCTTCAATCTTTCCCAGCATCAGGGTCTTTTCCAATGAGTCAACCCTTTGCATGAGGTGGCCAAAGTATTGGAGCTTCAGCTTCAACATCAGTCCTTCCAATGAACACCCAGGGCTGATCTCATTTAGGATGGACTGGTTGGATCTCCTTGCAGTCCAAGGGACTCACAAGAGTCTTCTCCAACACCACCGTTCAAAGCATCAATTCTTTGGCACTCAGCTTTCTTCACAGTCCAACTCTCACACCCATACACGACTACTGGAAAAACCATAGCCTTGACTAGACGGACCTTTGTTGGCAAAGTAATGTCTCTGCTTTTCAATATGCTGTCTAGGTTGGTCATAAGTTTCCTTCCAAGGAGTAAGCGTCTTTTTAATTTCATGGCTGCAGCCACCATCTGTAGTGATTTTGGAGCCAAAAAAAAAAAAAAAAAAGTTAACCACTTTTTCCACTGTTTCCCCATCTATTTGCCATGAAGTGATGGGACCGGATGTCATGATCTTAGTTTTCTGAATATTGAGCTTTAAGTCAACTTTTTCACTCTCCTCTTTCATTTTCATCAAGAGGCTCTTTAGTTCTTCTTCGCTTTCTGCCATAAGGGTGGTGTCATCTGCATACCTGAGGTTGTTGATATTTCTCCCAGCAATCTTGATTCCAACTTGTGCTTCATCCAGCCCAGTGTTTTCTCATGATATACTCTGCATTTAAGTTAAATAAGCAGGGTGACGATATACAGCCTTGACGTACTTCTTTTCCTATTTGGAACCAGTCTGTTGTTCCATGTCCAGTTCTAACTGTTGCTTCCTGACCTGCATACAGGTTTATCAAGAGGCAGGTCAGGTGGTCTGGTATTCCCATCTCTTTCAGAATTTTCCACAGTTTATTGTGATCCACACAGTCAAAAGCTTTGGCATAGTCAATAAAGCAGAAATAGATGTTTTTCTAGAACTCTCTTGCTTTTTTCGATGATCCAGTGGATGTTGGCACTTTGGTATCTGATTCCTCTGCCTTTTCTAAAACCAGCTTGAACATCTGGAAGTTCACGGTTCATGTATTACTGAAGCCCGGCTTAGAGAGTTTTGAGCATTACTTTACTAGCATGTGAGATGAGTGCAATTGTGCGGTAGTTTGAGCATTCTTTGGCATTGCCTTTCTTTGGGATTGGAATGAAAACTGACCTTTTCCCGTCCTGTGGCCACTGCTGAGTTTTCCATATTTGCTGGCATATTGAGTGCAGCACTTTCACAGCATCATCATTTAGGATTTGAAATAGCTCAATTGGAACGCCTCTATTAACTGGGAGCAAAAAGATTCCAGAGCTTTCCAACCATAGAAAGACTACTTTTTGACCTTGCTGTGTATGGAATACTAGTTTAGGAGATCTTCTGAATTTTCACCCAGAACTCTGTAAGCAGGAATTCTACTCTTCCAGCCATGACCTGGGGTGGGTGTGCCCTACTTATGACCCTGGCATGCTGGGCAAGTTGAGAGGTAGTCATGCCTTCCCTTGGCATTGGAATGACTGAGCCTCCTTTTTTTAAGATGAGTGGATTGTTCAGAGGGAAATATGCTCAGTTTTGTGATTCCTTTTGTCCTCAGAAGAAGACATGTCAGTCCTTTAGGCCAAGCCTAAGAAACCAGAGATCAAAGTGCCAAGCCTAAGGCCAAGCTTTTCCTGCACTTGGTTGTGAAATGAATTTCTGGAGGGGGACTTCTTATACAGGGACCTGGTGATGTACACGTAATGTTTTCCACAACATCTCTATGCTAAATGCAATCACATAGCCCACAGGGAGGAGCTGGGCACAAGATGCTGAAATGTGATTCTAATGTTTCAGAGTTTTATCTTTTCTTTCTTGAGATTTAGCCAAACTCTTAAAATAAAAACAGAAAATCTTTTATTCTGAAGAATTTCATCATATTTGAAAGTAGAGAAAGCTGTTTGGCAAACCACCATGTCTGCATTTCCTAATTTCAGCAATTATCAACTCTTTAGCCCAAGTTTTGACCTTGGAGATGTTCAGACATTTAACTCTGGATTGCCCAGGTGTTGTTTGGAATCAGGCTGGTCCATGACAGAAGTTGAAATTGGCTTTGAGTGTGCATTAGCCAAGAGAGGCTTAAATCATCTCGTTTCCATTATCAGAGCTTTAGCCCTTTTTTTATTTTGGTTTGGGATTGTCCTCCTAATCCTTTTCAGCATCGCCTTTAGTATGAAGGTGTGGATGAAGAATGCATGAGTGGCTGTGATTCTATCTTAATACAACACAAAACCATAAGAAATGGACAAGGAAGTAGGAGAAGAGGACCCTCGTTCCTGCACGGAACTCTTAGACAAGTCTACCTTTAAGGAGTGGACTATCATGTCAGCTTAATTCAATGAACACTCAAATGTCTATCATGTATGCAGACACAAGGGACCTCCAGTTCTGGTGAAGAACTGCGCAAAGTTTCCAACTCTGTCCATGAGTGACTAGGCACTCTATGTACAAGAGATGCATTCAACCCTCAGGAAGGACATTTTTACTCTATTTTGACATTGTATTTGAAGAAATTTTGTACTATTATTACAACTGAAGGAAATTATGACCAGTGAACCAAGAGAACAGTCAATGATGCTGATAGGGAAGACAGCCAGATAGCAAGGAAGGAGGTAGAAAAACTATAGAAATTTGGAGCTAGAAATCAAATACAGCTGTTGTTGGGGGTTATTTTAGAGCAAGGGTGAGGGGCATCCCAAACGTGGGTCTGTGGTACCCACGGATGATAGCGGTGATGATTGGACAATATGTGAGTGGAATAAGATTTGGAATTGGATGATATGAGTTTAAGCCTTGACGGTACACTTATCAGCTGGAACACCTTAAGCAATTTATCTCACCTTTCTGTTGAGTCTGTTCTCAACTCCTAAAATGGATCTGGGAAGACCCACCTGACAGACATGGTGAAGATTAAAGAGATAATTCAATGTGAGTAAGCTCTATAAACAAAGAGCTTCCGTGTCTAGTTGGCTGAGTTTTCTCTATTCATACTGATGTTACTGGGACAACAAAAAGAGATGTGTGTTTTCTATACACTTTGTTTAAGGGAGCAAGTATATAAGAATTGATAAACTCTAACTCTGAAAGAGAGAAAGAAAGCTCCTCAAAAAAATTCTCTCGGAGGCTTCCATGATGGCTCAGTGGTAAGGAATTCACCTACCAACATAGACACGGGTTCGATTTTTCGATCTGGGAAGATCTCACATATGGCAGAGCAACTAAACTCAGCGGCCACAACTACTGAATCTGTGCTCCAGATCCCAGGAGCGGCAGCTACTGAGCCCATGTGCCTGAACTACTGAAGCCCACACAGCCTAGCGCCCGTGCTCCAAAACAAGAGAAGCCGCCACAGTGAGAAGCCTGAGCACTGCAATTGGAGCATAGCCGCCACTCGCCACAACTAGAGAAAAGCTTGAGGGCAGCCTCGAAGACCCGGCACAACAAATAAATGAAATAAATAGATAAATAAAAAACCAACTTTGCTCTCGGGACTTCCCTGGTGGTCCAGTGATTGGGACTCTGCTCTTCCACTGAAGAGGGCAAAAGGTTGATCTTTGGCCTGGAAACTAACATGCCATAAGCCGCATGGTGCAGCCAAAACAAAACAAAACAAAACCAAGACATAGGTTAGTGCTATCAGAGTGGGTTAAACTTCTCAAGGTTGATAGAATAGTTTACAAATGTCAGTAATCGAACACAGTATTTTTACAACAAATACACTAAAAATAGGGTTTCCTAATAAATACTATGGCCCCTTATAATTCAAAGTCTTGAAACTATTTTTAAAAAATCCCGTTAATATTATAGGAAAGCTCTTCATTCTTTCCAAATGGACTTCGGAATCCAGGTGGACTTTAGAAGTGATCTAACTTTATGGGCAGCATGGCACAGAATACACAAAGATATAACTAAAATTTTATGGTCACGAGTGTGTAAACTGTTGTTAATCTTCTTCCTCATCCATCAGTCAAAGTTTAAGAATCAGTTCGGCGCTTTGCTTGGTCAAAAGCTGTTGTTTCAACAATTTCTTAATATTTCTGTCAAGCTTCTTGCTTAAAACAAAACAAAACACGTGGCTTTCATTTTAGCTTTCAATTCATTCAATTATACTTCAAATATATATATATATATATATATATATATATATATGCACACACATACATGAATTCAGTCAATACTAACTCAAAGATATTTGATTTGGGGCTTTCCATAATTTATTTTCACAAGCAACATATTTTCCATGGAACATGCCAGATGAATTATATGCAAAATGTATCCCTTGAATGACCAAAGAAATTTATCTGCAAAATGGAATGACTGGATGCAAACCGAGTAAATTTTAGAGGACAGCTGCCAAAAATAATGACATGGAGTAATTTATTACAATGCTGAGGCCAAGTTTGGAACTGTGTGTACAGTGTATGTACAGCTTTTACATTCAAAGGCGGTCACAACTCTGTGGAGATGCACAAGGGGGTCTGGACAGTCTCCTGCAAATACCAAAGTTGTGCACCATTGTCCATTTGAGCAAGGACAAGATTTTCCATAGAAAATAGTTCTATTTTAAAATTTTTATTAATTATTTTATTTATATTTATTTATTTAATATTTTTATTAAATATTTTATTATTTTTATAGTTGATTTACAATGTTGTGTTAGACTCTGGTATACAGCGTGGTTCAGTTATATGTATATGTATACCTATATATTCTTTTTCATATTCTTTCCATTATGGTTTATTACAAGATATTGACTATAGTTCCCTGTGCTATACAGTAGGCCCTTTTTGTTGATCTGTTTTATATATAGTAGTTTGCATCTGCTAATCCCAAACTCCTAATTTATCCCTTCCCCACCCTTTTTCTGTTTGGTGATGATAAGTTTGTTTTCTATGTCTGTGAGTCTGTTTATGTTTTGTAAATAAGTTTGTTTGTATCGTATTTTAGATTCCATATATAAGTGATAGCATATGGTAGTTGTCTTTCTTTTTCTGACTTACTGCACTCATCATGATAATCTCTGGGTCCATCCATGTTGCTGCAAATGGTATTCTTTTGTCCTTTTTTTATGGCTGAGTAACATTCCATTGCTATGTGTACCACATCTTCTTTTTTCTTAAAAAAAATAGATTTATTTATTTATTTTATTATTTTGCTGTGGTGGTTCTTCATTGCTGCATACGGGCTTTCTCTAACTGTGGTGAGTGGGGGGTAGTCTTTGTTGCAGTGTGCAGACTTCTCACTGCGGGGACTTCTCTTTTTGTGGAGCATGAGCCCTAGGTCCACGTGCTTCAGTAGTTGTGGCTCGAGGACTCAGAGCTCAGGCTCAGTAGCTGTGTACACAGGCTTAGTTGCTCCACGGCATGGGGGATGTTCTCAGACCAGGGATCAAACTGGTGCCCCCTGCTTTGCAAAGCAGACTCTTAACCAGTGGACCATGAGGGAAGTCCCTGTACCACATGCTTTTTTGATCATCTGTTGATGGGCATTTTGTTTGCTTCCGTGTCTGGGCTATTGTAAGTAGTGCTGTAATGAACACTGAGGCACATGGATCTTTTCAAATTGGAGCTTCCTACAGATATATGCCCATGAATGGACTGGCTGGATCATATGGCAACTCTATTTTTGGTTTTTGAGGAACCTCCATACTGTTTTCCATAGTGGCTACATCAATGTACATTCCTACCAGCAGTGTAGAAGGGTTCCCTTTTCTCCACACTCCCTAGCATTTGTTATTTGTAGGCTTTTTAATGATGGCTATTCTGACTAGTGTGAGGTGGTGGTACCTCATTGTAATTTTGATTTGCATTTCCCTAATAATTAGCAAAGTTGAACATCTTTTCATGTGCCTATTGGCCATCTGTAAATAGATGCCTTTCTCTGCAGAAGTATCTATTTAGGTAGAAGACAGTTCCAGAAAAGGAGTCTTCCTAATTACAAGGCTGCTTTTCTAATAGTCCTTGATGAGCTTTCCTCAGCATGCAATTATTAATAGTGTCTACAAACACACACAAAAGGGAAAAAAAACCTCACAACTTTATGAAAAAAACAGGAATCAATTACTGCTAGAAGGTAGAGGGAACTTCCATTTGCCACAAGGAGGTGTGAGGTGATAGGAATAGAAGGCAGACAATTTAACTTAAACAGAAGAAGCTGCTACTCTTATTTCTGTTGTTCTGGTTCCTAAGACATAATTGATGAGTGTATCCTTAAACTAAAGAGGACTTGGTTTTGCAGTTTGTAAGGATTTGTCACATTCCCTCAACAACAACAAATTCAACTAACAAAAGAAATACACCTACATAAAATCTGGCTGTTTTGGTTGAGCTAAATGTCATGTTTGACTGTTTGACTTCTTGACAGGTTGCTGAAATCAGAGTTCCATCCACTCCTGGTTTAGCCCCTTGTGACAAAGTGCATCCTTTTATGGTGTAAGGGCTTCCCTGGTGGCTCAGATGGTAAAGAAATCGCATGCAACGTTGGAGACCAGGATTCGATCCCTGGGTTGGGAAGATCCCCTGGAGAAGGGAATGGCTATCCACTTCAGTATTCTGGCCTGGGAAATTCTATGAACTGTATAGTCCATGGGGTCGTGAAGAGTCGGACTCAACTGAGTGACTTTCACTTTCACTTTTATGGTGTAAACTATGATCTCACCAGGCAAGGGACAGTTTTTCTTAGAAAAGGAGTCTGTGGGGATAGGGCATGTTAGGTGGAAGTCACAGAAATATAAGTAGAATGCAGTCATAAAATACAAGTAGAATAAAAATACAAGAAGAATTCAGCCATAAAACAGTTTGACTTAATGACCTCTGTGGACTTTCCTTCTGATAATATAAGGAGTCAGTAGTAGGGAATTTAAACATTCAGTTCACATACTGATAGGTTAGAATATCCTATCAGTTGATTTTTAAAAATAGAAGCTAAGGTGTGTGTGTGCTCAGTCGTGTTCAACTCTTTGCGATGCCATGGGCTATAGCCATGGCTATACCCACCAGGCTCCTCTGTCCGTGGAATTTTCCAGGCAAAAATACTGCAGTGGCTGCTCTTTCTACTCCAAGAAGCTAAAATGGCATTTGATAAAATTTGATTGTCATTCCAAGTGTTCTACTTAGTGAATTCTGTAAATTTCCCTTTGAAATCAAAATTATTCTGGATCTACATCGATGTCACCATGAAGACTAGAGAAGGCAGCATTATCATGATTTGCAAATGCTGTTCCCTTCTTTTGGGGAGGGAGGTTGTTTTATCTAGAAAACCCAACAGAATCAACTGAAACCTTTGACCTGTATCAACTGAAACCTCTGACTCTGAGAGTCAAGATGGAGACAGGCACTAGCATTTTACTCATCAGTGATAATCCCCAGCTAGGATGATGGGAATTACAGGAAAGGGAGGAGGAAAGAATCTCATCGGCAATAGCTACAAATAAACCTAAACATTCAGGAGTAATCTAATCAAGAGATGGACAATAAATAGAAAACCTGATTAAGAGACAAAAATCAAAGAGAAGAAGAGCAATCTTTTTGTTTTTTTAGGACAGAAAATGTGGTGTAGTGCTTGGTGGGGTGGTGGGTACTGGATGAGATCCTGAGAGTCTCTATAAGATCAAGGGGTACCCCCTTGCCCCCCGCCACACACACACACACACACACACACACACACCAAGGCCCCTCTTCCACCACAGAGAGAGGGAGGCGGGGCTGGGAGTGGCCGTGGGCGGGGCTTTGAAACACTTTCCTGATGTTGCGGGGCTTGAGGAAAGCTGGAAAAGGTGCTTTGGGCTGTTTTTTTTTTTTTTTTTCAAACTTTGAACGTTTTGTTTTGAATTGGGGTACAGCCAGTTAACAATAGTGGTAGTTTCAGGTGAACAGTGAAGGGACTCAGCCATACATATACATGTATCCATCCTCCCCAATTCTGTTTTGATTTTTTTAAGCAGTAAACTTTATTTATACCATTCTCCTTTGCCTCCTCCCGTCGATTCTTCATGAGAATCTGCAGTCCCATCTACACAGGCTTCGGACCCAGATCTGTGTCTATTTTAGACACATCAGCCTCAGGCCAGCATTAGGAAGAGAGCAGGGAGGCTCAGTTTATTGAGATTATACAGCTGCCTTAGAAATGAAGCGTCCAATCAAATTCAGTTTTCTGGGGACTTCCCTGGTGGTCCAGTGGTTAAGGATTCAGACTCTGGAGGGGGAACTAAGATCCCGCATGCCGCAGAGCAGCAAAGCCCATGCACCTCCAGGAAAGACCCCGTGTGCTGCAAGTAAGACCCAACACAGTCAAAGAGATAAGTAAACAGATTTTAAACTTCAGCTCGCTGGGTCTGAGTTATGGTCCTTTACTAGTATAACAAACCGAATGAAATGGTTCCTATCATTTTCCTTCACACTCAGTTCATCTACGTGGTTGTATGTTGAAGCTAATTTCCAGGGTGATTCGGTAAATCCTCTCAGTGCTCCAGAAAGGCGGGCGTGGTAACACATTTGGTGATGATATGTCCCACATGCTATCTGTGCTGAAGGCTTTTAGTTGGAGTGACATCTAATTTAATGGCTGTAGCACAATATATCCGCTCTAGCAAAATTGTCATTTCCCTATCAGGTCAGCAAGACTTTATTTTTTTGCCTGAAATAATTATTATTTCCATTTCTGGTTTAGGAAGATTGAAAACCATTGGGATTCATATCAGTAAAAAGACATGTTTGAAATGAAACTGTAAAGAAATAGACTATTCTTCTGAAAGCTTTGATTTTAGTCAGATCATGGTGTAAGAGATATGATAAAAATACTCAGTGTTGGTATAATTATAAAAATGAGAGGTATGTTTGAACTTTGAGTTTCACAGCTAATGCACACATTTTAGAGGGCTCAGGTATTATATACTGTATGTTTGTGTTTTAGGCAACATTTTCCTGTAACTGTGATGATCAATACACGGGTACTTTCTGTGAAGAATTTGATGCGTGCCAGAAGAAACCCTGCCAGAACAATGCCAGCTGTATTGATGCAAATGAAAAGCAAGATGGTGGCAACTTCACCTGTGTCTGCCTTGCTGGTAAGGTTTCCATAGTTCAGAGTTACTGTGTGTCTCTCTGTAGAACAGACACTTACTTATTAATTAACAATGGTCAGACAATACATTGTCCAGCTGTTGGACAGGTGCCTCCCAGGTCTCATTTAGTTCCATCAGTCCAGCTTTATGTCACTGGGAATGGAGGAAGGAAGCTGCCTTGGGGATAAACATTGTGTCCCTTGGCTGTTTTTCTGACATTAGGATGTTTCTCTCTTAGCATTCTACCATTTCTCTTCTGGGACAATGATATTCCTGGTCAAATAGAGGCCTGGATATTTCAAAGACAATTCTTCAAATATGTTCTGAGTGTGGGCTGCCACTGTGCTGGCTGATTTTTGCTAAGTTACTTAAGAAGGATTTAGGCTGAACTAGGCAGGTGGGTAGGTAATGCCACCCTTGTTCATGTATCGGAGAAGGCAATGGCACCCCACTCCAGTACTCTTGCCTGGAAAATCCCATGGACAGAGGAGCCTGGTAGGCTGCAGTCCATGGGGTCGCTAAGAGTCGGACATGTATGTTCATTAGTCCAAGTTCCTGGAACACCATCCTGCACAATTGGGCAAGTCTTTAATACTCCCTGGTTAGTATGGGGGATTCACTGACCCTGCATGAGACTTTCACACCCTCAGAACATAAAGGGTGACTCCTAAGAAAGTGAAGTGGACAGTGTGTCCACAGACCTCTGTTCTCTTGCAGTCATCTTATTGATGACTCAGCCAAATCGGTTATAAACCCTTAAGGAACAGGAAATGGCATTTTACCAGTGAACATTTTGATATAACTGTTTCTATGCAGCTTAAGAGCAAACACCAAATTATTCCCTTTTTTAGCATCAATAATGTGTAAAACTGACATCATCTTCCCCTTTCCATCTCATCCTCTTGCCAACCTCTGCCACTGGGCAGGGATTCAGGGTGATGTAAGGGCTGGGGATGGAGAGACGGATGGAGTGAAGTGGGAGTTGGGGCGATTAACTGCTCAGTGTAAGGTCCATCAGTGCAGAAATTCGTAAACAAAGAGGTAAAAGTTCTTCACTCATCTATCGCAGCTCAAACTTTATAAGGTCATAAGAGTAGGTTAATAGTTTGGTTTATGTTTTCCAGACCAGTGTTTGTGTGTGTGTGTGTGTGTGTGTGTGTGTGTATCTATGTGTGAGTATGGATATTTCCCTTGCAGATCAAATGATTGTTTTTCCGTATGTTAAAAAAGTGATTATAATATACATACTGTTCTACAACTTACTTTTTTCAGTGTTTACCAGTTGATCACAAGTATATTTCCATGTCAGTGTATGCAGAGCTACCTTATTCATTCTAATAGTTCCATCACATGTTTCCTAACATTGTATGTCCAGGCCAAACTGCTGCCTATTTTCAGTCTCTGCTCGTATGTTCCAGGCCACCTTAAGCTCAGTTATTCCAAAACTGAGCTCATCGTATCTCCAACTCCACACACACAGCTCAGCTTCCGGTGTTCCATCTGTTTCTACGAGCCTGACCTCTACAAGTCGCCCTGGTTGCCCCCCACCTCCTGCTCTTCCTGCCTCCAAGTGTTCTCCATCTTTCCCTCTAAAGACTTCTCAAATCACTCCCCTCTCTGCAGCCCCATCGCCACTGCCTTTGCCCCTTGCCTGTGTGACCGAGATAACCTCTCACATTATCTCTGTCTGCTCTTGTCCATGCCACACACTGGAGCCAGAGCGACCACACCGAAGTGAGCCCTGGTTCTCGTTATGTCAGTTCCCCGACCCAGACGCTCCGTTCTCCTGGGTGATTATCTTCCGCTGCAGATCTGATCTGATGTTGTTGCTTTCCATTTAATCCCCTTCTTCCCAGGGCTCTTGGGATGAAGGCCAGAATCCTCCACCTCATTCTCCTCTGTGATCTGTTGCTCACCCCACTTTCCAGCCCCATCTCACCCCCCTGCTCCCTTTTCTCGGGGACCAGCCACCTTGGCTTTCATCTCCCTGGGTGCTGGAGCTGCTGCAGGACCTCGTCTGCTTCATTGTGCCTGGACAGCTTTCCCTGCTGCCTCCCTTTTGCCAGGTTTCTATTTTGGATTTCATTAAATACCTGCTTTCCTTAGGAAGTCTCAGTTGAATGCTTCAATCTAGGTCTCCTTCCCTTTTCCTCTTTTGTAGCTGCGTGTTCCTTTCCTTCACAGCCCTCTCCTCTTTGCAGTGGACGTGTGCACGTGTGATTCTTTGGTTTCTGCCTGTCTCCCTATCTGAATCAATCCCATGAGCACACAACCTGAATTATTTCTGTTCTACACCGTGTCCCACTGTGTCTGATGAGTCCTGGATGCTCAGACAATGTGTTGATGCGGTGAATTAATGAAAGGGTATGAAGTGGCCTGATGTTTTAAACAATTCCTCTATTGATGAGTCTTTAAGAGAGTTTAAATTTCTCTGTTATAAGTGATGCTAGGATGAATCAAGATCCTTTTATACATAGTCTTAATCAGAACTGGTAGGTGGAGCTTGTTACTGTTTGAACTGAAATGATTTCTGTTTGATGCTTTTTTTTTTTAATCCAAGTCTGTTCTCAGAGGAGACTTTTCTATTTTTAAAGAATGCAGGTACACAGAATTGGAATGACCATAATGCTTGGTTTGTGATACTCTCTCATCTTGTCCATAGCATACTTTTATCTATTTACTTAGCTATTTCAATATACAGTAATCAGTGGTGGAACCACCATTATAAGCAAAAATTAGACCTGATAACTAACCATATAGTCCCCTCACCAGCCCGTCTCTCAGTCTCCATTCTCCATCCAAAGTTAACAGTCACCCTGAATCTTGAGTTGATCCATCCTTTGTCTTCCTTTTTATATGATCTTAATATTTGCATGGCTTCCGAGGTGGCGCAGTGGTGAAAAATCTGCGTGCCAATGCAGGAGATGCAGGAGACATGGATTTAATCCCTGGATTTGGAAGATCCCCTGAAATAGGAAATGGAAACCCACTCCAGTATTCTTGCCTGGAAAATCCCATGGACAGAGGAGCCTGCAGAGCTACAGTCCATAGGATTGCAAAGAGTTGGACACGACTGAGTATGCATGCTTGCATAAACATTTACATGTTTTCATAGAAAATTTTTATTTTTGTTTTAACTGTTCTCAAATTTATAAAAATGGTATCATGCATGAATCGTTATGGTATCATGCATATACTTGTCTGGTGCTTACTTTTTTCACTTAATACTGTGTTACTAAAATGCGCCTATATGAAGCCTTCTTTTGGAAGGCTATATAAAATTTCATTGCTCTGTTCTCCTGGAGACAGGCACCAGTAAGTACATTCTTGTGTATTTTCTCTGGAATATGTGCCAGGGGTTGTTTGAGGTTGAACCTAGAAGTGGAATTGCTGGAAAATATGCTTGATCATCATGAGAAACACTGGGCTGGAAGAAGCACAAGCTGGAATCAAGATTTCTGGGAGAAATATCAATAACCTCAGATATGCAGATGAGTCCACACTTAAGGCAGAAAGTGAAGAAGAACTAAAGAGCCTCTTGATGAAAGTGAAAGAGGAGAGTGAAAAAGTTGGCTTAAAGCTCAACGTTCAGAAGACTAAGATCATGGCATCTGGTCCCATCACTTCATGAGAAATAGATGGGGAAACAGTGCAAACAGTGTCAGACTTTATTTTGGGGGGCTCCAAGATCACTGTTGATGGTGATTGCAGCCATGAAATTAAAATACGCTTACTCCTTGGAAGGAAGGTTATGGCCAACCTAGATAGCTTATTTAAAAGCAGAGACATTACTTTGCCAACAAAGGTCCGTCTAGTCAAGGCTATGGTTTTTCCAGTGGTCATGTATGGATGTGAGAGTTGGACGATGAAGAAAGCTAAGTGCCGAATAATTGCTGCTTTTGAACTGTGGTGTTGGAGAAGACTCTTGAGAGTCCCTTGGACTGCAAGGAGATCCAACCAGTCCATCCTAAAGGAGATCGGTCCTGGGTGTTCATTGGAAGGACTGATGTTGAAGCTGAAACTCCAATACTTTGGCCACCTCCTGCGAAGAGTTGACTCATTGGAAAAGACCCTAATGCTGGGTAGGATTGGGGGCAGGAGGAGAAGGGGACGACAGAGGATGAGATGGTTGGATGGCATCACCAACTCGATGGACATGGGTTTGGGTAAACTCCGAGAGTTGGTGATGGACAGGGAGGCCTGGCGTGCTGCGATTCATGGCGTCGCAAAGAGTTGGACACGACTGAGGGGCTGAACTGAACTGAACTGATGCTTGACCAATCGTAGGAGATCATGCCAGACTGTTTTCCAAAGTGGTGACACTCATATATACTCCCACATGAAATGCATAAGTGCAGTTATGGATTCAGATCCTCTACAGTACTGTGTAGGGTCAGAAGTTTTCATTTTTGCACAATGAATGGGTGTAGAAAAGGTGCTTCATTGTGGTCTCTGCACTTTGTGGTTTACTAAGGATGCTGAGGTCCTCTTTCTGTGTTTATTTCTCGTTTTTGTATCTCTCACTCAAATTTGTGTGTGTGTGCGCTCTTCTTGTTGGCTTGCAAAAGTTGTTTATTTTTTGTTCTAATCATTTGTCAGTTGCATGGATTGCACATATTTTCTCCAAGTTTGTAATTTGTCTTTTCCCTTTGAGGGATTTTTAAAAATCATTGTTGTTGCTGTTCAGTCACTAAGTCATATCCGATTCTTTGCTACCCCATGGACTGCAGTGCGCCAGGCTCCCCTGTCCTTTTCTGTCTCCCAGGGTTTGCTCATATTCATGTCCATTGAGTTGGTGATGCTATCTAATCATCTCATTCTATGCCTCCCCCTTTTCCTTTTCAGATTTTCCCAGCGTCGGGGTCTTTTCCAGTGAGTTGGCTCTTCCCATCAGGTGGCTAAAGTATTAGAGCTTCAGCTTTAGCATCAGTCCTTCCAATGAATATTCAGGGCTCAGTTCCTTTAGGATGGACTGGTTTGACCTCCTTGCTGTCCAAGGGACTCTCAAGAGTCTTCTCTAGCACTACAATGCTAAAGCATCATTTCTTTGGTGCTCTGTCTTCTGTGGTGATTTTGGAGCCCAAGAAAATAAAGTCTGTCACTGTTTCCACTTTCTCCCCTTCTATTTGCCATGACGTTATGGGACCAGATGCCATAAACTTCATTTTTTGAATGCTGAGTTTTAAGCCAGCTTTTTTACTCTCCTCTTATACCCTCATCAAGAGGCTCTTTAGTTCTTCACTTTCTGCCATTAGAGTGGTATCATCTGCATATCTGAGACTGTTGATATTCCTCCTGGCAATCTTGATTCCAGCTTGTGCTTCATCCAGTCTGTATATAAGTTAAATCAGAAGGGTTACAATATACAGCCTTGACATACTCCTTTCCCAATTTTGAAC
Organism: Okapia johnstoni; assembly: GCA_024291935.2. Classification (NCBI taxonomy): domain Eukaryota; kingdom Metazoa; phylum Chordata; class Mammalia; order Artiodactyla; family Giraffidae; genus Okapia; species Okapia johnstoni. The sequence goes on along the minus strand of CM044319.1, from coordinate 87,713,856 downwards.
CAGTCCGTCGGTCCATGTCTGGTTCTAACTAACTTTTGCTTCTTTACCTGCATACATATTTCTCAGGAGGCAGGTCAGGTGGTCTGGTATTCCCATCTCGTGAAGAAATTTCCAGAGTTTGTTGTGATCCACACAGTCAAAGGCTTTAGCATAGTCAATGAAGCAGAAGTAGATATTTTTTTGGAATTCTCTTGCTTTTTCTTTGATCCAGTGGATGCTAGCAATTTGATCTCTGGTTCCTCTGCCTTTTCTAAACTCAGCTTGAACATCTGGATATTCTCAGTTCATGTACTGCTGAAGCCTAACTTGAAGGATTTTGAGCATAACCTTGCTAAGCATGTGAGATGAGTGCAACTGTACGGTAGTTTGAACATTCTTTGGCACTGCCGTTCTTTGGGATTGGAATGAAAACTGACACTTTCCAGTCCTGCGGCCACTGCTGAGTTTTCCAAATTTGCTGACATATTGGGTCCAGCGCTACAGCCTTGTCGTGGTGAAGGGCTTGCATAATTCAGTGTATAGCCTGTGCAGGGCTACCCAAGTTGGACAGGTCATACTGAAGAGTTCTGACAAAACGTGGTCCACTGGAGGAGGGAATGGCAAACCACTCTAGTTTTTAAATTGAAGTATAGTTTATTTACAGTGTTGTATTAGTTTCAGGTGTGAATATATTGAGCATAGTTCCCTGTGCTATACAGTAGGTCCTTGCAGTTGTCTAGTTTATATAAAGAGTGTCTATATGTTAGAACACAGTTTAAGCAACTTTAAATAATCTCCACTGGTGTTTACATGGTGCTGATTTCTGAGGTTCTTGAATGGCATAGAATCTCTGTCATCTTATACTTTATCCAAAGGTGGCTTCACATTGGCTTGGTCTTTCAGCCATCCTGCTTCTATCAGGGTCTCCCTGACTCCCAGAAACTCCTTCACTGGCCTTTCCCAGAGCTGGGTTCCCATGGGATTCCTTCCCCCAGAGCCTCCATTCTTCCTCCTGCTCTAGAACATCCCAAGCAGAGGTGGAAGAGATCTAGGAACTCTGGTACTTAACTCTGTCTTTGCTCAGCTGCTACCTAACTTGTTCCTGCAGTTCTCTTAGGCACGTTCCTATTTGATCAGTTCTCATGTCCTATGGAACAACTGCTCTTCCCACTTTTAGCATCTACCTCTCTGTCTGCTTTTTAAAAAATTTAATTTAATTTTGCTGTACCATGCATTATGTGGGATCTTAGTTCCCTGATCAGGGATTGAACCTGTGCCCGCTTTGGGAAGCATGGGGTCTTAACCACTGGACTGCCAGAAAACTCACACTCCATCTTCTTTCCACTGTATTACACACATACATGCAGACACACACAGATGTATGCACACATGAATAGCTAGTGTTTATTCAGTGTCACAGAGGAGCCTGGTATGCTACAGTCCATGGGGTCACAAAGAGTCATACATGACTTAGCAACTGAACAACACCAACAGCAACATTCAGTGTTAACCATGTGCCAGGGCTGGGCTAAGTGCTTTCCAATGCCGCTCTTAGAACAATCTCTGGGTTAAATACTCAGTTATACTGATTTCATAGGTGAGAAATCTAGGACACAGAGAATGTGCTAACTTGGTCAAGAATATTAGGGTGACATGGAACTGTACTGCAGGAACACACCAATTCCCAAATCTCCCGAATTCCAAGGAAAGACTCATTTCCACCTTGTCATAGTCTGATGAAGGCCTTTGATCTCCAGGTGGCAACTCAGGGATCTGAAGGGTCTGTGTGATGTTCTGAGCACAGTGCCTGGACGTGTCTAAGATCATTTCTGCTACCTGCCATTTGCCAAAATCTGGTCACTTGGTCCCTAGAGGCTCTGCCTGGGAAGGGAGTCAGTGTGGTGAGCATACTTATGGTCTCTGCTGTGCTGGGTACATGTGCCAGTATCTGTTGCACTGGGATTTGAACCCAGGTCCTCTGTCTGCATCCCAAGCCCATGTTCTTGATCATCTTAGCACACTCTTTTCCTGTATGTGCAGCCACACTGTGAGCTGAGGATTTTCCTGGTACAAACATGTGATTCAAGACCACGTCATGCTTTCAACTTTCTCCTATCAAGTAGAACTCTTCTGAAGAGCAGAAACATTAGGCCATTTTGTCTCCAGAGGGGGGACTAGATGCTTGAAATGAGGTATTTTCTACTCAGTTTAGTCCTGAATGTCCTTGAAAACCTCATGCTTCCATGGGAAGAGTTCTATTTCCTTTGTGAAAAAAAACTATTTACAGGTTAATTAACATCAACTAATTGACCTCTGAAGCTCCAGCTCTGTGCGTAAGAACCCTCCAACAGTGGGAAGTGTGTTTCCTTTTGAAAATTTATCCCGCTGTGCTTTCATTTTTGCAAGTCTGATCATGAGGCATGGTTTTGTTTGATGAATGAATTAATTCAAGCCAGGTTCTTGTCAGCAGAGAACAGAAGTTTCAGAAAGTCTCTTCACAGAAACGTTGTCTTGATGCCATGCTCATTTCTCTTGGGAACATTTCTCAGTAAGTAAAAATATTATTTTCAGCAAAGAAGCTTTTGCTCCGCTTTTGATAATGTTTTGATATTTTGCTTTAATTTTTACATCAAGCCAGTACAGAGAGGATTTTTGCATCATCAGTAATCCAGAGATGTTCGAATATGGCGGCTTGGATGTTGAATCAATTAAGTAATAATCTCTGCTGTAGTTTTCATTTTGATTTTTGTGCCCATTTCTTGGAAACAGGAGTTAATTTTCTTAAATAGTGAAACACTGATAAATATTTTATACATATGTGTACAATGTAAGATGAATTGTAGATTATGGTCAATCAAATTTCTATTTGGGGGGGAATTTTTATCGAGGGTGATTGATATTTTTCTGGAAACATTTTAGCAATATTTTCAAAAGGAAGGGGATTGTCAGTAGTACCAAATTCTGCAGGAGGAGCTAAGGGAAGGTTATTGACTGTAGCAACAGGCTTGTCCAAGCCATTGGTGGCCTCCAGTTTACACTGAGGTGATAAGGGCACCTCAGAAGCTTTGAGGTCTCCCTGAAAGACAACATCCAGGGGTAGAGGCCAGGAAGGGTACCTGGAAGTTACCAACATGCTGAAGTGTGACCCACAGTGGAGACAGTCACAGCCACTTGGTTTTTATGTGGTCTAGAAGCTTCCCTGGTGGCTCAGATGATAAAGAATCCACCTGCCAATGTAGGAGACACAGGTTCCATCCCTGATCTGGGAAGATCCCACATGCGGCAGAGCAACTAAGCCCAGGCACAACAACTATTGAGCCTGCGCTCAGTCCACGTGCCCTAGAGCCTGTGCCCACAACAACTGAAGCCACCACAGTGAGAATCGTGTGCATCACAATGAGAGAGTAGCCCCTGCTCGCCACAACCAGAGAAAAGCCCGTGAAACAATGAAGACTCAGCACAGCTAAATATAAATAAATAAAATTATTTTTAAAAAATGAGAACACAAATTCCAATTCTGTTGACATGTCTGACACAGAGTAGGTGCTTAATAAAGACTTGTTGAATGAATGAATGAATAGAATGAGATGGAATTCTAACCCAGGGCACCTAGATATGTATTGAGGGCTGGCTTCCCTTATTCTCTCTTTACACATGTTGTGTTTTTTCCTTCCACATCAGACTGTGGCTGGCCTGGGAGTTGTGCTGATCTATGATATGACTCTCCATCCCGGGTTGGTGCCACGGCCTGTGCTTTGCTCATAGTAGACACAGAATTTAACTTCTTTAATCAGGATGTATTTTATAAAAGCCTCCTAATTCTGAGAAGGTGATTTTTTCCTCCGAGGAGCTATTCCTTTTTTTCTGAAAAGAATGGCTGTGATGCACCACTGCCACAATTTTGGAAGTGTTGTACAAAGCCTGTCTCAAGTCAGTGTGCTTCATTGTTTCGCCTAATTGATGATTTCAGCCTATTTTAAAAACTCATCATTTCCGGGGCGAGGGGAACTTAGCAAATGTTGCCATCCCAGCTTCACTCTTTTAAACACTGAGGTGCCTTTGAGTGAGGTTTGAAGTGGGTCAGTTCTTCCTGGAGAAAAATCCTGAGTGGAATTTGCTGGGTCCCTACACCCACTCTCGCTCAGCTTGAGCACTGAGTTCTTGAGCAGATGAGCGCAGATTGTAAGAGGTGGGTTAGTTCAGTTTCAGGATGGAAGGGGCCTTGGAAGGAGCCTCGGAATCCACCTACTCATCTTTCTCTCTCCTTCCCTCTGGATCTTATGCTTCCACACTTTTCTGTCTTTCTCACCCTGCCACCCTCCTCCCCCATTCCATCCCTGATTTCTAGTCTGTAAGGACTGGAGGTCTCAGCTTAAAACCAGTCCCTCAAACAAGTAAGGATTTCGTAAGTCCTTGGGGCAGCTCCGTGTGCTCACCTCCTCCCTCCCTCCCCCTCCTCTCCCTCCTTCCCTCTCTCCTCCTCTTCATCACTGCTCTATGTCCAATTCATAATTTTCTATTGGACTCTAAAGAAAGCTGAGCGCCGAAGAATTGATGCTTGTGAACTGTGGTGTTGGAAAAGACTCTTAAGAGTCCCTTGGACTGCAAGGAGATCCAACCAGTCCATCCTAAAGGAGATCACTCCTGGGTGTTCATTGGAAAGACTGATGTTGAAGCTGAAACTCCAATACTTTGGCCATCTCATGCAAAGAACTGACTCCTTGGAAAAGACCCTGATGCTGAGAAAGATTGAAGGCGGGAAGAGAAGGGGACGACAGAGGATGAGATGATTGGATGGCATCACCGACTCAATGGACATGAGTTTGAGTGAACTCTGGGAGCTGGTGATGGACAGGAAGCCTTGGCTGCTGTCCAGCAGCTGCTGCAGTCCATGGGGTCGCAAAGAGTTGGACATGACTGAGCAACTGAACTGACATATCATGAATCTACTTCTCCAAGGTCATGAGTAACGTCCTGCTCACTGATGTCCAGCGCTCTTTCTTAGCCCTCCTCTCTCTTGCAGCCTCTCTCTCCTGGCTTACAGAGGACTTCCCTGTGTCCATTCTCCCGAGACGTCTCCAGCCTCTTCCCCCACTACCTTTCCACATTCTATCTCTAGAGCTCGGTCCTTACCACCCGCTTCAGCTGCCTTCTCCTTCCTGGGGCAGCAGCCACTCGTTCCGAGCTGTCACTTCTAAGTGGATGGCTTCCAGACCCATCCTTGCAGTCTGGCCAGTCACCCCGTCCCAGAACCTGCACTGGGCTCAGAGTGATGCTCTGCTAACCCTCAGCCCCTCCTCAACTCAATTCCAGACCCTCCTCCATCAGCCTCCCACACATGCTTTCAAGCCTCGCTCTTCCACCATGGCTCTAGGTTCCATCATCAGTGCCGTCACTTCCCTCATCTCTCGGGCTGCAATCTCAGTCCTGACTCTTGCTGCCCCACCCAACTTTGTTTATTTCTGGACAGTCTCCCCGTTTGCTCCGTTTATGATGGTTCCCCATCTGCTGTGTATGCTGCTTCCTCTTCGGGTGCCCTGATTCAAACCTTGTCATCTGCTGCCTGAATGACTGCGATAAGCCTGTCACCCTCGGCCACGCTGCCTTGCTTACGACTGTAGTGCAACCTGCCAGAAACCCAGGACCGGAGCCCAGCCGAGGGAGAACAAAGCCTGCTCTTGCTACTCATCCTCTGTGTGACCTCAGGGAAAATTAATCTCACTGGGTCTCAGCTTTGTCTCTGTGAATCAAGCTGGGTGACAGAATCCACAGCTCACAGTTCAGCGGATAAGTGATGCACGCGGTGTGCTTAGAAGGGTACCTGGGGCGCTTGGCGAGTGTCATTGGATCTTACTGTTGTTACTGTTGTCGAGCCCATAGTCGGATGCCTTGCACAGAGTGCTTCTGCTCTTTCCTCTGGCCAGAGATTTGGCCTCAGCTCCTTCTGTGGCCTCCCTCTCTGGGGAGCCAACTTGGACCATGGGGGACCCACAGGACATCCTTTGGTCCTCTGCTAAGACCCAGAAGAGCCACACCTGAATGGGTCACTCCCTGCCATGGTCTCTGCCTCAGGGCTGGCCTGGCTCTCACGGTCTTTCCAAACAAATATCATGAAAAGGTGAGAAAAGAGCCGGGAGGAATAAATGAGTGTGGAATTTGGAGTCTGTGGCCCTGGGTGTAACTCCAGGCTGAGTCACTCACTGACTCTACCTTACTCCTCTGAGCCCAAGTTGTCTTGTCTGCAAAATAGAATAACCATACTGACCTTGTAAGGGTTAAAGAGAAAACACCCACACACACATGTGCAAACGTATATATATATATACACACCCGTATACTTATACACACCTAAGCACACCTCTGCATCCATATGCATACATCTGGCACAGAATAGGTGATCCATAAAAGGCACTGGTATTAAAAAGCAGAGACATTACTTTGCCAACAAAAGTCCATCCAGTCAAGGCTGTGGTTTTTCCAGTAGTCACGTATGGATGTAAGAGTTGGACTATAAAGAAGCTGAGTGTCAAAGAATTGATGCTTTTGAACTGTGGTGGTGTTGGAGAAGACTCTTGAGAGTCCCTTGGACTGCAAGGAGATCCAATCAGTCCATCCTAAAGGAGATCAGTCCTGGGTGTTCATTGGAAGGACTGATGTTGGAGCTGAAATTCCAATACTTTGACCACCTGATGTGAAGGGCTGACTCATTTGAAAAGACCCTGATGCTCTGAAAGATTGAAGGCAGGAGGAGAAGGGGACGACAGAGGATGAGATGGTTGGATGGCATCACCGATTCGATGGACATGGGTTTGAGTAAACTCAGGGAGTTGGTGATGGACAGGGAGGCCTGGCGTGCTGTGGTCCATGGGGTCGCAATGAGGTGGACACGACTGAGCAACTGAATTGAACTGAACTGAGACAAGGGTAGGGGGAAGCACGTGAGAAGGATTGGAGTTTGTGTTCTCCTCTTTCTCTCCTTGAGGCTGTACCCATCCCTCCTTGCCCCTTTTTGCTTGTCCATTTGGAGTTGCCTCATTCTGTCCAGACCAGAGCCCCTGTTCCCAGGGAGGAGGTCAGGAAGTCTTACACTTTCCTCCCAAATTATAGCAAATGAGAACAAGAAGAGACCCAACTGCAGCACCCCTTCGTCATGACTGTGCTGCATTCAGAAACCTTCAAAGGCACCTTGCTGGTGACCCTGGGCTGCTCGGCACACAGATTTGAGCTGTCACAGCCCAGCCTGGCCCCAGCCTTCCTCCCCTCGCCCACTCCAGGAGGTCCAGCCTCACAGGGCACCACATGGGCCTGACTCGGTACCAGCTGCTGGATTTCCTCTCACTGTGATTCGTTGTTTCCTATGAATGTGTCTTCTCTCCTCTTCTGGAGTGTAAACTCCCTGCAGGCAGGAACTGTTTCTAAGCATCCTTTAGATTCTTCACTTGTGACTGTTTACTGTCTCCAAATTCTTTCTGAAAGAAGGTATGAATGCCTCCTCTATGCGTGCATGCCCAGTTGCTCAGTCGTGTCCGACTCTTTGCAAGTCCATGGACTGTACCCCGCTGGGCACCTCTGTCCATGGAATTCTCCAGGCAAGAATACTGGAGTGGGTTGCCATTTACTCCTCCAGGTGGTCTTCCCGACCCAGGAATCGAACCCATGTCTCTTGTGTCTCCTGCATTGGCAACTACACCACCTTTTGAGTTAATTACACAAGCTTAGAATTCAACGGGTATGTTGCTTTAAGTCAGTCACTCACTTAACTTTTCTGCTTACTGTATCAGTTTTTTAATTAATTTAAATGTTTTCTCCCTTTTGATTTCAATTTCTCAGAACATACTTAATGAAAAGATATTTCTTGAAATCTCTGCCCCTTTGTAATTACTAGATCTGGAGACAGAGGTGTCATTTATAGTCTGGCCTATATTAATATTTCAATTAATATTTCTTATTTGGGCTCTAGGGAAATGGGATGAAAGAGATTATTTTAAAACAACAATGCAAGATGCTTATGCAGTCATTAATTACTTTATGATGAGTACCCATGGCATCCCTGGCTCTGTGCTTGGGGGTGGGGACTAAAATCACCAACACATGCTCTTCAAGAATAAGAAAGTTTCTCTGGAAACAGTGCAGTGACAGGTATAGTAATTGAGCCTAGGGGCTCTCCCACTCATGAAAAGAAAAAACATCTGTCAACATGCAGCCAGTAAAGGCTTTTTGATGTCATATAATATTTGACTTTCACTCGCTGATCTTTTTTCTTTGTAATCTGCCTCAGATGTGTAACTCTTAATGAATAATATTAATATTTGATATTGAAAAAGCTGCTGCTAGTTTTCCACATCAGTGGTTCTCAAACTTTAGCACCAACCCTGCTTCAGAATCACCTGGAGGGCTTCTTAAAACTCATATTGCTGGGTCCCATCCCCTGAGTATTCTGTGGGTCTACAGGACTGCTGGTAAATTTGCATTTGTGGTAAGTAAGTTCCCAGGTGATGCTGCTGCTGTTGGCCTGGGGACTTGGGGAACCACTGCTCTCTGCTGCCTGTTAAAAACTGAGAGAACAAACAATATTGGCATAATGCTTACCACTGTCAAAACCCTAAATTATTCAGAGACTTCCCTGGTGGTCCAGTGGTGAAGACTCTGTGCTTCCAATGCAGAGAGCATGGATTCGATCCCTGGTTGAGGAACAAGGATCCCGTATACCGCACAGGGTGGCCAAAATAAAAACCCTAAGTTATTCATTCATTCAAATATTGAGCTACCCACAGTGTGCCAGGCTTGGTGCAGGCTATTGCGGATTCAAGGGTGCACTTGATAGAAATGGCTCCTGCTATTTGGGGTTGATCTTATTCATCACAACTGTCTTGGGAACCAGGTGTGACTGTTATCCGTTTCACCCAGGAGGGGAATGAAGGTCAAAGTCAGCTCATTGATGCTTTTGCTCAGCTGATCATTGAGTCACCACCCTGACCTCTGACTCTGCAAACCATTGTCCTTCCCACTGTGCCTCTTGCCTCTGGGCTTATTAGATGTGGTTACTTCTTTTTTCTAACCTTGAGGTTAATTTTTCCAGTTCTGCTGAATGTCTGCTTTCTTTCATGCTTTTCTTTCTACTGCAGATTCCCATTTTAATTATATTTTATTTATTGTCTTTTGCAGATGGGCCTCCCATATCTTCCCTTCTTTGCCTTTGGTTTTACAAGCATGTTTGCATTTGCTCAGATGTGTTTGTTTTCCCTTGCCAGCAGATCTTATTAGTTTTTTTTTTCTGTTAAATAATTTCTGCCTTCCAACTTTGATATCAGAGGCCTCTGAGATTGAACGTCTTGATGGCACACAGATTCCTGCTATTTATTGCTTGCTAATATTAGACACTTCATCTCTGCAGCAGCAGCTGAGGCCCTGCCCAGCCGCTCTGATCCCCCCAGGGCGAGAGCTGAGGCTGGTGGGCTCTGTTGGTGGCATCAGGCTTTGTACAAATCCAGTCACTTCGTCTCACTGCAGAGGCCAGGCTATTAAAAGACCAGGAATGTTAAAAATAGCTCTCACCACAATTCCCACCTTGGAAGCTTTCAAGAGAGCTGTCCAAAGAAACAATCAGATTCTACCTCACAGAGTCTAAGCAACCGCAGAAGAGTCTTTATTTCAGTAGAGAAATCATAACAATGGTACCAAAAAACCATTGTTGCAAAGAAGGAGAATGTTTAGAAAAACAACTGATCAATTGCCCGTTTTTTGTTTTTTTTTTAATTGTCTGACTCATTTAGTCAGCTTTGTTTACACTTCATGTAATTTGCCATTGAGCTCTGGAAGGTTTTCCTGCATTTGAAGAGTACAGCCAGTACATAGTGATTTGGGGGTACTGTGGGGTATATTTTTTTTGTTATGTTGCTGTCAATAAAATGACACCATGAGGATGTGGTTATCTTCAAACCATTCTGATGTTCACAGAGAAACATAGCTATTTTTCCTCTTAATACACACTGATAAATTTTAATTATATTTATACTAACTACAACATAGCGTGAAATTAAATACTCACAGGCCTTGTTGTTCAGTTGCCAGGTTGTGTCCGACTCTTTGTGACCCCATGGGCTGCAGCACACCAGGCTTCCCTGTCCCTCACCATCTCCTGGAGTTTGCACAAGTTCATGTCCATTGAATTGATGATGCCATCCAACCATCTCATCCTCTGTCACCATCTTCTCCTTCTGTCTTCAATCTTCCCCAGCATCAGGGTCTTTCCCAATGAGTCAGGTGTTTGCATCAGGTGGCCAAAGCATTGGAACTTCAGCTTCAACATCAGTCCTTCCAATGAGTATTCAAGGTTGATTTCCTTTAGGATTGACTGGTTTGATCTCCTTCCTGTCCAAGGGACTCTCAAGAGTCTTCTCTTGCACCACAGTCCAAAAGCATCAATTCTTTGGTGCTTTGCTTTCATGATCCACATTCAATTCTCATATCCGTACATGACTACTGGAAAGACCATAGCCTTGACTATATGGATGTTTGTCGGCAAAGTGATGTCTTTGCTTTTTAACACACTTTCTAAGTTTGTCATAGCTTTCCTTTTCCCAGGCTGCTTTAGACGAGATATAATCTGGTAACACACCCACTGAATGAATGAATCAGTTCAATGCATTTCCTTACAGGTGTCAGGTCATCTTCTACATCTGGCAGGCTTTACTCACTAGCATGCATGTGTGCTGAATTTCATCTGACCCCATTTCTAATGGTTGGACTGCTTTAAAAGCACTAAGCCTCAGTCTAGAGCTTTCTCAATCATCCCATATGTCCTTGAAAGTCATCCTTATTATATGTGTATCCTGAGGCACAACTTTAACACTTATATCTTTTTTGTTATACAAGAATATTATCCAAAGAGGCAATAGAACCCTTGTGATTCCCTAAGAGATCAGCATTTCTGATAGCATCTGTTTTTGAAGCAATTATTTTACTTACAAACTGACAATCACAATTACAAATTCTTCAATACCTTAAAGTTTTTATAGTCAAACAATTTATTTTAAAATTGTCTTTAACTTGCTCAATGAAATGAAAGTCATTCAGTTGTGTCCGACTCTTTGTGACCCCATGGATTATACAGTCCATGGAATTCTCCAGGCAAGAATACTGGAGTGGGTAGCTTTTCCCTTCTCCAGGGGATTGTCCCAACCCAGGTATTGAACCCCAGGTCTCCCACATTACAGGTGAATTCTTTGCCAGCTGAGCCACAAGGGAAGCCCCTTTAACTTGCTAGGAGTTATAAATATTCCTATGGATTCAGATTTGTAAAAATGTTCTAAAGGTGTTGTTTCCCTGTTTTGTAAAGGGTCAGTGTCTACCTATGAGCAGACAAGAGGCATTGGACTAAAACCAAGGGCTTTTAGTCTGATGAGCTAAGGTCTCATTGACCGAAACTGGGCTTTCTCAATTCTGACATTAGTTATTTGGGGGCTGGACAATTCTTTGTTGCAAGGAACTGTCATGTGTATTGTAGGTGTTTAACAGCATTCCCTGGCTTCTACGTAATAGATGCCGGAGCATCCCCAGGGCTGGGACAATAAGCAATGCCTCTGGACATTGTCAAATGTTCCCCGGGGGGAGAGAGTCAACTGGTGGAGAACCACAGACCTAAAGAATTAAACTTGGATAGGGGCTTGGGCAGGAAAAAAAAGTTCTGTCTCAGGCCTGTTGATGCCTTATTTCAGGGAACTGTTGAAGGTGCTGAATGCTAGTTGGAGAAGCGAGACTAATGTTCAAAAGAGAGTCAGCCTAGTTCCACCCATGTCAGTCTGCCTGGGGCAGGGGCGTCTGATTGGAAATCAGACCATTGCAAAGCACAAGGTGATTTTTGATGGCACATTTTTGAGATAAATTTTTATTTTAATAGCTGTGTGTTCATTTTCATGGGTGTCGGGAAAAAGAATAACTAGCACATGATGCCTATGGTGTTCTGGGTATGACTGCTTAGGGAGAAGCCAAATCTAACTTGAAAGGTATATAGCTGTTGTTAGGGTCAAGCGAAAGTGAAAGTGAATGTCTCTCAGTTGTCTGACTCTGCGACCCCATGGACTATACAGTCCATGGAATTCTCCAGGCCAGAATACTGGAGTGGGTAGCCTTTCTCTTCTCCGGGGGATCTTTCCAACCCAGGGATCAAACCCAGATCTCCCACACTGTAGGCGGATTCTTTACCAGCTGAGCCACCAAGGAGGCATTAGGGCAAAAATTTTAAGCAAATGGGTTCTTTGTGCCAGGAAATGTTTAAGTGCTAAGGATTCAGCGATTAACAAGACAAAGTCCTGATTCTTAGGGAGTTTATGGTCTCAAGAGGGAACCAAAAAGGAATATCATTTCAGATAATGATAAATCTATTGTAAAGGAGCATGCAGGAATCCTGGGAGGGCCACAGGTGGCTTCAGAGATGAAGCCTTCATCCCATGGCATCTCCTTTTAGATGGGGAGGTAGCCGGTAGATGTGTGTTTTGTCCAGTACTGCATGCATGCTAAGTCGCTTCAGTTGTATCCAACTCTTTATGACACTGTGGACCATAGCCTGCCAGACTCCTCTGTCCATGGGATTCTCCAGGCAAGACTATTGGAGTGATTTCCATGCCTTCTTCCAGGGGATTTTCCCAACACAGAGATAGAACCCATGTTTCTTACATCTCCTGCATTGGCAGCCAGGTTCTTTAGAGTTAAGTACTAAGGTGAAGAATAAGGAAGCTTACCTGGTGGCTCAGACAGTAAAGAATCTGCCTGCAATACAGTAGACCTGGGTTGAATTCCTGGGTCGGGAAGATTCCCTGGAGAAGCAAATGGCAACCCACTCCAATATTCTTGCCTGGAGAATTCCATGGACAGAGGAGCCTGGTGGGCTACAGTCCATGGGGTTACAAAGAGTCGGAAATGACTGAGCGACTCACACTTTCACTTTCAAGAGACACAGGGTCTGAGCAGGTGATTTCTGAATGGAGATCTGACTAGTGGGAGAGAACAGCCACAGAAGGGTGCAGGATCAGAGGCAACAAAGGGATGGTGGGCTGTGGTTTCTGATGTCTTAGATGGGCTCTTACACACATGGAAGACTATCTGAAATAATCTTTTGTGGTTTTTTTCCCCGCAAGAATTAAACTTATAAACCATAGTGATTCTCAAGCCCCATCAAGCATCTCCATGTGAGTTGCCTTAACCCTGTCTTTCAACTTCAAATGCATAAAAATTCAATTACTCAACTATACATTTTAATTGGAATCCTAAGTCTGACAGATGCTCTCATGCACCACACTTCCTCCAGGGTGACACTTTCTTTGCACACCAGCATGCTCAGATCAGCCTAAGCCAGACACCCAGTGGCAGTCGCAGGGCTCAGGGCTCTGTCATGACATCCTCCTCTGTTTATTTGGTTCCATCTCTTTCTGGGTTAGGAGACTCATCCTGCTGAGGGAAGAGCTTTATTATCTGTAACGGATTCCAGTTCTTCACCCAGATGAGTTAGATTTGATGCTTAGACAACCAAGGTTGTTTCCAGGAGAGAGATTTTCAGCTGTCTTACAAGACCTGGGCATCCAGGGCAGTTCTTCCCCTATCAGTGATGAACACACAGGGGCCATTCTTTTCCTTACTGTCTCCAACTACAGTTAGCCCTGGGCTGGACCCTCCAAATGGGTCCTGATTTCTCAGCAGATTGCACAACCCATGGGTTCAAGAGAAATCTTTACCTAATTATTCTGATTTTGTTTGGAACCCCCACAAAGATCGTAGCCAACTTCCTTTTCTGTTTGGTTGGATTTTGCAGTATTTTAGCTTCTCTAAAACATTTTTTCATCTCCCTAACTGTTTCTAGAGGTGACTTACATGTTATTCTATGAGGTCCTCTTTGCCATTATGTATTTCAGTTTTAACCTCTCCTCTCTTATCTCCTGATTTTATAGGTGAAATTCCACTGTGTGTTCACCTCTTCCCCTCCCCTCCCTGCCAAAGCTAGTTGCTAATTTTCTTCTCAGTAGTTTCTCTGTTACACAGTGGTTTAACATTAGCACCATCCATCTCTTTCTAAGATAGGGTCATAACTGATTATCTTGAGTCCTGTCCCCCTCTCATATCCTCGTGTGGTCCTGTGGCCACAGAGCCAGAACAATGCTGAAGTCTGAAAAGGAGCTGGACAAGTTTGGCCCAGGGGGGCTGCAGCACTTTGGTCAATGGGGAGAATGGAAGGATGAGGGGGCAGAGACCAGGGCATGGTGTGGTTTTAAGCCATGGCATGAAGTGTTGGGGTTTTATTCCAAGCTTTTGGGAAGCCACCCTGAACATTCTGTTGGAAGGACTCCAATGGCCACCTGATGCAAAGAGCCGACTCACTGGAAAAGACCCTGATGCTGGGAAAGATTGAGGGCAGGGGGAGAAGGGGATGACAGAGGATAAGATGGTTGGATGACATCACTGACTCAGTGGACATGAGTTTGATACATACACGTGTGTGTGTGTGCTTGTGTGTGCTAGAACAGATCCTCCCTGACATATACCAATGGCCACCACTTACTACCACTTCCATCCGCTGGGTTGACTCCATCACTGGCTTGACCATCTACTAACAAGGTCCTCTGGGTGCCTGTCACTGCTTTGGTAAGATAAAGAAACATTATTCATGGTTGGCATGATTACTTCATTCCCCCAGACAGAGACTGGCTTTCAGCAGGATGGAAGGAAGAACCCAGGCAAAGCTTTAATGATCTAATCGTCTTTTTTTCATTTGAAGTCCTACCAATCACTTATTTAGTTTTGACTCCATGGTTATGACATAAATTAAGAAACAAAGGACCCAGAAAGGGAGATTTGTAAGCCTTGGGTATCCAGCTGAGAGTATCACAAGTAGCTCAAGGTCAGTGGTTTGTCTGACACCTGCAGGTAAATCTACTCTCTGTTGTTGTTCAGTCACTAAGTTGTGTCCAGCTCTGCAACCATATGGACTGCAGCACAGTAGGCTCCTCTGTCCTTCACTATATTCTGGAGTTTGCTCAAATTCATGTTCACTGAGTCCGTGATGCTATCTAACCATCTTTTCCTCTGTTGTCTCCTTCTCCTCCTGCCCTCAATCTTTCCCAGCATCAGGGCCTTTTCCAGTGAGTTGGTTCCTCACATCAAGTGTCCGAATATTGGAGCTTTGCTTCAGAATCAGTCCTTCCAATGAATATTCAGGGTCAATTTCCTTTAGGATTTTTTTAAAGCATTTTATTTATTTATTTATTAACACCCCAAACATTTTGTGTTGGGGTATAACTTATTAACAATGTTGTGGTAGTTTCAGGTGAACAGTGAAGGGACTCAGCCATTTCCTTTAGGGTGGGCTGGTTTGATCTCCTTGATGTCCAAGAGACTCTCAAGAGTCTTCTCCAGCAGCACAATTCTAAAGCATCAATCCTTCAGCTCTTGACCTTCTTTATGGTCCAACAGTAGTCATCCATACATGACTACTGGAAAGACCATAGCCTTGACTATTCAGACCTTTGTCAGCAAAGTGATATCTCTGCTTTTTACTATGATGTCTAGGTTTGTCATAGCTCTCCTTCCAAGGAGCAAGTGTCTTTCAAATTTTATGGCTGCAGTCACCATCTGCAGTGATTTTGGAGCCCAAGAAAATAAAGTCTGTCACTGTTTCCATTTTTCCCCATCTATTTGCCATGAGGTGATGGGACCGGATGTCACCCTCTGCTCTCTGAGGATCTAAGAAATGACTTACTTTTTTTTGAAGAGCCCCTTGAGTCAGCTTCAGGGTCTTCATGGTTCCTTTCCCTCCACCTCTTTTCTCCCAGAGCTGGCTGCAGGTGGTCAGTGAGAGCAGTGCAGTCAAGGGTGGTGCTCCTGGAACTTTGAACTCGCCACTGGCTTGAGGCCAGTAGTAATACCTGGCCCCGTGTGGACAAGCATCAGCTGACCAACTGGCCACCTGCAGCTAAGGATGCTGGTAATCCCATAATCCCGTGACCCCAGCCCTACCTCTCTGCCTTTCTCATCCCCAGCCACACAGTCCTCCACTGCTGCTTCTCATCTCCAACTATACTGAACTCAGACATGCCGATATGTGTATGCTCTGTAGTCTAGCTAGTTACACAGGGTCTTTTTCTTTATAGTTCCATGTTTCCCATATTTTAAATATCTTTAATATAATCCTTTTCAAGCTCTGGGACAGAAAGCAATGATATAGTGACTGATCCTTGACCAGTGTTCCTCATTGGAGGGGACAATTGGCATTTGAGTGATAAAACTGTTATTTTGCAACCATGTCAGGCAGTGCAGAGCTTCAGCATCTCTACCACAGAATGCCAGTGTGACCCCCAGATCATTACACAATCTCTGAACACATCATAAACGTGGTTTATTCTCTTAGACTGAAATCTTATTAAACTTGCTTGCAATATTGGAGCAATTAACAGTACTGAATGATTTACTTTGCTTATAGGTTTAATATTAGATCAGTTAGATAAGAACAAATCAAAAGCATGGGAAGATGTGTGTGTTATCAGACAATGTGGTTCTTAAAGAGAAATTGTTCCTATTAACATAGTTTAGAGTATTTAATTAAATTTTTAAGTGGAACCAGATATTCATTAAGGAAGGCGTTTAAAGTGATCTTTTCAAAATCACTTTTAGTTAGGGATGTATAATGAAGTCTTTATAGGTGAAATAAAATTTTATTCAAGATACCCATAGGGATGATATGGAAATATGAGGAGACTAAGTGAAGTTAAATGGACAGAATGTTAATCTGAATTTAGACATATTATTTGAAAATGTATTAATATAAATTTGTTAGAGTAAGATATTCTCTTCTGAATTCTGGAATGGCTTTTTGTCCTGGTGTTTAGATTTTTAGTTTACATAATTATCTTACTTTTCCCATACCCATGAATTAGCTAGAGTCCCCTGGACTATTCAGTTATCAATGTGGACCATTTTTAAAGTCTTTATTGAACTTGTTACAATGTTGCTCCTGTTTCTCTGTTTCTTTTTTTTGGCCAAGAGGCATGTGAGATCTTAGCTTCCCAACCAGGGATCAAACCAGAAACTCCTGCATTAGAAGGTGAAGTCAAAATATTTTGGAATATATTTAAGGCTTCTTGGTTGCATGGGTATTCCAGTAAATTCAGGTCCTTATTTTCTCATATGTGGTTATGTTATTATCTGACAAAATCACCATTGCTTTACAGGAAAAATTTACTGAATTGGGTTTGTGCTTCAAATTAGAATTAAGATGAATATAGAAATGTGATTAATATTATGTGTCTCAACCTCCTTAGCTTTAAAATGAAGGGCTAGGGGGCGAATTGAACACTGAAGGTCTTCTAACAGTAAAATATTACAAATTAAAAAATTTTAATACCTACCTAGCAATTTTCCTAATGGTGTTTTTAAAAATAGGTAGTGAGATGACCATGGGAAAGTGGCTGTCATCTCAGTGGTCAAGCAAGAGGGGTGGGAAGGAGAGGGTGGGATGTATGGAGAGAGTAGCATGGAAACATACACACTACCATGTGTGAAACAGTCAATGGGAATTTGCTGTGCGACTCTGGGAGCTCACACCAGGGCTTGGTAACAACCTAGAAGGGTGGGATGGGGAGGGAGTTGGGAGGGAGGTTCAAGAGGGAGGGGACATATGTACACCTATGGCTGATTCATGTTGATGTATGGCAGAAACCAACACAACATTGTAAAGCAATTATCCTCCAATTAAAAATTAAAAAAGACAAGTTTAAAAAATCATAAGAAATGACATTATAGAGCCTGTTTTTCCTTAGGTCAGAAGAAAGGGACAGGGGTGTTCAGTTTCAGCTTCTGAAGGTTCTAATATTTCAAAATAAAATGCAGAGCTAACAGTGAAAAAAAGTCTTTCTTGGCAATAAAGATTTTTGCAAAGCAAATGACTTTTGAACTATGATTCTGAGAGATGCAGGCATAGAGAATGGACATTTGGACATGAGGGGGATGGGAAGGGTGGGATGAATTGGGAGATTAGGATTGACATACCTACACCACCATGTGTAAAATAGTGAACTAGAGGAAACCTGCTGTATAACACAGGGAGCTCAGCTCAGTGATGACCTAGATGAGTGGGATGGGGGGGTGGGAGGGAGGTCCAAGAGGGAGGGATATATATATATATATATATATATATATGTATGTATGTATGTGTGTGTATATATATATATATATATATATATATATATATATATAATACAACAATGGAGAGCAGTTATTCTTAAATAAGAAATAAACTACTCTGTTTCTTGTTACAAAATCAAATTAGACCAAGAAGTGCCTGGGAGACTAGTGTAAGGTTGCTGCCTTGGTTGAATAGGTACCAGTTAACTCCATCAACTTGTGAGATGGTTCATCATGGTTTTGGGGACAAAGTAGTTTATACATGTCTATCTTGTTTTCTTCAGGTTATACTGGAGAGCTCTGCCAATCCAAGATTGACTACTGTATCCTAGATCCATGTAGAAATGGAGCAACATGCATTTCTAATCTCAGTGGATTCACCTGCCAGTGTCTGGAAGGTCAGTATCAGTATCATTACAGGAATAACTTTCGTTTTCCATTTTAAATCCTAGATTAATTTGACGACCTTTGTACTTCAATTTTCTGAAAAATTCTACTCAAGAGAACTTCCTACTTTGTCCCATTTATAAAACAGGATATAAGATGGCAGCTTTTTCTTAAAGCTCTATGCTAAAATAGCTTGGAAATTATGTCTGAATATTAGACATAATCTCAAAATTTCTGAAGTTTTCATTTGCACATTGAAAAGGAACAGCTTGTAATAAAATGGAATTTGGTGTATAATGACAAATTTCACTTGATAAGATTTCTATTTTTTAAATTATGCATTAGGTTTTGGATACCAATTTACATTAAAATTTTTTCACCATAAAGTTCACCTGTTTTTGTCTTTAAATCCACTTTATGACATCTTGGACACGTATAGTCTCCTGGAAAGTCACATATTTAAGGCAATTTTTATTAAAAAATAAACAGTCATACTGTTTCAGTTTCACCTGAAGAAGCAGACAGATAGTCCTAGTTATGCAGCTGGTGTTAAGGAACAATTTTGCACTTGGAGGAAGTTTTGTTTCCATTTCTGCTTGGAGAGATGTTATGGAAGGAATTACTTTAAATCTTTAATATGATAATAATAACATGATATTAAAGGTGTTTTTCCCCCTAAAACCAGCATGTAAGCTCCTTATGCACAGAAGGGACACTGGCAATTACATAGAGTCAACTGACATCCTTTGCAGAGATTACATGTTGAATCCTTGTGAATAAGGAAACATCTCTGTACTCATTAACCTGAATTACCCCCTGGCTTAGAGGATGGACTGGGACAGTGGTACAGATGGATGTTGATAAAAGACCACTGACTCCCAGGTAACCCTAGGGCTCAGGGTTGCCAGGAGCTGCGCGCATGATCAGCGCTGCCTCATACACTTTATGCTTTTGTATTCTGAAGCCCAAACAGCAACTCAGGAAGTGGATTCTTTGTCCTGGTTTCTGCTCCCCTGGGCAGGGACAGGAATGGGTGGCTGTGGTCCTCCTTGTTATCCCCCAGTTGTGCATGCTTATGATAGACATGGTTACCATGACAATGGAGTTACATGTGCTAGATGGTCTCCACTCTTCACTCGAGTGCCTTAAGCAAATGGGAAAACTGGAGAGGAAGATGACTGAGTCAGCACCAGTGGTCACTCATAGACAGTTTCTCAAAGCTTTGCCACACCCCAGGTTAGTGGGTTGCTGCCTAACCCTGGTTGTAGGCTGGGCTTAGAGTCAAGGGAAGGTTTCAGGGTACAAGGCTGATTGACTGCTGACCAGTCACTAGTTTTCCTCCCCCACTCGATGGATCCTCCTTTTTCTTTGTTAAGTGACTGTGGGCCATGGAACCCTGCTTCCCTCATAGGGCCATCCTGGGATTGAATGGGATTTTGGGGAAAGATATTTGAAAACTCCAAAGTGCTTTATTATCATAGTTTTGCTGCCAGAAGTTTCAGATCGGACCCCAGAGGCTCTGAGAGGTGGTGATTTGCACAAGGTCACACTGATAGTATGGAGAAGAAAATGGTAGCCCACTCCAGTACTCTTGCCTGGAAAATCCCATGAAGGAGCCTGGTAGGCCACAGTCCATGGGGTCACAAAGAGTCGGACACGACTGAGCGACTTCACTTCACACTGATAGTGAAGCCAGACCCTTGAGCCACAGCTCAGGAATTCTGTGTTCACTCGTGGTCTGTTTCTCTAGTTGATAAAGATTTGTTGAGCAAGTCCTACATACCAGGCACTGGACTGGGTGCTGGGCTGTAGGGTCAACAAAGCTGAGATGGCCCCTCCCGCGATGTGCACACAAATAAGTCTATAATTACAAGCCAGAAAGTGTGCCTTTAAGACGCACGACGAGGATCTGCTTAGCCTTGGGGACCCGGGAGAGATGCCCACGTGTGGAGAGTGAGTGAGGAGGAGGAGGGCAAAGTTGAGGCCATCCCCAAGGAGCAAAAGGAAAAGGGAAGAAAGTGGGTGATGAGGGCTGAGTCCTCAGGGCTTTAGGACTTTGTGGGCATGAGTGGGGCATGTCACGTTCAACCCAGAGGGGAGAGAGCAGAGGCTTAGTTCTGAAGCCCGTCTGCCTCTTGCCAACCAGTTCTGTCCCTGAGCAAGTAAGAGTTCATACTTCTCTGTGTCTCAGAGAAAATTGTAAAATTTATACAGTGATAACCCTCACTTTTTAGGGACCATGAGGATGAAGTGAGAAGATGCTTAGACAAGGTGCTTATTAGTGCAGGGTGCCTGGCTAAGTGCTCAGCAAGTTTTAGGCTCTGTATCATGACTGTTTTCCTAATAATGATTACTATTAAACCATTGAAAATGTAAACAATAATTTGTAATTTTCTTTTTGTACCAGCATGGAGTGTGGGTTGGAGAGAGACAGGTGTGGAAATAGAAGAGTTGTGGAAGCTTGGGAAATCCATGTTGCCTGTTAAGAAGGGAAGGTGGAATCTGAAAAGGAGAGATGCTGATGACTTGGGAGAACTTTTGAGGGAAAACAGAAGGGTCTGGGGATGGACAGATATGAAGGTGGAGGGGGAGTGACGGGGAAGTTTGTGGCTTCTGTTGCTTTACTGTTGGTCGTGCCATTCATGGAGAGAAAAAAAAAACAACATGGAAGGGAAGTGTTCTATTTTGGACACGTTAAGTGTGAGAGATGGCAGCTGGCCAGGTACTGTGAGTCTGGGAGAGACTGGGGTCATCTGACCACATCTCTACACAGAGACCTTGGTCTATAGACTGTAATTTCAACCTGGGTGTTGATAGGCTTGTCTAGGGACCTTCTCCTTTATCCATTAGCCCACCAGTTCATCCACTCTGTCTTGATAAAGTCTAGAGAAGAAGTGAATTGAAATGATTCAGATGAATTTCCCAGCAAGGTTTTGTATGAAGACTTTCATCCACAGGTTTACCTTCACTGAAGACTGACCAGGGAGAGGGGCTTCAGTTATAAATCAGAAGGATTCATTGCCATGTTTTGAAGCCTCTCAGCAACTGGCACTTTAAAAGCAGCCCCTCCCATGGACCTGTTCCATGGTGGTTGTTGCAGGAATTATTTATAGAGCACTTTGCGCTTAAAAAACAGACTGTGTCTGCAAGAGTTTTCTCCTATCAGTCACGCTGTGAGAACAAGTTTGAAAGAGTTTCAAGTCCACACAATGTTCTGAAGTTTGGAGCCAGCACTTGACCCTTGACTGCCGGCTTTTTCTCTCCCTGGTGATTAACATTTTGGCATGTTAGCTTTGTATATATGCATTTAGATATCTAGTTTGTTGTTTTTGCAAAGTAATTTGAAAGTAAATTATAGGCATCATCACATTTTATCCCCAAATAAATGAGTTTGTGTTTTCTGAGAGTAAGAACATTCTCAATAGCTACGCTAGCATGCCAAAGATTAGTAATTATTTTCTAGTATCATTTGCTATTTTCCCTGTTTTCACTTGCTTTTTTGGATATATGTGTTGGTTCTGTCTGCCTCGCTTCCCTGTGATATTCTTTGTGGGTGGGAAGTGTGTTTTATTCATCGCTCTTTCACCAACTCCCAGTATCCTATCACAGAGCTTTTAGTTCTGTATTTTATGCTAGTAGGAAGTTAATAAATATTTGTTAGATAAATTAATTATAAAAGTCAGCAAATTGCTTCCATGTCCTAACTATTGAATTGGGAAATAACAATATATATATGTACATATGTATACATATATATATATATATATATATATATATACACACACATATATGTATATATGTGTATATATATATATGTATGTGTATATATATACTGTTAGGTATAAAGTGGATAACTAATAAGAACATACTGTATAGCACAGGGGGAAAAAAGAAGCTACAGTCTGTTTGTAGGACATATATTAAGTTAACCTTAAAAATGCATTCCAGTATACATTAGATAGAAATACTGTTTGGTTCCACTTATACAAAATACCTAGAATTGTCAAATTCAGAGAGTCAGAAAGTACTTTGGTAGCTGCAGGGGCAAGCAGGGAATTTCAGAGTTTCAGTTTGGGAAGGTAAAACATTTGAGAGATGGATGAGGATGAAAGTTGTACAATAATGTGAATGTACTTAGTGCCACTGAGCTGTACAGTTTGTTGTTCAGTCCCTAAGTTGTTCCCAGCTCTTTGCAACCCTTTGGACTGCATATGTCAGACTTCTCTGTCCTTCACTATCTCCTGGAGTTTGCTCAAACACATGTCCATTGATGGGTGATGACATCCAGCCATCTCATTCTCTGTCACCCCTTTCTCCTCCTTCCCTCAATCTTTCCCAGCATCAGAGTCCTTTCCAATGAGTTGGCTCTTCTCATCAGGTGGCCAAAGTACTGGAGCTTCAGCTTCAGCATCAGTCCTTCCAGTGAATATTCAGGGTTGATTTCATTCAGGATTGACTCGTTTGATCTCCGTGCAGTCCAAGGCACTCTCAAGAGTCTTCTCCAGCACCATAGTTCAAAAGCATCAATTCTTCAGCCCTCAGTCTTCTTTATGGTACAGCTCTCGCATCCGTATATGACTACTAGAAAAACCATAGCTTCAACTCTATAGACCTTTGTTGGCAAAGTAATGTCTCTGCTTTTTAATATGCTGTCTAGGTTTGTCATAGCTTTTCTTCCTAGGAACAAGCATCTTTTAATTTCATGCCTGCAGTCACCATCTGCAGTGATTTTGGAGCCCCAAGAAAATGAAGTCTGTCCCTGTTTCCATTTTTCCTCCATCTATTTGTCATGAAGTAATAGGATCAGACCCCCTGATCTTAGTTTTTTGACTGTTGAGTTTTAAGCCAGCTTTTCACTCTTCTCCTTCATCTTCATCAAGAGGCTCTTTAGTTCCTCTTTGCTTTCTGCCATTAGGGTGGTATCCTCGGTGTATCTGAGGTTGTTAATTCTGCTGGCAATCTTGATTCCAGCTTGTGATTTATTCAGCCTGGCATTTCACATGATGTACTTTGTATATAGGTCATATATGTAGGGTGACAATATACAGCCTTGACATACTCCTTTTCCAATTTTGAACCAGTCCATAGTTCCATGTTCGGTTCTAACTGTACAGTTAAATATGGTTAAAATAGCATGCTTTATATTATGTGACTTTTACCACAATTAAAAAAAACATTAAAAAGTCAACATTTAGCTATCACTCGCTACAGTTAATAACATTTGATCCTCACAATAATCCTATGAAGGAAATACTATCGATATTTCCATTGAACAGATTGAGAAGCTGAAACACAAAAGGGTGAATAACTTGCCTGAGATCACACAAGTAGAAATTTAAACCCAGGCAATTTGGCACTAGCATTCTTAACCCTTGGCATGTACCATCTCTGAATGTATTCTTTAAAGTGAATTTTATTTTGTTTATTGTAAAATATGGTCTTTATTTTAAAATATGGTTTATTTTTAAAATATGGTCTTTATTTGACCAAGTCATGAGTCAAATAAATTCAAAGTTAGTTGGGTTTCAAACTTCTAAAAGTCCCTGCTAAAAATTCTTAAGCATGGAAAAAAACTAGAATCTCCCCCCCCCCCGCCTTTTTTTTGTTAAGTACAGTGAAATCCTTTTATGACAATCCTGTCCCATCCAGAAGGCTATTAAACCCGGCTTTCCCTCTGGATAGTGCTTTCAACACTGCTCTGTCACATCCTTGCTCTTCTCTGTCGTTTTCATCTTCACCCTGTTTCCTTCAGGGATCCTTTTCCATCTGATCTGGGCTGAGTCCTTAGAGGTTGAATTACTTCCAGGGTACTCATTACTTTGACTTTTGTCTTCTTTTTAACCTCTCTCCAAAAGTTCAAGGTTGTGGAGGCCTGAGAGACAGCTTGTGCTGTAATTATCACATGAGCTTCCCCATCCAGAAGGTATCTGCTCTTCTCCTATGCTTATATTTTTATGCTTCTATCAATGAGCCCTGCCTTTTCTTTGAATTTCAACTTAATATTCATTAGGTCCCTATTTGAAAAGGTTCAGATTCTTTTTCAAGTAGGGGTGATAATAAACAAAAGTAAACTTATGAGTGCTTTCTTATGTTTCACTTCATCTCAGTTCAGTTGCTCAGTCGTGTCCGACTCTTTGCGACCCCACGGGCTGCAGCACACCAGGCCTCCCTGTCCATCATCAACTCCCCAAGCTTGCTCAAACTCATGTCCATCGAGTCAGTGATGCCATTCAACCATCTCATCCTCTGTCGTCCCCTTCTCCTCCTGCCTTCAATCTTTCCCAGCATCAGGGTCTTTTCCATTGAGTCTGTTCTTCCTATCAGGTGGTCAAAGGATTGGAGCTTCAGCCTTAGCATCCGTCCTTCCAATGAATATTCAGGCCTGATTTCCTTTAGAATTAACTGGCTTGACTTATTGAGCAATAACAAAGATAAATAATTGGGAGCTGATTTTATTGCCTCTGAATATACTCTTCACATTGGTTTTGTCTTTATGTTTGGTTTACAACTTTGAGGCCCTTAACTTTTGAAATAAACACATCTTAAATCTGAGGAGGTTTAATTACAGATACTTATCATCACTGCCTATTGGTGTTTAAATATGTGAGCGTATTTAAACACACAAATAAGTACAATCTGTATATTACTGCCAAGCCATCATCTTTGCTTCCGCATCTCCTTTAAAATTGTTTTCTCTCGGGAATTTGAAGTAGAATAAAGAATAAAAAGAAACGAGTAGTGATAAGAACATTCAGTAGTGAAGCACATTTGTCAGTCATGCCAGTGTGACCATTTGCATCTTGCCGGCACGCCTCCTAGAACCTGCGGACCTTCCTGGCATCCACCTGTTTTAGAGAAGACAGATGCTAATCGGAGATGACGTGAGAATATGGGGCTTCATGACTACTTTAAGGAAATATTTCATCCAATGTATTTAAAAGATGTTACTGTTACTGTAAAGGTATTTCCTGGTGTGATGCCCTTGGCTGGGATTAAGACAAGTAGAACTTGTATGAACTGCTCTTGCACTACAATTATGAAGGCAAGTACTGCCACCAGGAGAAGGACTTACATGTCAGTCCTCTCACTTTTAGGATGCAAGGTAGGATCCACTATCAGACATGCAGATCTTTTTTTGTTTTTAGACATGCAGATCTTTAAACATTTTTAAAAAAATTTTATTGAAGTATAACTGATTTACAATGTTGCATTGTTTTCTGCTGTACAGCAAAGTGAATCAGTTATACATGTATATGAAAGTGAAAGTTGCTCAGTCATGTCCAACTCTTTGTGACCCCATAGACTGTAGCCCACGAGGCTTCTTTGTCCATGGAATTCTCCAGGCAAGAATACTGGAGTGGGTTGCCGTGCCCTTCTCCAGGGATCTTCCCAACCCAGGGATCGAACCCAGGTCTCCTGCTTTGCAGGCAGATTCTTTACTGTTTGAACTACTTGGAAATCCCAGTACATGTATATGCTGTGTGCTATTTGCTTCAGTGATGTCCGACTCTTTGCAACCCCATGGACTGTAGTCTACCAGGCTCCTCTGTCCATGGGATTTCACAGGCAAGTATACTAGAGTGGGTTGCCATGCCCTCCTCCAGGAGATCTTCCTGACCCAGGGGGCCGAACCCATGTCTCTTACATCTCCTGCATTGCAGGGGGATTCTTTACTGCTGAGCTACCAGGGAAGCCTACGTATGTATATACACACACATTATTTTTATATTCCTTTCCATTATGATTTATCACAGGATATCGAATATAATTTCCTGTACTTGCAGTAGGATCTCATTGTTGATCCATTTTATATATAGTAGCTTGTATCTGCTAATCCCAAACTCCCAATCCACCTCTTCCCTACCCTCCCTTCCCCTTGGCAACCACATGTCTGTTCTCTATGTCTCTGAGTCTGTTTTTGTTTCATAGATAAGTTCATTTGTATCATATTTTATTTTATTTAAAACAATTATTTGTTCATTTATTTGGCTGCACCACATCTTAGTTGCAGTGTGCAGCATCTAGTTTCCTGACTAGGCATAGAACCCAGGCCCCCTGCATTGAGAGCACAGAGATTCTGCATATAAGTGATATCGTATGGTATTTGTTTTTCTCTTTCTGACTTACTTCACTTAGTATGATAATCTCTAGGTCCATCCAGATTTCTGCAAATGGCATTATTTCATTCTTTTTTTATGGCTGAGTAGTATTCCATAGTGTATATGTACCACACCTTCTTTTTCCATTCATATATCGATGTGCATTCAGGTTACTTCCATGTCTTAGCTATTGTAAGTAGTACTGCAGTGAACACAGAGGTGCATATGTCTTTCTGAATTATAGTTTTGTCTGGATATATGCCCAGGAGTGGGATTGCTGGTTGTTGTTGTTTTAGTTGTTAAGTCCTCTCCAACTCTTCAACCCCATGGACTGTAGCCCACCAAGTTCCTCTGTCCATGGGATTCTCCAGGCAAGAAAACTGTTCATGGGTTGCCATTTCCTTCTCTGGGGATCTTTGTGACCCAGGGATCAAACCAGAGTCTACTGCATTGGCAGGTGGGTTCTGTACCACTGAGCCACCAGGGGAAGCTCACTTGCTTGTTTACTCTATCCCTAAAACCAGGTTTATCGTAGACTTACACAAGTCTTTTGAGACCTAAAGGTCTGTTAAAACTTGTCAAAAATTCATTGTAGTTTTAATTTGCATTTAAAGTTGAGATGTTGAGCATCTTTTCATATGGCTATCTGTACAGACATGCAGATCATGTAACATGGAAGCTCCATCACCAAGTGTGGACAGCTGGTACCTTTGGTGGCGTGGAAATCAGGGGACCTGAGTCTGGGCTTGATGAGGAATGGGAAAGTGGTGTAGTTATGAATGTAGATTTTTCAGGTCACACTGCTTGGGTTTGAAGTCTGGACCCACTTCTTTTATAGATTTTTGGGCTCCTTTTCCTCATTTAGGAAAGGAGAATGATACTTGTGAATCCTTTACCAGTTGAAGAATAGAAAAAGTCCCAAAGCCCTTAGCACTGTGCTTGGCAGACAGTAAGAGCTGAATGAATGTCTGATGATGGTGATGATGATGGTCGGGGTGGTGGGAATATAGTCATATTACCTTGGGAGAGTCATGTAATTTTTGTCTCTCCCAGCCATGCTTCCTTGTTGTAAAAGGGTTCACTATTACCTTTAAGGGTCCCTACTCCTAAGTCTTTGATTCGAATATATCACTTTAAGAACCCCTTTCTCAGTCAATAAATTTATTTTGTTGTTTCAAGTAATGTTTATACAGAGAAGTTTCATAACCTCTAAGCGACTCTAAGGAAAGCTTGAGTCTAAAACCCAATGTCAGCCCAAAGGCCCCTGTAGGTTAAACCCCACTGCAACACCCTCCAAGGATTTATCCAAACTATTTTTGTTTTTATACATTTTATAGCTTTGAGGAACTAGCCAATAAATCCTTTTGTCCAACTCAAATATCAGGGTAATGCCTTTCATCTTAAACTGATTTATAGGCAATAGCCACACATGTCATAAAATTTATCTCCGAGATAATGTGTATTGTTCAGAAACTGGGCATGTTACCCCATCAGGATTTAGAACTTATATATTAATAGTCCTGGGATTTGGTTGTTTTCCCCAGGATCCTGGTATGTATGCTTTGGTGAAAGTACTCTCTTAGGATCATATAAAACTGCATGTATTTGTTTAAGAAACGTGCAACATGTCCTCATAAAAGCCCCAAATAAAATACTGCTCTTATTCTTTTAAAATCTGGCATTATCCCTAAATCACCACTTCATTGGGGAATTGTAACAGCTGAGATCCTTGGAGTTCCAAGTGGTATATGGTTTCATCTTTTGGAAACAAAGCAGGGTATTAAGACTTATTAAGTGTAAGTAAAAATGTTATTTCTATGTTTGGTGCATGCTGATTAATTTTTTGTTTAGGGTTAAGTTCGTATTTCTTTTTTTTTAAGTTCATATTTCTTTTTTGTTCTCTTTCTTTTTCCCACATGACACAGTTTCTCTGAGATTATCTCAAAACACTGCAAAGAATGTTGCTTGCTTGCTTCTCCCATTAGCAGTGGGAACCAGCTGCACTCACTTTAGTGAGTGGTGGAGCCTGTTCCTCACCTTTATTTCTATTAATACTTCCCCTTTGGGAACCACTGTGATACTCGGTTTAGTGCTGGCAAATGGGGGTCAAAAATGACAGTGCGATGAGTGAATGAAGAGATAAACAATGATAACCTGGTGCTTTTCTTTTGAAAAAGAGGAAGGATATACCTAGAGAGATCACCACTAATTCTGATTTCTTAACGTGTGCGTCCAGTCAAGCACATGAAGATTATTTACCACTACTGCAGATCAACACCTTGAATTTTGGCTCTTTCTCTCTTGTGGTTCCATTGTAATCACGTGGCATCAGCAGTAACAATAACACTCGTGATGGTATCTGCCACTTATGGAGTGCCTACTGTGTGTTAAAGCACTGTGTTTGGCACTTGAAGTTTTTCTTCAACAAAACGTAGCAGCGGGGGCCAAGCAGCCTTGCTGCTTGAGTT
This sequence comes from Okapia johnstoni, assembly GCA_024291935.2. Taxonomy (NCBI): domain Eukaryota; kingdom Metazoa; phylum Chordata; class Mammalia; order Artiodactyla; family Giraffidae; genus Okapia; species Okapia johnstoni. Next base: position 87,684,755 of record CM044319.1, on the reverse strand, counting down.
TTAATCTGTTAGATCACTTTAGCACTTAGTGACTTTGGGCTAGTAAACTGAAATTCCCTATGCCTCTCTCTGCAAATAGTTTCATCAGGACCATTTTTCTAGATTGCACATATATACATTAGTATATGATATTTGTTTTTCTCTTTCTGACTTACTTCCCTCTGTATGACAGTTTCTAGGTTCATTCACATCACTGCAAATGACATATACACACTGCCTTGTGTAAAACAGATGGCTAGTGGGGAGCTTCTGTAGAGCACAGGGGCTCAGCTTGGTGCACTGTGATGACCTCGTGTGATGGGATGGTAGGGGTGGGAGGTCAGAGGGAGGCTCAAGAAGGAAAGGATTATATGTGTACATATAGCTGGTTCCCATTGTTCTACGGCAGAAACTAAGACAACATTGTAAAGCAATTATACTCCAATAAAAAAATTTCCCTGTGCCTCATTTTTTGCATCTCTAGAGTAAGGGCGGTGGTATTAATAATATCTACCCAATGAGTTGTTATGGGCTTCCCTTGTGGCTCAGCTGGTAAAGAATCCACCTGCAATGCAGGAGACCTGGGTTCAATCCCAGGTTGGGAAGATCCCCTGGGAAGGAAAAGGCTACCCACTCCAGTATTCTGGCCTAGAGAATTCCATGAACTGTATAGTCCATGGGAGTCGCAAAGAGTTGGACACAACTGAGCGACTTTCACTTCACAGTGAGTTGTTAGAAGAACTAAATTAGTACACAGTGCATGTGAAAGTGCTAGTTGTTCAATCGTGTCTGACTTTTTGTGACCCCGTGGACTGTAGCCCTCCAGGCTCCTCTGTCCATGGGATTCTCCAGACAAGAACACTGGTGTGGGTAACCATTCCCTTCTCCAGGGGATCTTCCTGACCCAGGGATCAAACCCAGGTCTTCTGCATCACAGGTGGATTCTTACTGTCTGAGCCACCAGGGAAGCCCTATACAGTGCATAGGAAGTGCCTGGTATAGAGTAAGTGATTAATATAAAGGCCACTATTTATTTCCCATAACTGCTGTACAAGGCAGATTCTGAAGCTCTATGTCTTGGTGGATCCAGGGTTCAGGCCCAGCTTTGTCTGGCTCTGGAGTCCCTGTTCTCTCTGCTGCACCAAATTCCTTTTCTGGTTAAGTTCTAGCTTGTGTGACCGCCGCTTGGGTGCATCTCTGCTTTTTCTCCTGGGACTCCCAACTTCCTCAAGTCAGTGATGCTGAACTTTTTTGTATCCCTGGAGTACCTGTGAGCCGTGTTGAATTCATGAATGAATAAACAGCTGGAAACAGTGGCAACAGTATCATTTCATGTGTAAGGAAACTAGCCAAGATGGATTAACCAATGTTCACTAATGTAACCAGGCAACTCTTACTGGTTAGATCCATTGCAAGCTCAGTAATAGCAGCAGTGAGTCAGGGAATTGAATCTCAACCTTTGGCTTTCAGTGCCCCATTTGTGTATGGTTTAGGGATCACCAAGAGACATGGGCAGAGTTCAGATACAGAACTTGGGGACCCTCTTCTCTAGCTGTCTTCTTTCCCAGAACCCTTTTCACTCCTCATGGGGTGCCTGTCCTGGACTCCTTCCCCTTGTTCCTTTGAAATTAATTAATTAGCTAATTAATTAAATTAGCTTCACGGGGTCTTCCTTGCTGCACATGGGCTTTCTCTAGTTGCAGCGACTGGGGGCTTCTCTTGGTTATGGTGCATGGGCTTCTCATCGCGGTGGCTTTGGGCCCTAGAGTGTGTAGGCTTTGGGAGTTGTGGCTCCAGGGTTCTAGAGCACAGGCTCAGTAGTTGTGGCTCACGGGGTTGGTTAGTTTCTCCGTGGCATGCAGAATCTTCCGGGACCAGGGATTGAACCTGTTTCCCTTGCATTGGTAGCTGGATGCTTAACCACTAGACCATCAGGAAGTCCTGATGCTAGTGTCTTGGTCTCTCTGGGCCATAGGCCCTGTTAAGGATGCCCGCAGGGTGGGGCTTCCTAAACCTGAACCTCAGCCCATGCTGACTGTATTTCAATTTTTCTCCACAAGCTGCTTGTTTTTGTTCACTTTCAGAGCCATGAAGTAGTGCTAGGGTGTTTTGGTCTGGAATTCAATTATTTGTGGACCAATCTGTTTGTTCTTGGGTTTGGGCTCAGATGGTAAAGAATCTGCCTCCAATGCAGGAGACCTGGGTTCGATCCCTCAGTGGGGAAGATCCCCTGCAGAAGGGAATGGCAACCCATTTCAGTATTCTTGCCTGGAGAATTCCACAGAGGAGCCTGGCGGGCTGTAGTCCATGGGGTCACAAAGAGTCAGACACGACTGAGTGACTAACACTTTCCCTTTCCTCTTGTTCAAAGCTTACTTTCCCTCATCAGAAGCAGAATGTCCATACAGTTGTTCTTAAGAGCAACAAAGATCCTTTCCAATAAAAAACAAATAACTTAAAAATAAATGAAATTTTCATTTTTTTCCTGCAACAAATTTTATCTCCTTCAATGTACCCCTCTCTAGACTGTAAACGTTGGAGGAGGCTAGGGTGAAATTTTTGTCTCACTTGGATCAAATACCATGTGATACAGTCTCGGGTCTGATTCAGAACTGTTCAGATCTAGGCTCTGACTCCTACCAGCATCTTACATTGGAGCTCATAGGGAGACCCAGGTCTGAGAGAAGCTGAACAAATAAAGCTGCGGAAGTAAAAGAATGCTTGTTCATGACCTGGTCAAATTCTTTCTTTGGTTCAATAAACCTTTCCTCGGCTGTTTTCCCAGTCTAGTTTTCCTCTCATGTGATCTGATATCGTATTGAGAAAAGGCATCTGAAGACAGATATTTAAGCTCCTACTTACATAATATGGGCTTCCCTTGTGGCTTAGCTGGTAGAGAATCTGCCTGCAATGTGGGAGACCTGGGTTCGATCCCTGGGTTGGAAAGATCCTCTGGAGAAGGGAAAGGCTACCTACTCCTGTATCCCGGCCTGGAGAATTCCATGGACTGTATATTCCATGGGGTCGCAAAGAGCTGGACACGACTGAGCAACTTTCACTTACATAATATAATCCTCTTCTGCAGGCATTTTCCCACTGCTCTTCTTCTCAATTGACCCAATTATATTTGGTTATAATTTCTATGAAGAATTTGCTGTTTTCGGAGTCCCATCCTCATTTTCAGCTCCTAACTAGTCTACACTTAGCAACACTTCTGGCCACTGTGAGCCAGAGCCTTTCCCTAGGATGACCTGACTCACTACTGGCCATTGTCACTGCGTTCAACTCTGACTGTCTTTTCTGTGACAGCCCAGGATTTCATATAACATTTTATATAATTTTTCATCATTTTTCTTGATTATCAAAGAAATCTATGCTTAGATAAGCTCAAAGAAAAAAGCCCTACAATTCTATCCTCCAGAGAGATAATTTTAAATTCTAGGCACACATCTTTGAAATCTCCTTTTTATTATACGTTTCAGAAAACTGAAATTGGATCTCACTGTGCATTGTCTTTTGTAATGAGTTTCTAAAAGGGAACAGTGTGTGTTCCAAATATTCTTCTGTATTGTTAAATTGTTTTTCTAAAGGGTGGTTATTAATGGCTGCGTTTTATTCCATCATACGATTGTGGCATAATATACTTACTAAAAGACTTAATTATTCACATGCCATTTATTGATTACCTAACTTGTGGCAACTGATCACAAGGGATCCAGGAGTGGACAAGACAAGTGGGGCTCCAGCTTAGGGGCTTATGGAAGAGCGGGTGTGAGGATAGGACCAGGGGTCTGATGGGGCTGGGCCCGGGTGATTGGGTGGTTGAAAAGAAGGATGCTTCACCCAGTCTGGGGCCTGAGAGGAAAGTCAGGAAGTGTTCCGAGGATGCTGATGTTTCAGCCAAGACCCAAAGGAGAAGCAACAGCAAGATGAATCAGTGAGGGCTGTCGGCAAAGGCAAGAGCCTCCCAGGAAGAGGGTCAACAGCCTAGGGCAGGGGAGTGGGAGCGCGACATATTTGAGCAACAACAGGACATTCTGCAGAGCTGGAACACAATGCAACGGAGGGAATATAAAGGCTAGAGATGTGCTAGGAACCATGCTAGACGTTCTTACATAATATAGCCCCTTTGCAGGCATTTTCACACTGTTCTTTTAAATCGACCCAATTACATTTGATTGTAATGTCTATGAAGAATTTGTCATTTGTGGAATCTCTTCCTCATTTCCAACCCCTAACTAGCCTAGAATTAGCAACAAATCCAGTCATTATGAGCCAGGGCCTTAAAAATTGTTTTTTTAATTTATTTTATTTTTTTTAGAAGTATACTTGCTTTACAATGTTGTGTTAGTTCCTACTATAGAAAGAAGTGAATCAGCTGTATGTCTACATATATTCTCTCCCTCTTGAACCTCTTACCCCACCCCATTCCACTCACCTGAATCATCAGAGAGCACTGAGCTGAGCTCTCTGTGCTGTACCGCAGGTTCCCACGAGCTATCTATTTTACACATGGTAGTGTATATATATGTCAATGCTACTCTTCCAGTTAAACACCATAATAAAGTGATTCAACGTCACTCGAGAGTAACTCCATGAATAGTCTTAGCAGGGAAAGGGTAGAACTTTAGTGTTTGGGAGGGATTTAGGGCTTCCCTGGTGGCTCAGTAGGTAAAGAATCTGCCTGCAATGCAGGAGACTCAGGTTTGATCCCTGGGTTGAGAAGATCCCCTGGAGAAGGAAATGACAACCCCCTCCAGTATTCTTGCCTGGAGAATCCTGTGGACAGAGGAACCTGGCAGGCTACAGTCCATGGGGTCGCAGAGTCAGATACAACTTAGTGATTAAACTACCACCACCGTGGTGGCTGAAAGGGAAGGAAAGGCCTGGAGGGGAAAGAAAAAAATCAGAGAAACCTATTAGGGCTCTGTTGCCATAAGTTAAGTAAGCTGTGCAGTGCTTAGGAGACACAGGGACATGGATGGGCTTGCTGTAAGAGGAGGAAGAGGAGGGCTGGGCAGAGCAAGCAGAGCTTTCATAGGCTTTAGGTGCCTTCTTGTATGGAGGTGCATTTGGGTGATAAGCAGCTTTGATGAGAGGGGAGGATGAGACATGAGCACAAGGAGCCCATGGAATAGTCAGATGGGATTGTGGAATTGTCAAATGAAAAAATGACGCTGAGCATGGGAGAGAGAACTGGGCTGGAGAGGTCACTTTGGGAAGTTTCTACTTATAGGTCCTAATTTTCAGCCATGGGTATACGTAAGACCCCCCCTCCCCCCATGCAAGAACATGGCCTGGAAGAGAAGAGGGGCCAGGACAGGATGAGGAATGCCAAATTTTAAGGATCCCTGAGAAAATGGAGTCTGACAATGGGAGATTTATTCATTTTTTATTTTTTGCTATGTTTTATCATGCCACAGATAACATCTTGTACACATCATCTATTTCCATGGGACAAACTCCTGGGATTAGAACTACCATTTAAAAGGGCTTAAAAGTTGTATTTAACTTTTACAAACCTGGAAACCTTGTGGTCCAGGTAAAGAGATGAGACTCGGTTGAAGAAATTCTAATCAATTTTAAAAAATTCAAGCAATCCTTATCTTTTATTTGAAGTCTTTGAGAATTCTGCAAGGGTCTAAATTATATCTAACTCCTAGAGATGCTTGTGAAATCTTTTCTTGTTCTACCCCATTTCCTCAGACCACAGCTGCTCTTCTGTGTATGTCTTTCATTCTCCTTACTCTTATCATACATTTATGATTTTTAATTATTATTATATGTTTATTAAGAGGACTAGCTGGGTTAGTTGGTAGCCTTTTGTCATCCATAAAAGACAATTTTTAGAGCATCTCTGAATCCATTAAAAATGTTGATTTTAAAGTGATGAACAATCCCACTCAAATAGGCTAGCAAAAGCAAAGAAGTGTATTGGCTCATGTTACAGATATTCAGGATGAACTCAGGTATGGCTTGGTACAGGGCTTCAATATAAATAAGCCTGAGTTTTTATCTCACCAACAGTCTTATCTATATTGGGCCCATTGTCAAAATGACTGGGCAGAGTCTGTCTTCTCCCAATAAATCAAGAGCCATAGGCTGACTTGGGATTGTTTTGAATTGAGACATTTGCCTACCCCTGAACTATTGTGGCCATGGTATGGAATGCTTTGGCTGGCCAGACTTTAGACACAAAGTCACCCTTGGATCTGGCATTTGGGGGTCCATTCCATCAAAGTGTAAGGTCTGAAGAAAGAGGCACGTTGGTTTATGAAAACAGGAAAATTGGCACACAGTTGTCAAAATAAAAGACAATGGACTTCGGGAGATTAAAAGTAGTAAATAAACGCTGCAGCAGTAGACTGCTATCATACCCTGTGCAAAGATGAAATCTGTCTTGGGTGGGAGATAAAAGCCAATTATGAAACTATAATCCTTGTGACCCCATAGACTGTTGCCCACTAGGCTCCTCTGTCCATGGGATTCTCCAGGCAAGAATACTGGAGTGTGTTGCCTTGCCCTCCTCCAGGGGATCTTCCTGACCCAGGGATCAAACCCACATCTCATGTCTCCTGCATTGGCAGGCGAGTTTTTTTTTTTTTTTTTTTTTTACCATATTAGTGCCACCTGGGAAGCCAATTGAAACTTGTAATAGTTTATGTATTTTCTTCCTCAGGACTAAATAGAAAGAAACACTGTGTCTACCAGCAGAGAAAAACTGTATAAAGGAAAGATGGACCCTTATTATAAAATCCTGATGACAGGCCACACCTAGGCCAATTATATTAGCAGCCCCAGAGCTGGGAACCAGGCGCTGGATTTTTAAAAACTCTCCAGGTGGCTCCAGTGCCACCAGGGTTGAAAGCCACTTGCCTGAAGAGCAGAGGTGCAGAGTTCCCTCAGGGATTAATTTCTTGGAGCAGTCCAAGAAAGTTTTGGCAAAGCCTTCTTGGCCAACAGGAGCCCTGACTTTCACAAGAAAGGGGATAATAATAACCCTGGGTCTGGTACGATCTCGACACTGGCAACAGGGCCTAGCACCCCTTTGACATTCTTTGTATGGAAGTGGAAATAAGGCATTTCCACTCATCAGCCTATTTAAAATTCATGAAAATAAGTGTTATTAAAGAAAAAAAAGATCAAGAAACTGAGGCTAGAAATTCATGAGTCCTTGGAGAGAGACAGACTTGTGTTGGATTTCACTTCTGTCAATTGTCGGATGGCTTTGGTCAAGTTACTTAACCCTTCTGGGCCTCAGTGTCATACTGTGTATGAGATAACACCTATCTTGTGAACTTGCTGTGTACTATATGGTAGGCATTTAAGGACATATATTTTCATTCCATTTCTCATTTTTTAGTTCCTGTCTTTGACTTTTTTTTTTCCATTTTTCTCCAAACTTAGAATTTCTATAAACTGAGACATCAAGATCCTTCTTACGTATGGAAGGCAATCCTCTGACTCTCTTACAGGGAAATTTTCCTTTTTCTCATGTCAGAGAGAATGTCACAAATGTCTGTCATTTGTACAACATTCCTAGCCTCTTGGGTTTTTCCAGGTTCCAGTTGTATGTTGACTTTTTAAAAAAATATCTTTTGACCACACCAAGGCGTGTGGGATCTTAGTTCCCCCATCAGGGATTGAACTTGCGTCCCTTGGATTGGAATGCAAACTCTTAACCACTGGACTTCCAGGAAAGTTGCTCCAGGTTCCAGTTCTGTCTGGACTCCTATGGAAGCTCCTGGCTTCTCTTTGTGATTCATTCTCAACTTCTGCAGCCCATTTTCCACACAATAGCCAAAGTAATCCTTCTGAAATGAAAAGCCCATGTTTTCAGCCTATGGCTCACAAACCTCAGGTGATTTCCCATCAGAAATGTGGTCCAGGGCTCACACATCTCTGGCTGCCTCCCCAGCATCTTGCAACTCTCTTTGCTGGTGGCTTATTGTTCTTGAAAGTGAAAGTGAAAGCTGCTCAGTTGTGTCCGACTCTTTGTGACCCCCAGTCCATCTCTCCAGTACTGGAGTGGGTATGTTCCAGACTTTCCCAACCCAAAAATATCTTTTGACCACATTTGTCTTTATACTTGTTTACCTCACCAGAATATAAGGTCTTGAACAGTGCCTGGCGCATGGTTGGTCTCAATTAGTACAGGTTCGATAAATGAATGCCCGAAGGAAATCATAGAGCTTTCTGACTAAACCTCTAAATTTCCATTGTTAATGGCCAATTATTTTTGCTCATATAATTCATCTACTTTAAATAAATTTCATCTCTTCTGCCTTCTCTTTTTTAGGCTAAACTGGGGAAAAGTTGATTTAAGATTCCTCTGACTATTTCCTATTTTTCATTTTCCTGTCTTAGATCTAAATTTGTCTTTCTGTTCTCCTACGGAGAAAGTCCTTAAGGTGGTTTTTACTCTCTCAAATGGATTTTCTTAAAAATGAAAAGTCACATTTTATAAGTAATCGCTGTGGGCCTTTTACGTCTGATGGCTTTGTAATTGCTTTTCCTAGATATTCCTCCCTCTTCCTCTTTATCTTACATAACTGTCTGCTTTCTGAGAACCAGAACAAATGTGGTCTCAATTAAATTTTCCACAAACATCAGCCAAAACCTCTTCTCTGGTTCTAATATCATTCCTTGTCCTCTTCCGCCCAGCCAAGACTTGGGCTTTTCTTTGAAGCCCAGCACAAAACCCAACTCTCCCAGGAGGTTTTCCTGGCCTGCCACACCCCCATAATAATCCTTTCTTTGGAATCTCTGCCATTCTAGAGCCTGGGCTGCACACACTGACCCCATGTTGACAGCCTGGGCCAGTCCCTCCAACCTCACGTTACACTGGAATCATTCAGTAAGATGTTTGCAGAAAGAAAAAGAAACGACCTCAAGTTGTTCCTGCATCATCCTAGGTATGCCCTCCTGGTTGCTTCAATTAAAGGATACATTTTTGAGAGTCCAAGTTCTTCTTTATCCTTGTTTCCCTTTGCTGCTCATCAAGGCACTTAGATGAACTGCCCTGTCTCCCTTCAGCTTGATTCGGCGATAATTCACTTATACCTCTATCATTAAAAAGGGAATAACCAATCACCTTTTCCATGTTTCCTCACCATAACTCTCCAAACTTAAAACATAGTTATCAATCCTGTTTGCTAACTACCCTAATGTATAATGTCTGTCAGAGGATGTCCTCTGTCATTCATCCATTCATTCGTCTGCCCATTTATGGCACAGATATTTACAGAGTGGCCACCATGCCGGGTGCTGGGGCTCAAGGGTGAGAGGAATCAGTGTGACTCTTCGTCCAGAAAGTCCATGGGAGACAGATCATAGTCAGGGAATACACAGATTCAAGGAGGTCCTATGAAGGTGGTGAGCAGGCCACAGTGATACAGAATAAGAAAGGGATATCTAGACTAGGATGATCAGAGAAGACCCGTCTGTCTCACTTTGAAGCTGAGAACCCAAACCTCAGAAGGAACCAACTGTGAGGCAAATAGGAGACCAGCGATGTCCAGGCCACAGATATGGCATGTTGCAAGGCTCTACGTGGTCTTTTTGGGAACCGAAGGAGGCCAGTGGGCTGGCTTCTAGAGAGAGGGGCCAGAGTGGTCAGCTGAATCCTAGCTTGCAGGACTTGATGATTATGGAGGTGAGGTCCAATTGCATTCTAACAGTAATTGGAAGCCATGATAATATGTACATTCTAAGTAAATAATGCTCATTGCTCTTTGGAGAATTGGTGATGGGGAAAGATGAACAGGGAATCTCATTAGAGGGAACCGTTTTAACAGACGAGGAGAGAAATAATTGTAACTTTGGCTAGGACGGTGGAAGCACAGATGAAACAAAATGTTCAGGTTCCCAAAGTATTTGGGAGCTAAAATTAATAACCACTGATTGAGTCAATATGGGGATTAAGATAGAGAAAGCATCAGGTGTGATTCCCAGGTTTCTGCCTTGAACCATCTGCCCAGACAGTGAAGTCATGAGTTAAGTTCTAAATGCCTACGCACAGCATTTCTTGTATGTAAATTATCTTTACACTCTCAGCAAAAATGCCGGTATTGCTGTATCCATATTCTCCTTATTAATATTGCAGAAACTTCTGACATCTCGATAGCTTTCTACATAGAGTGACTTTATAGTTTTGTAGTTTAAAATCTTCCAGAAATGTTTTCTTTTGGTCTTAAATATCTGATTTCCATAACATGTATATCTCAAGGATGTTGATTTTTTATTTATATAGTAAATGTTGAGCAGGCATATTCATATAAACATTGGCTCAAATAAAAAATTTGAAGCAACAGTCCATTATCTAAATCATAGTTGTTTTTTTTTTTAATTAGCCCCTCATTCATTAGATTTCTTTGGCAGTTCCGTTTTATTTTCTGTCTTACTCCTTAAATCTTCCTGGACTTTCTTCTTGTTGCAATGGGCTCTTTTAAATCTCTGGGCTGCTGATGTTGCTTTCATGTGTTTGAAATAGGTTTTTCTCTGGAGCTATTGTGTTTTCCTTCTAACATTTCTTGATGTCTGTCATTGGAGGTTCATATGGCTTGAAATAAACTATTCCAAATAAGAAATATCACCATCTTTGTCATTCTCTCTGCACCTTTTGGTAAACATTATCAAATAGCCTTTCATTTTCTACTGTTCAAGTAGGATTGAAAATCCAGATGTACTAGTTCATTAGCATCCAGTTAGGACTTACATATTATCCCTCTGTTATAGTAACTTACTGACCTTTTAGTGGCTTCAGAGACATTACTATTATTATTTTTATTACTTATATTGCAATATTCCACCAAGCTGTATTTCACTTGTTCCATATAGAGTTCTTCACGTTTTGGAGCTTGAATGTGTCCAGGAAGATAGTTGAACCCAAGAATGTTAAATTTTGTTTTCCAACATTCTTGCCTTTGCCACCATAACTAATTTGGTTTGCATGTTCTGGAAGAGGAATTTTCAGAATCATTTACCTTAAGAGATGATTGATAGGCTGACCAAAGTTCTTCAAGGGTTATACTAACAAAAAGAGAAGCTTTCCCAAATAATTACTTTTAGAACTGGTAACAGTATTCAGGAACAGGAAAGTGCAGAAAAGTTCCTACTATTGGAGATAGAGTTTAAAGCTCTTTCTATGTAATGTGTGTCCGTGTGTACGTGTAAAGAGAAAGAAGGTGGAGGGAGAGGCAGAGGAGAAAATAGAGTGAATGAGAATCTTGGTCCATTTTTAGACTGTTTCTTGGAAAGATGAAATATATTCTGGCTGAGTCTCAGCTTCAGATGATCCAAGGCCATTTCTACTGTGTGGTGTAAAGCATCTTTCTACCAGCGCTCTCAGAACTGCCCTGCATTCTGGTAATTCAGTGCAGAGCTTCATTTTATACTCATCTGCTGTAGCTTTGGGTCACTGACTTCCATATTTTTATACAGAGAAATCAGTTTGTATTCTGCCATATCTGAGTTTGGAATCACTTCCAAAGGTACTTATTTTTATGTCTAGATATTGGATGTACAGTGTTTCTTATCTGGGATGCAGCTTAAATTTTGAAACTACATTCACGCAATATTCAGGCTTTCTGTGATCGGCATTACGTTTCCAAGCCAGTTTTGATTAAAAATTAAAAAAAATATATACATTAATGCTCCTAAGATGCAGTGCAGCAAGAACCATAAACTAGCTAACATCTGGCTTTGATCAATGCATTGGGAGGTCAGCCTTGTGTTGGTTGGCATCATGGCTCTAAATTTGATATTTGGAAGATTTTTTGAATATTTGGATGAGTATAAAGATGACTTCTGATTTTATAAGGAGTTGGTAGGTAAGGTGGTATGCAATAAGTTTACTCCTTAGGATTCAAGTTTTATTTTTATATTCTAAAAAATATCTTGCATGTGATATTGGAAATACTGAGAACTAGTCAGGCTTGAGACTTTTCAAATGCCCTGAGTTAAAAATTCATCATTGCTAAGTAGTTTCTGTTGTCTGAAGCTGTTTTAAATTTAAGACTTCGGGACACTGACGGGTCTAATCTGACTCTAATTCCATATGCTAGCATAGCACCTTCAACTTTTCAAGTGCTTTTATGCAAACCCTTACGTGAGGAAGCCTAACATGGGGCTTAAGAGCACAGATGTGGTAACAGATCTGAGATGAGGATGCCAGCAGGGTCGGTCCTAGTGGGGGCTCTCATCCTCGTTTGCAGATGGCTGCCTCCTTGCTATGTCCTCACACGGCAGAGAAAACTCCAGTGTGTCTTCCTCTTCTTGTTGTTCAGTCAGTCATGTCCAACTCTTTGCGACCCCATGGACTGCAGCACGCCAGGCTTCCCTGGCCATCACCAACTCCCAGAGCTTACCCAACCTCATTTCCATCTAGTCGGTGATGCCATCCAACCATCTCATCCTTTGTCTTCCCCTTCTCCTCCCACCTTCAATCTTTCCCAGCATCAAGGTCTTTTCCAATAAGTCAGCTCTTCGCATTAGGTGGCCAAAGTATGGGAGTTTCAGCTTCAGCATCCATCCTTCCAATGAATATTCAGGACTGACTTCCTTTAGGATTGACTGGTTGGCTCTCATTGCGGTCCAAGGGACTCTCAAGAGTCTTCTCCAACACCACAGTTCAAAAGCATCAATTCTTTGGCACTCAGCTTTCTTTATAGTCCAACTCTCACATCCATACATAACTGCTGGAAAAACTATAGCTTTGACTAGATGGATGTTTGCTGACAAAGTAAGGTCTCTGCTTTTTAGTATGCTGTCTGGGTTGGTCATAGCTTTTCTTCCAAGGAGTAAGTGGCTTTTAATTTCATGGCTGCAGTCACCATCTGCAGTGATTTTGGAGCCCAAGAAATTAAAGTCTCTCACTATTTCCACTGTTTCCCCATCTATTTGCTGTGAAGTGATGGGACTGGATCCCATGATCTTAGTTTTCTGAATGTTGAGTTTTAAGCCAGCTTTTTCACTTTCTTCTTTCACTTTCAACAAGAGGCTCTTTAGTTCTTCTCTGCTTTCTGCCATAAGGGTGATTACACCTTCCTCCTGTTACAGGGCCCCTAATCCTGTCATGGGGGCTCCACCCTTATCTAATCCTAATGATTTTCCAAGGCCCCACCTCCTCATGTCATCACATTGTGGGGATAAGACTTCAGTATATTAATTTTGAGGGGACATAAACATTTGGCCCATAACAAATAGCATTTTGAAAATTGGCTCAGCACTGAATCTGTGAGTCAGTTCCTTTTCTAATGTTCATTGGATTTCCCGGGTGGCACTAATGGTAAAGAACTCACCTGCCAATATAGGAGACATAAGAGAGGATCCTGGGTTGGGAAGATCCCCTGGAGGAGGAAATGGCAACCCCTCCAGTATTCTTGCCTGGACAATCCCATGGTAGGGGGAGCCTGGTGGGACACAGTCCATGGGGTCACAAAGAGTCAGACATGACTGAAGCGACTTAACATGTAGTGTTCATTAATGATCTGTAAGTGAGGAAAATTATCCCGTAATTGCCCTAAATCACATGCATCTCCATAAAGTATATTGAGATACAGCTTGAATTCATTTTTGCTTTGTCATCATCCTTTATAACAGAATGACATTTTAGATTACATTATCTTTTTTTCAGACTGGGATAATATGTTAAAGGGGTCTTCAGTCTTCAATATTTCCTGAGGTATATTAAGATTCTCTGAAAGTATAAAACATTATGCATTCTCACCTTGTTTTCATATTTTCTTGAATTGGTAAGAAAAAGGAAAAGAAATTATTATTTATTAATAAGAATAAAATGCAGGATTCCTGATTCAATAGCAGGGAGTCTTTTAGATATTCAGTTCAACAAACATTTATTGATCCTCTCAAATTTTTTTCTGATACATAATCAGTTCTTCTTTTTTTAAAAGAGATTGTTTATCAATGTGGACTGTTTTAAAGTCTTTACTGAATTTTTTACATTATCGCTTCTGTTTTATGTTTTGGTTTTCTGACCAAGAGACACATAGGATCATATCTCCCTGACCGGGGATCAAACTGGCATCCCCTGTGTTGGAAGGCAAAGTCTCAACCATTGGACCACCAGGGAAGTCCCTCAATCGTCTTCTAAGTCTTTTTACATAAAGCAAACAAAACAAAGGCCTCCCTCTGGCTTACGTTCCTATTTAGATCCTATTTAGATACAGTGCTGTGTCTCCTGTTCCATTGTGTCAATCAGCTTTTGCGGCATAACAAACCACCTCAAAACTTAGTGGTTAAGACAACAATTATTTATTTGGCTCATGATGATTGTGGAGTTGGCAGTTTGGGCTGGATTTCAGAGGGCCACAGGCTGGCTAACTGGTCTAGGGTGGCCTCACCGGGCTGGATGCTTTGCTCCGTGGGGTCTCCTGTCCTCTAGTGGGCTAGTCTGGGCCAGCCCACTGGCTGCTAGACAGGGTTCAATGACATTTTAGGCAACTCTCCTTTCGATGTTCACTTTTCTGATGTTTTCTCGTAGCTCAGTTGGTAAAGAATCTACTTGCAAAGCAGGAGACCCTGGTTCGATTCCTGGGTCAGAAAGATCCCCTGGAGAAGGGATAGGCTACCCACTCCAGTATTCTTGGGCTTTCCTTGTGGCTCAACTGGTAAAGACTCCACCTGCAGTACAGGATTCGATCTGGGTTCTGTCCCTGGGTTGGGAAGATCTCTGGAGTAGGGAAAGGCTACTCACTCTAGTATTCTGGCCTGGAGAATTCCATGGACTATATAGTCCATGAGGTTGCAAAGAGTTGGACACAACTGAGTGACTTTCACTTTCACTTTCTTTCCTTAAAATTTATCCATCCTTTTGTCTATCCATCCACCTGTCCATCTGTCTGTCTTTTCTTCCTCTGGGAATCATAAGCCTCCCCTGGGAATCTCTTTCTGTATTTTTCATTGCAGTTGGTAACAATACCATCCACATTGTTCTCCAGTCTGGAAAACCTGGGAATCACATAATTTTATGGATTTTGTCATCACCTGACACATCCACAGCTGAGCATCGTTTCCACTCTAGCCCAGCCACTTCGTTCTTTCTGGAGCTGTTAGTGATTGTCCTCTACTCTTCCAGTAGCATATCGGACACCTTCTGACTTGGATGGGGCTCATCTTCTGGTGTCATATCTTTTCACCTGTTCATGGGGTTCTCGTGACAAGGATGCTGGAGAGGTTTGTCATTCCTTCCTCCGGTGGACCACGTTTTGTCAGAATTCTTCACTATAACCTATACATCTTGGGTGGCCCTCCATGGCACAACTCATAGCTTCATTGCATTATGCAAGCCCCTTTGCCACGACAAGGTTATGATCCATGAAGGGGATTATAATTTTAGCTGCTTCTTATTGAACACTACTTATCAATCACCATACCAAATGTTTGTGTAGGTTTTTGCATTTAAGCTTCATAAAAACCATGTGCTATAGGCATTACTGTCTCCATTCCATGAAACAGATGAAGGTGATTAAGTCCTTGCCCACAGTCCCACAGTTTAGTGGGCAGAGATGGTTTTTGAATCCAATTTCTTTTGACTCCAAAGCCTGTGCTTGACATTTTGTCAGACTGAGAAACCACAAATACAGGGCCCAGAGAAATGACTTATCAACATTGTAAAATAGTAAGGGTTCACATAAGAATCTGGATTTCAAATATTCTTTGAAAATTCAGAAGGTATGGTAAAAGGTCTAACGTTCCAGTGGCAGCAGTTGGCTTCAGGGGGATCGTGGCCACCCCGTTTGGAAGGCCATGCCTTCTGTAGTTAGCCACTGTCCCTGCCATTCCCCACGGCTTTATAACGGGTCCACTTCCTTCATCAACATGGTATGCTGGGCTCCCGCTGGCATTTGAATTTTTGACTGTTGTTGCATTGTGTCCTTAGGCCCTGCCCACTCTTCAGTTCTTCCACCATCAAGTGGTCTCTGACTTGACAGTGTTATGTTACTGTAAAATCTTTGTCTAGTCTGTCTCACTAGCTCGGTAGACTTGAACAGGATACTTCACATTTCTGGGTCACCATTTTCTCGTTTTTAAAATAGGGCTATTAATAGTTCTGGTATCATGCAGTTACCCCAGGGTTAAGTGGATTAATGCATGTGAAGGCTTAGAAGTGTCTGGTACATCTCAGCCACTAGTGGATGTCAATTGTGACTGTTATTATTACCATTTTTCATTCATTCATTCAGCATTGGACTGGAAACTGTTCTAGAAATTTTGATATTATCATTTTAGAACCCACAACAACTTGATGAAGAAAATAATTTCAGCCTTGTTTTTGGGGTGAGGTAGAAGATGAGAGAGGTCAGGAGTGCCACCATTGTTGTGTTTTCCATATGATGCATATTTAAGTATATTCTTTCTGTTCAGAGTGAAATGGAACGTATCTCACGAAGAATGGAGTTACATTCCACTCTTGGCTGCAGAGGGGCTCTTTGGAGAATTCAAGTGTTATCAATACCGATTGTGTGGTACATTTTTAGTATGATATTTAAAATTTAAAAGCTACAGGGAAGTTAATAAAATGTTGAATAGCACAGGAAATTTTTTGAATTTTCTCATTCTGTACAGAAAAATTTCAAGTTGATACTGCCAATTTATGAGTGATGATTTAAAGTGTGGAAACTAATTTTGTTTGGTTTATATATTCACTGTGTCCTTAACAACAAAGATTGCCAATATTGCTGAGTGTTCTGTGTGAAGATGGTTAATATAAATTTAAATCTAGATAAGAAAAGTGAAATAGAATATTGAAATAAAAACTGTATATAAGTAAAGTTATTTAAATTTGTTTCTAAAACTGAATAGTCTTCACTTTATTTCCAAACTGCTCTTAAAATATTGGAAGAATAGGTTTTACTCAAGTATTATTAAAGACCTACTTGGACACACAGACCTACAGATTCACGTATACATGTCTGTATAATCAAAAAATGTTTTTAATGGAAGTAGAGTTGATTTACAATGTGTTAATTTCTGATGTACAGCAAAGTGATTTAGTTGTATATTTTTGGATTCTATTGTAGTTTATTACAAGATATTAATATGTTCCCTGTGCTATATAGTAGAAGGATATGTAAGTTTTTAAATTGAGAAATACTGAAACACACAAAAATCATCTGCACAAGAAATCCATTTAAAATGAAAAAAAGTTAAAGCTTAATTGAGGTACAAGGTATGTGTCATAAATTTCATTCATTTTAAGAGTACAATTCAGTGCTTTTTAGTAAATATACAGAATTGTGCAGCTATCACCACAATCTGCAATCCAACGTTAGAACATTTACATCAACCTCAATAGACTCCCTCATGCCCATCTTCTGTCAGCCCCTCTTCCCACCCCAGCCCCAGGAAACTACTCATCTACTTTATATAGAGATTTATTTTACCTGTAGATTTATTTTTTCTGGACATTCCTTATAAATGAGATTATACAACATATGGTCTTTTGTACTTAGCTTCTTTCACTTAGCATATGTCCTTTAGGTTCATCCACGTTGGCACAGGGCTTCCCTGGTGGCTCAGTGATAAAGAATCTGCCTGCCAGTGCAGGAAACACAGGTTCGATCCCTGGATCGGGAAGATCCGCTGGAGAAGGAAATGGCAACCCACTCCAGTATTCTTGACTAGGAAGTCCCATGGGCAGAGGAGCCTGGTGGGCTACAGTCCATGGGGTCGCAGAGTCGGACAGGACTTAGCGACTAAACAACAATGATGTTGGCACACAGGTCAGAAAATTTATTTCCTCTTTGTTGCATAGTAGTGTTCCATTGTATGGATACACCCAGTTTGTTTCTCCATTGCAATGACCAAACTGTTAAAAATTATGTATTCAAGAAACTACTAACAGCGGGTGATTCTAGAGAAAGGAGTGAGGAACAAAGGAATAAAGGTGGGAGAATGATATTTTTCACATTTCCTGTTTTATATGGATTTAAGGTTTTAAATTCAGGATTATTCTTCATCTATTAAAGTAAGGAATATCTTCCTCCAGCAATGTGTATTAAATAAGAGATGAAATCTTTCCACTGATCCCAATCCCAGCTTCCTGAAAGCAATCACCATTAATTTATTTTTACCATCTTTCTACTTTGTACATACATAGAGATACATATCGGTTTGGCCAAAAAGTTCGTTCGGGTTTCCACAGGGTGTTACCCACCGAATGAACTTCTCGGCCAACCCGATATGTATATGTCCCTGTATCTCAGTACACCTAAGCAATTATACATTTTAAATTTCCACCAAAATGGAAGTAGCTTGGTTACCAAAGCGAAGAAAACCCGCCTGGTTGGGTTGTGCGGTATTCATCAATTGACAATGAAGCGGAGTTCTGAACAGCAGCCCAAGTTTCTCGGTGATTAAGTGGAATGTTATGCCTCTTTTTACCCCTCCGCAATTCTGTATCTTTCCGCAGGCTACCTGGGCTCCACCTGCGAGGAGAAGGTGGACCCGTGCGCCTCGGCGCCCTGCCAGAACAACGGGACCTGCTACGCCGATGGGCTGCACTTCGGCTGCAGCTGCAGTGCGGGCTTCACGGGCCCAGCGTGCGCGCAGCTCGTGGACTTCTGTGCGCTCAGCCCCTGCGCCCACGGCACGTGCCGCAGCGTGGGCACCAGCTATAAGTGCCTCTGTGACCCAGGTGGGTACTGTGCCCGGGTGGGGAAGCCCTCTCCTTCCGTTCCCCAATCTCAAAGCCTTTTAACTGTTTTTTGCATCTGAGCACGGGTTGGCCCACTGCAGGGGTTTGCTTGTCCATCCAAGTGGACCTCACTTGTGTGTGTGTGTGTGTGTGTGTGTGTGTGTGTGTGTGTGTGTGTGTGTGTGTGTGTGTGTGTGTCTGTGTGTGTGTGTGTGTTCAGTCGCTTCAGTTGTGTCTGACTGTTTGCAACCATATGGACCGTAGCCCACCAGGCTCCTCTGTCCATGGGATTCTCCAGGCAAGAATACTGGAGTGCCTTGCCCTGCCCTCTTCCAGGGGGTCTTCCCAACCCAGGGATCCAACCCTCATCTTTTAAGTCCCCTGCATTGGTAGGCAGGTTCTTTACCACTAATGCCACCTGAGAAATATGACACCCTTTCTTTTTAGACTTCCCTTAGGCAGCCTTTGAAAAATACCCTTTCCCCTTTTCATGAGCATTCCACAGTCATTATAGAAAAAGAAGAAAATATAAGTCAGCAACATGAAGAAAATGAAAACCAGGCTTAATCTTTTTGCTGTTGTTTAGCCCCTAAGTCATGTCCGACTCTTTTTGAGACCCCGTGGACTGATAATAGCTTAATTATTTTGGACAATTGACGATAGGTCATTTCAGAGCCTTTCCTGCATTACATATCTTTTATTACTGGGTTCTGAGGTTAATGGAATGTTTTTCATTTTCACGTGCACACAAAGCAGAATGCAGTCCATTCAGCATGTTATCATCATTTAAAATTCTTACTTGGGGCACAGTTATTTAGGACTTTTTTGGCTTCCTGTGTAAATGTTCACAAGTTCCATCATTTATTTTCCGGATGTTTTCTGCATTTGTGTCACTGATTGTTTATTGTGAAAGTTTTGAGACTGAGAAGTCAGGGTAGTTACTAGTTAAAGTTTGCGTCTGTGCAGCCTCCTGGTGTGACCTGAAAAGAACGCACACCAGCAGCTCTGTCTTTCCTCTGATTTATATTCTCCCCATGTCTGCATCCTTGCACGAGCTGGCTCTTTAGAACGCTTCCCAGGCAGTGATCCCCGCCCCACTTCTCTGGCCCGTGTACATGGCTGACCAGTCCCCTGGTTGGCTCCACTCCTGCTTCTGCTGCGCAGTGCCCTCTGCCTGGAGTGCCTGCTCCCCAGTCACCCCATCACTTCTGCAAACTTCCCCTTCTGAAGGTGAATCAGCTTTCCTTCCTCTGAGTTCCCACAATCACCCACAGTATCCCTTTCTTGGGGATTTGAATTTCTTGGTATTTGAAGCTCTATATTAATTATCCTTGTATGTTTGTATTAACATATATGTGTGGAATCTATAGAGTGCTTCCCTGATGGGTAAAGAATCTGCTTGCAAGGCAGGAGACACAGGATACGTGGGTTTGATTCCTGGTTCAGGAGGATCCCCTGCAATAGGAAATGACAACCCTCTCCAGTATTCTTGCCTGGAAAATTCCATGGACAGAGAAGCCTGGTGAGCTATACAGTCCATGGGGTTGCTAAAGAGTTGGGCACAACTGAGCAACTAAGTAGGCAGGCAGGTGTATGTAGAATCTAGAAAAATGGTAGAGATGAACCTATTTCCAGGGCAGGAATAGAGACTCAGATGTAGAGAATGGATATGTGGACAAAGTGGAGAGACAGAAGAGTGGGAAGAATTGAGAGCTTAGGATTGACATATATACATTTGTTTAGTTGCTAAGTCTGACTCTTTGCGACCCCATGGACTGTAGCCCACCAGGCTTCTCTGTCCATGGGATTTCCTAGGCAAGAATACTGGGGTGGGTTGCTATTTCCTTCTCCAGGGGATCTTCCTGACCTCGGGATCGAACCCATCTGTGTCTCCTGCATTGGCAGACTGGTTGTTTACCACTGATCCACCATGGAAGTCCCATATACACACTACTATGTGTAAAATAGATAGCTAGTGGGAACGTGCTGTGTAGCACAGAGGGCTCAGTTTGGTGCTCTGTGATGAACTAGAGGAGTGGGGTAGGAGAAGGGAGGTCCAAGAAGGAGGAGATATATACCTACTTATAGCTGATTCTCTTCACTGTATAGCAGAAACTGATACAACGTTGTAAAGCAATTATACTCCAATAATAGAGACAAAAACCAAAACAAAACAAACAAAAATTATCCTTACACGTGTTTCTCTCCTCCCTTGGGGATGGGAGTAGAATGAAGTGTGTTTTATTAGTAGCTTTTGTCTAACAATAAGGTACGATTTAGTGGGCTTAGTCTTGCTCAGTCCTGAGCTGGGTGCTTTACATCTCTGGTCCTTTTACATGCCCTCTCTGCTGGATGGAGGAGGTGGAGGTGCGTTTTCACCAAGGTATGAAATGCCTTGTTCCTGATTCAGTCACATGTTGGTGGCCATTCACCCACTCAGAGGCTGAGTCCGGGTTCCAACCCAGGTGCCCCAGTTCCCCTGTGCTATGCCTGGTCTGGAACTTGCCAGGGGGCACAGCTCCTACTCATCCATCACCTAAGGAGTGAGTGGGAAATACAATTGAGCCGTTGAAGGGTATTGAAAAGCCTCTTTTATGTAGACTTCTACTTCTCTGGTTTTCTAAACAGTCATGGGATTGATGTTTTGCCAAGGGCCCCGATCCTCTAAAATGTAGAGGGAATCGACCTGGTTAGTCTGCCTGGTAACTGCATGAGTAGGATTTTCCAGACAAACAGAAGAGAGAGAGAGAGACAGAAAAAGAAACCATTGCTAGATTTTAAGGAGCTGACTCATGCAGTTGTGAGGACTGGCAAGTTCAAAATGTGGTACAAGCTGGCAGGCTGTCAACTTAGGCAGGATTATTTCTATGTTACAGTTTTGAGCTCAAATTCCTCCTGCCTCAGCAAACCTTAGTCTTTGCTCCTAAGACCTTCAACTGATTGGATGAAGCCCACCCACTTTCTGGGAGGGTAATGATTTACTCAAAGCTTACCGTTGTAAATACTCATTTTATCTAAAAATTACCTTCACAAGAACATCTAGCCTAATGTCTGACCAGACATTTGGGTCCTGTGGCTTAGCTGAGCTGACACATGAAATGAACTGTCCCAATAACATTTTGGGGTTTTTCATAAACCTCGTGGGCTTCCCTAGTGGTGCAGTGGTAAGGCATCCACCTGCAATGCAGGAGATCCAGGTTTGATCCTTGGGTCGAGACGATAGGAAATGGCAACCCACTCCAGTATTCTTGCCTCAGAAATCCCACAAACAGAGGCACAGAATTAGCCTCAAAGAAATGGGGCTAATTCTCCAAATAGTGGCAGCTCATGTTCTGGGTACAGTCTGATCATCATGTAGTTAAATTCTCCACCTAGTGTTTCAGTATCTTTAAGACAGCTCACAGGATATGGCTCAGAATATTATCTACATCCCTTGAGAAAGAACTAAAGATCCTTGACTATGCTTAATGACTACATTATTATTATTTAGTCTCCTTTGACTGTTTCCCTTTGTTTTCCCATTTCTCACTTCTCTGATCAAATTTTCTCTTTGACTAAAATCTTCCACAGACAAAAGGCCAAGAGGACACTGTGGGGGGGGGGCGGTGGCGTGGGGCAAGGACCTGCTCCGTTTCACCTGCGCTGGGAGCACAGAGTCTTGGCCACTGGACCACCAGGGAAGTTCCTGTGCTTAGACAGAAAGAACTTCCTTCCATGTTCTTCTGTTGACCATGATCTTCTGTTGTGTGTAAGGGTGTTAGGTGAGAGGCATAGAGCATGTGTCCGACAAGAGCAGTAAGAGCTATGCAGTTGCTCTCTAGCCACGGAGATTCCAGCACTTTTCCTCAAATCAAAAGGGTGAAGTGTCTCCTGTGAAGTTCCTCTTTTCCCACCTGCTCTTCTCTGCCCAGCCTTCATTCGTGTCCATTTGGAGCTTTTCGCTTGATAAGGCCAATGCCCGGCCTCTAAGGAGCCTTGAAAAGCCTGAAGAAACAAGTGTCCTGTTTCTGGATGCCTGCACTCATTAGGCAGTCCTCCAGGAGAGAGCCTTGGGGTTCAGTCAACGCTCTCATCAAACTGGGGAGATGAAATTGCTTTTAGAGGGGTTGCTTCCTCAGATCATTAGGTGACATTGTGTGAAGCAAAAAAGGCATCTTAACATCTGGCGAGAATTTACATTTTAAGAGGTGAAAATGACAATTCTCTGAATGCTAAATTTCTAGTCTTAATCTTTCGGAGCATGTAATTGCTTTACCAATAGTTTGCATAATAGAAGAATCTCATGAGAGTAGGTGAAATTGGGTGTCGAGCTGAAGAGTGGCAAGGCTGATCCTTTTTGTAGAGAGCACGCAGACCCCGTTTCATAAAATGGAAGCAGATTGAAATCATGTCAGGTTGATAATTAGCTCCCATCTGACAAAATGCCATTTGGATATGACTGCAAATCAGATTTGCCAGGTGCTTTATTTTCAGACCTCATTTTTAGCTTATCAGGCTAGGGAGCTCTGATGGGATTTTAGTATTAAATAATAAAATGTCAGCAGTGAGCAATTATGGAAAAGTTATCTTTCAGGGACAGTGTTAAGTGATAGACCACATGTACTCTAAGAAAATTACAAATTGAAATCTCCCAAGGATGGAGAAAGTGAGAGCATGGAGTCTAATGGACATCATGGGGAGCAGGGCCACTGTGCCTGGAGTTGCCATAACCCTGACAGGTTTGATCTCCAGGTCAGGAAGATCCCCTGGAGGAGGGCATGGCAACCCACTCCAGCATTCTTGCCTGGAGAATTCCATGGATGGAGAAGCCTGGTGGGCTATAGTCCATAGGGTCGCAAAGAGTCAGACACGACTGACTGACTTCACTTTCACTTCACATACAGGTGGCAGGTGATATCTAGTGTGATCTCTAAGCAGTGGTGGGGTCTGGAGATGCCATTTGGATGGTGACCAGTGTGGGCAGGAATCCTTGCTAAGAGGGAAGGTGGTTTGCCTGAGTTCACTGGTCTTGACCCCTGCCTGATACACTTGAGTTATTATTCCAACCTTGTTTTGTTGTTGTTGTTTTTAAAATTGGAGTATAATTGCTTTATAATGTTGTGTTAGTTTCTGCTTTATGGTGAAGTGAATCAGCTATATGTATACATATATCCCCTCCCTCTGGAGCCTTCCTCCTGCCTTCCACTCCCATCCTATCCATCCATGTCATCACCAAGCTGAGCTCCCTGTGTTATACAGCAGCTTTCCATTAGCTATCTGTTTTATACATACTGGTGTAAATGTGTCAACATGCATGCTGTGTGTATGCTAAGTCGCTTCAGTTGTGTCCGACTCTGTGCTATCCTATGGACTGTCTGGCTCCTCTGTCTGTGGGATACTCTAGGCAATAATACTGGAGCGGGTTGCCTTGCCCTCCTCCAGGGGATCTTCCCGACCCAGGGATGGAAGCTGTATCTTCTGTGGCTCCTGTGCTGCAGGCAGATTTTTTTTACAGCTGAGCCACAAGAGAAGCCCCATGTATGTCAATGCTGCTCTCTCACTTTCTTGAATTGAATGAACACTGCCATTACAGAGGGTGCCTCAAGTTACTATTTAAGGAATTCATATTATAAGGCATTAGAGGATTTCTGTGTATGTGTATGCATGCTGAGTCATTTCAGTTGTGTCCATCTCTTTCCTACCCTATAGACTGTAGCCTGCCAGGCTCCTCTGTCCATGGGATTCTCCAGGCAAGAATGCTGGAGTGGGTTGCCATGCCCTCCTCCAAGGGATCTTCCTGACCTGGAGATCAAACCTGCTTCTCTTCCATCTCCCTCATTGGCAGGAAGCACCACTAGTCCCACCTGGGAAGCCTGAGGATTTCTGCATGGAAATAAAAATAACAGGGTTTTTTTTTCCCATGAATAAACTCCGTTCAGTTCAGTCGCTCACTCATGTCTGACTCTTTGTGACCCCATGGACTGCAGCAACGCCAGGCTTCCTTATCCATCACCAACTCCTGGAGCTCGCTCAGATTCATATCCATCAAGTCGGTGATGCCATCAAACCATCTCATCCTCTGTCGGCCCCTTCTCCTCCCACCTTCAATCTTTCCAGCATCAGGGTCTTTTCCAGTGAGTCAGTTCTTCACATCAGGTGGCCAAAATACTGGAGCTTCAACTTCAGCATCAGTCCTTCCAATGAATATTCAGGATTGATTTCCTTTAGGATTGACTGGTTTGATCTCTTTGCAGTCCAAGGGACTCTCAAGAGTCTTCTTCAACACCACAGTTCAAAAGCATCAGTGTTTCGGTGCTCAGTTTTCTTTATGGTCCAACTGTCACATCCATACATGACTACTGGAAAAGCCATAGCTTTGACTAGACAGACTTTTTGTCTGCAGAGTAATATCTCTGCTTTTTAATATGCTGTCTAGGTTGGTCATAGCTTTTTTTCCAAGGAGCAAGCATCTTTTAATTTCATGACTGCAGTCACCATCTGCAATGATTTTGGAGCCCAAGAAAATAAAGTCTGTCACTGTTTCCGCTGTTTCCGCATCTATTTGCCATGAAGTGATGGGACCAGATGCCATGATCTTAGTTTTTTGAATGTTGAATTTTAAGCCAGCTTTTTCACTTCCTCTTTCACTTTCATCAAGAGGCTCTTAATTCCTCTTCACTTTCTGCCATAAGGGTGGTGTCATCTGCATATCTGAGGTTCTTGATATTTCTCTTGGCAATCTTGATTCCAGCTTGTGCTTCATTCAGTCTGGCATTTTGCATGATGTACTCTGCATAGAAGTTAAATAAGTAGGGTGACAATATGTAGCTTTATGTACTCCTTTCCCAATTTGGAACCAGTCCATTGTTCCATATCTGTTTCTAACTGCTGCTTCTTGACTTGCATGCAGATTTCTCAGGAGCCAGGTAAGGTTGTCTGGTATTCCCATTTCTTGAAGAATTTTCCACAGTTTGTTGTGATCCACACATTCAAAGGCTTTGGGCGTAGTCAATAAAGCAGAAGTAGATGTTTTTCTGGACCTCTCTTGCTTTTTCTGTGATCCAACAGATGTTGTCAATTTGATCTCTGGTTCCTCTGCCTTTTCTAAATCCAGCTTGAACATCTGGAAATTCTTGGTTTATCTACTGTTAAAGCCTTGCTTGGAGAACTTTTGAGCATTACTTTGCTGGTGTGTGAGATGAGTGCAATTGTGTGGTAGTTTGAGCACTCTTTGGCATTGCCTTTCTTTGGGATTGGAATGAAAACTGACCTTCTCCAGTCCTGTGGCCACTGCTGAGTTTTCCAAATTTGCTGGCATATCGAGTGTAGCACTTTAACAGCATCGTCTTTTAGGAATAACCTCAGATGCTCATTAATTGTCATAGCCTCGATCTGGGAAGAGTTGCTGCTCATGTATCTGCTGATTCTTCTGTCATAGGTCTGGCCACTCAGACCGTCTAGACCATAAAAGAAAGGATGTTCAGACATTTTCCAAATGAATTTTTGTTTGTTTGTTTGTGTTGGTCTTAGTTGTTATGCACGGGCTTTCTCTAGTCGCAGTGAGTGGGGACTACTCTTTGTTGTGGCGCACTGACTTCTCTTGTTGCAGAGCACAGGCTCTAGGCACATGAGCTTCAGTAGTTGCAGTGTGCAGGTTTAGTTGCTCTGTGGCATGTGGAATCTTCCCAGACCAGGGATTGAACCCGTGTTGCCTGCATTGGCAGGCTGGTTCTCATCCACTGGACAATCAGGGAAGTCCCCCAAATGAAATCGTTTTAAAGGAAGTTATAAGAATTTCAGATACTGTTTTTTCTATTTTTCTCATACACCTAACATGTGAGATGCATTTCTGGTCTGGATGGGCCTGAAAGACACAATTGGCATTGCTTTGTTCTATTAAACTCAGATTTGGCAGTATCAGCACTCTGATGGTGTCTGGTGGAAACAGAATCTAAGATAAGACTTAATGGTCAGGACTTTAATAGCCGTAAAGGAAAATGTACACGTACAACAATATGAACACATTTAGCTTGATAATGAATGGCCAATTGCATTCAGATTCTTGGATATATACAGTGGACAACTTTCATCTTTTATTAACCAGAAAACCTTATCAGACTGACTAGGATGAAGACATTTCTTGGGTTTAACATGCTATAGGAGGGGTCTGGTTTGGATATCACATTATTCTTGAGAGTTGTTGCTTTTACAGAATGTGTTGTCTTTTTCCCCACATCCTATTCCTGTTATCAGGCCCTTCTTCTGTTATATTGTGAGATATGATAAGTGCTCTCACCATTCGGCTCCCAGGTAGGATCTTGTCTACCTAGCTGCAGCTTGTCTTGTTTTCCTAATCTGTCCTCTACCTCAGAAAATGTCTCAGTCTCCCCATTGACGTCATGATAACACTAAGAATTGAGAAAGAGAGAAGCAGCACCTGACATCTGGAAGCTTGTTGGACACTTACAAGTGGGTCTTGGAGTTGTTAGGAGCTGGCCTGGTGCTCACAGGTGGGACGTGGTGTCTCCTGCTAGACATAAGGACATAAATACACAGAACACAGTCCTTAGATGTGATCACTCATTATTGTTGTATAGTTGCCAAGTCATGTCCGACTTAAAATGAGACAAACAAGACCATTTCATAACTTTGTCTAAGTAAAGAGAAAAACAAGGTCAGCGTACAACCCACAAAATATGAAACATCCCCTTTTTATTGCAGATAAAATGAGGGCCAGCTGCTTCTTCACGAGCTATGACTTTAGCCTTGCTCGCATCTGCTCCCACCTGTAGACAAGATTTATTGACATAATCATAGAATTGCTCCTATTTTCCAACAGCATGCAGAGTGAATCCTATAATAAGCCCCATCTAACATGCTCTGGCAGCTCAGCTGGTAAAGAATCCACCTGCAATGCAGGAGACCCTGGTTCAATTCCTGGATCAGGAAGATCTCCTGGAGAAGTAATAGGCTACCCACTCCAGTATTCATGGGATTTTCCTAGTGGTTCAGATGGTAAAGAATCCACCTGTAACACGTGAGACCTTGGTTCGATCCCTAGGTGGGGAAGATCCCCTGGATGAAGGCATGGCAACCACTTCAGTATCCTTGCCTGGAGAATCCCCATGGACAGAGGAGCCTGGTGGGCTACAGTCCATGGGGTCTTAAAGAGTCGGACACGACTAAGTGACCAACAGAGCACAGCACCCTCTGACTGAGACACCCCAAGATTTCCCACTGTGGACGTGCTCCCTTGCTGCGAGAGCAAGAAACCCAACTGTCTCAACTACAGTCTTGTCCCTGGTGGTCTTTGGTGTGACAGCATTGGCGGGACTTAATTGATTAAGCTTCTCAAAATACTGAGGGTTCCAATGGATTGAATTTTCATATTAATAATAGTTCAATCAGAATTTCCAGTGAATTGGACATGGAAGTATTGTTTGGGTGAGGAATATGGGGAACATCTCTATGGAACAAAAGATGGGGCGGAGCAGGAGAAGTTCAGAGAACAGGAGATCCAGTTGGCTGCAGGATAAGATCCTCTGGATGCAGCAATGGGCAATAAGTAAGGCTGGAAATGATGATTGGCCAGATTGGGGAGATCTAGGTGCTGAGGAGTTTGGAAAAGGAAGACTTGGAAGCATTTTGCATTAGCTGTGTATGTGAACTGATCTTTGTTTTACCAAGATGATTTTGGTAGAGTTAGGGGATGACTAGAAGGATCATGTTACTTTCATAAAGATTATTCTGATGGAGTTAGATATTACAGTAAAGAAAAGATGATGAGGCGAGGAGACCAGTCAGAAGGCTCGGGTGAGTAGAAGTGAGGTCTTGCTTGTATGGAGGTGGGAATGGAAGGAGGACCTAAAATTTGTTTGAGGAGTGGAGTCCTCCAAGTTTGGGTGTCAGCTGAATGCCGGGAACAGAGGTGAGAGTGGAGTCAAAGGTGTCCCTGGGGCTGTGACTTGAGAAACTCAAACAGGGAATGTGCAGAAGCCTTTTTGAAATGACAGGCCAACCAAGCGAATGTGCCAGTAAAGAGTTGTTCCCTGAGTCTAGGACTGGTCTTTAGGCTGCTACCAGAGAGATGAGGATGGAGTTCCTGGTGTGT
The DNA here is from genome assembly GCA_024291935.2 of Okapia johnstoni. NCBI lineage: Eukaryota > Metazoa > Chordata > Mammalia > Artiodactyla > Giraffidae > Okapia > Okapia johnstoni. The sequence continues at coordinate 87,656,028 of CM044319.1, read as the reverse complement.
GCGTGTTGGAGCAAGTCAAGGGAACTATCAAGATTGATGGGGCGAGAGTACAATCAGAAAGGGGAAGGACTGGTGAGAGCATTAGGGGGTTCTTGCACTGAGGTGAGAGCTAGAGGCAGCAGCAGAAGAGGTTGGAAGAGGTGGCATGGGGAGGCAGGGCCCTTTGGAGAGGGCAGAGCCCTGGAAGTTCATGAGAGGGGAGGATGATGGAGGGAAGACTGCCCAGGGGTGAGGAGCTGGGTTTAGATTTGCCAAGATGGCCAGACGGGCCCTGTCCTAATGGTGTTCACAGTTACCACCACGGCCAATCTTCATCTCCATTTTGTTTTGATTCTAATTTGGGGGTGTGTTCGGGGAGACTTTGTGACATTTGCCTTCTTTAGATGAGTGACCTGAGGGATTAATACGAGGGCAGGAAGGACAGTCTTAATGAATGAAGGGCACTTGCTGGTGCTGCATAAGGAATTTTGATGAGATTCTTGATATTAAAAATCTTTCCCCAATCTATTTAACTTCGCTTTAAATGGATAATCCATATGTATGAAAGTGTTAATGAACTGGCCTTTAATTAGGAGGGATTTCTGCTCCCACAACTCCCCTTCAAGTTCAGGTCATTCAGAATTTATTCCTGGCTGAACTATTGGGTGAGATTTACCTTCTGGTGGTAGGAGTTAGTATAGACTGCGAGGCTGGCAGAAAGCATTTTACATCTTCTTACCTGGAATGAAAGTCAGAAATGGGAGCTGATAACAGCTACGTCTCGAACCAGTGCATTTCTGAGAATGGTTCTGTTTGAAGAACTGCCAGCATATAATTGCAGGAAATTCTCTTCAAGTTCGTGGCCATGGAGGTCAGATGGGGACTCATTTTAAGCTATTTTGTAACTGAGCCATTGACTCTTGCTTTGTGATTGGAAGTTGATATGATCCATTATTGCTAACGTTTTGTTGGCTTGCTGAGAATGTCTGGGAATCTGGAATTTAGAATTGACATTTGGCGTGCCTCACCTCTCTTACCAGGTGTGATGGAAAGGGCTCTGGGCTTAGAATTGAGTAGAACAGAATTTCAGTTCCAGCTTTGTCACTGAACAGCTGTACCATTGGCCTGTTAGCCTTCCTTCTCTCTTCTTTAAAATGGGATTAAACAGAAAGGAGCTCCAGTGAGATAATGCAGATGATGGAGCAGTGGTACAAGTAGTGCCAGTGTTGGATATTCTGTGTCCTGGGGAAGACTGCTGAGGAAGGTATTCAATCTGTGCTCTGCTTGTTTTCCTAGGATGTTCAAGGTTGGAATCAGACTAGTTGTTGTTCAGTCGCTCTGTTGTGTCCAACTCTTTGAGACCCCATGAACTGCAGCATACCAGGCTTCCCTGTCTTTCACTGTTTCCCAGAGCTTGCTCAAACTTATGTCCATTGAGTCGGTGATGTCATCCAACCATCTCATCCTTTATTACCCCCTTCTCCTGCCTTCAATCTTTCCCAGCATCAGGGTCTTTTCCAGTGAGTTGGCTCTTTGTATCAGGTGGCCAAAGGATTGGAGCTTCAGCTTCAACACCAGTCCTTACAATGAATATTCAGGGTTGATTTCCTTTTGGATTGACTGGTTTGATCTCCTTGCAGCCCAAGGGATTCTCAAGAGTCTTCTCCAATAAAAAAGCATCATTCTTTGGTGCTCAGCCTTCTTTGTGGTCCAGCTCTTACATCCATACTTGACTACTGGAAAAACCGTAGCTTTGACTAAATGGACATTTGTCTGCAAAGTAATGTCTCTGCTTTTTAATATGCTGTCTAGGTTTGTCATAATTTTTCTTCCAAGGAGTCAGACTAGAGATGGAATCAATTTTTGTGGCCTTGGTGGGCATCTGTGAGTGATGGGTTAGCACCAGCTTTGTGTGGAATTAAGGGATTGCTTGCTGCTTTGGCTCTTGGTGGCTTCAGTGATAAAGGTTTAAGTGCCAGGGGCTGGGCAAAGCTATTTAACTTCAATGGCTTTTTGAATCCCCGCAGTCCTTATGGAGTGGGCCCCAGGTGGTTGCCATTTCTCTGTCCTAGTGAAGGATGAGACTGAGATTGGCACCAGCAGCCTCTGTCATCTGAGTAAACAGGAAATGGGGTCAAGCTGTGATCCTGACTCACTCGGGGTAAATAACTGGCTGAGAAAATGAAACCTTTAACCAGATTTTTAAGTGGTAGTTGTCTTAATAGTTACCTCAAATGAGCACATTAAGTTGGTGCTTGTCAGGATATTGATTCAGCTCTGCTGACCCAGATGATGTATTTTCTCGATACTGGCTTTGCCCAGAGGAGCTTCTGTCTCTGAGAACTTACTGCACTGAGACTCTGCTGAGCAATTAAATATTCTCTTATTTCACTCCTGGTTATAGTATTAGAGTATTCCTTTTTGTGTGTGTGTGGCATGTGGGATCTTAGTTCCCTGACTAGGGATTGCACCCAGGCCCCCTGCTGCAAAAGTGTGGAGTCTTAATAGTAGACTGCCAGGGAAGTCCAGTATTCCTATTTTTTAATTTGAGGATGAGTAAACTGAGATAGTAAGTGTTTAAACAACAGGAGGTAGAAGTGATAGAGCCCCAGATTTAGCCTAAGTTTGCCTGACATGAAGTTCTTGATCAAGAGGCTAGACTTCGCAGCAACCTAGCTGCGCCTTGTAAGTTAACATCTTGCAGAAAAGGTTGAATTAACTTTTTGGCCAACCCAGTATGTGTGAACATGAGCACTCACTTATACTGGATGTAATTGCAAGAACAAGCTTCTAGACTCATGAGATGAGGCTCTAAGAGGACACCTCAAAGCTATGCTTGATAAGTAGCCTTGATTTTGGTCCAGTGAGTGACCATTACAGAGAAGCACAACGTTGACTTCCAAGGAAACTGAGCCTCTCTGAGGAAGATGAGCCGGTTCTGCTTTTGTTTCACTGTAGATTCAGTGGCATCACGGTTGATGCTGAGAGTTACCTGTGACTGAGACTTATGAGTTCATTTGATGTGATATCTGCTCGGTGCACCTAATTAAAGAAACTGCTGTTACACTTCTTTTATATGTCTGAAAATATCAAATTTCCTGATAGAAAAAATATCACAAAATTTGTGTTTACTTCAAAACAGAACAGAGGTGCAAGTAATCTCAAAGGATTTTTTTGAATTACTGTTTTAGACTGTTTTGTCTCTTTATTCTTTCTGTAGTGAATGTGAAAATGTTAGTTGTTCAGTCATGTCTGACTGTTTTCAACCCTGTGGACTGTAGCCCACTAGGCTCCTCTCTCCATGGAATTTTCCAGGCAAGGATACTGGAGCTGGTTGCCATTCCTTTCTCCAGGGGATATTCCTGACCCAGGGATTGAACCCACATCTCCTGCATTGGCAGGCAGATTCTTTACCATCTGAGCCACCAGAGAAGCCCTCTTTTTATAGTAATGGTTTCAAACATTTATGTATTTCTGAAGGGGAGACATTGTAGTAACATGCCAGGGTTCAGAACACCCAATCTGGATTCCAAAGGATATACAAGTGGTAGATAAAGATTTTTTAAAATTTGAAGACTTTGCTAGCTATAAAATATAGTTGAATGGGTGAGTGTAGAACAGTAGTATTCCAGTTTATAAATACTAGGATCTCAGGACTAATTTAATGATGAGAAACCATTGTTCCTTCTTATAACTTTGAGCTAATGACAGCAACAACTAACACTATTGTGGAGCATTACTGTTTACAATGCCTTTTAACAACCAGTGTTTATGTCTCACTTGGTTTCTAGCACCAGTAGGAGATACAGAAGCTACAACAGGCATGATATATCCGTTACTGATGTCAATGGTGTGTATGCAAATATTTTTTTAAATGTGCAAAAGAAAGTCAGAAATCTGCAGTATAATAAAAACTCATTCATTCCCTATTTCTTTCTTTCATTCAAAAAAAAAAACCCACTCTTTCTGTGACTCAAATGGAAAGTACAGGCATAGTGGCATAGCCATGTGACAGATGGGTCGCCCTTGAACTTAGGTAGTCTTTCTTGATGGGTGCTTCTCACTTCTGGGGTCTCCAGTGTCTAGTAGCTCTGTGACCTTTCTTCCTTACCGCTTGAATTTCTGGAAGCCTCCTGTGCTGATTATTGCATTCATGGGCGCTTTTGACGCTGTCTCTGGCCACCTGGCCCTGTCATCATCCTAGATCCTCTTCTTATTTGACTTCTGTTCTTTTAGTTCTCTGCCTGCGATAGCACTGATGTCTAGAACCTCCCACAAGCTAGTCTCGGTGGCAGTAATTGGCCGTCACCGCCAGTGATGGAGCATCTGCTGAGCCCCAGAACCCCAGGGCTCTAAACCCTCTGACAGAGCATCGTTGTGGGCGATACCTGATGTATAGAGTGACTGATGGTGGCCTGCGGCCTGAGTCCCAATTAGACCACCAATATGGAGATTTGTCTGCATGTTCCACTTTTTTCTGGCCTTCTAGCCTTCAGCGTGCTTTTAAATTCTCTGCTGATTTGGACTTGGATGAAAACGTGGGGACAAGGCCCTGCATTTCTTCCACTGTTTCTGTATCGCAGCCTTGGGTTTTCAGTTTGAAAGCACACAATGAGAGTTGCTTCCTCTACTGAGCACGTTTTACAGAATCGCTTCAGTTTTAATGATGCTTCCGAGCGCTCATGTTTGCCTGCCTGAAGCAGATGGATGCATGACCTCCTTTTCAGTCCAGCACATGATCAACTCACGCACTTACTGATTTTTCAGAACAGCGTGTCCCCTCCCATGTCACCCAAGTGCTTCCTTATGCAGTGCCATGCTGCTCCGTTTAAAATCCCATTTGGCTTCAGAGAGTTGCCTAGAGAGGTCCTTAACTGTTTGGACTGAAATTTTAAAGAGATGCTAATGATTACCAGGATCACAGTTTATTTTTTTCTCTAGCACGTAGGCTTTTTTTTTGTTTGTTTCGAACTTAAAACCTTTTGTATTGGGGTATAGCCAATTAACAATGTTGTGGTAGTTTCAGGTGAACAGCGAAGGGACTCATCCATACATACCCCACGTATCCATTCTCCTCCAAACCCCCGTCCCATCCAGGCTGGCACATAACACTGAGCAGAGTTTCAAGTCCTATACAATACATCCTTGTTAGTTATACATTTTGAATATAGCAGTGTGTACAATGCAAAAGTAGGAAGTCAAGAAACACCTGGAGTAACAGGCAAATTTGGCTTTGGAGTACAGAATGAAGCAGGGCAAAGGCTAATAGAGTTTTGGCAAGAGAACACACTGGTCATAGCAAACACCCTCTTCTAACAACACAAGAGAAGACTCTACACATGGACATAACCAGATGGTCAACACCGAAATCAGATTGATTATATTCTTTGCAGCCAAAGATGGAGAAGCTCTATACAGTCAGCAAAAACAAGACCGGGAGCTGACTGTGGCTCAGATCATGAAATACTTATTGCCAAATTCAGACTTAAATTGAAGTAGGGAAAACCACTATACCATTCAGGTATGACCTAAATCAGATCCCTTACAGTTATACAGTGGAAGTGAGAAATAGATATAAGGGACTAGATCTGATAGAGTGCCAGATGAACTATGGACCGAGGTTCGTGACATTGTACAGGAGACAGGGATCAAGACCATCCCCAAGAAAAAGAAATGCAAGAAAGCAAAATGGCTGTCTGAGGAGGCCTTACAAATAGCTGTGAAAAGAAGAGAAGTGAAAAGCAAAGGAGAAAAGGAAAGATATACCCATTTGAATACAGACTTCCAAAGAATAGCAAGGAGAGATAAGAAAGCCTTCCTCAGTGATCAGTGCAAAGAAATAGAGGGAAAATAATAGAATGGGAAAGACTAGAGGTCTCTTTAAGAAAATTAGAGATATCAAGGGAGCATTTCATGCAAAGATAGGCTCGATAAAGGACAGAAATGGTATGGACCTAACAGAAGCAGAAGATATTAAGAAGAGATGGCAAGAATACACAGAAGAACTGTACAAAAAAGATCTTCATGACCCAGATAATCACGATGGGGTCATCACTCAACTAGAGCCAGACATCCTGGAATGTGAAGTCAAGTTGGCCTTAGGAAGCATCACTGCAAACAAAGCTAGTGGAGGTGATGGAATTCCAGTTGAGCTATTTCAAATCCTGAAAGATGATGCTGTGAAAGTGCTGCACTCGATATGCCAGCAAATTTGGAAAACTCAGCAGTGGCCACAGAAATGGTAAAGGTCAGTTTTAATTCCAATCCCAAAGAAAGACAATGCCAAAGAATGCTCAAACTCCATGCAATTGCACTCATCTCACATGCTAGTAAGGTAGTGCTCAAAAGTCTCCAAGCCAGGCTTCAGCAATACATGAACTGTGAACTTCCAGATGTTCAAGCTGGTTTTAGAAAAGGCAGAGGAACCGGAGATCAAAGTGCCAACATCCACTGGATCATCGAAAAAGCAAGAGAGTAAACATCTATTTCTGCTTTATTGACTATGCCAAAGCCTTTGACTGTGTGGATCACAGTAAACCGTGGGAAATTCTGAAAGAGATGGGAATTACCAGACCACCTGACCTGCCTCTTGAGAAACCTGTATGCAGGTCAAGAAGCAACAGTTAGAACTGGACATGGAACAACAGACTGGTTCCAAATAGGGAAAGGAGTATGTCAAGGCTGTATATTGTCACCCTGATTATTTAACTTATATGCAGAGTACATCACGAGAAATGCTGGGCTGGATGAAGCACAAGCTGAAATCAAGATTGCCAGGAGAAATATCAATAACCTCAGATATGCAGATGACACCACCCTTATGGAAGAAAGTGAAGAAGAACTAAAGAGCCTCTTGATGAAAGTGAAAGAGGAGAGTGAAAAAATTGGCTTAAAGCTCAATGTTCAGAAAACTAAGATCATGGCATCCGATCCCATCACTTCATGGCAAGTAGATGGGGAAACAGTGGAAACAGTGGCTGAAATTATTTTTGGGGGGCTCCAAAATCACTGCAGATGGTGACTGCAGCCATGAAATTAAAAGACACTTACTCCTTGGAAGGAAAGTTATGACCAACCTGGACAGCATATTAAAAAGCAGAGACATTACTTTGCCAACAAAAGTCCGTCTAGTCAAGGCTACGGTTTTTCCAGTGGTCATGTATGGATGTGAGAGTTGGACTATAAAGAAAGCTGAGTGCCAAAGAATTGATGCTTTTGAACTGTGGTGTTGGAGAAGACTCTTGAGAGTCCCTTGGACTGCAAGGAGATCCAACCAGTCCATCCTAAAGGAAAATTGTCCTGGGTGTTCATTGGAAGGAGTGATGTTGAAGCTGAAACTCCCATACTTTGACCACCTGATGTGAAGAGCTGACTCATTTGAAAAGACCCTGATGCTGGGAAAGATTGAAGGTGGGAGGAGAAGGGGATGACAGTGGATGAGATCGTTGGATGGCATCACCGACTCAATGCACATGAGTTTAAGTAAACTTCATGAGTTGGTGATGGATAGGGAGGCTGGTGTTGGTGATGGACAGGGAGGCCTGGAGTGCTGCAGTCCTTGGGATAACAAATAGTCGGACATGACTGAGAGACTGAACTGAACTGAACTTTACATGACCTTCCCATACTCCTTACCTATCCCTTTCCACGGACAAGCATAAATTCGTTTTTTTAAGTCTGTGTCTCTTTTTGTTTTGTAAGTTCATTTATTACTTTTTAGATTCCACAGATAAGGAGTGTCATATTTCTCCTTCTCTGTCTGACTTACTTGACTCAGTATTACACTCTCTACATCCATTCATGTTGCTGCAAATGGCATTATTTTGTTCTTCTTATTGGCTGAGTAATATTCCATTATGTATAGGTACCACATCTTTTTTATCCATCCCTCTGTCAAAGGAAATTTATGTTGCTGCCATGCCTTTGCTATTGTAAACAGTCTAACTTGTGGTTTTTTGATGGTACAGATCGAAGTGAATGTTCCAGGTCTAATTCATTAGTTAAAGCGTTTCTTTTAGGTTGGATAAACCCAACTGAAAGGAAGTCTGAACTAAGGAATAGATAGAGCCTGATGGTATGACTCCCCTTCATCCATGTTCCCCTGAAAATACCTTTCCTACCAGCTCTCTGATGCCTAAAAGTTCATGTCTGTAATTTTATTTCTTTAAGTTAAGCACTGTTCCCAGTAATTAAACCTTAGTATAAGTTAGGTACTGTTGAGTAACAAGTTCAGTTCAGTTCATTCACTCAGTCGTGTCCAACTCTTTGCGACACCATGGATCACAGCATGCCAGGCCTCCCTGTCCATCACCAACTCCCGAAGTTTACCCAAACTCATGTCCATTGAGTCAGTGATGCCATCCAACCATCTCATCCTCTGTCATCCCCTTTTCCTTCTGCCTTCAATCTTTCCCAGCATCAGGGTCTTTTCAACTGAGTCAGCTCTTCGCATCAGGTGGCTAAAGTATTGGAGTTTCAGCTTCAACATCAGTCCTTCCAATGAACACTCAGGATTGATCTCCTTTAGGATGGACTGGTTGGATCTCCTTGCAGTCCAAGGGACTCTCAAGAGTCTTCTCCAACACCACAGTTCAAAAGCATCAATTCTTTGGCGCTCAGCTTTCTTAATAGTCCAACTCTCACATCCTTACAAGACTACTGAAAAAAACCATAGCCTTGACTAGACGGACCTTTGTTGGCAAATTGATGTCTCTTCTTTTTAATATGCTGTCTACCACTCCAAAAACTTGGTAGTTCAATGCAACATTTATTGCTTATAATTCTGTGGTTGATAATTGGGGCAGGCATAACTAGGATGTCACAGATGCAATTAACATGAACTTGGGCAAATTCCAGGAGATGGTGAGGGACGGGGGCCTGGCATGCTTCAGTCCATAGGGTCACAAACAGTTAGGCACAGCTGGCCGACTGAACAACAACAACTAGGATATGTCTTCTCTGCTCCATGTGGTTTCAGGTGTATTCACTCTTGCTTTTGTGGTCGTCCAGCAGATCAGCTGGACTTGGCTGGTCCTGGACGACATTACTCAAGTGTCTGGCAGTTGGCTGGAGTGATGGCAGCAGCGATGCTACACATTCACCCAGCAGACCAATCTGGACCTTTTCACGTGGCAGTTTGGCATTTGGGTCCCAAAAGCAGCAAGCAAGGACAAAGCCCACTGCACACAGTTTCTTTTTTTAAACTTTCTGTTTGTTATTGCAGTTCAGCTGATTAATACTGTTGTGATAGTTTCAGGTGGACAGTAAAGGGACTCAGACGTGCACATACGTGCATCCGTTCTCCCCCAAATCCCCTCCTACCCAGGCTACCACACAACATTGAACAGAGAGTTACCTGTGCTATATGTAGGTCCTTGTTGGTTATTCATTTTAAATGTAGCAGTTTGTACATGTCTATCCCCAACTCCCTTACTTTCCCTCCCCCAAGCAATGAAGTTTGTTACCTAAGTTTGTGAGTCTTTTTCTGGTTTTGTAAATAAGTTCATTTGTATCATTTCTTTTTAGGTTCTGCCTATAAGGGATGTCACAGATATTTCTCCTTCTCTGTCTGACTGACTTTACTCTGTATGACACTCTCTAGGTCCATTTATGTTGCTGCAAATGGTATTATCTCATTCTTTTTAATGGCTTAATAATATTCCATTATATACGTACACTGTATCTTCTTTATCCATTTCTCTTTCAGTGGACATTTAGGCTGCTTCTATGTCTTGGCTATTGTAAGTAGTGCTGCAGTTAACATTGGGCTTCATGTATCCTTTTGGACTATGTTTTTCTCAGGTTATATGCCCAACTGTGAGATTGCAGAGTCAGATTCTTTTTCTGTTATGTTTGCTAATGTCTCACTGGCACAAGCAAATCACAGGAGCAAGCCCATAGACTTGATTTTGTGATGGGAGAAGCTACAAAGAATTTGTGGCTTTTTTGTTGTTGTTGCAATCTACCACAGTCTTAACCTATATATGTGAAAAATGTGAATGAGTCATATATATGTGTGTTTGTGTGTGTGTGTGCACATGCGTGGGGCTTCCCAGGTGACACTAGTGGTAAAAAACCTGCCTGCCAAGGCAGGAGATGTAAGTGATGTGAGAGTTAGGACTTCAGCTAAAGAACTTCATGGAGAAGATTAATCACCTGAACTGTACCTCAAGGCTACTGGATTACAAAGAACATTTCAAAATGTAAGTGGTTTCGATCCCTGAGTCAGGAAGATCCCCTGGAGCAGGGCATGGCAACCCACTGTAGTATTCTTGCCTAGAGAATCCCAAGGACAGAGGAGCCTGGAGAGTTATGGTCCATGGGGCCCCAAAGAGTCGGACATGACTGAAGTGACTTAACACACATATATGTGCATGTGTTTATATATATATATATATATATATATATGTATGTGTGCATATGTGTGTGTGTGTATATATGTAAATGCTGATTTGAAGAGAAGGAAGGTTGAGAAATAAAACCAGTATGTAGTCAGTGATTGCTCAAAGTACAGTTTAGGCCCCACTGAATTTGCCTACTCAGTGATAAGGAATGTCTAGGAGACAACTTTTCTTCACAGTTCTGTGTAGATTGAGCCTTATTCCTGCTCTACTGCAATAAAGTTTCATTTTCCACTTTAGATTGTTAATGTACATATTCTACTAGTCTCTTAAGACGCCAAATAAAACCCACACTTTTGATGTTCCACTGTTTTATCATCTCCTAAATGAATAAATGCCTTATTATTAGGCATCCTTAACATTCATTCAGTAGAGGTGATAGGAATAGGATTAGGATTTACTGAATCATTTGAGTTTTGACTCCAATTTATTTCCATTTTGAAATGTTCTTTGCAATCTAGTTGCCTTGAGATACAGTTTGGGGGATTAATCTTCTCCATGAAGTTCCTTAGCTGAAGTCCTTACTCTGAGAGTCAGCTTCAGCCCTTATGAGTTTACAGCCCTTGGGGATGGCTGCCAAGTGGGAGGGAGGTATGCACTTTTAAAATACTCTTAAATGACTATGACGTATCTCCATAGTGTTTAACAATCTTTAGTATTCAGCATGTTTACGAGAATGATAGTGATAATGGGAAGTTAGAGGACAGTATCTTTGCATTGTTTCTTTGAATGTCCCCAGTGATAGTGGAGAGTGAAAGTAAATATACCCAGGGGGAACAATATCTACATTCTGCATTGCAGAGTCCCAATCACAAGTTTTGTCTTCCATCACACAAACACCTTGGTACCAAGCTGTATTTCCATGAAACTGCATTTTCTCACTAGAAATGGCACAACTTTGTCAGATCACATTCCCCAATTTTTGGTTCATGAAAGTCATGGTAGATGGCCATTTCCTTAAAAATTTTAAATTAAAAATTGTTTCAGCTTTATTGAAATTTACCTGACGTGCAGCGTGTTTAAGGTGTACAGCATGCGGATGAGCTGCCTGTGTGTATTGCAGAACCACCAGAGTGTCAGTTAACACCTCCCTAATTACTGTTTCTTTATTTGTGGTGAGAACATTTAAGGTCCACACTCTCAGCAACTTTGAGGTGTACAGTATAGTATTATTAACTCTAATCGCCATGCTATACATTGTTGTCATTGTTCAGTCACTCAGTCATTTCCAACTCTTTGCGACCCCATGGACTGCAGCATGCCAGGCTTCCCTGTCCTTCACTATCTTCCAGAGTTTACTTAAACTCATGTCCACCGAGTCAGTGATGCCATCCAACCATCTCATCCTCTGTCATCCCCTTCTCCTCCTGCCTTCAATCTTTCCCAGCATTAGGGTCTTTTCCAGTGAGCCAGCTCTTTGCATCAGGTGGCCAAAGGATTGGAGCTTCAGCCTCAGCATCAGTCTCTCCAATGAATATTCGGGGTTGATTTCCTTTAGGATTGACTGGTTTGATCTCCTTGTAGTCCAAGGGGCTCTCAAGAGTCTTCTCCAACACCACAGTTCAAAAGCATCAATTCTTTGGCGCTTAGCTGTACATTAGGTGCTCAGAATGTTTCCATCTTATAAATGGAAGTTTATACCCCTGGGGCAGTATCTTCCAATTTCCCTCACCCCCAGCCCCAGGCAACTGCCGTTCTCCTCTCTGTTTCTATGAGTTCATCTGCCATTTTCTGATAGTGTTTTTTTCAGCTAAAATGTTGTTCCCAGGGTTAAGGAAGCTGCAACAGCACATGTAAGAGAAAATTGTGCTCACTAATCTGAATTTAGACTTCTCCTTCTGAATAGGTATATGTGACTCCTAGTTACACAGTGAGAAATTATAAATGTTTGCAATATCCTTATTGCCTTCCCTCATTTTGGTCTTCTTTTTCAAATGTGGCATCTGCTGTTGGTTTGGGATTTCTTTGCACTGTTTCTTCCCTGAAGCAAATCCCCAAAGGAGTATCAGTTCGTTTCGTTGTACTTTCAGTTCAGTTCAGTCACTTAGTCGTGTCCGACTTTTTGCGACCCTATGAATTGCAGCACGCCAAGCCTCCCTGCCCATCACCAACTCCCGGAGTTTACTCAAACTCAAGTCCATTGAGTCAGTGATGCCATCCAACCATCTCATCCTCTGTTGTCCCTTCTCCTCCTGCCTTCAATCTTTCCCAGCATCAGGGTCTTTTCCAATGAGTCAGTTCTTCATATCAGGTGGCCAAGCTATTGGAGTTCCAGCTTCAGCATCAATCCTTCCAAAGAATATTCAGGACTGATTTCCTTTAGGATGGACTGGTTGGATCTCCTTGCAGTCCAAGGGACTCTCAAGAGTTTTCTCCAACACCACAGTTCAAAAGCATCAATTCTTCTGCGCTCAGCTTTCTTTATAGTCCAACTCTCACATCCATACATGACTACTGGAAAAACCATAGCCTTGACTAGACAGACCTTTGTTGGCAAAGTAATGTCTCTGCTTTTTAATATGCTGTGTAGGTTGGTCATAACTTTATCCTTTTAAAATTCCTCTTGGTTCACATACACACTAGTTCACATATATATTTGCATGAGAATAGTCATCTAGGTTTTATTTTCTCTCCGAAGTGCCTGTTAGAACCTTGATCTTTGATTTTGCCCTGTCACCTGTCTGTTGTCTGTGCTGGGCCCCACATCCAGCTTGGTGTGTTTGTTTTATACTCAAAACCTCTAGAACATGAAGGCTTTATGCCTACCTTTTCTTGTCCAGATCTCCTTCTCCTCACCTCAACTACAAACCAAGTCATTTTACATGTATTTACAAACATCCTAGATGATCAATTGAAGTTATAGGGTTATTTCATTAAAATATTTTACTTACGGTTTATAGTTAAACACACATACGACAATAATCTTTAAAATGAAGTTGAAGATACTCTCTTGTCATTATATTTAATCTTGACCCCTGGAGCTTTGTCACGGTGTTACAAGTATTTGCATTTTTTAAAAAATAATTTTTATAGAGAATCATTAAGAAAAATAGGCCACTTTATCATGGATGATTTTAACTGTAGCTACTGTATGTTTGGGCTTCCCAGGTGGCACTAGTGGTAAACAACCTGCCTGCCAGTGCAGGAGACACAGGAAACCTGGGTTCTATCCCTGGGTTGGGAAGATCCCCTGGAGAAGGGCATGGAAACCCACTCCAGTATTCTTGCCTGGAGAATCCCATGGACAGAAGAGCCTGGTGCGTTATAGTCCGTGGGATTGCAAAGAGTTGGACACAACTGAGCGACTTAGCATGCACGCACACATTGTATGTTTGGAGGAAGTATCGATGCATTTGTAAACTATAAAAGAAATAGATGAATATTAAAATTTATTATTAAAGGAAACAGTATTTCTTCTTTACAAATTTACCTCCTTTCATGCATAAATCTCCCTTTTGTAAAACATATCTTTACATCGCTCCCTTTTTGTTAAAATCCCTGGTGACATTTTTTTCATTCTAGCTGATATAGATCATAAGTAAAATCCACCCTCTAGTGGCCAAAAGCATCATGGAAAAAAAAAGACTTTTATAAGACTAGGCTAAAAAGTTAGGAAGAGATGGATTTTTTTTCATGTGACTAGTTTGTGACCTAATTCTGAAGGCAGATTCAAGAGGAAACTTCTAGAAGTGTTTAGAGCCACATGGTTAAAATAATTCCCAAGATAATGGACAAGTTTAAGATTCAAATGCCTTTAGATTTGCAAGTGCTCCTGTTTAAGTGTGTTCATTGCTGAGTTCTCTGGACTTCTGAGGCCCTTCGTAAGTCCCAAGTCAGCTGTATCAACTAAAATACATTCTTTCATTTGTTCTTAAATAATTTCCAAAGGAGAATGCTAACTGCTGATTTTTGTAAGGACTAACTCAGAGTAGTGGTTGTTTGCTTTTCTGTCATATACTTACCAATTATGTCTATTACTTAAAAAAAAATTTTTTTTGGAGTATAGTTGCTTTGCAATGTTGTGTTCGCTTCTACTGTACAGCCAAGTGAATCAGTTATACATACACATATATTCCCTCTCCTTTGGATTTCTGTTCACTTTGGGTCACCACATAGCGTTGAGTAGAGGCCCCTGTGCTGTACAGCGCGTTCTCACTGGTTGTGTGTTTTATACGTAGCAGTGTGTCTACGTCAATCCCAATCTCCCAATTCATCCCTTCCTCCCTTTCTCCCTTGGTATCCATAGGTGATGAGGCTGATCCTTACGTCTTAAAAAGTCTCCTCTTCTAATAAGATTGAATTTCCCCCTCTATACACTATGATAATTTTCCCCACCTCCTTCCTTTCCACCTAAAAGCTACCTTTCATAAAGTCAGTCTTTTCCTAATATGACAAGTACCCTTGCTGTCCAGTCATGGTTATCATTTCCCTTGGTTATTGGCAACCTGTCTTGGAGTTGTGATTCTACCTGGAAAATACCTATAAAGTATCTCTCATATTATCCCTTTGCATTACACAAGTATTGGTAACATATTTCCATTATGGAAAATTAGAAAACCTGAGCATGCATATTCAAAATATAAAAAATAATCCCCTCAGTTTCACTGTCCAACAAAACCCACTGTCAGTTTGGGAATACATTTTCCCAGGCATTTTTTATTGCATTTGTACAAATCAGACATTTGTAAAGCAAAGAACCACTTTTTTGTATTTCTGTGTCAAAGGTTATTTTGCTCGATGATGCCACTTTTCTGGCAAATTCAACTCACCTACTGTGACTGAGCATCTCCTATATTCACCCACTTGTGTGCTGAGGACATGAGACGAGAACAGACAGTTGTTAAAGGGAAAAGGCAGTTGGAATCAAAGATTGAGCAGTGTTTCAGAGTGTGACTGCCAAGCAGGACACTGGATCCAGCACAGAGGGTAATCTCAGGGGTGATGCTGAGGAAAGGGGAAAAGAGGAGGTCTTCTAAAAGCCAAATATAAACAAACCGGGTTTCATATGTGGGAAAATTCAGGTATTTGAGCTCCTGATTGGTGAAAACTGGGCTTCCCTGGTGACCTAGCTGGTAAAGAATCCACCTGCAGTTTGGGATACCTGGGTTCGATCCCTGGATTGGGAAGATCCCCTGGAGATGGAAACGACTTACCTACTCCAGTATTCTGGCCAGAAGGATTCCATGGACTGTATAGCCCGTGGAGTCGCCAAGAGTCAGACACAATAGAACAACTTTCACTTTGACTTTTGGTGGGAGCTGGGCTAATCAATCATAAAAGTGCAGGTCTGATGCTAATGGTGTTTTTCTAGGAAGTGGTCTTTGCTGCCCATGTGAAGTGGTGAATGGGGTAATTATACTGAGTAGGGTTCTTCACCTTCCCCCATCAATAGAAACTGACTAGAGGTCAGACAAGAAATTCATGCAAGTCTTTATTGAGGCCCCTGCTGTAGCTGGGGTAGCGAGAACAAACATCCCATCCCCTATCCCTACCCTGCTCCTGTTAATGGGGTTCTGTTGTATTTGAACATGCCTAGAACAGAAGTTGGTCCATAGAAAGTGACTCAATAACTGTCAGTTCCTCAATTCCTTCTGAAAGGTATTAAAACATCTCTGGCTAAAGCAAGCCAGCAACCTAGGCTCATCCTCAACCTCTCTCTCTTTCTCACTCTTCACATGGTATTCATTACCAAGTATTGCTGTTTTACTTTCAAAACTACATGTTTTCTTTCTTTCTTTTTTTGGCTGTGCTGTGCCGCTTGTGAGATCTTCATTCCTTGACCAGGGATCGAAACTGTGTCCTCTGCATTGGAAGCACAGAGTCTTAACCACTGGACTACCAGGGTTAGAAAGTCCCTGTTTTATTTTTTAAATGGCTCTTGACATTCATTCTCTAGCTGGTGCTGCCACCGCCCTCATTCCAGCCCTCATTTTCTGGGGACTACAGAAGTAAACTCTTAAATGGTTTCTCAACCTAGGTTCTTGCAGGTCTCTCCATTTTCCAAAAGGTGACTGGAGTAATCGTTCTGAAATGCAAATCTGATTTTGTCATTTAACACCACTCACCCCAATACACACACACACTCACTCACTCACACACTTCATTAGAGGTCCTACCTGATCTGGAACCTGCCTGCCTCATTTCTTCTCTGCCCTTTGCTCTTCAGTGGGTTTTTCCCATCTTCAGAAGGGGCCCCGAGCCATGCTTCCTGTACTATGGGACTTCCACACACACTGGTTGCCTTCTTGAATTTCTCATCAGTCCTCGCACCTCACTGATGTGACACACCCCTGACCCCTCAGCCCCTGTCCCTTCCTCGAAGGGCAGCCCCCTTTTCCCCTCCTCGGAGGGCAGCCTCCTGGAGCTCAGTCAAGGTCAGCTCTGCTGTTCCTTCTTCCTCCTGGCACCCTAAGCCCCTCATTGTTTACACTCACTCAATTATTTTACCCTGTATTCAGATGCCTGTTTGGTGCCTTTCCCCTTTAAATGACCCTTGTAGAGAGAGATGGTCTGTTTTCACCAAGTCACAGAGCCCTGGCACATAGTAGGCATTTAATAACTATTTCTTGAATTAAAGAATGAATTGATGGAGGAGACAAGAGTCTCAGAGAATCACCGACCTTCACCACATGCCTACTGAAGGCAGCAGGTCTTTGCAGTGATGGAGAATATAGACTCACCACATGAACAGTCAGGAAATGACCTACAGCTCGCTTTTGATTATCCATTCTTTCAGAAGACGGGGAAGGAGGCGGAGATTTGTAGATGGCTCAATAACATAAATACTAGGGAGGCTGGTGAATCTTAACACTTCAACTTAGCCTCTATCGTCCTTTCCAATTGAATGTTTGTATCAGTAAGAACCACAACGATGGAAATATTGACTGATCTGCATCTTTTCACATCGATTTTCTGTCTGGTCCAGGAGCCCCTAGCAATGAAAGGGTAAGAAATTAAGGTGTAAAAGAAAGAAGCAACATCAGCACCACTGATCTCCACAGCCAACTAATATTCTGTATTTACTTATTCAGCTTCCTGCATGTTCGCTGATATTTCCTTGTGTGTATGTGTGTGTGTGTGTGTGTGTGTACCAGGAGCATAATTACTCCATGGAGATCTGTAAAATAGCAATCCTGCAGGTCTGTTTAGATTCAGGACAGAGCATTTCACCTTTTGATAGGATTAATGCAAGCAGAGATTCTTGCCTATATTTTTCTGTTTTTAAGATTCCTACTGTGACTATACCAGCAAAGAGAGAGAGAATCACACACGCACACACATGGGCGCATAAACGGTTCCCCTTGAAACAAAGTTCTCATTGAAGTGAATGCATTGCCTGACCCTCCACAGTGCCGAGGGGCTGACTCTATGGCAATGAATGAGTTTAGCCACAATTTGAAAGCTCACAGACAGTCATCTTAAAAGAATAGGATTATTGTCTCTTTGCCCACATCTTTAACTACTGTGGGTGAGATGTTTGGAAATTTGATCTCCTGGGGACTGGTCTAGACTTGAATCAGGGGGCGTTGGGTTGTCACATTTTCTCCGTTCCATCTGAAATGCGGAGGAGACAGCCTTTGAATCCAACACGACGCCCCTAAAGAGAGGAGCCTCTCCCTGTCTCCCTGCTCACTTCAGTCTGAGCTGAAAGCAAAACAAAAAAATCAAACAAAAACCCCCCAAACACTTCAAATTCACTTTGACCTTGAGCTTGGCCTGAACCAGTGGGGGCTGGGGGTTGTGGGGGGTGAAGGGATCAGACTGGCATCTCTTAAGTTTCTTGTGTTAGCAGACAGGTTCTTTACCACTAGCGTCACCTGGAAAGCCCCTGTTGTTGTTCCTTTCCCCATATAATTTTTTGAGTTGATATATTGTATTTTTGTTTTTATTCAGTTCAAGCAATTTTCTTTTCTTTTTTTTCTTTGCTGTGTGGCATGTGGGATCTTAGTTCCCTGACCGGGGATCTGACCTGCGTCCCCAGCAGTGAAATTTGTGGAGACTTAACCACTTAACCAGGGAAGTCCTTGCACTGGACCACCAGGGAGATTCTCACCTGAGAGCTTTGAAGGTCCAGTTAGCCTTCTCTTTCCTGAGGCAGCAGGAGGCACAGGTGATTCTCCAGGGGTGATACAAAGGGAGGAGTGGTTGCAACTTGCTACACAAAGTGTGAAGCCATCTGGTTACAACTGGACTCAGATAGTTTGGGATTTTTCCAAGTGGGATGTCATGGGCAGTGGGGGTGGGTGGGAAGAGCTCTAGAGGGAACGCAGTGTAGGGCCAGGAGCCTGTCCCCTGCTGGTAGTAAGATGCTGTGTTGGGATGGTGAGGAGAGAGAAGACAAAGAAAAGGTGGCGGAGGCCTTTCAGTGTGGAGAATAGGAAGCAACCGCCTCTTCAACCTGGAGGTGATTGTTGTGTCTGGACAGTTCAGACCCGTGGGGTGGAATTTGGTTTCACTGTGCCTTCACTGAGTCGGTCGATCCTGGTGGACCTCGGTCTTCCCAGGAGGACACAGAGGAGTCCCACCCCAGCAGCAGAACATTCGAAAGGGTTCTCGGCAGCCTAAAAATCACCAGGCGGGGTCCCCATCCTCTCTCCTCTCTTTATCCCATAGCTGCTGCTCTGCTGCTAAGTCACTTCAGTCATAGGGTCTAGCATGTTTCCAGCCCAGTGAACAGAGTGCCTTTTTGCTTCTGCAGGATGGTATTACCTTAGATCCATGATTGCAAGCTGACCACTTGGTTCTGCCTCCCAATCTTTTTTCTTGATGAATTCACTCTCACTCTGCCCAACAACAGTTACAAACCTACACATCTTTAAAACTCCTCAAGTTGCAGTCATGTTATAAAGAAGATCTAGGACAGTGGTTCTCCAAAGGGGGGTTTTGTTCTCTGGGAGACATATGGAAGTATCTGGAGATGTTTTTGTTTGTCACAAGGAGGGAGAAAAGGGTGATGCTGCAGGAATCTGGTGGAGGAATTCTGAGGCCAGGGAGGCTGCTCAGTGTCGTACAAAGCTCCCAACAGCAATGACCTGGTCCAAAATGTGGATAGAGTCACAGTTGAGAAACTCTGATTCTGGGTGTCATAGACTGAAGTGTCCCCTCCCTCTTTCGTAAGTGGAAACCCTAGTCCCCCAGTATAATTGTGTTCAGAGATAGGGCCTTTAAAGAGGTAATTAAGGTTCTATGAGGTTATCAGAACGGGGCTTCAATCTGCTATGACTGGTGTCATCTGTCCATATATGATGAGGACGAGACACGGAGAGGTGTGGCCACGGAGGAAAGGTCACGCAAGAACACAGTGAGAAAGCAGTGTCTGCAAGCCAAGGAGAGCAGCATCAGGAGACACCAAACTTGCCGACACCTTGATCTAGGACTTCCTACTTCCAGCACTCGGAGAGAATACATTTCTGTTGTTTAAGTCACCCAGTCTGTGTTCTTTTGCTATGGCAGCCCTATACACTGTAATTTATTTTTTGCAACAACCTGGGAAAGTAGGAAGAACACATAGCATTGAACGGGTGGCCTTAGAGCAAGTTTCTGTACCTCTCTGACTCTTCATCCCTCATCTTTCAGCTGGGACTGGCCACACTCATCATTTGGGATGTCATGGGGGTTAAACAAGTTAATGCAGGTAAAGGGTCAGTAAGGAAGCAGAGGCCGCTCACGTGCTACTGGGCAAAAACCCCTTGTGGGTGGAGACCTTGCCATTTAGTTGTGTGGTCACAGCATCTGGAATTTTCTGGCATATCACAGGCGCATTTTAAATGTGTATTGATTTTTTTTTAATTGGGGTACAATTGCTTTACAATATTGTGTTGGTTTCCACTATACAATGAGGTGAATCAGCTATTGTTATTCTGTACAATGAAGTGAATCAGCTATTATTATTCAGTCCTAAGTCTCCTCTGGCTCTGCATTTCCCATGGACTGTAGTACACCAGGCTCCTTTGTCTTTCGTTATCTCCTGGAGTTTGCTCAAACTCATGTCCATTGAGTCAGTGATGCTACCTAACCATCTCATCCTTTGCCATCCTCTTCTCCTTCTGCCTTCAATCTTTCCCAGCATCAGGGTCTTTTCCAGTAAGTTGGCTCTTCACATCAGGTGGCCAGAGTATTGGAGCTTCAGCTTCAGCATCAGTCCTTCTGATGACTATTCAGGATTGATTTCCTTTAGGATTGACTGGTTTGATCTCCTTGCAATCCAAAGGACTCTTCTCCAACACCACAGTTCGAAAGCATCAATTCTTCGGCACACAGCCTTCTTTGTGGTCCAACTCTCACATCCATACATGACTCCTGGAAAAATCACTATCAGCTATATGGATGTATACATCTCCTCCCTCTTGAACCTCCCTTCTACCACCCCCCATCCCACTCATCTAGGTGATCACAGAGCACTGTGCTATACAGCAAGTTCCCACTAGCTGTCTCTTTTACACATGGTAGTGTGTGTATGTCAATCCTTATGTTGATGTAATCAATGGCATTTTAGGTCCCCATTTAAAAGCTGTTTTTTAAGCATTCTTTCTGTACCAGATTCTGCAGGCATAGCTGTGAACTCTGCCATCACAGCCTCTTCCTTCAAACTTATATTCCAGTGGAGGAAGAGAAATAGTAATTGATAAAAAAACAAGGTTAATATGATTTCAGATCATTTTAAGTATTCTGATGGATATCAGTTGAGTGTTGTAATGAGAAACTGGTGGGGGACGCTGCTTTGGATAGTGTTTGGAAAAATTATCCGAAGAAGTGATTTTTACTCTGTTTTGTTTTGTTTGATGATATAGGTGTGTTTTATTGGTGACGTAAATTCTTTAAGAGCTATTGCTCTTATGAAATGATATTCCAAAATGGGGAATAACTGTTAGTACAATCTTCTCTTGACTTATCTACTGTATCTATCTGTCTAAATATATATATATATGCACACATATATATACTGGTATAATACATTCCAGGAAAACTCAGTATCTCTTAAAAAACCATTGTACATGTAAAGCAGTCAGATTCTAGGCCTTGAAAGCTGTAAACAGGATTTTCACCTATGGGAATGTCTAGTGGGATGGTCTTAAGTTGTGAAGGATGCCAGGCTACCACTGGTTATGCAGGAGAATCCTAGATATTTCAAGGTGTTTAATCAAATTCTTATCAGTGGCCCAGATGGTAAAAAAAAAAAAATCTACCTGCAATACGGGAGACCTGGGTTTGATCCCTGGAGAAGGGAATGGCAACCGACTTCAGTATTCTTGCAGGGAGAACTCCATGTACAGAGGAGCCTGGTAGATTACAGTCCATGGGGTCACAAGGAGTCAGACACAACTGAGCAACTAACACTTTCATGTTCACTGTTGATCAGATTCTAATAAAACCCTTCAGTCATTGTGATAAACAATCCCTCCCACTCCCCAATTTCCAAAATAGCCTCTAAAAGGCAATATGGCCCCTGTTGCGAGCCAGAGTTTTGAGAGTCTGCAGCGGCCTCCTGATCTCCTAGCCAGTTGTTATTCTTGCTCTTGGGGTCTTTGACATTGTTAACCAGCCCTCCCTGGCCCCTGATCCTCTCTTGACTTCCATGCCCCACCCCTTGGGGTTTTCCCCTCTTCTTCCTCCATCTCTGCTCATCTCTCTCTAGCTGCTTGCTCTCCACTTGCCCATCCATGTAGATACAACCTTGATGTCTTCTTTTTTCTTCTTCATGTTCTTCTTTGATGAAAACTTGAACACATCTTCCAGGCATCTCGCACCCAAAGTGCTGTTCCTATGTTTTTTCAGCTGATTTTCCCAGCTGCCGTGTGGACCTGGTTAAGTGAGCCCCAAGTTAAACATGTCCAAAATCCAACTGGTCAACTTCCTCTAAAACTTCTTATTCCTTTTGTCATAACTGTTGTGTTCACAGCAACATTGTCCACTCACACATCTTAGACATGGCAGCTGTCTTAACCTCTCTTTGTCACTCCCCACATCCAGTTGGTTAGTCTGTTTTCTCAAGTCTCAGGGAGTGATTGGAGCTGAATATTCTGGATCACCTGCAAAGATCAGATCACTGATGATGAAAAACAGTGCCCTGGAAGAGGCTACTCTTATCCTACCCTTCTGATCTTCGATTTTATTTTATTTTAAATTCTGCACTAACCTAATTTTTCTAGACCTTGGGTATACTGCCCTGAGCTAATTTGTTTGCCTGAATTAATTACCAGCAGGGGGTGGCAGTCTCATTTTCATAGAATCCTTCTGTTTTGGAAGATGCCTTTTTCTTCAAACAGTCCAATTTAGGTACTTTGGTAGTGCAAAGGGTATCTTGACATTTCCATAAAGACATTTAAATGTTACCGTCTCTAAAGGAACAGTTTTAGAATGTAAAATCTTTATTTTTTTTTCCCAAGGAAGAAAAACATCATCAGCTTAATTATCTCTGTAAAATAACTTCCTCATTTGCTCTTCACGTTGCTAGTGGAAAAAGATGATGATACTGTTTTCAAAAAACAAAAACAATTCTGGAGGATTTCAAGAAATTTGCTTTTGATTTTCATCTGTATAAATAATACCACAATTCAGAGGTCAAAGATGCTTGTAGGGTTATGTGTTATCCTTGCAAGTCGATTTTTGAAAGATCTGCTGGAAGGGCAAATACAAGCAAAAAGATGCTGTTGGTGGTTGTTGCTCCACACTGAGAAGAAGGCAAAAGAGACTTAACACTTTAGATGTGTGAGTTCTAAAAACTGTGATAAAAAATCAGATAATATTAAATCTATCCTATTAACAGAACTTTAAGTGCCCAGTACAGTATTGTTAACTACATACTCATTGTTGTATAGCAGAGCTCTGGAACATTTTCATTTTGCATAACTGAAACTCTACATCCATTCAACTGCAACTCCCTGTTTACCCTCTCCTCCACCCCAGCAACTATCATTCTCTTCTGCCTGTATGAGTCTGACTACTTTAGATTCCACATTTGAGTGGAATCATGAAGGGTTTTTCCTTCTGTGACTGGCTTATTCTACTTAGCACATGGCCTCAAGGTTCATCCATGTTATAACATATGATGGGATTTCCTTCTTTTTCAAGACTGAATAGTATTTCATTGTATGTATATATTGTATCACATTTTCTGTAACCATTCATCTGTTGATGGACATTTAGGTTGTTTCTACCTCTTGGCTACTGTGACGCATGCCACAATGAACACGGGAATGCAAACATATCTTTAAGATCTTATTTTCAATTCTTTTGAATAAATAACTAGAAGTGAAGTTATAGATATATGGTAATTTTATTTTTCATTTTTGAGGAATCTCTGTATTTTTGTGTGTTTTATATAGCAACTGCAGCCTTGTACATTCCCACCGACAGTGTATGAGAGTTCCCATTTTTCCACATCCTTCACAACACTTGTTATTTTCTGTTTTTGCTTTGTTTTCTAATGGCCAGCTTAACTGGGATGAGGTGATACTTCTTTGAGGTTTTGATTTCCACTTCCCTAATGATTAGTGATGTTGAACACCTTTTTGTATACCTGTTGGCCATTTGTCTTACACAGTTCACCAAAAACAACACCAACTGAATTAAAGACTTCATTCTAAGAACCTGAAACTATAAAACTCCTGAAAGAAAACTTAGGGGAAAACCTTCATAAAATTGATCTCAGCATTGATTTTTAGATACGACACCAAAAGTATAGGCACCAAAAGCAAACATTAAGTAAGACTGTATCACAATGAACGTTTCTATCCAGCAAAGGAAGCAATCAACAGAGTCAAAGGCAGCCTTCAGAGTGGAATAAACTGTTTGCACAGTCTATCTTTAAAAAATTGTTAATATCCAAAACTCGTAAAAAGAAAGATTTTCTGTTGACTCTAGATCAGAAATCTAAATTCCTGACTTATGTTATAAGCAATCAGAGAGTAAAGATTTTGGAGTTTCCAACCCACATGGTCTCTGTTGCAGCTACTCAATCTATCATTGTATGAAATCAGCCATAGACAATATGTATGTGGATGGGTGTGATTGTGTATCAATAAAACTTTATTTATAAAAACAGGGATGCATTTGGCCTGTGGACCACAATTTGCTGATCCTTGATCTACAGCTGGGTTTCTGCATCTGTCTCTTTCACTGTTTAGCTGGGTGGGTTTTTTCTGGGGGCTGTTCTGTGCATCGTAGGATGGTTTGCAGGAGCCTTAGACCAGAGGCCAAAAGCAATCCCCTCCTTTCCACCCTCGTTGTGACAACTCAAAATCTCCCCAAACATTGCCAGATATCTTCTGAAGGGCAAAGTTGCTGTTGGTTGAGAAACTTTGATCTAGATGATTACAATAATCTGATAAAGGGTGATAGGAAATATTTCTGTAAAGCTACAAGAAGCCTGGAGAGATAGAAGAATGGAAATCCATAGGGTATTTGTCTCAGGGAGGTCAAGGTCCCCTTAAAGGAGCCACTAGCACTGCCGAAAGGTGGAAAAAAATTCAAAGGACTGAAATGGCAACTTACTTGAAAAGTGCTCCATAAATAATGCAAATGTGAGCTTAACCTACTTTAGTGGTAGGCACCAAAAACAGAACAATGCACCACATCAGCCTGTGCTAACGGGACATTCTGAGCTCCAGGGCTGGCTCTGAGCTGCTGGAAATGAGCTGGCAGTTCCAGTGCCCACTTGAGCAAGCGTTTATTTTTTCTGCTTATCTGAATTCAGAACCAACACAGGCAGAGTGATTTCTGAAAGTGCTCACGTGTTTCTCTTTGTTTGGACAAGGCCAGACAAAAAATGGCCTGGTTTCACTGCACATTGGCAGGAACACATGTTTTTAAAAGTTAAAAACAGCCTAACATTCGTGAGTGAATCTCAAAGAATGTTGTCTTCTTGTCCTTTAGAATAAACACCTGTTTTGCAAAAAAAGAGAGTAAGAGCCATATTTCTTGAGAAATTGTTCTTTTTCTTCGTTGCTATTATTCTGTTTTTAACAGTTAAAAACTTTAAGCACCGAGTACCATATTATAATTTAGATATTTGTCATTTTAAATAAACAAAAAACCACCCACCCCACATTTCATCAGGAAGTTCAGTTAGTTCAGTTAAGCCCTTGTTAGCTGAGCTTCATTCCTGACTTGAAAAACAAAGGAAATCATGGATCCTTTTCTTCTGGAATAAAACTCTCTCTAGCTAGGTCTGTTTTTCTAATTGATTGGAGGAAATATAGAGTCCACATCCTTGCAAGGAGCTGTTTGGCTGTTAAGTCCTGTACCTACTGCTACCTCCTGTGTGATCATAGCAGATGCAGTCCATAGCCTGTCTCCTGGGCACCAGTACCAGTGGACGTGACACCATAATGGGGTCATCTAGTGGATCATGACAATGGTTGGACTCATGACAGAAGGTGGTAAGAACAAATTTTTCATAACCTTCCTGGAAATTTACATTTCAGTGTATCCCGAGAGACCCAGCTCCTTCAGTCCCATCTGTTTGTGCCTCACCTTCCCTTGAACACCCACTGCCTTCCTGGCAGGCTGGTCCAGTGTGCGTTCGGATGGTTTTGGTTTGACCACCATCTTTCCTTCTGTCCCTCAGGCTACCATGGCCTCTACTGTGAGGAGGAATACGACGAGTGTCTCTCCGCCCCGTGCCTGAACGCTGCCACCTGCAGGGACCTCGTCAACGGCTACGAGTGTGTGTGCCTGGCAGAGTACAAAGGTGAGCATCACGCGGTGGACGTGTGCTGGCGTGGCTCTCCATGACATCATGGATTTCTCCATGCACATTCGGAGACCTCTGCCTGGAGCGTGAAGCTGTTTAGAATAAGAATCAAATGCTGGCAGTGGAATGATTTATGGGGGCCACCGGGAGCAGTGTGCACGTCTCTGGTCTCCTCTTGATAAACTGAAGCATCTCTCTCCTGTCCTTTCCTTCTTCTCATCCTTCTTCTCTTCTCCTCTCATATGTAAAAAGCTGAGGATAAAAAGGAATGTGAAGTGGTCTCTCTGGCTCAGGTCAGAATATGCGGCTGTGGCCCCAGGGAAGGAGAGCATCTGCCCTGAAGTGCTTTCTGGGTGAGGAGACGGTGCTGTGCTTTTCAGTGGGAGGAGGTGGGTGGAGTCTCACACGTTGGCAGAAAAAGTTCATTCTAGTTAAATGAGTCGTTAAAGAGGAGGCAAGTGTTAGTTCATTTGAGTGAACTTGTATCAAAGTCACTCTGGAAAAACGGCCGATGTCGATGAAGAGTTTATAACATTCCCAGGTGGTAGTGGTGAAGACTCCTGTTAGTGCAGGAAACTCAAGAGACACAGGTTCAATCCCTGGGTCGGGAAGATCCCCTAGAGAAGGACATGGCAACCTACTCCAGTATTCTTGCCTGGGGAATTCCGTGGACAGAGGAGCCTGGTGGGCTACAGTCCATGGGTTACAAAGAGTCAGACATGACTGAGAAACTAACATTGTCACTTTTTTTTTTTTAAAAAAGCATCCAAACCCTGTTCTGCTTCCCTGGTGGCTCAGATGGTAAAGAATCTCCCTGCAATGAGGGAGTTCTGGGTTCCATCCCTGGGTCAGGAAGATCCCCTGGAGAAGGAAATGGCAACCCACTCCAGTACTCTTGCCTAGAGAATTCCATGGACAGAGGAGCCTGGTGGGCTACAGTGGTCCATGGGGTTGCAAAGAGCTGGACACGACTCAACAGCTAACATACACACAAACCCTGTTCTAAGTCCTTATGTGGGTAAACTCATAAAAAAGATCTGAGAGTAACTCAAGAGGACGTAGTGTCAGCCCTCAGAAGCCCCTCCATCTGCCTGCCCAGTGGGCTCACTGGTGTGGCTTCACTGGAGCCTCAGCACCCTCAGCCAGCACTGTGTCAGGGGCCTGGTCAGCAGCTGCTCTGCATGTGTTTCTCTAAGTCATGACTTCAGTGCTGGTGTAGACTTTTGTAATGCCTTTGAGGGCTCTATTTATATCCATTTTACTTAACCTGTTGCCCACACCACCACCTGCTTGATAGCATCGATCTGCTAGTGACCTTGCTTTGTAGCCGACGTTGCTTCTCTTTGGATGGACCCACCTTCATTTAGAGGTCTTTCTGGTGATCCCTGAAGGTTTGTAGGACCCATGGATGAACCTGATCTAGCCCCTGGTGGAAGGACTGAAGCCAGACCTAGTCTTTACTGTATGTCCAGCAGATCTGATGTTTCTCATGGAGTATGATGCCCACTTAGACCTTTTTTTCATCCATTTTTCTCAATGGGTATTCCCAAATTTTGCTGCTTCCCTGAAGCCTTAGATTAAAACACTCATTCATCTTAAGGGAATGAATAGAGGTTACCATTTAGAGACATTTTGAGATTTCCCTAGTTTTCCACGTCCTACAGCAGTGGTTCTCAAACTTGAGCATGTGTTAGAATCTGCTGGTGGGCTTCTTAGAACGTAGTCTGCTGGGCCCCAGCCCTTGAGTTCCTGATTCAGTATATCTGGGGTAGGGCCCAATAATTTGAATTTCTGATAAGTTCTCAGATGATGCCAATATGCTGATTCTTGCTGCCCTTTGAGAAGCCCCACCCTACAAACTCATCTGCAATCACAACAGCTCAAATTTGATTGTCCTCCCTATTAACTATCAAGTGCTCCCCATTCTGCTCAGGGCTAATCCTTCCATATATGTTCCTCATTCCACCCTTTCTATTTTTCTGTGACCTTCCTCCATCAGTTACAGATGCCCTGCCGTGAATGACTCAAGAGGGTAGAGTTGACTTGAGATGACTCAAGATCCTGAAGGGGATCTCAGTAGCATTTGAGGATGTGGGTTTTCAAGAAAAGGGTGCAGTGCCAGGCGCCTTTACATACCACAGGGTTAGGGGATAGGGTTCTGGGGAGAACGGAGGACTCAAAGACCAGCTGAGCCGTAAAGACCCCTCAGCTTATAGAGGAGAAATATGCACGATGGTGTGCTGCACGTGACCCTGTGAGACAAAGGGCTCCTTATCTCATGGCTCCTGGCAGTTTTTTAAGAGGACTGCTGGACTTCCTTGGTGGTCCAGTGGTTAAGAATCCACCTGCCAATGCAGGGGATTCAGGTTCCATCCCTGGTCCGGGAAGATTCCATATGCCACAGAGCAACTAAGCCCATATGCCACAACCACTGAAGCCCACGCAATCGAGAGCCTGAGTGCCGCAAGAGCAGCCACCACAGTGAGAAGCCCTCACACCGCAACTACTGAAGCCCACAGGTGGCAATGTAGACCTGCTGCAGCCAGAAATAAATAAAAGTGGAATAAAATAATCGCTAATTGAAAAAAGAAGAAGACTGCAGTTAGACCGAGCTGGTCTTTGTGCGTGCGTGTGTGTATGTGAGAAAGAGAGATGAAAAGCGCAAACTTGGACGCCTCTACCCCTCGTAGACAGGGCTGGCTTGACTGGCCTGTCCAGCACTGGAGGAGAAGCTCCAGTATCATCTGTCTCATTGCCAACCTCAAGCCTGGCCAGTCCGGGGAGCCTGTACCAGCAACTCAGTGAGGGGAAAAAAAAAAAAAATCTAGGAAGTAAAAACAAAATTGCAGCAAAACCTACAACTCAAAACACTCAAAAAGGGAAGTGAAAAAAGTAAGTATGCCCCTCAAAATTGAATTTAGGTCTGGAAAAGCAAAAAGAGGAACTATGTCATGATAGAAGTAAAAATATGAAGACATGGAAACCGTAAGTGAAAAGACATGGAATATGAAGAAAAGATCCAGGAGATAGTGTTTTATCTGAATGATGGATGCTGGGGAAGAAGAAAGAACACGCGGGAATAAAACCAGAAACAAACAGCTGCTAGAAGGAGAAGTCTATGAGATAAACAAAACTGAAAGTTTCACATAGCATCGGCTTACAGATGCCATTAATGAAGGAGATGATACATAATTTGTGATTTCCTGGTAGAATTTCCAAATCCAAGAATACAGAGAATATTTTTTGCAAGATTCTTCATAGGGAGTACAAGTTACACACAAAAGAAAGGCAAATCATCATTGAACTACTCTTAAAATGAAGCTAAGGGCTTCCCTGGTGATCCAGTGGTTAAGAATCTGCCTTCCAATGCGGGAGACATGGGTTCGATCCCTGGTCAGGGAGCTAAGATCCACATGCCTCAGGGTAACTAAGCCCTCGTTCTACAACCACTGAGCCCATGTGGTCTGTAGCCCATGCCCCCAACTAGAGAAGCCTGTGTGCTGTAACAAAGATCCTGTGTGCTGCAACAGTACCTGATGCAACAGAATAAGTCAATATTAAAAAAAAATAAAATGAGACTAAACAACAGTGAAGACTGTTTTATATTTTTCAGAGAAAAAGTCTTGTAGTTAAAGGTTCATTTATATTTGAGGGATAAAGAAAGACATTTTCTACACTTAAGGAATCCCATATACCCTCTCTAAGAAAATTATTTTACAAGGTTTACTCATCAAATTGGAACTAAATCAGAACAAAGATAACCAGATAGGGGACAATAGACAATAAGAGGGAGGAGGTGGAGCAGACTTCTTTTCTTGCGGTGATAAACCTAGATAGATGGCATTCATGTGATTGTAAATACTAATTTAGTGGTGAAGAAAAGTCTCCTGAAAGAATAGACATGCATACTGTATTAATTATTAATATTATTGCTGCATAGTGAATTATTATAAGGTAGTGGCTTAACACAACACCCTTTTATTAGCTAACAATTTCCTACATTCAGGCATGGATTAATGGATTCCCTGTTCAAGGTCTGGTATCCAAAGCTGGAATCAAGGTGTTGGCTGAGCTGAATGCTCATCTGAAGTTTAAATAGGGAAGGATCAGATTCAAAGTCCCCTTAAGTTGTTGGTAGAATTCATATCCTTGTGGCTGGAGAATAGTTGACAGCTTCTTGAAAGTGATGAGAGAGAACCTCTGCTGTTTCAGGGCTCTTACTTCAAGAGAGGCCTGAACCCTCTTAAGGCCCTCACCTAGTTAGGTCAGGACCACCCAAGGTTAACTCAAAGTCAACTGATGAGATTTTGCATCTTCATACTTTCTTAACCATTGCCAAATGCCGTTGGTTAGAAGTTCTCATTCAAGGGGAGGGAATTATACAAGGGTGTGACTCATTGAAGAGAGTCACCCTAGAGTGTGTCACCACGTGAATTGGTGGGTGTTTGGGAATGATTGGAAGGCATGCAGACGTGTTAGAAATCTCATCTCGAGGGGCAGGTAAAGCGTTTATTTCATTTTGAGGTATTTATAGAGACCTTTAGGTTTGGGTTTGAACAGGCGTGTAAACCTTAGCAAAGTAGCAATAAATGAACTTCTAAACTTAGAGTGATGGGCAGGTGTTGAGGTGTGGGGTAGAGGGATTAAAAGAAAAGCAGAAGGGGCCAATTTATGCCCTCAATCCAGAGGAAGGTCACAAGACTCTGGACCTGTCTTTCTCCTGTCCCTCTTTGGAAGCATTTTTCCCAACATGTATTTACATACGAGGAGTCTGTATAAGCTTAGGAAACTATCAGAGGAGTGAACATTAGTTCTTAACTAGCACTCACTTCTGGAGTTAGACCTTGGGTAAGTGATATGCTGAGGGGCAGACTGGTACTTTAACTTCCTTACTTGATATATGTCCTTTTTGCACGGTGATTTCTAATCTTTTCTGTTTTTAAAAAGTGTAAATAAATGAGTACAACTTCCCGTAAAGAGTGAGTGCAATCAGGTCAGGCAAGTATAGCTAAGAACATCTTGAAGAAAGAAGGCATTGAGGGGGAACTTCTGCCAGATGTTGAGACTCATTATAATGCTGCAGTTATTATTGCATTCCCGTGTAATGGGTGCGAGAATGGACAGCTAACCCAAACTGAATAATGGCCTAGAAACCCTCGTCTCTAATAATATATGACACTTACCAAAGAATTGCTATGAATGGGAAGGAAATTCTTCCTTAAGAAATGGTGCTAACAAAGGAAACTATAAGCAAGGTGAAAGGACAGCCTTCAGAATGGGAGAAAATAATAGCAAACGAGCAACAGACAAACAATTAATCTCAAAAATATACAAGCAACTCCTGCAGCTCAATTCCAGAAAAAATCAAAAAGTGGGCCAAAGAACTAAACAGCCACTTCTCCAAAGAGGACATACAGATGGCTAACAAACACATGAAAAGATGCTCAACATCACTCATTATCAGAGAAATGCAAATCAAAACCACAATGAGGTACCATTTCACGCCCGTCAGAATGGCTACTATCCAAAAGTCTACAAGCAATAAATGCTGGAGAGGGTGTGGAGAAAAGGGAACCCTCTTACACTGTTGGTGGGAATGCAAACTAGTACAGCCACTATGGAGAACAGTGTGGAGATTCCTCAAGAAACTGGAAATAGAACTGCCATATGATCCAGCAATCCCACTGCTGGGCATACACACTGAGGAAATCAGACTTGAAAGAGACACATGTACCCCAATGTTCATTGCAGCACTGTTTATAATAGCCAGGACATGGAAGCAGCCTAGATGTCCATCAGCAGATGAATGGATAAGGAAGCTGTGGTACATATACACAATGGAATATTACTCAGCCATTAAAAAGAATACATTCGAATCAGTTCTAATGAGGTGGATGAAACTGGAGCCTATTATACAGAGTGAAGTAAGCCAGAAAGAAAAACACCAATACAGTATACTAACACATATATATGGTATTTAGTTAATCGGTAAAGATAACCCTGTATGCGAGACAGAAAAAGAGACACAGATAAACAGAACATTATTATGGACTCTATGGGAGAGGGCGAGGGTGGGAGGATATGGGAGAATGGCACTGAAGCATGTAAATTATCATATGTGAAATGAATCGCCAGTCCAGGTTCAATGCATGATACAGGGTGCTCGGGGCTGGTGCACTGGGATGACCCAGAGGGATGGGATGGGGAGGGAGGTGGGGGGGGGGTTCTGGAAGGAGAAAACATGTACACCCATGGTGGATTCATGTCAATGTATGGCAAAACAAATACAATATTGTAAAGTTAAAAATAGATAAATAAACTAATTAAAAAAAAAGAAATGCTGCTAAAAAAAAACTGACTTGCTAGACAGAAAAAAAGAAATGTCCCTGCACACACTTCTAAATAAGTTCCGTGTGAATTTGAAAAAAATAAGTCTGACTCTTATTTGACTTTGCATCCTCATCTGCTTATTTTCTCCCTTCTTCCTCTGTCTTTTACAACCAAATTTCCTTAGAGTTGGTGTAGACGACACCTCTATTTCCTTAATTTTCTTTTCATAGTCCTTTGCAGTTTGGATCTCATTCTGCTAAATGGATTTGTGGTTCAGTCACTAAGTCCTGTCCAACTCTTTTTGCCCCCTGGACTGCAACACTCCAGGCTTCCTTGTCCTTCACCATTTCCTGGAGCTTGCTCAAACTCATATCCATTGAGTCCATGATGCCATCCAACCATCTCATCCTCTGTCACCCCCTTCTCCTCCTGCCCTCAATCTTTCCCACCATCAGGGTCTTTTCCAATGAGTTGGCTGCTCGCATCAGGTGGCAAAAGTACTGGAGCTTCAGCTTCAGCATCAGTCGTTCCACTGAAAAACAAGGGTTGATTTGCTTAGGATTGACTGGTTTGATCTCCTTGCTGTCCAGTGACCTAATTAAAGACTGAAATCCCAAAGCTTCCAACTCCACATTCCTGCCCCATCGCCCCGTGATCACAGGGTCCCTCACGAAACTCACCTGATTTAGCTTCCACAGCTCTGTTCCTCTCCCCATCCCACCCCAGCCCTAGTCTTCCCTCTGTTCTTTTGGAAAGAATCCTTGTCTTCTGGACACCATGGATGCAGGTTGTTTCCAGGCTTCACTTCTTGGCCCTTTCTCTCTCCTCCTCTTTGCCATCATCCAGTCCTGCATCTGTATCCACTGACTGAAATATTGATCTCCGAACAGGCATGATTTCTCCTTCCTAAACTTTCCAAGCATTTTCTTGATATTTGGTATGACAGTTATGGTCAGCCTTGTAGTCAGCTCTTTCTGGCTCCAGACTTTCCTGTCCTTGACACTTAATTATAATCTCCTGAATGGCAGTGACTACACAGACTTTTTTTTTTTTTTGGTTGTTGTTAATTAATGTATTTTTTTTGGCTGTACTGTGTGGCATGTGGAACTTCCCCGACCCAGTATTGAACTCATGAAGAAGAGAAGAATCTTAACCACTGGACCACCAAGGAAGTCCCTCTTTTTTGCTTCTCTTCTTCTTTGTCTTCTTTTTTCAACTTATCATCTGCTCTTGGTACAGTGGCTTACTCAAAGTAAACACTCCGTAGCTATCTGTACTTGAATGGAAACTACTGCCTAATACACTAGTAAAATAAACCAAAGCTACTTGAGCTTTTTGCCCCGTCAGTTTCCACTGTGGATTAGGAAATTGTTAGCAACAAAATACACGGAGGGACTCAGAATGATCTCTCTTCAGATATACTGAAAAGCTGATACTTCTTTAAAACTAGTTCACAGCTAATTCACCATGGGACTTTGGTTAGCATTCATCAACCTTATGTTGCCAAAACATCAAGTTACAGCCCCACATTATGCTGAATTATTATTATAGCAGAACAAATTTAATGGTCAAGACTATACCCGCTTGGAATGTTTGGTGATGGAAGTTAGAAAGAAAATACTTCAATTTTTAATAATGAAAATATTATGATTATGAATAATGAAAATAATTCGTGAAAATAAATAGTTATTTATGTTTTATTTAGAAATTGTTAGCAAGTTTTACTAGTTTTACTTTATTTTTATATTAATTTTTATTGGAGTATTGTTGCTTTACGGTGTGTGTTAGTACTGTGCAGCAGAGAGAATCAGCCATACATATACATATATCCCCCTTCCTTTTGGATTTCCTTCCCTTTTATGTCACCACAGTACATTAAGTAGAGTTCCTTGTGCCAAACCATAAGTTTTCATTAGTTATCTATTTTATACATAGTGTCAGCAGTGTATTAGCTCTATTTTAAATGGTGATATAGTCCCTTATTACATCTGATGTGAGGCTACTATAAATAATTCTGGAATGAACATATTTATTCATATAATTTTCATACTTTCTTGATTTTTTGGAGGGATAGAGTCTCAGAAATAAGTTTATTGGGTTGTGAGTTTGATCACATTGTACCTAGTTGTTGATTTTTAAAGTCCAGAAAAATGTATAATTGAAAAGATGAGAACTCTTTCTTTGTCGGCTAGAATTATCTCCTCTGTGTAACCAGTGGACAAGAATTTCTGGATTGTACACCTAGCCATTCTCAAGTACTGTGATTGATAGAAAAATGGATAATGCAGGGTTTCTTCCTTTATGAGCTTATTGTTTAACCAGAAGAGCAGACTGAGACTGGCACACACGAGAAATAATGAGGCGAAGGTCGAGGTGTCAGTTGTAATTTCTAAAACAGATTAGAAAAGGTGGAGCTCTGTGAGGTTGAAACCCTGGAAAAGTTTTCTTGGAGGAAAGCAGTTTGAATAAAGTAAGATGATGTCTTCAAATGAATAGGAAGTTCGAAGAACGCTTCAAGCTAATTTTCTTTACCTGACTTAATTTTCTTGGAGATAAAATAAAGATTTTTCAGTTGTGAAAATATTAATCATGCCCCCAAATCGTGATGACAACAGAGGTTTATAACTGGAGCGTGACTCTTTCAATTTTTGCTCATTTTAATTCTAAAATTAGCTGCTAGAAAGAGCCTTGTTGAAATAAAGATCTCTTCAGAAACATTGCTGCTCTATGCCTTAATGTAAAAAGTATGATTTTTTATTAGTTTTGACTGATTTATAGTTTATTTTTGCTTGAGACTAAACATAAATTGCATAATAGTGCGTGCTGCATCCCTTGCCAGTGGGTGATGCCTGCGTCATTCTACAGACTTAGTCTGCAGTGTGGACCTGGTTTTCCCTGACAGAATAGGGTGTTTCTGAGGCAGATTTGGAATGCTGTCTCACTCCTCTGGCAACCCTACCTGTGTATCAGCCAAAGTACACAGACTGTCGCCCCTCCTGGAAGGACAGGATACTGGTGGTATGGCCATCATTTCTTCCTCGTGGTCTGATACAGCCTCTGCCCTAAAGGACCTCAGAGATAACATGGGGGAATCAGACAGCAAAACACATAAGTGATGATTTAACACTGTGAACTCTGGAATCATGGAATCTCCACATGCCCTCAATGTGGCAGAAGAACAGAGTCCTGTCTTGGGAAAGTCAACTTCAGGAGGGAGGGCGAAGGAAAGCATCATGCTCAGAGGACACAAGATGCCCGACACTCAGTGTTGTGCAAGGGAATGGGGGCCCTGGGGGTGCAGATGACGGGAACCCAGGGGCCCTGAAGAGCAGAGATGGAGGGGATGTATCCTGAGCATCTCAGCGGTATTCATGACTATCTCTTCTCTGCATTTAAGATTTCTAGCTCATAGTGGTTCAGTTCTGATCAACAAACTGAACAACATGATACGTGTTTCTTGCAAGGGACTTAGTGAGGCTCCAGCGTATAGAAACATGAGTCGGCAAGGTGCTCTCTGGGGACGTTTGAGACTGTCTTGCTTTGAAGTTATCCTGTTGCTGTGAAGATTAGTTTTTGTCCCATCTTGCTGCCAGGAGACTCTCAATGAACCTCAAGTGACTGAATATCTTATCTTTTGAAAAAGAGAAATAACAAAGGATAAAATCATTGCCCAAACACCCAAAAGATTGAAGTTGCTTATTATCTTGAGTGTTTTCATCAAATTTATCTTACTGAAGGCTTTTAAAGTTGAGATGCTTTGTCAGCCTAGAACATGCTTTTCAGCCTTATTTAAGTAATGTGGTAATTTGTGTGTTAATGTATTAGTTATACAGATATTTTAAGACTATGTTGGCAAATGTATTACTAAAAATCCAGAAAAGCATGTCCTTGATTGCTCTTACTTTAGGTCTAATGGAAATTTTTGCTCTTAGATTTCAGAACACTTCTGAACTTTGGTGTGGCTGTATTTCCCATTAAAATCCAAAGCCTTTTTTGTCACCTGGTTCTCAGTGATCAGCCTCCTAGAAACTTGTTGTTGTTCAGTCGCTAAGTTGTGTCTGACTGTTTGTGACCCCGTGAACTGTAGCATACCAGGCTTCCCTGAACTTGCAAATGTGTGAATTCTTGTTTTTCATAAACACTTGGAAGCAGAAAATGCTCTTTTGCATTTTACTCTTTCAGTTCAGCCTGTGCTACTTGGGTATCACTGGAAAGATGAAAAGAGAGACTCCTGGGTGAAGAGACTGTACACACTCAAGCAAGGAACGATTACCAGTTTTATGCTTTAATCTTTAAATTAGTTTTTTTAAATTGAGTAATTATTTGGCTGCACGGGGTGTTCATTGCTGCCCACAGGCTTTTCTCTGCCTGCAGCAAGCAGGCGCTGCTCTTGTTGAGGTATGCAGGTTTCTCACTGCAGTGGCTCCTCTTGTGGAACACAGGCTCTAGGTGTGCCGGCTCAGTAGTTGTGGCACGAGGGCTTAGTTGCCCTGCAGCATGTGGAATCTTCCTGGACCAGGGATTGAGCCTGGGTCCCCTGCATTGGCAGGCATACTCCTAACTACTCAACCACTAGGGAAGCCCAATCTTTAAATTAGTTTGACCTTGAATATTTACCGTGAGCCATGGGTTTGTTAAGGATGAGTCAGGGAGATGCCATCAAGTCTCTGGAGGCAGAGAGGGCACTAGGAGATATTTGGGGCTGGGAGTGCTTCCCACCAGGCATGAGGCAGTGGGCTTGGGGTGGTGGTTGCAGGGAGAAAAGTCAGGCAAAGATCTGAAAGGCACTTTAGAAAAACATGTGGTAGAATATTGTTCACAAGTTGGGCATGATGGCAAAGGGTAAAAAGAAATGAAAACGCACCCATTTTAAAATGCTTTGTTGTTGTTCATTGTTCAGTCGCTAAGTTGTGTCCGAATCTTTGTGACTGAAGCACACCAGGCTTCCCTGTCCTTCACCAAACTAATCCTGGAGTTTGCCAAAACTCACGTCCATGGAGTAGTCGATGTCATCCAACCATCTTATCCACTGTCGTCCCCTTCTCCTCCTTCCCTCAATCTTTCCCAGCATCAGAGTCTTTTCCAGTGAGTCGGCTCTTTGTATCAGGTGGCCAAAGGATTGGAGCTTTAGCTTCAGCATCAGTCCTTCCAATGAATATTCAGGATTGATTTCCTTTAGGATGGACTGGTTTGATCTCCTTGCAGTCCAAGGGACGCTCAAGAGTCTTCTCCAGCCCCACAGTTCAAAAGCATCAATTCTTTGACGCTAAGCCTTCTTTATCGTCCAGCTCTCACATCAGTACATGACTACTGGAAAAACCATAGCTTTGACTATACAGATCTTTGTCGGTTAAGTGATGTCTCTGCTTTTTAATATGCTGTCTAGGTTTGTCACAGCTTTTTTTCCAAGGAACAAGCACCTTTTAATTTCAGGGCTGCAATCACTTGTCTGCAGTGATTTTGGAGCCCAAGAAAATAAAGTCTGTCACTGTGTCCATTTTTTCCCCATCTATTTGCCATGAAGTGATGGGACCAGATGCCATGACCTTAGTTTTTTGAATGTTGAGTTTTCAGGTAGCTTTTTCCCTCTCCTCTTTCACCTTCATCAAGAGGCTCTTTTAGTTCCTGTTCCCTTTACCAGGCTACAATAAATCATTAGTGTGACTATAGATAGGGAATTCTGTTTTCTTTTTCTCTTGCATTCCACCCCGCATCCCGTTTCCTGAACCTTGCTTCTTAAGGCATTGAAAATTAGAAAAGAAAGGAGAGAAAAGAAGTCCCAGCAATAATAATTTCAGTGTCAAAATGAGTCACTGGGTGTGGCAGTCCTTTGTACAATATGAGTGAAATAAGGAAGTGGAAATTAAGTAAATATCCTTTTATTATTTGATTTACGCTTATATTTTCTTGAGGCTTTCGGAAGGGATATGTGTATCATTATATACTTTCTTACACAGAATGTAGTTTCTCTTCCTCTCCCAAGGGGAGGGGAACAAAGAGAGATTAGTCTATTCATCCATCTGACCTTCCAGTGAAACACCAGAAATTCTACCTTTCGAAGAGCATTGGATTTTTAAAGTCCTTTTTAAAAATAAAATGTTAAAATGCTATATACTCATTGTGAAAAATTCTAACAATGTAGAAATGTACAAAGTGACTTTCAAAGTAATTCATTTTTGTCTCAGTTCAGCTTCAAGCCTTTGTGTACATGCATACACACACAGACTACTTTTTAACACCAAGGGGAACTGTTTTTGTTACAAAGACTGTTTTTCAGTGCCTCTTTTGTTGTTTGTTGTTGAATGAGTGCAGAGCTCCATAGATTGTTGTATATTTCCACGACAGTCGGAGCTCCATCTCATGAACTGTTCAGCGAGCACAGGATCACATTCAAGTGACCAGCGTCACTGGATTCCTCCTGGCCAGCTTGGTGAACTTGCATTTGGATATTTGTCTCCTACTGTTGACTCAAGGATCATCTTACACATAAAGCACAGCAGAAGGGTCTGGAACACAGTCTGTGCGCAATACGTTGCCTTTCATCTGTGGTGAACTGATTTGATCTTTGGGGATGAAGTCTAAGGACCTCCTCTCCCTTGCAGTTTTCCAAAACTACAACTCGAGCTCGTTTAAATATCTGACTCCAAATCTTTACCTTCAGGATACTGTTTATCAGTTATATTGATATTTTTTGTAGACTGTCTGGCTATGTTCTGTTTCTTTTGGAGAAAGCGTGTGTCACTGATAAATTTTATCTTTCCAAGTTTTAACTTTCTGTTTCCCAGACTTTGGGGTGTGGGGTCAGATAAAATACAGAGAAGACTTTATGGTGGGACTTATGATCAGGTACTGAATTTGTTATTTTCTCATAAGGTGTGTTTTTACAACTTAAAGTCAAGGGTGGGCTTCCCTGGTGCCTCAGTGATAAAGAATTTGCCTGCCAAAGCAGGAGATGTGGGTTCGATCCCTGGGTTGGGAAGATCCCCTGGAGAAGGAAATGGCAATTCATTCCACTCTTGCCTGGAGCATTGCATGGACAGAGGATTCTGGTGGGCTACAGTCCATAGAGTCCAAAAGAGTCGGACACGACTTAAGCAACTAAACAACAGCAAAAGTCAAGGGTGGGCACATGAATACATAAACATGTGTGCACACATGCGTGTACATGCACACAGACATGCACCTCTCCGGGAATCAGCCTCCACACTGTTCAAGTCTATACAAACACTTTGCTTTCAAAGGCCATGGGAGCTGGAGACCTTAGCAAGTTACCCTTTTTGCATCTGTGTCTCTGCAGGAATCCACTGTGAATCCTACAAGGACCCATGCGCTAATGTCAGCTGTCTGAACGGAGGTACCTGTGACAGTGAAGGTCTCAATGGCACGTGTGTCTGTGCACCAGGATTTACAGGCAAGTGAGCCAGAAACTGAGTTTTCAAATTACTGCAAAATCCCTGAGATTGCAGCTGTGACAAAAACCCAGAAACCTCAATGTATACATTATTGCAAAATATGAATTGCACTGCAGAAGGTAAGCAGGCAGTGCTTGGATGGAGACCTGTTCTAAAACAATTTACTGTGTTGTCATTAAGTGAGACTCTTAGGAGATCAGCATTTGGTTCAGAGACTTGCTGAGACTGCCCTTGCTATGTACATTTGCAGACCTACAGCTTTGAAACATGAGACATGAGCCATTACACTCACACCTGATAAAGTGTCAGTGCTAATGGAGGCGAGAAGTAGAATGGAAGGGTCAAATGTGTCTTCTGCAGAAACTGCATTCCACCACCAGGTTTATTTCTACTGAAAGATACGGCAGTGTCTGGATTTACTTATTTATTTTAATTGAAGGATAATTACTACCTTGTGATGGTTTTTGCCATACATCAATATGAATCAATCGGTATGAATCGGCCACAGACATACATGTGTCCCCTCCATCCTGAACCCCCCTCCCACCTCCCTCTCCACCCCATCCCTCCAGGTTGTCACAGAGCACCGGCTTTGGGTGCCCTGTATCGTACATCAAACTCCCACTGGTTATCTGTTTTACATATGGTAATGTATATATTTCAGTGCTATTCTCTGAAATCATCCCATCCTTTCCTTCACCCACTGAATCCAAAAGTCTGTTCTTTATCTCTGTGTCTCCTTGACTGCCCTACGCGTTTGAGTCAGTTCTAATGAGGTGGATGAACCCAGAGCCTCTTATACAGAGTGAAGTAAGTCAGAAAGAGAAAGGCAAATATCATATATTAACATCTGGATTTTGCATAATGGAGAGATGGTGGGGGGGGTCAGGGGGAGATCTTGAGTTATTACTGAAGGTGAGGACAGGAGAGGTGTGGGCAGAGGGAGTGGATGGGGGAGAAAACATCTGATGGACGAACAGGTGGGGAGTGCAGGGCTGGGTTCAAGAGGAGCCTCGGAGGCCCCTGGGCTCTGAGTGGGAAAAGTCAATGTGGCAAGGGGAACGAGCCTAACAAGGGCTCCTTTGAAGTCACCCCTCAAAGATCTCAGAGGGTTGTGAACACCCCAAACAGATGTGAAGTGTCGTATGCATGTGTAAATGCTGAGGGGAAAGTTCTTAAATTTTCATCAGATTCTCAAAAGAAATTAGGAACCACTTGGGTAGTGAAGATTCCATCCTTTGCTTTGTTAACTGAGCGCAGGAGTGCCTCCGCGTAGGTCAGGTCTCTGTTTTCAGCACTTGCTCAGCCAACAAAAGTGTCAGGGTCACTCTGGCTTGCAGGTTGGGAAAGGTTAATATACAGGGTGCTGACAGAAGAAGGTGGGCACTGAAGTTTCTGGAAATAGCATTATCATTGGCTGGAGAGTGCCTTGCATGCTCACTTCTCCCTGCTAAGCCACAGTGGCCACCTCCCTAACCCTGGAGAATTCCACAGAACCTGGACCCCCAGTCCATCCCTGGGGAGCCTCATTTGTGCTTCTGGGGAAGATGCCAACAGTCAAGATCAGGAGGAGCAACCTCTGATCTTCCTTCCGTTTATCTGTGTCACATCCTTTGTTTTCCTTTTGGCTTTTCCTGGGACTGAGAAGTGGGCTCACTCAGGAAATTATCTGCAGATGGTTTTGTTTCTGACTGGTTTATAAACACGCATGGACATTTGTTCTCATCAATAAATGCAAAAATAATATTGGGGAAGCATTCCATTTTTTCCCCTAGACATTTATATCCCACAAATAATAAAAAGCGTGGAAGAAAATGAGAAAATATAGTGCCATAGGAAAAAAAATAAAACCCACCACTTAAAACTGTGCTACTAGGAGACAGCCATTGTTAACATTTTGTTACATATATCCAAGGGTTTTCCTGAAGGTCTGTTTGGTGTTTAAGATACAGTGTATAGTGTAAATGCATGTGTGTGCCTGCTAAGTCGCTTCAGTCATATCCAACTCTTTTTGACCCTATGGACTGTGGCCCTCCAGGATCCTCTGTCCATGAGATTCTCTAGGCAAGAATACTGGAGTGGGTTGCCATGCCCTCCTCCAGGGAATCTTCCTGACCCAGGGATCAAACCCACATCTCCTGCAGTTCCTGTATTGCAGGCAGATATTTTTACCACAGAGCCACAAGGGAAGCCAGGAAATGCATATATTTGAACATAAAAGGCATCACACTGTTCATACTAGTTTTCACTTAAAGATATGTGTATTTCATAAATGTGCTTTCACATTAAGGAATATGCTTCTGTTAATCATTTTCATTTTTAA
This sequence comes from Okapia johnstoni, assembly GCA_024291935.2. Classification (NCBI taxonomy): domain Eukaryota; kingdom Metazoa; phylum Chordata; class Mammalia; order Artiodactyla; family Giraffidae; genus Okapia; species Okapia johnstoni. The sequence goes on along the minus strand of CM044319.1, from coordinate 87,613,890 downwards.
TGGCTCTCCTGTCATCCGTTCCATGATATGTCAGGATTTTTTTTAACCCATGCTCAATTCAACTTTTGGGGAGATGGAACTTTTTCCTATTATAAACAATATTACAGTGAATATTCTTGCATGCATGTCTTTGTGAACTTGTATGATTATTTCTTTGAGCTAATTTCCTAGGAATGGAATCCCAGGATCCAGGAGAATACATACTTACTTCCATATTGCTCTCCAGGAAGAAACCTTGTACCAATATTTACTCCTATCCAGAGTGTAAAGGAGCTTTTATTTCCTTGAAAGTGAAAATGTTAGTCACTAAGTAGTGTCCACGTCTTTGTGACCCCATGGGCTGTAGCCAGGCTCCTCTGCCCATGGGATTTTTTTTCAGGCAAGAACACTGGAGTGAATTGCCATTTCCTTCTCCAGGGGTTCTTCCCAACCCAGGGATCAAACCCACATCTCCTGTGTTGGCAGGCGGATTGTTCTTCCACTGAGCCACCAGGGAAGCTCTGAAGAGACCTTTTAAATGAAAATCTAATCTTGTCTCTCCCTACTTAAAAACAACTATTGGCAAATCATTGTCTTTAAGACTTTTAACTGGATCATCAAGACCTGGGAGGTTTGGCTGCATTCAGTCTTTCCGGGCTTGTCCTGGGTCCCCTTGCCTGCTTGATTCTGGAACACCCATGTCATGCTCTTCTTCTCAGTAATGTTCTTCCTGTGCGTCTCCTGCCTTTCAATCCCCTCTGCCTACCCCCTGGCCATACACCTTTTGGTTGTTGTTTAGTTGCTACATCGTATCAGACTCAGGTTCTAGGTGAAAAGTCCCCCCCTAGGCCTCTCTTCATCCTTCTTACTGTGATCACAGCAAGCAGGGGGGCTCTTCCAAGTGAAGTAGGCTCAAACGTCACTCTAATTGGTCTTTGAAAAAAACAAATGCCTGTTTTTACACAGCTGAAGTCATTCTTCAACATTTTTCAGCTACTTTTCAGTATTTGTCTCAGTTCACAAGAGAATATTCTGTAATTTCCAGCTCATCTTCACAGGCAAATGTCATCAGTTTTTCATTCTCATTGAGATTTTAATTTGCCTTTCTTTGATGTTGGGCATCTTTCATGTAATTACTGATCCTTCAGATGTCTTTTGGCTTACCTGGTGGCTCAGATGGTAAAGAATCTGCCTGCAGTTCAGGAGACGCGGGTTCAATACCTAGGCTGGGAAGATCCCCTGGAGAAGAAAATGGCTATCCACTCCAGTATTCTTGCCTGGAGAATCCCATGGACAGAGGAGCCTGGTGGGCTGCAGTCCATGGGGTCACAAAGAGTCGGACACAACTGAGAAACTACTTTCACTTTTTTACTTTCATACGTCTTCCCTTGTGAAGGGTCTTTTCAATTTTTTTGCCCATTTTTTAAAAATTGAATTTTTTGTCATATCATTGAGTTGTTAGAGTAATTTGCATATTCTAGATACAAATCCTTTGTCAGATAAACATTTGGCTTGTCCATTCTTTTTTTTTTCCCCAGCAGTACATCCATCCATTCTTTTTTTTTTAATTAATTTATTTTTTGTTGAAGGATAATTGCTTTACAGAATTTTGCTGTTTTCTGTCAAACCTCAACATGAATCAGCCATAGGTATACATGTATCTCTGCCCTTTTGAACCTTCCTCCCATCTCCCTCCCCATCCCACCCCTCTAGATTGATACAGAGCCCCTATTTGAGTTTCCTGAGCCAAACAGCAAAAATATGGAACGCTTCATGAATTTGCATGTCATCCTTGCTCAGGAGCTGTGCTAATCTTCTCAGTATCAGTCTAATTTTTTACTATATGTGCTGCCAAAGTGAGCACCATCCATACATTCTTAATGTTTTGTGTTTTTTTGGTAATCTCTAATTTATCAATTTTTTTTCTCTTTTGGTTTATTCTTTCTTGGTCTACCTTATGATGATGACATTTTACTCAATGTTTTCTTCTAGAATTTTTGAAAATAGATTTTGCTTTTAGGTTTAGATCTTGAGTTAATTTTTTGTGTGTATGGTGTGACTTAAGGATGGAAGTTTATTTTTTCCCCATATGAGTACGAAGTTATCCTAGCAACTTAGCTAGCGGAATTCATTAGCACGTTTTTTTTAGGAAATGATTGACTATCTGTATGTCTTTTTTTTCCCCTTTGGCTGTTTTCTAAAAATCAAAGTTTTTATTTTGAGATAACTGAAACTTCAAACTTCATGAACAGTTTCAGTAAATAATACAGAGGGATCCAGTGTACAGGTCACCCTCGGTGACATGTTGTAGAACTACAGTACAGTGTCTGTCCCAGGTCACTGACACTGACACAGTCAAGATCCAGACCATTTCCATCACAAGGATCCCTTATGCTGTCCTTTGATAGCCACGCCCATTTCTTGTCCACTACAGGAAAATTTCCTTAATCCCCGGAAAGTGCTAATCTCTTCTTCATCTTTATAACTTTGGTATTTCAAAAATATTTTATACATGGAATCATATAGCATGTAACCTTTCGAGTTTTTTTTCACTCAGCATAATTCTCTGGCAATTCATCCAGATCATTGCGTGTATCAAGTGTCTTTCTTTTTATTGATGATCTGCCTTCTATGGTATGAATACTCCACAGTCGTTTAACTACTCACCTGCTGAAGGAAATCTGGGTTGTTTCCAATTTTGAGCTATTACAAAGGAAGCTGCTGTAAATCTTCACTTACAGTTTTTTTGTGTGACTGTAAGTTTTCATTTTTTTCTGTAACAGTTGCCCAGGAATTCAAGTGCTGGGTCATTTAGTAGTTGATGTGGACTTTTCGAAAAAAAAAAAAAGATGTCAGAAGGTTTCCAGAGTGGCTTAACCATTTTTTCCTTCCCATTAACCATGCATAATAATCCAGTTTATCTCTCTCCTTGCCAGCATTTGATATTGTCTTCATTTTTTATTTTAGCCATTTTGATATGTGTTTAGTGATGTTTTGTGGTTTTAATTTGAATTTCCCTAATGATAAATATGGGCTTCCCTGATGGCTCAGCAGATAAAGAATCTGCCTACAATGAAGGAGACACAGGAAATGGGTTTGATCCCTGGGTCAGAAAGATCCCCTGGAGTAGGAAAATGGCATCCCACTCCACTATTCTTTCCTGAACTCTCCCATGGACAGAGGAGCCTGGGGGGCTACAGTCTATGGGATCGTAAAGAGTCAGATATGCCAGAGTGACTTATGCACACACGAATAAATGATGTTGGACACTTTTTCATGTGATTATTTTACATCTACACTTACTCTTTGGCCAAGAATCCCTGCATGTCCTTTGTTGGCTTTCTAATTACATCCCACATATCAAGGCTACATACTATCAGTATGATTTCTGACTACTGACATTGACCTTGATCACTTAACTGAGATAGTGTTTATCCAGTTTTTCCCCTGTAATGTTATTCTTTCCCCCTCTTTGCACATTTTACTCTTTGAAAGGACCACACTTAAGGAATGAGGAGTTATACCCACCTGTTTGAAGGAAAAGTTGCTAGGTAAACTATGTGAAATTCTTCTGTAGGAGAGATTTGTCTGTTTTGCCACATTTGTTTGTATCAGTGTGGTGTTATGGATATTTGTTTTATACTTTGAGTTAAATCCAGAACATTTTTGTTTATTTTGTTGCTCATAATGTTCCAGATTTGGACACTGGGAATTCTTTCATTTGGCTCCTGTTGTCCCCGGACAATGAACATACCCCGTTGTTGTGTTGGTAGTGGTTGTGTGTGTGTATGTGTTTTATATGCTTTCTGGCACTGAAGATACCCCAGTCTTATCTTGTATATTTTTTGCTCCAGTCTTAGAATCAGCCATCTCTCCAAGGAGAATGGTTCCTTTTATTGCAGAATGGTACTAGAAACCAAGATCTGGCCTCCAGCTGTGCTCAATATTCCAGGCATGCCTTTGCTTCCAGATCCTCTCAGCTGACATAGCATGCGAATGTGTCTGTATACTAACCCATGTATTTATAAATATTGCCGTTGAGTTCAGTTCAGTCCAGTTCATTCACTCAGTCATGTTCAACTCTTTGCGACCCCATGAACTGCAGCATGCCAGGCCTCCCTGTCCATCCCCAATTCCCAGAGTCCGCCCAAACTCATGTCCATTGAGTCAGTGATGCCATCCAACCATCTCATCCTCTGTCGTCCCCTTCTCCTCCTGCTCTCAATCTTTCCCAGCATCAGGGTCTTTTCAAATGAGTCAACTCTTCGCATCAGGTGGCCAAAGTATTGGAATTTCAACTTCAACATCAGTCCTTCCAATGAACACCCAGGACTGATCTCCTCTGGGATGGACTGGTTGGATCTCCTTGCAGTCCAGCGGACTCTCAAGAGTCTTCTCCAACACCACAATTCAAAAGCATCAATTCTTCAGCCCTCAGCTTTCTTTATAGCCCAACTCTCACATCCATACATGACTACTGGAAAAACCATAGTCTTGACAAGATGGACCTTTGTTGACAAAGTAATGTCTCTGCTTTTTAATATGCTGTCTAGGTTGGTTATAACTTTCCTTCCAAGGAGTAAGTGTCTTTTAATTTCATGGCTGCAACCACCATCTGCAGTGATTTTGGAGCCCCCCAAAATAGTCTGACACTGTTTGCACTGTTTCCCCATCTATTTCCCATGAAGTGATGGGACCAGATGCCATGATCTTAGTTTTCTGAATGTTGAGCTTTAAGCCAACTTTTTCTCTCCTCTTTCACTTCCATCAAGAGGCTCTTTAGTTCTTCTTCACTTTCTGCCATAAGGGTGGTGTCATATGCATATCTGAGGTTATTGCTATTTCTCCCGGCAATCTTGATTCTAGCTTGTGCTTCCTCCAGCCCAGTGTTTCTCATGATGTACTCTGCATAGAAGTTAAATAAACAGGGTGACAATATACAGCCCTGACATATTCCTTTTCCTATTTGGAACCATTCTGTTGTTCCATGTCCAGTTCTAACTGTTGCTTCCTGACCTGCATATGGGTTTTTCAAGAGGCAGGTCAGGTGGTCTGGTATTCCCATCTCTTTCAAAATTTTCCACAGTTTATTGTGATCCACACAGTCAAAGGCTTTGGCATAGTCAATAAAGCAGAAATAGATATTCTTCTGGAACTCTCTTGCTCTTTTAATGATCCATTGGATGTTGGCAATTTGATCTCTGGTTCCTTTGCCTTTTCTAAAGCTAGTTTGAACATCTGGAAGTTCATGGTTCACGTATTGCTGAAGCCTGACTTGGAGAATTTTGAGCATTACTTTACTAGCGTGTGAGATGAGTGCAATTGTGCGGTAGTTTGAGCATTCTTTGGCATTGCCTTTCTTTGGGATTGGAATGAAAACTGACCTTTTCCAGTCCCATGGCCACTGCTGAGTTTTGTGTAGCCATCTATATCTGAATTAAGCTAAACATGAATTTACACTGATTTCTCCTACTCTACTCCATTGCTACATGGATCATTCCAGTCTTCTCTCTTATTTATCTGGAAATTCCCACACCAACAGCAAGATTCCTGGCTGGTACCATCCAACATTGTTTTACCTGTTTAATTCCTGTATACATGTAGAGCAGTATAAGAATTCTTAACTTGTATCCTTGTGGGCAACAACTTTATACACTAGAGAGTACAGTGTTGGTGTCCAGCTCCTTTGGCCTTTGGTCCTACCAACTCTGCCCATTCCAAGGTTACTTAGGTCAGCACTGCCTCTCACCCCTCAGTGAGCTGTGTGTCATACATTTGTAAATACTCTTGAATTATTTTCTTCACAGTATGCATTCTTTTCTGGGATCTTCCAACTAGAGGGCTTGCTTTTGTTTTTCCCATAGAAGTATAATTCTCAAGTACCATTTTTTGCAAAGGCTGCTATTCCTAAATAGAATTTCTTCTAAACTTTTGTCACAAATCAGTTGGCCATATTTGTGTGAATTTTCCCTTTTGTTTCATTGACCTATGTCTCCATCCCTCTGCCATTACAACTCTGTCTTTATTAGCGTGCATGCTCCATCACTCAGTCATGTCTGACTCTTTGCAGCCTCATGGACTGAAGCCTGCCAGGCTCCACTGTCCATGGAATATTACAGGTAAAAGTACTGGAGTGGTTTGCCATTTCCTACTCTAGGGGATCTTCCCAACAAAAGGATCAAACCCACGTCTCCTGCATCTGGCAGGTGGGTTCTTTACCACTGAGCCACCTGAGAAGTGTTATTACCATAGTCATATAATATCGAAACCAGGCAGAATGATCTTCTCAATTACTCTCTTTCTTTCAAAACTGTTTGACGTGTACTAGTTTCTGTGCCTTTTCATACAAATTTTAAAATAATCTTCTCTATATCTACAAAAGTTTTGATGATGTATTGATAACAATTACATTAAATTTGTATATTAACTTGGGGAGAATTGATATCATTACTATTTGGAGTCTTCCAATCCATGAACAACAACAACAAATCCATGAACACACATGATGTTCCATATATTTAGATCTTTGGTCTCTTTCATCAGCATTTCATAGTTTTCAGCATGTAAATCCCATACATGTACATCTAAAGATTTCTCTCTTTTTTGAGTGATTATAAATAGAATTGTAGTTTGGTGTGCACATGTTCATTGCTAGTGTGTAGATCTACAGCTGATTTTTGTATGTTTATCTTGTGTCCTCTAACTTTGATGAGCTTATTCGTTTTAGGATTTCAAAGGTAGATTCCTTGGGATTTGATACATAGATAATGATATCTTCTAAAAATAGGGACATTTTTATTTCTTCCTTTTTGATATGTATAAGTTTTCTTTTCCTTTATTGTCTTCTTTCACTGGCTAGAACGTCTCACGCTAGTTTGAATAAGAATGGTGATAGTAGACGTTTTTACTTTGTTCCCAGTATTAGGGGAAAAGCATTCAGTCTTTCACCATTGAGGATAATGTTGTGCATGCACACATGTGCTCAGTTGTGTCCCACTCTTTTTCGAACCCATGGACTGTTGCCTGCCAGGCTCCTCTCTCCATGGAACTTCCCAGGCAAGAATACTGGAATGGGTTGCCATTTCCTTCTCTAGGGGATCTTGCTGACCCAGAGATCAAACCCATGTCTCCTGTGTTGGCAGGTGGATTCTTTATCACTGTGTCACCTGGGAAGTCACAAGTATAATGTTAGCTATAGATGTTTTAAGTTTATTTCTATCAAGTTGAGGAGGTTACTCTCTATTCCTTCTTTGCTGACAGCTTTAGTTATGAACAGCTGTTGAATTTTTCCAAATCCTTTTTTTGCATCAGTTGATGTTACCATATGATTTTTCTTCTTTAACCTATTAATATGGTGGATTATATTGATTGATTCTCAAATATTGAATTAATTTCTTGTCTCTCTGGAATAAACACTGTTTTGTCATAGTGTACAGTTCTTTTTCTATATCACTGAAGCCTGTCCTCTAATATTTTGTTCAGAATTTTTGTGCCCGTATTCATGAGGGGTATTTGTAGTTTTCTCTTTCTATTAATATTGTCTTTGACATTTTTATATTTAGAAGTTCCATTCACTTTTTTTAATATCTTCCATTTTTATCTTCATCTTCCCCATGAATTCCCTTCACATTTTGAACAAATTTCTTATTTATTCACCATCATCTGTTGCTGATATTTCTGGATCTCTGAATTTTGACTGACTTTCCTTCTGGGTATGGATCCCATGTTCCTGCCTTTTTTGCACATCTGGTATTTTTTTGTCTGAATGCTGGCCATTGCGAGTTAAGTTTTTGAGTAATTGAATTTCTTTCACAAGTGCAGGCCTTCTTTGTGGCAAGTGGGTAAGTTACTTGCTGACCCGATTGATTCTTTCAAGGTTTGTTTTGTGTTTTGGAAGGTGAAACTCTAGTAGCATTTACTGTAGGGATAGTTATATATCCTACTACTTAGATGTGACCTTTTCCTCCGTGAATGCCCCAGGGCGGGGGTGGTGGAGAGGTCAGTGAAATGTCTGTATTCCAACTGTGAAAGTTTAAATGCTTCCCAGTCCTCTGTGAGCTGTGGGCACTGTCCATCTTTCCTCCCCTTTGCTCTGCCTGTGGCGTTCCAACCGACTCAGGCACAGTATTCAACAACAAACTCAAGGGGTGCAGCGTATCTCTGATGCTCCTTTTCTGTGTGGCTCTATCTTCTGTGGTGGTCTGTCCTATAAATTATAGCTACCAGCATGCTAAGCCTCTTCAGTCGTGTCCAACTCTTTGCAACCCTGTGGGCTGTAGCCCTCCAGGATCCTCTAGCCATGGGATTCTCCAGGCAAGAATACTGGAGTGGGTTGCTGTGCCCTGCTCCAGGGGATCTTCTCAACCTAGGGGTCTCGTACACCTCCTGCATTGGCAGGCGAGTTCTTTACCACTTGCGCCACCTGTGAAGCCTGAGCTGCTCCAAATTCCAATTACGCCCCTCAGTTCAGCAAAACCACTGTGTTCTAAATTGGTTCCAGGCAGAAAGCCAGGATGGTGTTGGTACTCCACTGTTTTCTTTCTCTCCTCTCCGCAATCAGTCAGGCACTGCCTGTTGTCTAATGCTTTAAAGGTTTTTGTAAAAAATACATATTTTGTTCACTCGTTTAATTATTTACAGTGGGAAGGCAAGTCAGGTTCCAGTTACTGCATTGTTGTAGAAGTTCCAAGTAATTATTTAGATTCATTTCATCTGAAATAAAATGCTTGTAAAGTATGAAGGAGTTATGGTTAAAGCACACATTCCAGTGCCTGGCACATAGTGAGCTGAAATTTTAGAATACTAGGTATTATGATTATAATAATTTTCATTGATGTCATTCAGTGGAGGCTCTGTTAACCCAGGGATTTACTGACAGCAGTGACTTCTGATTTATTTTTCTCATTTTAATTTATCCGAGGGAAGCATACAGAATTAAACAGTACACTTGTAAATTTGCATAAATACTACCAAAAGTGATACCTACTATACAGATTACCTCTTAGAAAGTAGTAGATTGAAAAGCAATTGGAAAAGATTTAAAACTCAGACTCTGATTTCCAGCCTTAGTCAAGTAGAAATTTCATTTCATACTCTCTTTGCAAATGTTATTCAAACACAGCGATGATTTAAAAGTAATTGATTTTCCCCACTCAAATAAAAAAAGTAAGCAACTCAAGAAAAAAGTAATCTGGCTCAAGCCAGCAAAAGCATAAAGATTTATTAAGTAAAGTATGAGTGGAGAAAGATGATATAATGTACTGAAGACTCTTCTACTAAAATAAGCTAGAATGCATATTGCTTGGAGATTGAATGGTGAGGTGTTGAAATGTGCATAAAAATATAATATTCCTAATACAAAGAAACGTCAATGAAACCCAACTTACTCCCTATGTGCTCAGTTGCTCAGTCATATCCGACCCTTTGTGGCCCCATGGACTGTAGCCACCAGGCTCCTCTGCCCATGGAATTTTCCAGGCAAGAATACTGGAGCAGGGTGCCATGCCCTCCTCCAGGGCATCTTCCCAACCCAGGGATCTAACTCTTGTCTCTTGTGTCTCCTGTGTTGGCAGGCAGATTCTTAACCACTAGCACCACCTGGGAAGCCCATTATTTGTAATAAATCTTCACATACTTTGTATAAGACTAATAACAAAGTGCATTATTACTCTGAGGCAAAAAGAGCAGTCATCTTTGAATTTCTCCTGGCTGAAATTTTCCTTGAGTGGCTCCACCATCAGAATCACCACATATTCCTACCCCAAGCATGCACACTATGAAGACCTCAACTGTAGCCAATTAAGGGATAACAATTCAAGTAGAAATGTTGGCATGTTCATCTGTAAAATAGGCCAGTAGAGTAAATCTAAAGGTATCTTTGAACTGTGGACTGCTCCGAGATTCTTCCCGAGTACCTATGCTGTGGAAATAGCTGCTGGCTATTTGGGCTCCTGACTAGCATGGAGCTTAATCACCAACTAATGCCACTGAACCCCAAGAATAGCTCTAAGAACATGGTGGTGATGAAAACCAGACTGGGATAGGTTTGGGACTTTCTCTGGGTCCTGGTTCTTTGGTTCCTGGGTCTTAGGGAGTTGATAAATGTCTACAGAATAAGTTAATCCTATTTTCCCCTGCCATTCTCTATTCCTACCAAGTCCTTCCAAATTAGTGAGTGCCAAGAAGAGATAAATCTGAAGATCTTGGACTTTTCTCAACTATTTTAGAGCCACTTGCAGCTCCAAGAGCCAAAACCTGCATTAGGGCTGCTCTGGACCTGAACTTGGCATTTATCTCCCCAGGAAAGCTCTGGATCTGAGCAGGGCTGGACTGACAGCTCTAGGACTGCCCCAAACTTAGGGAATTAGAAAGGTTTGACACTGATGTTAAACTTCTGGAGCAGAGTGGGGCTTTTGAGTTTTGCTAGGCTAGCAACCCATTCCAGTGTTCTCTCATGGAGACTCCCATGGACAGAGGGGCCTGGTGGGTTACAGACTGTGGGGTCGTAAAGAGTTGGACACGACTGATCGACTAACACTTTCACTTTCAGGCTGTGGAAGTAGGGAGAAATCAGGTCATTTCTGTAGCTATTGCTGCAAAAGTGGCAAAACATTTTATTTCAGAATTCGCAGTATTCAGATAGCCAGGGAAAGAAAGCTATTGTTTAGTAAATACCTCAATTAAGTTTGTCTTGCTAAATGGATGGAAAGCAGTACTGATGTGTATATTTATCAGGGCCTTTGATTTCATCCTTTTATTGTTTCTCAGCAAGTCCTTGTTTATATGTCTCTTCAGCTAGTCTATACCATGTAATGCCATTTGTAATAGTTTAGTCTATGTGCTTTTCCAGTCAGAGTGATTGCCCCATTAATAGCAAGACAACCTTTGAAATAGGTTAGTAAGAGGCAATCAATTTCATGTCTTTCCTATTGACATAAATGACTCTATTTATTGCAGGAAACAAATTCACTTAGACACTGCTGAATTATAATCAACCTAGTAGGACCTGGAGGTAGTAAGTGTTTCATTTGACAGATTTCACTTTAAAAATAGATGCCAGGTGTGAAAAAAAGTGTGAAATGAAACAGACATGAACTATTTTGGTTTGAGATTCTGCCTCTCAAATGGTCTGTGAGTGACATATGGTGGTTTTATAAATGCAAGGTAAACCCATGGCAGATAGAAAAGCACTTTAATACTAATTAAGTAAGCCTAGAAGCAATTACCCAAATACATACTGAGACATTGCCTTTGAAGATTGACAAAATATTTGATTTTGCTCTTTTGCTTTAGTTATGATGATAGCAGTGCTGAGAGATTTTTTTTTTTTTAAATATCACTTTTTTCATTTATCTCAGCAAATGGAGGTATATTTAGGGAGCTTGGGATTGACATGTACACACTGCTATGTTTAAATGAATAACCAACAGGAACCTACTATATATATAGCACAAGGAATTCTGTTCAATGTTATGTGTCAACCTGGATGGGAGGGGAGTTGGGGAAAGAAAAGGTATATGTATATGTATGGGTGAGTCCCTTTGCTATCCACATGAAACTATCACAACATTGTTAATTGGCTATACTTCAATACAAAATAAGGAGAAGGCAATGGCAACCCACTCCAGTACTCTAGCCTGGAAAATCCCATGGACGGAGGAGCCTGGTAGGCTGCAGTCCATGGGTTCTCGAAGAGTTGGACACGACTGAGCGACTTCACTTTCACTTTTCACTTTCATGCATTGGAGAGGGAAATGGCAACCCACTCCAGTGTTCTTGCCTGGAGAATCCCAGGGACGGTAGTGCCTGGTGGGCTGCCGTCTATGGGGTTGCAGAGTTGGACACGACTGAAGTGACTTAGCAGCAGCAGCAGCAGCAATACAAAATAAAACGTTTTTTGAGAAAAGATAGAAAGAAGTTTCTAAAAAAAAAGCTTGGTTTTTCTCATTTTCAAACTTTTAAGTAACTGCCTCAATTTGAAGTATCCTTTATTCAGTTTCGATGTCACCTCTTTCTGAGGTGTACTCACTTAGTGTTGACTCATAGTTTGGCTTTAAATCACACAAACATGGCTTCGTATTGGTAACTTCTAATAACAAGCTATTGCTTTGTAAGTTGGGCTTTCGACATCAGCCCATGTTCTGGTTTGTTAGTTTAAATCAGGCTTTCTCTGAGACGGGCAAGGATGCCCCCAGATGTTGGGAGTAGCAACGTGAGGAGCCCCAGGTCACGATTTTCATTATGGATGGGACCAGAGCAGTAGTGAGCTCCCTTCGGGCACTGTTCCCAGGGAAGATGGGTTAAAGCCTGGTCTCCCCCAAGAGATCACAGCTGTCTTTCCTTAGGTGGGCTTGAGGCTCTCCCTGAAGCGTATCCCGGGGTTTGGAAAGGAGATTGCATTTGTATTACTGACTCAGGCTAGGCACACAGCTGCACCCTAGAACTATCCAGAAAATAGTCAGATGTCCAGACATGCACAGTCAAACACTTGGCTCCAAAAAAAAAAGTCATAAACTGTGAGTTTTTTGGCTTTCCGGAGCTTCAGAAAAACAAATAAGAAGATTAAGCTGACTCCATCTAAAACAAAATGATTTCTTTAATAAAATCAGGAACCCAGGTTTGTTTCTCTGATAAACCATGAAAGGATTATTCAGACATGGGAATCAGCTTCAGATCACGAATTTGACAGATTAAAGGAGATTCTTTTTACCGGTACCATTTCTTTTCCTTTTTTAAGTTTTACTTGAGCAAAGGATGTCTTGTCTGGAATTCTGGGAGAGTTCTGCACTTTATGCAAACAGCCAGCTGGGCTGCAATGCAGGCGAGCACGTGTGCTCAGTCACATCAGTAGTGTACAACTCTGTGGGACCCTGTGAACTGTAACCCACCAGGCTCTTCTGTCTATGGGATTCTCCAGGCAAAAATACTGGAGTGGGTTGCCATGCCCTCCTCCAGGGGATCTTCCCAACCAAGGGATCAAACCCACATCTCTTATGTCTCCTGCATTGGCAGGTGGGTTCTTTACCACTAACACCTCTTGGAAAGTCCATGGAGAGCATGAACCTAGCCATAGATCTTTGCTGAGCCAGAGAAGTGATGGGGGTCGGAGCCACTGGGGCAGCTAGCTGGCTCACTGCTGCTTTCCTTTATCTCCTTAGGGGAAGAGTGTGACATCGACATCACTGAATGTGATAGTAACCCCTGCCATCACGCCGGCACCTGCCTGGACCAGCCCAATGGTTATACCTGCCACTGCCCACATGGCTGGGTGGGAGCAAACTGTGAAATCCGTGAGTATTCCTGCAGCTCAGCCCCTGTGATTTTCCATTCCATTTTCATTCAATGAGAAGAAGAGGCTGACTGTGTCCAGCCAGCCCCACGTCACTCTTAGAAGAGACAGCAAGGCCCAGAGCGTTACCCTGGGCCCCCTGTGCCTCCCGGGTCCCGGTTGAATATTTTTGCTCACTGCTTTATGCTGCTCCCCCTCCTTTTTGAGCCTGAATCCAGCCTTCCCACCGGGATGAGAATGCGTCGATGTCATCCCGAGTTCACGGCTGCAAGACAGCCAAAAATGTGCTTAGCAGAGAAGGATTAGAATCCGATCCAAAAAGAGAGTCGTTGTGTTGAAAGCATAAATTAAAAACACACACACACACACAAAGAATGTAAATTGACTTCGCATTTGTGTCTTCAAATGTATTAGGTTCCATCAGTTGCGTGGAGAGAAGTCCAGGGGGGATGGGCATCACACAAAACCTGAAAAACATTTTGCGCTGTTTAGGGCCAGGTGTTCTCCACAGATGGACTCACAGAAGTTCGGCGGTGTCAGGATCAGGACTATGTTAGTATGAAAGTCAGGTGGCTCCTAGGATCGAGGTGAAAATGAGAACTGCACTGGAATTGGGTTGTTGTTTTGCCAGTCCCTAAAACTCAGCTTTGAAAGGTGTTTTTCTTCTCATTTAAATTAGGCAGGCTAGTTGAGTTTGCATATTTCTCCGGGGCCTTCTCGCCTCCTCTTCATCAGGCAAAGACTCTGCTCTGTGCGTTTGGAAAGAGGCAGCCATGCAGACGTAGCCCTGTCTGTCAGTCTCCCTCCTGGGCTGGCCAGCCTGCTGCCGCTTCTCCTCCAGGTGGTAGTATTTCAAGAACAGACCCCTCACTGGTGGGCCAGCACGGGCTTGTCTGCTCATTCTTAGTGTGTGTCTGGAGTGGGGTGTGGTCAGTATCCGGAAACCTTTTTATCCACAAATGTGGACCATATTCTTCATCAACTTGACCAGTAAAGGTGTTTGCATTCCTATCTACTCACTCTTTGTCTCTCATCTTGGCTCAAGGCTTGAGAGAGGAAGAGGTGAATTCTTTTTAGGACTTCCCCCTCAAATCTTGTCAAATACTCATCCTCAGTCTTTTCAAATACCCGTTTACAGAATGGTCTTAGGGGTCCTTGGTCACAATAGGTGAGAAACATTCTGTTGTTGAAGAAAGGGAAAGAAAGAGATTTCAGTGGTACACATGCTAAGGGCTATGATTCAATGCAGGATATTAAGACTAAAGCAGGTGAGGGATGATTAAGTCCTGTCTGGTGAGATCTACCGAAGGAAAGGATCCCAGATTTGGGCCATCAGGACCTTGGTTCTTGCCCTGGCTGTGGCACTTCTTGTGTTAGTTGTGCTGAGCCTCAGAGTAATTATCCAGTACTGATAAGTACATAAGTACTTATTCAGAGTACTTATGAAAATGGGACCCATTTTCATTCTAAAATTTCGTAATTTTGTGAAATGACAAATTTCATGCCTCATGGCAGATCTTGGAGAAGGAAATGGCAACCCACTCCAGTACTCTTGCCTGGAAAATACTGTGGACAGAGGAGCCTGGTAGGCTACAGTCCATGGAGTCACGAAGAGTTGGACACGACTGAGCAACTTCACTTTCACTTTTCACTTTCATGCATTGGAGAAGGAAATGGCAACCCACTCCAGTGTTCTTGCCTGGAGAATCCCAGGGACGGAGGAGCCTGGTGGGCTGCCGTCTATAGGGTTGCAGAGTCGGACACGACTGAAGTGACTTAGCAGCAGCAGCAGCAGCATGGCAAATCTATGTATAATTTTAAATTTCTAGTTGTGAAAATAAATATATAGGAAAGGAGAGTAGGAATAAGAACTCAGAAACACAAAGGATGCCCTTGAGAAGTTTTGAAGTAAAACCATATCATTATTTTAAAAAAAAAATCTAGATTTTACTTCTTTCTGGTGATGATATTATAGGCTAAAGATATACATGGATGGAATAATCAGGATGAAAGGTGACTTCATGTTCTAGTGACATCATATTCTAGCTCTGTGACCTGGAGAAATAACTATATCTCAGCTTTGTCTTTCTCACTTGTAAAATGGTGATAGAAAAGTTGCTGGGAGAATTAAGATTAAGGTCTGCTATGCAGCTGCTGCTGCTGCTGCTGCTAAGTCGCTTCAGCCATGTCCAACTCTGTGCGACCCCATAGACGCAGCCCACCAGGCTTCTCCGCCCCTGGGATTCTCCAGGCAAGAACACTGGAGTGGGTTGCCATTTCCTTCTCCAATGCATGAAAGTGAAAAGTGAAAGTGAAGTCGCTCAGCCGTGTCCGACTCTTTGATACCCCATGTACTGCAGCCTACCAGGCTCCTCCATCCATGGGATTTTCCAGGCAAGAGTACTGTAGTGGGTGCCATCACCTTCTCTGCTGCTATGCAGCAGTAGACACTAAATAGTTGCTAGTTGCCTTTTCTCTTTCTTTGTATGCTACTGTAGCTCTTATACCTTGAGTCAGTTGGCGAGGACTTGCCTTTGACAATCATGTTTTCAGATGACATATGCCCAGAGCACAGGCCACTCTGAGTGTGTGGATGTGTTGGGCACATCCCAGTTCACACTGGGTTCCCTGTTCTCCCAGAATAGCACTTTCCATTTGATGATCTCACTTGCACCTCTCCATTCAGTCAAAGGTGTTAAAAATAAATGTTATCACAGATAAGGCTCTGTCAGGTCCCACTGTTGGTTGCTTCCACCCTTGACCCGACTGTAAGAATGGAGAATGAATGTGTAGGATTCGTGATCCTCCACACAGGTGGAGCTAGTGACCAGTGCCAAGATAAAGGGACCTGAATCGAAAGAACAGATCTAAGGGCCAGGAATGAAAGGAAAGTTTGGGCCATGAGTGGACAGAGATGATATGAGGTCTCTAGTCCTCTGTGAGCCAGGGGACCCATGGTCTCTGAGTTTCTTTCTAACCTCGAACATCTGTGATTTTCTGAATTGGCTGGAAACCAGGAGGAGGGTGCCTGAAATATCCAAAGTCAGGTTGGTAAATCTCAACAGGAACACTCAGAAGGAGAACAATGGTGCTGTTAGAGTTACAGACAGTCCTGCTGATTGAGAATCGGCCAATTCTATACACTGAGTCAATCCTAAAGGAAATCAACCCTGAATATTCATTGAAAGGACTGATGCTAAAGCTGAAGTTCCAATACTTTGGCCACCTGATGCAAAGATCCGATTCATTGGAAAAGACCCTGATTCTGGGAAAGATTGAAGGCAAAAGAAGAGGGCAGCAGAGGATGAGGTGGTTGGATAGCATCACCAACTGAATGGAAATGAATTTGAGTTAACTTCAGGAGATAGTGAAGAACAGAGAAGCCTGGAGTGCTGCAGTCCATGGGGTCGCAGAGTTGGACACGACTTAGTGACTGAACAACAACAACAACAACGTATATTGAGCAGTTGAATCTATTGCTAAGCCATTGCATTAATACATTCTGCGGTTGAGAAGTAGGGGAACAGGGTACCTTGGATTTATGCATTCAGTGAATAATCCAGGGTCTCCTATTGTCAGGTGTCAAGCATTGTTGTTGTTCAGTCACAACATTGTTATTGTTGTTTAGTCACACATATTGCCCAGAATATAAAGGTTAATGAAGCAGCCCTTGCCTTCAGGATCTCATTATCCAAGGGTCGATCCTCATATATGATGGGAGTTGCTGTATAAGACTTCGCACAGGCAGCTTCAGGAACCCAGGCAAGGATCAAGGTTGGATGTCTGGGGCTTCCTCTTCCCCAAATGCATGGAATTTAATAATGGTTGAAGAAACCCATCAAACAGTGGTACAAGCAGTCTTTATTGTACAAATAGATTCAGTTCTTTGGTTCCCATTTTTGTATAAACTAGGATTCTTAAAAAAACAAAACTGATTTAGGATTAATATATATACACTACTATATGTGGGCTTCCCTAGTGGCTGAAGAATCTACCTGCCAATGGAAGAGATGTGGGTTCGATCCCTGGGTTGGGAAGATCCCCCGGAGAAGGAAATGACAATCCCTTCCTGTATTCTTGCCTGGGAAATCCCATGGACAGAGGAGCCTGTTCACGGTGCTGTACATCTGAAACTAACGTTACATTGCAAATCAACTATACTTCAATAAGAAAACAAAATAAAATGAATTAGTCTTCCTCCTCATCAATATACCCCTCATTTTACTCCCCAAAGGTAACAAGTGTTACCTGTTTATTATGGATTCTTTCAGATGATTTTAGTCACTATATAAATCCCATTTTATGGTAGCTCAAATGGTAAAGAATCTGCCTGAAATGCAGGAGACGTGGTTTTGATCCCTGGGTGAGAAAGTTCCCCTGGAGAAGGAAATGGCAACCCACTCCAGTCTTCTTGCCTGGAGAATTCCATGGACAGGGGAGTCTGGTGGGCTACAGTCCTTTGGGTTGCAGAGTCAGTCACGACTGAGCAACTAACACTTTCACTTTCATACACACTCTTTAGCATCTTGTATTTATCCTTAATATATCTTGAATGCTTATCCATGTTGACTTAGTACAGATCTTCCTCAATTTTTAACATCACACAATGTTTTAATCTCTTAAATGCTCTGTAATTTATTTAATAAGACCCCTGTTGATTGACAAATAACTTGTTTTCAGGTTTTTGGTATTAAAAAGAATAGTAGAGTGAAAATTCTTATATATGTATTTACTTGTGTGAGAATATCAGAAGATCAGTAGGATAAACTCTTGAAAATGGAACAGTCAAATGAAGGGGTCCTTGAATTTTTCATGAGCATTTATTCATAAATTGACTCTTTGCAAATAAAACTTCTCCTCTTGGCAGCAGTGGTGTTGGGGTCTGAGGTTGATTTTCAAATCCCACTTAATCCATAATTACTTTATTAAGTACTCTGAACATCACTGACCTCTGGGGAGCAATTGTGGCTAGATGTGGTATTGCAACCATCACCATCATCCCTCTTTAGAACTCTTCAAATTGCAAAACAGTAGCTCCCCATACTTCCTCCCCTAGCCCCTGGCAGTCAAAACCTACCTTCCTTCCTTCCTTCTTGTTTTCTTCCTTTCTCCCTTTTTTTTTTGTTTCTTCCTTCTGTCACCTGCTCCCCACTCCAGCCTCTAGTAACTACCATTCCACTCTGGGGTTTTTTTTTTTTTCCTTTATGCTGCACTTGTAACTGACATCATGCAATATTTATCTTTCCATGTCTGGTCTGTTTCACTCAGCAGAATGTCCTCCAGTTCATCTTTGTGGTTGTAAATGGCAGGGTCATCTTTTCAAAGATGCAAATGTGAACCGTCAGACCCTCCCTCCCACCACTGTTTCCATCCTTTTCATGCCAAGCTGCTATTAAAATACGTTAACGACTAAAGACCAAAGGCCATGCTATCCCCTGTTGGAAGCTGCAGGACTGCCCCTGCACTGAGGGGAGGTGGCCCCCTCCTCACTCGACCACTCTTCACCTTGCTACCTGGAGGCAAGCAGCCGCCCTGTCCCACTTCCAATCCCTCACTCTGCTCTCCACCCCTCCCAGGTCTTTGCCTGGGTCAGCCTTCCCTTCTCTCCCCTCCATCCCCAGCTAATATATATTCCCCCTTAGAGCCTTGCTTGCTGTGGACCCCATCATGAAAGCTCTCCTCATTCCCCAGTTAGATGGCACAGCTTTTGTCCCCTCCCGAGGCATGGTCACCTTGGTCCCTCATGGCTTAGCACGCTTGCACACACGAACTGCAGCACTCCAGGCTTCCCCGTCCTTCACCATCTCCCAGAGTTTGCTCAAACTCATGACCATTGAGTCAGTGATGCTATTTAACTATCTCATTGTCTGCCTGCCCCTTCTCTTCTTGCTCTCCATCTTTCCCAGCATCAGGGTCTTTTGCAATGAGCTGGCTCTTTGCATTAGGTGGCTAAAGTATTGGAGCTTCAGCATCAGTCCATATATAGTGCATAGTAGCTGCTTACTGATAATTCTTCAGTAATGGGATCACTATGAGGGATTCGAGCTCTGCCTTCTGTTCCCTCCCCTCCTGCCTCTTCTGAAGGTTAACAAGGGTGTTCACTTTTCCCAGTCTCATTGACTGCTTTGGTTGTCAAGCTAACTTTTAGCTACAGAAAACAAAGAAATTTGAAATCCCTCCTCACAGTTATTCTAGGCAATAGATGATTCCAAAATTCTCTAGCCATCTAAGTGATATCTACCTAAAACACAATTTTACTCACTTGCAAACTTTTTAAAAGTATGATTGGGGCATAGACTTGGATTATTGTAATGTTGAATGCTTTGCCTTGGGAAGGAACCGAAATCATTCTGCTTATTTTGAGACTGTACCCAAATACTGCATTTCAGACTCTTTTGTTGACTATGAGGGCTATGACATTTCTTCTAAGGGCTTCTTGCCCACAGTAGTAGATATAATGGTCATCTGAATTAAATTCACCCATTCCAGTCCATTTTAGTTCACTGTTTCCTAAGATGTCGATGTTCACTCTTACCATCTTCTTCTTGTGATTAGTGGCTTAGTCGTGTCTGACTCTTTGCGACCTCATGGACTGCAGCCCATCACGCTCCTCTTTCTGTGGGATTCTCCAGGCCAGAATACTGGAGTGGGTTGCTGTTTCCTTCTCCAGGGCATCTCCTTCTTGACCACATACAATTTACCTTGATTCATGGACCTCACATTCCAGATTCCTATGCAGTATTGTTCTTTACAATGTCGGACTTTAATTTCACCACCAGATGCATCCACGATTGAGCAGTTTCCATTTTGGCCCAGCCTCTTCATTCCTTCTGGAGCTATTAGTAATTGCCCTTCCCTCTTCCCCAGTAGCATATTGGATACCTTCCCACCTGGGGGGCTCATCTTCTGGTGTCATATCTTTTTGCCTTTTCATACTGTTCATGGGGTTCTTGCGGCAGGAATACTGGAGTAGTTTTCCATTCCCTCCTCAAGTGGACCACATTTTGTTAGAACTTTTCACTGTGACCCATCCGTCTTGGGTGACCCTGCACGACATGGCTCATAGCTTCCTTGAGTTAGACAAGCCCCTTCACCATGACAAGGCTGTAATCCATGAAGGGGCTTTAAGTGCAGAGGTGGACAAATTAAATAATCTGACTAGATTCACCCAGGTAAGTGAAAGAAACACAGATACAGGAGATGTAGTTTAGAATTAAATTTACCAATTGATCGAGGTCTCTTTTTGGTGGAGGAGAGATGGTCAGTGGGTCAGCAAGGTGGCTGACTGTGTTTTACCTTGAGCAGAGGCTCTGAGTCCAGCCCCTACTGGACTCAGGGGCTTGAAATCTTTAAGGCACTTCAGAAAATAACAAACCTCAAGCAAATTGAGTTTATGCTGAAATACAAATGCTCCCTGAGACCCAGGACTGTGACATTTTCCCTGAATAGCTTGTGTGTGAGCGTTCCTGGTCATGTACCTCCTGGGGCTGGTGAGGTCATGCCATCCAATGTGTTCTGAAGCATGGTTCTTCCCCGAGCTCTGCAGTAGCTGACAAAGTAAATGATTCCTGCCTTGGGACTCCTGGGATGTGGTGCAGAGATCTGGGAGTGGCAGCTGCAGCCACCTGCTGTGGATATATCCTCTGCCTTGCAGACCAAATGTTGGATTTATTCAGATCCAGCCTGGCTACTAACCCGAGTGCTGTGCAAAGCAACCATATTCACTTATCAGACAAGTTTTAGATGACAGTTTAAGGCAGAAAGAGCAAAGAGAAAGGGCAGAGAGGGAGAAACAGGTTTCAGGAGAAATCTGGAGAAATTTTTTTCAAAAGTCTAAACAGCTTGGAATTCAGAGTTTGGGGAAATAGAACAGATGGTCAGAAATACAAATGGTTTAGACAGCTCATCAGGCCTGGGGCAGTGAACCCAGCACATAACCTAGCACAGTTGTTTGTTTTTCTGCGAGAGCGGCCCTGTGCAGTTGTGCACTGGCTGTGTATATGCCATCAGTGTGATGCATAAGCTATTTTCATGAAGGTGTGCATCGAGAATTCCCGTGGCAGCCATAGCAATCAGATCTGAGCTCTCCACCAAGCTGGAGTAGAAAAAGTGTTGGCTGCCCTTGTGATGATGCTCAGTGAGTGTTATAGCACACTCCATGAGCCCTGGACTCCAGCCTACAACTGAATTTTTCAGAGAATGTTGAAATACTTGGAAATCAAGTGAGTCATGTTCCTTTTCAGCCAGAACGATGACTTGTCTCTCTCCATGTGCACCAGGTATTGCCAAATGAAACGGCTGCCAGTCGGGATCGATTCTTGGTTTCACAAAACACCTCCTCTCTTCCATTGCGAGCATTTATTTGCAGTGATTTATGTCCTTTCTGTCTGCCTGTGTGTGAGTTGGCTCACACAACACAGTGAATGCACGAATGGGCATTGCTCCATGGGCTGTGTGAGCTTGGGCAGGCAGACTCAAATGGCAAAACCAGTCTTCAAGGCCCGTGGTGAAAAACTCAGAAGCCAGACGATCTGGACTCAAACTCAGAAGTCACTTCATTTGCCCCGGCTTCTCAAGCTCTCAGGAACCATGCAGGCTCGGGGCATGGGTCAGTTTCCCATTAGGCTTCTTGGAAAATGTTCTGCACACTAGAATCCTTGTTTGTCTGTTTACTTGTGGTCTTTGAAAGGTTGTAACTTTTCAAGGGAAAGAATAGCTGATTCTGAGACTCCAGTGTCCCTGAAGAAGTCCCTGGGATGAGAGTATGAGGACTCAGGGGTCACAAATACTGTCACCTAAAAGAGAACAGTGGAAAGAGGCCTGAGGATTTCACAGGAAGTAAAGTGTAAAGTGAAGTCACTCAGTTGTGTCCGACTCTTTGCGACTCCATGGACTGTAGCCTGCCAGGCTCCTCTGTCCATGGGATTTTCCAAGCAAGAATACTGGAGGGGGTTGCCATTCACCAGAAGACAGACCTATTTTCACCCGTACCTCGAATCTCATTTCCAGGCACCCAGAGTCCTAATGTGGGAATGATGGCCTGGAGAGGGTGGTGGTGGAGGTGGTAGAGTGGGTAAAGTAGAGAAGACAACCCTTTTCCCATGTGAGTTTAGCTTCTGTTTGGGCTTAACCTAGCCCCTTTTCACCTTGGTGACTTCCTTTCAAATCCTGGTCATGTTATCTGGATCGTTACATTTGTTTGCAAGTCTGTAAACAGGACATAATTTGACACTCTTGACCTGTGCCAGACACAGAGACTATGTCCCATCCATCTACTTTTTCCTTGCCCGTCCAGGCTGGTGTTTTTTGAATGGGCACAGGGCAGTGCTCAGTAATCTCCAGCTCAGAGTGTGCCCTGAGGACACCGTCTTCCTCCTCTGTATCCTTCCTTTGTCCACTACCACTGAGACTCCACCACGACCATCACATGCCCGGCAGTGGACTTTCTTTTCTTTATATGTTTTCTAACTTATGCTCCCAACATGTCCATAGGGTATATGTTATAATTGTTGTCTTATAAATGAAGAAACTGACGCTCAGGGAGGTCAAGCCAGTGTTGCAGCTGAGGACTTTCCCTGGTGGTCCAGTGGTTAAGAATCCACATGCCAATGCTGGAGACATGGGTTCGATCTCTAGTCCGCGAAGATGCCACATGCCTCAGAGCAATTAATAAGCCCATGAGCCACAACTACCGAGCTCCATTTCTAGGGCCTGCATGCCACAACTGTTGAAGTGTGCACACCCTGGAGCCCATGCTCTGCAGCAAGAGAAGCCACTGCAATGAAAAGCCCTCCAATGAGAAGCCCTCGCACGGCAGCTAGAGAGTAGTCCCCATTCATTGCAAATAGAGAAAGCCCACATGCATCAATGAAGACCCAGTGCAACCAAAAATAATAAATATGTGAGACTTTTAAAAAATACTACAGTTGCGATGAAAGCAAGGTTAGTGTGATCCCAAAGCTCACACATCTTCCAGTAGTTATGCTGGAAGATAATCTCATGGGTGTTTTCTTCAAATGACTTATCACTTGTTTTTTATTATAAAGAGACTATATTCTTTTTTTAAAAAAAGCTGAAAAAGACTGAGACATATAAAGGAGGTAAAAATCACGTGTAATCATGCTTTTCAGAGATCACTGTTGTTATCAACCTGCTGTGTGAGGCAGAGGCTGAGAAGTTGGACCTGGAGTTACAGTCAACACTCTCAGTGGTGTCAGTTTCTGAACTTTGTCTATAGAAATGGGGAGAAAGAATGATATATTTTCTGGTGGTTGTGCTGATCAAATGAGATGTTTTCAAAAAGCTCAGCATAGTAAGAAAACAACATAAGTTTATCATTATCATTGCTCCATCCTGAGCTTTTCAGTATATAGATAGACTTTGGAAGCTCATCTGAAACTTCCCTGGTCGCTCAGATGGTAAAGCGTCTGCCTGTAATGCAGGAGACCCTGGTTCAATCCCTGGGTCGGGAAGATCTCCTGGAGAAGGAATGGCAACCCACTCCAGTATTCTTGCCTGGAAAATCCCATGGACGGAGGAGCCTAGTAGGCTACAGTCCATGGGGTTGCAGAGAGTCGGACACGACTGAGCGACTTCACTTTTGGAAGCTCATATGTGATTGTAGTATACCACTAGGTTCTGTTTGGTAATCTTTTTTTTATTCTTTTGCTGCTTGATGAGCAGCTCTCCATCTCACTAGGGCTTCTCTGGTGGCTCAGCAGTAAAGAATCCATCTGCAATGCAGGAGACGTGGGTTCGATCCCTGGGTCAGGAAGATCCCCTGGAGAAGGAAATGGCAACCCTCTCCAGTATTCTTGCTTGGGAAATTCCCTGGACAAAGGAGGCTGATGGGCTACAGTCCATGGGGTCACAAAGAGTGAGATACGACTTAGCAACTAAACAACAACAACAATAAAATCATCTCACTAAGAGTTGAATATTTAGGTTGCTTCCCATTTTTCCTTGTTTATGAATTGTGTTGCCTGTTGGTGAGGTGGAAAGAGAATATGGGGTTGAGGAACTCTAGCTATATCTGTAATACTTTTTTAAATTTTTTGTTTTTAATTATGAAAGAATAATAACACATTTACAGGAGAGTTGGAAAATACAGGACAAGGTTATATATAGTTCCACTATATATTACAATTATTTTCTTAAGTAGATAAATTAAGATATTTAGTTGGAGTTTCAATATCAAACTCTCAAAATTAATCAAATGACTATACAGAGAAGTAGAAGGATATATTAGACCTGCAAAGCACTGTGAACCAATTCAACATAATTAAGATTTATACAGTTTTCACACAACAGTAGGATACAAATTCTATTCAGGTTCCCATAGACTGTAAACTGCGTGTGTGCGTGTGTGTGAAGTCAACTTCTGTTGTGTCTGACTCTTTGTGGCCCCAAGGACTGTACCCTGCCAGGCTCCTCTGTCCATGGGATTCTCCAGGCAAGGATCCTGGAATGGGTTGCCATTTCTTCCTCCAGGGGATCTCTCCAACTCAGAGATCAAACCTGGTCTGTTACACCTCCTGCATTGGCAGGCAGGTTCTTTACCACTAGCGCCACCTGGGAAGCCCTAGACCATGAACTAGAAGGCACTAAAGCATATACACGGATAACATAAGGTACAAAAATTTCATGGTCTAGAGGTACTGAAATCATCCGGAGTCTGTTCTCTTATCACTGTGGAATTATGTTAGAAATCAGTATCAAAAGACATTTGAAAATAAACCACATATTTTTAAGTGCAGTGTGATGTTTACCAAGAGAGATCTTCGACTTAGCCATTGAAAGCCTCAATCAAGTTAGACTGAAAAAAACACAGAGGGTGATTGCAGAGAAGAAAGCATTTAAATGAAAAATTAGTATTAAAATGAGAAATTAATATTAAAGATACTTTAAACAGAATCCCATGTATTAGTAAATTAAATGTCCACTTTTAAATGTTGGGTGCATCTAAGAAGCCATCACAAGGAAAATTAGAAAATATTTGTAATAGAGTAAAAATGAAAAGAGAATTTACCAGAATTTGTTGCATGCAGCTGAAGTTGCTCAATGGCATTAAATGCAATGTGGAGTCTTGAATAGAGATGAAAACAAATAATGGACACTACCATAAAATTTTTTGAAATTTGAACAAAATCTATATATTAGTTAATAATACTGTATCATTCATTTGTTAATTTCCTGTTTTTTTTTTTTTTTTTTTTACAGCATGGTATTTTTTTTTTTATATTCTCAGAATTGGATTAGAAGTTTCAAGCCTCATTCAAAAATTTTTTGAAATCACTAAGATAATAAATTTTTTAGAGTTTCAGTAGTTACACTAGATTTTATTTGTAACATTTCATTTCTTTTTAAAAAACTGTAAACATTTAAAGCAAAGAAGGTAAAATATGAACATATATTAACTTTGAGCAGGGAGTCCATCTGGGTCTGTGCTTATTTTTCTGAACTTATTTTCTAAATGTGTGATAGTTGGTAATCTAACATTTGAAAATTGTGCTTCTGAGATGAACATCTTTGTACACAGGGCTTTATACATTTTTAGGACCATTTTCTCAGCAAAAATTCTGAAAATTGGAATTTCTGGGTCAAAGGATACTCCATGTAGTCCGCACAGGGGTTGTGTGTCAGTTCACACAGTCCTTATTTCTGTACCCTTGTCTACTGTGGTTATCAAAATTTAAAAATAATATTTGGGAACTGATATAGCACTTGCATAGTTCAAAAAAATTATGAAGCCAAACAATTTTCTACTTATATTTCCTTGGTGAATTCCTTTTTATATTCTTTACCCACTTTTTCTATGGCATGTTCCTGATTTTTCTTAATGATTTGTAAGAGGTCTTTATACATTAAGGATATTAATATGTATCCTGTAGCCTGCCAGGCTTCTCTGTCCATGAGGTTTCCCAGGCAAGAATACTGGAGTGGGTTGCCATCTGGACTATCCATAGAAAATAATCCTTTGCAGTTTGGACAGCTCTTATATTTTATGTTCCTGGTGTGAGGACAGGCAAGTCCTTCCCCTTCAAAAGGCCCCAGCTGATACCCAGACGTTTGCTTGTTTTCGCCTTCAGACCTCCAGTGGAAGTCTGGGCACGTGGCAGAGAGCCTAACCAACATGCCTCGGCACTCTCTCTACATCATCATCGGCGCCCTCTGCGTCGCCTTCATCCTGATGCTCATCATCTTGATTGTGGGGATTTGCCGCATCAGCCGCATTGAGTACCAGGGCTCTGCCCGGCCGGCTTACGAGGAGTTCTACAACTGCCGCAGCATTGACAGCGAGTTCAGCAACGCCATCGCCTCCATCCGGCACGCCAGGTGAGTGGCGGGAGTCAGCATGCTGGGTACCAGGGTTATATTACGTGCAGGACTTCACATCTGTAAGGGGGATGTCAAAGACTTTACATCTGCAAGGGGGATTTCAAAGAATAAAGCATAGACCCAAAGTCGTATTGGGGGACCAGATAATTAGACTGCTTTATAAACAAACCCCTTTAATTTGCTGCTAACTTCCTGTTTTCATTGAATATGTTCATTCGTTTAATTTGTGTTTATCTCTGCTATAAACATTTGACTCTCATCACCTTGTGTGAAACAGGTTTTGACGATTTCTTTTTGGAATGCATTTAGCTGTGTTGTTCTTCAAACAGTGTGACTATAAATGATCACATCTGATTTAGTTAAAGAAAGTCACACAGCAGTCATTATGTTGTTAGAGTACATATTGTATAAAATAGTGTCTTCTCCTGGGGGAAAGATTCCTGGAGAGACAAGAGTTAGTGTGGTATAGAAATAGCCTGAGTCAGGGTGTCAGACATTTGACATTAAGTCCAACTGCTCCATTACCTGATTGTAGTTTAGATAGATGATTCAGCCTTCCACAAATACAGTTCCTTCAACTGTAGGAAGGGAGAACTACCTGCTTAAAGAGTTATGACAATCAAATTAAATTATGAATAATAAAGGATTGTATAAACAGATAATGCCATATTTACTTCCCCAAATCTGTTACAACATGGATAAACAAATCAACTAATCTAATCTTGTTGATTTTGGTCAGGAATATTTGTTATCAAAATGATAGTGATATTGTATGTTGAAAACACCATCTTTTCCTTTGATTAGTAGAACAATATAAAGCACATGATTTAGAAAGTCAGTGTGCTGTAGTAAAAAGAGGGTTGAGCTTGGTGTCTTAAGATTGGACCTCCAGGGAACTATTAGCTGTATAATCTTTGTTGGGATGTTGTGACTGATATTGTTCAAGGGACAAGCAGATCCAAATTCTGTCTGAGTGGAACAGAAGTTCAGAGGGTCGGAAGGTTCAGCTGAGTTCAGTTCAGTTGCTCAATCGTGTCTGACTCTTTGTGACCCCATGAACTGCAGCATGCCAGGCCTCTCTGTCCATCACCAACTCCTGGCATCAGAAAGTTAGCTTTCTTCAAGAGGAAACCTCCCAACCCAGGGCTCAGATCTTAGGATGAGTCCAGTGGAAACAAAAACCAGAACCTGGGTTCCAGGGAAAGAGCCAGTGCAAGAGAGAAGTTGGGGGACTTAGGGCATGTGTCCCAAAGCCAAAGGAAACTTCTTTGTAGGAGCAGCACTATCCCCATTTCTGTAACTTTGAGAGAGAAAGGAGGGGTCAACCCTCTTCCACATCAGGCTCCACAGATCAGCCTTGTCATGGACTCTGTTTTAGAATCAACTCAGCAACACAGCTTCTGGGAAACCCTGAGATGAATCCCTGCAAATCTCATCTTGTTTAGTTAATCTTTCCTTTTGCACAAAGTGCAATGGGATTTACTACTGTATATCCAGTGGGTCCTGGCACGTGGTAGACCTCACTAAAATTTAAGGTCTGAAATGAATGGATGATTCTCGGTGAGCGGTTGGCACAGGATGTCTTGATCTGCCTGAGAAATAGATTCATCCCAGGGCACCAGCTTAGTCAGTGGTACCAGTCTGCAGGAGTATTTGGAGTATCTTGAAATTGTTGGATAAGCAGTAAAAATGTAAAAAGAAGAGGCTGTGGTTGCTCAGTCGCTCAGTCATGTCCAACTCTTTGTGGCTCCATGGACTGTAGTCTACCAGGCTCCTCTGTCCTTGGAATTTTCCAGGCAAGAATACTGGAGTGGGTAGTCATTTCGTCTCCAGGGGATCCTCCTGACCCAGGGATTGAATGCACATCTCTTGTGTCTCCTGCATTGGCAGGTGGATTCTTTACCGTCTGGGAAGCCCTAAAAGTAGAGACTAGGCAAAATTTTTTGTGACTCAGAAAATCTTTTGTGACTCTTTTTTTCTCACCCAGAAAGAACAGAATCCATGGTTCTATATGGGGATGTATTGGGAGACCCAAGGAAATCAGATTCCCTCCCCGACCCCTACCCTGAAAGGAATCTCTGGCTAAGGTTCTTTTGCATCCAAGAGGAAGAGTATTCTATCTCAGCCCTGGAATAAGTTAAGATAGATTCTTCTGGGCTTCCTGCTTGTGCAGCCCACTGGGAAGATATTTAACTGAATACTCTTGGAAGGAAAGGAGAAACTTGAAAGCATTTACAAACCTGGTTCTTATTTGGTACTGATATTTATCAAAAATATTTACTGCAGAATTCCTAACCAAAAAGCTCCTGGATGCAACAGTGTCTGCAGATAAAACCTTTGACGTTATTACAATGCCTTCCCACATGTATCTGAGAACATTCCCATCTAAACATTTATTTAGCTATGACCTGGAGTTTCCACAGCCTGGTTCTCCAGAGGCCCTACCTAGGTCTCTGGCAGGTTGGCCCCTTTGCTCCCTTTTCCTGGAAACCCTGGAAAGGCACTGACAAAAACAGAGTCCTTTTGGTATTCTCAACTTCTTACTTTTGAGCAACAGCCTATAGCTAATGTGTCTGTTTCATGGCCTGTCTGCCTGCCACTATGCTGGAGGTGACATTGGCTCAGAATGACTGCAGCTCAGCAGCTTCGCAGAACGAACACTGTCTGTGTCATTGGTGACGTTCCCCTTTTCCCCAGGAAGTGTCCAGTGATTCTGACCTCAGCAGTCAGTCTGTTAGTGCTGATGATGGGCTGAGGAGCAGTGTCCCCCTACTCCGCCTTGCCCTAAGACTCATCTGCTCCTCAGCTGCTTTGCTTATGCTCAGGCTAGAAAGACATGCAGGAGGGAACTCATGACTCTCCAAGTTCTGTATCTGAGATCACAGTCGGAGACTGGCCACCGATTACAGGAAACAAAGCAGAGAGCTGGGAAAGGACAAAGTCGCTCTTTCTCAAAGAGCATCTCCCAATGTGGGCCTTTTTTTTTTTTTTAAATATTTATTTATTTGACTGCATGCATGCTAAGTCACTTCAGTCGTGTCTGACTCATTGCGACCCTCTGGACTGTAGTGCACCCGGCTCCTCTGTCCATGGGATTCTCTAGGCAAAAATACTGGAGTGGGTTTCCATGCCCTCCTTCAGGGGATCTTCCCAACCCAGGGATCAAACCGGCATCTCTTATATCTCCTACATCGGCAAGCAGGTTCTTTACCACTAGCGCCACCTGGGAAGCCCCATTTGGCTGCACTGGGTCTTAATTGTGACATGTAACATCTTTAGTTGGGACACAAAGGATCTAGTTCCCTAACCAGGGATCGAACCGTTGCCCCTGCATTGGGAGCTTAGAGTCTTAGCCACTGGATCGCCAGAGAAGTCCCTCGATGTGACCTTTTTAAAGCTTACATCCACCGGCTCGTCTTCAAAGTGTTGACTAGCTATTGATTTCCAGGGGAATATGAACTAGAAGAATGTACATACTTTGACTCCTTCGACACTGGTTTTGGTGTCTTTTGTTTCTTTAGTAAAATAAGGTACACAGGACTGGTCACCAACTGTGGTGTTTGAGTGTCAGTTACCTTGATACCACGCTGCACAGCTGCTATGAGTGCTTCCACAATGGTAACAAATGGCCTGTAAAACATCTTAGACTTTGTGGGCCATTCAGTCTCTGTGACCAACTCTGCCTTTGTCCTGTGAAAGCACCAGAGGCACTATGAATGGGCACAACTGTGTTCCAATAAGATTTTATTTTAAAAAACAGGCAGCAGGCTATTACTGGCTTGCAGACTGTAGTTTGCTAATCCCAGGCCTACATTGTAGTTTTCTTTGGCTTCTACCTTTTTTTTTTTTTAAATTAATATGTCTGTTTAGGATAAGGAAAAACAGTGCATTGTTCTTAAAAAGAACACTTGCGTGCAAACTCCTGCCATAACATAGGCAAGCTCTGACACTGGTTTAATGCCTGACAGTTTAAAATGGAATTCTATAGGTGTTAGCTGATTCCTTAACATTTACCCAGTTCTGAGACACAAAGGAAACAGGCAAAGCTGTCAGCATGGGAAACTTAAGTAGAAATGCACATTTGTTTGGCACTCGCCACTGTGATAGGTGTGGGAGACTGAAGGAGAGTCCTATTTCTCTTTACCGTGCTGTATAAACCATCTTAGCCCCCATATGGTAGACACTGTGCTTTGGGTGGAGACCTCATTGTCTCACCTAAGAAATCAGGAGG
Organism: Okapia johnstoni; assembly: GCA_024291935.2. NCBI lineage: Eukaryota > Metazoa > Chordata > Mammalia > Artiodactyla > Giraffidae > Okapia > Okapia johnstoni. Next base: position 87,583,054 of record CM044319.1, on the reverse strand, counting down.
CTTCTCAGCAGCTAATTAGGTCATAGTGCAAGGAATCCAGTTCCAATGGTGCTGGGGCGTTAGTCATACTTTAACCAGGCTCCCCTTGTACCAGCATTACATTTTGTGACCCCATTAGCACTGAGGCACACAGCTGAGCTTCCCGTGTAGACACAAAGCTGTGCTGCCTTGTTCAGTTGACTTTGCGTGTCTACAATGGATGCACGGCAGCTCTTAACTGCCTTCATGCTCAGTGGGTCTGGAACACTCGACCTCAAACCTGTCTTATCAGTATCCAGCTCCATAATGATAATTTAAGGTCACAGCCCTTTGAACTATAGCTTGTGGGTGGATTGCCTAACATGGAGGCATTGAACTTTCTAGATGTGGAAGAAACAGATTATTCTTCAAACTGGAATCACGAAAAAACAAAAGCAGGTATTGTAAACCTATATTCAACCTATTAGTTTGCTCAGATGTTTCCTCTTGGCCAATCGGTTGATTCACAGGCCATGTATAATTCACTGACCCCTCTTGTCGGAGTTCCAGCAGGAAACCATCCCATAACTGCCATGTTTGGATACAGAGAGCTTTACACTGGGATTTCCTGATTTTCAAAATTAATTAGGTTAATATAATTAATGGTATATTGTTACTGGTATATCAAGCTATTTTATGAGAAATATCTTGTCAAAATGCTTGCTTCATAAAGTAGCCTCTGAAATGTTCAAACTTGAAAGTATTAAGAGCCAATTGGCTTTGACATTGTTGCCCGTTTCCTGTTCTGAGATCGTGCAGACCTCAGTCAATTTAAACACATCTCAGGCTGGAATCCAACCCACACATATGCCCACACAACTCCAGACCTTCAGTGAGGCTAACCTTTTAGGCATGATATTCTTGAAGCCTTTTCAATATTGCCTCCAAGAGCTGTGGTTTCTTAGTGGCAAAATGCTTTAACTTTTTTTAAAAAATATTTATTTTATATTTATTTATTTATTTGGATGTGTTGTGTCTTCATTGTGGCACATGGAATCTTCATTGTGGCATGCAAACTCTTAGAGGCAGCGTGTGGGATCTATTTCCCCAACCAGGGATTGAACCCACATTGGGAGCATGGAATCTTAGTCACTGGACCACCAAGGAAATCCCCATTTCTCTATCTTTGTACTTTGCCTGGTGCCCATCTAGCATGTTTGTGCCTTTGCTCTCCTGAAGGTCAGTAAGTCTTGAGTGAATTGGAATTACAAGATGGAAGAATGTTTAAAAATAAACGATCATATGAAGAATGCAACGTTTTCTCACTTCCCACTTGATTCTCCTTCTCATCTCTGTACGTGAGAAGACAGACTTTCCAAGATATAAAAAGAAGAGACAGGCAAGGTGGAGAGATGGGTTTAAAGCCATGGTAAACAAGTCCCAAGACATCTTTGGGGGCTCATCCTGGCAATCCTCTTAAAATTTGAGATTCCTTTAAAATTTCTTTTTTAATAGGCTTCGTTGGACTTGAAACGGTTAAAAAAATGTTGTTTATAGAAGAGAGGAGGGTTGGTGGGCTAGTGGGGAAGATTGTTTAAATCCTATTGCACTCCAGGGGCCTTTATGGAAGGTGAGGTCCTGAATGGGAAGAGACCACCCAGAAGTTGAATTGACTTTGTTTTAACGATCACCATTTCAACACTGGTTTAGCGGAGGTCCTGAAATTGGATTTTGACGCTCTTGGGCTTCTACACATCAGACCTGCCATCAAGGGGTGTTTGATACACACAAATCTGTTGGGACAATGGCTTTGTGCTCAAAGAAACAATGGCCTGTGTGTCCTTGGGGGTTGGGGAGTGATAGGTGGGTGGGATGGGATGGGGGGCCCACACAGATCCTGGACCAACACCTCATTATTGGAAGTCATTTCCTCCCCCTCCCTTTCTCCTGGTCTTGGGACCTCAGGTTGCCTCTGAGCCCTCACCAGCCCTCCTGCAAGTCCCAGGGGAGAGTCTGCACCATTAGGGAAGCCTACCCAGCCATTCTGCATTTCAAGCATCAGAGTGGATATAAAATAAACTCACCTCTCCAAACTGCTCTGGGTCTGAGAAGAAAAAGACCAATTGATACACGTTTTCTCAAAACCTGTTGAAGAGCCCTCATGCCTGACTGCTTTCCCAAGATTTAACCTACAAGCTTCAATATTAATTTGGACTCTACCTTGTGTGAAATCCATTTTTTGCCTCCCACGCCAAAGGCTAATGTTTATACTCACTCAGTATTAAGATCAGGAAGACTTAAATGTCTGTACTTGCTAGAGAGGATATCTTAAGAGTATTTTATGGTTCCATTTGATTCTTGAATGTAAGTTGTTGTCACCATTTACCTTTAATAGGACTTGAGAAGCCACTATTTCTCTAACCAGAGTCCTCTCTCTGTGCAATTTCAGATTTGGAAAGAAATCCCGGCCTGCGATGTATGACGTGACCCCCATTGCCTATGAGGATTACAGCCCTGATGACAAGCCCTTGGTCACATTGATTAAAACAAAAGATTTGTAATCTTTTTGGGGGATTATTTTTCCAAAAGATGGGCTACTACATTCGTTTAAATATTTTTTAAGAGAAGGAAAAGCTTAAGAAATTAAAGATGTTAGCTGCTCAAAAGTTTTCGGTAGACTGTTTAAGAACTAATTTTCTGCAGCTTTTAGTTTGAAAAAAATATTTTAAAAACGGAATTTGTGAAATCCGTAGACTACGTTTTCATGTACTTTCTGCTCTCTAAATGGTAGGCTTCGACTAGCGTGTGTACCTTCCACAGTAGATATTCTCATGAACCAGTTTGATTTTAGCAGTGGATACAGAGTAAGTCTAATCAGGACAAGTTTGTGTTTGACGTGTGAGTGCTGACTTTAGAGTTAGGTAACACATGTAGTATGAACTATAATGCAGTATACCCATTAACTTAAAAAGAAGTCTGAAATGTTTGTTCTGTGAAAAAGAAACTAGTTAAATGTACTATTCCTAACCTGAATGAAATTAGCCTTTGCCTTATTCTGTGCATGGGTAAGTAACTTATTTCTGCACTGTTTTGTTGAACCTTGCAGAAACTGGAAACATTCTCTTGAGTTTGTTTGTTTTCCTGTTGTTTTCATAACAGTCATCAAGGTAGGCCTTGAAAACATACATGATGACAGGGTCTAGTGAGGCAAATTGCAATCGAATTGAATCTGTATTTTCCTCTACAAGTCAAGGTTTTTGTATTGTGAGTAAATTAAATTTATGTTGGAGTTGTTCCTTGCTAAGAGGTAGTAACTGTAAGAGCGTACCGATTCCTTCAGTAGTGAGTATATCTCATAGTGCATCTTTATTTATATCCAGGACATTTTTGTGGCTGTATTTGATTGATATGTGCTTCTTCTGATTCTTGCTAATTTCAACGAATATTGAATAAATGTTACCAAGTCAAGGATTCACTTGTCTCTCTCTCTCTTTTTTAAATTATATAAAACGTTTGGATTTGATATGGTAAAGAATCCACCTGCAATACAGGGGACCTGGGTTCAATCCCTGGGCTGGGAAGACCCCCTGGAGGAGGGTATGGCAACCCACCCCAGTATTCTTGCCTGGAGAACTCCATGGACAGAGGAGCCTGGCTGGCTACAGTTCATAGCGTCGCAAAGAGTCAGATACAACTGAGCAACTAATACACACATATCAAACAAAAAAGAAGTCTTACTTTTAAAATTTTTTTTAACATTTTAAATAGTCCAAGGAGTACATTTTTGTGGCTGCTGGAGTCATTCCCTGTTCCTTCCAGGAGCCCTTCTGACCTCCTAATTGTCAGTGAACCATCCCTACTGTCTTATGAGGTGAGAAAAATAACAAAAATTCTCATCGTTAACTCTTGCATCAGAATTTGTCAGTGAAATGTAGCATGTATGACTATTGAGGTACATTGAAATCCAGAAACGCTTCTGGACATGATGTGCAGAGAACCTACAGTTTCAAGAAACATCTTACAAAGCCTGCTCTCCTACGGGGGTCAAATAAAATTGCCTTAGCAAGCAGCACCTGGGTCCTTAAAACTGGAAGGCAGCTTACAGTCATCCTGTGTTCAATTCCATTTTGCATCTAAATGTGGCACTGAAGTCCCAGGGGCTTTTAAAAAAAAAAAAACAAAACTAATTCATCTTCATGTGGGAACATCTGATGAGACCAAGAGAAGCCCTGAAATTAGGTGCAAGAGAGGGCTTTAGGCAAAAAGATGCATTTACGATGCTTTTCCTTCTTTCTCTTCCCTTAGAACATCTGTCCCCAATCCTACAAGTGATGTAGCGATACACTCACACTCTGATTATTAAATGATACAGTGCAATAGGGTAATATTTTTAGTTTGAGTGTTTGGAATTGAAGTAAGAACAAAATATGAGCAGGGCTGGTTGAGCATCCATGGAACACAGGCAGGCGTTTCTTCCGTCTTTCCGGGGGAGACTCAGTTGTGCAGTGCAGTTACCTCCATCTCCAGGAGACAGCCTGCAAACCACCCATCTCCTGTGGACTCCCAAGGGCACTGTTAAGTGCTGCCGTGACCTTCATCTGAAGCTGCTTCCCTCACAGTCTCTCAAATAATTTTTAATCTTCCAAATTCTTTTTTTTTAAACTTTTTGAAAATTTATTTTTTATTTGGAGGATGATTGCTTTATGATATCATGTTGGTTTCTGCTGTACAACAAGGAGAATCAGCTATAAGTATACAAATATCCCCTCCCTCGTGGACCTCTCTCCCACCACCCTCCCTCCCATTCCACCCCTCTAGGTCATCAGAGAGCACCAAGCTGAGCTCCCTCTGCTGTACAGCAGCTTCACACCAGCTCTCTGTTTTACACATAGTAGTGTACGTATGTATGCAGGTCAGGAAGCAACAGTTAGAACTGGACATGGAATAACAGACTGGTTCCAAATAGGAAAAGGAGTACGTCAAGGCTGTATATTGTCACCCTGCTTATTTAACTTATATGCAGAGTACATCATGAGAAACGCTGGGCTGGAGGAAACACAAGCTGGAATCAAATTTGCTGGGAGAAATATAAATAACCTCAGATATGCAGATGACACCACCCTTATGGCAGAAAGCAAAGAAGAACTAAAGAGTCTCTTGATGAAAGTGAAAGAGGACAGTGAAAAAGTTGGCTTGAAGCTCAACGTTCAGAAAACTAAGATCATGGCATCTGGTCCCATCACTTCATGGGAAATAGATGGGGAAACAGTGGAAACAGTGTCAGACTTTATTTTTTTGGGCTCCAAAATCACTGCTGATGATGATTTCAGCCATGAAATTAAAAGACGCTTACTCCTTGGAAGGAAGGTTATGGCCAACCTAGATAGCATATTTAAAAGCAGAGACATTACTTTGCCAACAAAAGTCCGTCTAGTTAAGGCTATGGTTTTTCCAGTGGTCATGTATGGGTGTGAGAGTTGGATGGTGAAGAAAGCTGAGCACTGCAGGATTGATGCTTTTGAACTGTGTTGTTGGAGAAGACTCTTGAGAGTTCCTTGGACTCCAAGGAGATCCAATCAATCCATCCTAAAGGAGATCAATCCTGGGTGTTCATTGGAAGGACTGATGTTGAAGCTGAAACTCCAATACTTTGGCCACCTCATGCGAAGAGTTGACTCATTGGAAAAGACCCCAATGCTGGGTAGGATTGGGGGCGGGAGGAGAAGGGGACGACAGAGGATGAGATGGTTGGATGGCATCGCTGACTCGATGGACATGGGTTTGGGTAGACTCCAGGAGTTGGTGATGGACAGAGAGGCCTGGCGTGCTGCAATTCATGGGGTCGCAAAGAGTCGGACACGACTGAGCGACTGAACTGAACTGAAGTGTACGTATGTCAATGCTACTCTCCCCTTTCCCCCACTGTGTCCATAAGTTCGTTCTCTATGTCTGCATCTCTATTCCTGCCCTGCAAATAAGTTCATCTGTACCATTTTTCTAGATTCCGTATATAGAGTGTTCATCGTTCAGTCGTGTCCAACTCTTTGCAACCCTGTGAACTGTAGCCTGCTAGGCTTCTCTGTCCACGGAATTCTTCAGGCAAGAATATTGGAGTGAATAGCCAATCCTTTCTCCAGGGGATCTTCCTGACCCAGGGATCGAAGCTGGGTCTCCTGCATCACAGGCAGATTCTTTACCATCTGAGTCACCAGGGAAGTGCCATATGTTGTTAATATATGATACCAAATTCATTAGGTATGATACCCTTCAAGGACTTGCTTGGAAAACTAAATGGTCTTTTGTCAGTGATAATTTGTCTTTTTAAGCAATTTAACAGAGTCATTTGTTTGGGTTGTAAGCTGACGTGACTGCCTTCTGATGGTCTTCGGCCAACCCAAACCCATTTAAAGACCTTCGCTTATTCATTTGAAGACTCAATAATAATACCTCTCACTGAGCACTTGTTCTGTGTCAGGCAGATGGTGAGTAACAAGGGCTGCACAGAAGGATTCTGGCTCCTGAGTTCACAGCTTGTTTTGAATCATACCTTCATATAATAAACAAGTACAGAATCACACTTAGAAGGACCTGGTGAAGGAAAGGTAAACACTGCTATTCGGCAGTTTATTTGTAGCAGAGTGGATTGGAATCATGCTTCACCTGTTTACGTGCTGACAACTTTGACCACACGACTCTGAGCCTATCCTGTTTTTTTTGTTTTTTTGGAGTGGGAGGAAGATGAACTTTTTGTTTTTTCAAAAACTTCGTATTTTATTAATGGTGAGTTAGTGATGAAGCAATTTCTTTCTTTATTGGAGTATTTGTAGTTTAGTTGCTAAGTCTTATCCAGCTCTTTCCAATCCCACAGACTGTAGCCTGCCAGTGCCTCTGTCCAAGGGATTTCCTAGGCAAGAATACTGGAGTGGATTGCCATATCCTTCTCCAGGGCAGTGAGGGTCACTCTGAGAATTAAACACCAGAATGGATGTCAATTACTTAGCCCACTTCCAGTACACATTAAGCATTCAGCACTTTAACAATTACTGCTGTCCCTTTTGTTCTTATTTTAGACACAGATCTTATCACAAAGGAGGTTAATAAGGTTGATGTCTGTGATCTGCAGCTCATGAATTGTGGATAGTGGAGGAGTTATGAGAAAGATCGGTGCCCTCCTTCTCAGTGTATCAAACACTCTGCCATCTTGTTTAAGTTTTTACTTTGCTGCATTTGTGAAGAAGGAAGCATTTAGTAAGCAAGAGTAAACTACTGCCCAGGACTTGTTGAACTGGTGATAGTCTCACTATGTAGAGGAGCTGGAATTAGCCGTGTTCTCATGTGTGGGTTCTCACAGGACAGGGTAACTGTTTCTAAGTAACAGGGATCCTCACCCACTAGGGATTCCCAGGTGGCTCAGTGGTACAGAATCTGCCTGCCAGTACTGGAGACGCAAGAGACATGGGTTTGATCCCTGGGTTGGGAGGATCCCCTGGAGAAGGAAATGGCAACCCCCTCCAGTATTCTTGCTTGGAAAATCCCGTGGGCAGACGAGCTTGGTGGGCCACGGTCCATGGGGTCACAGAGGGTCGGACACAACTGAGCACAGGAGAACATCACCGCCTATAAATGGTCCAGCTCTATCTCCAGGTCATTTAGTGTTTTTTCAGAATTGCAAGGACATGGCATACACAGATAAATCATTTCCAAGCAATTTAAATTTAATTTCCGAAAGCTGGTGTCTTTGACACTTGTACCAAGGTTTCTGCTTAATACCATCCGGCTGGCCTTGGATCACCAACCGTTCCCCTACTCTAATGGCTTCTGCTTCTTCATTTCATGAGACTATAATATTTTTAACACTGATTTTCTCCAAGAACTGAAGGATGGCTAGGAGCTTGAATTGATTTTATTTCTAAACAATGTTGTAGGTGGAGTTTAAAACAATACTTGAAAACCTTTTCAAGTGCAAATGAGTTTAAGTCATAGTTTTACAGTTAGAGGAGTTTACAGTTTACTTCTTGGGGGCAAACAGAAAAGCCATTAGAAAGATGTACATTTGCTATTGTTCAGTTGCTAAGTTGTGTCTGACTCTTTGTGAACCCCAGGTACTGCAGCATGCCAGGTTTTCCTGTCCTTCACTATCTCCTGGAATCTGCTCAAACTCATGTCCATTGAGTCAGTGATGCCATCCAACCATCTTGTCCTTTGTTGTCCCCTTCTCCTCCTGCCCTCAATCTTTCACAGCATCAGGGTCTTTTCCAATGAGTCAGCTCTTTGCTTCAGGTAGCCAAAGTATTGGAGCTTCAGCTTAAGCATCAGTCCTTCTAATGTGATTTCCTTTAGGACTGACTGGTTTGATCTGCTTGCAGTCCAAGGGGCTGTCAAGTTTTCTGCAGCACCACAATTCAAAAGCTTCAGTTCTTCAATGCTCAGCCTCCTTAATGGTCATTAAGATGTACATGAAATAATTATAAAATTGTAAGGAACCACTGACAACATCCCTGGGAGACCCTGTTGATGCCTCCACAACTGCCATTTCTCTATTCATTTTCCAGTCCACTATGGGGTGGAGATGCCAAGAATTCACTACCCCAGTTTCCTTGGCTTTTAGGGTGAATGTGTGGCTCAGTGTTGGTCGCTGAGACCTTCGAGGAAATTTCATTTTACTTCCTAAAATGACTTTCCTCCCTGATAAGAGAGACAAGATGGAGCACAGACTTCTTGCTGCCCATTACTTCCTGCTTTTGGGTGCTTTTCTGTAAAGACCAGAGGCTTGTAATGACTGCAAACTCCGCTCTTCCATGAGAGGGTGCTGTGCAGTTCTGAGGATGGCAGACGATAAAACAGAGAGCTGGTGCTTAGTGATGAAATGGAGCTTTTGGGGGTGGGGTTAAAAATAGGGCTTTATTTTTTCTGAGCTTTATTGAGGTGTAATTGACAAATACAATTGCAAGATATTTCGTGTACAGCATGATGCTCTGATATACATATACATTGTGAAAGGATTTCCCCCATAGAGTTAGTTAACACATCTGTATCTTTTGTGTGTGTGTGACAGAGGATATTTAAGTCCTACTGTTAGAAAATTTCAGTTATACAGTATGGTGTTATCAACCATGTGAAGTAGAAAGTGAAAGTGTTAGTTGCTCAGTCGTGTCCTACTCTTTGCAACCCCATGGACTGACTGTAGCCTGCCAGGCTCCTTAGTCCATGGGATTCTCCAGGCAAGAATACTGGAGTGGGGAGCCATTTCCTTCTCTAGGGGATCTTCCCGACTCAGGGATCAAACCTGAGTCTCCTACATTGCAGGCAGATCACTTTACCGTCTGAGCCACCACCATAGTCATCATGTTTTACTTTAGATACTCAGACCTTATTCATCTAGTGGCTGAAACTTTGTTCAGCCGTTTACCAATCTCTCTGCATTCCCAGACCACCCCCTCCCAACCTACCTCCCTCAGTCTATGGCAGCCAATTTTCTACTCTCTTAGAAAACTCAATTTTCTGTGAGTTTGAATTTTTTGAAGTCACACATATAAATGATACGAAGCATTTGTTTTTCTCCGTCCGGCTTGCTTCACTTGGGTTAATGCCTTCAAGGTGCACACATGTTGTTGCAAATGACAGGAATTCCTTCCTTTTTAAGGAAAAAGGAAGGAAACGTCTTCTTTATCCCTTTATTCATCGATAGACACTTAGGTTGTTTCCACCACTTGGCTGTTGTGAATTATGTTGCAATGAACATGAGAGTGCAGATAATCTTTTCAAGATAATGATTTTTTGTTTCCTTTGGGTTTCTTTGTTTCCTTTGGGATTGCTGGATCATATGATAGTTCTACTTTTAATTTCTTGAGGAAACTTGTTACTGTTTTCCATAGTAGTTGTATCAGTTTACATTCCCACCAACAGTGTACAAGAGTTTCCTTGCCAGCATTTGCAGTTCTTGTCTTTTTGATACTAGATCTCCTAAGAGTTGTGAGGTGCTCTGTCAGCATCACTAGCCATATATGGTTAACTACATTTAAACTTCTGGGTAGCACTAGTGGTAAAGAGCCTGCTTGCCAATGCAGGAAAGGTAAGAGACGTGAGTTAGATCCCTGGGTCAGGAAGATTTCCTGGAGAAGGGCATGGCAACCCACTCCAGTGTTCTTGCCTGGAGAATCACATGGACAGAGGAGCCTGGTGGGCTACAGTTCATGGGGTCGCAAAGAGTTGGACATGACTGAAGTGACTTAGCACATAAATAAAATTCAAAAATTTCCACTTCTCAGTTGCATTAGCCACACTGCAAGGGCTCAGCAGCCGTACGCACTGAGTGGTTGCCGTGTAGGACATCCCCATCGTGAACAAGTTCATCATCACAGAAGGTTCTAAGGACAGTGCTGATCTAGATAAGTGTGTTTATTGTTTAAGTCATTTAAAATTGGGCACTCTTAATCCTTGCGGTAAGCAATGTGAACTGCTTTTGAAACTGTGCTGTGTATGCGTCAATCACTCAGTGAGTCACAGGTGGGTATGGGAAGAACTGTTTTACCAGTCATTCCTTTAGAGAGCTGAGTCAGGGTCTGTGGGAGGAAGAGGAGCGGAGGCTTAGGGGGCTAGTGAGAGCCTGGTGTGGCCAACCTGAACGATCAGCCTGTGGAGTCCAGAATTTTCCTCGAGTCCGTGAAGAGTCACGAATGGCTTTAAGCTGGGAAAGAAGTCTTATAATGCTGCAGACAGAAAGGGCACAGACTTTGAAATTGTTCATAACAGGGTTCAATGAACTCGGATGAGATTTGAATTACCCTTCAAGCTCAGTGTCTTCAGCTACAAAGTAGGAATGAAAGTAGCTCGTTTAGAGCAGGGGTTCGTATGCTACGGCCCACAGTCCAAACATGCCCGAAGCTTGTTTTTGTACAGCCTGTGCTCCAGCTAAGAGAGGCTGTGTGTGTTTTAATGAGGTTTTTGCTTTAGAATAGGTTTTGATTTATGGGAAAGTTGTGAAGGTGTTACAAGGGGTTTGTATTTACACCACCCAGGTGACTCAGTGGTAAAGAATTCACCAGCCAATGCAGGAGCCGCAGGAGATACAGGTTCAATCCTTGGGTCAGGAAGATCCTCTGGAGGAGGAAATGGCAACCTGCTCCAGTATTCTTGCCTGGGATAATCCCATGGACAGAGGAGCCTGGCAGGCTACAGTCCATGGAGTCGAAAGAGTCAGACACAAATAAGCATGCAGACATAACATACCATAATTTTCCTTTTTATTAACATCCTACATTAGAACAGCACATTTGCAACAACTCATAAACCATTGTTGATGTATCATTATTAAAGTCCATACTTAATTCAAATTTCCTTTTTTTTTTTTTTTTAATTTAATGTGCTTTTTCTGTCCCAGGATCTCTGCATTGCATTTGGTCACCACGTCTCCAGAGGCAACTTTTAGCTATGACACTTCCTCAGACTTCCCTTGTTTCTGATGACTTTGACAGTTTTGAAGGGTACTGGCTAGATACTTCATAGACTGATCCTCTATGGGAATTTTTCTATTGATTGTTTTTTCAAGATCAGACTGGGGTTATAGGTTCTGGAGAGGAAGTCCACTGAGATAGAGTGCCATTGTCCTCATGTCATGTCATGTCTACAAACTACCATTATGGCTTATCACCACTGACATGAACTTGACCACCAGGCTGAAATATGTTCAGCAGGCTTCTTTGCTGCCAAATAACTCTGTGTGGCATACAGTCATTGGTGAAGGTCCCAGTTTCTGAACCCATCACTGTTGTAGGGCGTGGCATTGTCTTGGAACTGGAAAAAGAGCTCCTTACCTCTTCAAACACAGGGAATATACAGTGAGTGGTGGGGTGGGAGAAGCCCCCAAACAAAATTGCAGTGCCCTTACAATGAAGAAAGGTGAGAATGGTACTAGGAGGCTGCCAGAAATGTCCTCTATGTCTACATATAGATAAGGGAGTGATCAGAGTGAGTGGGAAATAGAGGGAGCATTAGGCTGGGAGTTTACAAGCCTGGATTCTTCTCTTAACTCTTGCTGTAACTGATGGAACTGGGTGAGTCATGTCACCTCTCTGGGATGGTGCTTTGTCATTTTTGATATTGAGCAGTTGGAGCAGTTTCAGAGGCTACGTTTTGACTTTCATACATATGATTTGATCCACAGATGTGTTTTTCTTTGTCCTATGAAAGTGAAAGAGTTAGTCGCTCAGTAGTGTCCAACTCTTTGTGACCGCATGGAGTGTATGTAGCCTGCCAGGCTCCTCTGTCCACGGAATTCTCCAGGCAAAAATACTGGATTGGGTAACCATTCCTTTCTCCGGGGGATCTTCCCAACCCAGGGATCAAACCCAGGTCTCCTCCATTACAGGCAGACTCTTTACCATTAGAGCCACCAGGGAAATTGGAGGTTGTGTTATACTGTGTGTGTAAACCAAAATCTGAAAAAATTGATATTGATGATCTTAGGATTTACAAAGCAAAACTAGACCCAGACCTAAAGAATAAACATATGAACACCAAGGGGGAAGGGGGAGAGGGGATGAATTGGGAGATTGGGATTGATATATATGCACTATTGATACTATGTATAAAATAGATAACTAATAAGAAAGGCAATACCAAAGAATGTTCAAGTTTGGAAAACTCAGCAGCAGCCACAGGACTGGAAAAGGTCAGTTTTCATTCCAATCCCAAAGAAAGGCAATGCCAAAGAATGCTCAAACTACCGCACAATTGCTCTCATCTCACACACTAGTAAAGTAATGCTTAAAATTCTCCAAGCCAGGCTTCAGCAATACGTGAACTGTGAACTTCCAGATGTTCAAGCTGGTTTTAGAAAAGGCAGAGGAACCAGAGATCAAATTCCCAACATCCACTGGATCATCGAAAAAGCAAGACAGTTCCAGAAAAACATCTGTTTCTGCTTTATTGACTATGCCAAAGCCTATGACTGTGATCACAATAAACTGTGGAGAATTCTGAAAGAGATGGGAATACCAGACCACCTGACCTGTCTTTTGCGAAATCTGTATGCAGGTCAGGAAGCAACAGTTAGAACTGGACATGGAACAACAGACTGGTTCCAAACAGGAAAAGGAGTACGTCAAGGCTGTATATTGTCACCCCGCTTATTTAACTTATATGCAGAACATCGTGAGAAATGCTGGGCTGGATGAAGTACAAGCTAGAATCAAGATTGCCGGGAGAAATATCAATAACTTCAGATATGCAGATGACACCACCCTTATGGCAGAAAGTGAAGAAGAACTAAAGAGCCTCTTGATGAAAGTGAAAGAAGAGAGTGAAAAGGCTGACTTAAAGCTCAACATTCAAAAAACTAAGATCATGGCATCCAGTCCCATCCTGGCAAATAGATGGGGAAACAATGGAAACAATGACAGACTTTATTTTGGGGGACTCCAAAATCACTGCAGATGGTGACTGCAGCCATGAAATTAAAAGACACTTGCTCCTTGGAAGAAAAGCTATGACCAATCTAGATAGCATATTAAAAAGCAGAGGCATTACTTTGCTGACAAATGTCCATCTAGTCAAAGCAATGTGTTTTCCAGTAGTCATGTGTGGATGTAAAAGTTGGACTCTAAAGAAAGCTGAGTGCTGAAGAATTGATGCTTTTGAACTGTGGTGTTGGAGAAGACTGTTGAGTGTCCCTTGGACTGCAAGGAGATTCAACCAGTCAATCTTAAAGGAAATCAGTCCTGAATATTCATTGGAAAGACCAAAGCTGAAGCTGAAACTCCAATACTTGGGCCACCCGACATGAAGAACTGACTCATTGGAAAAGACCCTGATGCGCTGAAAGATTGAAGGCAGGAGAAGGGGACGACAGAGGATGAGATCGTTGGATGGCATCACCAACTCAATGGACATGAGTTTGAGTAAATTCCAAGAGTTGGTGATGGACAGGGAAGCCTGGCGTGCTGCAGTCCATGGGGTTGCAAAGGGTCGAACAGGAGTGAGCGACTGAACTGAACTGAACTGAATGAGAACCTACTCTAGAGCACAGAGAACTCCACTCATTGCCCTGTGGTGACCTAAATGGGAAGGAAATCCAAAAAAGAGGAGATGTATGTTTACATATAGCTGCTTCATTTTGCTGTATAGCAGAAACTAACACAACATTGTAAAGCAGCTATATCCCAATAAAAATCTCAAAATAAATAAAAAACTGAAAGTAAGGAAAGCCTGTCTCTGTCTCTGTGTCTCTCACATGCACACACCCACACACATATTACCACATGGCAGCAAGTGGCTGAAAGTAAAATGAAGCTTCCCCTTTAAGATAGCTGCACACAATTCCCACCACTCCGTGTCATCCCACTGGTGCTACAAAAGAATGTAAGTTATATCGCTTACAGTCTTATTTGCCCAGTTATGTTTGCTTGCTTTTTGCTTTATTCTCTTTTGTGGATAACCACTTTTATGTAGCCATGCCTTCAAAATAGGTGAACGAGCGTTGTATTGAGTGGGCTGTGTATTTCAAGGAAAATGGGAGCATAATTCCTTGTGTTGTTGTTTAAGGCTATTTGTCTGTGTTTGTTATGCAAAACCACCCGCAGAATTGACTTAGTAACATTATTTTCCTGACCCCTGGGGATATGTTTGGGAACACAAGACTAGATCGATGATTTTAAAAGTTGTTTTTTAAAAAGGTATTATTGTCTTCCAGTGAAATACTACACGGAAGTGTGATATATAAATCCGATGAAAACAAGCAAGATGATCTGATTCAACTTGGTTGAGGTCCTCTGGTCCCTAGCCCCTTTGGCCCCATGTACTCACTACCTGCCACCCCAGTGTTCTCCAAGATCATAGGAGAACACATAAGAATCCCATAGAAGACAGTCTGAAAATCACTGGACTGGATTAATCCATCTTCAAGACTCTTCACCTCCCCATCTATCTAAGAGGTAGATTGACATATATACACTATTGATACTAGGTATAAAATAGATAACTAATGAGAGCCTATTCTGTAGCACAGGGAACTCTACTCAGTGCTCTGTGGTGACCTAAATGGGAAGGAAATCCAAAAAAGAAGATTTTATATGAGCATATATGAGGCTGGTGAATGAGTCAGATATAATTATTAGCTGTGGACCACAGAGACATAATACTCATCCCATAGAATTTTTTTATAGATTACTACAAAATACTGAGTATAGTTCCCTGTGCTATATAGCAGGTCCTTGTTGATTATCCATTTTATATATAGTAGTGTATATCTGTTAATCCCTAACTCTTTATTTATCTCTGCCTACCTCTTTCCCCTTTGCTAACCATAAATCTTTTTCTTTGTCTGTGGGTCTATTTCTGTCTTGTATATAAGTTGATTTGTATCATTTTTTTTAAGACTTCCATATATAAGTGATATCACTTGATATTTGTCTTTCTCCATCTGACTTACTTCACTTGGGATGATGATCTCTGGGAGCATCCATGTTGCTGCAAATGGCATTATTTCATTCTTTTATGGCTGAGTAATATGTCATTGTATAAATATACATCTTTTTTATCCATTCATCTGTTGATGGACATTTAAGTTGCTTATATGTTTTGGCTATTGTGGATAGAGCTGCAATGAACACTGGAGTGAACATATCTTTTTGAATTAGAGTTTTCTCCATATATATATGCCTGACCCCATGGATCTTAAAGGCTAGAAGGAAGACAGAGATTTGAAATACATCTTTCCATCAGGTTCCAATACCAGGATTTATCAGAGCTCCTAGTAGGGAGAACCTGATACTTTCCTGTAGAAGTCAGGGAAGACACCTTGGTATTTAATATCTAAATCAGGGTCGGAAGGGTGGTTAAGAATTACCCAGGTGAAGAGAAGGTGTGTGAAGGCTCAAAAAATGAGAGTAGGCACTTCTTAAGAGCTAAAAAAAAATTGAGTCAGGCCAGAGCATCAATGCACAAGGTCAGGATAAGCATGGATTTCTCTATGACTCAACAATTTTACTCTCAGGTGAAGTATCCAAGAGCAAAAAAAACATGTGCTAAGAAATGTTTTCTACAAGAATGTTTATACCAACTTTATTCATCATAGTCCTCAATATAATAGGATGGCACCAAAAAATAAAAAGGAAACATGCAGCAATATGTCAGAATCTTGTAGGCATACATGTTGAGCCAAAAAAGCCAGACACACCAGAGGACATCGTGTGTGATTCTGTTTATGTGAGACTCCAGATCAGGTAAAACCCATTTATGGTGCTAGAAATCTGAAGAGCAGTTGCCTGTGGGTACAGGGGATGGGGAACGTATTGGGAAGGGACCAGAATGATGTGTCTGAGACACGGAAATAGTCTACATCTTGATTTGAGGGACAGTAACAAAAGAGTTACAGAAGAGTAGCAAAAGAGAAGAAGGTTGGATGGCATCACTGACTCAAAGGACATGAGTTTGAGCAAACTCCAGGAGATGGTGAAGGACAGAGGAGCCTGGCGTGCTGCAGTCCATGGGTCAATAAGAGTCAGGTATGACTTAATGAATGAACAACAACAACAGAAGAGTATACAATTGTCAGAGGTCATCAGACTATACACTTAAGATCTGTGCAATTTATTCTATATAAAATTTTAAAAGCAATAAATTTAAAAAGAAAAAAAAAAAACAAGGTCTTTAAAAAAAGAGTGTCGAAAGGAGAGTGGGTAGATTGAAGATGGAGAGGTGGACAGAGACCAAAAGACTTCTAGGGTGGGGGATAAGGGTGTTTTGTGCCAGGACAGGAAGGAAGCAGTGGTCACGTGTTGATGGGGGAGGATGACCCGGCTGTGGGGGCTTCAGTTGAAGTGAAATTCAGTTAAAGCATCGTCAACCTCAGCTTCTGCATTGCATCAGTAGCTCCATGATTTTGTAATGTAGGCTTTGCTTGGATGAATGTCTATGCTAGTTATTACAGTTTTCTAATCCACAGATTAAAACTTCACCCACAGACGCAGTCTCAGACCAATAGCCCACCAGGTGTTGTCATCTTTCTGTTGGCTTATTTGAAAATCTCCAAATTGCTCAAGGGCATGTCCACAAAATTGAAATCCTTTTACTATTAAACTAGTCCATGTGGAAAATACTCCATGGCCAAATTATCTTTTAATAAGGCGATTTCCTATTTTCCCAAGTCAAAAGACCCTTTAAGAATTTGAAATTCTGATATTGTGGTTTCCTTATATTGGAGCCAAGTGACTCCTGCAGTCTTTCAGAAATGTGACTTCCATGGGGAATTTCAGTTTAACTCATTATAGCATGATCTTTCTTGCAGAGAGGTGGGTGTACATCCCTTCAGGACATAAAGGGTATAATAAACATCAAAATGGTCCTTAGATCAAACTGACTTTTAGGCAGACTACTCAGAATACACACCCACATACACCCACACCCACACCCACACCCACACCCACACCCACACACAGATACAGACAGTGACATTCTATGGAGGAGCAGAGTTTGGAAACCAATGAAGCTGACGGGGGTTTCTCAAACTCTGCACTATTCATAGTTTGGTCTGGATTGTTCTTTGTTGTGGGGATGTCCTGGGTGTTGTAGAGTGTTTACCAGCATCTCTGACTTCTTCCCACTAGATGCTAGTAACATCTAGTTGTGACAAACAAAAGTGTCCCCAGATATTGTTAAATATCCCCAGAGGACAAAAATCATCCTGGGTTGAAGACTATTGAACTAGATCATCCCTCACTCCTTTTCATTTGCACATCTGTCCATTCATTCTCTCACTCATTCAATTCAGTCCATCCATTCGTGTTACAAGCGTTCTCCAAGAACCCATTGTGTGTTGAACACGTCTTCTAGACACTCTCTCCTGACCCATGGTGTCTTGTGATTAGTCTAGGGGTGCGGAGGCAACAAAGTGCTACTAATTATCAAGTATTAAATGTCTTTTTTTTCTTGATTTAGGGTGATCCAAAGTTTTCTTTGCAATAGATAATGTGTACTCAATTTTCCAATTAAAAAAAGCTGGCGAAAGTGCTGATCAGTTTGTGCAAATTATCTCTAACCCTGAGAACAATCCAATGAAGTGGGAACTTTTGTACCTTTCATTTAAAGGTACAGAAACTAAGTCCAAGAGAGTTTAAATAGCTTTCCAAAAGTCCCACAGTTTTTAAGACATGGAGTCAGAGCTTCTGTTCATAATCATCATCCATCCATCCATCCATCCATCCATCCATCTCTTCCTCCCTTCCACCTACCTACCTACCCACAATTAATCCATTAGACCTTCGTTAATTCACAAATTCAGCAAGCATTTATTACGTGCCTGTTACATGCCAGTAAGCTCTTCCCTAGTAGCTTTTCAAGTTTGCTTTGTGAGGAAGGGAGGGGAGCACCATGGCAGCAGATGGGCCAGGAATCTCTCACAATCCTGCATATCATGAACTTCACCAAGGATGCTGTGTCTGTATCTTCTCATGGTAGTGGGTGCAGGGAAGCTACCTTTGAGTCTCAGTTCAGAAGATGAAGGAAAGTATTTAGCTCTGAGTTTTGTGCTTGGGAGGGAGGCTTCCCCTGGGGCGGGTTAACATAGGATCTTTGCTGTTGTCTTCTCATTTGCCCTCCTAGGCTGCTCCTGGCCGATGACTCTGGGCAGTGGATATGATGGAACTGTCAGAGAGACAGCCAAGTATTGCCTCTTGATTCAGGCTCCTGTGGTTAAGAGGTGAATGGTGTTTGGAAATTACTCCATTTGATCCTCACTTTACACTTGACCCAAGTGAGACCCAGGAGGACTGGAAGATGACTTTCCCAAGGTCAGGGGACATAAGTGCTGTGAAAAAGCAAAAGATGGGTTCGCGTAGCTGGAAGGATGTGAGGCACTTTCCCTGGAGTGTGGGACACACTCCATACTTAGTAACTCATTCTTACTCCTAAAAAGCCCTTGTCTCCATTGGCCATCAGTTCAGCTGTGCACTCAGAAGACAAGAGGTGGTACATACATGAAGATATGAGGGACTGGCTTCAGGACAGGCCACTTTACATAACTATTTACCACATGGACATGTTAGTACAACTCACTTAGAGACAACTCACCAGGGCTTCAGCTATGAACTCAGGGCCTGAAGTGCAGAAAGCTTTCCAAACAGGCTAATATGCATGTGAAAAGGCTTTCATGACTCAGATCAAACAGTGACTCACACACTTTTTTCTTTATGTGACTTGTCAGGTGTGCTGCAAATGGATTAACATTAATTCTTCATTAAGCTTAGACACTAGTGATGAGAAACGCTTATGTAATAGAATAAGAACTGCCAGCTGAACAGTTTTTAATGTTCAGTTCAGTTCAGTCACTCAATCGTGTTTGACTTTTTGTGACCTCATGAACCGCAGCACACCAGGCCTCCCTGTCCATCACCAACACCTGGAATTCACCCAAACTCATGTCTATTGAGTCAGTGATGCCATCCAACGATCTCATCCTCTGTCGTCCCCTTCCCCTCTCACCGTCAATCTTTCCCAGCATCAGGGTGTTTTCAAATGAGTCAGCTCTTCACATCAGGTGGCCAAAGTATTGGAGTTTCAGCTTCAACATCAGTCCTTCCAATGAACACCCAGGACAGTTCTCCTTTAGGATGGACTGATTGGATCTCCTTGCAGTTCAAGGGACTCTCAAGAGTCTTCTCCAACACCACAGTTCAAAAGCATTAATTCTTTGGCCCTCAGCTTTCTTTATAGTCCAACTCTCACATCCATACAAGACTACTGGAAAAACCATAGCCTTGACTAGACGGACCTTTGTTGACAAAGTAATGTCTCTGCTTTTTAATATGCTATCTAGGTTGGTCATAACTTTCCTTCAAAGGAGTAAGCATCTTTTAATTTCATGGCTGTAATCACCATCAGCAGTGATTTTTGGAGCCCCCCAAAAATAAAGTCAGCCACTGTTTCCACTGTTTTCCCATCTATTTGCCCTGAAGTGATGGGACCGGATGCCATGATCTTTATTTTCTGAATATTGAACTTTAAGCCAACTTTTTCACTCTCCAACTTTCATTAAGAGGTTCTTTAGTTCTTCTTCACTTTCTCACTAAGGGTTCATCTGCATATCTGAGGTTAGAGGTTGGCTTCTCCCAGCCCAGCATTTCTCATCTGCTTCCATTGCTTTTAAGGCACCAGCTTTTCCTTCACCCCCTTCTGTTTTCAATGTGGAATCATATAATTTGGAGTTCATTGCTAATCCTAAGGTAAACTGAGGTTAAGTTGAAAGTTATTGTACAAGCGTATGGATTGCTTTTCAAGTCCTTATTTTCAGGGTTCAACAGAGTCAACCTTTCTTGAAAGGCTACAGCTATTTGCATCTCCTCTGTAGAGGAAGGGTTATCTCCACGCCATTCCCGCACGGTACCTCCCTTGCAGGCAAGCACCACTTAGCACACAGACAGGACCAGTTTCCAGCTATTTTCTTCCACAGAGTACTCATTCACAGATTCCTAGCTCCATTGCTTTCAAGGCACCAGCTTTTCCTTCAGCCCCTTCTGTTTTGTTTAGGCATATGCACCTAGACTGTACGGTCCTTTTGGGTGACACTCTGTCTTTTATCCTTGTCCATCACTCATTGAACGGTTAAGTTTGCACTCCCCATCCTGTGCCTCTCCTGCGGGGGGCAGTGGTTGAAGAGCATCGGTGAACTCTTCCCAGCTTCCCATGTTCTCATACTAACTCCTTTTTCTCCATGACTCCAAATGAACGTGTTTATATTGAATCAGAATTTCCCAAACTTGCCTGATTATAGACATCACTAGCATGGCTTCTGAAAATAACAGACTTCAGGAC
Organism: Okapia johnstoni; assembly: GCA_024291935.2. Lineage (NCBI taxonomy): Eukaryota > Metazoa > Chordata > Mammalia > Artiodactyla > Giraffidae > Okapia > Okapia johnstoni. The sequence continues at coordinate 87,562,291 of CM044319.1, read as the reverse complement.
CTTCTCCAGTAGAGAATGAGCAACAGACCTCTGTGTTGGGCCTGCCTTGGGCTAAACGCTGGACAGGTCCTAGCAGGTTGATTCAGGTGGATTGTCTGCCAGACACCGTAGTTGGGGAAAGGAAGTATTGAAAGCTTTGGGAAGGAGGTGGGTAGGGGTTACAGGATGTAGAAGGACCAGCCACAGCTTTCTGTGGACTCAGGGCTGGGCCTTTGGGTCAGCTCAGAGTAGGAAGAATTCAGTCTTAGTGTGTGTGTGTTAGTCGCTCAGTTGTGTCTGACTCTTTCGGAACCCATGGACTGGGACCTGCCAGGCTCCTCTGTGCATGGATTCTCCAGGCAAGAATACTGGAATGGGTTGCCCTTTCCTTCTCTAGGGGAACTTCCTGACCCAGGGATCAAACCAACCTGGGTCTCCTGCATTGCAGGCAGATTCTTTACCATCTGAGCCACCAGGGAAGCCCACAGCCTTGGGGGAGAAGGTAATACACCAGATGACCACTGGTTATTTCTGCTCCAGCCCTGATTGTTATCATTAAACTCTACTCATCATTTTGGTCATTGCCATACAATCAGCACAGGAATTCGTGCTGAGCAATTCACCCTCAGCGGCTGGGGCTCTCCGTACACTGTCAAAGGTCCTCTCTCACTGGAAGTGAACTTGCAAGTGGCCCAGGCGAGGCTTGAGAAGATGGAGACATTTGTTCAGTACAGTTGTACATTTGAATCTAGTTGTGATAGAAAGTAACTCTGATCTCCCAGGTTCTGAAAATCTCAGCATTTTAATCTATAAATTGTACCTTTAATTTATGTGCCTGAAAAAATAGATCTTTCTGTTCAAAATGCTCTCAGACTGAAAGAGCTAATCTCAGATCCCACCACGCCAAGGCAAAGGATCTAGGGAAGTCGACAGAAGCAAGGCTGGTTATGTTGGGTTTGTTTTTTTTTTAATCAGATTTGAGGGTACAACTCAGTGATTATAACAGACTGCTCAGTCTGTGGATGTGAGGATTGAGTTGGGGGGGGGGTGTCTGGCCATCAGGTGTGCTGCAAACTCCATTCTACTTGGCTTCTCTGAGCCTTGCAACAGGAGTGGGTCATTTGTAAGCTACTTATTAAACAAAAGTTGCTAGAAGCCATTGCTCTACTATATTGCTTTTTTTTTAATTAAGTGAAAGATTCTTTAAATTCTATAATGCTTTGCAATATTGAAGTTTCATAAGCATGATTTCATATAGTCCCATAATAACCCCTTTTTGCCCCTTTTCCAATATTGTCCTTCCCCCTTTATTCTCCCCACTGGTAACCACTAATTTGTTCTTTGTATCTGGTGGGTCTGCTTCTTTTTGTTTTATTCACTAGTTTGCTCTATTTTTTAGATTTTATATGTAAGTGATACCATACAGTATTTGTCTTTCTCTGCCTGACTGATTTCACTTTAGCATAATGCACTCCAAGTCCATCTATGTTGCAGCAAATGGCACAATTTGTTCTTTTTCATGGCTGAGTAATATTCCATGCGTATATATGTGGTCTATGCTCAGTTGTGTCTGTCTCTTTGAGACCCCATGGATTTTAGCCCACCAGGCTCTTCTGTCCATGGAGTTTTCAAAGCAAGAATACTAGAGTAGGTTGTCATTTCCTACTCCAGGGGATCTTCCTGACCCAGAGATCTAATTTGAGTCTCTTGCTTCTCCTGCATTGATTGGCAGATTCTTTACCACTAGCAGCACCTGGGAGGCCCCGCTATGTGTATATATCCCATGTCTTCTTTATACATTCATCTGTTGATGGACACTTAGGTTGCTTCCATATCTTGGCAGTTTTAAATATGCTGCTGTGAACATTGACTTCCATCTTGCTTTTGCTCCACACTTTTGTTCTTAGATTTGGGAGCATATTTCCTCCTTCGTAAATGATGAAAACTAGGCATGTGGTGTGTCCTCAGAAATATCCCATGCATTCAGAGGTGTTGCCAGAGAATGCCCCAAACTAAAGGTGACTTTGTGGGGAGGTAATTTTCCAAGCTAGTCAGTGAACTCTGTGTGTGATAGGTGTGCTGAGTCGCCTCAGTCATTTCCGACTCTGCGACCCCATGGAATACAATCCGCCAGGCTCCTCCGTTCACAGGATTCCCAGGCAAGAATATTGGAATGGGTTGCCATTTCCTTCTCCAGGGGATCTTCCTGACTCAGGGATCGAACCCAGGTCTCGTGTCTCCTGCATTGGCAGGTGTGTTCTTTACCACTAGTGCCACCTGGGAAGCAGGTGAGTTCTGACTTACCCAAATACCCAGCTTCTCTAGGGAGCTGAACTTTTCTCTGATTCATATTATTAAGTTACACTGAGGTATGTAAAAGCCCTTCTATCTCCAAGTCCATATGTACAGACCCTTCACCATGTGCAGAGCTTGAAATTTGTCTGAAGGTCCTTGATAAGGACTTTGGTCCTGAGTTATCCTCTATGTCCACACCCTTCTGCTGGGCAGTCCATCTGTTCCCCAAAGGGAAACTTAACAGCTCTTGGTCCATACAAGTCCCCTCTGCTTGGCCTACCTGAAGTTGCAAGATTTTCCCCATGTGATTTCCACCGTGGTAACAATGCAGGCATTTTGATCCACTGTGGACACAGCATCCTGTTTTGAGGTTTTGTAGAGTGTGTAGAGCAGCTTCCCTTGTGGCTCAGCTGGTAAAGAATCTGCCTGCAATGTAGGACACCTGGGTTTGATCCCTGGGTTGGGAAGATCCCCTGGAGAATGGAAAGGCTACCCATTCCAGTATTCTGGCCTGGAGAATTCCAAGGACTGTCTAGTTCATGGGGTCACAAAGAGTCGGACATGACTGAATGACTTTCACTTTCAGAGTGCATAGAATGCAGAAGCTACTACTGGGCCACTTCCTCTTCTTTAGGGTATTTAATTTCGTTCATCAAGGAGAGGTCATGGTGGTTGTCCCTATGGACTGTCACTCCCCTGCTGTGTGGTCCAGGGCTGGGCAAATCGCCTCCCTGATTCTTAGAGTCCTTCCAGATCCTTGGGTTCTAGGATCTGTTTTCCACTTATTGTCTCAAATATCCAGAAATTCCCTTCCCATCTCCAGTTGATGTACAAATGCTTGAAAAGAATTGCTTTCAATGGATATGTTTTTCAAATTGATGTGTATTTCAACTGTTAGGTGGGTTTTCAAAAAGATGCAGAAGGTTTCATGGTTTACACAAATACATCATCATTTCCTTCTTGCCTTCTTCCCTTGTCTGTCTTCTCAAACATCCTTAAAGCACCAATAATACTCTTTTTCTATAAAAAGCTTAGAAAAAGTCAATATGAAAAGTCCTAAAAGTTCACTAAGGTACTGGGGAAAGAACATGGATGATTTACAGAAGAAATACAGATGTATAACAGAGAAAGGAATTCCAATTCACTTGTAATGGAATAGCTAACACAAGCTAAATAACAATGAAGTGCCGCTTTCCTCTTATAAAAATAGCTGAGTACAAAGTACAATGGGGACATCACAGGAGTTATAAAGTGCATCCTTTCCTACATGTGAAGAGCAGCACAACTCTGAAACTGTCTTGGGAAGGGCCACCGCCTGATGGAGGGGCCTGCAAGGGGAGGACGGGGCTTTCGGAAACTTTCTGTGGAGTTTGGTTTAGTTGGCATGTGGCCAAAACGGAGGATGGTACATCATTCAGCCAGATTGAAGAATATTGACGGGAGGAAGGCATTAGACACTCCTTGGCCCCCGAAAGAAAAAAGCCACCCTAGAGCACACTCCAGCCAGGTATGATGTCTGCAGAGAGACCAGAGGATAGGGAGGGTACATTTGGTGTTAGGGAGACAGATGGAGTGGAGGGACTGGAAGGGTAGGTGTGCGGAGGGTTAGTCCATTACTCTCCCAGGCTTTAATTCAGCGTGTGCATATGTCTGTGCAGTGCATGTATACTTGAAGAACACAACTGGAATCCCAGCCACACCTGGCTTTTAATTTGTTTTACTATTTTCTTTTACAAAATAATATCAGTTTATTCAACCAAAAAGTTCACTTGATTTTTCTGACTTGTTTATATAATATTGATATTTACCTATTTACATACTATTGTAAATAGTAAAAAACTATTTACAACTGTTTTATAGTAAAAAAAACAAAAAACAAAAAACAAAGCATTTCCTTTGTTCTAATCAACATTCCTGCACTTTTGTAATTGGAAAATGAGAACGGTCACATTTCTCATATAATATTCTCCTATATTTTGAGCAGAATTCTAGGTTAAAATTCTAAGCTTTCTGTTTCTAACCTTCGCTGAATAACTGCCACTGAATTAGTTATCTTTCTTTAGACAACTATGAAACTAAACAAAATAGATGAGGCATCAGATTCATTCACATTTTTTGGAATAGTTTTTTTTTTTTTAACTTTTTATTTTATATTGGAGTATAGTCAATTAACGGGCTTCCCCAGTGGCTCAGCAGTAAAGAATCTGCCTGCAAGGCAGGAGACTCAGGTTCAATTTCTGGGTTGGGACTATCCCCTGAGAAGGACATGGCAACCCACTCCAATATTCTTACCTGGAGAATCCCATGGACAGAGGAGCCTGGTAGGCTACAGTCCATAGGGGTCACAAAGAGTCAGACATGACTGAAGCGGCTTAGCATGCAAGCAAGCACCACACTGTATATTAGATCCTCAGAACTCCTTCATCTTATGACTCAAAGTCTATTTACCCTTCCATCCACATCCCCTTTTGCCACTCCGGCCCCAGCAGCACATCCTTGCCACCCTGCCCCAGCTGCACACACACAGTTTGTGGGTCAGGAAGATACCATAGAGAGTTTATCTTCTCTCTGTCTGCTGAAATCGCCCAGGGCTGGCTGGAACTCCTGGCTGGCGAGGCGGCCGTTCACTCCCAAGGCAGAAGAAAGCCAGCCTTCTTGCCACTTCCTTCCTGTGTGCTCTTCCGAAAATCCTCATCATCACTTTTTTTTTCCCTCGCCCACACATTGCTTGTCTTGGATTTGGGGTCTGTTTGAATGGGAGTTGGCCTTGGATTAACTAACTCCATGAACATTAGAACGGAGCTCCTTGTTTTCCACGGGTACCATTTGTAGGTTAGAAATCAAAGAGAGTAGCTGAATAGGAAAACCTGTGCTGGGAAGGACCATCTGCTTGTGGAACCCTGAGCCTGGGTTATAGGGCGTTAGCACTTTTACAGCCTGCGCAGCTCCCAGGAAGCAGTCTCTGTAGTAAGTCCTTAGTTAACACATCACAGGTGTGTCTTGAGGTTTTGAGCCCTGAGAGGTCAGACTTAGTGGATGACATCCTGAGACCCTTCCTGCATGTCTAGGGCTGAAATCCAGCCACCAACAGGCAGCTGCTGACCAAGGATCCTCCAGGGCCACCTGTCAGCATTTCAGCTGGCATGCAGACCTCTTGACCCAGGATGAAGGCAAACCAGGTCCTAAGGCGAGTCTTTCTTTTCTCATCATTTTGGTGTCTGCTGTGTAGACTGGGATACAGGCGTTTTGTTTCCGGCTGGTTTGTGTGAATTTTAACTCCCGAGGGATTTTTGCAGAAGTGGCTACGGTTTCATAGCTTCCTGATCACTAGTTAGAGGGAAAGCAGAGGGAAAGCAGCTAGAAGGGAAAAGGGGGAGAGGGGGTTGCTGCAGCAGGGACCCATCTATCGTTCGGAAGATGCCAAGCTTCTCATGGCCCCGAGTGAAGGAAATTGGTGTTTATGGAAAGGGACTTGCTATTACTGGGAGCATTTAAGCTTTTGTCAGGGTCTCGTCAAGGGCTCCTGTTTATCCTGTGTATATATGTGTGTAGAGCCAGATGAAAGAATGTTCTGGAAAACCTTGAGCTGCACACAGCCGAGCTTTAGCAACTGGGCATACCTACCACCTACTTCACTTGCTTTTAATAAATAACATCTTATTTCACACTTCAAATTGACAACAGAAGTCATGAGTGTCAGGCCCAGGGCCCTGACGAGCCAAACGATGTCACTTGCCTGTCTCCAGGTGGATCCTGTCTGAAAACTGGACAAATTTGGGATTGAGGGTTGCCAGTCAGTGCACAGAACTTGGCACCTTGACCTGGAAGGGAATTCTTACAGTCAGAGACTTTCCTTAAAGCTCAGCTCTCAAACTTGGCTGCACTAGGGTGGCCAGATAAAACTCATGATGCCCAGTCAAATCTGAATTTAGAACAATACATCTTTAGTATAAGTATGTCTTATGTAGTATTTGGGATATACTTATGCTAAAAATTTTATTAGTTACGTGAAATTCAAATTTAACTAAGCCTCCTGTACTTTTATTTGTTAGATCTGGTAACCATAGACACAATATGGAATCAAATGAGAATTTTAGGAAATATTAAAGTCCGGTGTTGTTGTTATTGTTTAGTCACTAAGTCCTGTGTGATTTTGTGATCCCATGGACTGTAGCCCGCCAGGCTTCTCTGTCTATTGCATTTCCCTGGCAAGAATACTGGAATGGATTGCCATTTCCTTCTCCAGGGGATCTTCCCCACGCAGGGATTGAACTCGCATCTCCTGCATGGGCAGGCGGATTCTTTACCATCTGAGCCACCTGGGAAGTTTTTTATTACATTTACCAGGGCCAAATTTACTAGACTCTTTGTAGCTCCATCATCACCTGGAGCTGGTTGCAATGCAGGATCTCAGGCCCTGCCCTAAACAAACCTTCCAGTTGGCATCTGTTATTGAACAAGATCCTCAGGTATTTCGAATGTACATTCAGTTTTGAGAAGCACTGCTTTTGACCACCTTGGGTTGCTCCAAGCGTCACAATTACTATGTATTATTCTTGCAGCACACGAATGAAATTAACCTTTTTGGAAAAGGCATTTCTAAGATGCATTATCCATAGACTGTTGTAACCGTTATTTTAATCCATGTAAATTTCTAGTGCCTGTGCCATTTCTCTGCACAATGTGAAGTCAGCCGTATATACTTTGGGTCCAGCAGTTTCTTTGAGCCACGCTGGTCTCAGCTCTCACATCAGCCCGTCTGGGACGGCACATCCCTCCCAGTCTTTCCCCACGGGATCCGTGCTGTGTGTAGCTGCAGATTTATGCTTGTCACTCAGAGCTGCGGTGCCTGGGTCCTGTGGCACCAATGCCTGACTGGAGTAGAGTCAGCCCTTTGGTGAGCTGCCTGTATTTGCTGAGCGGTAGAAAAGCTTTGCAGAGTTTGGTCTGGTCAGTGAGGAAACTGGCTAGACCAGGGCAATGCTATGGTTTACTGAACTGTAAATAATGTTGAACAGATCCCTTCTTCTGGCTGTTTCCAAAAGAGTCTGTTACAGCCTGCTCGGTGCCTGGAGCGGGGAGTTGAAAATGTGTGCCTCCATTTTCAGTGGAGGACCTAGCAAAGCTCTGTTGGTTTTGCTAATAGGATAAACAGTTCTCCTCTGACTGGCAGACTGGAAGCAGCCCCAGTGGACTCTTTCCCTGGACGTTTCAATACCTTATAACCCATCTGATGGGAGAGGTAGAGAATGGTAGAGAGAAAGTCGCAGTGTGGGGTCAGGAAATCTGCAAGCCTGAATCTCTGGCATGAACCTTGCTTTTCAGAACAGAAGAGGGGTCTCCAAACAGTGTAATGGCCTGTCACAAAGGATCCCATGGCTGTACCCTTTGAGTCTCCTGTCCCCATAGCTCCCCTGCCAGAGCCAACTCCAGACTTACCCCAGGGGCTCATATGATTCCCTGATCCCAGGGAAAAATGGTGCAAAGGAAGACACTGGAGTTTACATGAACGATACCAGCTAATAGGGTTACATTGTGCCCGTGTCTAATTAGCAGAATGAAGGATTAAATCTTTGCCTCCACTGGGAGAGAAACCGTGGCCCCAGATGACCCAGCCTGGCTGCTCCTGCTGGTTTGACAAAGATGAATGGGAGAACAAGTTCTGCTTTTGATGAGACCCAATGAGGTGATGTCTGCATTTTACCAAAGGTCACATGCAAACACGGCACGCTTGCCAGACACCAGAGTGTAAACAGAACAGCGGAAGAAACACAAATCCCAGGAATGACCAGTCACTCAGGACACTTGGAAAACTGAATGGACCCCCACATGGAGGGCCACTGGTCTCTCTGAGTCTGCAGTGTTTATTTTTATCCCACGGTTTACGATCTGAATGTTCTTCTTTTAAACCTAACTGCTCTTTTAATATAAATAAGTTGTATACCGCCCCCCACCCGGCCCCACCCCTGCACCTTCACAAAATAAACATCTGTTGTCCTCTGGTTTATTGCCCGGGAATGAGCCATGCTTTTTAAAGCATGAAAGGAAAACTAATGAAGGGAATCTTATTGTAGGAATCAAGGGTCTGTGCAGAGGACAGAGGCACTAAAATGGAGAAGGTGCATTGGGGGCATCTTCAAGTCCTCGCTTCTTGTGAGTACCTGAGGGGGTTTTATTAGGACAGTGAGTTGCTGAGCTAAATCTGGAAAAGACTGCCGGTAAAATCAATTCAGCATCATTCATTACAAATCAGTTCCCCAGACACCAGGCTGTTTCCAAGTCTATTCACGAGCTGTCCCCGACCCCCAGAACACGCTGAGCCTACTTCTCATCACTTTCGCCTCAATCTGGCCACCTCTGTCTGAAAGGTTCACATAATTCTCATAATACTTGGCTCCCAGCCAGCATGAATCTCAACAAGGAGTCAGATTTAAAGAAAAAGTAGCCCATCAGAAAATAAGATCATGATGGGGACTTGCCTGGTGGTCCAGTTGTTAACACTTTGCATTTCTGTTGGAGGGGGCGAGGGTTCAATCCCTGGACAGACAACTAAGATCCCACTTGTCACTCAGCCAAAATGCAAAATTTGTTGTTCAGTCGTTCAGTCATGTCTGACTGTTTGCGACCCCATGGACTGCAACACGCCAGGCTTCCCTGTCCTTCACCATCTCCTGGAGCTTGCTCAAATTCACGTTCATCGAGTTGGTGATGCCATCCAATCATCTAGTCCTCTGTTGTCCCCTTCTCCTCCTTCCTTCAATGCTTCTCAGCATCAGGGTCTTTTCCATTTCTTCGCATCAGGTAGCCAAAGTATTGGAGGTTCAGCTTCAGCATCAGTCCTTCCAATGAATATTCAGGACTAATTTCCTTTAGGACTGACACTTGTGATCTCTTTGCAGTCCAAGGGACTCTCAAGAACCTTCGCCAACATCACAGGTGTATTTATTTATTTTACATTTTGACAGTATGAAAAGACAAAATGTAAAATAAATAAATACTGTTTTGAAAAATAAATAAATGAGGCCAGGTCCCTGGGTATTGTTTGCTAAAAAAAAAAAAAAAAAAGGGAGGAGAATAAGAAAACAAGATCATGAAAGGCAATCATAATCTTTGGGATAGCCCATACCTAAAGCTGGGTGTGACAGGGGTAGGGGTGGGGATTTGGACAAAGACATAGCAAGGTTCCCTTTAAAATTCCCTCTTGGTACTCTTGTCCCTCTCAGTATCTTTCACTTGGATTTCATCTCTTCTTTCTCACACCCATCTCCCAATAAAAGCATTCCCCAAACTTGGCCTGATAATCCCTTGACTTTGTAGTTTCACAGTTCTCAGTCTAGCGAAAAGCCTGCCCAGGTTTCTGTCTCCACTTTCCCATTTGTAGCTGTGTGCTCCTGGGTAAGTTACTTAGTCTATTTCCACATTTATAAAATAGAGACAAAGTTGAGATAAGGTAATACAAGTAAAGCACTAAGAACTATGCCTGACTCGTAAAAAGTACTAGATAGTTGTTTACTGTGTTTTTGTTGTTATATTCTTATTATTGATTTGACCTTCCCCCAATCCACATTTTTCAATAGTTAATAGTGCCTCCCTTCCCAAAGGTGGCACAGACGGTAAAAGCCTCTGCCTACAAGGCGGGAGACTCAGGTTCGATCCCTGGGCTGGGAAGATCCCCTGGAGAAGGAAAAGTACTCTTGCCTGGAAAATCCGATGGACGGAAGAGCCTGATAGGCTACAGTCCATGGGGTTGCAAAGAGTTGGGCTCGACTGAGTGACTTCACTTTCACTTTTCTTTTCTTTCCCAAAGTGATTAATAGTGCCTTCCTTCCCAAAGTGAAATTCCTCAGCTACCCTCTCTTTCTATTTTCCACCTACCCAGTCCCCTAGATCTTCCCACTAGAGCAGGGTGGGATGGGGAGGAGGAGAGAAAACAGATCCTCATGAAGCAGTACTTTTTTGCTGATATATCTGCATGCTTGATTCCTATTCATCCCTCAAAACCCAGGCATTCAAAACCCATCCCTGTGACACCTTTTAATCTTCTTTCCCTTTCCTGAGCCACAGCTGTACCTCTTTCTACTGCTGCACATGGCACCCTCAGTCAGCATCATTTGCTTGTCTTTCTCTCTGCATCATGAAACCATGAACTCCTTCAGAGTTCATCTCTCTTTCTCTCCCTAGCACAGTATTCAACACACAGAGGGAGCTCAGTAAAGTTGGTTGAAGACAATTGAAGGAGACCTTCTATTGCTTTAGCTTCCCTGATAGCTCAGTTGGTAAAGAATCCGCCTGCAATGCAGGAGACCCCAGTTTGATTCCTGAGTCAGGAAGATACGCTGGACAAGGGATAGGCTACCCACTCCAGTATTCTTGGGCTTTCCTTGTGGTTCAGCTGGTAAAGAATCCACCTGCAAAGTGGGAGATCTGGGTTCGATCCCTGGATTGGACGATCCCCTGGCGAAGGGAAGGGCTACCCACTCCAGTTTTCTAGCCTGGGGGATTCCATGGACTCTATAGTCCCTGGGGTCACAAGAGTGGGATGTGACTGAGGGACTTTCACTTTCCATTGCTTTGGGGGAAGGCAGTGGAGTTGTGAACTTTTAGGGGCTGCAGAGAATGGTGCCAAAGAAGCATACAGGTTGTATTTCCACCCATCCCAAGGTGCAGATTTCATGGTATCACTTCCTAAGGGGATAAAGCTGTCCTAGAGACACTTCACGCATGCATGCTAAGTCGCTTCATTCATGCCCGACTCTTTGAGACCCTGGGGACTGTAGTCCACCAGGCTCCTCTCTCTATAAGATTTTCCAGGCAAGAATACTGGAGTGGGTTGGCATGCCCTCCTCCAGGGTATCTTCCCAACCCAAGGATCGTACCTGCATCTCTTATGTCTCCTGCATTGGCAGGCGGGTTCTTTACCACTAGTGCTACCTGGGAAGCCCTAAAGATGTTTCACCCTCACTAATTATGCTCTGAAGGGCTCCTCTTCAGAGGAGCACATGAGATTAGTGAGTGTTATTGACAGTAAATATGGTAATTATCTAATGACATTCATGAGTGTCTGAAACACTTGGCACAGAGCCTGAGGGAACATGATACCCATTTCCCATTTACTTCTTGAAATGAATCTGACTTATTTAAAAGTAATAACAGACCGAGCACTACCAGCAAAAAACTGCTAGTTGAGTAAACGCTTAGTCTCCACTACTGTCCCTCTGAGACTATGTGTACCGAGGTTTCCCACCCTATGTATAGGCCAAAAAGTTCCTCTCTGACTGAATTTTCCTTTTAAGAAGATTGAAATTAGAGGAAAAGAGAGATCTCTTGCTGGTTAGAGAACCAAGTTTTCCATAAAGATAGAGTTAGGGACTTCCCTGACAGTACAGTGGTTAAGTCCCAACACAGGGGTTTCAGATTCGATCCCTGGTTGGGGAAATAAGATCCCACAAGCCATATGACATGGCCAAAGAAAAAAAGAAAGAAAGACATTAATACAACCAGGTACATGCCTGTGTAGGAGCTACAGTTGATGCGGGCACTTGTGTTCCCCACTGGCTCCAAAAATCACTGCAGATAGTGACTGTAGCTATGAAATTAAAAGACACTCCTTGGAAGGAAAGTTATGACTAATCCAGACAGCATATTAAAAAGCAGAGACATTACTTTACCAACAAAGGTCCATCTCGTCAAAGCTATGGTTTTTCCAGTAGTCATGTATGGATGTGAGAGTTGGACTATAAAGAAAGCTGAGCACCGAAGAATTGACGCTTTTGAAGTGTGGTGTTGGAGAAGACTCTTGAGAGTCCCTTAGACTGCAAGGAGATCCAACCAGTCCATCCTAAAAGAGATCAGTCCTGAGTGTTCATTGGAAGGACTGATGTTGAAGCTGAAACTCCAATACTTTGGCCACCTGATGCGAAGAGCTGACTTATTTGAAAAGACCCTGATGCTGGGAAAGATTGAGGGCAGGAGGAGAAGGGGACGGCAGAGGGTGAGATAGCTGGATGGCATCACCAACTCAATGGACACGAGTTTGGGTGGACTCTGGGAGTTGGTGATGGACAGGGAGGCCTAGCGTGCTGCAATTCACGGGGTCACAAAGAGTCAGACATGACTGAGTGACTGGACTGAACTGAACTGAACTTAACCACTCTTGTCTCAGGAGAAGAAAATGCCTAGAGGACAGACACATAGGAGGTGCCAGAAAGATGGTCATGACGACCCAGTGGACAGGTGAGCATGCCTCCTCTTTCCACATCAAGGACAAGAATGGCAGAAGTAAGTCAGGAAGAAAAACACCAATACAGTATACTAACGCATATATATGGAATTTAGAAAGACGGTAACGATGACCCTATATGCGAGACAGCAAAAGAGACACAGGTGTAAAGAACAGACTTTTGGACTCTGTGGGAGAAGGCGAGGGTGGGATGACGTGAGAATAGCATTGACATATATATGGAATTTGAAAGATGGCAACGATAACCCTATATGCGAGACAGAATAAGAGACACAGATGCATAGAACAGTCTTATGGACTCGGAGGGAGAAGGTGAGAGTGGGACGTTCTGGGACAATAGCATTGAAACATGTATATTATCATATGTGAAACAGAGCACCATTCCATGTTCGATGCATGAGACAAATGCTCAGGGCTGGGGCAATGGGATGACCCAGAGGGATGGGATGGGGAGGGAGGTGGAGGGGGGTTCAGGATGGGGAACACATGTAAACCCATGGCTGATTCATGTCAATGTATGGCAAAAACCACCACAATATTGTAAAGTAATTAGCCCCCAACTAAAATAAATAAATTTATTAAAAATAAAAAAAAGAGAATAGCATTGAAACATGTATATTACCATATGTGAAATGGATCACCAGTCCAGGTTCGATGCATGAAATAGGGTGCTCAGGGCTGGTGCACTAGGATGACCCTGAGGGATGGGTTGGGGAGGGAGGTGGGAGGGGGGTTCAGGATGGGGGACACGTGTACACCCATGGCTGATTCATGTGACTGTATAGCAAAAACCGCTACAACATTGTAAAGTAATTAGCCTCCAATTAAAATAAATAAATTAATATAAAAAATAAAAATAAAGAATGGCAGAAGTGCTTCAGGTGCTGGGAGAGGCTTCCTACTAAGATGGACCCCTGGGCCAGAGCCGGCCCCCACAGAGGACAGGAAATGGACCTCCCTTGCAGAGGGATCTCTACCTGTGTGGTCTCGCGGAAAAAATGGAAACACAAGCTCTTGAGAGCGAGGCCATAATTCTCATGGACTCAAGTGTGAAAAGTGCAACCCTTTCTTCTCCAGGGCTCAGTACAAAAATGCCACATGAGTTTTTCAGAATCAAATTTAGTCTCACTTAGGTCTCAGCTTTCTTCATTCATGACACACAGAAAACCAGGACTTAACACGTGACACTAGTAACCAGGCCTCTGCCCCGGGTCCCTCCTCACGGGCCAGAACAGGACAGAGGCTCTCAGCAAAGCTCCCATGGGGAAGTTCCAAGTGCCCACACAGCAACTGTGCCATGCGAGCCTGGGATCATCAGCCCCAGAAAAGCTTCCAAAAGCTGAAGTGAAAGGGTTCCTCCTTTCCAGGACTCATGTTTGGAGTTCAAAAGCCAAGAAGGAAGTGAAACCGCAGAACCATCTGTAAGTGAAGAAAATAAAGAAATGAGGAAGGCAGGAGGAGGAAGCATCGAAACTTACCCTGATCTGGCGGCTGATGGCGGTTACATAGATTCACGACAGGATCAGTGAAGGGAAGTCCTAGTTGTGTTAAGAACCAAAAGGTTATTTCAACAAGCATTTGTGGAATGACTCCTCTGTGCCAAGTCCTCTGCAAGGTACTGAGAATAGAGAGACTCACTAGACCTCAAGTTCACTACTTAGTCCTAGAAACTGTCTCCGACGTGCCCAGTACATTCAGAGCAGTAGATTCAACCCCTGGCATCTATACGAGTCCCAGGAGCTTTAGAAACAAAGAGTGATCTCATAGCTCATGGAGTCAATGAAGGTGCAGCTCGCAAGACAGCGGTACCTTGAAATTTAAATAAAATAGATGCCAGTCTCCTAGCTCATGATTAGGGAACAGTCAGCACCTTCTCCAAAGTTTCCATCAATTTCCAGACTCTTGTGGGTTCATGGTTCCTTCTGACTCCTGAGAACCTGAAAGATATCAAACTTGAGAGACACTGTGTGTCTCACTTTCTACAGCTCTTCTTTTCTCTGCTCCACTCTGACCTAGATATGGAACTCACCCTTTTTCTACAAAAGTATTTCACATGTGCTGGGGGGAGTATTAAAAAACAACAACAATGGTTCAGAGATGGACACAGAAGAACAGGAATGATACTACCAGGCAGAAGGGACATTGCCTGTAAAATTCTCATGTGTGGTACACACATCAGCTCTCTCCATAAAGCAAATGCAGGTACAATAGATTTTAATGAAGGTATGCAGTCCTGGGTTTTACACTTAAATGATTCATAAAGTAATATTGAGGAGCTTCCCTGGTGGCTCAGCAGTAAAGAATCTGCCTGCAATGCAAGAGATGTGAGTTCGATCTCTGGGTGGGGAATGTCCTCTGGAGAAGGAAACGTCAACCCACTCCAGTATTCTTGCCTGGAAAATTCCATGGACAGAGGAGCCTGGTGGGCTACAGTTCATAGGGTTGCAAAAGAGTTGGACACGACTTAGTGACTAAGGGCTTTCCTGGTGGCTCAGATGGTAAAGAGTCTGCCCGCAGATCTGAGTTCGATCCCTGGCCCCGAAAGATCCCCTGGAGAAGGAAATGGCAACCCGCTCCAGTATTCTTGCCTGGAAAATCCCATGAACGGAGGAGCCTGATGGGCTGCAGTCCATAGGATCACAAAGAGTCAGACATGACAGAGTGACTTCACTCAGTCTTCAATCTGGTGAATAAAGAACAACAATGCAATATTATACTGTCCTGTCATTAGAGGACTTTCAGCCATCTCATCATGGGGATTCCTCACTGGCCATCCTTCTAGAAGTTCCCAGCCCAACACTCTTTATAATTTAATGCCCATCTCTTTTTTTTTTTAATAGAAATCAATTTGAATGACATACACTATCTGTATACAGTGAAGATACACCCATTTTTAGAGTACAGTTTGATGAATTTTAACAAAGTTTGAACCCTTTCAACCAATTCAATCAAGATGTAGAATGTAGCCATCATCCATAAAGTTTCCTTATTCTCTTTCTTAGTCAGTATCGCCCCAGCTCTCTTTCCAGGCACTCACTGATCTGCATTGGGTCATTTCTATACTGTACGAATGGGATCTTACTGGATATATTCTTTTGCGCCTATGAATCTATTCATGAGATGTAATTTCATTGAACAGATGTACTATAATTTGTATACCCATTCACTTACTAATGGACATTTGAGTTTTTCTCCATTTTGACTATTCCAAACGATGCTATAATTGTATGTGTGTAGGACTTTATGTGGAAATACATTTTTATTTCTCTTGAGTAAAAACTTAGAAGTGAAATTGTTGAACTCTGTGGTGTGTATTTAACCTTATGAGAAACTGAAAAAATTGTTTTCCAAAGAAGTTGCACAATTTTGCATTCCCACAAGAAATGCTGAGGAGTTCCAGTTGTTCTATATCCTTTCCAAAATTTGGTGTCGCTAGTTCTTTTAATTGTAGTCATTCTATTGGATATACAACTGTGGTATCTCATTACTATTTTAATTTGGCTAATGACATTGAGCATCTTTTCCTATTTCTTGGTCATTTGTATGTATTATGATTTGTGACATGTCTGATCAAATCTTTTGTCTGTTTTAAAAATTGAGTTGCTTAACTTTTTATTATTATATGTAGAATTTCTTTATATATATATATCCTGGGCACAAGTACTTTGTTACTTATATGTTTTTCAGATATTTCTCCCAATCTATGATCCACCTTTTAATTTTCTTCATGCTGTTTTTTGAAGAGCAGAGTTTTTATTTTTGATGTAGTTCAGTATACATTTTTTCTTTTATGATTTTTATGCTCTGTGTCTTATGTAAGAAATACTTGTCTACTCCCAAATCATGAAGATTTTTTCTTGTGTTTCTTTGCAGATATTTTTATAGATTAGCTTTTACATCTAGGTCTAGAATTTTATAATTGGGTTAACTTTCACAAATGGTGTGAAGTGAGAGTTAATCTTTATTAATTTTAATAAATGGATATACAGTTCCAATTGTTGGAAAGGAAATTCTTTTGAAGGGCTTGATATCTTTGTCAAAAATCAGTTAACCATATGTGAGTGAATTTTCTTTCTGATTTCATTCTGTTTCATTGTTCTATATGTCCATCCATACATCAATATCACATTATCTTTTTATAATGTGGAATCAGATAGTGTAGATTCTACAACTCTGTCTTTTTCTTGCAATATTGTTATGAATGTCATGTGATGAATGCCGTTCTAGGTCCTTTTATTTTCAGATACATTTTAGAATCAACTTGCAATTTTCAAAAAAATAAAAAAGTTGTGGGAGTTTGATTGAGATTGCATTAAATATGTAAGTCAATTTCAGGAGACATGGTTTCTCAACAATACTGATCATTAACAAAATGGTATGTTAATGAAATTTCAAATATATAAACATAGAGTATCTCTCTACTTTTTAACAGTCTTCTTTAATTCTCTAAGCATTTTAGGTAGTTTTCAGAGTATAGAACTTCTACATATTTTATTAAATTTGTCTGTGGTTATTTCATGCTTTGATGCTTCTGTACATTCTAAATTTCATTTTTCAACTTTTTTTTTGGTTAAATAGAAAGATAATTGATTTTTATGTAAATTTTTCATCTGCATCTTTGTTAAGTTTGCTTATTAGTGCCAGTAACTCTCTTGAAGATGTGTTATTATTTTATATGCTGATAATCATATAACAATAATTATATAAATCATCAAATTTCTGGCATAAAGTTGTTCATATTATTGTCTTATTATTATTATATTTGTAGGATTTATGGTGATGTTCCCTTTTTTATTCCTCTTGTCAGCAATTTGTATTTTCCATTTTTTTCTTGATCAGTGTAGCTTTTGGCTTTTTTAATGAAATCTCCAGAAACATTAGAGTCACCTAGATGCTTACTAGAAATGAACATTCTTGGGCTGTACTTCAGACATACTGAGTTAGGAACTGGGGTCAAAGCTCAACAATCTGTGTTTTAACAGGTATTCCTGGTGATTCTAGTGCACACCAGGTTAGGGAGCCACTGCTTTAAGAAGGAGTTTATCAGTTTTTTATTTTTAAACATTTTTTGACTAATT
This sequence comes from Okapia johnstoni, assembly GCA_024291935.2. NCBI lineage: Eukaryota > Metazoa > Chordata > Mammalia > Artiodactyla > Giraffidae > Okapia > Okapia johnstoni. The sequence continues at coordinate 87,544,699 of CM044319.1, read as the reverse complement.
CAATTTCTCTATCATTTTTCCACTTTCTGTTTCATCAGCTTCTGCTCTAATCCTATTCTTCCTTCCTTCCTTTCTCCTTTTTCTTTCTTTCTCCTTCTATTTGTGTTTAATCTGCTGTTCATTTTCTATCTTTTTAATGAAGTGTAGGCTAAGATGATTGATTTGAGACCTCTGTTCCTTTCTAATGTAAACCTTTACAGGTGTATATTACAAGTACTCCTTTAACTACAGTCCATAATATACATAGTGATATAATTTGCTTACATTTTTACTTAATTCAAATATTTTATAAATTTGTGTTATTTCCTTTTTTTTTCCTGACACTTTAAAATCATCATACATTTTGAAGTTAGTTTTCCAGAAAGCTTTCTGTTATTTACTTCTAATTTAAGTCCTTTGTGGTCATATATCAAAATCTTTTGATTTCAGTACTTTTAAATTTGTTCAGCAATGTTTAATGCTTCCGTATATTGTCTATATTGATGAATTTTCCTTAGGCAATTGAAAAGAATATATATATATTCTGCTATTACTGGATGAAGTGTTCTGTAAATGTCAGTGAGGTCAACTTGCCTGATAAGACTGTGCTTACTGGTTTTCTGGTTATTTGTTCTTTCAGTTACAGAGAGCAAAGTATTGAAATTTCCATCTGTAGTTGTGGATTTCTATACTCCCTTTACATCAGCCTTTGCTTTATTAGTATTACATCTTTTTAATTAGCTATATACACTACTAGGATTGTTCTGTCTGTTTGACAGATTGATTATGTTATCATTATGAAGCCATAATTACTCCTGATAATATTCTTTATAGCTTACTTTGTTCACTATTGATATTATCACTCTAGCTTTCTTTTTATTGGTGTTTTCATTATATATCTATTCCCACCTGCCGGGAGCCAGCTCACGAGATCCCACCCATGACAGAGTCATGAGGTAAAGGGCTGATCGAGCACGGCTTCTCAGCCCTCAGGGATTCTCGGAAGGCTGCCCCAACGCTCACCTTAAAGATGATACCTGTCTTTCTGATGTTTGCTATCATAAACCTCTTCTTATTTTCTGTGATTTAGAAAAAAGGCTTTTCCTGATTCTCTTCTAAAATAGATCAATCTGAAATCTCAAATCAACAAGGCCCCTGAGTGGTAGCACCCTAAATAAAATTATCTGAGATATAGAGTATGCTGATCTAAATTCCTTTTGCTAACATATTGGTTTGTTTAATAAATGTACCTGTGCCTTTGGAGCTAATGTGCATAACTGCTCCCTAGTAATAAAAGAGCATTGAGAGCCACTGCACAGAAAGCCCCTATGGGCACAAAACCTTTCGCAGGAAAAAAGGCTTGTTAGGAAATATAAGAAATATTGCTTTATGAAACTGTTACTTAGTCTATATTTACTCACTATGTTTTTACTCAACGTATTTAGCCTATATAATGAAAGTATAATAGTTAAAAGATTTATATAAATAGAAGTTTAGCTTTAATACAAATAATAAGACAATTGTTGAATTAACTGATTCTTACTTAGAGCTGACCTTCAGCTTGCTGTTCTATGACGTTATGGGACCACATTCTTTTCTGTTAAGCTCGAGGTGTAAAGTAAATTACCGAAAACAGGTTTTACCTTGAAACTTTCTATTGATAAATTCTTTCCTGCTGTGCCTGATACAAAAGCGTTCTGCCTGATCAACCCTTATCAATAGGAGAGTCACAAGAGGTTAGCAGGCCCCCAGGCCGGAAGATGATGTAAACAAAATGAGGCTTTTTGTAACTAAAAGCAGGCAAACAGTTTCGATGAAGGTCAAGAACTGCTGGCTTATTAGGCTGGATTGATAGGCCCATTAAGCTGAATTCATATGCCCATTAAGCTAAATTGGTATGCCCACTAAGCTGAATTGGTATGATTCTATACTTTACATTTGTTTCCATGTAGCACAAAAAATATAAAAACTGTCTTGGAAACAATAAAGTCAGAAGACACTTGGAAACACCGAGACTCGCTGTGTCTTCTCATTCGTATCGCCGACGCCGTCCATCCTAAGGGAACCCTGACCAGCTGGACCAGGACTCCAGCACCCACCCTTTTCCTTTTACTTATCTATGTAATTATAGTTTAGTTGAGTTCCTAGAGAGTATATATTTGCGTCTTGGTTTTGTTCATTATGACATCACTGCTTAATTGTAGTGCTTCAATCATTTGTATTCAATGTAATTATCAGTTAGGTTGTGTTGATATTTACCACTTTGCTATTTGTTTTATACTTGTCTAATTTGTCCCTTTTTGGCTTTTGCCTGCTTTATTTTTTCATATCTCATTTAGTCTCCTCCACTGGCTTATCAAATTGCCAACATCTGCTGGATCATCAAAAAAGCAAGAGAGCTCCAGAAAAACATCTATTTCTGCTTTATTGACTATGCCAAAGCCTTTGACTGTGTGGATCACAATAAACCGTGGGAAATTCTGAAAGAGATGGGAATACCAGACCACCTGACCTGTCTCTTGAGAAACCTGTATGCAGGTCAGGAAGCAACAGTTAGAACTGGACATGGAACAGCTGACTAGTTCCAAATAGGAAAAAGAGTATGTCAAGGCTGTATATTGTCACCATGCTTATTTAACTTATATGCAGAGTACATCATGAGAAACACTGGGCTGGAAGAAACACAAGCTGGAATCAAGATTGCAGGGAGAAATATCAATAACCTCAGATATGCAGATGACGCCACCCTTATGGCAGAAAGTGAAGAGGAAATAAAGAGCTTCTTGATGAAAGTGAAAATGGAGAGTGAAAAAGTTGGCTTAAAGCTCAACATTCAGAAAACTAAGATCATGACATCCAGTCCCATCACTTCATGGGAAATAGATGGGGAAACAGTGGAAACAGTGGCTGACTATTTTTCTGGGCTCCTAAATCACTGCAGATGGTGATTGCAGCCATGAAATTAAAAGACACTCCTTGGAAGGAAAGTTATGACCAACCTAGATAGCATATTTAAAAGCAGAGACATTACTTTGCCAACAAAGGTCCGTCTAGTCAAGGCTCTGGTTTTTCCAGTAGTCATGTATGGATGTGAGAGTTGGACTGTGAAGAAAGCTGAGCACTGAAGAATTGATGCTTTTGAACTGTGGTGTTGGAGAAGACTCTTGAGAGTCCATCCTAAAGGAAATCAGTCTTGAGTGTTCATTGGAAGGACTGATGGTGAAGCTGAAACTCCAATACTTTGGCCACCTGATGCGAAGAGCTGACTTATTTGAAAAGACCCTGATGCTGGGAAAGATTGAGGGCAAAAGGAGAAGGGGACGACAGAGGGTGAGATGGCTGGATGGCATCACCAACTCAATGGACACGAGTTTGGATGGACTCTGGGAGTTGGTGATGGACAGGGAGGCCTAGCGTGCTGCAGTTCATGGGGTTACAAAGAGTCGGACACAACTGAGCGACTGAACTGAACTGATTGGCTTACACTAATATTTTTGTTTTATTTTAAGGTTTGTCATATGTCTCTTAAAGTCATAGTATACCTTAAATATGTTATATTACTTTGCTTTGTAAAAAAGACTTACAATGTATTTCTGATTCCTCCTCTCATACTTGGTGGTATTATACATTTTATTTCCATATATGTTTAAGCCTCCAAATTATATATTATCTTTTATATAAATAAATATGTATATAAGCCATATATATATATATATATATATATATATATATATATATATATATATATATATATAGGGAGTCCCTGTTGGCTCAAATGGTAAAGAATCTGCTTTCAATACAGAACACCTGGGTTTGAGTCTTGGGTCAGAAAGATCCCCTAGAGAAGGGAATGGAAATCCACTCCAGTATTCTTGCCTGGAGAATTCCATGAACAGAGGAGCCTAGCCAGCTATAGTCCATGGGGTTGCAAAGAGCAGAATGCAACTGAGCAACTAACACTTTCACTTAAACCATACATATATAGTTTAAACAGTTTAACATATTTTAAATAACTGAAAATGATAAAAAAAATTATTCATATTTATTGGTATATTTCCCATTTCTGTTGGTCTCAAAGAGATGGTTTTAACATCAGTCTTCGGGAAATATTGACAAGAAACTAGGTGAAAGACATTTGGAGTGACCAGCTCCTAGAAGGCTCTTAATGCCATCCTAGACTTTAGATTACCTGAAAGCAATGCAGCTTACATGATCAGATTTGGATTATTGGAGGATCACTGGCATCAGTGGAAAAGTTTAAGGTGCTTGTATGCACTCAGCTGTCTATTGAAATTAATCAGGTAAAATGGCAGTAAATCAGAGAGAGTGAGGCAGACCTGGAGTGATGGGACCTCTGTGGAGAGGCAGAAGAGAGTATGGATTCAAGAGGAGTTCAAGAGCTAAAATCAATGGGCCTAGGTGCTTGACTTGATATTTGGAGGAGAGGGACATGGAAAAGTGTAGACAACATCCAGAGGTTTAGCTTGGGTAGCCAAGCATGGTTGTGACTCTCGCTGAGATGGACAACTCAGAAGAGTCATCTGAGGAGCAAGAGAGAGTTCAGCATTGAGTGTACAGTGTTTGAACTGTTTGTGGGAACTCTGTATGGAGACAGAAGAATCTACTGCTCTGAGGAAAAGTCAGAGCTGGGTCTTCAAACTACAACATAACATCTGTGAGCATAGGTCAGATTAGGCTATTTACCTCAGGCAGAGTTTGTTAAAGTGTGTGGTCATGACCCACCTTTGCCTCGAGTTCACCTGCATTGCTGAAGAAAGTTAGCAGACTCCCAAGCTGCAAACAGGACAGAGAACCTGCGCTAGCAAACCCTGTGGTTGATTCCTAACTTTATAAAAAAAAAAACAAACCTGATTTAAAGAGTAAAAAGAAGTTGGATACATAAGGCTTTCATCTATATTTTTTTCTCCCACATACGAAAGGTGTGTGAAATCTTGAGAATGCTGGCTGGAAGATGCCTGGTGTTGGATATCAAGTGGAGGGTGTCGAACACGAAGTTAGCAAACAGATCTGTAAAATGAAGCAAAAGAAATACTTTGTAGTGGAAATAGATTCTTATTCTCAAGCTTTAAGAAAAAGATACTTTGGAGGCGGTGGGAATTATATAAGAAATGATAGAAGGAGGTGACAAAACTGCTGATAATTTTAAATATTAGAAGGATTTATGTAAGAAAGCAGCATGAAACTATCTTTCCTTATAAGACATAATCAGATGGCATAAGAACACAAGGACTGCCCATCTGGATTAAATCTATTATCATTTCAGCATCCTGTCTCTCACAGTGGGACAGACGATGAATTCTTGGGCTCCATGAGGTCCTTCTTGAGGTCAGCCCACAAGGTTAGATAGAGTTTCACCTTCTTAAATTCTAGCTGTCTCCAACATTTACGGTGATTCTGTCTGCTTATATAAAGATTTATTTAAGTACTTACATAAAATACTGACATAACTACTTATATAAAGACAGAGAAAGATGCTAAACTGTAGAGACTGCTTGCTTTGCATGAATGTGTCATCCTTACTTATGAAACATAAAGAAAGAACTTGTACTTTTCAGACTGCTTAATATCAATTATTTATTTCTCCTTGTAATATTTTTGGTGATTTCAGAAATATGAAGACTGTGCTCTGCACATGAAATAATAATTCAAAGGCTTTTAAAGAAAGGCACATGAGCTATAGTTGGCCATTAGTGCATTGAGTAGTTATAAGAGACATTGACACTAATAACTGTAGCAACTGACATACAAAAGTGCTTTCTGCTTATTGTTTGAAGTGCTTTACATACATACACTTATCCCTTTCGTCTTCCTAAATGCTCTCCTAAAGGGGCTTCCCTAGTGGCTCAGTGGCAAAGAATCCGCCTGCTATATAGGAATCACAGGTTTGATCCCTAGATTGGGAATATCTCCTGGAGAAGGAAATGGCAACCCACTCCAGTATTCTTGCCTGCAAAATTCTAAGAACAGAGGAGCCCGGTGGGCTATATAATCCATGGGGTCACAAAGAGTTGGACACGACTGAGTGACTAAACAACAACAGTAATAAAGGCTCTACTTGAGGCAGGTACTATCGTGATCCCCATTTTATAGATGGAAAAGTTGAGGCACATAGGTCACCCTGGGTTGCAAGCTGGTAAGAGTCTGAGGTAGAATTCAAACCCAGGAACATAGATCCAGAAAGCAGCACACCATAGAGATGAGAAAGACCGTAAAGAGAAACAAGGATGAATGATTAAGAAAAGAACGAAGCTAAATAACTGAAAAAACACTTCAAATAAAATATTTTTGGCTAACACGAAATTGCACAAGTAGCTGAGGTTAAAAGATATCTTAGAAAACATGTGTCTATGTTAAAAATGAAAAGGCTTCCAATGGAGCTGATATTTAAGTTTCCTTCCTGGAGTTTGACCATCTGAGGACTCCAATCACCAAACTGTAAGTCAGATAAGGTCCCATGAGCCCTGTGACAGGTATCATGCCCTGCGATGGTGAAGTTTTACCTGTAGATAGATACACAAGAACAGGCGACTTCCCAGGTGGCTCAGTCTGTAAAGAACCCGCCTGCCAAAGCAGGAGACACAGGAGATGCAGGCTCGATCCCTGGGTCAGGGAAGATCCCCTGGAGGAGGGCATGGCAACCCACTCCAGTATTCTTGCCTGGAAAATCCCATGGACAGAGGAGCCTGGTGGGCTACAGTCCACAGGGCTGCAAAGAGTTGGACATGACAGAAGTGACTGAGCACACACATATCAAAGTACAGAGAGTATAACATGTGGTTAAAATAGCTAAGAATGAGAAACAAACCCAAGGTCATACCAAATAAAAGTGACAAAAAAGGCTGGAGAAGTTTCTCAGAAAATGAGAACCAGAAGGGCAAGGGGAAGGCTCTGGGGCCCCTTAAACTCTTTCTGACAACGGAAGGGATGAAAGGTTTACTGGGAAACCCGCATCTGCAGTTGAACACTACTGAGGACGCTTGCTCCTGGACCAGATGGGATCATTGCCAAGTGTGGCAGGCTCCCTGGAGGACAAAACCTGCCTTTGTTAAAGGATGGTCGTGAAATTTAAGAAAAGAGGGAAATGACAAAGCCTGTAGTAAAATAAGTATTGCCCACTTCTGCAGACTCTTTAACTATAGTGAATTTAGACTATAAAAATTCTTGCAAGCATTTATTGCCCCCAAACCAGGAAGGCTGGCTGGCAGAATGAAGCACAAGGCACATTGAGGCAGTAAACGCCCCAGGAAAGGCAGGCTACTTGGAGACCTCCTACAGAGAGGTGGGCGCTCACCAAATGGGTTGGGGTGGCCACGTGGCCTCACTGGCTAGAAGAAGAGAAGGCCCTTCCCAGGGAAGGCAGCTTGGGGGCCACCACGAAGGTGGCTGAGTGTCCACCTGTGCTGGAGTCTGGCTTTTGACTTAAGGGTCATATCAGTGAGAGGAAGGAAATTGGGGTCATATCAATGAGAGACCAGGTCCCCAGTAGAGTCCAGTATAATCTCTAGCAGAAGGTGGTGGGTAGACTGAACAATGACGTGGGTGGCCACATAATAATGCTAACAAAAGCGTAAAGCAGCTTCAATTCATAAGTGAGGGAGAGGGGCTTCCCTGGTGGTCCCATGGTTAGCACTTCACCTTCCATGCAGAGGATGTGGGTTTGACCATTTCCTGGTTGGGGAGCTAAGACTCCCCTGTGCCTTGTGGCCAAAAAACTAAAACATAAAACAGAAACAGTATTGTAACAAAGTCAGTAAAGACTTTAAAAAAGAAAAACCTTAAAAAAAAAAAAGTGAAGGAGAGTCATATTCAATATAATTCAACACAGAATAAGCTGTGGAGGGAAGTGGTAAAAAATCTGGGGGGATATCAAGGTGTAAGAAAGACCCATTAAAAGGCTAATACAACACTCAAATGATAAAAGGTGAAAGAAAGAGGAAGAGCAGTGAATAGTCTCTTGATGTGGTCAGTTTTAATACAGCTATACCCGCACGATGCCTACTGATTATGTGGCATCTTTGTTGGAGATTTTAACAAATGTGTTTTTATAAGAGTAGGGATAAGCTGGTTCAAAGCCAAACAATATCCACATTTCCTAAGGATTAAAGAGAAATGCCTTTTAAACTACATTTTAATAAGCAGATTGGGACATGATAAATAGCATCTAATCTGTTTGGGAAAGATGATGTCTGCAATGTCAGAGAAGTCACTTTCAACACCAGATGCAGTGTCTGGGACCAGTAAGCAGTTCCTAAATGTAGGTACAAGTAAGTAAATATTTGAGTAAGAAATCTCTCAGCTGTTAAAGCAGAGAGACAAGAAAATGTTAATGTATTTAATTTGACCCGGGGGTTGAACCCACATTTCCTGTAAGTCTCCTGAATTGCAGACAGATTCTTTACCCCTAGTGCTACCTGGGAAGCCCATTTAAAAATCTTTAGGAGAAAGTAGAATGAAAAATTTTAAGTATATTTATAGAGTTTTTCTTTTTCTTTTTATTTTTTTAATAAATTTATTTATTTTAGTTGGGGGCTAATTACTTTACAATATTGTAGTAGTTTTTGCCATACATTGACATGAATCAGCCAGGGGTTCACACGTGCTCCCCCTCCCGAACCCTCCTCCCACCTCCCTCCCCATCCCATCCCTCTGGGTCATCCCAGTGCTCCATCCCTGAGCATCCGTCCCATGCGTAGAACATGGAATGGTGTTCCGCTTCACATATGACAATATACATGTTTCAATGTTATTGTCTCAGAACGTCCCACCCTCACCTTCTTCCTCAGAGTCCACAGGACTGTTCTATGCATCTGTGTCTCTTATTCTGTCTCACATATAGGGTTACCGTTACCATCTTTCAAATTCCATATACATGCATTAGTATACTGTATTGGTGCTTTTCTTTCTGGCTCACTTCACTCTGTATAATGGGCTCCAGTTTCATCCATCTCAATAGAACCGATTCAAATGTATTTTTTTAATGACTGAGTAATATTCCATTGTGTATATGTACCACAGCTTCCTTATCCATTCGTCTGCCGATGGACATTTAGGTTGCTTCCATGTCCTGGCTATTGTAAACACTCTCCGACATAAATCACAGCAGGATCCTCCATGACCCACCCCCCAGAATATTGGAAATAAAAGCAAAAATAAACAAATGGGACCTAATTAAAATTAAAAGCTTTTGCACAACAAAGGAAACTATGAGCAAGGTGAAAAGACAGCCTTCAGAATGGGAGAAAATAATAGCAAATGAAGCAACAGACAAACAATTAATCTCAAAAATATACAAGCAACTCCTGCAGCTCAATTCCAGAAAAATAAACGACCCAATCAAAAAATGGGCCAAGGAACTAAACAGACATTTCTCCAAAGAAGACATACAGATGGCTAACAAACACATGAAAAGATGCTCAACATCACTCATTATTAGAGAAATGCAAATCAAAACCACAATGAGGTACCATTACACACCAGTCAGAATGGCTGCTATCCAAAAGTCTACAAGCAATAAATGCTGGAGAGGGTGTGGAGAAAAGGGAACCCTCTTACACTGTTGGTGGAAATGCAAACTAGTACAGCCACTATGGAGAACAGTGTGGAGATTCCTTAAAAAACTGGGAATAGAACTGCCATATGACCCAGCAATCCCACTGCTGGGCATACACACCGAGGAAACCAGAATTGAAAGAGACGCGTGTACCCCAATGTTCATCGCAGCACTGTTTACAATAGCCAGGACATGGAAGCAACCTATAGAGTTTTTCAAATGAAAATGGAAAAGCCTGAGTAAACAGAGTTACTGGCATAATAATTCAATAAACAAAGGCATTGAAGTTAGCTTATTCAAAACCCAAAAGCTAAATTGTGTGATTTTTAATTTTATTGTAATTGTGAATTGGAAGATGTTTCTACAACTATGCCATCTCAAATTGTTTTTTTATTGCACAAATTGGAAATTTTCATTAAACATGCACCATGAGAAGCATTCTTTAGCTCTCCTAAATCCTGCCCCAGCTTCACCCAGCTCCAGGTAAGATAACCCCCCCCACCCCCCCAGCAGGTTCAGGCCTGACTAGTCTGAACCACTGAGAATGTGGCCTTTATTGGTTTAGTATCTCCTTTGCTAAAGGATCAAGAAGTAAGGGAGGGTTAGAGAGAGTGTCTATAGATTCAAATATAGTCTCCTAGCCTGTTTCATAATGCCCACACCAAAGTCTAATCCAGCCTTTTTATTTGGACACCGAATCAAATCTCGGAGTCAGAGTTTTGGGTGAAGTAGAAAAGAATAGCTTTATTGCTTTGCCAAGCAAAGGAGGCCACAGCGGCTAAAACCCTCAAAAACCTGTGTGTCCCAAGTTGGAGGTGGTAGTGAGGAGTTTTACGGTAATGGTTCAGAGAGGAGGTGATCACCTTGGGGACATTCTTCTGATTGGTTAAGTGGGAGGCAGCGTCTTCAGTCTTCTGGTTCCAACCAGTCTGGGGTCTATATGCCTGTGGGTGACATACTTCTCACACCTGGTAGAGGGTTCAATATCTGCAAACAGCTCAAAGATGTTTTTTGTGTATCCCTTGAGGGGGTGCCAGGACCCTGCCCCAAGGCTGCACTGTTGTTTTTTGACTATTTGTCCCTTCTCTCCACATCTTCTCCCTTCTCTCATTAGCAATTGCTTGAATCTGCCCTTTGGAACTCAGGGAAGGTCACGGAGGCTGAATGGTGCCTATTTCCTGTAATCAAGATAAGGGGGGCACAGAAAAGCTTCTGTGCCCAGAATCTCTGCAGGGTCCTGCTCAGTGGCAACACTGGCTCTAGGTCCCCAGCTGGCCACCTCCTGGCCCCTCACTGTGGAGGCTGGTCTGCCCTGAGGTCACTTTTCCATGCTTCTGTGGTTTCGGTCCTACTCTACTTCAGCTCTGAACACAGCCCTGCCCTGCTCCCCTCAAATCACCTGGTGAGACTCTTACTTTGATGTGTATGGATCGCTCAGCCTTTCACTAGGACACATCTTGGGAGGTCCACCACTCTAAAATAGCTTCATTTTCTTACTTGCAGTAGGGTGACTTATAGGGAATAAATACAAAGGCAGGTATTTACAATAAATTATAAAACTTTTTTTTCAGGAAAATAAAAAGTTTCTTTTTTAAGAAAGAACATTCTAGAGAATATATTCTCTCAGAGAATCTGGCTCCCAATCTGGTTTAAGCTTGATATGAAAGATAGTATAGAAAAAGCTATCAAATTGTAAGAGGAAATATATTAAATTATATAAAATGTATTTGTTTGGAAGACTTACAAAGCTAAATCAAAGTTTTTACATAAACTTGAGACCACTCTGCAGATTGAGTTAGGAGAAGCAGAATGTACTTAATGTGCAGATTTAGAAGAACATATGTGGGTCAGTGAGGTATGTGACAATAAGGACTAGATAAACAGAAACTGTCAAGATTCTGTGTTCTTAAAGATCAGAGCATACATGCTAGCCAGGAACTTAGTTTTGAGTCAGAACAAGTGGTCAGAGATCTCAATGAAAAAACAATGTCCTTCTTGCCCAAAAGTGGAGTTCTTGCCTCAGGCTAATGATTTACCATGAGCAAAGCCACCTGCAAATGAATTACAAAATAGGAATAAAACAACAATCCTGCAAGTTTCCACTTTGGAGATAGGATTTGGGGTTAATTTAGAAGGGGTTTGAGAAGATTCAATGGGAAAGGATTTGGATTGGAAATAAAAGGAGTATTCCGTTCTACTGAAGAGCAACTGGGGCAGGTACATGTCTGCTTTTTATCTATCTTGTCACTCACCAGCATAGGTAAGCTTAGTGAATTCCTGGCTTCCTGGCCATCTCTTTGGATGGGATCCAAGAGGATAAAAATATCTTGATAGTAAGTCAATGCTGTAATGCTATTTTAGGGGAAAAAGAGATTTTTTGAGAGGGATTTATGGCATTCAGAATAGTGGAGAAGTGTGGACTGGTTTGGCTACACAGGAAGCCTTGAAACAAAATCATTCTTAAAAAGAGCTTATTTGTGAATAGATGGAGCAACTAGAATATGGTAAGAATACTGTCAGGAGATGAAAGCTCAAAATGAGTAGAGGTCCAAGAAAATGAGTAAGGATAGAGGGTGGATGTGTTATAATCCAAGCCAATAAGGTGGACAAAATCCAATTGTTTGGGGTCAATGATGAAATTCTAACTGATGAGGGATGATAATAAAAGTGGTTTGTTTTATAATCCCATCATAAGATGGCAAGAAAAATTTAAGGTAAGCAGGAAAATACTGAGTGTTTTGGAATTTCAGTTGACTTCACTTTTTCAGGACTAAAATGAACAAACCTGTACGTGAACTCAGAGTCACTACCAGGACTTTTTACGCCACCTGACCCCGGAGGATGAAAGCAGGACCAGGAGATTAGTGATGAAAAAATGCTCCTGCCACTTTTTGAAAAAGAGGAATTCTGCAAATGACACACCAGCAAATCTGATTTTATTCCAGGGAAAGCTTCTAAAATAGAATATTAAACAGATGGCTTGTGAGCACAGAGAAGAGGAAGCAGTGACTCACCAGGGAAAGTCATGCCAAACTCATAATCATTCTCCTTTTTTTTTTTTTATCATTGTTATTACACACACTCCTAGATTGGTGGAACAGGAAACACTTGGGGAAACTTTTAGAAAAGCCTGCCTTAATTTCAAAAGAACATTTGCCAAAGACTGTCCCAAGAGCATGGTATACACAGTCACGGGCTGTTAGTTAGGTGTTGGGACAGTCAGGTGGAATTGTGGTTGGCTGAATAAGAACCTCTAAAAACTGTTGATTAATAGGTTGATATCAATAGGAGGAAATGCTGAGGAGGAATATCATATGGCTTGATTCTTGGCTGACTTCAACATTACATCAATTGCCTGGCTCAGGACATAGAAGGTTGCATAAAATTTGCAGATGATACAAAGCTGAGCAACAGAAAAATGAGCTAAACTGACAGATGCAAGAATTGAGGTTCAAAATGATTTTGACATCTAGAACTCCAGGCGGAAGCCAATGAGATGAAATTTAACAAGGGCAAATGTAAAATCCTATACTTAGAATCTCATGAGTACGTAATGATAATGACCTGCCCAAATTTCAGACCCCTCAGGCTCTGACTACAGGATCCAGGTGTCTGCTGTTTTACCCCCTAGCATGTCCTCTGAATTTCCTTGGCCTTAGGTAGGAAGATAAGGAATCTTTTATCTATTTTTCCAGCCTTGCTATTGGACTACCTCTGAAGTTATTACTGCAATTCTTACTTATACACAATGTTCACAGTAACTGAGTCCCTTCCAGTTTCCATGGACTTACCCTTCAGTCTCTCTTTGGCTTTGTCCTTGAATCAGTTGCTCAACAGTTACCCATATGGGTCTTCATGATAGTTGATGTTATGAAGCTCACCAACCACTCTGCACCAGCCCTGCTTTAATTCTTGTCCTTACATTCTGTCTGGGCTTTTGTTTGCAAAAGTTACTTCTAAGGTCAATTATACATATATGTGCTAATATACACCATTTGTTTTTCTCTTACTGACTTACTTCACCCTGTATGCCAGTCTCTCTGCATATGCCACAATTTTGTTCCTTTTAGGGCTGAGTAATATTCCATCGTATGTATATGCCACATCTTCTTAATCCATTCCTTTGTTGATGAACATTTAGGTTGCTTCCATGTCCTGGCTTATTGTGAACAGTGGTGCAATAAACATTGAGGGTGTGTGTATCTTTTGGAATTGTAGTTTTCTCTGGGTATATGCCCAGGATCTGCAAAGTAGAAATAGAGACACAGATGTAGAGAACAAATGTATAGATACCAAGGGAAGAAAGTTGGGATGGGATGAGATGAATTGGGAGATTGACACATTTACACTACTAAGCATAAAATAGGCAACTAATGAGAGCCTATTCTATAGTACAGGGAACTCTACTCAATGCTCTGTGGTGACCTAAACTGGGAGAAAATTCCCCAAACAGGGGATATATGCACACACACAGCTGATTCACTCTGCTATACAGCAGAAAATAACACAATATTATAAAGCAACCATACAGCAATAAAATTAGTTTTTTAAAAAAGTTACTTTCTAAGCCTGCTATAAGATTCGAATGCACCTCTAGCTCTCTGCTCTCATTGACTGGCTAGAAATAATTTCAGTTCCAAAGCATAAAAGCAACCAAAAGTTCTTCCTAGTCAAAGCTATGGTTTTTCCAGTAGTCATGTATGGATGTGACAGTTGGTTTATAAAGAAAGCTGAGCACCGAAGAATTGATGCTTTTTAACTGTGGTGTTGGAGAAGACTCTTGAGAGTCCCTTGGGCTGCAAGGAGGTCCAACCAGTCCATCCTAAAGGAGATCAGTCCTGGGTGTTCATTGGAAGGACTGATGTTGAAACTGAAACTCCAATACTTTGGCCACCTGATGCAAAGAACTGACTCATTGGAAAAGACCCTGATGCTGGGAAAGATTGAAGGTGGAAGGAGAAGGGGACGACAGAGGATGAGATGGTTGGATGGCATCACCCACTTAATGGACATGAGCTTGAGTAAACTTCGGGAGTTGGTGATGGACAGGGAGGCCTGGCGTGCTGCAGTCCATGGGGTTGCAAAGACTCAGACACGACTGAGCGACTGAACTGAACTGAGGTTGAAGTTGAAACTGAAGAAATGACTATGGTCTCCACAGAAGCAGGTGTAGAGTAAATGAAGAAGAGAGCTAGGAGCTGAAATCTGACAGAAACCAAGACAGTAGTGGTTAGAGCACAGAGAGACTGCAAGAGAAAAGGAAAGGACAGCCAGCAAGGCAGGAGGTCCACCAAGAAAGTTGATATCACAGAAGGTAAAGATGGGGACTTCCCTGTGATCCAGGGGTTAAGAATCTACCTGCCAATGCAGGAAACATGAATTTGATCCCTGATCTGGGAACTAAGATGCCCCCGTGGGGCAACTGGGCCTGAGCTCAGCAACAAGAAATCAGTTCTTGCTCATTGCAAGTAGAGAAAGCCCATGGACTGCAATGAAGACCCAGTGCAGCCAAGAAAAAAAAAATAAGGCAAAGAGGTGGAGCATTTCCAGGAGGAGGGACTGACCAGCAGTGCTAAATACTGCCAAAATGTCAAATAGGATAAAAGACAGAATATTTCATTGGATTTATCAAAAGCTAGAACATCAACAACAGTGGTAAATGTAGCTTCTCAGAGAGAAATAGAGGAGAAGGAAAATTGCTAAAGGTTAAGAGGGAAGAGGTTTGGAGAATTGAAGATGGTGAGAATCACTCTTGGATAAAGGAAAGAGAATGATGGGACAGTAGTTAAAAAGAGGTAAAGGATGAGATGAGGGAAATGTGTGTGTGTGTGTGTGTGTGTGTGTGTGCGTGCGCACACAGTTGTTTACATATAAGACAGACAATGTTATTAGAGCAAGAAATGGAATATTCATAAAGAAAATATGCTTTTGACGGAAGAAAATCCCCTAAGATCTTCAGCTATATTTCCTATTTCTTCCCCTCCTCTTCATTTCCTTTTCTTATTTCACTTACCCTTCCTTCCACTCCATTATTTTCCCTTTGAAGATCAGGGACTGTGATTGATTGCTTAATTGACTGTATTCACACCACTGTCATCACAGTCTGTTACTTGACAGGACTCAGGAATATCTCAAGCCTGAGTGGAGGTATGTGCTAACATTGAATAGGGGCTGCTCCAAACACATGCCAGTAGCAGAATTATAGTGACCTAGTCACTGTTTTTTGTTAGTATTGTAGATAAATCTTGAGAGTCCCTTGGACAGCAAGGAGATCAAGCCAGTCAATCCTAAAGGAAACAAACCCTGAATATTTATTGGAAGGACTGATGCTGAAGCTGAAGCTCCAATACTTTGGCCACCTGATGCAAAGAGCCAACTCACTGGAAAAGACCCTGATGCTGGGAAAGATTGAAGGCAAGAGGAGAAGGGGGCGACAGAGGATGAAATGTTTGAATGGCATCACTGACTCAATGGACTTGAGTTTGAGCAAACTCTGGGAGATACTGAAAGATGGGGAAGCCTGATGTACTGCAGTTCATAGGACTGCAAAGAGTTTGACACTGCTTAGTGACTGAACAACAACAGCAACTAACAAAAATATCTTGGAGATGGGTACTAATTAAGATGAACCTTGAAGCAGAGACAACCTCTGGATAGAGAATGGTTCTGGAGAGCATGTCATGTGTGGAAACCTCTGAGGATGTGGGGATATTTAGCACAGAAAGAGAGTGCTAGGTTGAGGGAGAAAGGTAGAACAGGCTTGTTTCATGTCTCTCTGAGGGCAAACTTAAGACCAAGGTAGGCAAGTCACAAGAAACTGAGTTTAGTTTAATGTCTGAAAGAACTTGCCACGAGAGTCCCCTTAATTGTTGTCTCTATGTTGTTAGAAGCTTGAGTCAAGTGATCTCACATCAGGCTGGGGGTGACTCCTCCTATTCTCTGGGTGACTTTTAAGTTCTTTCCTAAAAATGTCCAGCCAAAGTCCTGATAATACTCTTGCTGAATGGCCTCCGTCAAAGTGGCCAGAACAATGGAATAGAGTGGCTGTCTAGATCTGGGATCACAGATCCAATCTCTGGCTTTGTCTTTACCAAACCATAGGGAGTCCTGAATCAGGCAGTTTGAGGAAAGGAGAAATGGAGAAATGGGATTTGGAAAACCAACTGGCAAATGCACATGGCAACACTGTTCTCAGGGAAATTGTGCTGATTATGAAGGAGGGCCACTGCTAAAGGCTCAGAATAAGGAGAAAGAATCAAACAATTGTTTTCTTTTAAAGCACTCAATATCTTGCTCCCCTAAATATTGGCTGGTAAAGTTGGCCTCTCCCCATTCCTTTCTCCCTCTTTTTTTCATTGTATGCTTCTCTTTGCAATTTATCTCATTTTCCCTCTCCTCTGTTTCTCAGAACCTAAATCAATGTTTAGAATGAGGTGAGATAGCACAGAGTGGGTAGTGAGAGGGTAGTGAGAGGGTAGAGCAAAGGGATAGTGAAAATAAGGTATCCCACATTTACTGATTTCCCTGCCACTTGCCTTCAGAATCTGAAGGTTCTGATTATAAAGAAATAAGATATGAAATTTACACCTTTTTATGATCGCTGTGGATGCCATTTTACCTTTTTATTAAAAAAGTATTATTAGCTTTGAGCCCAATTCTCTTTCATTCCATTGTCTAATGTTCAGTTGTATTTCTACTTTATTCATTCAACACGTTTATTGAGTCTTTGCTCTAAAAGTTTGTAATCAGTGATGACCACCATGGAGAATGCAGAGCAAGCCACACTTTCTGGTTCCATCATGAATATATGAGGAAGAGAATTATATGTAGCTTTCCATCCACCTGTGATGGAATAAGTTGTAGGAGAAAAGACCCAAGAACCTTTATGCCTGTGTGCGAAGTTGCTTCAGTCATGTCCAACTCTGTGTGCCCTATGGACTGTAGCCCTCCAGATTCCCCTGTCCATGGAAGTCTACTGGCAAGAATCTGGAGTGGGTTGCCATGCCCTCCTCCAAGGGATCTTTATATTTCTTGCATTGGCATGTAAGTTCTTTACCACTAGCACCACATGAGAAGCCCCCCAAAACCTTTTGATTTCTTGTTGACTCTTCTGTATTAATCCCGTAGTACAATCAGCCAAGACTTCGTGTATTGATTGTTATGAGTCTATGAGCTTGGTTTCCAGAAGCTCTTGGCCTAGCTTGTTTCCATTCCCACTATTACTCCAGAATTTTGTTGCATCTTTTACCTAGTACTCTTCTGAACCTATGCAGTGTGATCAGTGACTCTAGGCTGGGCCCTCGAACTGTCAAAACATTTGGAGGCGAGACAGAGACTCTGCCTGCATGAGTAATCTTGCCATTTCTCTTTTCGGTGTGGAAATACAGCCAGTTCTCCGGTTCACTTCCCTAATTGGTATCCACAACTCTGCTGCTCTCATGATCCCTGGGGGCGGGTAAATGTCACAAATAAATATTTTCAAGTTCTGCAAATTTTTGTGCTTAAGGAAATTGCTTTCTAATTTTTTTGGCAACAAAGATTTTGATGAAACCCATCTCTATTGGGCTGGGTGTCACAAAAAATAAGAATTTGTATGTAGAAAACCCACTAAAATTAGTTGTAATTTCTGTGGAGACATGACTCAGTTTCTTTTCCATGCACATCTTGGCTTATCAGTTTGCTAGGCTTCCCCTTGTCCTTATCAAATTGATTGAGAAGCATCTTGTTTAATTTTCTGATTTCACGGTTGCACACAGCAATACTAATTAATCAGATAGAAGTTCTCAGAGTATCCATTTATTGCAGTTAGGTTTAGAAAAAGCACATTTAGTAGAAAAATCAGAGGCTTAGTAGAAGAATCAAATAGAGGCACTAGATACACAATGTTGCAATGAAGGTAAAGAAACTACCCCCATAGCAATAACTCTCACTTTGTCCTGTTCAAGTGTAAGACATAAGGAAGAGGAATGACTTGGTATTTGTCTCTCTTCACCACCATTCTCTAAAACTTCTGAGAGGACTTGTTAGTGCCACAGAAATTTCAACATTAAAACATGATACTTTCTATATCTGGGAAAAGACATATCATAAATCTCACAGCAGCTCATCTGAAACTATTAAAACATTGTTAACTGGCTGTATGTGTTAGTTGCTTGGTCGTGTCCAACTCTGTGTGACCCCCTGGACTGTAGCCCGCCAGGGTCCTCTGTCCATTCTCCAGGCAAGAATACTGGAGTAGATAGCCATTCTCTCCTCCAGGGGACCTTTCCAACCTAGGGATCAAACCTGGGTCTCCTGCATTGCAGGCGGATTCTTTACTGCTTGAGCCACCAAGAAAGCCCTAATCAGCTTTACCCCCAAATAAAATAAAAAGTTCAGTAAAATAAAATAAATCTCACAGCAGTCAAATCAAATTAAAAACAGAAAAGCAGATTACTGTATCCCTGATAATTCTAGCTAAGAAGTCAAAACTAATCAAAATATGTCTTGGACATATTTGATCCAGCCTTTTCTACCATTGGGCTTCCCTAGTGGCTCAGTTGGTAAAGAATCTGCCTGTAATACCAGAGACTGGGGTTCAATCCCTGGGTCGATCACATGTATGGACCACGTAGGGGGGTGTACAAAGAGGATAGAGGAAACAGCAGTGAGAATTATCTTAGCTTGGTTAGAGTAGATGGAGGCAGAAGGCCAGGGAGCACAAACATTAACACCACCCCATCCTTACTCCTGGTTTACCTTCTGGGGACTGTTCCTAACTTATCAGAAGGGGAAGTGACAAAACCCAAATGACATATAAACCATCACAATTACACTTGTTTGTCAATCTGTAGCTCTGTGCTTTTCCTTGTAGAAATTCGGAAATTTGTCACCAAACTGTCCCTAATGACATCTAACCTGAGTGACTTCTTTCTTTACCAGTGCAGTTGAGAGACACTGCCCAAGGTGTATGCATTAGAACTTCAGGCTCTCTTTGCTCCACAAGTCAGAACTCCAGTTTCCTTGTGGGTGGGTATTTATTAATATAGAGAATATACGTGGACGTCTCTGGTAACAGCAACTAAAAGTTAAATGTATAGAATGTTACTTCCAAAGTTGATATACTATACCCCTTGCAAAAATGTAATAAAATAAATAATGTGGGTTATTTCTGATGATTAATACTGACTTCTCTGTCACTGTAATTTTTACATGAATTGGGTAAATGACAATCCTAGGCAGGCCAGATTAGCTTGAAAATTTCTCTCCTTGAAGATGCTTGGTCTCCATTTTTGGTTTCCATGTCCTGGAACATCATCTCTGATTGTCTTCTCAATTTTGCTATATCAAAGGATGTATATTTTGTATTTCTTTTTTCTTTTATTAGGAAGGTTAAAATTTTGTTTGTTTTTCTCCAGGCCTTTCTTCAGGCACTGAATTAGTCCTGATTTTAGAAGACAAAATTGGGGGTAGGGGGCTGATAAGTAACTAAATATAATCACAAAATCATATTATATAAATTCTTTAATAAGATTCGCTATGAAGAGCCACAGATGGATGTTAAAAATTATCAGGTTATTATTTTGCATAAGCTAAACAAAAGAAACTCCATTCAAATGGAAACTAATTCAAAATACCCTTCCCCTCTGCCTTTCAGAATATTAAAAATAAAGTTATAAGGACCAAATAGCTCATAAATGCCTCTAAAGGATATAGTTTAATAGTTTAAATGTGTAATCTAAGGCAGAGAGGAGTTTTTATATGCAGAACTCTAGGCTCACTTAGAAAATTGGCTTTAATTTCACTTGATTTCCATAACAATTAAAGTTTCTTTGGACTTTAGTGTAACCCAAGGAGTTGGTCAGTGATGGATGACAAGATCTACAGAATTTCTCATGTGGACCATTTACACGTTTATTACAACTGAGCAGTATATTAATATGACTGATCCATGAATGATAGCCCAAACTTTTTTTAGACAAAAGTTTGAATTGCAGAATCCTAGATATTACTTCATGATACTGAATTCTTTTAATGTTTCATATGTTGTTATGGGTTTAAGTGTTATAACCCCCCACTCCCCAGGGCTTCCCAGATGGCGCTAGTGGTCAAGAACTCTCCTGCCAATGCAGGAGATGTAAGAGATGTGCGTTTGATCCATGGGTTGGGAAGATCCCCTGGAGGAGGGCAGAGCAACCCACTCCAGTATTCTAGCCTGGAGAATCCTACGGAAAGAGGAGCATGGCAGGCTATGATCCACAGGGTCTCACAGAGTCGGACACAACTGAAGCGACTTAGCATACACGCATGCCTGCACCCCAAATTCATGTGTTGAAATTCCAACCTCCAGTAGGTCAGAAAGGGACTGTATTTGGAGGCAAAGGCTTTGAAGAGCTATTTAAGTTAAAATGAGTGTTAACGTGGGCCCTGATCCAATCTGACTAGTGTCCTTATCAGAGGGGATTAGAACACAGACAGCAGAGATCTGTGAGCACAGAGAAAAGACCATGTGAGGACACAGCAAGAAATCATTTTGCGAGCCAAGAAGAGAGGTCTCAGAAGGACTCAAACCTGCCAGCATTTTGATCTTGGACTCCTAACCGTGAGAAAATAAATTCCTGTGCTTTAAGCCACGTAGTTTGTGGTATTTTGTTATGGCTTTCCTAGCAAACTAATACACTACCCATATCAGCTTTCAATTGGTTTTATCCATCAACTACGATGCACTGGGTTATGATAAGTAAGAAACAAATTTAGACCAGGCTGAATTTCCATACTCAGAAGGAACTAAAAATTTTGAACTAGAGATCGTATTTATTCTAAGCAACTGATAGGAAAGATTTTTCAGTTATAAGACAGGGATGAAGATGCTCATTTTCAGTGAAGCAAAGTTCTACACATTTCCTTTCACGAAGAATCAAAATTCCTCATTTGAAACAGTGAACATTTGCTGATAGTAATGTTAGAAGTTGGTAACACCAGTGTTCCTTGTTTCATAGGGTTAGTTTACTGCATGAAAGTTGCTCAGTTGTGTCCAACTTTTTGCATCCCCATGGACTATACAGTCCATGGAATTCTCCAGGCCAGAATACTGGAGTGGGTAGCCTTTCCCTTCTCCAGGGGATCTTCCCAACCTAGGGACTGAACCCAGGTGTCCTGCATTGCAGGTGGATTCTTTACCAGCTGAGCCATCAGGGAAGCCCAGTTTACTGTACATACACCTAGAATTGATCAGCTTTCTACTTAGCACTTCTACCAGCCAGACAGTCTGCTGTGTAAAATGTTCTGGTTCAGAGTGGCCGAGGAGAGCCATTACAAGCCATCAGTGTGGTTGGAACAGGCCAATGGGGGATCATCCAGCATCAGTGGAAGTCAGTGCATCGAATCGCTGCTTCACTTATCTTATCTCCGAGGTCTCAAGCCGTGGTGGTTCAAGCCCAGGCTTGAAAGTCACATGTACCCCAAGTGAATTGTGAAGTTCAGTTTTAGTGTCTGATTTTTCTTTTGATTTAGCATGTGTCTAAAGAGGAGTGAAGCCCAAGGAGGTTTCTCGGCAGTGGTCAACCAGTTGCGGGTCTGGTGACAACAGGCACCATTTCCTGCACATAGTCTCCTAACACAGGTGACCTTACACTTCTGAAACTGCTCCCTCCACCAACTGCCTGTTCATCCCAGCTTCAAACTGCATACTGTATTACATCAATGCACTCCCATGTAGGTAAGAATAAAATATCTCTCGAGTGTTTCTGAAAGCATGTAATGAGATGTTTGGTGCAAATGCACTCTAGCTAAGCTGAGGGGGGAAGATAAGTAATTAAAAAACAGGAAAGTTCTAAAGAGGTCATAAGATTAAACAACAACAACAAAATGGCACAAAACAAAGCAACATGAACAACCAACAACAACCAGACAAAGGGAAAAAGAGAAGAAAAACCAGTCAACAGTGAAGAGTCTTGGTAGCAAGAACTGTTTGGGTTTTGTTGGACTTTGCTGCTGGAAGTAATGAGCTTCAACCAGCAACGGTGTCCTCACCCCTCTTGTATGAGTCAGTTAGGAAGGGACTGGGCCTCGGACCTGTATGGGGTCACCTGCTCTCTCCCTGGCTGGAGAGGGCAAGGCACCTTGATTAAGAGTTCCACCCAGCTAGGTTCAGTAAAGTGGAGTCCATCTTCCCAGAGACGGTCAGAATGCAAATTTCAAAAGCAGGTGGGGAGGAAGAGTGACAGCCCAAAGCCGCCTCAGCTTCTTTACCAGGAGGGTTGTCTCGGAGCATTGGTTTTAGCTTGTGTACATCCCCTACAGTGTTTTTTGGGGCTTTTTCAACTGGAGCTGGTCCATTCCCATTATCTTGTGGACACAAAGTGTCCCTTCCTGCTCTTGTTCTCTCTATGAGATGTCTGTTGGCTCCTCTTGAGGACCCCTCTGGATGCTCCACTCTGGCCCTGAATTTGTGGCAGACAGGTTCTAAAGCACTAGAGATCTCTTGGCACAATGAAAACTTGTTTGTGTAAATATTATTATCAATAGTCACTATCAGAAACAAGGAACATCTTGATAGCATGAAAGAAATGGACCCAGCTCTGGTGGGGTGCCAAATGAAGCAGCTGTGTGGACAGACAGGGAGCTCCAAGCTGCCAGACATGTGGGAGAACCATTCCTCACTGTTTGGGTTTTAGCATGATTTCCCAGGAGATGATGACACGGCAGGAGCCCTGAGAGGTTCTAGGTGCTAGAACATGAATCCATGTGCTTTAGGACAAAACCAGCTCTTTCCTTAGGATGACTGTTTTCAAAAGCTCCCAAGGAGAGTGGTGACCACATTCCATCTTTCTGAGGCTTTTAAGTGAGACTTATTTACTTCCCCGCTACCTCGGCAGTAAAGAATCTGCCTGCAATGCAGGAGCCGCAGGAGACAGGTTTGATCCCTGGGTCAGGAAGATCCCCTGGAGGAGGAAATGGCAACCCACTCCAGTATTCTTGCCTGGAGAAGCCCATGGACAGAGGAGTCTGGTGAACTACAGTCCATAGGGTCATAAGAGTTGGACATGACTGAAGCCACTTAGCACGCACGCACATGTGTTCCTGTGGTCCAATATTTTTGCCTTCTTTGGGGCTAGGGCCAGTTGCCCATCTGGATTGCTCCCTTCTAGTTTCCCAAAGATCTAAACAGTTGGAATCCAAACAGCGAGAGGTCCATTTTGGAAAGAGATTTATTCCAAACCACTACAAAATGACCTTTCCTATTCTGAATATACCAATGGCCAAATCTAGGCAAATGTTGCAAAGTGACACTTTATTAGTTATTTTACTGCTACATACTGTTTTCAGCAAAACTCGAAGAACAAATGCAATTATATTCAATAAAAGAGCATGAAACAAAGCCTTAATACTTGGTGTGGTATTCACATGGTTTAACCCTTTTTCTACTGAGGATACTGTGAAAGGATCCAAGAGCTTCCTGGCTAGACTCATGGAGATAGGGATACTTGGCAGAGGAGGGTGCTGCTGGGTTTCAGGTGGCTGTTGATGTACCTTCCTGGTTCTACAAGGTGTACCTTCTTGGTTCTATAAGATGGAAGGGAAGAGAAAGTGGAGTAAGTGGCTGCAGGAGAAAATGACAAGGTACCTCCAGGAAGACCATGCTCTCTTCTGCTCTAAGCAACTCTGCTTGGCAGCACCACAAACCATGGAATGAAGTCTGGGGAGAGCAGGATGCTTTCAAGAATTGTCTGAGGAGTCAGGACGGCTCAGAGAGAGGACCTCTGGGTAAGGTGGCAAGACTGGGCTCTCAGTCCTAGAAGCAATATTCAAGGCAAAGTTTAAGGCTGGCAGTCTAGGAAGCTGAATCCCCTTTCACCTGACACTTTGTGGGCCCCCAGAGCTTGGTTGACATTTCATTACCGAGATTGTCTGGTGAGACTTTCAGATTCAAGCAAATTTGGTGGTTATTGTTTTCAAGTCCAAAAGTGTGGAGAAAATCTTATTTCCTTAGAAGAGCAATACAAGTTTCCCTTCCCTGTAACCGATCTGCTTTTTGGTTGGGTGAAAAATTTGATAAGGGAAAGAAGCCTCTCCACTACCCCTACCCCCAAGAACAATAGCAAAGTTAACGTGGTTCTAAAGGGAGAAACCCCTAAACTATCAGCTCTCAGGATCTGTTTTCTTCCTTAGTTGGGGAGCTGGAGCTCAGAGCAATAAGGTGGATTTTATCTCAGGTAACTGCAAAGGGAGTGAGTAGAGAGATGCATTGGCAAGACTTGGAGAGGAAATTTTCAAGAGGAAGCAGGGGAAAGTCCAATGAAGAATTTCATTATATTTTGTTTTAAAAGTCCCTTCCCTACCTCTTTGTGAAATCTTCAGTAAAATCTAAATGATTTGCCAATGTACAAAGTGGTTGGATCTGCCTGGAAGATGAGGCAATACGCTGTTGACCTTATGACGGTGTGTGTGTGTGTGTGAGCAGAAGAGGAGACTGGGGAAGCCTAAGCCACCCAAAAGAGATCTGCCACATCTGATTACACCATTTTAGCCAGCCATCAGTCTATGCTTAGCTAAATCTTTTATAAACCATGCTAAACCTTTTATGTATGTGGTATCATTTAATTCTCACTATATTCCAACAAGGCAGGCACTCCTGTGTTTTCTGTTAAATCTCTGTCAATAGCCTCTCTCTTCAGATAAGAGGCTGTGAGCATCTTGCGGGTGGGAAGGATTGTGTTTTATTTATCTTTGTATCTCTGTTTTCCATCATGAGCTTTGGCAAATAGAAGGTACTTGACAATGTTTGTTCAGTTGAACTGAGCGGAGGAAGTATGATTGAAGATATGGACTGAAGTTAGACTGTAGAGATTTGATTGACAGATCAAGTTTGGATTTCATCTTAATTGTTGAGGTTTTGGGGACATGATAGGGTGGGCCAAGGAGCACGGGAGAGTTTTGTCTTGGTTAATCAGATTCGGGGCTTCCCAGGTGGCTCTAGGGGTAAAGAACTGCCATCACAGGAGACATAGAGACATAAGAGACACGGATTCAAGCCCTGGGTTGGAAAGATCTGCTGGAGAAAGAAATGGCAAACCACTCCAGTATTCTTGCTTGGAGAATCCTATGGACAGAGGAGCCTGGCGGGCTACAGTTCATAGCGTCACAGAGTTGGACACAACTGAAGTGACTTAGCACACACAGTCAGCTTCCAGCAGGTAAGAGTTACATTCTAAAACTTGAGTTGAATGGAACTCAGCCTTGTATCTTACAGGAACACATTATTTTTCTTGGCATCTTACTTTTGATGATTTGTTTTATGTGATTGGTTTAGCAAGGATTAGCCAAGGGTAAGCCCAAGGGGTATCTGGAAGCTAATGTTTCTCTCTGGGCTGTCCTTTAGTATGTAAAAGAAAACAGATACAACAAAACTTATTAAAACTCTGAGTCAAGTTAGTACTTTTAGCATTGAACATTCTACAAAAACACGATTGGTTGCCAATCCCTATAAAGATTATCCTTCCGGATCATTAGAAGAAAAGAATGGTTTCATAGATTTCTCTCCGCTGTAGTATTTTCTGTCATGGAAAAAATTCTCTGTTTGTTTATCTTGCCCAATTTGGCAAGAATAGAAGAATCACAGAACTGCAGTAGTCATCATTGGTGGTAAAACATGAGAATCTGCCGTACCAAATTCTCCCAGCTTCAGAGTCTGCCTACATAGTAAAAGGAGTTCCTAAGCTGATTTCAGTTTTTTTCTGAGAACTTAGAAACCATTTCATTTCTTATGATAAGATCATGCAGGCCAACTGAAATAAGCTTATTTGCTTTGGACAAGCATTTATCAGTTTGCTTTGCCAACCTTGCTCATGTTAGCTGATTGGAAGCCCCGATGAGCTGTTACAATTGTCTGTCCCAGGGTATCCTCAGGGGACTGGTTCCAGGACCCTGTGTGGATAACAAAATTGGAGGATGTTAGAGTCACTTACAGAGCAAAATGACGTGGTACAGTTGGCCCTCTGTATCTGACGGTTTCGCATCCATGGATCCAACCAACCTGCCAATGTGGAACCCATGGATATGGAGGGCCAACTGGGCTGTATATAAGTCTTTGAATAAGGATATGAAAGGACAATTGAGTTGCTATTTTATAGGCAGTTGTTTTGGTACAAGAATATTTTTCAAATAAATATTCCTCTGGAGACAGGCAAATAAAAATGACCCTGGAAAGAAATGTTGGGAAGCAATTTCATTCTCTCCCCTCATTTTTATTGATGAGGCCGTTGAGATCTGAGGGTTAAGTCCCCCCCCCCCCAGGCCATTGGTCCAGGATCTCTGTCACTCCAACATTTGTTTAACCCTCCAGGAAGCCTCAGATCCTTGGTTGAGTCAGTTGAAGACATATCTACCCAAATATTTGTGTTTGGAATGAGGAAGATGCATTCTCTAAATTCTCTCCCTGCTCTCCCTGAACTCTACCCCTTCCAGGTTTCCAGTGAATCAAGGGAAACGCAAACCCTTTTATTGTGGGCACAGTAGGAGGGGTGACGCAGAGTACCCAGTGACATGGAATTGTGATAATGTAGTTGAGGTGACAACAAAAGCCTGCAAATGTTTGCCCGAAACCTGTCAGGATGTCCTTTAAGAAAGCATCACCAAGACTTCATTTGGGGGTCTTGGTGTTCACTTTTTCAGGTGTCAGTATGAGCATCTTATAGTTGTGACTCTCTGAGCCCCACTGCTTCCTTCTGGGAACTCGGGATGCAAAACCGCACAGGGGACCTCCTCAGAGAAAGCGGAGTCTATTTGTGAAGACATCAGCCTGGACAGAGTGTCCTCAAGCCACACTTTCAAACATTTCCTTACCCAGTATTTTGTCCAGTGTAATGTAAGAAAACATTGAAAAGGAGAAATATGCTTTTTAAGGGAAACAAATTGCTGTTATTTGAATCAAAGAAAAGTACACAGCCAGCCTGCATTTCAAGCAAGACAGATCACATGTAAATTGCAGCTAATTCTAGAAATGGAATGTTGGAGCCGCATTACCAGTGTCTGAAGTGAAAGAATGGAATATGTAAAACACTGACCTTTTTTGATGACAAAATAAAAGATGTGAAAAATATTGAGAGCTTGTTTTTCAAGTTGTTTGCTTCTATTTTGGTTAAAATAAACTCAATGCTTGTGGTGTGAAACAGAGATTTAGAAAAAGCAGAAACAGAGATTTAAAAAAAAAGATTTAGAAAAAGCAGAAATGGGATGGAAATTTGACATTTCAATGTAGCATTCTTTTGCAAAAATCCTGCATATAACAATGTCACCTCCAGCTAGAACACAGTGTGTGAAATATGGTGAGTCCTCCTCCCCCCGTAGCTCATCACCATGATAGCCCAAGCCCGCTGTCACGTGTCAGCAAAGTCTTGTGACACTGATGGGAGATTTGGCCCATGCAAGGCCTTATATCTTGTTTCCTTACTTGGCTTTTTTTTTTTTTACTTTGGATGGGAAATTCACTTTTCAAAATAATTATGTGCAATTGAGGAATGTTGAGGTTGGCAGTCTCCATCTGCTCTTTCTTTTCCCCCTTTTCTGTGTGCTCAGTCGTGTCCGACTCTTTGCGACTGCATGGACTGTATGTAACCTGCCAGGCTCCTCCATCCATGGAATTCTCCAGGCAAAAATAGGGGAGTGGGTTGCCATTTCCTCCTCCATGGTATCTTCCTGACCCAGGGATCGAATCCAGGTCTCCCTTATCAGCAAGCAGATTCTTTACCATGGAGCCACCTGGGAAGACCCACTGGAGAGTAAATGGAGAGGGCATTCTTTCAGAGGTACTGCAATCTAGGCCATGCAACTCTGATTGAAGAAATCCATGTCTGCCCTTCTCCAACCGCCACCCGGCCCCTGGCATGTCCATCTAGAAGGTGGAGGGCAAGACCCAATGTAGAGCACTAGCCTACCATTGTTCTTATGGTTCCCCAAAGTGGTCTCTGTTATCTAACCATTCCAGAGCTTGCTGCCTTTTCCTTTATGCACACAGGCTTTATGCATTTTCTGTACCATTTTATGCACACATTTTAAAAGCGATGTGCTCTCTGTCTTTTTCTTTTTTTTAAGAAAACACATGAGATGCAAGTTGGAGGACTATTCAAAGGAGCTCTTTCCTAATGTGATTACCAACTGTTAAATTTGATGGTTTTGAAATTTTGAGCTGTGAGCCTTTCTAGAGCTGATGTTGACAGAATTCACTAGTGTCTCCAAGCTACAACAGGACAGACTGCGGATACTTGTTCATGGGTTTGTGGTTTTGGTTCATTTGGCGTAAGAAATTCAGAAGAATGCAGATGTTTCTCCACCCTGCAGTGGCTGGTTAGATGCACGTACTAGTGCCCAAGTTCAGAACACTTCTGGGTGGATGAAACTGAGAGTCAGTGTCGTAGAAGAAGCAGTGAGGACCCTTGAAGAGGCTGCACGCTGAATGGTTAAGAACACGGTTTTCAAAAACAGAATTGTGAGTCTAACAATGAAACTTTCAGCAGACTATGAAGTAATAAAATCATTTATATTTATTTACCATTTTGCACATCTTTCTAGGTGTCAGTAACTGTGTTTTGTGTGTGCATGTATATGTATGTATATACATTATTTGTGTGTATATACGTACATAGATACACAGGTTGTTGTTTTTGTTTAATCACTAAGTCATGTCTAACCCTTTGCAACCCCATGGACTGTAGCCCGCCAGGCTCCTCTGTTCATGGAATTTCCCAGGCAACAATACTGGAGAGGGTAGCCATTCCCTCCTCCAGGGATTGAACCCAAGTCTCCTGCTTGGCTTCCCTGGTAGCTCAGACAGTAAAGAATCTGCCTGCAATGCAGGAGACCCAGGTTCAATCCCTGGGTTGGGAAGATCCCCTGGAGAAGGAAATAGCAACCCATTCCAGCATGCTTGCCTGGAGAATCCCATGGACAGACCATGGGGTCTCAAAGAGTTGGACACGACTGAGCAACGAACACTTTCACTTTTCTCTCTCCTGCTTGGCAGGTGGATTCTTTACCCCTGAGCCACCTGGGAAGCCCATACATACATATAATATGTGTATACACACATGCATATTATACACACACACACATATAGGGACCTTAATGCCAGAAGCTATGCCCTGATTCATAGCATCCTGCTTCTTCAGTGTGCTCCTCAGAGAGTCACTGCAGCAAAGTCTGCTCTTCTGGGAACCGCTTGTTCAATTCTGGGTGAGGTAAACAGATTGTAAATAGATCACATATCTCAGCACATCCTTCAGTTCACAGGACCTTTTTTCCATGGTAAGACTTCAGGGACTTCCCTAGCGGTCTAGTGGTTAAGAATTCACCTTCCAATGCAAGGGGGTGAGGGTGCGATCCTTGATGGGGACACTAAGATCCCACATGCCTCGGGGTCAAAAAAGCCAAGATACAAAACAGAAACAATATTATAACAAATTTACTAAAGACTAAAAAAATGATCTACATTAAAAAGAAATTAAAACTTCAGTGGAGAAAGCAGTATATTGATTTGCATTTCTGCACTCACACCTTAAAAAGTTGCACACTCGTCTTTTGAGTGTGTCTGTCTGGTCTACAAGGGATTTCTTTGGCTGAAAGAGTGATGTCTATTAAATTTAAATCACTACCAGGGCTAGGAATACCCACCTCGAAGGGCTATCAGGACAATTCAATGAGGAGACGTGCACAAACGACATCAAATAAAGTGTTCCAGAAGTTCCTTTGTGCCTTGACCTTCTCACCTCTTTTCTGCCTCCTCAAATTCTTTTTTGCAGAAGAAATCTCAGGGTGAAGAAAGCAAGGTTAGTATAAGAAGTGAAGGCTTTCAGAAACTTCTACAATACTCTTTCTAGTAAATCCAACATGAAGCATTACTTTAAAAACTTTTCCTTAATATATTAATTCTTACATTCTTTCCCTTTTCATCAGGAAAAGAATTTCTCCATAATAGACCACTCTGTGAATCAGTTCCATGCCTCTTCCTTTTTCACCTTGAAAACCGCTGGGATAGAACTAAAACCATGAATAATAAATAACTTCTTGCATATCAGAAGGTTAATTTTTCAGTATGGGAATAGCTTGAAATATATATGTATCTAGACTTATGTATATATAATTTTATATTGTATATGTGATAGTATAAATGTATATTAATCTTTGTAGCCTGCAGTGAGTAAGGGCTGTTATTTTCAGATTCATCCATTTCACATTTCAGTTTCAGTGCTTGGAAACACACAGTCTTTTGATACCTTAGGTCCTCTGTCACTGTACTTGGAGTTGTCGTATCATCCCACGCGTGCATGTTAAGTTGCTTCAGTCATGTCTGACTCTTTGCTACCCTATGGACTGTAACCCGCCAGGCTCCTCTGTCCATGGGATTCTCCAGGCAAGAATACTGGAGTGGGTTGCCATGCTCTCCTCCAGGGGATCTTCCTGACTCAGGGATCGATCCTGTGTCTCTTAGGTCTACCTGCCTTGGCAGGCAGGTTCTTTACCACAGCACCACCTGGGAAGCCCTCGTATTGCCCTATCGTTCCATAACAACAGAAATAATTGACACTTGCTGACATCCACCCTAGAAGATCTTGTCTGGGTTGGAGTCACACGCGCACTGGCGATCCAAGCCAAGTTACCGCTCCCCGTCCATCCTGAACAAATGGCAGCACTGGCCACCTAAGTCAATCACTTCAAATTCAGACAAACTCGGTACGTGCTTCAAGTTATTATTTATCTCCTGGTTTCCATGTGAGTCAGCAACTAACAAAAACTCCAAACTGTACCACAGACAAGGTGAGCACACAGGAAAGCATCTCAAATATGTGTCTTACTATGAATCCAACAACGTTCACTTCAGCTCCAAGATCAAAAACTCTGGGAGATCACTCTTGGAGAATGACCTAAGGTGCAGTTTTTCAGGTGAGGAGAAATATTGGCTTCTTCTGGCCTGCTGAACGGTGCCCAGACAAGGGTCACCTCCAGCCAAGAGGACCTCTCAGGCCCTGGCCCAGGAGCTTCTCCAGTCCTCAGGCCCCTGCTCTCCTAGAATCTGTAGCTACTAGAAAGAGTGAGGGCTCCAGGACTGTGCTGGCCAGGACAGTAGGCACTAGTCACAAGGAGTGACTTAAATTTAAATGACTAAAGTTCACAAAAATGTCAAGTTCAGCTCTTCTGTCACTCTAGCCACATTCCAAGCATCTAATAGCCACCTGTGGCTAGTGGGCACTCTACTGGATAGTGTTGATATAAAATGTTTCCATCACTGCAGAAAGTCCCGTTGAACAGTGCTGCTCTAGAACAGCAGGGCTTACATGTCACTGTGCATAAGGATTGCCTGGGAATCTTGTTAAAAGTGCAGATTCTCAAAGTTCATTCTCAGTAGGCCCTGGGAGCGGGGAGGGGTGTTGCCTAACAATTTAAACAGTTACCTGTTTCAGGGACAGGTCTACCAGTCCAATTTTGACAAATACTGTCCACTAGAGTTAAAAATATTTGCTATTTTTTGGAATGGCATTTTTCAAACTATGATAAACAAAACCAGTTAAAAAATTTTCCAATCCTTCATGGACCAGTATAAGTAAAGTGAATTACTTATACTGTAATAAATGTGAATTACTATTTATTACTAAAATAAATAAAATTTAAAAATAAGGCATATAAAATACAAATTTCAGTTTTTTGCTATTAATATTAGATTTAAAGAATGTAAAATTACTCAGCCAACATGCTCCACGACTACCTAAGTGCTTGCTTTCAATTTTTGGACTTGTCTGTTCTCAGACCATACTTGGAGAAGCAGTGGACCTATATCAATAAAGGAACAAATGCAGGCTTATTCACTTTTTACACAAAGATGAGGGATAGCTCAGTGTTTCATATTTGCTTCTTGTAAACTCCTGTCTTTCTCCATTAAAAATTTTAACCTCTGTTTAGATTTCTTATGTCACTGGTCGGGGAGGGGAGAAAGGCTTGCTTAGAAAATAAGAAAAAATGGGCTCACTTTTTTCTATGATGGAAAAAAATGCTGGATACCAAAGTTTTATGATACAAGAGCCAAGGAAGGAATTATGGGAGGAATAATGGAAAATGGTTGTAGTGAAAGAGAACAAGATCCATACTTGGAGAGTTCAGAAAAAGAAAGAGGAGGAAGAGAAGAAGAAAAGAAGGTGGGACGTGACCAGGAAGTTGTTTTTTTAATCTCGGCATGATACTAGTCCAATGACTGGTAATTTCCCCACGACTCCTAGAGTTTATTTGAGCTTGATGGTTGTGGCTGACAGTGTTTCCTTCCCCCAGCACTTACTGAGTAGCCTTTGTGCTTCTCTGGAGGATGAAGAATCAGACACCTATGATGCTGAAGTTTAAAGTGCTCACCTGTGGAAGTTGTGGGGAGCAGTCCTCCCTGGTGGGCTGAGGGCAGAGAAGCCTCAGGCCCCAGCACATTCGGCAAAATGAACAGTGATTTCTGAAGGGCATAAAAATAACTAGTCAGGGGCCACATTTCCTATCTGGTTTAAGCGTTCAAATCAGGGTCTAAAGAAGTCTTAGGTTGCATTTCATTGCTAATTTTCTTGTTTCTTTTTATTTGCAAATTTGCTTGTCCTGTAAATACAGAGGAAACCTGGTCATTTGTCCTACAGTTTCCATGCTCTGGATTGTGCTGACTGAAGCCCAGTTGTGCTGCTTGACATGTTCCCTTGTCCCTCATATTTCCTGCAAAATGGTGGTTAGATCTAGAGCAGCACTATACAACAGAAAGGGAGGGTGAATCACATATGTTATTTGAAATTTTCAGATGGTCGCCTTAAACAATAAAAAGAAACAGATGATTTTATTATTAGAAAAAAAAGAAGCAGATGAAATTAATTTTATAACATTATTCAGGATATTCTTATGCCTGTGCTCAGTCGTGTCTAACTCTTTGGGACCTCTTGGACTGTAGCCTGTCAGGCTCCTTGGTCCATGTGAGTTTTCAGGCAAGGATACTAGAGTGTGTTGTCATTTCCTCCTCCGGGGATCTTCCTGACCCAGGGATCGAACCAGTGTCTCCTGTGTCTCCTGCATTGCAGGTGGATTCTTTACCCATCGAGCCATCAGGGAAGCTCTTATTCAGGATATAACTGACATATAATAAACTCTACTTCGGGGTTCTCAGGTAGCTCAAAGGTAAAGAATTCTCCTGCCAATGCAGGAGACACAGGAGATGCAGGTTTGATCCCTGGGTCAGGAAGATGCCCTGCAGAAGGAAATGGCAACCTACTCCAATATTCTTGCCTGGAAAACTTCATGAACAGAGGAGCCTAGTATTGTATAGTCCATAGGGTTGAAAAGAGTCTAACACGACTGAGCAGCAGCAAACTCTACTTAAAGTGTACAGTTTGAAACCATCACCATGGTTAAGATAGTCAACATAATTGTCATTGCCCAAAGCTTTCTCATGGAAAGATCCCCTGGAGAAGGGATAGGCTACCTGCTCCAGTGTTCTTGGGCTTCTGTGGTGGCTCAGATGTAAAGAATCCACCTGCAATGTGGGAGACCTGGGTTTAATCCCCGGGTTGGGAAGATCCACTGGAGGAGGGCGTGGCAACCCACTCTAGTATTCTTGCCTGGAGAATCCCCAGGGACAGAGGAGCCTGGAGGGCTACAGTCCATGGGGTGGCAAAGAGTCGGATGTGACTAAGCCATTAAGCCCAGCACAGCAAAACTTTCTCATATCACTTAGTGATTTCATTTGTCCAGATTTCCCTATTCACAGGCAATGACTGAGCCGTTTTCTGTCTCTGCAGGTTAGCTTGCATTTTCCAGGATTTTATATAAATCAAATCATATAATATGTATTCATTTTCATCTATCTTTTTTCACTTATACTTGTTTTGAGGATCGTGTGTGTTGATACATGTATCAATAATTTTTTCCTTTTTCTTAGTATTAGTCCATTGTATGAATATACTGATGTATCACAATTTGTTTATCCATTAACTTGTTGATGAACATTTGAGTTGTTCCATATTGAGCTATTTGTGGACTTCCCTGGTGGTTTGGTGGTTTAGTGGTTAAGAATCTGCCAACCAATACAGGGGACATGGGTTTGATCCCTGGTCTGGGAAGATCCCACGTGCTTTGGAGCAACTAAGCCCAGGTGCCACAACTACTGAGTCCACGTGTTGTGACTACTGAAGCCTGGGTGCCTAGAGTCCACACACCACAACAAGAGAAGCCACTGCCATGAGAAGCCCATGCACCGTAATGGAAGAGGAGTCACCACTTGCTGCAACTAGAGAAAACCCCCAAGCAGCAACGAAAACCCAGTGCAGCCAAAAAATAAATGAAATAAAAATGTAAAACATTGTTTTAGCTACAAATACAGCTGCTGTGAACTTTTGTGTACAAGTCTTCATAGACATACACTTTTTTTTCCCTTGGGTAAATTTCTAGGAGTGGAATGACTGCATCATGTGGTGGGTGTTTGTTTAACTTTTTAAGAAACACTTAGACCGTTTCCAAAGTGGCTGCACCATTTGACATTCACATCAGCAGCAAGTCAAAATGATTTTTACATACTTCACTTAAATCAATTCATCCAAAATATCACTTCAACATATATCCAGATTTTATTACTGAAATATTTCATTTTTCATACTGTCTTCAAGATCCCATGTGTATTTTGAATTTATTTATAGCATATTCCAATCCAAAATAGCCACATTTCAGATGCTTAAAAATCATGTATCTAATGTTTCTACTGAGCTTCCCTGGTGGCTTAGACGATAAAAAAATCTCCCTGCAATGCAGGAGACTCGGGTTTGATCCCTGGGTCAGGAAGATCCCCTGGAGGAGGAAATGGCAACCCACTCTAATATTCTTGCCTGGGAAATCCCATGGATAGAGGAGCCTGGCGGGCTACGGTCCATGGGGTTGCAAAGAGTTGAGCACGATTCAGCTACTAAACATAGCACAGCATAGTCAATTTACAGTATTATATTAGTTTCAGGTGGACAAAATAGTGATTCAAAATTTTTGTAGGATAAACTCCATTAACACTTATTATAAAATATTAGCTATATTCCCCCTATCAGCTTTTTACTGAATGCTTTGAGCGGGAAAGTGAGAATGTGAAAGTCATTTAGTTGTGTCTAACTCTTTGCAACCCCATGGACTATAGCTCACCAGTCTCCTCTGTCCATGGAGTTCTCCAGGGAAGTATACTGGAGTAGGTTGCCCATTCCCTTCTCCAGGGGATCTTCCCAACCCAGGGGTTGAACCAGGGTCTCCTGCTGTAGGTAAATTCTTTACCATCTGAGCCACCAACGAAGCTTGCCTGCTTTGAGCAGAGACTAATTGTTTTCT
Organism: Okapia johnstoni; assembly: GCA_024291935.2. Lineage (NCBI taxonomy): Eukaryota > Metazoa > Chordata > Mammalia > Artiodactyla > Giraffidae > Okapia > Okapia johnstoni. The sequence continues at coordinate 87,508,806 of CM044319.1, read as the reverse complement.
TAGATCAATGATTTCAGAAAGAATTGCAGAATGGTAATATTCGATCATTCCTTCTTCATTTATTAGCTGAAGTACTTGAAAAACTCTTAGCCATATTAAGTGTGTGTTTACCAAGTGTATACTCTATAGGAACTCAGAGAAATGCTAGACTCTTTCTCTTTATTTATCAGGTTTTATAATAGCAAGTTGGTTTTCTATTATCCTCCAAAAGCAAATAGTAAAGAACTTTTAAAATAGGTATGTTGTCTTTATAAACTCATAGATTTAAACATGTTTGTTGTGTACTTATTTATCACTGTTAATGCTTTAATTGTTCCACCTTTGGACTTTGGGAGCTTTTCATGATTAGTTCCTGAGACATTTTGATACAAATGAAGATTTTTATGATGCCATCCCTGTTTTCTGATTTGATAAGATGTAATAGGTCCCATCACTTCATGGCAAATAGATGGGGAAACAGTGGAAACAGTGGCTGACTTTATTTTTGGGGGCTCTAAAATCACTGCAGATGGTGATTGCAGCCATGAAATTAAAAGACGCTTACTCCTTGGGAGGAAAGTTATAACCAACCTAGACAGCATATTAAAGCATTAAAAACATTAGACAGCATTTAAAAAGCAGAGATATTACTTTGTCAACAAAGGTCCATCTAGTCAAAGCTATGATTTTTCCAGTAGTCATGTATGGATGTGAGAGTTGGACTATAAAGAAAGCTGAGCATCAAAGAATTGATGCTTTTGAACTGTGGTGTTGGAGAAGACTCTTGAGAGTCCCTTGGACTGCAAGGAGATCCAACCAGTCCATCCTAATGGAGATCAGTCCTGGGTGTTCATTGGAAGACTGATGTTGAAGCTGAAACTCCAATACTTTGGCCATCTGATGCGAAGAGCTGGCGCATTTGAAAAGACCCTGATGCTGGGAAAGATTGACGGCGGGAGGAGAAGGGGATGACAGAGGATGAGATGTTTGGAAGGCATCACCGACTCAATGGACATGGGTTTGGGTGAACTCTGGGAGTTGCTGATGGACAGGGAGGCCTGGCGTGCTGAGGTTCGTGGGGTCGAAAATAGTTGGACACGACTCAGCGACTGAACTGAACTGAACTAATAGGCTCTTTTTGCACATTTCCTTGATCGGGCATTTTTTAAGGCGCTGTGGTTGCTGTAATTAAAAATGATATTTACAGACTATAATCTGGACGCTATAGATGTTCATTGCTATTGAGATAGTTATTGGTTCTGGGCATTTTTGGTGGACAAGGCTAGGAAATGTATTTTTTTCACTCAGGAAAACATACATCAAAAGTTAATACAAATTACTTCTAGATCACATGTAAGAATAACAGGACTTTAACTTAACCTCTTTGATTTTATGTTTGTATCATTTTTTATTATAAAATTCTTGGTTTCCAATGATATTAACATAAGTAATTACTTTTATATAAATACAAAAATTATTAACAATATCATTCTTATTTAAGATTTCTTTGTAGTACTTTTTGTCTCCAGAATAAATCCCACTGGGGATGTCCAGTAAAATCACTTTGTTTTAATGTCACTTGCAATAATTCATCACTATGTGACTGATGTAATATAATTGACTCTTGAACAACGTAGGTTTGGACTATGCAGATTCAAATATATGTAGGCTTTTTTCAATAAATAAATGCTTCAGTATTACATGATCTGTGATCGGTTGAATCTGTGGATGTGAAACTCCAAATACAGAAAATGAAGTGAAAGTCATTCAGTTGTGTCTGACTCTTTGCAACCCCAGGGACTATACAGTCCATGGAATTCTCCAGGCCAGACTACTGGAGTGGGTAGCCTATCACTTCTCCAGCAGATCTTCCCGACCCAGGTATCAAACCAAAGTCTCCTGCTTTGCAGGCAGATTCTTTACCAACTGAGCTATCAGCGAAGACCCCAGGCAGAATGTAAATCTGTATGCAGATTTTTGACTGCATGAGGGTCAGGGCCCTTGACCTCTACATTGTTCAAGGGTCAATTGTACATGATTTTGTTCATTCTATTTTGCATTTAATATTTGGTAATTGTTTTTTCCATTTTGTTATAATTTTATTTAATAAGCATGTATGTGGAACGTTTACACATTTCCAAACTTGTGCTCAGTAGCTCAGTCGTATCCGACCATTTGTAATTCTTTGGACTGTAGTCCGCCAGGCTCCTCTGTCCATGGAATTCCCCAGGCACGAATATTGGAGTGGGTTACCATTTCCTACTCCAGAGGATCTTCCCAACTCAGGGATCAAACCTGTGTCTTCTGCATTGCAGGTGGATACTTCACTGCTGAGCCTTAGAGGAAGCCCAATATATATGGAGAACATTTGCATATTTCCAAACTTAGATATGCAAAATAAGACCTCAGTGAAATTTTGCTTATCCTGTCTCTGTTTTGTGGTTTTGTGTGTATTCCCTATTCCCTTTTTACATTAAGGGTACCATACTATTTATATTGTTCTTCTCCTTTGTTCTTTTATTTAATAATATATACCAGAGAACTCTACAGCATGTAGAGACAGTCTCCACTACATTTTATAGCTGTATAGTATTGTATACTGTGGGTGCACCAGTTTATTAACCTGTCCCTTATTAACTAGTACAACCAATCCCGTATTTTACTACTACAAAAATGCTGCAATTTATAGCCTGTGCATAAATCTTAATATTTTCCTGGGGTATCTTTCCTGGTAGAGGTAGGACTACTAGGTCAATGGGTATATGCAGAGACAATTTGTTTAGATGTTGCTCAATTCCAACAGAAACGGTTGTGGTTGTGTCATTTGCAGTGCCATCAACAAAGCATAAGAAGAGTTGCTTCCTCACAATGTCACTAACAGAATATACTGTCAATGCCTTACACGTGGAATCTAAAAAGAAACGATACAAATGAACTTACTTACAAAACAGAAAGAGACTCACAGACTTAGAAAATGAACTTACAGTTGCTGGCAAGGTGGGGAAAGATAGGAAGTTTGGGAAGGTTATTTACCCACTGCTATGTTCAAAACGGATAACCAACAAGGACCTGTCGTATAGCACGTGGAACTCGACTCAAAGTTATGTGCCAGCCTGGATGGGAGATGGGTTTGGGGGAGAATGAATGCATGTGTCTGTATGACGGAGACTCTGCTGTTCACCTGAAACTACCACAACATTGTTAATCGCCTATACCCTAATACAAAATAAACAAAGTTTGAAAAAAAAAGCTATTCTATTTTGTTTTTATAATAGGTTAGAAATAATATCTTTACCTATTGTTAATAGCTTTAATTTGATTTTTTCTTATTGTGAGCATGGTTGGACATGTCTTCACATCTTAAGAGTTACTTGAACTTCTTTTTCTGTGAAACATTTGTTCATATTTCCTGTCCAATTTGCTTTGGATTGGTGGGCTTTTCATTTTATAAGTTCTTTATATATTAGGGATGTTAACACTTTTCTGTGGTTAATTTTCGCATATATTTTTTACTTTCTATCTGTCATTTTTACTTTCCTTATGATGTTGTTTGGTGTGACAAAGTTTTAAAAACATATATTGTCAAATTTTTCAAAATTTCCTTTTATTGCTTGAATTCTGAATCATAATTAAGTTTTCCTATAATGGAAATTATTCATTTTTTATGCCCATATGAATTTTATGTTTTATATTTAGATATCTCATGTATTTTTAATTTATCTTGATATACTGTGAAAGAATAAATCCAGTTTGAGTCTTTTTCCTATTGGCTATTAAATGATTCCCAACACTGCTTTTTAAAAAGTTCACTGTTTACCCACTGATTTGAGATACTATTTTATTATAAACTAAATGTCTAAATAGCTTGAGTCTAATTCTGAATTTATTGCTTTGATCTATTGATATTTTTGTCTATTTAAAAGTCTAGACTCTGAAGCATTATAATATGTTTTAATATGTGCTAGATAGAGCTAGACTCATCTCTCTGTTCTTTGTTTTCCCAGGGCTTTCCTGATTAATTTTGGTATTTTTCTCCCAACTTTATAATTAAGAATATATATTTTCCTATATAGTAAATATCAGGGTGGAAATGTAATCCTAAATATTTTATTTCTTGTCCTCAACAAACGGAATAAAAATTAGTATTTTTTTTAAAAAGGAGTAAATATGGTTTGAAAATATACAAATCAGCTGTTGTGAAATTAACAGTAGAGTTAAAAAGCAGTGTGTTTGTATTTTTAAAAATCAAGAAAGTAAAAATAAATTAAATAAGTTTCTATAATAACATTTTGAATAAAAAATAAATATTAATAAAAGCTGAAATCAAAGCACACAGAAGTCAAGCAAATATGCTACTACAATACTAGGTATTTATTCACCTATAAGTTTATGATTAAAAAACAGATTTTAGGGAGGGAGGTGGGAGGGGGGTTCAGAATGGGGAACACAAGTAAACCCATGGCTGATTCATGTCAACGTATGGCAAAAAACACTACAATATTGTAAAGTAATTATTCCCCAACTAAAATAAATAAATTTATTAAAAGAAAAACAAACAGATTGTAGATTAAAGGAAAAAGCAAAGAAAATGATACTGAAATATTAACAATAACAGTGTATAATATATCATTGAAATTTAAGTATTAAGAGTATGAAATTCATATAAATATCATCAAATAGAAATAACCAAAATAACTTAAAAAGAGAATTATTTTATATTGATAAAATTAGAATAAATAGTAAATAAATATGAAGAATGATAACACTGAAACTATCTTTAAACTATATAGCAGCAAATTTATGTCTTATAAATTGTTTGAAATATAAGGAGAAAAAATGACATAAACAAAATAGAAATGGGATATTTTGATTATAAAAGTCATTCTGGAAGATAAAATAAGGACACGTAGAAGTTGAATAATTTGCAAAGTAAGATTAAAAGGCATATTAAACATTGTACCCCCAAAGCAAGACTATATTTTTCTAAAGTGTATATAGAGCATTTTCAAAATACAATATTGTAATATTGTCTGAATGTAACAAAATTAAAAAGGAAAAAATAATATAAGCTTTAGATATCTTGACAGTTTGTAAACCCCAAATGATTTTCTTATTTGGATTTTTATATAATCATGAAGAATATTCCTGATAAAAACATATGGAATGCATAAAAATTCTGGCAAGGGATCAGCAAATAAAGGTTGAAGGCTTAATATATGCTAACTTTAGTGATAAATTTTGAAATGTATATGAAGCAGACAATAATATGAGAAAAGCATATTAACAGGTAACTTACAAAGGAAGAATATAACTGCTTTAAAAGAGAAAAAGGATCAATCTCACTTATAACTAAAGAAATGCAAATAATAATCAAGTTTTTCTGTTTGTTTTTAAGTTGATTAATAGCAAGAGCTTAACGGAAATACCAATGCTAATGATATGATATTCTCATACCTTGTTATTGACTATGTTTTTGTGCAATGCTTTTTCGAGACAATTTGGCAATATGTATTGAGTGATAAAAGTATTCATATCTTTAGTGTAATTCTCATTCATGGAGTATTTCCTAAGATTAAAACATGTTGGGAAACTGGGGGATGATCATTGCACTCTTTCCTGCATTTACATCAAGGCTGTTTTAGAAATTTCTTAAGCGGAAAAGAGATCCTGGACAGTCACTCAGGAACTGGCTCAGAGGACAATCTGAGGTCAGTGACAAACCACAGAAAGAGAATGAGATCGGATAGTGAGGAGAGAACGGTCGTTGCCAAAGCCACCTGAGAGATGCGGTATGCAGAGTCCTGGGGGTAGAGCAGCCTTCGTTGTTGTTCAGTTGCTCAGTCCTGTCCGGCTCTTTGCGATCCCACTTTGACAACTGCAGCACTCCAGGCTTCACTATCTCCCGGAACTTGCTCAAACTCATGTCCATTGGGTCGATGATGCCATCCAACCCTCTTATCCTCTGTCACTCCCTTCTTCTGCCTTCAATCTTTCCCAGCATCAGTGTCTTTTCCAGTGAGTCAGCTCTTCACATCAGGTGGCCAAAGAATTGGAGCTTCAGCATCAGTCCTTCCAATGAATATTCAGGGTTGATTTCCTTTAGGGTTGACTGGTTGGATCTCCTTGCAGTCCAAGAGACCCTCAAGAGTCTTCTCCAACACCACAGTTCAAAAGCATCAATTCTGTGGTGTTCAGCCTTCTTTGTGGTCGAACTCTCACATCCATACACGACTATTGGGAAAACCATAGCTTTGACAATATGAACTTTTGTTGGCAAAGTGATGTCTGTGCTTTTTAATATGCCGTCTAGGTTTGTTATAGCTTTCCTTCCAAGGAGCAAGTCTCTTTTAATTTCGTGGCTGCCGTCATTATCTACAGTGATTTTGGAGCCCAAGAAAATAAAGTCTGTCACTGTTTCCATTTTTTCCCATCTATTTGCCATGAAATGATGGCACTGAATGCTATGATTTTAGCTTTTTGAATGTTGAAGACCCTTAGAATCACCAAATGGACTGATGGCCGTCCCAGAGTTTGTAAGGGGTGAAAGCGTTAGTTGCTCAGTCATATCCGACTCTTTGCGACCCCATGGACTGCAGCACTCCAGGCCTCTCTGTCCATCACCAACTCCTGTAGTTTACTCATGTCCATTTAGTCAGTGATGCCATCTAACCATCTCATCCTCTGTTGTCCCCTTCTCCTGCCTTCAATCTTTCCCAGCATCAGGGTCTTTTCAAATGAGTCAGCTCTTGGCATCAGGTGGACTCTAGGGTGGGTAGCCATTTCTTTTTCCAGGGAATCTTCCCAGCCCAGGGTTCGAACCCAAATCTCCTACATTGCAGGTGGATTCTTTACTATCTGAGCCACCAGGGAAGCCCTTGCTGACGGTAGTCATGAGCGTATGCTTTAGAGACAGGTTTGAATCTGGCTAATCAGCTGTGGGATTCTGTGTAAATGCATTGTGCTCCAATGTTCTCTTTCTTAAAGTAGAGATAAAAACAGTGCCTTGAGTATTGACGGATGAGATAATAATATAATTCAGACATGCCCAGCTCTGTCCCTGGCGCATTCTGATCATGAAGTATATCTTGGTTTTCATTTGTTGTGATACGTCTGCTGAAGATTCTGGAGATCTGGTCCTAGCATATTGCTAGCTGGTAGTTTGGATACATCAGTTAATCTGTCAGAGAGCTGGGCTAGATTAGATGATCTCTTAGGTCCCTCCAGCTTTAAACTCTATTTATGAGACAATTTGGTGTAGCCTAGTGCCAAAGAGCTTAAACTACGAGAGTCAGATACACCTAGGTATAAATAGCAGCTATGTTTATTTCTGGGCTTCCCTGATGGCTCAGGCGGTAAAGAATCTGCCTGCAATGCAAGAGACACAGGAGACACTGGTTAGATCCCTAGATCAGAAAGATCCCCTGGAGAAGGAAATGACAACTCATTCCAGCATTCTTGCCTGAAAAATCCCATGGACAGAAGAGCCTGGCAGGCTACAGTCCAAAGGGTAGCAAAGAGTTGGACATGGCTGAGCGACTAAGCACATATCTATTTCTAGCAATGTGATCTGGGGCATAATATTTAAGCCTTCTGTGATTCAGTTTCTCACTTGTAAAATGGGGCTAACAAGAGCACCTACCTCACAGAATTGTTGTGAATATCCTGGGAGATGTTGGATTCAAGGTGCCCAGAAGTATCGCTGACAAAGCTAAGGGTTCAAAAGAATATAAGTATTGCTATTACAGTTCTAACATGGTTCAAATCCTGCTGCCACTTTGTTTTGTTTTTAGCATTGGTAGGGATTAGAATTATAGTAAGCATTCTGATTTCAAATATTCTATCCATTGCCCACACGAATCTATAATTTGTGGTGGAAATTCAAATATTTTATACCTAAATTTATCTAAATTTATCTAAATTTAAATATATCTAAATATAGATAGATATATATTTATATAGAGAGATATATATTTATTATATATCTTATATATTATATATTTTTATATATAAATATATATTTATTATTATATATCTATATATAATAATATATATATAATAAATAAATATATATTTATATATATAGATATATCTAAATATATCTAAATTTATCTAAATTTATCTAAATTATAAATATATAAATAAACCCTTATGGCAGAAAGTGAAGAAGAACTAAAGAGCCTCTTGATGAAGGTGAAAGAGGAGAGTGAAAAAGTTGGCTTAAAGCTCAACGTTCAGAAAACTAAGATCATGGCATCTGGTCCCATCACGTCATGGGAAATAGATGGGGAAACAGTGGAAACAGTGTCAGACTTGATTTTTTGAGGCTCCAGAATCACTGCTGATGGTGACTGCAGCCATGAAATTAAAAGACGCTTACTCCTTGGAAGGAAGGTTATGGCCAACCTAGATAGCATATTTAAAGCAGAGACATTACTTTGCCAACAAAAGTCCGCCTAGTCAAGGCTATGGTTTTTCCAGTGGTCATGTATGGATGTGAGAGTTGGACAGTGAAGAAGGCTGAGTGCCGAAGAATTGATGCTTTTGAACTGTGGTGTTGGAGAAGACTCTTGAGAGTCCCTTGGACTGCAAGGAGATCCAATCAATCCATCCTAAAGGAGATCAGTCCTGGGTGTTCATTGGAAGGTTTGATGCTGAAGCTGAAACTCCAATACTTTGGCCACCTCATGCGAAGAGTTGACTCATTAGAAAAGACCCTAATGCTGGGTAGGATTGGGGGCGGGAGGAGAAGGGGATGACAGAGGATGAGATGGTTGGATGGCATCACCGACTCGATGGACATGGGTTTGGGTAGACTCTGGGAGTTGGTGATGGACAGGGAGGCCTGGCGTGCTGCAGTTCATGGGGTCGCAAAGAGTCGGACACGACTGAGCGACTGAACTGAACTGAACTGAGGTAGGTTTAGAATTCTAAACAACCCTCATGTACTTTGATTTTTGGCTCAAAAAATAAAACTACTGTTCTTAGTGATCATTCCAGAGGCTGAAGAATGTTAAACATCAGTGTGGTCAAGTGTAATAATATTCTTTAGTAAATACTACAGAATAAATGGAAATGGGTTCATGAATTAAAATGATCAGGTGGAATTCCTTTGCAGTGGGACTATGTGTTTGGAATTAGGCAGTTCTAAGGAAACTTGTTGTAACTGATAACACCATGCTTTTAGCACCAAGAGTCCTTGTTTTATGGGATGAGGTTACCTGTTTTAATACCCCATCTGCACTACACCAACATGTTGCAACTAAAATATCTTTAATCTCATTCCAAAGTCACCCCGTGGCAGCAGACCCTACAGACGTTGGTATGGATGTCTGAAGACCTTAAACTTTCCTAAATTTCACGATGACATCATAGTGTTCTAATTATAGAATAAGTGACAGATATATATGAAATTTATAAATTAATGGAATATATTGAAGAAAAAAATGTAGGGACTCTCTTTTTACATACTCTTGCCATTATTAATGAACCTCTCCAGGAAAATATCTCAAAATTGTGGAGTGATGGATATCAGCCCTGAAGCTTAGTATTGAAAAGCTCACTAGAGAATGAAACCATAAGAACATTATCACTATATCCCTTAATTCAATGCAAGGTTCTAAAATCTGATTTTTAGCTCCATGGAAAAATTAGATATCAGAGAAGGAAGATGAAAAAGTTGACTCACTGTAAGTGATCTGAGAAAAGCAAGCATGACTGCTGACTGTGACAACCTCAGTGGGAACATGACTGAAGCATTTTGCTATTCACTCTTAAAACTGGACAGAGGAGATCTCAGAGACACCCCTGTGTTTCACATGAGTGCCAAGATCTATTCCTCTCTGCCCCCACATTCATGAGCAGCTCTATATCCTCTTGATAACATAAGTCAATTGCTTCCAAAGCAGAGTAAATCCTGCCTTTGACTGCTGATTTCTGGGCATATGGAATCGGAAGTAATTGGACACTAATTGGCTATTGCTTACATTAAAAAATAAATAAACTCTTTTGAGGTCTAATTTACCTAGAATTAAATTCACATGTATTAAGTATACAGCTTGGTGAGTTTTGACTCATCACCACCACAGTCAAGAAATAGAATATTTCATGCAAGAAAAGTCCCCTCATATCCATTTGATTTCTATTATGGATCCCCCACCCCCAACTAGGAAACTACTGATTTTCTACTGTCAATATATGTCTAAAGATAAACTTTGCCTTTATGATATAACAGTGTTTGTTGTGTGACTTCTTTTGCTCTGAAGAACATTTTTTTTAAACTTTTTATTTTGTATTGGGGCATAGCTGATTAACAAACAATGCTGTGATAGTTATGTGAAAAGGGAAGGGACTCAGCCATACATATATGTGTATCCATTCTCTCCCAAACTCTCCTCCCATCCAGGCTGCCATATAACATTGAGCAGAGTTCCCTGTGCTATAACATAGGCCCTTGTTGGTTATCCATTTAAAAAATAGCAGTGTGTGTTTATTCTTTAAGTCAGTGAACATTTTTAAAAGCCTCCGTGTTGCTACATGTTCTAGTCATGTGTTGCTTTTTGCTGCTGGGAAGTAGCTCATTATGAGGATAAACCATGATATGTTCAATTGTTTACCTATTGATTGATATTTGGTTGTTTCTGGTTTGACTTAGGATAGATAAAGCTGCTGTGAACACTTGGGTACAAGTTTTTGTGTGGACATAGGTCTTTATTTTCTTGAGTATATATATATTCAAGAATTGATGGGTCACACGATAAACACACGTTCAACTTTATAAGAAATTGTCAAACTGTTTTCTGAAATGGTCGTGCCATTTTATATCCCCAGCAGAAATGTTGGAGACTTTCTGTGACTCTACTTTTCCCCCCAGATTCTTAAGGTAGAAGCTAAAATAATTGATTCTAGACATATTTTCCTTTCTAAATAAAAGCCCCCAAGTCTATATATTCCTCTCTTAAGGCTGCATTAGTTGTATGCAACAATTTTGATTGGCTCATTCATGTTCATTGTTCTTTAATTAAAATATTTTAAAAAGTCTTCTGTGATTTCATCTTTGAGGCACACATTATTTCACAGTGTGTAGCTTAATTTCCAAATATCTGTGGATTTTCCAGGCATTTCTCTGTTATTATTTCCAAATTAATTCTGTTGCAGCCAGAGACCATATTCTATACTATTTCAATTCTTTTAAATTACTGAGGCTTATGTTATGGAGCAGTTTATGAGTATGTGGTCTGTCTAAGTGGGTGAATATTCATGGGTACTTAAAAAGAATGTATATTTTGCATTTGTGGCATGCAGTATCCTACAGAAGTCAAATATGTTAAAATAGTTACTTTGCAGAGTTCAATACATCTTGGGCAAGGAGGGCAGCACTTTGGTCCACGGAATCTGAGAATTCAAGATTTCCAAAGGCATCAATCTGTATTCTCATCTCAAGCATCAGGGGCTCACTCCCTCCCAATCAGAGTTGTGAACTACAACACTTTTTGGAGAGGAGGGTTCAAACTCCCTGGAGCTTTACTCTCCACAGAGCTCATTTCTGGGTCTGACCTTCAGCTTTCTCCACCACTTAGTTGCAACAGGTTTGCATCCCTTAATATGCCAGAAAGGAAGCCCCTTGGCCATAATCACTAGCTGTATTTCTTCGCCTTTCTCCAATGCATCCACAGCACTCAGCAACGACCACCTGATTCCATAATCCTGGGAATTACTGTTTCCCCTAAAACTCTCTTATACCCGAGACACTGCAGCCCTCAGCACATTCCCTTTCATTTGTATCTCATTCCATTCACTCCAAGTTGTTTTAACAACCACCCAGCGATAGTGCCCAGGGATGATCAGCACTCTGTCTATTGCCATCCAGGGGGTGGTTTGGCTCCCAAATCCCCACTGTAGAGTCTGCAAGCGAGTGAGGGGAACAGGTCTGGACAAGGAGAAAGCTTGAACGAGAGGCAGCTGCAACTAAGGCTTTGGCTGATCCAACAGGAGATGCTGGAATGGCTCTCTGCAATGGTCCCCTGCTGAAGGTCAATGTGAACTTCACACTGACCGGTCACTGGAGGTGGGTTACCTGTAGGGAGGGAACGTATTGGGCAAGTTGCCTCCCTTTGGCTAAAGGCAATGTCGAGAGGGACTCAGCTGTGGACCATTGGCTCATACTCCCAACCTTGGCCCACCCTCCTTGCTGCCGAGACCATGAACACAGTGATCTTGAAGTAGGGAAGGGTCTGGATGGCACATTAGAATCCCCACTACATCATTCCTAACAAATCATTTCCAAATGTTGTCTGCACTTCAGAGAGGTCATTGATGATTTCCTGCTCCTTTTCTCTGCCAATTACAACATGACCAACAAAAACAGAACACAGAGCCATGGTTTCCGCTGCTCTACCTGCGATTCTAGGTAGTTGGTTAAAGGTGAAGATTCAAGTTCCTCTTTATCTCTCTCCCAATTCTCCATCCATAAGATCACTGGCCTGATCTCTGCCACTCCCTGATGATCTCTGAACCTCTGCAGGAAGGGCTGCCTCATCCATCAGAGAGGGTTTTACTTGCAGAAGTGCACCTGGGCTTTGAGTTAAGCAAAGGCCGAGATGGATCCAGGGCTTCCCAGGTGACACAAATGGTAAAGAACCTGCCTGCCAAGCAGGAGACATGAGACATGGGTTTGACCCCTGGGTTGGGAAGATACCCTGGAGAAAGAAATGGCAAACCACTCCAGTATTCTTACCTGGTGAATCGATTGACAGAGGAAGCTGGCGTGCTACAGTTCATAGGGACACACACACGACTGAAGTAACTTAGCACACACATAAGATGGATCCAGAAGCATCTCTCTTTTCATGAATGTTCTTTTCTAGATAACCTAATTTCTACAAGTTATGGCCGGCACATTTCCTATAGGTTTGAGGACAGCAATTCTTGGCTTTGATGATGAAAGTGGGAAGAAAGAGAGAAAAAATAGAAGCAAAGAAAGACTGGTTTGGTGTGAAATCAGCTCAGATGGAGAAGTGATGAGGTGGGAAGACAGCATAAGCTATCGCTTTACCCCAGTCCCGATGACAGTGTATATCACTGAGGCAGGACTGTGGTCCAGGGCAACAGGGACCCTTAGAAACCAGGCCACAAAGGACAAGAATAGTTGCCTGTTTCTGGGCTAAATGTGGTAGAAACAGATCTGAGCACCATCCTCCATGCCCTTCTCAGCTTCCCCAGGCTCTAGGTGGAAAAGGAACTGTATTCACTCTTCATCTACAAAGATGGGCAGGGTATTATTGACTGAGACTGTGTCTCAGAAAGAAGGAGGAGGACGGTGAAAAAGCAGGTACCTTCATGTTTACTGAAAATTGTGCTTGAAGGACTCTACCTTGATCATTATATGATTGGAGCTTAGCCCACTTCCTGTCTTCCTGTCAGAAAGACTAGAAAAATTAGTAAGGTTCGGCAGCATGGGTCACAGAGTCAGATAACAGGACCTAGCTGTGCACGAGGGAATTTGGAAAGCAAGAGTAAAAGAACAGAAGAAGAAATACGTCTTTTTTCCCTATTGTTTTGCCACACATCGTGTTGGGATCTTTGTTTCCCGACCTGGGATTGAACGTGTGCCCTTTGTAGTGGAAGCATGGAGTCTTAACCATAGGACTACCAGGGAGGTCCCAGGAAAGGTCCTTATGTTAGACTATGAGGCTTCATTTTTGTACCAGCTCTGATAAATCGGTTGTTAGGAGAGACTGAGAAAGATGCGAGGTTTACCAGGAAAGACTAGCAGGTATTAGTGATGCTTTCTGAATCAATTATCTACCCCTACCTAACAAGCCACTCCAAAACTTCAGGCTTAATAAAACAGCCATGTTATTTTGTCACGATTCTGCGGGTCAGCATTTTGGGCTGGTCTCAGCCTAGTTGTTCTTCTGCTGGTCTCACCTGAGTAACCCATGTGGCTGCTGTCTTCCTGTGGTGTGGTTGAGCTGTTGGCTCACTCTGGTGCTGTTGGTTTGGCTTGGCTTCCCTCTACAAGGTCATCATCTCAAGGAGGCTAGCCTGGCTTCTTCCCACCATGATCTCAGGTTCCAAGAGGGTAACAGTGGGAGCTGCAAGGTGTTTTGTGATCCATGCTTAAAAGTGCCATAGTGTCACTTCTGCTGAATGTATTGATCAAAGCAAGTCACATACCTAACGCAAATTCAAAGGGTTCAGGTAAATTCAATCTCATGATGGGAGAAATGAGCAACCCACACTGCAAAGGGCACGACTTCCGAGGGGAGTGGAATGATTGTGACTGTCTTTGAAAATAATCCACCACCTTTTTCTATTTATTTTCTTATTTATTTATTTATTTTTACCACGCCACGTGGCTTGTGGGATCTAGTTCCCCAACCAGGGATTGAACCCAGGTCCTTGGCAGTGAGAGCAACGGAGTCTTAACCACTAAACCACCAGGGAACTCTCAATAATACACTGCTTTTCTAAGTCTGGTCAGAGGATGAGGAGGTCCTGAGTAGGGGAATGACAACCCACATACTAGATACTAACTAGTCCTGCACCATTTGCCTTTTAGCCTAGTTTGCAAAAACTACTGTGAAAGCTTCCTTTTATGGGAGAGAAAGGGCTATCTAAACACCCTTTAAGTACATAAGGACAAGAGCTAGTGGCTCCATCACTATAGGCAGGTTTAAATGTTTTAATGAATTTTTTTTTATATTGCTCATCTACAGCTGTTTTGGTGATTTTGAAATCAAGTTAATGATACCAGAAGGACTTTCCAATGCTTGCTCTGCTAAACATAATAAATATCGCTGGCCATATGATTAAATTAGAAATGGAAGTGAGTTTTAATATGGCTTATCGCTTTCACGTGAAAAACTAAATCAAACAATTGAAGTCCACAAACATTCCAAGGGGAAATGACTGGACCACAGGAAACATGGGCCACTTCGCCACTTTGTGAGAATTTGATCATTCAGTAATAAGAAGAGGGAGAGAAGTAAGGGGATGAAAACTAAAGTTTTCTGCACATGTACTATGTCCATGGCATGTTGCACACATTCACTCATGCATGGCCTCCAATAAATCTTATCATCCTTTTTATAGATGAGAAATCTGAGGTTCAGCAAGGCCAGTGACTTGCCAAAAGTTCTCACCAAGGTAGTTCAAAGGCTAAGATTCAGGCCTTATTGTCCTAGGTTCTCTCCAATACTTACTGAAATTGGTACATATTTTCTACTTGTATTAAAATTATATACACTGTAGCTTACTTTCAACAAATCTATTATCACAGCATAAGCATTTTAAAGCTGCAATGTAGATTCATAATTTTCCTCTTCAATGGCTGCATAATATTTTAATGTTTTTGTGATTTGCTGGGTCACAGCTTAATTTACCATCCTTCTGATGGAAAGACATCTAGGTTGCTCATCTTAGGGCTCAGAATCATGAACTAGACTAAATCTGATTTATAAGAATTTCTGGACGTGGTTGGAATTCTTTTTCTGGACGAAACATTGTGTTTATAATTCATATTGGCCTTGCTAATTTTTTTTTTTTTTTTTGGTGTGGTCCTTTTCCTTGAAATGGTATTTATTAATAAGATTAGACCTGCTTAGATAATTACAGGAGATTAAGTACATGAAATTACACACATACCTGTGTGCCTAATATTTCTACTCACTGCACCAAAACAAATCCTGCTTATTTCAGGAATGACTCCTTGCTCAGAACCAACCTGTTTTTATTTTCAGACTCACCAGGAGGTTGAGCTGGCTTCTCCCAGGAAGGGGCTGGGAGTGATATGGATACACATCCTGGCTTTGGCCAGTAGGTGTCTCTGTTTCATTCACCCTCTATTGCAGGTTCCTCCTGAATGGAAAGGTTTGGGAGCAAAACTGATGGAAGAGTTGTCCCATTCCTTTTGCCACCTACCAGGCTCCACTTCCACTCTCATGTCCCTGCCTCAGATTCCTGATTCCTGACATAAAGGTCATTAAAACTAGGGGTGTCCTCTGAGTTTAAACACTACTTTACCAAACCTGCTTGCAAAGTGGAACTAGCAACTGAAAACCAAATCAACAGAGCCCTGAAGCCTTTTCTCCTTAAATAGCATCATACTCTGAACTAAAAGCTGTATTACTGAGTCATAACAATTAATTACACTCGGAGGTGAGAAGACAGGATTTAACAGTCTAATGTGATTTGAATGTAGGCCATTATCTCATCCCACTGCTATTTAAAACAAAACCACTTTTCCACGGGAGCATCTGCGACCAAGGATGGTTTCAAAGCTTAAGTCAGAAAACATCCCTGGCAACTGAGTGGTTCTGTTTTAGCTTCCTGAGAGGTTTAACATGCACATTTGGATTTTCTAGATTTTCGTAATGAAGTGCCTCTCTCTCTGCTTTGGGATTTTTATAAAAAAAGAATTAGGCTGGGGAGGTCTATTATTTGCAGCAGGAAATTTCTAGGTGTGGGAAGTGTGCTGGATGAGTTATTGGAAAAGTAAAAATATCATCTCCAAACATGACCAAGCATCTGAGATGTATTTCCATGTAGGGCTGACATTCCAACACCTCATCAGAAAGTAGCTATTGGTAGATCCAGAACAGGTAGCAGGGATTGGGGAAGTAGCTGAGAAAGTCTTTGTGGTTGTCAGGCAGGAGTGGGAGGTCCTGTGGTCATGGGTGGAGATGGAGACCAGCCTTTTAGAAGCATCTCTGTGGCTCTGCTGGCTCTTAGGGCATCGAGGGTCTGCCTGGGTGGGTGGCATCAACCAGCAACTGTGTGGTTTGGAAGGAGCTGTCTGGGGCCCTGGAAAAGAGCCCTGGATAGGCACTGCCACTGTGTGACTCTCCTCTGGGTGACTATGTGAATCGCCTGTTCCCCAGAGCCTGGGAGATGTGTGTTTGTCTCCCTTGGAGAGTCCCAGGAGGGTCTGGTGAACTGAGTGCTCTAATATATGGAAATCACTCTACCTATGCGTGACCCTGATGCTGGGAAAGATTGAAGGCAGGAGGAGAAGGCGGCAGCAGAGGGTGAGATGGTTGGATGGCATCACTGACTCGGTGGAAATGAATTTAAGCAAACTCTGGGAGATGGTGAAGAAAGAGGAGCCTGGTTTGCTGCAGTCCATGGGGTCACAGAGAGTCGTACATGGCTTAGTGACTGAACAACAACAACAATGCATGATGATGGGCAGATCCTTCCAGACATAGGGTGTTAGTTTGGACCGTGCCCGAACAGCTCAGGGGCTAGGCTGTGCACATGCAGTGCAATATGCCCTCGAGACCCTTCCCCAGGCAGCCGTCGCTGCTTCGTGGGACTCGCCTCTCAGGAGCTTTGGGTCCTCCACAAACATCTCCTGGTCCTTCCCCTCTCTCTGTTGCTTCTGTTCTCAAGCATCTCCTACCACTTCTCCTCCCACCCTCTTCATCAGTCTCCAGACTCTGCTTAGCTTCCCCATCCTGTTCAGCTCTCCCAACCTCCAGCCCCGGAAGGTTGCCCTTCTCCCACGGTGTTTCCCTGGACAGAGCAGGAGCCAGGTAAGCGCTCCAGTCTTCAAGCCACCTTTGAAGCCACTCACTGGCTGTGTGACTTGAATGGTCACCTAAACTCTTTGAGCCTAGATTGTTTCATCCAAGTGATGGGAATGTTTGTGCTTGTCTCAGCCAGTTGTCAAGGGCATCGGAGGAGCTGGGTTTCCTTAGGAAAGGGAGTTATTTGCATCCATTTCACTCCCTTTCTGACCAGCAAGGTTCAGGGTGGCCCATGGCTTATGTTTGGGTTAACAGAGCTTCCTGAGGGACCTGGCAGATCTCAGAATGGATGCAGGATGGGGGACTTCGGGCCGCCTTCCTCCTCCAGGTTACAGGTGCCCCAGTCCTCTGCCTTTCATGTCATCTCTCACCTGGTGGGCCCATCTTTCCCTCTTACTCCAGACACCGCGCAGACCCACCCTCCCCTCCCGCAAGACGCTCTCCTCTCCCTTTCTTCATCCATCAGCCCCGTTTTATTTTCTTCGCAACACGTCTCACTCAGCATCTGACCGAGGAGCGCCCTTTCAGGTGCCTTCTCTGTCGTTGACCGTCTTCTCCAACTAGAACGGAGCTTGGGAGAGGAGGAACAATTCTATTCTGTGCCACTGTATTCTCAGAATCGAGCACAGGGGCTGGAGCCTAACAGATGCTCACTTAACTCCAGGGGGAGGCATGAATGGGATTCTGTGGGCACAGTGCCAGTCAAGACCCAGGCCGGTTCAGAGATCCCTGCTGACCGATCGAAAGCCTGGGACCCCCAGAGGAGGGGGGATGACGCGAGTTCTGGCTTCAGGAAGCCCCCTTTTCCCAGGCTCTTCAGTCTCCCAGATCGCATCCCACCCGGCGCTTCCTCGAGGGTCGGGGCGCGGGAGCAGGCTGTGGGTTCTGGCCTGCCCACACCCTCCGCGCCGGGATGCGGGGTCCCCCGAGGCGGGGTATGCGGGCCCCCCGGGCGGGCGCCGGCCCCGGGCATGCTCAGAGCGCGCAGGTCCGGGCGGCGGCGGCGGCGGCGGCGGCGGGGGGGAGGAGGGAGCGGCCGCCGCCGCCGCCGTGCGCTCGCGGGCCCGGGCGGAGCTGCGCAGTCCTCTCGCAGCTGCGCCAGGACAGCCGGCGAGCGGCCGTGCCCACAAGTTGCCGGCCGCCGAGCGCCGCGCCGCCTCCTCGCGCTCGCAGATCCGAGAGCCCACCCCGCGGCGGTCGCCGGCTCCGGGACGCACCTCCCGCGGACGCCCACCCCAGATGTGAAGCGGGACCGCAGCCCCTCGCCGCCCCCCACGCTGCCGGCGCCCATCGACAGAGTCTTGCCAGCGTCTCCTGTGTCCAACCCCGCGGCTGGAAGATGTGGCAGCCGGCCACTGAGCGCCTGCAGGTAAAGGGCCACTGGGGGCTGGGGGCCAGCGTGGAGGAGGAGGTGCTCGGACCCAAGGAGCAGAGCACCGCTTGCAAGGGTTTGCCCAAAGCGGTCATGAAAGACACAAGGATTAGAACCTGATGCTGTCGGTTTCACCCAGCCGCCGGGTACCAGGTCGGGGTGCTGGGGGTGATGAAATTGAAGAAGGCTTAGCTCTGGGCATCACAACTTTTGCCTTGGGGGATATAAAATTGGACTTTATGACCAGCAATTTTAGATTGCTTTCCACTGACACAATTTACTGGTCTGGGGTTAGGATTTTTGCATCCAGATTATTATTATTATTGTTGTTATTTTTTGTCTCCGGGAAAGACAGAACAAATGATTTGTGAAAGCATTTGTTTGCCAATATAATTTGGAAATACTCAAGCTTGGTTTGGCTTGGTCATGGTATGCTACTTATTCTATTTTATTTTTTCTTATTTGTTGGCCCTCTCGCCTCATCTCCCCTGAACCCAAGCTCCCCCAGATATTTGAAAATCAAAAGTGAAGTTCAGCCAGAAATAGTTATGCCCTGGGGTCATCTCTTTAAAAGTTTTTTTCACTGCTGTCTGCTGAAATGCCACACTGCCTTTAATTTGGATTCGGGAGCCAGGGAGCTGGGAAGGGGGGTCAAAGTGAGAAAGTGGGGCGTTGTTTCAGAGAGGGGCTCATTCAGTGACACTTGGAACCCCGAAATCACCCTGACTGTAAGGTCTGATGACTGCTTTCCCTGGAAAATATTCTGCGGAGGAAGGGCAGCTACCCTGCCAGATAAAATCTACTGAATCCTGCAGTTAAACTTTTGGCAGGCTCAGAGCCACATTGTTTCCTAGTAAACTTTGAAGAAGTGTTTAAGTGGTAAAATACAGCACCGTTGGATGCCGAATGTATCTGAAGTCTTGGGACAGGGAGGCCAGGAGCCCTGGCTGGCTTCGGAGGTTTTCAATGAAAATTCAAAGGGCCAGACTGTCTCTGAGATGCTAGGAGAAGCTAACTAACCTTTGCCTGTGGGTTCTCATGCTGAGGATTAACCTGCAGAGGGCATTGCTTTGAGCAGAAATAGATGCCCCACGACCCCTTTCCGAGCCTCCCTGGGCCCATCGTTTTGGGGAGGGGGTTCATAGTAAGAGCTTGAGACTCCAGGCCAATCCCCAAGGGTCTCAAACCCACTGAGCAAGAAAAGAGATCTTTAGCCTTGAAGATGGGGAGGTGGGTGACTGGCTTCCTAACTCCGAGAGTCAACATCAGGCTCTGAACCATTGGCCAGAGGTGATGTAAGTGTATTTCGGGACTGGCATCAGCTGCCAGTTGTACATGTGCGTTTTTCCTTTCGTTCAGGGCAGTGAATTTATGCTAAAGGAAGGAGTGACTGAGCCGAGGTGGAGGGTTTCCCCATCTGAGTGAGGAGTGGAGCTCTTGGAGAGATGAGGCTAGAATTCCTGCGGGTGGCTTTTATGGCCTGGGGAATCCGTGCCTCTGCGGAGTTTGTGGATTTTTGCCCCTTGAAGTTATTTCTATCGGCGTGTTTCATGTAGGGACTCCTGTGTGCTCCGCAGCACGTGACCCTTGGCGGGGGCTAGCTCTGGCTTGCATTCTGCATGGCAGTTGTTCCTCGCTAGAAAGGGCCTTCTGGCTCTTCTGTGAAATGTACACACGTGCATTTGGCGTGAGCCTGGTTTATTACAGTGTGCATTTGCAATGCATTCTTGTTTTCCTCTTCAAGGGTCAGATTGAAAGAGCAGGGGGGTTCCACATTTGAAAGCTCAGGTTAAACACGGCTTGTCACTAAGATCAGGTCACCCATGGAAGGTATTTTTCAACACAGGGCTTAACTTCCTGCTCCCCCAATTTAAATGATCCACCAGGCCTGGTCCTCCTTTTAAAAGTATGTCTCAAACCTTGAGATTATAAAAGTGGAGAAAAACCTTCCTATTCGTAGCTTCTTCCCAATAGCAGCTCTGCTGTTCTTTAGAACACAGTTTGGATGTTTTTGCTTTTTGCTTCTGGGGGAGGGAGTTGTTGAGGGTGAGGCGGTGAGTGAGTCACTTGTGATAACGTTTTATTTACATTCTCTGTGGTTGTCTTTGTCACGGGCTCTGTTTGCTGTCTGGGATTTTTTCTTCCCTTTTTTTTTTTTTTTCCCGCCCTTCAAGGCACCACCATATAGCAACGCTGGTTTCTGATTCTTCAGTGAATGGGATGTTTTCCACGACCAGATGTTGTGGCCATGGTGATGGCGATGGAGAGCGTGTTCAATGGGGAAATGATGATGAATCCCAGTTGTTAACAGAGTCGAAACCCCACCCTCCTTACACACATCTTTTTAACTGTCTCATGTAACCTCCTGAATTTTTTCCTCATTAATTCTTAATGCAAACATTCTAATTTAGATGAGCTTGAGTGAAGAAACTGCTTCACGGGAGTGTTCCCACGGCTTCCTAGCAGGACTAAGGAGGCAATTTCTTGTACCAACACCTGGAAATGGAAGAGGTGAGGGAACCAAAGGACATCTCCATGAATTGGCTTGATTAGTCCCTATGGGTTGATGTCCGTTCAAAGGGTTTGTGGTCCAGGGAGTGTGGCTGGACTTTATTTAAGCTAGAAGGTCACCCTCCAACTAATTTGAGTCCAGTAACCAGCTCTCTTGCTCAGGAAATAGCATCCCTAATCAGAGTGGATTACCGTTATCAAACCCCACTCCTTTGTCAAACAAAATAATGCTGCTACTTTCTGATTTGAGGCTTTGCTCTTTGACCCAAATCCAGGACAGGCAAAGGGACCTGTTGCTTCGAGCAGGGCTGAGCTGGGGAATTTCTCATTCAGTCACACAGTTCATCTGCTCCCCTGAATGTTAAAACTTCTGTTAACATCCCACTGGAGCCCTCGCTGGGAGATTCTGCCATTAAAATTATAACAGGATCAAAGGGGATGTGAAGATTTAAATCACCACCTCAACTTTTAGAAATGAATAAATATGAATTCTTCCCTTTTTACCTTCTCCTTTGCACAGCAGACTTTTTTTTTAGAGGGACTCAGGAGAACTATGAATTTTTAAGAAGCTGATTTGAAACAGGCTCTTCTCAGAAAAGTGAAAGGGGACTTTCCAGTAGAAAAAGGCTAAGTATTGGTTTTTTAAAAACAGAGAGGAGATTACTTTGGGCCTCGATATATTACAGTTTGCTGGGGTTGCCTGATTATCTTCATTGTCGGGCCAGGTAGGTGCATGAACAATGACAGACTCACTGTCCACGCAGGAGTGTGGACTCAGCCATAAGGAATGTGTCTTTCCTCAGAACATTTGACTTCTGTACGCTACCAGACAGACTTTTGGGAACCCTGGAAAGGTGGAGAGCAGGAGAAAGATGACTGGAGACTGAGTTTGGAACGAAGGAGACCAGGGCATCCTTGCCTGTGGTGTAGTTATTACAAGGACAGAGTGGGATGTGGTAGTAGAAAGGCATGGGAAAAAGTTCTAGCAGATTCTAATTGTGGAGTCTGTGTGTGACCGTCTTCTTATGAGGCAGTTGATAAAGGTTCCAATAGTTTTCCTGTTTTGGCTGATCTTAAACTGTCTTCACGGCAGATTTCCTCGTAGCTCAGTCGATAAAGAATCTGCCTGCAAGGCAGGAGACTCGGGTTCGATTCCTGGGTCAGGAAGATCCCCTGGAGAAGGAAATGGCAACCCACTCCAGGATTCTTGCCTGGAGAATCACACGGACAGAGGAGCCTGGTGGGCTGCAATCCACGGGGCTGCAAGAGTCGGACACGACTTAGTGACTAACCCACCATGGCAGATCCAGAAAATACAGAGCTTTCACTGATAAAGTTGGCTGTTGTCTCCCCCTCACCATTTTGTTTATTTATTTATTTCCATTCACCTTTTGGTCAGTGGCTGTAACTTAGAATCTCCAAAAGTGTGAAATGAGGAAGGGTAGGGAGGAAACCAGATCCCGAAGAACCTTTCCTTTGACTTCTTGTTCAACTTTTGGCCGATAGAAAGGTTGACATTTGTGCCTAAATACCACTTGGAGATTATAGGAGTCAGAGTGCTTTTCCCATAGGATCTTCCTGCCCTTTCTGTGCCTTGTCATATCGGCCTGATCTTGCCTTGGTGTGGATCTTCAATTGTTCTCGACTTATTTCTCTGTGGTTATCATTTCCATTTTTCCCCGGAGAAAGTAGACAGGAGACCCTTCTAAAAGATCAGCTGGAGCCCATTAGACTGGGCCCATCAGGCGGAGAGAAAACCTTGGTAAATCTGACCCTTTGCCAGGCAGAGCAAATTGACAGGGGAAACCAGAGCGAGGTGGGTTGTGACAATAGGCACTTTTATGGTGCACGTGCTGGGTGTGTGGCACAGCGTTAAAGAGTTTTATTTGGATTATCTAGCTCATTTACTTCCCATAACTGCTTTTATCCTCATTTTATAGATAAAGAAACTGAAAGCCAGAGAGTTCAAATGATCTGGCCAGAGTCCGGAAGCCAGGTGTGAACTGAGCTGGAATTTGAACCAGGAGGTTTAGCTCTGGATCTTCTTAAGCAGTTATTTTTATTATTTGGAAGGATAAGGTGGAGTATGATGCTTACTCGTGTGGGTGCTGTTGTTATTAGTCAGTAGAATGAGTGGTGGTCTTGTTGGCTGAGAGAGGCCACTTTGATATTTTTTGTTGAATCGATGTGGTTGCCTGTGTTGACCAAAGGTTACCCCATTTTTGGTGGCCCAGATCTCTGGTGGGGAATAAGCTGCTGTGTCGTCCTCAAGCTGTAGTTCCTAAGTGCCATTTAAGAGTCTCTTGAGCTGGGGCACATGGCATTTATCCAAACTAAAGACCTAGAAAGCTGGCAATAAAGCCTGATCACGTCTGCAGTCATTCGCCACTGAAGCCAAAAACGGGGAGGAGGGCGGGGAGAGGTCGGAGAGTTCAAGAGCAATTGCTTAGAAGTAAGCAATAGCTGCTCTTATGGACTCACAGGTTTCTCACTAAATCGATCCTACGTTTTGCTATTCTTTTCAACCCTCATAGCTGAGTAAGCACAGAGCATCTGGCCTTATCCTTCCTAATGAAAACTTGGCCTTCTCATTAATTTGAGGTCTTGCAGAAGTAAAATGTTATCTTACAGCGTTAGGTCTTTCTCAGAGTTTTGACAAACTAGAGACTTTGAAAGCTGGCATTAAAGCCTGATCACGTCTGCAGCCCCCATTTAGACCAGAACTTCTGGGAAGGGAGGGAGGAGGTGGAGAGTTCAAGAGCAAAATCTCTACCAAGTGACTTGCAAAATGCTTGCCTTGGAAAATTAAAAAAAAAAACCAAACACAACTCTCTGCCCTTTGGTTACCTGTTGCCTAATGGGGCTGTTTGATGTTGACTGTCCTGGGGTATCTTGGAGCATTAGGCAACGTTTTGCACTTTGTTTGATGTTCCAGATTGTCCCTCCCTCTTCCCTTGCACTGACTGCATTCCATAAAATGAATTCGTCCTGTAGATCAGATCCTGAAACAGCTGACGCTGGCCAGACAGACCCTTGGCTACTGGCAATCAGGCTTCCTTGTGCAGGGCTATCTGACTCTTCGAATAACAGCAGTTTAGGGACTCGTTAGTGGTCAGCAAATAAAACCAATTCAGAAGCACTCAATAGCTGCAGTGTGCTTCTGCTCAACTACCCCCCTCCTCCCCGCCTGGGGCACAAATCTAAACGAAGGCTTTATATAAGTAGAGCAAGAAGAAATAGTTGAGATGTTTGTCCCAAGACCTCCTTAGAGACTAGTGGAATCTGTTACCATCATTTTATGTTAACTTAAAAAAAAAAAAAGTTGTGATCCCAATTTAGCTGCTCTCCAGTGATAAAGCATCAGTGCATTCACCAGGTCCAAACCCTCAGGCCAAGAACTGGAAGAGGATGCTGTTAAGGATAAAGCACAGACTTGCTGTGTGCGTTTGGCCTGTTTCAGTGCTACCAAAGTCACAGTGAGCTCTCTCACTTAGTCCGTCCTGCTGCTCCTGGGTTCTTCCTCTTGCTCTTCCATGTCTAGCAGCCTATGTCTTCTCCTTCTGCCCTTATTTGTTGTAACTGAGGTCTTAATTTGATAAGGGAGGTTCTAGTTAGTGAAAAAAATACCATCTCCTTCTGCTTTTTGAAGCCTGTTTGTTGGTTAGATTTTTTATTATTTGTATCCAACTGACATGGCTACTTAGGGACCAAGATTCAGATTAACCCCTGGTCTCTGTGTCTTACTCATCGTGATGCGTTGAGTTGCTTCCCTTCCCATCAAGATATGTTGAAATCCTAACCCTGGGACCTGTTAATGTAGCCTTATTTGGAGATTGGGATTGTGCAGATGCGACTGAGTAAAGGTGAGGTCATACTGGGTTAGGGTGAGCCCTAAATTCGATGTCTTTATAAGGAGAGATTTGAAGACACAGAGGAGACTCGACAAAGAGGGCCAAGTGAAGATGGAGGCAGAGGATGGAGTTGTGCTACTGCAAGCCAGTGATCAAACCAGTCCATCCTAAAGGAAATCAACCCTGAATATTCATTGAAAAGACTGATGCTGGAGCCAAAGTTCCAATACTTTGGCCACCTGATGTGAAGAGCTGACTCATTGGAAAAGACCCTGATACTGCGAAAGACTGAGGGGGTAAAGGGGTGACAGAGGATGAGATGGTTGGATGGCATCACCGACTCAACGGATATGAGTTTGAGCAAGCTCTGGGAGATGGTGAAGGACAGGGAATCCTGGTGCGCTGCAGTCCATAGGGTCATAGAGAGTTGGACATGGCTTAGCGGCTGAACAACAGCAACAACAAGCCAAGGAAAGCCAAGGATGGCTGGCAATCACCAGAGGCTATAAGAGTCAAGCAAAGATTCCTTCCTAGAGCCTTTGGAGGGAGGATGGCCCTACCAACCTCTTGGTTTTCGATTTCCAGCCTCCAGAACTGCCAGAGAGGACATTTCTGTGGTTTTAAGCCATCCAATCAGTGGTGACATGTTACAGCAGCCCTAGGCATCTAATGTGCTAGTACACTCGTGAAACCTGCTGCCGTTTTATTTATCTGTTTAGGGCTTCCCCGGTGGCTCAGTGGTAGAGAATCCGCCTGCCAATGCAGGAGACAAAGTTTCAATCCCTGGTTCGGGGGGCTCCCCTGGAGGAGGAAATGGCAATCCACTCCAGTATTCCTGCCTGGGAAATCTCATGGAGAGAGGAGCCTGGCAGGCTACAGTCCATGGAGTTGCAAAGAGTTGAACATGACCTAGTGAGTAACAGAGCAACAACAACAGCAACAAGAAGGAAACTAACTCACTAGTACACTCGTGACATGAGACCTGCTGTCTTTTTATTTATTTATTTTCGGCGGCACTGGACTTTTGTTGCTGCACCTGGGCTTTCTCTGCGGAGAGCAGGGGGCTGCTCTCTAGTCGTGGTCCTCGGGTTTCTTATCGTGGTGGCTTCTCTTGTTACAGAGCATAACCTTCGGGGTGTTGGGGGCTCAGTAGTTGCAGTTCCTGGGCTCTAGAGCGCCAGCTTAGTAGCTGTGGCCCATGGGCTTAGTTGCCCTGTGCCATGTGGGATCTTCCTCTACCAGGGATCGAACCCCTGCATCCCCTGCGTTGGCAGACGGATTCCTATCCACTGTGCCACCAGGGAAGTCCAAACCTGCTGCCTTTGTCTCTGTCTGTCTCTGTACTTCCTGAGGCTGAGATGTGCCTGACTTTCATATCCTGGAACTAAATCACTGTGTCTGTATAGCATTTTCTTTTTGTGCAGAGTTTGAATTTGTTTATGGTGGATTTGGAAAATAATGAGCACGGGTATTAGAGGAACAGTTAAATGCCTGCTCCTTTCTTCCTACTGGTTTTCTTCTACTTCTGGTCAACATCCTGGGAAAATGAAGCAAACACCAAGAAGACCATGTGCCTTGAGGGAGGGCCTCTTGGCAGTAACTGTGCTTCAAGAGATAGTTCACTCTGGTACTTAAGATCACGGGCTGGGATGTGGAAGACAGTCCCTTCGGGGCGGATCTCGGTGACAGTTTTCCAGACAGGCAGAACCAAGGGATTTTATTCTCAAAAGAATCCATGTTGTTTATCTCTGCAACATCCCTGGTTGGATAGCCAGCCTCTGGGATTTGCCTCTTCCCAACTAGGATGATATGGGCTTCCCACGTGGCTCAGAGGTGAAGAATCCGCCTGTCACTGCAGGAGATGCGAGAGACCTGGGTTCGATCCCTGGGTCGGGATGCTCTCCTGGAGGAGGGCATGGCAACCCACTCCAGCATTCTTGCCTGGAGAATCTCATGGACAGAGGAGCCTAGCCTGTTGTATAGTCCATCAGGTCGCAAAGAGTCAGACGCAAGTGAGGGACTAACACTAAATGACATTAGGAGTCATCATTCTTGATTTCCTGTGCCACCTCTTCTTTTTCATCTAGTAGCCACGACGGCTGCTGCCTGTGTGCGAAGGGAGAGAGAGGTGCCAGGAGAAAGGGGCTCCTTAATCGTTATCCTTTCTTCACGGTACATCCGTCCTAATCCTTTCATGACAAGCCCTTCCTCATGGTTTCTTTGTAGTTGTGGGTCTGAGGATGAACACACAGATTCTGTAGACTCTTCTGCCCACTGTTTCCATCAGGAACCTGCTTCCCTCAGGTGTGTGTGTGTGGCATCCTGGTGTTCAAGTCACCTATGATGCAGGGCAGCAGACACTGCTATTTACCTTCTGTGTCTTCTGAGGATGTTCCCTGGGCACGGGACTGGGGGCTATGGGACCATGGTAAGGATGAGGGACCGTGCTTTTTTTTTGCTTGGATTTAACTTCTTGGTACCTTGTCTGTGTATATTTGCTCAGTTGTGTCTGACTCTTTGTGACCCCATGGACTGTAGCCCATTAGGCTCCTCTGTCCATGGAATTTACCAGGCAAGAATGCTGGAGTGGGTCACCAGTTCCTTTCTCCAGGATATCTTCCCGACCCAGGGATTAAACTTGGGTCCCCGATAGCTCAGTTGGTAAAGAATCCGCCTGCAATGCAGGAGACCCCAGTTCGCTTGCTGGGTCAGGAAGATCCACTGGAGAAAGGATAGGCTACCCACTGCAGTATTCCTGGGCTTTCCTTGTGGCTCAGCTGGTAAAGAATCCGCCTGCAATGCGGGAGATGTGGGTTCAATCCCTGGGTTGGGAAGATCCCCTGGAGAAGGGAAAGGCTACTCACTCCGGTGTTCTGGCCTAGAGAATTCCATGGACTGTACAGTCGGACTGAAATATTTCACCCTACTTGAACCAACCACCAAAAAAATAAAAAAAAAGGTTTTATTCCCAAGCAGTGGTACAGATGTGTGATAGAGGGGAATCCTCTACATGTCAAAGTCATGACTATTATTTTAGACTTGATTTGATTAAAAATTGCAAAATAATATTGTCTTAGGGTAATGAGCTAACACACCATAGAAGTATGTGAAGTGTAATCTTGTTCCTTAGTGCTCGGTTATGTCTGATTCTTTGCCACCCCATGGACCGTAGCCCACCAGACTCCTCTGTCTATGGAATTCTCCAGGCAGGTATACTGGAGTGGGTTGCCATTTCCTTCTTCAGAGGATCTTCTGGACCCAGGGATCAAACCCAGGTCTCTTGGGTCTCCTGCATTGGAAATGGATTCTGTACCATTGTGCCAGCTGGGAATTCTACCCAAGAAGGAGACTCATGTAATCTGTCTGGTAGTTATTTTCCCATAATTTTCTTAGTTTTTATAAACACATGCAAATATATTTTGGGTTGGCCAAAAAGTCCATTCAGGTTTTTCCGTAAGATGGTAGACGTTACCTGAATGGACTTTGTGGCCAACCAATAGTTAGTTTTATTCCACATGTGTTTAAATAATATAGTCATTATACATATAAAACTCTGTAATTGTTTTCACTTTGCAGGATGTTTCTTGGGTATTTCTTTTGGTCAGTCCATGTAGCTCCAACCCATTCCTTTTCCTCCTTGCATAGAATTTTGTGATGGAGCTGGACTATAATTTATTCAGTCTTTCCTATATCAGGGAATATTTGGGTGGCACCCATGTTGGTTTTTTTTCCCATAAATAATATTATAAGGATCTTCCTGCTACCCTGGTGCTTATATTTCTTTAGACAGAACTGCTAAGATTGGAGTTGCTGAATCAAAGAGGCTGTGTGTTTTAAATCTTAGCAACTGTCAAGGAGGGCCTTTTTTGAGAGTTCAGCTTTTTGATCAGAAGTTAATGTGATTTTAACAAAAGCACAAAGAAGTAGTTTCCTAGAGAAAGGATAGTCTTTTCAACAAATTATGTGAAACAGTCTGTATGCAAAACCGCAAAATCATCGGTATCAGCAACAAACCCAAACCTTCAATCCATACCTCAACAGATTGTATACAAAAATTCACCTGAAATGAATCATAGACCCGCCTGTACCATAAAACCATAAAACTTCTAGACAGAAACGGTAGAGAATCTTTGTGACTTTGTATACATCTGTGTAGACAGTACTACAGTCAAGATAATGATCAGATTCATCACCCGAAGTTTCTTTGGGTTGGGCAAAGATTTCTTAGAACAATAACAAAAACACAGTCAGTTAAAAGTTGGGTAAATTGAACTTAATCAAAATTGAAGACTTCTGTCTTTAAAAGATGTTTGTAAGAGAATGAAAAGATAAGATGCAAACTGGGAGAAAACACTTGCAAATCATATATTTACAATAAAGGGCTTGTATCCAGGATATATAAAGAACTCTCAAAACTCAATACTGTAATAAGATAAACAACCCAATTAAAGAAAATGAACAGATGATTTGAACAAAAAGTTATATGGATAAGAAATCAACACATGAAAAGTCATTAGGGAAATGCAAATTAAAAGCACAATGAGGTAACACTGTTCAACTATAGGACAGCTAAAATTTAAAAAGCTTCAACCTAACTAAATGTTGGCAAGGATATGGAGAAATTGGACCTCTCATGCTCTGCTGGTGTGGATATAGCATGATTGAAAGCAGAATTATAGCTGCCTGAGCCTGGGATGGGAGGAGGGGATTAGAAAAAGGCTGGAGAAAGCTTTTAAAAGTGATGAATGTGCTCAGTGTCTTGGTTACAGTGATGGTTTCATGGGCTTATACATATGTCAAAACTTAGGAACTTGTATAGTTTATTACATGTCATTTATACCTACCCAAAGCTGTTAACATCAATGTGAAATTTTCATTGTATGCCAGGCACAGTTCTAGGTGTTGGGAATTAAATAATATATAGTTTCTGCTCTCACCTCTGCAAATTGTCTGTAGTTTTCGTTTGCTTTTAATTGAATATTAAAATTCTAGCCCATAATGTTACTAATGAACTCGGTATTTTTCTTAGAGTTCTGTCCTCTCCCTTTGAAACATTTCTTCCTTGAGTTCTTGAAATGACATTTTCCATCAATCTCAGTTTGCCCAAGGATCTGAGAGAAACCAGTAGTTGAGCAAGAGAAGAAATCCAGACTGGAAGGTGGAATGTTCAAAGTGATGCCTTGCTGAATCTTCCTCATTCTGGATGGCCCTTTAGCCTCCATCCCACCAGAGATGTACTTCTTACTTCTTTCTAGCATGTTGGTTCTCCAGCTGCCTTTTCCAGCTGCTCCAGTCTTCTGGGCCCTTTTTAGCACTGTATCTCGGCACCTGGCTCCTGATCTAGGGGCCAGTAGACTCAGGAGATTTTGCTATTCAAAGGGTGAATTTCTGGGATGGTGGGTCCTGCTGTCGGCTGGGCCACCTTCTTGCCATCCTTCCTTTCCTGATAGAAAACACAGAGAGAATACATCCTGCAAAACTGTTAGTGTGTTTTGACTCTAGTTGGTGGATGTCATATGCCTAGCAAATATAGGGTCTGGATTTCTTATGGGATGATTCATTTTTCACAAGAAGATGGCAACTAAAAATTTGGATAAGATGCAAAAACTTTACCAAAGGCCACTGAACTTTATTTAAAAAAAAAAACAAAAAACTCTTGAGAAACATTCAGGAAAACAACTTTAGGGAACATTTTTCCCTTCAGGGAAGAAAATTTGAGCTATTTGACTTAATCTTCTAAAGTAAAGGGCAAAGAATATAAGACTTTGTTTAATAAATATGTAATGAGATCATGCGGCCTTTTGTCCAATCTGAGGTCCTATTGAAGTGATGGGGGCGCTATTTATGATTAATGGGAACAGCAGGCATGAAATGAGTCAGGCTCCTGGCAAACCAGGATGGGTGGTCACTCCTGAGTGTGACAGGTAAAATGCCAGATTTCTTCTGTTCCTGTGATCACTCTGGGATGAAGGAAAGATATGAACTGGGTTGGTGAGGGATGGCAGGTGGGTGAGAAAACCAGGCAGAGAGGAGATAGGGAATTGAGGGGATAAAGGATCTGCACACACAAAACAAGGAGGAAAGGGAAGGGGGAGGGCCACACAGGCAGGGAGCCTCGTGTCCCTGGCCCATGTGTGTCCACCGTGAAGGTTAGCTGTCCATCCTGTGTTTGGTGCAGCTGTTGACTTTGATACCTTGTTCCTTTCAGCAGAGCCATCAGATGCTCACACCGGCTCAGGGATGCCGAATATTTTGGTGGATTATCTGGCTTCCTTGGAAAAGCAATGCTTTGCAGATGAAGAGCCTGGAAGCTTTGCGGTAGGGAAGAAGCTAGATCCAAAGCCATAGGAGCGGAAGGTTAGGGAGAAATGGGAGGGCGTGAAAGAGTAAGGTTGTCCCTTGGTACATGTGAGGGGTGTTTGTTCCAGAACCTCCTGTGGGTACCAAAATCCATGGATGCTCAAGGCCGTTTTATAAGTTGGCACAGTATAATGGGCCCTGTGTGTCTGTGGATGCTGAACCCAAAGATACAGATGGCGACTGTATTTCTTTAGGCTACGGGTCAGTCTTCCTCTGACACCTACAAGCTATTAAATAGTAGAAAGACTATTGATAGGGATTTTGGCTTCCCTTGTGACTCAGCTGGTAAAGAATCTGCCTGCAATGAGGGAGACCTGGGTTCGATCCCTGGGTTGGGAAGATCCCCTGGAGAAGAGAAAGGCTACCCACTCCAGGATTCTGGCCTGGAGAATTCCATGGACTGTATAGTCCATGGGGTT
The DNA here is from genome assembly GCA_024291935.2 of Okapia johnstoni. Taxonomy (NCBI): domain Eukaryota; kingdom Metazoa; phylum Chordata; class Mammalia; order Artiodactyla; family Giraffidae; genus Okapia; species Okapia johnstoni. Next base: position 87,476,786 of record CM044319.1, on the reverse strand, counting down.
GCAAAGAGTCAGACGCAACTGAGCGACTTTCACTGTAGAGTAAAATATAATCACAGACCCATGGATACAAATCTCGGCTGCTTCATTTATTAGGGATTACCTCACAGCTTCTGATTTATACTTTTTTCAACTTTAAAATGGGATAACAACATTCAGTCACCTGAGATATAGAATACACAGTATCTGGCATGTTACTGGGAGTTGGTGAATACTAATTTCTTTCCCTACTTCCGATCCAAGGGAGTACTGGGAATAGCAGTGTAGCATTTTGGAGCTGAGCATGTAAGTTTGCTGTTTCCCAAAGTGTGTTCCATGAAGCAGACGCTCAGCGAGCTGCTCGTATGAGTCTTGCCACAAAGAGTTCAGTCTCTAAATAGGTTAGGGAGATGCTAGGTGAAGCAGAGGGGGTCTGGTTTGCTCCAGGACTTCTTGTGGCCTTTCAGATGTCACTGCCTGGTGAATTTCCATAGAAGAGGAAAAGGTGATGCCTCTGCAAAGGAGCACCCAGCTTCCAGGGCACTTCTATACAGAACTTGAACTTGAAGTTGACAAACTGTGGGCCTGAGGTTTGGCTCTAGCTTACAAAAATGTTTCCTTTGGCCCCTTCAGTGTATATAAAAATTTTACAAATTAGTCTCCAGGATTGAAAAAATTATAGGAATTTATATAGAAAACTAGGCTTTCTGATTCTCTCAAAAACTGGGACGGTCCAACCACGCTGGGCCAGGATACTCCCATAGTGACCACTGACCAGCTACTGCTCCATTGGGCAGGATGTGGCCTCCAGCTCCACCCAGGCCTTAGGGAGCATGCCTAGCTAATTCACGTTGCCTGCTGGGTCTTGCAGGTACTGGGGTTGGGGACCCCAATCCAACTTAGCAACTTCATTTGACTGATGGGAGAATTGAATGCCAAATTCATGTAGTGCTGGACTCAGGACTAGATCCTTGGTCTCCTCACTCTCAAAGGCCAAGGTAGTAAATAACTGTGTGACTAAGTTCATTTGTTTAACATTCACTTTTCTCCACGGGGCTTCCTAGGTGGTGCCAGTGATAAAGAACCCACCTGCCAGTGCAGGAGAGGTAAGAGACATGGGTTTTGATCCCTGGGTCGGGAAGATCCCCTGGAGGAGGAAGTGACAACCCACTCCAGTATTCTTGCCTGGCAAATCCCAGGGACAGAGGAGCCTGGTGGGCTACTAGGGTGGCAAAGGGTCGGACAAGACTGAAGTGCCTTAGCGCACACATGCACGCTGTTCTCCACTCATCACTCTAGGAGCCCGCCGTCCGCTCAGAAAGTGCCCCTGCTCCTCCCATTTTCTGCCCTCTCCCACTTCTAACTAAACACCAATCTCCTTTCCTACATCTCAGGCCTGGCAACTCAGATCCCTCATTGTTGTGGTATTGGCTCTTGAGGGGCATTTTTACTGCTGAAACAGATTGCCTCCAGGAAAAAAAATGGGTAAATTTAGAGGGTGGAGAGTAGTTTTAAATTGAGTGGATTTCCACATTTTCATCACAGATTATCAGCCTACAAAGAACCTTTCAAACACTATTTTAGGAAACCCAAATTGAAAGACATCCCTAAGGGTGGCAACACCTTTATAATTAAGAGTCCCCTTTGCATCAAAAAGATACCCCAAAGCACCTTGCAGCTGTTTTCTGAACATCCTGGGGGCAGATCTGCTGCTGTTTCCCTTTACCTTCCAGGATTACCACTGTTCTACTTAACTCTTCCCTTTTCCTGCAGTGATAGGGGATTCTGATATTTTAGAATGAAAAGTACCTGATATTAACTCAGACCAGGGCTTAAGCTAGAAAACAATGAATTAGACCCTCCTCTAAATCAAGACTCTAGTTGGCTCATGAAGTCACAGATGCCCTATGCTTCCTGGTTCCCCAGCTTTACACCATCTATCTCTCTCTGGGTTAGGCTGTCTAATTATAGGTTGGAGAGAGTTCCCTGTTGATCTTCCAATAAAGGTTTATGAACTTCATTGATAACTATTCTAATAATTATTGCACACTCTAGTCAGGCCCAGAGTTAGATCTTTCTCTCTGTCTGCCTGTTTATCTAGTTAACTAGTTGTTAACTAATTGTCCTTCTAATTTAATCTATCCTAATTGAATCTAGCAAAAGAAAGGAATGACTTTGGCTGCAGAATACAGGAGTTCTGGCCAATCTACAAGCTCAGAAAATGTAATTACACATGAAATACTTATATTGTTCTGAAAAGGTTGACTTTTACCTTGGAAGGAAAATATCCAAATGATTTTGATGTGTGTGTGTGTATATATATATATATACACATATATATATATACACACACATACATACATATGTATATATATATATATAGAGACCATTTTTAAAGTCTTTATTTGAATTTCTTACAATATTGCTTCTGTTTTATGTTTTGGTTTTTTTGGCCATGAGTCATGTAGGATCTTAGCTCCCTGACCAGGGATCAGACCCTCACCTCTTGCATTGGTAGCAAGGAATCTTAACCACTGGACTGCCAGGAAAGTCCCTGAAACACTTTTTAATGAAACATAGTTGTACCTTTGAAATATTGAAATAAGACTAAAGTAAAACTACCCTCAAGTACCAGTCCTGTCTTGAAGGGAGAGAGTTAGCTGTACCTGAAAACCTAGCCTAAGGATAGCTACTGCCACTGAGCCTAAAACTCCTAGCTTTGAGCCTCCTGGCAGCCTAAGTAAGAAAAGAAACATGATGAACTACTTGGCCTGCATTACTTATTACAACAGAATGTACATCAGCTCATCTGGAGCCCCAGATTTTTATTTTTTTAATTGAAGACCCTGGAAATTACCATGCAGGCTATCATAACACAGACTATTGGACAATAACATTATTTGTAACTTTTGCCAAAGTTGTCCTTCAGTTCAGTTCAGTTCAGTTGTTCAGTCGTGTCCAACTCTTTGTGACCCCATGGACTACAGCACGCTAAGCCTCCTTGTCCATCACCAACTCCCAGAGTTTACCCAAACTCATGTCCATTGAGTCGGTGATGCCATCCAACCATCTTATCCTCTGCTGTCCCCTTCTCCTCCTGCCTTCAATCTTTCCCTGCATCAGGGTTTTTTCCAATGAGTCAGCTCTTTGCATCAGGTGGCCAGAGTATTGCAGTTTCAGCTTCAACATCAGTCCTTCCGATGAACACTCAGGACTGATCTCCTTTAGGATGGACTAATTGGATCTCCTTGCAGTCCAAGGGACTCTCAAGTTGTCCTTAGAAGCTGAAAAAGTAAGCAATTCTGTAGGAATGCTGACTGTTTCTGTAGAAGTGCACCTCTGTGTTTTTTCTGCCCATCTTCATTTCTCATCTGCTGATAACAGCACCCTGATTTTGCTTTTGGGAATTGTTCTTCCCCTGGTCCAGTGGAGGGGACTCATTCAGTTTAGAGAAGCCTGTCAATCAGTGTGCCCTCCTTTCACTGTGGGTTTGATGTGTACCCAGTAATGTCTAGATCAATTAATTTCTCCCAGGAGTGGGAATCCAGAGTAGGGTGGTAGAAAGGCTGAAAGCTGCTAATACGATAATTCTGTCCATGGTGACCAGCAGAAACTCTGTTGTCCTCCAGCATGGACCCTGGGGACCCCTTGATACCTATCCTTTCTGAGCTTGCTCCTTCCAAACTTCTTTTAATCCAGTGTTACTCCAACTATTTATTATTTTTTTCCAGCTGATCAGTTGCAACCACAAACTCTGATATACAGGTAGATTTTTTCTTGAACCCATGGACTTTAAGTCTTCAAATTCCATTTCACAGAGGTGATGTGTGGAGCAGAGCTTGTGTGTGGAGAAAAGGCAGGGAGCCATGTATGCTTGAAGGATCTCCAGGATACCAACTAGAAGCCCAAGGGTGCACACGTGTGCCTCCTTATAGGTATACCTCTTTGTAAAAGTTGCACTTGCTTGATGAAGAATGGATGCAAATATTCCCCCCACCCCAGAATTTCTTATGCATGTACCCCTGCTTTAGTAAGTTGTTGTTGTTCAGTCGCTAAGTTGGGTCCAACTCTTTGCAACGTCATGAACTGTAACACGCCAGGCTTCCCTGTCCTTCACTGTCTCCCAGAGTTTGTTCAGACTCGTGTCCATTGAGTCGGTGCTAAAGTGGCGCTTACTAAATAATCCTAATTATCCTATAGTCCTGGTCCACAGCTTCCATGTTCTGGCCCATCTCTGGGAAAAGATTTTTGTCCTTGTTGTTTGTAAGGGTGTAGCCCTGCTATTGGCATCTGCTATAAATCTTAAGGTCTTTATAACTTGGATGTCATTTTCACCTTCTTGCCAAATCCCTGCACTGACAAAGCAGAGTGTCATGTTAAGTAATGATGCTTTTACTGCATCCAAAACAAATAAAGTAATTCTGGTACACATCATAAAGTGAATCCCTCTTGTCTCCGAGTCTGGGGTAGAAATGGTGTCAGGGACACAAACAGCTCTTTTGGCCAAAATAAACGAAAAGACATGGTCTCAGGCTGTCTGAGCCTCTGTTCTTGAGAAACATTTGTAATTGTTGGTTAAAAATGTGAATGGTAAGTTCACTCTAGGACAATGTGGATTCTTGAGCCCAGAAAGTTAAATACTTCCAACTTTGGCAGTCCTGACCTTCTGAGTAGAGAATATAGTTCCCTAGTTTTCAGGACCTGCTTTGCCACTTTGATTTAATACAAGGCGGAAATCTTCAAAACAAAGCTCTGGGGATCCAGGAAAAGTTCATCTGGCATCAGTTAGCTCGGGCAGGCCCCGCCCCCTTCCCCACCCCACCCCCTTGTCTTTTCTCTAGGAGCTTGATGCTTTGTAGAAAAAGAATAGCTTTGCAAAAGTGCAAATTTGGGAGAGTGTGGTACAACCAAGGAAAATTCAAATCGGCATTCCCCCTGTGGGAATCCGCTGGGGGAGACTGAAATTATATTTAAATATTCATTAAACAGCCGATAGCTGTTTTAGGATGTTGACAGACTGTCTGAATGGTAAAGCTCAATGGTTTTCTGGAAGTAAAGCGGTCTGGAGAGTGAAGAAAACAGTCTAAAAAGCCTACTAATTGATGTGCCCTGCTCTCTGCTGTGTTCATGGTAAATAGCACAGGCTCGAGGCTGATTTCTGTACTTGTTGGCCCAGAGAACTGGCATTTTTCTTCATCATGTAGTTGAATACCCTTGTTGAACAGAGGCTGACCCGTGAGATATGTGTGTGCTCTCAAGAGGAGGGGCTGTGTGCTGGCAGGGTACCTACGAGCAGGGCAAGCATTCAATGAAAACTTGGAGGAAGTCTTCTGGAAATAAAACTTAATTTGCAAGGATCTTAACTTCTCACATGAGGTAGGCCTGCTCTGCGATTTGGGGCCGTATCTGTTTTCTCTCTCTTTTTTTGACCTTCTTTTCTTGCTTTTCTCATCCTCCTTTCCTCACAATTAATAGGAGTGAAGTTCTTTCCATTCCTGAATGTTTTTGAACTCTCTTGCTAACTGCTGAGTCTTTAGACACTTTTTATAGCTTTCCCAAGGGGTGAGCATCACCTCTCTTTTCTCCCATCTTCCTGTTTCAGTGACTGAAGGCTCTCGAAGGGCTGGAAGTCACAGCTGAATTGGACAGAAAGAAATTTGGCTGTGCCTTCAAAGACCTTGCTTATTTGGGGGAGATTTTTTCCTTTCTTTTTTTCTTCCCTTCCTTTCTTTTTTGGCTTATGGTTAAGAGGATATTATCTTTGCATTAGATAGTCATCAAACTCATTTCTTGGTTGTGAATGCAGAGAACAAATGGATTCATTTGGATCTGAGGACTGGGAGAAATTGATACATTGTTGGTTTCTTGTAAAATGCACTAAAAAGTCTATCATGGAACTGAGCAGATGCCTGCCTTTGTTATGCTAAAGAACTGAAGCTATTTATCTTTTTAATTTCAATGATTAGCCCCTCTAAATAGGAAATGTAACTTTCATTTGAAGCTGTTAATGCATTATGGTAAATAACAGAATGTATGCTGGAGAAAATTGCTCTTCATCTCTTGCATTTCTGTGGGCATATCAGACTCAGGAGAATTTTTAATATAGCATAACAATTTCTTAAGTGTTAGCATGTTTTTTTTTAAAAAAAACAAAACTTCACAGTATAAATAGGAGCAGAAGCCTGCTTCAGAAATTTAAAACTAGATTAAGGTTGGTCAAAGCAGAAGGGAAAGCTATGACTGTGTTACAGCTCACATCCTCGGGGTTCTGAATAGTGGTTGGACAGTGGAAGAGATACAACTAAAATGCTCTCATTGGAAAAGACCCTGATACTGGGAAAGACTGAAGGAAAAAATAGAATAGGGCGGCAGAGGATGAGATGGTTAGGTAGCATCAGCAACTCAATGGACACGAACTCGAGCAAACTCCCTCTTCGAGACAGTGGAGGACAGGGAAGCCTGACGTGCTGCAGTCAGTCCATGGGACGGCAAAGAGTCGGACATGACTTAGTAACTGAACAACAACAACAGCAAAATGCTCTTATTATGGATGAATAATTCTTAACCTATGGACCTTGGGTCTCAAGATGGTCATGGAATTTTGAGATATCTATGAACCTGGTGTCCTTTTACAGTTGCTATAGCCTCCAAAAATATACCTTGCCAAACATCAACTGCTTTTCAAATCCTGTCTGTTGTATTTAAAGAAATTATTTATTAGAAATCATTATTGATTCATAGTGGCTCTTGGACTTTATGCCTCTTTTCTGTTAGTGGGTACCAAAGTTCTATGTGTGAGTCAGCAGCATTTTGGACTTAAAAAGGATTGTGATACTTGAAAGAGGCGGGCACAGTAGATTTCATGCATACCAATACCAGGGTAAAAATGCCCTGGCCGGCTGAGACTTGTCAATGCTTCACCTAATGTCCCTTTCTTACAGACTTTACTTTCAACAAGTATTTTGTTGTAGTCTTTTAGTCGCTAAGTTGTGTCTGACTCTTGTTATCTCATGGACTCTAGCCCGCCAGGCTTCACTCTCCATGGGATTCTCCAGGCAAGAATACAGGAGTGGGTTGCCATGCTCTCCTCCAGGGGATCTTACCGACCCAGGGATTGAACCTGTGTCTCATGTGTCTCTGGTTTTAGCAGGGGGATTCTGTACCACTGGGAAACCCTCAACGAATGTTTATTGACCTTTTATTCTTGGGTAAGGAGCTGCGTTAGTTTCTAAGGTAGATCTAAAAACTGATCCTGTGCTCAAGAAGGTTGTAATCAGTTAGATACAAAGTAGGTTGTAATCATATGGGAGCTTCTGCCCTAAGATGCTGTGAAAGGCAAAAGATGAAGGCCTTAGTAATCTGTTGTGGGGTTTTTTTGGTATATATTAGGAACATGAGTGCATTCCTTCAAGTCCTACTCAGGAGGATTCTAACATCTCAGGGATGGGGGCTATGCACATAGTTATCTGTTGCTTGAGAGAGCAGATATTTTCACTGGGCACATTTTTGCCCCAAATTGAGTTGTTATTGTTGTTGTTCAATTGCTAAGTTGTGTCTGACTCTTTGTGACCCCATGGACTGCAGCATGCCAGGCTTCCCTGTCCTTGACAGTCTCCCAGAGTTTGCTCAAACTCATGTCGATTGCGTTGGTGATGCCATCCAACCATCTCATCCTCTGTCACCCCTTTCTCCTCCTTCTTTCAATCTTTCCCAGCTCAGGGTCTTTTCCAATGAGTTGGCTCTTAACATCAAGTGGCCCGAGTATTGGAGCTTCAGCTTCAGCATCAGTCCTTCCAATGAATATTCAGGGTTGATTTCCTTTAGAATTGACTGGTTTGATCTCCTTGCAGTCCAGGTGGGTTGGAGTTCTGTTTCTATGGCCAGAGGGAATTACGGTGAGCAGTGCCCCATCTCTACCACAGGTACTAAGTTTAAACTAACAGCAGATGTGGATGGTGTGGGATCCCCAGATTCTGTTCCTTTTTTGTTTTCCTTAGAACTTTCATGCTTTTCTTCCCCATGGTTTGGTGTGTGTTCCATTGCTCAGTCGTGATTGACTCTGAGGCCCCGTGGACTGTGGCCTGCCAGGCTCCTCCGTCCATGGAATTTTCTAGGCAAGAATACTGCAGTGGGTTGCCACTTCTGCTTCAGGGGATCTTCCTGAACCAGGGATTACTGAACCTGCATCTCGAATCTCCTGCATTGGCAGGCAGATTCTTTACCACTAGTGCCACCTGGGAAGCCCAGTGGTTTGGTGTAATCACATTGAAGTCCACACTATCCCCTGACTTGAACAATCAGTTGATGTTGGTCTAATGTAGTATCAAATGGTTTTCTAGCCCATCTTTCAAGAAAAGTGTTTTGTCCAATAGCATGTGCTGAGAATTGCCAAGAATACTAAGAAAGGCTTTGTGAGTACAATAAAAATCTCATCTAAGTGTTTTGATGTTAAAAGTTTTATGTTTGTTTGAACAGATGCTATTTGGCTAATTTCTTATCTGGGAAACTGTCATTTGGTCGATATTATATATCCCTTTCTGTTCCTCTTTTTACGCATTGCATATGAAAAATTTGTATGGAATGAGGCCAGAGGAACTAAAGTGTTAGTAACTAGGCCGAACCTTTTTATTCCTTCCCTTCTGTGGTTGGTGCTTGTAAGAAGTGCCCTTTCCAGGTGCCAAGGAGCTGTGTTGATTCATTGGTTCAAGTCATATACCAGCTTCGTTTCCCTCTACATCTTTTAATGCACCATGGACTGTTTTCCACACTTCTACGTGTTTTGATTCTGATGCCTTTGTTACTTGCTGTTGTTTCTTAGTTTGAAAGGCTGAAAGTGCCTCTCTTCTGCCTTTCCTGATCTCCAGTTGCAATGAATCATTCTTTTCTTTTGCACATCCAGTTTGTTCTTATGCCTCAATTATACTCCTTACTTCATTCTAGTTTTTTTTAATTAGAATTATTGGTGGATTTCCATCTCCTAAAAGCCTCTAAGCCCTAGATGATGGGGACTAGGTCTTTATTCCTCATTGTATGTCTGATTGCACCTGGCCTAATGCTTGGGATATAAATCTGCAAACACAAGTCCAATGAATGTATTTGTTAAACAGTGCTTTGGTGAATTCGTGGTATTTTATAACTTGTTTGCCATTTCTCTTAATTTCTATGCAAGGAGCATTGACAGGTAGAATGGTATGCATGCGTTTGTAGGTCAGGGAGGATGGTAAGTGTAGAGCTTCACTTTTGTGTTGAAAGAAAGAGAGCCAGGGAAAAGGAGGGAGGAAGGGGAGGAGAGAGGAAGAGGTAGAGAAGCTCTCTTGTATTTCTCTTTTCTATTAATGGAGATGCACACAACTGTGTGCCTGTATTAAGCTCTTTGGAAAATGTCCTGGATCTCCTTGACATTTAAGTCAAAATATCATATGTTGTATCTATCTTGTACCTAAGTTATTGCCTGCTTACTTTTGGGATATTATCTTTGTTATATTTAATATCTGGAATGTAAGTCAACAATCAAGGCTATTCATAGTAAATGATAATTAGTTGAAAATATAAAGTGTAAAAACTGTCTTGTTTAGCGTTACATCTATTTCTTGGTAATTGATCACAGTTATAGATGGGGAAAATTTTCAGGTTGATTGATTTTCTTTATGGAACCAATAGTGAACTCCAGTTGGGCATCATTAAGACACTTGGAGGCCTCCAAGATTGCTAAGTATTTATTTGTTTGCTAGGAAGTTCTCAACAAGCTTTTTTCAAAAGACACAGAAGCATAGAATTCAGCTTGGCTTCCATTGTCCAAATATGGTACATATTGAGCCTCAAAATAGTTAACGATTGTTGTGGATCATGTCCCTGAATAAGATTACACTCTCTGAGGACATTCTGATGCAAACAAACAAGCAAACAAACAAACAACTAAATAATCGAGGAAGGAAAGTTCTTCCTTAAAGTAGAGCATCAACTAATAAATAAAGCAGGAATGTTAGAGTTAAAAAAATCACCATTTTGCAACCAGCATAGCAATCATTGGTGCAGGCAACCATCATTAGTGAATGTTGAAACTAGTTGATGGATATTTGATGTGGAATAGGATGTGTACATAGTCTCAAAGATCTCCCCACAGATTATCAACTGAAAAAGAGAAAATGTAATTTTTCAGAAGAGAAATCAGGACATCACCTCAAACAAATCTAAGTTTGCATCATCCAGAATGGAGCAAACCATTATTATGTGATTCTTGATAACACTGCTACTTAAAAACATGTATATAGAGGAGTACATGAATGTGATTTTTAGTGACTCTGGGGAGCAGTGGTCACTGGATGTCCGAAGCATTAGGTCAGAGGCTGTCCTGTTCTGCTTCTCACTGCACATCTAGTGCAGAGTCTGGCAGAGGTCAGCAATTCGGAAATATCTGTTTGATGGCTGCTTGCACCCCAGGGCCTGGAATTCCCTCGAGCTGTGGAATCTGGATCTTTGCACATGTATTTTGCTATTTTTAGGTTTCTTTGTGGCTGGGTATCGCCTTGTAACAAGTTAGTTGTAGTAGCCAGTGGGTCGTAAGCAAAAAGGATCTTTTTATTTAGAACTACCATTACTTTAAAAAAATTATTTATTTATTTGACTGTGTCAGGCTCAGTAGTTGCTGTGTCGGCTTTAGTTGCTCCAAGGAATGTGGGATCTTACTTCCCTCACCAGGGATTAAACCTGCGTCTCCTGCACTCCAAGGTGGATTCTTAACCACTGGACCAACAGGGAAGTCCCAGCAAAGGGATCTTAAAGGGGGGACACCTGCTTCTCTGCCCCTTCTTCCTCTGTTCTGATGGGAATCTGGATGTCCTGGCTGGGGGTTGAGAGGCCCTTTCAGACCATCTTAGGGGAGCCTCGTTCTAAGGATGGTGGAGCAGAAAGAGAAGCGTCTAGGATCCTTGATACCAGGGAGCTCTGCGCTAGCCCGGGGCTTCCTCCTCCAGACCTCATTTATGTGAGAGAGGTGTAAGCCTCTGTCTTGAAACCACTGCTCTTTTGCTTCTTTCATTTGTAGCTGGAGCAAATCCTAAATGATACACTGTACTTTCTAAAAATCATCGCTGTTGAATTTGTGTTCCTCTGTGGAGATCTGTATTCAGTTTGTCCCATAGACGTATTCATGAGAGAAATTCTCTGTCCCCCCCACCCACCTTTTTTTTGTTTTTCTTCCTGTTTTCCCTGAGGGATTTTTCTGATTATCATAGGGATTCTCTTTCTGTTTTTGAGTATCTGGGGCTTGGGGTACTTTTCAATGCTGAGGGCACACTTCTTTTTCCTCCCTCGTGACAAACTTCCGTTTTGCAAATTGCTCGGCCGATCTGAAAAGATTGATCCTGAGGGACTGACTCTCCTAGGAGATCTCTTGTCCTGACAGACCCAGCTGGAGACCGGATGTGCTGAGTTAAGAACTTGACAGAATCAGGAAGAGAACAAAAAAAAGGGGGAAATTTTAACTGTTTCCAGTTGCCGAAAACATTTTACTTCAGTGGAAGGATTCGGAACCGATTTTTAAAGTGCTCCTTCTGCCTGGTGAGTTTTGTTTAGCAAATCTTTGTGCTTTTTGGAATCCACTCATGTTATTACTTGTTCGGTGGACAGTTCTTCCTTTGCAACTCTTTACTGCCACTAAGGTCTCTGGTGCCTTCATTCCCACAGATAATAGATGGGTGTGTGTGCCCACAGCCCAGCGTAAATAGAGGACCTGACTTTCAGCTTGTTTATTGTTCGACTGGTATGTAAGCAATGGGGCTTAACGCCTCAATTATGGGTAGGTGTGTTTCTGTGCATTGAAATTCAGAAACTTGAAAATGAACCCTGTAGCGATATCGGATGGTGTTCAGTTCTTTCTTTTAAAGTATTTATTGTAAAGTTTTACATGCGTAATTTACTTACCTATACTTGAGTAATTCCCATAATAATGTTATTTTATGATCTGGTGGCTCTGTAATTTGCAGCATCCTTTCCTTCTCATGGGTGGAATTGACTACTGGTGCTCTCTCGCTCACTCAGTTACTCAGTCATGTCTGACTCTTTGCGACCCCATGGACTGTAGCCCTCCAGGCTCCTCTGTCTGTGGGATTCTGCAGGCAAGAATACTGGAGTGGGTTGCCATTTCTTTCTCCAGGGGATCTTCCCCACTCACAAACCTGCCTCTCTTGCATCTCCTGCATTGGCAAGTAGATTCTTTACCCTGGGCCACCTACTGGTGCCCTGGCTAATATAAATCTGAAAGATAATTGATAATCAGTTGAATATAGAGGATGATATTCGGCATTGCCATGGGCGAGGTCTTGCAGCTCTTTGAACTTCCAGTAACCTAGATAAGAATCAGTGATTGCTGTTGTATGCAAAATTTTATTTTATTCTTACAGAAAAAAAAAAAGAAGTAACTTATTTCTAGCACATTTTGGTCTGGAAAAGAAAGCAAACAAAACACTGAAGGAAACAACTACTCAAAAAACTGAAGCCAAAATGTAGAGGGGTGCATGATGAGAATAGCTTAAATATTCTCCTGTCTTAAATGAGCCTACTATGATGGGAACAGGGCACATTTAGGATTTTTCATGTAAATTTCAGCCCATCTCAGCCCTTTGCATATGACCTTGGGGAAGTATGTAAACTTCTGAGGCTCAGTTTCCCTATTCAGTAAAATGAATTTAATGATATAGTTCTTCTGAAGGTGAAATGAGATGGGATATGTAAAAGTGTTTTGTAAACTGTGAAATACGTTCAAGTATTGATACTTTGTAGCAGTCAGCTCAGGCCTCCAGTGCTGGTTTTCCTGGCATGGAGCCCTGTAGTTTGTGATCTGTCGTTGTTGTTTAGTTGCTAAGTCATGTCCAACTCTTGTGACCCCGTGGACTGTAGCCCGCTAAGCTCCTCTGTCCATGGGATTTCCCAGGCAAGAATACTTGAGTGGGTTGCCATTTCCTTCTCCAGGGGATCTTCCTGACCCAGGGACTGAACCTGAGTCTCCTGCATTGGCGGGCGGATTCTTTACCACTGAGCCACCAGGGAAGCCCAGTTTGTAACAGTAATTGTCAGAACTTTTATGTACTGGGCAAAATTATACTCTGATTAAAATGAGTAGCATTTCCGTATCTTCAGGATTATTTCTGCTGGTGAAAACCTAATGAAATGGAAATTTGGCAAAGTAAAACAGATCTCCTTTTGCCCTTGCACTTAAGCATGTAGAGACATCTATGGCATTCACCAGGAGGCTTGGGGCATTACAGGAGCATCATATTCACCTTGGCCTTGCTTGGAATAGAGAGAAAGCTTTGTCCAAGAGAGAGGCTTTATGAATTTGTGTGTTCAGAAAACAGAAAAAGCATAGTGCAAGAGACTTGGTCATGCAAAAGGGTTTTGAACAACAGTCCATGGGGTCACAAAGAGTCGGACACGACTGAGAGACTTTCACTTTCTGGTTATGGAACTTTGAAATTTTGCCTGGATGATTTCCCTGTTTCTCTAAGCACCAGAGTGACTAATGCTACGGCCAGAAGCAATGCATGGGTTGGGGAGGGTTTTGTAGGGACCCTCTGATGCAAAAGTCTGGGAGGTGAGGCTGTTCAGAGAAACTGAGAAAAGAAGAGTACATAGCTTTACCTTTAAAAAAATGGAAATTGCTTTTGCTGATTAGACGACACTCTGAGATTTTGAGGATGGAAAGAGAGATTTTGTGTTTGTGATAAACACATTATTCGGGAATACAAACTACACGCCAAATGGTGGAAAGATAATTGGGCTTCTTACAAGAGGTTGAAGACAAAATTTTGATTGTGTTAAAGAATTTTCAAGGATTGAGTTTTTCTTTTCTTTTTTTTTTAATTTTAATGAGGTGGTCTGTGAAGTTGAAATTTCAGGCAAGAGGGTCATGAATGTTAGTTGAGGAAACAGTCATGCTTGGTAGTTTTGAGGGGCTCCCTGCAGGCAGACTTCATCCCTAGTTCTAGTTTTCACAGCTGGCTGCAGTTGTTTGGATGATATAAGAATCAGGGATATTTGGTTGTGTATTTGGAAAAATTGATGCCAAACTGCTTACAAGTGTGACTGGAAAAAGGCTACAGAGGTTGAAGTGCCCTTGGACTTCACTGAATGCTTGATTCCCTCCTTTACATTAAAATCCCAAGTCATGTTGAATTAGTGGTTAAATAAAGTTGCACTAATTTTCAATTAGTTGAGAACTAAAAAGTAACATATTTTGTTTACACAGTGCTGTTTTTTGCTTTATATTATGTTTGTATTAGAAATGAGCAATTTAGTCCCAGAGAAAGTACACGTGGGTCTTTCTGCCAAATTCCAGTGCCAAACATGACTTTCATGATTAAAGTATCTACCGTTAATCTTTGCTTGACAAAAATCAAATTAGGATTTTTTTTTAAAGCTTTACATGATCTGAAAAGAAAGCATTATAACTAAAATGTCTAAGAGCTTGAAAAAGTAAAGAGTTACTAAACTGGGCTTTGACCAGTATAGCTATAACTTTGATTTTGTAAAAGAAAAGATTTTCTTTCCTCTTGGTATTGGAGACATGCAGATAAAAATGACTGTGATTAATCTAAGTCTCCCTGTTTCTTTCTTTTTTCCTTAATTGTGGTCTTTGGGTGGGAGGATTTGCTGTGAGGGAAATATTTTGTTGCATTCTTGTTTTTTGTCTCTCAACTTTATATTTCAGTGCCACATATCTGTAGAATGCCAGCTATAGAAATGAAAAGATGTTATTCATTTATTAGTACAACGGATGTTTATTGAACATCTACTATGAGCCAGATACTATTCTGAGCTCATTGTCTTGAGAATGCAATAGACATACAAACATGTCAATTACACTACAGTGCATACCTACTGTAAATACAAACAGAGAGAAGGAAGTTATGAACCCTGTCCTAGACAGGAATGCTTCACAGAGGACGGGATGTAAGCTGTGCAAGAAAGAATAGGCATTTGCTAGGTCAAGAAGATTACCCTAGGCATAGGGAAGAGTGTGTACAGAGCTGTGAACTCAGGCTTGTCGGGACAACAGTGTGAGCACATCTTGTGAGGCTGGGGAGTGGGAGAGGGACTAGGGTAAATGAATGAAGAAGCCAAGGTGTAGCTCAGGCTCCATTGAGAATGGCCTTGTATGGGATGTTTATGAGCATAGACTCCAACCTTTAGGCAGTGGGAAACCACTTGGTGGCTAATAGGAGACAAAGGGCTTGGGTATATAGGTTTTAGGAACATCATTCTGGTTGTGGTATAGCAAATGAATTAAAAAACAAGGAAATGAAGAGCATATTGGAAATGGTGCAGAAAAAAAGTGGCATGAAAATATCATGTAAAACAGTGACTCTTGGAGGTGAGGAGGTGGCAGAGGGTTTGAGTGAGAGTTAAAAGGCAGAATGGGTTGATGGCAGATTGGGGAGGGGAGGGAATGTGAAGGGTGACATTCAGGTTCCTAGCCTGGGTGGCTGAGTAGAAGGTCGAGCAGCATATGGAGCCAGCCCGGTTCTGTCGTAGGAGGAACAGATTTCAGGTAGCAGTGGGTTAGGGTGGGGGCAGCATCACGAGTTTTCCTTTCCCACCTGTAACTAAATATTTCAGCTTGTGGGCATGCCGTTTCTGGTTGTTATGTGGAGTGTGCTGAGTCATAGCAAGTGCTGTGAGTTTTGATTTGAGCTGGTCTCTAATTAGGCAGAGCAGGAAAATCGTATTTTAGTTGTTGGATTCAGTTTTTTTTCTCCACCTTGTGCCCCAAATGCAGAAGTCTCTGCCTTTAAAAATAACGTTTACTGAGCAGTAGCTCTGTACCTGCTGTTGTGCGCAAGAGGTGCGTTCATGCGTGCCAAGTCGCTTCAGTTGTCTGACTCTTGGCTCAAGGGGTACCTGTTATGAATTTTTACAGGTGAGGGAATATGCTTATAGAGGTGAAGAAATTTTCCAAAAGTAGTGAAGATGGAATCAAATCGGGTGTGGAATACATGTAAGCATATTCTTGTATTTGATTCTTGAAAAAATGATAACTTTTGGAAAAAATTGTTCAAGAAATAAAACAAGGACTCTATTTTAACTGTAGCAGATAAATTTTAAGGTATTTTGGTTCTTATTTAGTCATTTACGTTGGCTATTGAAACTTCTCTGCCCATATGGGGGAGATACAGCCTGATTTATGCATGCTGTGTGATTTGTACTGCTTAAAAGTTCACCAACTCTTTAGAAAGATATATAGTGCGAATATCTTTCAGGATTATAATGGAAGAATTGGACACCTTGAAAACCTGTGTTTGCCTGAAGAAGCCTTTCTTTCTATTTGTGCAACACTCAGATTTCCTGTGACTAGGTAAACAGTACTTATTTAGTCTTTTTTTCCTAGGTAAAACACATTTTTATCCCTTGGTCTGAGGGCAAAACTGAAACAGGCCCAACATGCCTCAGTGTGAAAACCAAGCCTCCACAAGTTCAAGGCTATTAGCTAGTAACTTAACTGAGTTTCAAAGCAAAAATCAACATTCCTGTTAAGATAGAATGAAAATAGAATCCAGAGTCTTAAAATATGTCACCCACCACATTCATTGTAAGATAAAAATTTCTGGCAGGAAAATGTAGCATATAGCCAAGAGAAATAGAAATCAATAAAAACAGACCCCAGTAATGGTTGGGGCAGAGTGTTGATTGATCCCCTTTCAAATCAAGTGGAATATTCTAAATAACACCAATAACAACAATTAGTAGTATTCACAAAGAAATAGCAGAACCTAATTTTTACGGCATATTTTTCTGCAGGTCAAATCCTCTGCTTGCTTTATCTCCATTAATTCTCACAATATTCCTGGAATCAGTACTAATGTGATTGCTTTTATAGTGAGTAAATTGTTCAGGGAAAAAGCTGGCCAAGTTCAAGGTATTTAGTAGGACAGCCAGGGTTATGCTGGTCAGACTAGTTCTAGCAACAGTGTCTTGACCCACTTAGTAATACTTTCTGAGACTTCGGACATTGCCCCTCTCCTCCCATCTCTGCCTGTATGTCCCCATGAGGCTAGAGATCTATTTGTAAATGCAAAAAGGGGAGCCAGAGTTCTTGTCTTTGCATGCTTCTGCCTGTCTTACTCATCTGTGACTTACCCCTCTCCCAAGTTAATATCCAAAGTCACTTTGATCAAGTAGAGTGAATGTCATACTTTATGCCCTGTGCAAATGACATTTTTATAGCCTGTTTTCTTTCAAAAGTTTATCTCATTCTGGAAGTAACTAATTCACTGACCTTTTATCTTTGGGCTCTAGTTTGTGGTTTTTGAAGCTTTCCAAGATCAACTGAGCAATGATGTGGTTTGGCAACTTAAACAGTTAATACAGTATCAAGCTGGATGATTTTGAAAGCAATTAATGCTTGAATGAAGTCTTATCCTGCTGAGTTATGGTTTCCCCCCTTTAAAAAAACTTTATTGGATGATTAGAGACAAGCTTTCAAATTCCATTCCTGGTAACTGAGGGATTTATTTTACCTCCAAGATATTTTTGCTTTCTGGACCAGCAAGGAAATAGAGCGTTTTAAAGAAATAAGACAAAAGCATTTAAAATCAAAAGAAAGGGCTCTCTAAATTGAAAGTTAATGTCACCATTTTTAATATGAAAGTAGAAACTTAAATGAACCTTCAAAGTTACTAATTAATTTGATGCTAGCTCCTACCTCTCCCACCATGTAGATTCCATTTGGTCGAGGAGTCTGAAAGAAGGACATTAATTAAAATTGGAATGATTAATTTTATTATGTGTAAGTCAGAATAAATTAATTCCAGTGTCAGTATAAATTAACTCCAGTGTTAATAATTCCATAGACCCTCCTTTCCATGGTTTGCTTCAGTAACTGAGAATTTATCAGATGTTCCTAAGAATTCAGAAATACTTTTGTGTATGTGGGGAGGGGGTGGGTATTGCAGGGCACAAAAATGTATAGTGAGTCAAGAAATGTCATTTAATTCCAAATTTTATTTATACTAGGGTATCCTTTAATATTAGGGATTCCCTGGTGGCTTACCTGATAGCTCAGTTGGTAAAGAATCTGCCTGCAATGCGGAACACCTGGATTCGATCTCTGGGTTAGGAAGATCCCCTGGAGAAGGGAAAGGCTCAGTTCAGTTCAGTCGCTCAGTCGTGTCCGACTCTTTGCCACCCCATGAATTGCAGCACGCCAGGCCTCCCTGTCCATCACCAACTCCCGGAGTCTACCCAAACCCATGCCCATCGAGTCAGTGATGCCATCCAACCATCTCATCCTCTGTCGTCCCCTTCTCCTCCTGCCCCCAATCCTACCCAGCATTAGGGTCTTTTCCAATGAGTCAACTCTTTGCATGAGGTGGCCAAAATATTGAAGTTTCAGCTTCAACATCAGTCCTTCCAATGAACACTCCATTATTCTTGCCTGGAGAATCCCCATGGACAGAGGAGCACGGAGGGCTACAGTCCATGGGGTTGCAAAGAGTCAAATGCAACTGAGCGACTAAGCACAGCACACAGCAAACAAATGGATAAGACTGTGTTTCAAGAAAACTTTATGTGTAACAGCAAATGTGGGTTGTTTTGTTCTGGACGGTAATTTGCTGATCCCTACTCTATAGTAAGAGCTTTTGATTTATCTGGCCTCTATGACATGGTCTTCTCCCTTTAACCTATTACCTTCTCCCTTACCTTCTACTCGAAGAGGATGCTTTGTTTTCCTTCTTCTCTCTCTTTATTCAAGCTGTCTGCCTCACTTTAGCATGATTTCTGTTTTGAAAGAGATTATTTATTTTGAGCGCATCTGGTCCTATTTGTAGCATATGGGATCTTTCGTTATGGTGCACAAGTTCTAGAGCGCACGGGCTTAATTTCCATACAGCATGTGGAATCTTAGTTCCCTGATCAGGGATCCCACCTGTGCCCCCTGCATTGGAAGGCAGATTCTTAACTACTAGATCACCAGGAGGTGGCAGTGGTTTGTGGTGGTTTAATTATGGTGTTCCAACTTTTGCAACCCCATGGACTGTAGTCCACTAGGCTTCTATGTCCACGGGACTTCCCAGGCAGGAATACTGGAGTTGTGTTGCCATTTTCCTTCTCCAGGGAATCATCCCGACCCAGGGATCAAACCTGGGTCTCTTGCATTGCAGGCAGATTCTTTACCTACTGAGCCACCAGGGAAGCCCAGAACCACCAGGGAAGTTCCCTTAGCATGCTTTCTTATGTGTTCAAGGAAAAGACTACTTCTTGAAGGTTCCTAGGTTGTGACAGTGACCTGGCTGGAGCCTCTCTTCCCCAGTGATAACCAAGGTTTAGTCAGTTGTTCTATCAGTTTCTCCATCCTCCTCCAGCATCCTAGGAAGGTCCCTCCTGAAGTTGCACTCCCGGTAGAAAAGGGTTAATCTTCTCAGATAAAGGTGGCTGTTTCTTGGTAAGGATAGGGGAACAGTGGTTTTGCTCCTTGGCATAACAAGGCTTATGAGAGAAGCATCTCCAGGAATCTCTGACTCATTGCTCCATCTGAAATGGCTTCCCCTGCCCCTCCTAATCCTCTAGAAGTTTTTGTACCTACCATCATGAAATGCTTCCTTTTTCTCCTTCTCTTTCTCCTGTTACTTGCCTTGCTTTGGGGTGAGTTTATGTCAGAGAGGCCTCTGTTCATAAAAGAGGGCCTCTTTCTTCTAAGTGTACCCCTGAAATGACCCGTTCAGTGGCTATTTACATGTGCATGGGTTTCTTAAAAGCTGACACACATTACTACTGTGTTCATACAGCAAATTGTTTGCAGCCTTGTACACGTCATCTTTGTGGTGATGTATTGCCACCGGCTCTCATGGAGTCTTGTTTTAAGAGGATATTTAAGCTTTTCCCTCCAAAATACAGGCTTTGGTTTCATTCCATTGAGCATCTACTGAAGAAGACGAACAAGAGCTGTGTACGGCTTTTTGGCTCCACGAACCCCTTTTATCTTGCTCCCTGGGTGCCTGTTTGTCTTCACCTTGACTCTGTTTTCATGGAGGTCCCTCTGGTCTAGGTTTCCCCAGTGCAGTCACTATCAGTGAGTTTCCTCGAATGATTTTAATCCCTCATTCTTCTGGCCCATCCATTTGGAGTACCTGATAGGATTACAGCATCACTGACATGACCTTATCCCCTTGCTAAAGAACAAGGCTAATAGGGGTCAGTTATAGAGACATTGCAGGAAGATGATGATGCCAGGGTTCCAGTGGCTAGTTCATGGATTAATATCCGCATTTAAGAAAAAGAAGTGCTCAAAAATTAGCAACAGTCAGTGAAGATAAATCTGAAACATCAAATTGAAAAAATTGTGAACTTACTAGAAAACATCCATCTGGCTGCTGGTGGCTATACCGCATCGTTGTCTCCTACACTATCTCCATGGAAGCTGCAGTCTTTGGGGATCTTGGACAGCAGACTTCAGGACTTCCTGCAGTGTTACTCCCCTGAGTGTAACTTTCAGGACCACAACCTCTGGGCAGCTCCTCTGCTCTGCCTGCTGCTTCTTCGAGTGAAGTAGTGGCTGTTTTATTTCTCCTCCTTAACTTGGTATTTTCCGTTCATCCATTGGAGAGGTTCGCTGCTTCCAAGGGCTTCTGCTGCCACCAGGGTCAATCTTTTGATTTCAAGAGGTTGGGGATAGAGGATCGTACCTGTGAACTGAGTGGCAAAGCAAAGCAGAGAAAGCTTGTGGGGAGGGTGTTGAGGGTGGGAGGGAGGAGGAAAACCTGGAGAGGGTCAGATGTGGGGGACCGGGGAAGCTGTTGATCAGTATGAAATAACAGTATCACGACAAGCATTTCAGCACTTCAAATAAAGCATGGCATATCAGATAACCAGGATCCTGAAAACTGGACTTGCAATCATTGAAAATGTAAAAATAACTATTAATGTTTATGGAGGGTTGTTATGGGTCAGAACCCATGCTGACTCAAAAGTACCCAAATCTGTTATAATAAAATGACCTGTCAAAATAGGTCCAATAACATGGCCTTCAGAAATTCCAAGGTTGCCTTGCTAGTGCTGTTAGTTTGCTATTCAGTAAAAGAGATGAGCACGTACCTATAGACCACTGCCCCCCCCCCCCCGCCCCTCGAAATGTCCACATTTTAATACCTAAAAGTTGTGAATGCTATATGTATTAGTTCCCTCTTCCTGTTGTAATAGGTTGTCATGCACTTAGTGGCGTAAAACACAGAGTTATTATCTTACTGTCTAAAATGGGTCTCTCTGGGCTCAAATTTGGGCTCCCCAGGAGAAGGCACTAGTGACCCACTCCAGTACTCTTGCCTGGAAAATCTCATGGACAGAGAAGCCTGGTAGGCTGCAGTCCATGGGGTCGCTAAGAGTCGGACATGACTGAGCGACTTCACTTTCACTTTTCACTTTCATGCATTGGAGAAGGAAATGGCAACCCACTCCAGTGTTCTTGCCTGGAGAATCCCAGGGACAGCGGAGCCTGGTGGGCTGCCGTCTATGGGGTCGCAGAGTCGGACACAACTGACGTGACTTAGCAGCAGCAGCAGGTTCTGCTAGTAGTAAAGGACCCATCTGCCAATGCAGGAGATGTAAAAGACACAGTTTGATTCCTGGGTCAGGAAGATCCCCTGGAGGAAGGTATGGCAACCCACTCCAGTATGCTTGCCTGGAGAATCCCATGGACAGAGTAGCCTGCCAGGCTAGAGTCCATGGGGTCACAAAGAGTTGGACACCACTGAAGCAACTTGGCACGCATGCAACCATGGACTCAAAACAATGCGTAGGGATGAATTTCTTCTGGAGGCTCAAGGGGAGAATCTGTTTCCTTACCTTTTCCAGCATCTTGAGACTCCCCTTGGCTCGTGACTCCTTTCTGTCTTCAAAGCTGGCCACGACCTTCTCATGTTGCATCCCTCTGACCCTTATTCTTCTTCCTTTCTCTTCCACATTTAAAAAACTCTTGTAATTACATTGAGCCCACCTGGATAATCCAGGATACTCTTTCTGTTTTAAGGTCAGCTGATTAGCAACCTTAATTACATCTGCAAGTTTACTTCCCCATTGTACTGTAAGGTAACAGTCATCCCCAACATTTATGGCATGTCCCCAACTAGGGACTGGTTTCATGGAAGACTATTTTTCCACAGACCAAAGTTGGGGGGATGTTTTCAGGGTGATTCAAGCACATTACATTTATTGTGCACTTTATGTCTATTATTGTTACATCAGCTCCACCACAGATAATCAGGCATTAGTTTTTGGAGATTGGGGACCCCTGAACATATCCACAGGTTCTGGGGATTAGGATGTGGTTATCCTGAAGTGGTTAGGGGCAGATATTATTCTGCCTACATCTGATTACACAGCAAAAGGAACTTTGCAGATGTAGTTAAGGTTGTTGTTCAGTTGCTAAGTCATGTCGAACTTTACGAACTCATGCACTGCAGCACGTCAGGTTTCTCTGTCCTCCACTGTCCACTGGAGTTTGCTCAAGTTCATGTCCATTGAGTCTGTGTTGCTTTCTAACCATGTCATCCTCTGCCGCCCTCTTCTCCTTTTGCCTTCAATCTTTCCCAGCATCAGAGTTGTGAGTCTTAAAACAGGGAGATTGTCCTAGATCGTCCATATGGGCCCAGCCGAATCAAAAGAAACCTTAAAAGTAGGGGACTTTTTCTAGTTGGAGACAGAAGGATGTGGTGGAAAGGAAGGTGTTAAGTGACAAACATGGATTCTGATTCAACTTATACAATGTTGTTGGATGCATCTCTCTGAGTATTTATTTCATCATTTTTTGCCCAGAACTACAATGGCTTTCTTTCATCTCTCTTGCAAGCCCAAAGTTCAGCTTTAAAATCTAGCAGTCAGAGCTCACCTATCCAATTTTGGATTCTGTACCTGAAGTCCAACCAATGTCCTTGTATTTCTTTGAGAGCCCTTAAGTGGTGTGCTCTTGCTGTCTTCTCTTAATTACCTGCAAGATAACCTGTCTTGTCTCAAGGCTTCGAATTTTTCCTCATCTTTCAAAGTTAAATTCAAGTTACGCCTTTTCCATGAAGCTCTGGCAGTTCTGGGTAGTTGGCTGATTTCCACCATAGCATTTATATTCTTTGACGTACGGTGTTTAGCTTATTAACGAGGCATCATGCCTTATTTTCTGGGTATTTCTTGCATAAGTCTTAGCCTTCCAAAGTACATGCTTCTTGAGAGTAAAGACATTTTTCTGAATCTTCCAACACAGTGTGGCATAGTTCATACTAAATGCATGTGTGCTGATTGACTAACTGAAATTAATTCTATAAAAATAATCGAGACATATGCTTAGTAGTACAGGTTTTCTCATTGCACGGTAGTCATTACAAATCTCAGATAAGAGGTATTTTTGGTTACTAAGACCTTCCATTTCTCTAACTCTTTTCCCTCTTCAACCCCATCTCTGTTACCCCCACACCCACCCTGCCCATGTACATCTAGAACCAGTAAGTGATTCAGACACCCTTTTAATGGCGTGATGGCTATACTGTCACCCTCTGAATTTTCCCGTATTACACAATTTATTATTCTCATCTTCTCACTCTTCCTGCTTATCTAAAAATCTATCCTTCCAGCTTTGAACAAGTAATCTTATCAGAATAATCCATAATATCTTATGAAAAACTGCTAGGCAATCTTAACCATTCTAGTTTTTTTTTCTTTTGTAAGAAATTTTATTTTAAAAATTTAAACTGAAGGATTGTGGTTTGTGAAGAACTCCACTGTCTCCTCTTGCCTTACTTGTTCATAAGAGTATCTTGACATTTTCCATCTAAACTCTTATAATTTATGGGTATATAGGGCACACATTTGTTTTAGTGGCCATGTGATGCTATTAAAAAGTGGACTTAATGAGTATATCCTCCAGTCTTGATTCAGAGTAATTTTCTGATGCTTTAGTTTGCATTACATGTTTCACATACTTTCTTTCCTGTCATCATGACTGTGACTGGATGCATACACATGTGTGTATGAGTATATATATGCACGCTTACATATTTTTGGTGGAGTATAGATGGGAGAGGGTGGGAAGGGCTAAGTTTTGACTTTTGTTCCCATGCACATACTTAAAGGAGGAGTTTAAAGAAGAGTTGTGGTGGACTTCCCTGGTGGTTCAGCGGTTAAGACTCTGTGCTTCCACTACTGGGGGCCTGGGTTCAATCCCTGGTCAGAGAACTAAGATACTGCATGCCACATGATGCAACTAAAAAAGAGCAGAGGGAAGTGGATTATACATAAGTGGGTTACATAAAATGACACCCCGCATCTGGAACATTGAGACACATTGGTGGCAACTCGCATTATGAAAACTTGATTATATTATGAGTCCAAGCTTGTACTGCTCACTCGCAACAGGTCAATAAGTCAAGAGACAGGTGTTGGGACAAAGAATAGCAACTTTATTCAGAAAATCAACACACTGATGTGGCACTAGTGTCCTAAAGAACCGTCTTAACTCAGAATAAAATTCAGGCTTCTTTTCTGTTAAGAGTAAGGGGAAGCAGGAGAGTTCGAGATTAAAGGATAGAAGTGGAGTGCAGGCTTCTTGGAGATACCTGACCTACAAGAGAAGCACAGCACATTTCTTTGTTCTCCTGCCTGCTCATGTAGGCTGGATCCCAAATCTCCTGCAAAAACTTCAAATTGTTAGCAGTCATTTTTGCTCCACCATTCTTCTTGCTGCTTGTTAGCAAGGTTTCTGGGCCGAAAGCAAACTCATCTATAACAAGTAATAGCCATAACTAGCTTGGAACTGTGGGACAGGAACTGTTTAAGGGAACTTAATGAGCTATTTGGGCATGAGCAACATTTCTCTAATGTTTAGCTCTTTATAGACAGAGGAGCCTGGCAGGCTACAGCCCATAGGGTTGCAAAGAGTTGGACATGACTGAGCACGCACGCAAGTAGGGCTAGTGCAATAGAACATATCAGCTAGAGAATGAGGGCAGCAGTTCCAGCATGGTATTAGTTCTGTTCTTCCTCTGTTACAATTATGGGAAAGAACTGACACATGTTCAGGAACTCAGCTGACAGTGCTTTGGAGCCACATGCATTTGGGTTCATTTCTGGCTCTGCTGTTGATCTCGGGCAGGTTTTCACAGAGTGAGCTCCATTGCCTTCACCTGCAAAATGGGGCTGCTGGGGGAAGGATGGGGGAATGGATAATCAGGCAGTTTGGGATCGACAGGTACACACTGCTATATTTAAAATGGATAACCAACAAGGACCTACTGTATAGCACAGAGAAATCTGCTCAGTGTTATGTGGCAGCCTAGATGGGAAGGGAGTTTGGGGGAGAATGGAAACATGTGTATGTATGGCTGAATCCCTTTGCTGTGCACCTGAAACTATCACATTGTTAATCAGCTGTACCTCAATATAAAATAAACAGAAAAAAAGGCAGTGGCTAGTGCTCACCTTGAAGGGTTAGAAAGACTGTTACGTATCTGCTCCATGTCCTCAGTTGTATTCGACTCTTTGTGACCCCGTGGGCTGCAGCCCACCAAACTCCTTTGTGGAATTTTCCAGGTAAGAATTCTGGAGTGGGTTGCCATTTCCTCCTCCAGAAGATCTTCCCGACCTAGGGATCAATTGAACTCGAGTCTCTTGCATCTCCTGCGTTGACAGGCAGGGTCTTACTAGTGCCACCTGGGAAGCCCTACCTGCTCCATGTGATTGGCAGACATCATTTGGTGTGTCATATTTGTGTGATGGTGTATCCCGGGATGACTTGATGAGCAAAGGGATCTGCTTTAAGGAGGACATGAACATTGGAATGTGAAAATTACAGAAGAGGCCCACATGTGGGGCTTAGAGGACAGTTCCTTGTAGACCAGTGGGACAGCTTGTATCTGTTGACTGAGTTCGAGAGACTGTGTGGTTTATTTGAATAGATCTGGTCTGCTCATGGTTTGGCCTCCTTGGCTGCTCCTGGACTGCGAAAGTTTGCCATGACCTGCGAAGCCCTCGAATCCTTTCTAGCCACACAGATGAACTCAGGTGCAGATGTCCTGTGTTGTTCTTGACACTTCGGGGTTGGGTTTCTTTTGGGACATTGGTTGGGCTGAGAACACAGTGCCTCACACAGCTGTGATGTTCCCATTGCCAGGCAGTCCTCATAGTTAAAAAGTTAAGAAGAGTTTACTTGTTTCTAGTATTGTCTTATGAGGAGGTACTGATGAGACTTTTCAGCTTAATAAACATTTCTTAGCGTTACATGAAACAGAGAGAAACACATCAAGAGGATTGATAGCTTAATTTATATATATGTCTATATGCACATGAGGGCCTGCATATATATTTATTTATGTTTCTAGAGTGTATATATTTATTCATGGAAAGTATATCCCTTTAGAAATTACAGTGTTGCTCTCTTTTGAAAAGGAGACTTTGATTGGATGTAAAAAATGAAGAAAAATTAACTTTCTTCATCCCCAGTAACATACACGCCTTCACAAACAAATATTACCAAAGCCCAAGAGACAGCAATAAATTCTTCTTGCTGATTTAAATCCCATTAGGGTCCAAGCTTGTGAGACAAATGTTGAAATTGTACAGCTGACAAACCAGACGATTCAGGGGGCTTTATACCAAAGGGGCTTAGAGAAGTTATTCAAAGAAAACCTTCCAATTGTAAAATAGATAAACAAGCTTTGAATCTGAGTGGTGTTTAATTGGAGTGTGCGGTGAGAGCCAAGAAGGGTTCCCATTACAAAACACAGGGCTTACTGCAGAATTTCAGCACTTTAAAACATCAGTAATCTCTGCTTCACTGACCAAGGTTTATTATTTTTATCTTTCTTTCATTCTTCCCTCCCTCTCCCACCTCCTCCTTTCTTTCTGATACTGGAGTGCAATATAGTAGCTGTTTTTAGCACCACATTACAATTCCAAACACCTTTATATACCTGTGGATTCGTCAAAAGATCCTTTACTGTATATTAGAAATGATTATTCCCTTTTAGGTTGGCAGCCTTTCCCAGGCCAGGGTTAAACACTGCAGTTACTCCAAGAAGAGTATAAGCAGTAAATTGAAATATTGGAAAAACATCCCATGGTTGGGCGCATGGAGGCAGTTGTTTTACTTCATGAAGTCCTAGCAGAGCCTTCCCCCAGTATGCCCTGTGTCTTTATAAAAATCTTAATACGTACCATATGTGTAAATAGAAGAGCTAAATAAACCTTAGTAGATCACCTGGGTGAAGTTCTGTATCAAAACATCTACCTTCAGCCTAGTTCAGATGTGCTCTTTGTAGAATCAGCATGTCATGATAGAGAACCTGAAGCAAAAGAGGGCTTCTTACTTTTGAAAAGTTAAAGGTAAGGGGTTGTTCTGCCAGGAAAGAAGACGCATAGAGGAGAAGTCTGGTGGAAGACGACAGAGGATGAGATGGTTGGATGATATCACTGACTCAGTGGAACCTGAGCAAACTCTGGGAGGTGGTGGAGGACAGGGGAGCCTGTCGTGCTGCGGTCCATGGGTTCGCATAGCGCTGGACACGACTTAGCGACGGCAACAACAACAGGTGGAAGATAAGAGCTCCCCACCTGAAAATGTGTGGGTATCCTGCATTTGAGTTGTCTGTATGGTAGAACATTTTGAAATGAGGAAAATTATGCTGTAATTTGGGCTTCCCTTGTGGCTCAGCTGGTAAAGAATCAGCCTGCAATGTGGAGACCTGGGTATGATCCCTGGGTTGGGAAGACCCCCTGGAGGACGGAGAGGCTACCCACTCCAGTATTCTGGCCTGGAGAATTCCATGGACTATGTATAGTCCATGGGGTTGCAAAGAGTCGGACACGACTGAGTGACTTTCACTTTCATGCAGTAATTTACTTATCACCATGATTTGGCCATAATGTTGCCTTTAAACATTTCTTGTGTTTAGGACAGTGTAAGGCTATCCCATCAACTTACAAGTTGGGGTGAAAATAAACATGATGCACAGCTGCAGAGAATGCAGTGTGAAGTCTCGGAGACCTCAGTGCCTTCAAGGGTAGCCTGCTGGCAGCCTTCTGAGACTAAGGGTGTTGGAGAAATTTTGTGTTCCAGGGCAAAAGTTGGGTTTTATTATGGGTCGTTCATTCATTCACTCCTTAGCTTCCACCGTGAGTCTCAGTTTTCCTATACACAGAAGTTTAGTGATGACCCTAGGCCATACCAGGTAACACTGGGGCTAGGATGACAAGGGGAGTCAGCCAGCCTTTCTCTGTTATTCCACTTTGATGAGATTCAAGCCAACTCCCTCAGAGTGACAATGTGGTGTTTCTTTGAGATAAGGTGTATTTCTGGCACCATGTAATGTAAACAACCAAACAAGAGATACATCCTCTCCTAAAGGAAAATTGTGTTTTTAACAGGCTTCAAAACTCCTGTTCTGCTTAAGCCAAGATATTTATGATGATGAGATTTAAGGCACCAACACATGGTATTTCTATTTATAAAGGGATCTTTCAGTTAAACTCTAAGATCATGTCAGGAAAACACTACCAACATGGTTTTAACAGATCCCTTTTTGTTTAAATATGAAAGAGTGAAAATCTCCATCCACATATGTTTCCTGCAGGTTTATAAATTGTACGTATATACACAGAAAGGAAGTATATGTTCATAAAAGAGCATTTTTAAAACAGAAAATGTATCCATATACTTGAGTTCAAAGATATTTGTTAAAGCTCCAGTGTATTGCTATTTGATCTATAATTTCTCATCATACTTTAAAATAGTATCCCATGTTTGCAATATATAGAAGTAGAAGAAGTGAAAGTCGCTCACTTGTGTCTGACTCTTTGCGACCCCATAGACTATACAGTCCATGGAATTCTCTAGGCCAGAATACTGGAGTGGGTAGCCTTTCCCTTCTCCAGGGGATCTTCTCAACCCAAGGATTGAATCCAGGTCTCCCGCATTGTGGGCAGATTCTTTACCAGCTGAGCCACAAGGGAAGTCCAAGAATACTGAAGTGGGTAGCCTATCCCTTCTCCAGCAGATCTTCCTTACCCAGGAATCAAACTGGGATCTTCTGCATTGCAGGTGGATTCTTTACCAACTGAGCTATCAGGGAAGCCCAATAGTGGCTTAAATTGGGATACAGTTCCTCAAGTAACAAGTGTAGAGGTGAGTGATTGGTGCTATTGGTTTGATTAGCTCCTCAACTATGCCTTCACAATTGCAGGTTTTTTCTGTCTTCCTTTTCTATTGAATTGGGTGTTTTGCCCTTCATCCTTCTGCATTTGCCTCTTGGTTGCAAGATGGCTGCTGCAACTCCAGTCATCATGTTTATATTCAAAGATGAAGAAGGAGCAAAGTTTAGTACCTTTATGAGGAAAATGCAAGATTTCCCAGCAGTCCCCAGTAGACTTCTCTTTATATCTTATTGGCTGGCCATTGTATCCCAAGCCTGCCAAGTCTATTCAGCATATCCAGCCTCTGAAGAGGAATGTTGTGATAGAGGTGGATGGATAATTACTGCCATCCACATGTCTGCAGTCTCAATACATTGCGATTGCTGCTACTGATCTGCCATCAGTGAAAATGTACCTGTGTGTAGAACATGGCATGCAGTAGTTTGACTCAGTGCTCCCCAGTAGAAGTCCTTGGGGTGATGAAAATATTCAATAATCTGTACTGTCCAATATGGTAGCTTTTGTCCACATGTGGCTATCGAGCACTTGACATGTCACTATTCTGATGAAGAGGCTGATTTTTAAATTGTGTTGGACTCTGATAAATTTGAATAGTAGTATGACACTTGATTAGCGGCTGCTGTGTAGGTAACACAGTTTGTTCATTAGACTTATTTGAATAATTTTGAGGAGCAGTGTTGACATTTGAAAGATCAAGCCTTTCTGTGGTTGTGATTTTATAAAATTAAATATTGCAAAGTGATTATTTCTCCATGTGTTTGTCTTTATTTTATATTTATTTATTTTTGCTTTTAAAGTTAGCCCAAAGATCAGTTTCTCTGACTTAGCACAGATTTCTTTGAAAGAAAATTTCTGTTCTGGAGATTGCTCTTTTGTAGTTAAAAAATATGACACCACTGCAAATTAAAAAACAAAATCTAAACACCCCATTTTTGTCCATGTCAGCACTATGGCAGTAACACTGGAACAAAATGATCCTTACTGGGGCAGGGGGGGTCTTTCTAACAGTTTGGCTCCTTATTGTCTGCCCTTGTATTACCTGAAAGTGTAGTTTTCCCCCATAAAATGGTCCCAACTTCTGAAATGTGTGAGTTTATTTTGGATTTATTTTTTTCCTGGCAAGTTTCATGAGAAAGAAAGATTAGAGGAGACCAGGGAGTTTTCAGCATTGGGATTCCTCCCGGTTCTGATTCCCTCATAGCCGTGGGTGTTGGTGGAAGTTCTGGCAGCGCTCTTTGGCCAAAGCTCTGATGGGAGAACACGTCCAAGCTGGAAGAGTGCAGACCTCAGATACGCTAACAAGAAACATCGCTAGAGCTCAGAGGTCTAACATCTTGGTTGGGTCACGCGGATGGAGGCGGTGTCATCTGTGCTCAGTCTTGGCGGGAGAGAGGACAGCAACATGTCAGCTTAGCCTCCAGCTTAGAATGTTCACTAGCCTTGTAGGTTCAACAGCAATGCATCTTTTGCTTTCTCTTATAGTCAGAACAGGTTTCTGACATGAAATTCCGTGCCCTTAAAGCAACTATTAAACATTCTAGAAAGTTGCAGTCCATGAAATTCTCCAGGCTAGAATTCTGGAGTGGATAGCCTTTCCCTTCTCCAGGGGATCGTCCCAACTCAGGGATTGAACCAAGGTCTCCTGCATTGCAGGCAGATTCTTTAACAGCTGAGACACAAGGGAAGCCCAAGAATACTAGAGTGGGTAGCCTACTCCTTCTCCAGGGGATCTTCCCGACCCAGGAACAGAAGACTGTTCCCTCCAGGAGACTGGGGTCTCCTGCATTGCAGGCAGATTCTTTACCAACTGAGCTATCAGGGAAGCCCCGGGAAAGGTGAGAAGCTTGAAAAGTGTTTATTTTTGGACTGAGCCACCCTTCTCGCTGGGATGTGGACACTGACTCGTAAGTGTCAGACCTGCAGTCCTTGGAGTACTAGGTGAGTATTGTTGTTTAGTCGCTAAGTCATGTCTGACTCTTTGCTATCCCTTAGACTGCAGCAAGCCAGGCTTCCCTGTCCTTCACTATCTCCCGGAGTTTGCTCAAATTCATATCCATTGAGTTGGTGATGCTCTCTAACCATCTCATCCTCTGCTGCCCTCTTCTCCTTTTGCCTTCAGTCTTTCCCAGCATCAGGGTCTTTTCCAATGAGTCAGGTCTTTGCCTCAGGTGGCCAAAGTATTGGAGCTTCAGCTTCAGCATCCAACCTTCCAATGAATATTCAGGACTAATATCCTGTAGGATTGACTGGTTTGATCTCCTTGCAGTCCAAGGGACTCAAAAGAGTCTTCTGTAGCACCACAATTCAAAAGTGTCAATTCTTCGATGTTCAGCCTTCTTTATGGTCCATTTCTCACATTTGAACATGACTACTAGAAAAACTATAGCTTTGACTACACAGACCTTTGTTGGCAAAGTGATTTCTCTGCTATTTAATACTGTCTAGATTTGTCATAGCTTTTCTTCCAAGAAGCAAACGTCTTTTAATTTCATGGCCGCAGTGACTTTCTGCAGTGATTTTGGAGCCCAAGAAAATAAAATCAGTCACTGCTTCCACTTTTCCCCTTCAAATATAAGGTTTGCTCATCAGTTAAGCTCCCCTGGAGAAGAGAAAGGCTACCCACTCCAGTATTTTGACCTGGAGAATTCCATGGGCTGTATAGTCCATGGGGTTGCAAAGAGTTGGACATGACTGAGTGACTTTCACTGCTACTACTTTCTAGAAAACCTGTTATATCTCTATGAAATGAATAATAATGTAGCTGCAAGCCAACAATAAAACCAACTGGGAAAATATTTGCATCACACATGACTGTCAGAAGGTTATATTTTATAACAGATATTTTAACTGGCGCCTAAGAAACACCATGCAGATAAGTGGATGAGGGATATGAATTAGAATTAACACATTAGAATGTGCTTAGTAAACAAATTTGCAAAAAAAAAAAGAAGCTCATTAGTAATAAAAGAAATTCACATTAAAATAATAATGAGGTGTATTTTACATGCTTCAAATGAATAGTAGTTTTTGTTTGTTTGTTTTTGTTTTTTAAGACCAAAGCTAGGGAAATTATGAGATTGTTGGTTTAGTGGCTATGGAATTTATATGGCTTCTTTGAAAAAGCAATTTGGCAACAATTATAAAGAATCATAAAATTTCCATACCCTTTGACCCAGCAATCCCACTCCTTGGAATTTATCTTCAGGCAATTATTTAAAAGACAATAAAAGCCATGTGTAAAAAAAAAAATCATTGCAGTAACGTTTATATTAGCAAAAAATTGGAAGGCACCAAAAGATTGTAAAACAGGGAAGAATTTCAGTAAATTATGGGTCTATACAGCCATCAAATTAACTATGGCAGCTATACAGTAATATAAACGTACTATGATGTTAAGGAATTAAAAACTGTTTATTCTGTGCCTTTAACTGCAATAAAGCCCATATAGGAATTAGCATTGATAATAAACACAGAAAAACAAAAATAATGGATGTAACATGACGGGGAGGTTAAAGGCTCACGTGAGACCAGTGAACACATGAAATGTTTACAACTGCACGTGGAGTTCTAGGTGTGTGAAATGGAAGTGTCCCAAGATTAAGCTGAATAGGTAAGTGGAAGCCAATTTGGGGAACGTTTCAGATACCATTGTAAAAAGTTTGAGCTTGGTCCTTAGAGGCATTGGAAAGTCATTGAAAAGGTCATAACTGAATCTGTTTGGGGAACTCTGATAGCACCGGCAGCTTAAGAGTGGGAAGGAGGCACTTAAGGAAGGCTTTTCATGGCCTGGGCAGGAGGTCATGAGAGCCTCCAGCAGGCAGGGCAGGAAGGGAATGGAGAAATTTGTCAAGTGCTCAGATGTGGGATGTAGGGGAGAGAGGAGGCAAAGAGGATGCTGCCTTCTTAACTTGGGAGGGGATGCTGTTAAGAGGAGTCAGAACAGAGGTGAGATGCTGGTTCCCTTTTGAAGGTGCTGGGAAGATAGTCATCCTGAGGTATCCTGCAGTACAGCCATCAAACAGTGGGGATACAGGTCTTATCCTCGGGAGAGAGGGAAGGGTTGGTGGTGGAGCCTGGGCAGGTAGGCTTGTGGGCATAGTTGCCATTGGGAGAGTGGAGGATGTCTGGGGATGGTTGGTGTGAGGAGGGGAGGAGGATGGCTGTGGGCAGAACCCTGGAAAGGTCCGAGGTCTAGAGATGGATGGCAAGGGGTGGAGGAAGCCATCAGAGAAGACGCAGTTGGAGGACCATGTGGAAATAGAACAGTTACAGAGTCTTGGGCTTCCCTGATGGCTCAGAGGGTAAAGAATCTGCCTGCAATGCAGGAGACCTGGGTCAGGAAGATTCCCTGGAGAAGGGAATGGCTACCCACTCCAGTATGGTTGCCTGGAGAATGCCATGGACAGAGGAGCCTGGCGGGCTACAGTCCATGGGCTCCAAAAGAGTCAGAAACAACTGAGTGACTAGCACTTTCACGTTCAGCATCCTAAGAAGAAGTGAGTGGATGGTGGGACTAAGAGCTGCCAGTCCAGATGTCTGAAGCTTCATTGGAGGCTTTTGGTTAGGTCTTTGGATTTTGGACAGAACAGGTTACAGTCAAGCATGGAGAGGGGAAAGGGTGGCGGCAGAACCCAGATTCATGACTTGAAAGTATGTCAGACTTTAAAAGGCTCAGAATTAGAGTTTCCTGGGACTGTGGCGGGGAGGGGGGAGCATTCCCAGGATGCAAAAATATCAGTGCTCCAATTGGGAAACTCTCAGGCCAATCAGGACAAGTTGGCCACCCAACTTACACAAAAATGTGTCAGCTAAAATGTCTGTTCTCTAAGGGCAAGTGAGGCTGGACGAGGACACCAGATATATACACACAATGCAGCCGAGTAGCGCCACAAGGGAACAAGGCTAGGTTGAGCTGCCAATTTAGTGGGATGGAGAGGAGAGTTTGGGAATATTTTTGAAAATATTTTTGGGTTGAAGCAATCTGGAGAAATTCAGGGCAAAAGAAGTTGTTTTTCTCTTAAATTTTTAGTGAAAAAAAAAATCGAGTCAAAGTGGCACAATAAAACCGTAGAAAGGAAAGTGCTGGTGTAAACACTGATCGTTTCACACTGAATGGTTCCCACATGTAAGTTTTCCAATTACTATTTTATTCATTTAGTTTTAATTTGACACTACAGGGAATAAAAACCTATAACCACACTTCATTCATTTGGATTAATGGGAAAGTGGTATGCTGTTTGTTAAGCTCTGAGTTTCAAGACAGAGGGCTCGTAAAACCTCGGGCCTGTTGTTGCTGTTGAGATGCCAAGTTGCGTCCGACGCTTTCAAGATCCTGCAGACTGTAGCCCCCCCAGGCTCCTCTGTCCATGAGATTTCCCAGGGAAGAATACTGGAGTGGGTTGCCGTTTCCTTCTCCAGGGGATCTTCCTGACCCAGGGATAGAACGCGAGTCTACTGTATTGGCAGGAGAAGCGTTCTTTATTACCGAACCACCAGGGAAGCCAGTAGACCCTTAGTCCTAGAAAAGCCCTAAGTCATCTTCTGGTGGAGCTGACAGTATATATAGAAACACTTGTCTCTGGGCTGGGCCCTGACTGCTGCCGTCTGCTGGGTAATGGAGTTCCAGACCCTCATCTTATTAGGGCTTCCCAACCTCACTGCTTAGCTGATTCCCTGGAGAGCGTGGGCCACTGGACTCCTGGTTTCCAAACCCTGTGGACTTGGGGTCAACCTCTGTTTCTCTAGGACTCCTTTTCCTCATTTCTTGTACAACTGTTTGGTAAACATTAAGTAGAAGGTGTGAAGCAAAGGTATTCCTCTGTCTGGGGCTTGTTTACCTGGCTCCTTGCCACTGGCTAGGTCTGTACAGGCTTCCCAGTTAGCTCAATGGTAAAGAATCCCCCTGCCAATGCAAGAGACACGAGTTCAGTCCCTGATCCAGGAAGATCCCCTGGAGGAGAAAACGGCAACCTGTTTCAGTGTTATTTCCTGAAAAATCCCAGGGACAGAGGAGCCCAGTGGGCTACAGTTATGTCCGCAAAGAGTTGGGCATGACTGAGTGTCTGAGCATACACTGAGGTCTGTACAATCATGTGAAATTTCTGGGTCTTAGCTTTCTATGAAAGAGGGGTTTCAAGACGCTGTGTGGGTGGTTCAGAGTCGATCACATATATTAAGCAATTAGTGCCTGGCTTCTCTTGTAGCTCAGTCAGTAAAGAATCTGCTTGCAGTGCAGGAGACCTGGGTTCAATTCCTGGGTCGGGAAGATCCCCTGGAGAAGGAAATGGCAACCCACTCCAGTATTCTTACCTGGAGAATCCCATGGACAGAGGAGCTTGGCAGGCTATATATATGGGGTCACAAGAGTCAGACACGACTGAGCAACTGAGCACTGTGCTATTTATTATTGGTAGCGACCCCTGGGTCAGGAAGATTCCCTGAAGAGGGGGATTGCTACCCACTCCAGTATTCTTTTCTGGAGAATTCCATGGGCCGAAGAGCCTGATGAGCTACAGTTCATGGGGTCACAGAGTCAGACATGACTGAGCGACTAACACAACATGACCCAATCACTTATATGTTAACCACGTGAAGAAGTGAAGTGAAGTCGCTCAGTCGTGTTGGACTCTTTGCGACCCCTTGGACTACATGCTGCCAGGCTCCTCCATCCATTGGATTTTCTAGGCAAGAGTACTGGAGTGGGTTGCCATTTCCCTTATACGGTTCTCTCACCATTTCCTTACCTTTACCAAAAGAAAAACCCACCAAAAAACTGAACTGGATGATCTGTGGTGTCCTGCCCAGTTCTTGAAGCAATCCACTTTTCTTAATGCTGTTTGAAGCTTGTGCTTAGGTGAATAGTTGTTTGTTTATGTGCTGCTTTGAGAGACTGACTTCAAGGGAAAGTTTCAGTGTAACATATCCTGACATTTGAAAATGAGAATTTAGTTGAGGGAAGAAAGACTTCAAGAAGGCTACAAAGATGGGAGTATGGATCAGATCAGTTTATCAAACTCTAGGAAGATCTGCACAGAGAGCTTCTGTTTAGCAAATCAATAGATTCGGCAAACTGGGGGCTTTTCTCCTGTATACCTGCTACCCATCTTTCTATCGATTACTGTAGCTCCTTCTCCCCTGCTTCTTCTGGTCCTCTGTGCTTTGGACCTTGCTTATCTGTCCAGTCTCTTCTCCCCTGAATCTCAGGACTCCAGGCTTGAAATCTGGATCTGGGTGGGGCCGTCCCCTTTGTCCCAGATCCTGGATGTCCAGTCTGTCTGCTCCGCTGTCCTCCAGGACCTGTCTGCACTATCCCGCCTTTGGGCAACATTTCTGCTCTCTAGGTAATTACTCACTGTGACCTTGGCCGCTACCCTGCCCTGTTCTGTCACTGCCCAGGCTTCAGCTTGTTTCCACTATTGATCTCAAAAGTATGTGCAGCAAGACTTACCCAGTGATTATAACTCGTACAGCTTGACCCTGCGTGGACCTGGGATAAATAAGAACAAAAGGACAGGTGTGAGGTGACTGGAGGGTTCACGAGAAGAGGTAGAAGATGAAGCTGTGAAACAGAGCTGGAGCAGGTTTAGAAGGGCCAAGGAATGCTGGGATAAGGAGAGAGTCTGGTGGTGACAAGGAATTATTGCAGAATCTGAATGAGTTAAGTCTAAGTTGATGGGATTTGACTGTGAAGAGCTGGGGAAGTAACCACTGATAGTGTCATGTTGGGTATTTCAGTATTAGAAGCTTTTGGAGGTCTTGTTGATCAGACCGGTCATGGTCATCCTGGCTCCTCTCCACAAGCCACCAGCCATGCCTTGACCTCCTCCGACTGTCCTGGGGCTCGAGCTGGGTCTCCTCTTTTCTCTAGCAGTCACCCTGTGTACGGGTGGAGACACCTGTTGCCTTTGCCCCCGCCTCTCTGTCTCCAAGGGAGATTAATGAATCTTGTTCCCTTCAGAGCCAAAGGAGAGGCTTTGAACAGATCAGTTCTGTGTTTCTTCTCGGTACTGGTTTTCTTTCCAGAAAGGCACTATTATTAATTAGAGCAAAACAAACAGAGCAAATCCTAAACAGCTGAGCTTCCTATTTTCAAAGACCCCCTAAACCTCATCAGCATAAAAGAAATTAAATTTTTAGCTTACTTAGTGCAGACGTTCCTTTTGATGGAGTGTTCTGCACTTTGCATTACTGTCTGGAATAGAGTTTTCTGAAGTCATCTCAGAGCTCTGATGAGTTGCCCTGTAAATCTTGGATTCCTGGATAAGAATGAGCTCTGTCCCCAGAAGGCTGCTCCAGCAGAGAGGCTGATAGGAAGTGAAGGACATTTGTAGCCAGCCTGTCCCAGCAGGTCCCAAAGGAGTTGGACATCATTTAGTGATTAAACAACAACAAACAACAGCAAGTATACAACCACTTCCCTGGACTTCCCTGGTGGCTCAGACAGTGAAGTGTCTGCTTACAATGTGAGAGACCTGGGTTCAATCCCTGGGTCAGGAAGATCTCCTGCAGAAGGAAATGGTGTTCTTGCTTGGAAAATCCCATGGATGGAGGAGCCTTGTAGGCTACAGTTCATGGAGTCACAAAGATTCGGACACGAGTGAGCGACTTCACTTTCTTTTCTTATACAACCACAGCCCAAAGGTCCATATCCCAGTCGCCTGGGACAAAGTGAAAGTGAAGTCACTCAGTTGTTTGTTTAATCACTAAATCATGTCTGACTCCTTTGGGACCCCATGAACTATAGCCTGCCAGGCTTCTCTGTGCATGGGTTTCTCCAGGCAAGAATACTGCAGTGGATTGCTGTTTCCTTCTCTAGGGGATCTTCCCAACCCAGGGATTGAACCCAGGTCTCCTGCTTGGGAGGCAGATTCTTTACCACTGAGCTGCCAGGACAGTCCGTTTGCCTTTTTAAAAGTTCAGTCTGTTTGTACTTGGGATCTATACATTTCACTGTGTGTTAGTTATATCTCAGTATAAATTCTAATTTTTTAAAAAAGTATCTGTTTACTTTAAAGAACCTGTTTTAAAAACAATAAATTTGATCTGTCTTTTTCAGAAGATCTTGAAAGTCAAAGGGACGGTGACAATAATAATATCACTTGTGGCTCTGGGTCAGTTTCTTCTTTTGTGTTTGTGTGTGTGTATCAGTTTCCTCCTTTGAATTGTGGCATGCTAGGTTTTTCTTCTGGGTCTTGCTTCTGGTTGACTTTTCCTTTACAGTGGAATACTATTTAATAAATACTTCATAAAAAAACAATTAAAATAACACAGAAACCAGAGTTTTATTTATTAAAGTTGGAGGACTTGACAACTTGAGGACTACCCAGACATTTTTTGGAAAGATCAAAATCGAAAACCTTCCTCTTTAGTTGATAGGATCTCTGTCAGTTGTCTGATCTTTTCTCTGGGTTGTGTGGTTGTTTAGATGCTGACCATCTTGATGTGGGATAGTGTGCTACCTTGAGTCCCTGTATTGCTTTTTCATGCCATCATTTTGGAGCTAAAGCCACAAGAACTCACCAAGGACAAAGATGCTGCTGGTTGGAGTTGAGAAGCAAAGTGGTTGGGATTGAAAAGGAAGGTGGTTGAGTTTGAGAAATAAGGTGGTTGGGGTTGAGAAGTAGGTGATTTGGGTCGAGAAGTGGCCTGGCAGTATCATGCTTTGAATTTGGAGGAGAAACTATCAGGTGAATACGAGTGTCTGCTGTTCCTACAAGGTACTTATGTGCATGGCCCCTGGGAACTGGACCACATGACAGGCAGCGCATTTGCTGTTAGCCATTTTTACAAGTGATCTTTGTATTTTATTCTGCTACTGCTTAGGATCTTACGGGCTGGGTCACAAGGACAAGTTTGAAAGGTCTCACCTTTCAAGAGCTCTTCTTCTAAAATCCATGTGTCCAGCTGTCAGATGACTTCCTGGTGGCTCAGTGGTAAAGAATCTGCCTGCAGGACAGGAGACACAGGAGACTCGGGTTTGATCCCTTGGTTGGGAAGATCCCTTGGAGGAGGGCATGGCAACCCACTCCCATGTTCTTGCCTGGAGAATCCTATGCACAGAGGAGCCTGGTGGGCTATAGTCCATGGGGTCCCAAAGAGTCGGATACGACTGAAGTGATTGAGTGTGCACACACGCACTGGCCGTCAAAACTGAGAAAAACCTGTTCACGAAGGGGGCACACTGTCTTCCACAGGATAAAGGTATGTTTGCTGGCCTCTTCCTGGTGCTCGGTGATTTCCTAACTATGCTAGCAGAGGTGGTTCAGGATGTATTTTCACTGCTTAGAAGTTGTCGTAACAAGGCAGTGTGAATGGGCTGTAAATATTTTAACAGGTTGCAGACCACCGGTATGTTAATTGGAGGCTGCAGGTTCAACTTTTTAGTTTAGACTTTTCTGATTTTACGGTAAAATTTCTTCTCTCATGTCTGTGCACGTATTTGGACTTAGGAAGAAAAGGCATCCCTGGCTATAAGTCAGCTCTCCATAGTTCGTTTTATAATTCAAGCCTGCACCTGTCCATACACATGACCTTGTCATGGGAACACCTGGTGGTGACATGATTGACTGCTGGGTTACATGCCAACAGGGCCCAGGTGCCCCTGCCTGGTCCTTGCTCTGCTCATGGTCAAGTGATTTTGTGAGAATAAAGAGACATGCTGTCATCTAGTATATTGATTAAACAAGCATTTCAGACTCTAAGGCAGAGTTACTCTGAACACCACCAAAGCGTAAGTAACTCATTGGGGAAAATGTAATGCAAATCATTTGACCAACTGTCTGTTTTGTTCAGTTCAAAGTACTTTCATGATCAATAAAAGACAAGCAATCCAGTAGAAAAATGGTTGAAAGATTTAAATAAATAGGGTCACAGAAAGAAAGTATAATTTCTGATAAACATGTAAGAAGATGATCAGCTCATTAGTTAAAGAAACAGACAATGTAGCAATAGTCGGATCTCCCTCACCCATAAATAGCGGTTACAAAGAAAGATAAAAGCCAGTGCTCTTAGAGCAGGGGACGCTGGTCACTTTCAGACCCCACTGCTATCTGTATGACTGTAAATTGCTGCTGTGATTTTCTTGGAGGGTTTGGATGATGTGTCCAGAAAATGAGGCACGGTCTTTTGACAACAACAGTTTCCCTTCCAGAAATTGATTTCACGGTCTCCTAATATGTGTCCTTCTCGACACTGATTGTGATAGTAACAACGACCTTCCCAACCTGCGAGAAACAACTTCAGTATCCATATATAATGAGTGAAATTATGGAACTATGATTTAATGGAACACTGTAAAGCTTGGAAGAATAAAAGAGAACAGGAGGAAGAGAAAGAGAGAGGAAGGGAGGAGAGTTGAGGCGAGTGGGAGGGAAGGACAGAGACTGATTGGATGTCCTGTGTGCTGCTGTTATGGGCAAATGTTCACTGTATAGTCAGACAAAATAGTAAGCTATGAAATAGTTCAGTTCAGTTCAATTATCACATTTATATAAAAAAGAAACAGAAAAGGAAAATCTTCTTATGTTTTAACTGCCTTGAACATTTCTGGAAAGAGCTCCAAAAGAAAACACAAAATGTAAGACAAAAATAAAAACCCTGATGATAGTGATTGACTCTAGGATTTGATGTTAAAATTCAGAGAAGTAGGAGGGGTCTTTTATATTTCTCTCTCTGCCCTTTTGTGTTAATTCAATTTCCTTTTTTACACCGAGTATGTGGGTATCTTTAGTGATTGGAAAACTAATAAAAAGTCCTCCATTCTTTCTCAGTCATTCTCTGTGTGCTAAGTCGCTTCAGTCGTGTCCGACTCTCTGCAACCCCGTGGACTGTAGCCTGCCAGGCTCCTCTGTTTAAGGGATTCCAGGCAAGAATATTGGAGTGGGTTACCATGCCTTCCTCTAGGGAATCTTCCCAACCTAGGGATCGAACCCACGTCTCTTATGCCTCCTACACTGGCAGGCAGGTTCTTTAAAACTTGCACTACCTGGGAAGCCCCAGTCATTTCTCTTAATGCCCAAATCCTTCCTCATATTTAGTCCTAGAATTCTATTTTTTTTAAGACTCTAAATACTTGTAGATTTTTTTTTTTTCAGTTGACCAAGGCTTCCAAGGCTCAGCGGGTAAAGAATCTGCCCGCAACGCAGGGGACATGGGGTTCGATTCCGGGTTTGATTCCTGTGTTGGGAAGATCTCCTCCTCCAGGAGGAAATGGCAATCCATTCCAGTATACTTGCCTGGAAAATCCCATGGACAGAGGACCCTGGTGGGCTACAGTCCAAAGGGTTGCAAAGAGTGGGACACAACTGAAGACTAAGCACTCCATAGCCTTAAGATATACTTACTTCTTAAGAAGTGATTACGTTTTGAATGACTTGTCCTGAGGGCTCACTGGGCTCTCCACCACAGGATTGGTTGGGGATGACCCAGCTCGTCCCCTGTGTGGACGAATCCACTCTGTGGGTTCTCAGTTAAGAACCATGGTCATGAAAGTGGACTCTGAGTCAGGTGAGTTGGGTTTGACTTGGCTCTACCAGCTGCTAGGGAGAAGACAATGGCACCCCACTCCAGTACTCTTGCCTGAAAATCCCATGGACGGAGGAGTCTGGTAGGCTGCAGTCCACGGGGTCGCTAAGAGTTGGATACAACTGAGTGACTTCACTTTCACTTTTCACTTTCATGCATTGGAGAAGGAAATGGCAACCCACTCCAGTGTTCTTGCCTGGAGAATCCCAGGGACGGGGGAGCCTGGTGGGCTGCCGTCTATGGGGTTGAACAGAGTCGGACACGACTGATGCAACTTAGCAGCAGCAGCAGCTGCTGCTAGAGATATGTCACTGGGCAGATTATTTAGCCTCTTTCAGTTTCTGTTCTGCATCTGTGAAATGGGGCTGTTAATTGTATCTGAATAATGCTGGAAAAAATAACACCAACTGCAAGGCATGCCACTTACTTTTAAAACACTTAGAAGGAAGTCTGGAAAACAGTTGTCATCACATCAGATACTATTGTTTCATATTATATTTATAGGCATGTCTACCTCCCCTTTCGGAGAAGGCAATGGCAACCCACTCCAGTACTCTTGCCTGGAAAATCCCATGGATGGAGGAGCCTGGTAGGCTGCAGTCCACGGAGTCGTGAAGAGTCGGACACGACTGAGCGACTTCACTTTCACTTTTCACTTTCATGCATTGGAGAAGGAAATGGCAACCCACTCCAGTGTTCTTGCCTGGAGAATCCCAGGGATGGGGGAGCCTGGTGGGCTGCCATCTATGGGGTCGCACAGTCGGACACGACTGAAGTGACTTAGCAGCAGCAGCAGCAGCAGCAGCAGCAGCAGTTTCCTCCCCTTTATTTTCAGTTTTCTTATCTTTAAGATGGCTGAACAGAATAAAATGGAATACCACATCCAGTTCAAAATTTGATACTTAAATATCTGCCTTTCTGTTAAGTGTGGGTATGTGTGTGTGTTAGTTGCTTAGTCGTGTCTGACTCTTTGGCACCCCATGGACTGTACCCCGATAGACTCCTCTGTTTATGGGATTTTTCCAGGCAAGAATACTAGAGTGGGTTGCCATTTCCTTCACCAGGGAATCTTCCCAAACCAGGGTCTCCTGCATTGCAGGTGGATTCTTTACTGCCTGAGCCAACAGGGAAACCCTTACTCTTTATTAAATCCTACGTGGCTTAAGGTTGTATATGGTTGTTGTGGTGTTTGACAGTAATTTTACTGGCTTGATTTTTTTGATCAAAGCTGTTTGGCTAGCTTAAGTGATTGACACATTACATGACTTACAGGTTCCCCTCCCCCACCCACTGATAAAAATCATATATGTTCTGTATTTGGTAGTGTCAAGAATGTGTTGTATTGAGGACCAAGAATGGAAAGAAGATATAATGTCTACCTCTGAGAGGTTTGGGGACATATGACTTGTATAATTTGGGGGGGAGTGGCTGCCCATAAAATGAACTATGTCAGTCAACATGTTACTTGATTGAGAAACTGGTTGGAGGACAATTGTGAATGATTTGTTATTCTTTTAAGGAACCCTGGAGCTTAAGATGGGAAATTGCCTTTCCCTGAATCAACACTTTCTCTGCCTTTCTGAATTTTAAGTTTTGCCTTTGTATTTGGCTCAGATCCTCTGACTTTAATTTTTCTAATTAAAAAATGCCAAGCCTGGTG
Organism: Okapia johnstoni; assembly: GCA_024291935.2. Classification (NCBI taxonomy): domain Eukaryota; kingdom Metazoa; phylum Chordata; class Mammalia; order Artiodactyla; family Giraffidae; genus Okapia; species Okapia johnstoni. The sequence continues at coordinate 87,433,447 of CM044319.1, read as the reverse complement.
GTGGATGGGTGCTGTAGACAGATATATCCCTTAAGATGGCCTGGGAGCCTGATGAGCTGAATGAGGGTTGTGCTTGGGTCAGGGGTTGAGCGTGGGTTGGAGGCTGCCCTGTGTGTGTTGGTCCCCCTGGCTTGGCTTATTCATTTCACTCAGTTCTCAGAGAGATCCTGGAACCTGGGCATTTTTCCCATGAAGAGTGGAGGCTTAGAGGGGGTCAGTTTTCTTGTCCAAAGTTACTGTGTCGGTGAGTCACAGAGCCTGGATTGGATGGAGTCCAGGTCTTACCTGCTCCTTAACTCGTGTGCATTTTTCTCTCTCCCTCTAGTCTCCTTGGTTAACTTCTTTATTTGGAGAACTGCAGAGCAGGTACTTAATCTCTTCCTTTGACATCATTAATTTCTGTTGTTTGTTACAAAGTGAGTTTGGGAAAGGAGCTCAGGGTCATGAGACAGGGGTGAGGGGAGATGTGTACTTACTGGTGTGTCAGCCTAAGACACACAGGCAAGGAGAATGACTGGGGTGTGGAGGTCAGATATCCTGCTTCTGTCTCACTTGCCTTGCTCTACTTTGAATCAGTAACTGTCCGTTTTCTCGTATGTAAACAACAACAGCAAAACATTATATTACCTGTCTAGCAGGGTTTATGTGAAAAGTAAATGGCAAAAGCCTGTTAAATGTCCCACATGGTTTTTGGCCAGATGCACGTGGACTCCCACTCTGTTTGCATGCGTGCTAATCACTTCAGTCATGTCTGACTCTTTGCTACCCTGTGGGCTGTATCCTCTGTCCATGGGATTTTCTGAGCAAGAATACTGGAGTGGGTCACCATTTCCTTCTCTAGGGGATCTTCCCGACCCAGGGATTGAACCTGTGTCTCCTGCGTCTCCTGCACTACAGGTGGATTGTTTACTGCTGAGCCACCAACGGAAGTCCCCCTACTCTGCTTAATAAACCTGCAGTGGCATATGTAGCCCTGAGGTCTAGCCCTTGGAAGAGAAACCTTCTGGAATATCTCTGTTGCCTGTTCCTATTAGCATTTTTACAGGGTCATCTTTGCATGGAAATAGATATAAAGTAGCCTGTTGGAAAGCACAACTTCTCCAAGTTTAGCCCCCTTTCCAGCTGCAGGAGAACTCAGAGAGCTGCGTAAGACTTGCTTGCCTCCAGTTCTTAGTGATGTTTCCCCAGGAATTACCTCTTTCTGCCATGTGAGAACCTGGGCTGTGTTTCTTTGGACAGAGGAGGAAAAAATAAAGGAGTCACATAGCATGTGACAGCAATAAAACATCTCTCTGTGATGGCTGACTCCTTAATCTCTAGGTGAACTTCAAAAAGTTGCCTTTTGAAAGGGAATTATCAGTCAGCTCAGTTGCTCAGTTGTGTCCGACTCTTTGCGACCCCATGAACCACAGCACTCTAGGCCTCGCTGTCCATCACCAACTGCCTGAGTCCACCCAAATCCATGTCCATCGAGTCGATGACACCATCCAGCCATCTCATCCTCTATCTTCCCTTTCTCCTCCTGCCTTCAATCTTTCTCAGCAACAGGGTCTTTTCCAATGAGTCAGCTCTTTGCATAAGGTGGTCAAAGTATTGGAGTTTCAGCTTCAACATCAGTCCTTCCAATGAACACCCAGGATTGATCTCCTTTAGGATGGACTGGTTGGATCTCCTTGCAGTCCAAGGGGCTCTCAAGAGTCTTCTCCAACACCATAGTTCAAAAGCATCAATTCTTTGGCGCTCAGCTTTCTTTATAGTCCAACTCTCACATCCATACATGACCACTGGAAAAACCACAGCTTTGACTAGATGGACCTTTGTTGGCAAAGTAATGTCTCTGCTTTTTAATATGCTATCTAGATTGGTCATAACTTTCCTTCCAAGGAGTAAGCGTCTTTTAATTTCATGGCTGCAATCACCATCTGCAGTGATTTTGGAGCCCAGAAAAATAAAATCAGCCACTGTTTCCACTGTTTCCCCATCTATCTGCCATGAAGTGATGGGACCAGATGCCATGATCTTTGTTTTCTGAATGTTGAGCTTTAGGCCAACTTTTTCACTCTCCTCTTTCACTCTCATCAAGAGGCTCTTTAGTTCTTCTTCACTTTCTGCCATAAGGGTGGTGTCATCTGCATATCTGAGGTTATTGATATTTCTCCTGGCAATCTTGATTTCAGCTTGTGCTTCCTCCAGCCCAGCATTTCTCATGATGTACTCTGCATATAAGTTAAATAAGCAGGGTGACAATATACAGCCTTGACATACCCCTTTTCCTACTTGGAACCAGTCTGTTGTTCCATGTCCAGTTCTAACTGTTGCTTCCTGACCTGCATACAGGTTTCTCAAGAGGCAGGTCAGGTGGTCTGGCATCTCTTGAAGAATTTTCGACAGTTTATTGTGATCCACACAGTCAAAGGCTTTGGCATAGTCAATAAAGCAGAAATAGATGTTTTTCTGGAACTCTCTTGCTTTTTCGATGCTCCATCGGATGTTGGCAATTTGATCTCTGGTTCCTCTCCCTCTTCTAAAACCAGCTTGAACATCTGGAAGTTCACAGTTCACGTATTGCTGAAGCCTGGCTTGGAGAATTTTGAGCATTACTTTACTAGCGTGTGAGATGAGTGTAATTGTGCAGTAGTTTGAGCATTCTTTGGCATTGCCTTTCTTTGGGATTGGAATGAAAAACTGACCTTTTCCAGTCCTGTGGCCACTGCTGAGTTTTCCAGATTTGCTGGCATATTGCGTGCAGCACTTTCACAGAGTCATCTTTGAGGATTTGAAATAGCTCAACTGGAATTCCATCACCTCCACTAGCTTTGTTCGTAGTGATGCTTCCTAAGGCCCACTTGACTTCACATTCCAGGATGTCTGGCTCTAGGTGAGTGATCATACCATCGTGATTATCTGGGTCGTGAAGGGCTTTTCTGTACAATTCTTCTGTGTATTCTTGCCACCTCTTCTTAATATCTTCTGCTTCTGTTAGGTCCCTACCATTTCTGTCCTTTATTGAGCCCATCTTTGCATGAAATGTTCCCTTGGTATCTCTAATTTGCTTGAAAAGATCTCTAGTCTTTCCCATTCTATTGTTTTCCTCTATTTCTTTGCACTGATCGCTGAGGAAGGCTTTCTTATCTCTCCTCGCTACTCTTTGGAACTCTGCATTCAGATGGGAATATCTTTCCTTTTCTCCTTTGCTTTTTGCTTCCCGTCTTTTCACAGCTATTTGTAAGACATACTCATGCAATCATTTTCCTTTTTTGCATTTCTTTTTCTTGGAGATGGTCTTGATTCCTGTCTCCTGTACAATGTCACGAACCTCCATCCATAAGTTCATGAGGTATTCTGTCTATCAGATCTAGTCCTTTAAATCTATTTCTCACTTCTACTGTATAGTCATAAGGAATTTGATTTAGGTCATACCTGAATGGTCTAGTGGTTTTCTCCACCTTCTTCAATTTCAGTCTGAATTTGGCAATAAGGAGTTCATGATCTGAGCCACAGTCAGCTCCCAGTCTTGTTTTTGCTGATTGTATAGAGCTTCTCCATCTTTGGCTGCAAAGAATATAATCAGTCTGATTTCGGTGTTGACCATCTGGTGATGTCCATTTTTAGAGTCTTCTCTTGTGTTGTTGGAAGAGGGTGTTTGCTATGACCAGTGTGTTCTCTTGGCAAAACTCTTATTAGCCTTTTCCCTGCTTCATTCTGTACTCCAAGGCCAAATTTGCCTGTTATTCCAGGTGTTTCTTGACTTCCTACTTTCACATTCCAGTCCCCTATAATGAAAGGACATCTTTTTTGGGTGTTAATTCTAGAAGGTCTTGTAGGTCTTCATAGAACTGTTCAACTTAGCTTCTTCTACCCTGGGCCCGAGGTCAGGGGCAGCAGCCGAGAGGAGCTACCACGAGTCAGAGGTAAAGGGTGGTGGCTGTGCTTTGTTGGAGCAGCTGTGAAGAGAGAATCCACGTCCAAGTTAAGAGTAACCCAGGTAAGACGGTGGGCACTGAGAGAGGGGATCAGGGGGCAGACGGTTTGAAACTACAGTAACGGACAACTAGCCAATCTGATCACATGGACCACAGCTTGTCTAACTCAATGAAACTAAGCCATGCCCTGTGGGGCCACCCAAGATGGACAGGTCATGGTGGAGAGGTCTGACAGAATGTGGTCCACTGGAGAAGAGAATGGCAAACCACTTCAGTTTTCTTGGCTTGAGAACCCCATGAACAGTATGAGAAGGCAAAAAGATAGGACACTGAAGGATGAACTCCCTGGGTTGATAGGTGTCCAATATGCTACTGGAGATCAGTGGAGAAATAACTCCAGAAAGAATGAAGGGATGGAGCCAAAGCAAAAACAACACCCAGTTGTGAATGGGACTGGTGATATAAGCAAGATTCAATGCTGTAAAGAGCAATATTGCATAGGAACCTGGAATGTTAGGTCCATGAATCAGGGCAAATTGGAAGTGGTCAAACAGGAGATGACAAGAGTGAACATTGACATTCTAGGAATCAGTGAACTAAGATGGACTGGAACAGGTGAATTTAACTCAGATGACCATTATATCTACTATTGTGGGCAGGAATCCCTTAGAAGAAATGGAGTAGCCATCATAGTCAACAAAAGAGTCTGAAATGCAGTACTTGGATGCAGTCTCAAAAATTACAGAATGATCTCTGTTCATTTCCAAGGCAAGGGAATTATAAATTTCTCCAAAAGAAACTTCTGGACACCTGATTCAGGGCATTGAGGACAAATCTATTTTAAACGTAACTTAGGAAGCACACTGGTATAGGAAAAGAAAAACCAAATATGTAGAACTCTTGATATTTCCTCTTTGTTTTCTATTTTCCCCCCATAAAATGCTAATTCTAAGAAAAAGAGATTATGATAAAGGCCTGGCTTTAAAACGCATATTTAGTTCTTCTCAGGTTGTTACACACTAAACTAGTTGGACACCTTCTGTATTTGAGAAACTAAAATTAAAATTGGTTCAAAAGTGTGACCTTGAAACTCCCTAAGTTTCTTATTTGTTAAAGAAATCTTCAGTTTTTTTTAAAAAAAATTGTATTCAACCTCAAGCTGAGAAATAGATTCATTTTATTAGAATGTATGATTTTCTTAAAAATTCTGATTAACCAAAATGTGGTAATAGGGTCATATATTTCATTCCGATGCTATTGGAAAGTATGAATAAAGCTGCCTTATGGTGCTCTCCTCTTAAAAAGTTACTTTTCTGACAACCTCACCCATCCCAAACCCAACTAGGAGGGTGTGGCCAGAAGCATATGAGAAAGCCCAGTGGCCTCCTGCCTCAAAGCCCATGCGTCGTACTCTGTGGAAGTGATAGCATAGACGTGCATATTGAAAATATAGCTTGGTATCATGTGGTTTAGGGGCTTCCCTGGTGGCACCATTGGGAAAGAATCTGCCCGCCAATGCAGGAGACGCAAGAGATGTGGGTTTGATTCTTGCGTCGGGAAGATCCTCTGGAGTAGGAAATGGCAACCCACTCCAGTATTCTTGCTTGGAAAATTACATGGACATTGGAGCCTGGCAGGCTACAGTCCATGGGATTGCAAAAGAGTCAGAAACAACTTAACGAAAAAGGATAAGGATGTGGCTTAGGAACAGAGAATCATACATGTCTCAATAACCCATGAGGGCATTTCTCTACTTAAGCTGAATAGTGCCATTTATGTCCACAGCAGAAGTAAATATAGTCAATAAACAACTACATTTTACTTACATACTTTAAGAAAATCTCAAGTTTTGATCATCACAGTCATTACACTTGGCGCTTGGAAACATCAGTTTTGTATTTAGACCACTGTTCTCATAAATGTATTGAATGACTAAATGAGTGAAGGGCGGAAGAAATACAGACATTTGATTATGCAGAAACCTCATTTCTGAGTACTTACATGAATGAAGTGTTACTGTAATTTTGAATCTAGAAAATTCTTTGCTTAACCCTCAGAATTATGGGTGACTTTTCCCCAAGCCACACATTTGCTTGTATAATCTCTTTTATATAATCCTATCACTACTCCCCCAACTGCTTACCCTACTTTTGAGGAGAGACTACAACATCAACACAATAAGCAGTTCATTATTGGCAGTCTTATTAGGAAAGGGGTTTTAGAAAATACTAGTTAATGAAATTTTCAGCGAAGGCTGTCTGTGGCCACAAAAAGCATGATTAATTTTTAATTAAAATATACTTAATTAAATCTTATTGGCTGAAAATAAATGGAAAAAGGTATTAATCTTCTTTAACTGTTTTCACCAAAGCCTTTAGATGCCCTACCTGGAGGGGACTGCCTGGCAGATACAAACCCTGTGTGGAAGGATGGATCTTATTTCCTGATCTACCATGGTTTGCTTCACTGCTGTCTTCTAGCGCCATATTGGCCCATGGTGTCCAGCCATTTTTTTCTCACTTTCCCAACAAATTATCTGCATGTAAATAAAATTATAAGACAAAAAGCAGCATTCTTTGAATTTTATTTAAAATCACTGCAGATGGTGACTGCAGCCATGAAATTAAAAGATGCTTACTCCTTGGAAGGAAAGTTATGACCAACCTAGACAGCATATTAAAAAGCAGAGACATTACTTTGTCAACAAAGGTCTGTCTAGTCAAGGCTATGATTTTTCCTGTAGTCGTGTATGGATGTGAGAGCTGGACTATAAAGCAAGCTGAGCGCAGTAGAATTGATGCTTTTGAACTGTGGTGTTGGAGAAGACTCTTGAGAGTCCCTTGGTCTGCAAGGAGATCCAACTAGTCCATCCTAAAGGAAATCAGTCCTGAATATTCACTGGAAGGACTGATGTTGAAGCTGAAACTCCAATTCTCTGGCCACCTGATGTGAAGAGCTGACTCATTGGAAAAGACCCTGATGCTGGGAAAGATTGAGGGCAGAAGGAGAACGGGATGACAGAGGATGAGATTGTTGGATGGCATCATCGACTCGATGGACATGGGTTTGGGTGGATTCAGGGAGTTGGTGATGGACAGAGAGGCCTGATATGCTGTGGTTCATGGGGTCGCAAAGAGTCAGACACGACTGAGCGACTGAACTCATGTAGCAAAAGGTGTTGGTAAAAGTATGCTGAAGCCTTCTGACTTCCCCACTCTGAGTTTTTTTTTTTGCAAACTCTTCCTTCTAATTTATAAATGTCTATTTTCCCAATCTCTTTCCATGTTTGAAAGTGTGAAAGTGAACGTGGTAGTTGCTCAGTAGTGTTTGACTCTTTTGGACCCCATGGGCTGTAGCCTGCCATGCTCCTCCGTCCGTGGAATTCTCCAAGCAATAATACTAGAGTGGGTTGCCATTCCCTTTTCCAAGGGATCTTCCTGACCCAGGGATAGAATCCAGGTCTTCCCTGATTGCAGGTGGATTCTTTACCTTCTGAGCCAATAGGGAAGCCCATATTTGAACCATTTTTAAAAAGATAATTTATTCTCTTTCTGATACTAGACTTTCTGGGGTGGGGTCATCTCAAGTGAAAGAAAGGGCAATAAACAAAAATTTAGGGAAGGAGACTCTATAAAAAGTATCACTTTGTTCTTGGGAAATATTTTATGGCTTGAAAAAAAAAGTGTTAACATGAGAAGATTTTCAGGATGTTTGTACATTTTGCTCCATAGTAACTTTTCCTTAATAGAAATGTGATGATAATCCTGTTTCTAAATCTGATCTGATTCTGAGGGTTCTGGAAAAGTCATAACTATAGCCCTTAAGCAATTGATAAATAAAAATTGAACTGATCTGAATAGTCATGGAGGGCCTAGCATAAATCAGAATTAAAGATAAGTGTGTCTAGGAGGGAAAAATGAAAGCATTCCACTCATATTTGAAGGAACAGAGGAAGTAGGCCATTTCAAGGAGAATAAAGGATCGTTGTTTTTCCAAGTTAAAGGCGAAGAATCCTAGAGACTGTATTACATAAGTTAGGCTGTGTATGTGTGTGTTAGTCGTTCAGTCACACATCTGACTCTTTGCGACCCCGTGGACTAGCTCACCGGGCTCACCTGTCCATGGGGTTCACAAGGCAACAATACTGGAGTGGGTTGCCATTTCCTCCTCCAGGGGATCTTCCTAACCCAGGGATCGAACCCATGTTTCTTGCATTGCAGGCGGATTCTTTACTGTCTGAGCCCCCAGGAAAGCCCATGTCAGGTTAGGATGCAGTAACCAAAAAGCCCTAAAATAGAAAATGTATAAAACACTGTTGATGTTTGTTTTTCCAGCTCACAGTCCAAAGCCATGTTCCTGGACAGTTCGTGGCTCTCTTCCATGTGGTGATTCAGGGACCCAGGCCTCTTCCATGCTTGGGTTCCACTGCCCTTAGGGCTTTTGTTGTTGGCAGAAGTGGAAAGACAGCACAAAGAGACACAGCTGCTTCTTGAGGGTCTTTGCTTGTAAGAGGCACGTGTCAGGAGACTTCCCTGGTGGTCCAGTGGCTGGGGCTCCATGCTCCCAGTGCAGGGGGCCTAAGTTCAGTCCCTGGTCAGGGAGCCAGATCCCAGCCAGACATGCTGCAACTGGAGGGTCCCACAGGCCATGATGAGGATCGAGGATGCCATGTTCTGCAGCTGGGACCTGGCATGGCCAAATAAGTGAATAAATAAAATAAATATTAAAATAAAAAAGGAATAAGTATTTTAGAAAAAGAAGTCAAAAAAAGAAGAAGAAGAAGAGGCATGTATCCTTTATGATAGCCAGCACCTGTGTTACAGAGACTATCTAGGTGGAGGTTTGAAAGTGACCGGCCAGCAAGCCACCTTGGCCTTGCCGATGTATTTCCTTTGGTGCACACGGTGCTTGCAGAAGTTTTAAGCTGCAGCAAGCACCAACAGACCAGGAGATTTCATATGAATATATGGCCTTCAGACTCATCTCGGGAAATTTGACTCTCTGGCAGTGTTTGCCTTTATTCTTGCTTCATTCTTGTCTAGAGTTGAGTGGGGGCTCTGCCGCTAGAGTGGGCTTGCGTTGTTTCCTTTGCATAGTTCTGGCCACTCTCGGTCACTCCCTAAGAAAGCCAAGCACTGATTGCCACTGATCTTCTCACAGCAGGCCTGCTTCTCTAACTGCTGCATCACTCCACAACTGGAAAGCCGAACACTGATTCACAGCCCTAAACTCTGTCTCGGCCTCTCTCTGTCAGTCCCTCTATCTCTCTTCTAACACCTATTTATCTACGTACCTACTACCTGTCATCTACATGTATTTCTCTATTTTTCTCTCTTTCTCCATCGCTTTCATTACACTAGATGGATTATTGGTGACACTCACCTATAACTTAAATGTGTGTGTGTTAGTTAGTTGCTCAGTTGTATCTGACTCTTTATGACCCCATGGACTGTAGCCCGCCAGGATCCTCTGTCCGCAGGATTTTTCAGGCAAGAATACTGGAGTGGGTTGCCATTTCCTTCTCCAGGGGATCTTCCCGACCCAGGGATCGAATCTGGGTTTCCTGCTCTGCAGGCAGATTCTTTACCTTCTGAGCTGTAGGTCTAATAAATAGTATTCTGTTTGATTCAGAATGGTTTCAGTGAGTTTATAGAATTGCAAATACTGTTGAGAGGAAGGAAGAAAGGGAGGGAGAAGGGGGAGGAAGAGAAATGAAGGAAACAGTGAAGGGAATGCATTCTATGATTTTGGAAAAGCAAAAAGAAAACTCTTCTAGGTCTCTGCGTGAACACTGAGCTGCATTCTGCATACATGTGTTTTATAAGCCCTGTTCTATTCTATTTAAGATTTGCAGTAGGAAATGGGATCTTCACCCTCTAAAACTAGTGTGGAGAAATATATGTTTCTTCTTGTGACAGTTGTTACTAGGACCAATTATAGGCACAGATGGGAAGTGGTAAAAGAGCGGAGACATAGCAGTGAGCCGAGAGAAAACCTTCCCGTCTGAACTGGAGTCTCTTCGTGGGGATTTATGAGATGCTGCTCTAGAGAGGCGAGTGACTGGGTAGTGATGGGGTGCTTGTCTTTCTACTTTGCAAAGCAGTGGTAGAGAAAGCCAGGGTCCAAGGACACCTGGCAGGTCTCGCGCACTGAACTCATGAGCAGGAGGACTCGAGGAAGCCGTCTCCATCACAACCCAGCTGGCATTGGGATTTAAAAGAGGGAAACGTCAGGGACTGAAGCTTGTGATTGCCTCTGATGCAGGTGCAGCTAGAGCTGTGAAGTGGGGGTGCTTTCAGACAGGCGAGGGGGGTTCCTGTGAGTTCCTCTTTTGAGCCTATAGATGAGGGTAGTAATGACAACATAGTCACAGCCATAGCAGCTTACTGTTTCCTAAGTAAGCCCTGTTTTAAAAACCCAGTGATAGGTGATCAGGCAGGGTAATCAAGGCATCTGGGGCTCTAAAGATGAAGACAGTGTTTTCTAGCCCTTGCTACAGATCAGAGTCACTACAGAAGTACTGAATAATACAGAAACCAAAGTTTTATCTCAGACTTGCATGAAAACAACTCTGCCTAGCTGGAAGGAGGCAGAGGACTCTGAATTTTTATCAAGTGATTATTATACAGCCAGGTTGGTGCAGGTCTGACAGTCCACATCTGAGAACCACTGGGTGAGGTGATTTGCCTCAGGATGCATAGCACATCAATAGCAGATCCAGGTCCAAACCTGGCTGCATCTTTTACTCTAAATTGAGTTCATCTGCTGGAGCTAGGGTTCACCGACTGTTTGATAGGTTTAATAAGGTTTGATAATAATCAAAGACAGCAAAAAAAGAAACTCATTGTTGAGCATTTCCTGTGCTAAAGCAATGTTCATATGTTTTTATTTCATCCTGTGCTCACACTGCAAGATATTTTCCATTCACATTTAAATTTTTTTTTTAATTGGAAGATTATTGGTTTACAACATTGTGTTGGTTTCTGCTGTATAAGAATGCAAATCAGTTATAATTACTATCTACCTATCTATCTATATGTATCTTCCCTCTCTCTGGAGCCTCCCTCCCCGCTCCTGTTCCACTTCTCTAGGTCATCACAAAGAGTCAGGCTGGGCTCCCTCTGTTACACAGTAGCTTCCCACTAGTTATCTATTTTACACATGATAGTGTGTGTATATCAGTGCTACTTTGCAGATCAGGATACTGAGGCCAAGGGAAATTCAGTGCCGCATTTATGCCCCCATGGTTTTGTTTAATGATAGAGTAGAATAAAATTCAAAATCAGATCATCAGTAGGGTGACCTCATACCAGTGCCATGGAGGTATTTCTCCAGATTTCTGCCCTTTAAATCTTACTCTAAATTGAATGATGTAAAACATGATTTAAATTTTTCTATTTATTAAGTCAATAATTACATTAGGAATAGGAAAAGCAAAATTAAATAGAAGTGTTTCCATTTCATGTCTAAGGGGAACTAAGCTATTTGTCTCTCAAGCCTTTATCAAAATGTAGTCATCTCCTGCCTTGCTTCTCAAAGGATGGGCCAAGGATGCAGTGTCAGGGTCACCTGGGAGCTTGATAGAAAGCCAGACTATTATCAGGTACCACCCCACACGTGTTGACCCCGCATCTGTGTTTTAACAAGATCCCCAGGAATGCCTGTGCACATAAAGTTTGAGAAATACTTGAACAGTTGCTGGAAACCAGATACCTTACAGGCTTGTCATCTGTCACCACAAATGTGAGAAGTGATGGTTGACAGAGCAGAAGCCTGGGGTTAGACCCTAGAGATGTTTTGTAGGTCGAACTAACGGTACTGATATGGAAAATGAGATGTTTGCTTTGGTTGCTTTTGTAGAGCCGTCAGTGTATTTATTAAACTTATAATGTTAGAGTTAAAGTTCAAGAATTAGATCCATTTACCTTGGAACATAAAAACATACAGCAGAGTGATTCTTATGTATGAATGTATACCCAGTACTTTTGATCCTAAAGAGGTTTATTGTTTAAGTTTTGCTGGGAGAACTGGATTTAAGAGACTTGTTAGGACGCAGAGTCTATTTAACTGAAATAATTGTTTTTTGCCCTGATTATTGTTTCTCTATTATTTATATCGCTTTCCTGATGACTCTTAGGCAGAATATAATAAACAATTAAATGCTAAAAGGCCATATTAGTTATCTCTTATTACAGTTGTTAGGGTCTTGGTATTGGTAGTTATGCAAGTAATCACTTGTTACCAATATTTATTTCTGTAGGCAATAATTTTTAATTTGTTTTCATGAGGAATGTCCCTAGAGTGTAGCTTACAGAGGAATCTGAGCAATAAAAATCACTTCAACAAATAGTTTTGTATGTACTTGTATATTTGGTCTGAGTAAGGAAAATCTACATTTCATCCAAAGCACAGAGGATCTATTTCCGCATCAGCCTGATAATGAGACAGTAATTGGTGTGTAAGCCGTTCATTCTCCAAGTTTTCTCACGGGGCATAATTTGTCTCTTATTTGTCAAGGATGGGTTCTGGGAAACAACACTGCCATTCATGATGGGCAGAGCAAATGTACTAAAACATTATCATAGCTGGGATTAATGGTCCACTATGGATTTATGTCAAGAATGTTAATGATTTGTTTGTGAATAAGTGGGCCTGTCGCATGGTGAAACAGTGGCCTGCAGAATTGCTGAATGGACAGTTTGCTTGCAGAGGATTCTTGGAGGAAATAAATACTCTTGCCAGGCCTTTTGCATCTCTTAAATTGCTACTGTGAATTGACTTTGGGATTCGAAATGGTGGCATTTACCTTACAAAATTCTGGGCTTGCAGTTGCTAATCTTGTAAATCTAAAGTTTCCTGATATAGCGCAAAGAAAGTGTATCTTTTTAGGATTGAATATAATTTATTTCTGGTAAAAATTTTTAGAAAATAATGATTTGTTTTAATCTGTCATTGAGCAAAGTCTCAATTTTTTATTTTCTTTATTTTTGGGGGCTCCAAACTCACTGCAGATGGTGATTGCAGCCATGAAATTAAAAGACACTTACTCCTTGGAAGGAAAGTCATGACCAACCTAGATAGCATATTTAAAAGCAGAGACATTACTTTGCCAAAAAAGGTCTGTTTAGTCAAAGCTATGGTTTTTCCAGTAGTCATGTATGGATGTGAGAGTTGGACAGTGAAGAAAGCTGAGCGCCGAAGAATTGATGCTTTTGAACTGTGGTGTTGGAGAAGACTCTTGAGAGTCCCTTGGACTGCAAGAAGATCCAACCAGTCCATCCTAAAGGAGATCAGTCCTGGGTGTTCATTGGAAGGACTGATGTTGAAGTTGAAACTCCAATACTTTGGCCACCTCATGCGAAGAGTTGACTCATTGGAAAAGACCCTAATGCTGGGAAGGATTGGGGGCAGGAAGAGAAGGGGACGACAGAGGATGAGATGGCTGGATGGCATCACCGACTCGATGGGCATGGGTTTGGGTAGACTCCAGGACTTGGTGATGGACAGCGAGGCCTGCTGTGCTGCGATTCATGGGGTCACAAAGAGTCGGACACGACTGAGCGACTGAACTGAACTGAGCAAAATCTCTCCACCACTGCCAGCAACCCCACCCTGTCACCAGATTAATGTTCTTTTTTGAAAAGCATGTTAATCTGTGGAAGACATGAATTTGGAGTAGATTTTAATTGGTAGATGAAAGTCAGTTATTGCCAGGCAGAGTTTAGAAAATGAAAAGTAAATCAAGATTATATAATGATTCGTATACATACACATAGACAGATATAAAATATATATGTGTGTATGTATCGTATGTATGTGTGATGGGGTATGTGTGTGGGGGGGCTTGCAGTATAAATGTTTGTGATGTAATTTAATGATGTGTATGTTAGCTACTTTTTAACTTGGGTAACATGCAGCAAATATATAGACTTGACCTCTTCTGACCACTGCAAAGTTAATCATCTTAGAAGGGATTGAGAATAGACAAGTGAGTATTGATCAGGGCTCTTTCAGAATTAAGAGAAGAACACGGTTTGTCAAATTTTCAGCTTTGTGAAACCCATTGTAATACTGTAATGGACCTCAATACAGTCTGTTATGTGGCATATGGTTGGATTTGGAATGAGGTTGTTAGCAGAGACATATTAAATCCGAAGGGGATGTGTTGAGCATCTGTGGTTGACAAGGCATTGTTCACGTGCTTGGCAAGGTGAAGAGGTATGAGTGCTGGGTGGGATACTCGGGGAACTGGGTACATCCATTCATGTGTAAATTGTGATTAGGGTTCACCTGTGTGCAGGCTCCTTCATATTCCACTGCTCACATTTGCATCCATTGAATGTTAACATGTTAACCACTTCAAGGTAAGAACCCTTCACTAGAAGTACTGAATTTTAGTAGTATAGCATAATGTCTCCAGTATAGAAAGCATCTGTGGTTATATGATTTGTTTCTCTTATATTCATATATCTTAGATTTAGGATTTCCTTTCCTCATCCAATTGACAGATGTGATTATAATAAGACTAATTCTGCAGAAAGTTACAAACCCATTCCATTACCTTGTGGCCCCACCTTCTGTATCAGAAATTTTCCACCTGGTTCTATCAACCTCAAGTCTGTTATCCTCTAGGACAATGATTCTGAAGTATTAGAATAACCAGGGGCTTTCATTAAAAATGGAGATGCCTTTCTCCTACTCAGAAATCTTCTATTGTAACTAGCATCCCAAAGGATGCTGATATAGAATAGGCTCTGTGCATGGAGTCTATAGATGGATAATCAACAAACCTGTGAAATGGTTTTCTAGATTTGGATTTTGTCATTTTTCTGGGGACAGTATCCAAAGCTTTACTTAGATTTTCAAAGGAGTCTGAAATCCAAAAAGAGTTTATAAGCTTTTGTTCTTGTGGCTGAAATGAAGGCCATTAATTGTAACCTTGCACTTGTTAGCATTTGAGCTTGGGCGGTAAATGGATGGAATTCATAGGCAGTGAGATGAAATCATACTATAATGGGAAAACTGTAACAAGAAACCATTTTACTTTCAAACAAAAAAAAGGACTACTTCTGGAATACTACTTTATGTACTTTGTCAATAGCACTTAAAATGTAGTAATAGTTGATGGCCAGGTGACATTTATGGAAAGGTCAGCTGATGTTGTAGATGCAAAAGTACATTATTTATACCTTACCTGAGCCAGGTGAGATGGACTGTGCAGATACCTTACGTTCCTTAAGTAGAACAAGCAACATGAAATCCCCTTCAGTCAATTGGCCATCCCATCCTACTTCCCCTGGAAGTTTTGAATTCATGGCAAACATGTCATTCATTTTTCACAGGAATAGAATAGTAAGAAGGCATTAATAACTCAGAGCAGACATGTGTTAGTGTGGATGTAATAATCATGTTATCAAAGTAATTGACTTGAATTCTAAGAAAAATTCCACTTTGAGGTTCAAAGAGAGAAGCAACTAAAAGCCAAATTGATGCCTGCTCTGGATTCATGGCTTCGTCAGTTCTCTAAGACTTCTTGATAATGACTTTTTGCAGAGTGGTGATAAGACCCTCACAGTCTTCACACATGTTTTCTCTGCTTCCAGACAATCAAATTAATAGGTAGTTTTTCTTTAGGGATTAGGTGCACTTTTTAAGAAATATTTGATGATTGTTCCCTGAAATTATCAGAGTGCTCTCTGTGAGTGAAGATACAAATAATTTAACTACCAGCTTCCTTTCTATGTCTCCTTACATATGGCAAGTGGCAAAGAGGAAGCACAGACCTAAAGATACTGTGGGAGCTGCAGTAATGTGGCTTTGGCTGCTTAAGACAGGAAAAATCTGTCATCCTCAGAGTGAGAAAAACTGCTATTGAAGCAGACAAGAGTATGATTTATCGTTGTGTGCGTGTGTGCTAAGTTGCTTCAGTCGTCTGACTCTTTGCGACTCCATGGACTGTAGCCCGCCAGCCTCCTTTGTCCATGGGGATTCTCCAGGAAAGAATACTGGAGTGTGTTGCCACGCCCTCCTTCAAGTGATCTTCCCAACCCAGGGATCGAACCCAGGTCTCCTGCATTGCAGGCAGGTTTTTTACTGTCTGAGCCACCAGGGAAGCCCGAGAATACTGGAGTGGGTATCCTATCCCTTCTCCAGGGGATCTTCCCAACTCAGGAACCAAACTGGGGTCTCCTGCATTGCAGGCAGATTCTTTACCATCTGAGCCACCATACTACAGTAAAAATTAATTAATAATAATAAAAAAGAAATATACAACTTACAGAGGACCAGCTCTTCACCAGATAACACACACCAGTTATAAGGCTTCAGACAGGGGAGCGTGCCTTTGTAGCATTTGTATGTACAAGGCTCATGCTGATGTTAATTCAGCCATCTGCTCTTTTCTCAGAGCCTGTTTGATAAAAAGGAAAAAATAAAGCTTTGGGATATACTTGCTGGGAACAGCTCTCTGTATGTTTTCACTAGGTTGGCCCCAGTAAAGAAGGAAGGGGCAGGCTGTTTTCCTTACTTGAGAAGGAATTATAATATTGATAGGTTCATACCTGGCCAGGGCCTCTCTTTGCACTGGACCCAGCATGAGTTGAGAGAACGAAGCAGTGGAATAACCACTCAGTTCAATAGCTTTGCAAATAAATCAAATTCCCTTCTCCAAGTTCCTCCTTGTGGTGGGATCTGTGCTTCCTGCCAGAATGAGATAAGTAGGCATGGGATTCAAGTTGACTTCCTAAAAGTGTTTATGATGGAAATTATATTTGAGTGTATGTGTGTGTAACCATATGTAGGAACATTTTGCTATTTGATTGTGAAGTTGTATTTCTTTGATTATGGCATGTGTTTCATTATACAGGCAAGCTCTGACTTGCAAAATACTGAAATACTGTTGGAATACTGTAAGAATCGATTGGCTTTGGTAGAATGATATTATCATTTTTCACATTAATTTTTTTAATTAGAAATTTCCCCTTCAACTTACAGGGGTGTATTCCATGGAACATTAAGCAAATTCTTTCAAACTCAATTGTGGAGATGGTTTTGTAGATTTTATAAATCCCAAGCTTCCTTGTGGAAGCATATGCTAATTAACCTCAGTTGTATTTTATGATCTGTGTCTTCATTTTTTGAAAACATTAATTTCATTGTTTTATAGCCAACCCCCCAAATGTGTATTTATTACAAGTCTTCTAGGAGCCAGGACCTGCTGTAGGAACCAGAACAATGGTATCAATACAATTGTGATGGAAAGCCAGTGAGTTCTTGCTTCCTAGGGACTGCTGCTCCCATAGTGGGAGACATGCAGCATGCATACCAACAATAATGAAAATGTAAGTTAACGTAGTGCGATAATATAACCTAACACCTGACGCGAAGAGCTGACTCATTTGAAAAGACCCTGACGCTGGGAAAGATTGAAGGCGGGAGGAGAACGGGACGACAGAGGATGAGATGGCTGGATGGCATCACTGACTCAGTGGACATGAGTTTGGGAAAACTCTGGGAGTTGGTGATGGACAGGGAGGCCTGACGTGCTGCGGTCCATGGGGTCGCAAAGAGTCGGACACGACTGAGCGACAGAACCGAACTGAACATCAGGAGAATAAAATGAGGCAATGCGATACTTGGTGGGAGCCAGATTTAGTTCAGGGAGAGATGGGAGGCCTCTTTGGAACTTGTGTATGTGTTTATATACGTATATGTTGTCCGTGTACAACACACAGAACCAAATTATTTGTATAAAAGAAAGAACTAAAAAGTGAGGTTACTACAGAGAAAGGAGGGACAGGGTAGAGGAGCTAGGAATAGACACTAGAATTTTCTAAATATAGAAAAAGAACGTTTTTAGAAAAATATAGAACTATATAAATATTTTACATAATTATAGATAAGATTAAAGCAGAGTAAAATGTGTATTTTCTAAAAACTAAAGGTAAAATTTAAGCTGTGAGATAACTGTATCAAGTTGGTGATTTAACTTCATGGAGAAGAATTACTTAAAATGATTGTAAAACAAAGAAACAAAAAGATTGTAAAACATTTTCATCTTTCTGCCCATCATTAGTGAGCTATAACCAAAAAGAGCAAAAAAATCTGCAAAGATATATTAAAATGTTTGTATTAGTCATTTGTTTTACTGACATTTTTATAGTAGTTATATTGGCATTGTTATTCTGAGCTGATTCCATGTGTATATTTATATGTATAATATATACATATATTTTTACATTAAGTATACACGTATATGTATATATTCATAATACATGTATGCATAATCATTTTTCTAATATTTCTTATTGCACAGTATCCTATACTTTATTACTCATTTACTTTATCTTGCATGTTCAGTTACACTCACATATATTAATACACAAATAGTAGTATATATATTATACTTTATTGTATCTATTCTGTGTGTAGAATAGAATAGACCTGGGTTTGATCCCTGTGGGGTAGATCCCCTGGAGGAGGGCATGGCAACTCACTCCAGTATTTTGCCTGGAGAATTCCATGGACCGAACAGCCTGGTGGGCTACAGTCCATGGGGTAGCAAAGAGTCGAATACGACTGAGTGACTAAGCACAGCACATTCTATGTGTATCATAAAATGAACCAAATTAGCAATTATGTTCATGTCCTTAAGGAACCAAGATTTTAGTAAATGTGCATTCCAAGAATTAAATGTAAGCCTTATAATCCTAAATTGGGATTGGAAATATTTCTGTATTTAATGTAATCCTATTTTCATTTCATTGCAAAATTCATGTTTTTTAGTTTTTAATTTCCTTGTTTCTTAGAAGTGATGTCATCATATATGCTATTGAACTTGCAAAATGGTTTTCTAAAATTTTCTTCAAATTTCTATAGCAAATAGTGTGTGAAAGCTAGGTGATTCTTCTGCTCCACCTCTAAAAACTTCATCTAAGTTTTTAGAATGACATTCTGTTTCTCTTGTTCTAGAATATCTTTGAAAGGTTCTGTGTGGGTTTGTTTTTTAAGAAAAATGTCTAAATCATAAAGATTGAGTTAGTAATAAATCATCATTGGTCTTTTGTTGCTTTAATTCAATTACTTAGCTTGTATGTGTGTTCTTTTTTTTTTTTTTAACTTCCTCTGACCTTGAGATTAACTAGCCATTTTGAAATTATGTTTTGAAAACTCAGAAAGTTCAATATACCCTTGGAATAGCTGTGGGTCTTCCTGAAGCCCAGAGCAACAAATTAAATTTAATTCCCTCTTAGAATTTTCATTAGGTTTTCTGGACCATAGCTCGGAGGCAAGGGACTGAAGATTATTCTTGTTATGCACGGAGGTAATCAGTCCTCTTTGACAGTGTCTTTCCATTTCACAACTTCAATGCCTCTTCACATTATTGCCTGCTCTCTTGGGAGGCCATTTTGAAAATAACATATGGCTTCCCTTTCATTGTGTGAAACCAGTGTTTAATTTGGCTGGGAGAGCAAATTGTACTTGACATCAATTTCACTTGTTTTTATTTCTGGAAGAATGACTCTGAAAGGTCGTTTTCCAATAAAATTATAATATAATTTTATTAAGTGCATTGTATTTATTTATTACATGTTAATTAAGTTCTCATACACATGCACACCTATTCACACATGACATGAGACATAACAAAACAAAACCCTTGTTTGTACACTCCAGAGACCTGACTCACAAGAGCAGTAACATTATCATTTGTGTTTACATGGAGCCTGTGACATAGACCAACAATGGCTACAGATTTGCTGCTGTTTCTCCATTGGGAGATTGGGAGGTGGAGTCTAATTCTATCCTTTTTGAATCTGAGTTGACTTTAGTGACTTCACCAACAGAAAGTGGCAGAAATGACTTTCTGAGACTTTTGAGGCAGGGTCAGAAGAAGCTTTCCTGCAGCAGTTTCTGCCCAGGACTTTCTGAACACTCTCTTTGGGAACTATGAGCCACCAGGTAAGATGTCTGACTACTTTGAGTTCATCCCGGAGAAGTCATGTGCAACAGTTCTAGCCAACTGTCCCACTTGAACCCAGCCTTCTAGCCATCCTTACCAAGGCATCAGGCAAGTGATTGAAGCCTTTCTGATCGACCTGTCCTGAGCCATTTTAGCATCAGGTGGAGCAGACAAATCACCTAGCTGAACCCTGCACAAATTCCTGATCAATCAAATTATGAGATTTATTAAAAAATAAAAAAGGATGTTGTTTTAAACCACTAAATTGTGGAGTCATTTGTTATGCAGTAAAAGGTAACCAGATTAGAATATGTACACTAATCTCTTAAATGCTGTTTGAATGTGATGAATCAATAGTCTATTGAGGAAGCAGCGTGGAAGAACGGATGTGAAAGTCTAAATTCTAATTTTCTTCCTAATAACTTGTGTAACTATGAGCAAATTGATCTCTTTGAACTTTACTATTTTTAGATATAAAAAAGAGAATTGTAAAATAATAACAATAAGAATGGTTGTTTTTCAACTATAATAACAATTATTATTGTTGAGAGTCCCTTAGACTGCAAAGAGATCAAACCAGTCAATCCTAAAGGAAATCAACCCTAAGTATGCATTAGAAGGACTGATGCTGAAGCTGAAGCTCCAATTCTTTGGCCACCTGATGTGAAGAGCCAGCTCATTGGAAAAGACCCTGATGCTGGTAAAGATTGAGAGGAGGAGGAGAAGGGGGCAGCAGAAGATGAGATGGTTAGATAGCATCACCAACTCAGTGGACATGAATCTGAGCAAACTCTGGGAGGTGGTGAAGGACAGGGAGGCCTGGTGTGCTGCCGTCCATGAAGTCACAAAGAGTCGGACATGACTGAGCAACTGAACAATAACAACAATAAGAATAGTAAGCCTCAATGTAATAAAAGCAAGTACTTACTGAATGCTATTATACAGGACACTGAAACTGAACTAGGTGTTTTAATGCATTGTTTAATTTATTTCCCACAGTGATTCTGTAAATTAGAGGTATTATTATTTTATTATTAATGCCAGTTTATGGATGGTAAAATAGACTTCAGGAAATCAGGAAGCTGCTCATATATCCTCTATAAAATGTACTTTTTAACCTCTAGTGTTCTATTGTCCTGTTTCTAAGATTCTTCAAATCATCACCTGCAAATTAATATCCTATTTGTGAGAGGTGAAGAATTTCTTTTTTATTGTACCAAAGTAAATTTCAGACTTGTAAGGTAAAATCAGTGGTGGAAAGGGAATGCCAGAGTCTTTAGTGCAGTGCATCCCAATACTGCTTATATACTGGAGCAACAGAAGGAACTAGAAACGCCGAAAGGTTACTCTTTTGGTCTTCAGTCATGTTGTAAGGAAGTCACACTTGAAAGTGTGGGGTACACCTTACAAGTGAAGCATGCTGGTTACAGCAGTTGCCATATGCATAGTCCATCAAAATGCATCTTGGCAGAGAGGTTAAAAAAGGTACTTCAGTGACAGTTGGTGAGCTGTCTTGTGTATAAAAGAACGATGTCTTCATTTTAATTAATACTAAAATATAAATTGCCCCAACATGCTAAAATTTTTTTTAATCTTCTATTTTAATAATTTTTCTTTATTTTTATGCTTGTAGTTACAAAGAATGTGTGCTCACATGCATTGGAGGAAGGAAGGAAGCAGGGAAAGAAAAGCACTAATATTCACTGGGTGACTTGTCAGGCATTCTGCTAGGTTCTAGCACCCGTGCTGTTAGCATAGCACATATGCTGTTTCAGGTTTAAATTGTAAAACATTTAGCATTTAAATTTTGGAGATTATTTTGGTTTTCCAAAGCCACAGAGTTAGTAAAAGATGGGACTGGATTTTGAATTTATCTTCTAAATCCTTCTTTCTGCTGTATAAAATGCCTCACTATCTCTTATAAGCCTGCTCTTTAGTTGATGAGATTTATTTTACTTTCATTTGATTTACCAATTCTTTTAAAAATCTTAATCCAATTTAAGAGTGCTGATTCACGTACTGCAGGGTGCTCTGAACCTGTTCATTTTGGTTGAAGTATTAAGAGGGTCTAAATATAAGCTCATGAATGAACTTGCTGAGTGGATTGAAAAATACCCCTAAGCCTTTGAGGCCTTAGGTTACAGGGTGTGTATGATCGGTTGGGCTCATATTTATTTTTGATGAAGATCTCTTTGAGTCACTGGTGGATATTTTGTGTGATTTAGTGGGGATTGCTGGACTGCACTGTGCCAAATGAGCCCTGGGGGAGGAACTCGGATGCATAAGACTTTCCTTTCATTCTCTTGAGAGAAAGCATTCACATCCTTGGAAGGTCCCTCTTCTCAGAGGCCTAGGTCAGGTGGCTGACTTATTGCCTACCCGAATTTGATACCTGTCAACAGTTTCCTCTAGCCCAGCTGTTCTGTAATGGGGGCAGTTTTGCCCTCTTCCCAAGAGATACTTGGCAATGTCTGAAAACAACTGGGAGATGCAAAAATTATCCAGTGGGTAGAAGGATGCTGCCAAACATCTCACAACTCCGGGATGTGCCCCACAGTACCACTTGTCAACAATGCTGAGCTTGAGAAAGTGTAGTAGGTTTTCTCAACTCTATTTTTTATTATTTCTCCCTAAGAAGCCTTTCTAGACATCTTCCCCTAATTACACCCTCCCCAATGAATTTCAATATATTGTACTTTATAATGGTTTATCTACCGTAGTCCCAGGACTTCCCAGGTGGCTCAGTGGTAAAGAATCTGCCTACCAATGAAGGAGACACAGGAGATGCAGGTTCAGTCCTTGGGTCGGGAAGATCCCCTGCAGAAGGAAATGACAACCCACTCCAGCATTCTTGCCCAGATAATCCCATGGACAGAGGAGCCTGGTGGGCTGCAGTCCATGGGGTTGTAAAGAGTCGGACATGACTGAGCATGCGTACACACACTATAGTTACATCTGTGCTTTATACATAAAAAGAATAAGTGTTCTTTTCAGCCACCAAAACTAGTTTTTGCCCCTTTGGAGGTGATATGGTTTCCATTGAGAGTGCCTGGCCTAGTGGACCACCTTGGGAACAGAGAGGCTTGTAAAGAACCCAGTTCACAATTCTCGAAGAAAATAGAACAACCCCAAGCAAAACAAACAAAAGTCAGTATGAATAGGAAATTAATGGGAATATTTGGAAGCAAAACATCTGCTCAATGCAGTATCATCAACAGTCAACTATGGCTTGTAGAAAGGCTTGCCAAACAGAGTGCCACTTTTTCTTTCTCCTCGAAATGGGGAAAAGGCCCCCAAATTTCCCTCCATACAAGCAATCTACAGACAGGAACTTCACCTTCACGTTCTCTCTACGTGCCCCTGTCTCCTGGAGTTGGACAATGAGAGGGCATCTCTGCTTTCCTTTGTCCATTCTAGCCATGCTTAGTGACATCTAATAGATGTCTGGCAGTGTGCCAAGCGCTGTGAGTACCATGAGGGCAGACAGACACGGACCTACTGCTCTTGCAGCCAGGGCTGGAGCCTGGTACTCCTCCAGTTGTCATCTGTATGATACAATCAACAGAATTTTGATACCGTATGCCACTCCTGCAGTTTTTACATAACTGAGCTAACTAAAATATATACTCCCTATTGTCATTAAATTGATACACCTTTTTAGGTGATACATTTATTTTAAAAGACATTTATGTCATCGCTTTACATGGGGAACCAAGAGCACTGCTGTATATATTTGGAACAATAAAAATTAAAGTGGGAAAAATTAATGAGGTGTTAATGCTTTCTGAAGCCTCTGAGCTGGGAGCTGGTACCCTTTGGGCTAAAAAAGGAAGATAAGCCTGGAAGAAAGATATTCAGGATATACTGGCACCAAACCAAGACTTTCTCCCTGATACTGTGTGAGAGAGAGTTGAAGTGGGCATAACTTTCTTACAAGGTGATTGAATGTTAGGTCATGCTGTGTTTGTGTGCTACTGAAAATCATCTCATGGGCTTCAGGGGTCTCTCCTACCTTTTGGGAACACTAGTCCAGCTAAGCCCCCATAGTTCTGTGCCTTTCCCTTTTCTGCCACTTGACCGTCTTCTCCATGGAGTGTCATCAACAGTCCACTAGAACCAACTGAGGTTTCTTACTTCCCTTTGTGCTCCTGGTACCAAGCACCATGCCTGGCGCCCACGGAGCAGCAGCTCCATGTTTATTTGTCACTTGAATGACTGAATGAAGAAGTGTGCTCACTGACTGTGTGTGGTCCCAGATAGTGCATAGGTCATGTTTGTGTGAAGCAGGGTTGGGTCCCACTCCCTGGGTGTGTGATTGGTCAACAGACCTTCAAGTGGATTTCTGCCTCCAACCACCTTTGGTTGAGGGCCACAGTGGTGCAGGAGTAACCTACCCAGGCATACCTGGCCGCTCTGTATCAAGGTCGAGGACATGTGGGTTCATAGATGTGGAGAGGACTTTTGCAGGTTCTTCTCAAGATTTAGGGGTAAGTGGAGAAGGTCAGTCTTGTCCCGTGTGCCTTAGATTCTCTTTGTTCTGAGGAGCGCTTGAGAAGCAGTTACCAGTAATTGTCATTGAGAGAAACTGAACGTAGAAGAAAATAGACTTACATAAATGTTTAAAGGACTGCTTACAAAAGACCAAAAGGTTTGAGGCGAAGTTATTTTATATGATCATTTCTTGTTCTAGGATTGATTGTTGTTCAGTCACTCAGTTGTGTCTGATTGTTTGCGACCCCATGAACTGCAGCATGTCAGGCTTCCTGGTCCTTCACTGTCTCCCAGAGTTTGCTCAAATTCATGTCCATCGAGTCAGTGATGCCATCCAACCATCTAGTCCTCTGTCGCCACCTCCTCTTGCCTTCAATCTTTCCCAGCATCAGAATCTTTTCCAATGAGTCGACTCTTCGCATCAGGTGGCCAAGGTATTGGAGCTTCAGCATCAGTCCTTCCGATGAATATTCAGGGTTGATTTCCTTTAGGATTGATGGGTTTGATCTCTTTGCAGTCCAAGGGACTCTGCTCTAGGATAAGGATATAAAAATGAATATTTCTTTAACAGAAGAGTCTTCTGAATGGTGCTGCCTTCCTCTTCTTCCTTTCTTTATTCCTTCTCCTCTCATCCTTCTGCACCTCTACTACTCCCTCCTCTTTCTTTCAGGGGAGAAATATATGCACCATAAACTCTCCAATCATGAGACTATTTTCCCCGTGAGTCAGGCACAGGTAGACCATAGCTGACCACCAGGGAATGAATGGAAGCCGGTCATAGAAAGTCAAATCAGGAAGGGTTCAGAGTCAACTCTTAGCATTTCTTTTTTAAAGATGGAGAAATCTGGAGAGAATGACTGACTTATCTCCAGCATACTGCTTGTGGGTTGTGATCCTGTATGTTTTATGATGTACGTACTGTGTATGAGGTAGGTAGGGTTTTAGGAATTATAGGAATAGGTATGTGAAGGGTAAGAATATTCCCATGGATGGAGCAATACCAGCCTGTTGTTCAGCAAATATTTGTTGAGCCAGTTCACAGGAAGGATGCGGCAGAAGCCTGATTAGAGTGGGTTTAAGAGAGAGTGGCAGAGAAGGCAATGGCACCCCACTCCAGTACTCTTGCCTGGAAAATCCCATGGACAGAGGAGCCTGGTAGGCTACAGTCCATGGGGTCGGTAAGAGTCGGACATGACTGAGCAACTTCACTTTCACTTTTCCCTTTCATGCACTGGAGAAGGAAATGGCAACCCACTCCAGTATTCTTGCCTGGAGAATCTCAGGGACAGAGGAGCCTGGTGGGCTGCCATCTGTGTGGTCGCACAGAGTCGGACACGACTGAAGTGACTTAGCAGCAGCAGCAGCAGCAAGAGAGAGTGGAAGGAGGGGAACTGGAAAAGAGGGTAAACAAACTTAGAAAACTCAGTTTTTCTTCAGATTGTATGAGACAAATGGGAAAGTACATTGGGAGTAGGGCCAGGAGAGGTCGGTTCAAGGAGGAATTTTTTTTAAGCTGGAGAAATCTACAGTATTTTTTTCTGCTTTATGGAAATGATCCTGTAGAGAGAAGAACATAAGTGACGAAAGGAAAGAAAGAGTCTAATGTGTCTGAGTGGATAGGAGGGGATGGGATCAGTGAGCAAGTGGACTGATTAGCGAGCAACACCTAAGAGTAGGTGGGTATCTATGGCAATGGGAGGTAAGGCAGGGTCTCACAGGACAGATGCTTAGAGATGCTTGCTTCTCTCTGCATCAGCTTTCTAGAGATACAGGAAGTGTGTTAGCTTCGTAGGACTACTGTAACAAGGTACCAGGAACCAGAAACTATTTCCCTAGTTCCCCAGTTCCCCAGGGAACCAGAGTTAAGAGCATATATATAGAGAAAGAGAGTTACTGTAAGGAATTGATTCACACAATTGTGGAGGCTGAAAAGTTCCAAGAGCTTTGGGCAGCCTACTGGAGACCCTGAAGAGTCCAGCCTGAGTTCTGAGTCCAGTCTGAGAACCAGGAGGGTCGAGTGCAAGTTCCAGTCTGAAAGCTGGAAGGCTGGAGATCCAAGAAGAGCTGGTGTTTTAGTTTGTTGCTCAAACACAGGTAAAGTTGGATGTCTTAGCTCAAGATCATCAGGCAGGAGGAATTCCCTCTTACTCCAAGGAGGGTCAGCCTTTTTGTTCTAATTAGGCCTTCACCTGACTGGGTGCTGCCCAACCACTTTGGGAAAACAATGTATTCTACTCAGTCCACCGATTTCAATGTTCCTCTCCCCACAGAAACATCAAGAATCTTGTTGGACCAAATACCTAGTCATGTCATGGCCCAGTCATGTTGATATGTAAAATTAACCACCACAGAGGCTTAAAACAGTAGCAATTCATTCTCTCACAGTTCTGGAAGCTAGAAGTCTGAAATCTGGGTGAGCAGGATCAGATTCCTTCCAGTGGTTCTGAGGGAGGGTCTGCTCCAGACCTCTTTGTTTCCTGGCTTCAGGGGTTGCTGGCAATCCTTGGCATGCCTTAGCTTGTACACAGTACTCCAAACTCTGTCTTCATTATCACATGACATAGTCTCATGTGTGTCTCTGTTTGAATTTCCCTCTTAGAACACCAGTCATTGGTTTAGGGGTCACCCTAATCCATAATTGTTGTTGTTCAGTCATTCAGTCATGTCCCACACTTTATGACCCCATGGACTGTGGCATTCCAGGCTTCCAGAATAACCTCATTTGAATTTGATTATATGTGCAAAGACTCTGTTTCCAAATGAGGTCACATCCACAAGTTCCAGAGGTTAGAACTTCAAGCATAGCTTTTGGAGGGCACAATTCAGCTCATGGTAGGAGGCAAGACACTCAGCTGAGGGTGAGGAGAGGGAAAAGGGGAGGTTAAAATAGTCGGATGAGAGAGTGGGTAAATACGGACTTCCCTGGTGGTCCAGTGGTTAAGGCTCTGCACTCCCAGTGCAGGGGGCATGGGCTTGATCCCTGGTTGGGGAACTAAGATCCTGCATGTCGTGTGGTACAGCCAAAATTTTTTTAAAAATTAAAAAAATAATAATAAAAGATTAAATACTATATGAGAAATACTTTTAAAAAGAGAGAGTGAGTGCGAAAGTCAATGATTAATGAATTGCAGGCAGTGCTGAGTAGCTCCGGAGAAGGCAATGGCAACCCACTCCAGTACTCTTGCCTGGAAAATCCCATGGATGGAGGAGCCTGGTAGGCTGCAGTCCATGGGGTCGCTAGGAGTCGGACATGACTGAGCAACTTCCCTTTCACTTTTCACTTTCATGCACTGGAGAAGGAAATGGCAACCCACTCCAGTGTTCTTGCCTGGAGAATCCCAGGGACGGGGAGCCTGGTGGGCTGTCGTCTATGGGGTCGCACAGAGTCGGGCACGACTGAAGCGACTTAGCGGCAGCCGTAGCAGCAGCAGCAGCTGAGTAGCTCAAAGTATCTGCTTGTGGTTCATAGTCATGAGCTCCATGCTAGACCAGCCAGCATGGATGCATGCATTTTCCCAGCCATGTGCATCTCTGTGTGTGCAGTGTTGACTTGAAAAGAAAGTTTATATTTTACCAGAGTTGGTTTTCCAAGGGAATTTGATGAAGTGGTCATTAAAGGTGTATAGAAGGGAATTGTTATGATGAATGACCTTGAATATTAAGCTGTAAGGAGAACTGCGAAGACATGAGAAAGTGAATCAGGGGGAACAGGTGACAGATGAATGGGTTGAACTTCCTGTTTAGTTGAAGATGCTGAGAGTCACAGATACTAGTAAGAGATCATGGTAAGGACTTGGATGTTCAAAATGGAACTATGGGCTGGTGGCCTTTAAGAACTTAAGATTTTAAATACATTTCCTAAAATCACCTATCCCTTGTCCTAGGGAGCCTCTTGTATTACTTTTAACTGTGGTGCTCAGTCTCCTTGCCCTAGGCAAATTCAGAGGGTTATTCATTTTCATTACAATAAGTAATCTGTTCATACAGCTGATACTTGCTCTATTTCTTGTCTTCATCTGTTAGGGGAGAAAATCTCTGGTAAAATCTACAAAGAGAAATGAAGCAGAGTGTCATTTCCAAGCTGATCTATTGCAGTTCAATGGTTCAGGACTTCTAAATGTAAAATTAAGATGCTAAGGATGTTGTAACTTATGAGTTGGAATCCTTTGATTATCCATGGAGATGTTTTCCTCAAAGGAATATTTGGAGATAAGGCATCAGTCTAAGTTCTTGGCTTCACTGTCATCTTTTGTTATTTTATAATGTGATAGCAAATATGACTCCCAAAAGTATTTTCTGATGGGTAGCTTTGATCTTGTTAGACCCTCCCATCAGGTTCTCATCGACTCCTCATGGATGGCGAAATCCAGTATGTAGTCTTTCTGTACCTGACACATATCTGCTTTTTGCAGCATCGTCTTCTGTTCACCTTTTTGTACCACCTACTCCAGCCAAACAAGACCATCTGCTAGTTTCTAAATATAAGATTTCCTTTCTGCCCCTGGGTTCTTTCTCTTCCTTCCTTGGGTCTGTTGATATCTTATTTGCTCACTTGACCTTCAAGGCCCTGATCAGAGGATGCTTCTTTAATGCAGTTTCCCTTTAGTCTTGTGATTCTCAGACATTAGTGCATGCCAGAATCACCTGGCGAAGTTGCTAGAAGGCAGATTATCCGGCCTCAGCCCCAGAGTTGGGGCATGAGAACCTGCAGTTCCAGTGAGTTCCCAAGTGATGCTGATACTTGGTCTGGAGCCTATACTTTGACAACCACCATGCCAAAGTCTTTTTTAGTTACGTTGACATTTTTTTTTCTACTAAAGCTTTCTTCTGTCACACTGCAAACATAATATTAGCACATAGTAACTGAACAGTGATTATTCGTCTAATGTCCTAATGTCTTCTCTATGCACACAGATTATGCAGGTTGGAAAGACTATGCTGTGCTGAGTCGCTTCAGTCGTGTCTGACTCTCTGCGACCCAATGGGTCATAGCCCACCAGGCTCCTCTGTCCGTGGGATTCTCCAGGCAAGAATACTGGAGTGGGTTGCCATTTCTTCCTCCAGGGGATCTTCCCCACCCAGGGATTGAACCCAAATCTCTCACATCTCCTACACTGGCAGGCGGGTTCTTTAGCACTAGCACCATTTGGAAGGATTAATCATTTCCAATAAACCACCATGTTTACAATACTCAAAATCATACTGAACATAGTTTAATCTTAGATGAGCCAACCGGCATCTCCGCTTCGTTTGATGCATTGCATAAGGTGTATCCTTATAAATGTCAATCACAATTTTATGGTACTCCAGGAAAAAAAATTAGATCATTTGAACTTTCTGTAGAAGCTGATAAAGCAGAGATTTCAATGAGGAAGGAGAGTTCAGATTTGGAACGCGTATACTAAGTGCATGTGGATGTAATTAACGTCATTTATTAGAACTACGGGAGGTTTAGCCAGACTCTTTGACCTGGCTCTTGTGTTTGACCTGGTGCAGATCTGGGCTTGTGCTGGGCAGGGAGATGGGCAGGGCAGGTTCTGTGAGAGGCTGTCTTGAGGAGAAGAGGGACAAGGTGTCTAGGCAGTGTGGGCTCTTGCTGAGCAAAGGTCATTGTGGTCAAGAAGGAGTCAGCCTGTTTTGTAGCTTTTGTGCTGCTCCATACTAGGGCTAAGTCCAGGACAAACAAATGACCTCCGCACAGCTGCCTTTGCTGAAATCAGCTCAACAGACAGTGTTCTCATACAGCCAGATAAAATCTGGCATTTATCCTGTAGCTAGTGACCTTTGCTTTTAGGAGTTAAAAAAGCTGAGAATCTTTCATGATTGCATTTTATAATAATGTTGCATTAAAGAGAAAATATCATTTTAATAGTTTAGTAATGAGAAGGGGTTGTTTTTTTTTTAAGAGGGATGTTGTCATCTGCATGTAAATGGTGTAGAAATTTAAGGGTGTGTGAATTTCATCTGCTTTTTTTATTGGAGTATAATTGTTTTCCCATGTTGTATTAGTTTCTGCTGTTCAGTGACGTGAATCAGCCATATGTATACATATATCTCCTCCCTCTTGGACCTCCTTCCCGCCCCTACCCCATTGCCACCCCACTAGGTCATCACACAGCACTGGGCTGAGCTTCCTGTGCTTTACAACAGGTTCCCACTAGCTGTCTGGCTTACACGTGGCAGTGTACGTATGTCAGTACTAATCTTCCAATCCGTTCTGCACCCCTTCGACCCTGTGTCCACACGTCCCTTCTCTACGCTTGCTTCTCTATTCCTGTCCTGCAGATAGGTTCATCTGTACCATTTTGCTAGATTCCACATATATGTGTCTCTCCCCATTTATCTTTGGTGTTTCCTATTCATCACTCCATTGACTTTAAACTTAGAATGGAAGCTTTTTCCACATGAGCTGTAAGATCAGCAGGGTGAGGAGCCCGGACTTTCCGCTTATGTCTTAGAAGAGACGGAAGTGAACAGGTTCTGTTTCTCAAGGCCCCATTGGGCTGATCGGAGCTCTGAGGGGCCCCACTTTGCAGGTTCTGTCTTTGAGGATCACGCATTCTTTGGTCAGTGTTCCACTCCACTCCTTACTTTGCTCTGAGTCATGGGAAGCTTGAGCCTGGGGCTCCTTTCCCGTGTGAACAGGGTGGGAACTCGGAGCCTTAGGCCGAGGGCTGGCAGAATTGAGCTCAGGGCAAGAGTTATTGAAGGTCTTGGGACTAAATGGGAAGTGAATTTTCACCCTCTTTCCAAACATGTACAAACCAGAGGGGTGAGTGTGTGAATGAGCCAGTGGTTAAAGAGATGACATGCAATTTCTTTGGACAGTTTTTGCATCTGACCTTTACAGAGAGGGTCCGGCTTGGAGTTGGGGCCTTAGTCTGTGTAAAGTGTAATTGAGCCTCACCCTGAGTTACTTGGCTGTTGGTATGGTCAGTGCACGTGTCCTGCTGTTCCTCTCCCTTCTGACTCATGCCCAGTACACATGGATGGTTACACTTCCCTTTCATATCCTTCTCTGATGCTGCTAGACCATAAGACATTCTTTCCTCCCCTGAATTTTTAAAGCATGTATAGCCTTGACCAGGCTTCCCTGATGGCTCAGATGGTAAAGAGTCTGCCTGCCAATGCAGGAGATGCAGGTTCGATCCCTGGGTTGGGAAGATCCCCTGGAGAAAATGGCAACCTGCTTTAGTATTCTTGCCTGGTGGTGGTTTAGTCTCTAAGTTGTGTTACTCTTGCGACCCCATGGCCTGTAGCCTGCCAGGCTCCTCTGTCCATGGAATTCTCCAGGCAAGAATACTGGAGTGGGTCGCCATTTCCTTCTCCTTTTTATTCTTGCCTGGGAAATCCCATAGACAGAGGAACCTGGAGGACTACAGTCCATGGGGTTGCAAAGAGTCACACATGACTGAGAAACTATAGTTTTGCTCTATTTGAAACCAAAATGGTAGATATTAATTTCAATTTGGGCAATTCAAAATGACTTTGTAAGTAATAAAGTCCATTTACTTGAGTATAATTAATAAGCATATACACAAAATGAATGGGATATTTTCATCCTAGCCAATTACAAAAGAAGAACCATGGAGCTGAAGGCATGATTTCAAGGAGGATTTGAGTAGCTGAGTAAGATGGGTAGACAGTAGAAATTAAAGATGAGAAAACAGAATATCAGCAAAAGAATTACTACCTTTTTTCCTTAAAAAATGAAATGAAGCAAATATGCTAAAACCTTTATATACCACTGTTAATCAAGATGCCGTTTGAGATTATGGCTCACCAGTTTAGGCTGGATAAGAATGAATGACTGCTGGAAGGAGCAGGACACAGAAGGTGGCCCTGTTGTGAGCAGCCACATGCCTGGCCTTCCCCACTGTGATGTTGTAGTCATTCTGCTGAGGTTAGAGCAAAGAAAAAAAAAGCGTTAGTCATTCAGTTGTGTCCAACTCTTTGTGACTCCATGGACTGTAGCCCGTCAGGCTCCTCTGTCCATGGAAGTCTCCCAGCAAGATTATTGGTGTGGGTCGCTATTCCCTTCTCCAAAGGACCCTCCTAGCCCGGGGATCAAATCTGGGTCTTCTGCATTGAAGGCAGATTTTTTATCATCTGAGCCACCAGGGAAGCCCAAGGATAGAGAATCTGAGGGGGGAAATCACACTCATAAATTGAAGATCACCTTAAGTAGGAGAGGTTCTGCCTTTCTGCCTTGGCTTCTGATAATATAAAAGCATACTAGTGGACAGATTTGATACAAAAAACTGGCTGGAGAGTCTGATTCTGTGGATATGCAGTTTGAGAAAAAGAGAGAAGTAAGAATGCAGTCCTGGTCTTTGACTTTGATCTCTGCTAGTGGTGGGGCTGAGATAGGTACCCTGGAGGAGCCCTGGAGAAGACAAGTAGCCCAGTTTTGGGTGTTTTGACTTTGGCTACATGGAGGATAAATTATCGAACCTCTTCATTCCTTAGTTTTGAATTCTGAAAAGTGAATATAAGCATTTTCTGAGTCATTACACCTCAAATAGCACCTGAAACACAGTTCAGTAAATGTCAGACAAGATGATAATGATGATGTAAGATGTTAGGGCTTTAATTAGGTAGTCATTTTCCCTGGCCTGTCTGATCAACATGTTTTCATACTAATCTTGTATTTATCAGAGGTCAACATTAGCAGTCTGCAGAATTCGCCCATCAATAAACAGGTCCCTCATGGAAATAGGTCACTTGGTTTTTCAGACAGATGAAAAGAAGAGATATTGAAATCAGTGCACTAGGGAAAGGGAAGTAATGTCATGAAGAATTAAGAGAATGAGAAAGACCAAAACTAAACCAAAATCAAAGGAAGGAAAGAAGAAGATAATTCTGGTAATGAATGTCAATAATTACGTATTGATTTGCATTGCAGTTACGGCTAACTTCCCAGCTCTTGCCCTGAGTCAGGACCTGTGCCCTATGAAGTGTTGGCACTATTCATGTCCCCATCTGCAGGTGAGGAGCCTGCATCATGGGAGGTTATGTGAACTCTCAGGTTCATATATCTAGGAAGAGATGGGACCAGGATTCAAATTCAAGTGAACTTCACTGGCGCAGAAGTGGAGCTTTTTCAATGCATTCTTGATCTACTGGCACATTCTTCCTAGCTCACACTGAGTTATTTTACTTCCTTTTGCTAATTGCATGATTAGGAAGAAAGCATATGAAAATACCTGTTTTACCAGAGAAATATTTAGGTACATAAGGCTTCTACAGTTCCTGTCTCTTTTTCATGGTTGTGCATGATCAGTTGTGTCCAATCCATTGCGACTCCATGGACTGTAGCCCACCAGGCTCCTCTGTCCATGGGGTTTCCCAGGTTAAAATACTGGAGTGGCT
Source organism: Okapia johnstoni (assembly GCA_024291935.2). Lineage (NCBI taxonomy): Eukaryota > Metazoa > Chordata > Mammalia > Artiodactyla > Giraffidae > Okapia > Okapia johnstoni. Next base: position 87,399,700 of record CM044319.1, on the reverse strand, counting down.
TGCCATTTCCTAGGAAGGCTATGCACTGAAGAATTGATGCTTTCAGATCAAACCAGTCAATTCTAAAGGAAATCAACACTGAATATTCACTGGAAGGATTGATGCTGAAGCTGAAGCTCCAAATGCTTTGGCCACCTGATGCGAAGAGCTGACTCACTGGAAAAGACCCTGATGCTGGAAGAGACTGAAGGTAAAAGGAGAAGAGAGTGACAGAGGATGAGATAGTTAGATGGCATCACTGACTCAATGGACATGAATTTGAGCAAATTCTGGGAGATAATTAAGGACTGGGAAACCTGGCATGCTGCAGTTCATGGGGTCGCAAAAAGTTGAACAAGACTGAGTGAGCAACAGCAACAGATATAGACATCCTTCAAGGCTTATTGGAGTCACGGAGAAGGCAATGGCACCCCACTCCAGTACTCTTGCCCGGAAAATCCCATGGATGGAGGAGCCTGGTGGGCTACAGTCCATGGGGTCGCTAAGAGTTGGACACGACTGAGTGACTTCACTTTCACTTTTCCCTTTCATGCATTGGAGAAGGAAATGGCAACCCACTCCAGTACTCTTGCCTGGAGAATCCCAGGGACGGCAGAGCCTGGTGGGTTGCCGTCTGTGGGGTCGCACAGAGTCGGACACGACTGAAGCGACTTAGCAGCAGCAGCAGCAGCATGGCTCATCTGTAGACTGTATGTTATAAAAAAAGATCTTGTATTAGCATCATCAGTGTTATAAATATCAACTAAAATTTTTCAAACTTGCCCAAAAGTAGGCTTTTGAATTTGGGGGCCTGGTTACCTAATAGAAATAAGATGTAGCACAAGGTGTATTGAAAATGTGTACTGAATCCAGGAACTAAAAAGCATATGTCCCCTGGTCAGAGTCTACTGGGCATGTGACTATGAGCTAAAGGGAGCTCTGAGCCAAATGGAACCAATTAGCATACCCTTGGCTGTGGACCTCAGGGTGTTTACCAAGCCAGTTCACTGGTGGGAGTCAAGTTTCTTTATCCTTCTTGTTTATAATTTAATTTCCAAATTGTCCTTAAAAAAGGTTGTAGGAACTTTGTCCTAAAGTACAAAAACCTAGACTTTAATGAGCATTCTGAATGAAACTCAGGAAATGAGTTCTAAACTTGTATGCTAAATATGTACCTGCTTTGAATTTGTAGCTTTGATGGATATTATTTTTTGAAGTAAGTGCAGGGAGCTGTGTTATATTTGAGGGGCGTAATGGAAGGCAGTGAGCATGGAGTAGTAAAATCCATCTCAAGCAATCACAGAATTTCCCTCTCCCCCTAAAAGTCCAGTTGGCATCAGCATGAGATTTTAGGAGAGAAAAATCTTTCCCAAACTCACCTTTTGGCTGCAAAACATTATAGAAAGCCCACTTGAATCAGTTTCTTGAGAGAGGAAATGGATGAAATGTGTGTCATTTGTATCAGGCAGTTGTGATACCATGATTATTCATGTTGGTCCTGTGAAAATACCTTTTCTAATAACTCTGAATCATAATATTGAATGCCCTGTGTTTAGTATTTGATTGAAGGTGGTAAAAGGAGGCAATGATAAGAAATGGGCTTATTTGTTTTAGATAAAAAGATAATTTAGGACCAGCAGCCCTCAGAGAGGGATTAGGGTACCAGGAGAGTGCGAGTGGATTAGGATCATTTATTTATTCCTTTCCTTCATCCCTCATTCTGTTGTCCTCCCGAATGAGGGTGAGAACAGTTTGCCCACCATGTGTGATTGAAAATATGTTCCACTTGATTCTGTCTGTTCTGAACTGCTCTTTCAGAGCTGGTGGTTTATTTTCTTTATTACTTGAAAGTATTTATTGTCTTCTTGATTTTTGGAAATGCAGTGATGTTGTTGTTCACAGAGACTTGTGATGGTTTCTACTGACAAGCTAATTGACTCATAAACAAGAACAACCTGACTTAAAATAAAAAAAAAATTATATATTGACAAGCAAAGTACGACCTGTAACCGTATTCATGAATCAGTCACTTAAGCTTATTTACCCAACTTGTTTACCCAGCGTTTGCTTGACTTTCTCAGTGTGCAGCCCAGTCAAAAGCAATGAATAAAAACCTGGTTAAGACTGTGGTGGGAGCCTGTGCAGTGACTTTGCTATGAGATTTGGGAGCTTGGAGTAGTGTTTACAAGCACTGTATTCTGGTTATGAGGTGGTGGTGGTTTAGTCGCTCAGTCACGTCCAACTCTTGCGACCCTATGGGTCATAGCCCACCAGGCTCCTCTGTCCGTGGGATTCCCCAGGCAAGAATACTGGAGTGGGTTGCCATTTCTTTCTCCAGAGGATCTTCCCAACCCAGGGATTGAACCCTGGTCTCCTGCGTTGCAGGCAGGTTCTCTACTGATTGAGCTACCAGAGAAGCCCCAGTTCTGTGTTGGTACGTAATATTATTATTTCCAAACTTAGCTGTGTCAAGCAATAGTAACCAATTATTTTGCTTATAAATCTGTAATTTAGGCAGAACTCTGTGGGGTCAGCTGAGGCAGGTCAACTGGGCTAAAGGATTCACTTCAAGATGGCTTATTCGTGTGGCTGGCAAGTTGGTGCTGGTTGTCGGCTAGGAGCAGAGCTAGGTCATGCTGTTTCCTTTCTATGCGTTTCTCTCCTTAAGGCGGTTTGAGCTTCCTCAGAGCATGGTGGCTGGGTTCCAAGACCTGCTGGTGAACAGGCAGCAGCTGGAAGCTGTCAGTCTCTTAAAGGTTGAACTGGAAGGACATAGGCCCTTCCTCTTGAGGTGAGAGGTGTTAAAGAATCTACAGCCATTTTTCACTTACCACAGACTACTTAGCTCTGGCTCTGTGAGCTATGCACGTTTATATCTTTTGGCACTTCTCAAGGTGTTTCCCTACCTATACTGTCCTCGCTTCCTTTTTATTTCATGCATTTTCAGTGAGGGCAAAAATTGGTTCTAGAAATGGGGAAAAAACTTAGATATTTATAATGGGAATATCTGTACCACAGAACATAAACAGATGCACAGTATACCTGTGCTACAAAATTTCATGGGCGTGAGAAAAGCCATTAGAGAAAGCAAAGTCTAAAAAGGGCTCCTTAGGTGGGCAACTATTTTTTTAAGGTTTTTTTTTTTTTTAATGAACCATTTTTATAGTCCTTATTGAATTTGTTACAATATTGCTTCTGTTTTATGTTCTGGTTTTTTGGCTGTGAGGCATGTGGGATTTAAGCTCCCAGACCAGGGATCAAACCCACACCTCTTGCTTTGGAAGGTAAAGTCTTAACCACTGGACTGCCAGGCAAGTCCCTGGATGGGCGATTATGAAAAACTTTGAGAAACACAGCTTTACTTTCAGCCCAAATTTGTTATCCTCTCTTCTATAAAGCCTATCCTAACCCAATCCTAGAAAACTTACTTGTTCCCTTTTTATATACTTATAGACATTTTATTTGTGTGTATGTATGTATTTAAACTGATTGTTTTTAAGCTTTTTCTCCCTTACCTAACTATGAACTTCTTCCATGGATATGATCATGTACCAATAAAATGCCTGTAATGGTAAAGAATTCACCTGCCAGTGCAGGAGACATGGATTCAATCCTTACGAGATCCTTGGAAGACCCCCTGGAGAAGGAAATGGCAATCCATTCCAGTATTCTTGCCTGGAAAATCTTATGGACAGAGGAGCCTGGCAGGCTATAGTCTAGGTAGTCACAGAAGAATTAGGCATGACTTAGTGACTAAACAACCACAATCAGCATTTAGTGAATTAATAAAAATGGACTAAGGGGAAATTAGGTTTTATAATAGTTTGGATTCTTCCAGAAACAGACCCTGAGATTTAAGGGCATATAACCTTTCAGAAAGTTCAGAAAACATTGGTGGGGAGCAGGGAGGTAGGGCAGGGAGAAAGAGGAGGCAGTGAACTGTGCCATCAAGCCAGTTATCACATGTGAGCTTAATCCTGCAGGAAAATTCTTAGAACTATTAAAAAAAAAAAACAAACACCAAGCCTAAAACTAAACTGAAACAAAAAAGTACCTGCAACTCCGAGTTTAAATCACTTTTAAGGATGGGGATTTGGGGTATTTATACTCTAGCTTTCATCATTCATTGATTGAGGAATCTCAGGGATGCTCATCCACTGCTCTTGCTTCTTTGGCTTCGGAAAAAGCCCCCAGCAGAGAGAAGCAGGTACTCATGGGGACGTCATGGGGCCTCCCAGATATGGGAAGGCCTGAGAGCTAAAGGCAGGGCACCCAAGGGGTAAAGGCATTGTCAGGTGTAGGCTTTCTTAGCACTTGGTGACTGAAACAGTAAAAAGAAAGGTGGCAGATGATTTTGTTTGGAATGGGGGAACTCTTACTTTCTCAATGTCAGTTTCCCTGGTTGAAGGGAAGACAAGAAACATGCCTGTCTCATTCAATACTGTATACCCAGCTGAGTCTCTGATTCAGCAAATAGGATTAATGAATAAGTGGCTGAATAAACCAGCACCAGGTTTAAAAAGTGTGTTCTTTATTGTGTTCCAGTTCCAGGGAGGTCAGAGCAGGTAAGGCGCAAGGTGGTAATGAAAGCTGACAAATGTCAGGTGTGGTTTGCTTTCAAGGACTCTGAGAAAACGGACTGACCACAGGGTAGAATTGCTTCTGGTGGTAGCTAGGGCTGCTTATTGAACCAATGGCGTTATCATGACTATGTAGCTTAGACTCAAGATTCAGATCCACTGAACTCAGATAAGCCCACTGCAGGTCTTGCTCACTTTCCTTGTCTTGTCCTAAGGCATTTAGCATTATCTTTGGTTCTGGTGCCATGTAAGCAAGTACAGTAAGTCCACTGCATACAAACAAGTTCGGAGAGCTCCAACTTGTTCATAAGTCCAAAAAAATTAGCCTAGATACCCAACGAACATTTACAATCAGCTATTTACTGCTGCTTTTATGCTGGCTTCCAGACAGCCTGGGCTTGAAATAAAGATGCTGTATTTGGTCTATACCGTACTTTAAAGTACACACAAGTATAACCACTTGTAGAGGATGCGTGCAAGTGACAGTGTACACCAGATACATGAACTAACTGACGTGATTGGACATTTGGACACATGTTTGCATCTTTGAAAGTTCCCAATCTGAAGGTTCACTTGGAGGGGACTTATTGTAATAGTGACTGGCAGCAACTAGTGAAATATCTGTCTACATGCTAAGTACCTTCTCTGTTGGTTACAGGCTGAACTGTGTCCCTCATTCCCTCAGAAAAGATATATGGAAGTCTTAATCCCCATTGACTCAGAATGTGATCATATTTAGAAACAGGGTCTTTGCAGAGGTCATCCAGTTAAAATGAGGTCATTAGGATGGCACCTAATCTGATATGGTGTCCTTCTGAAAAAGAATTCAGACTCGGAGACAGACACACCCAGAGGGAATGTGATGTGAAGACACACAGAGGAGACGGCCACGTGCCTGGATGGATGCATCTAATGGCCCAGGAAAGTGAGGCTGGCTTTGCTAGAAGCCAGAAAAGGCAAGGAAGGCTTCTCCCCTCCCGCCACCAAAGAGGTACAGCTCTGGCGATGCCTTGATTTGGGGCTCTTAACTCTAGAATTGTTTGACAGTACATTTCTGTTGTTTCAAGTCACGATAGTTTTTGGTACTTTGTTATGGCAGCTCTAGAGAAGTAGTGTACTTTAGTATACTTTCTTTTCTTTTTTTTTTTGATAAAGACTTTCCTAAACAATTGCCCTCTCCCTCCCTCTCTTCTTCCTACCCTTTGCTTGCTTTCTTAAGTATGCTGCATTGATTGTTGACATTTACTTGTGAATTTCCGGGGGTAAGGAAAGACATTCCATTCCCAAACCATTTGGGAGGATGGCAAAACAAACAAACAAACAAAAAATCCCTTCTTCAGAGTTTGGACCTTTTGGCTGTTACTCAAGGGGAAGTCACTTTCCTCACTGAAATGTTATGCCATCTCTACCAGGACTGGGTGGAGATGAGCCTCTCGTGCTGCTGTAGTTTGGTCAGACTGGCCTGAGAGATGGCTGGCATCTCCTACATGTTGCTTCTCAAGGGGCTGAGGGCAAGGAGCCCTTTCTTGCTGAGGAAGTTTGTGTGATTTCAGTGAACCAGGTGTGGCCACTAGTTATGGTCCCCGTGGCTGAGAGTTGTCAGCATTCTCCACGTGAGGCTGGAGGCTGTCTGGTTGTGGACCTGAACCCGAGCTGATCGCTAGGGTGATCTTCAGAACATGGTGGTCTAGCTGGTGGTAGCTGGTGGTGTGGAGTCAAGGAGTGGAAGGGAGTGAAGGGAGATGAGAACAGACTGATTTGGGCATGTGTATAATTTGATGGCTTTGTTTTTTAATTCCAGTTGTGCTGTTTTTCTTTACTCACTTAATCATTCATTTATTCATTAAACAGTCATTTCATCACTCCTTTTTGCCAGGTGCTTTGCAAGAGACGAGGGTTACAGAGAAGAAGCAACCTTACAAATGTACTTACATTCTGGTGTTATAGGTGGTATGATGAAAGTCCTATTGTACAAGATATGGTTCAGGCATAAAGCAGGTAGAGAGGTCAATTCTACCTGAGCTGGGAGGTGAGGAGTATCCAAAAAACCTCTATAGATATGATCATAGTTGAGAGAATGGTCAACAAAATATTAGAGTTGCTGAAATATGAAACCATAAATATCTGAGCTGGAAAGACATAGGGTGGGAGGAAAGGACCTTTGGAAATGATAGATAATGTTAACACGTACTCCCTTGATGTGGATTAATTTTTAGTCTTAAAAAAACACAAACTGTGCTGAAGGTATCATGTTTAGCAAATGGATTCTCTGTTCTCTGTAGATGACTCTGCAGCATGGTGCTCCCCCCTGCACCCTGATCAAAGCGAACTCTGGGCTTGCCAAAGCTCCGGCATGTCACCTTCCTGGTGATTTGAAGCCCAGGAACAAAATTATTTTTAGTTTCCTTCCAACCTGTCGAGATAATGTTCAATCCAACATCAACCAAAAAAACATTGTCCTGCAGAGGCATTTTGTCTAGCAAAAATGAAGTGAAAATAAAACCAAATGCGTATGGACAAAAATGTGTGTGTGTTCATAACATTTGCCTGTCGTGTCCTGAGGAACAGGGTATTCATGACACCAGAAAGCCAAGCATTTCAAATGGGAATGTGTGGGTGCCCCAGGGGCCACACTCAGGGACTGAATGAAGTCCCTTGGGGGAGTATGACAGTCATTGGGATCTTAACTCATAACATTTGGTTTGGTTTCCAAATCTTATGTTGTTTTGTCTGACTTCTTTTCATTCTTTTAAAAGTGTGTTTATGCTGTTTTGTTTTTATTCTCTGCTCTGTGCCCTCATTTGTTGCTTGGGAGGAAGATAAGCCCTCAGGGATGTTTCTGGCTGTGCACTTGTTCTGGTCAGGTTTGTAAAGGCTGCCTTGTGTTTCCCGCACATACACGTGTGTGTCAGAGTGACCTGAGAAGGCAGCCACTCAATCTCTGCCTCACCTATGTAAGTTAATTACCAATAACTTACATTAGATGTTACATAAGATTAATGCACATTGACTTTTAAAATGGTAGAAAATATGCAAATTAACTTAGAGAGCAAAGGAAGGAGAAGACAGTTACATGCAATTCAACAACCTAGAAATGGCTACTTAATACTTTTGTATATATGCTTCCAGATATTTAAAAGTGGCTGTCTATGGGACTTCCTGGGTAGTCCACTGGTTAGGCCTATGAACTTTCACTGCAGGGGTTGTGGGTTCGACCCCTGGTCAGGGAACTAAGATCCCACGTATTGCATGATGTGAGCAAAAAATTAAAAAAAAAATTTTTTATTAAAAATGATTGTCTAACTATAAATGGCAGAAAATGAGGGAAAAAACTAAAGATAATTTGAGTCATATTAGTTAGTGAAAGTGGAAGTCACTCAGTCGTGTCTTTCTGACCTCATGGACTGTAGTCCACCAGGATCCTCTTTCCATGGTATTCTCCAGGCAAGAATACTGGAGTGAGTTGCTATTCCCTTCTCCAGGGGATCTTTCCAACCCAGAGATTGAACCCAGGTCTCCCACATTGCAGGCAGATTCTTTACCATCTGAGCCACCAGGGAAGCCCATCCTATATTTAGGATCACGATTAAAGCTAGGAGTTTCTGATTGTAAAAGCTTCCTTTTACTTTGTGCCTTATACTGTGTATTACAGAATTTAGGCCATTATGCAGTTCTGAAAGATGAATTGGTAGCTATCTTGTCAGCTCTGGACAGGAGGGCAGGGGTGCAGGGGTGCAGAAGTGATCCCGAGTGACATGCTGGGTTGAGAACTCAACTAGTCATCAGATGACTGGACTTCGAGGCTGGTTGTCTTTGAAGCCTGCAGCTCGGGGTGACCTTGGACAAGTTGCTTCACTTCCCTGGACGTTGTTTTCTTCATCAGTGAAATCAGGGAGCTGATTTAGTTCACGTGGAAGGAATAGTGTGTGTTGCTACCTAGTTCCTCCCACAGAGTTTCCTGGTTCATCTTTCTACATTTGTTTATGAGGGAGGATAGAACCAATGTATCTGTAAGAAGAGGTGTCTGAGGAGGGAGATAGGAAACTGACCACAATCAGATAGTGGTTGGCATTGGTGAAACCATAAATATCAGAGCTGGAAATAAACAGGGAGGGAGGAAAGGACCTTTGGAAATGAGAGATAAACCTAAAATATGTACTTCATGACATTTGTGTGGCTTCCCAGGTGGCACAGTGGTAGAGAATCTGCGTGCCAGTGCAGGAGACATAAGAGACACAGGTTTGATCCCTGGGTCAGGAAAGTCCCCTGGAGAAGGGAATGACAACCCACTCCAGTATTCTTGCCTGGAGAATTTCATGGATAGAGGAGCCTGGCAGGCTACAGTTCATGGGGTTGAAAAGAGTCAGACACTACTGAGCGACTGACACTTTCAGATTCATGGAAATGATGTTAGACAACAAGCAAATTCTAGCAATTTTTTTATACCAGTTCAAAATGGGTCTTAAAGCAGCAGAGACAATTCGCAACATCACCAATGCATTTGGCCCAGGAACTGCTAATGAATGTACAGCAGTGGTGGCTCAAAAAGTTTTGCAAAGAAGGAGAGACTCTTGAAAATGAGGAGCATAGTGGCCGGCTATCAGAAGTTAACGGCAACCAATTGAGAGGGTCATCGAAGCTGATCCTCTTACAGCTACACCAGAAGTTGCCAAAGATCTCAGCGTCAAACTTTCTACAGTCAATTGGCATTTGAAGCAAATTGGAAAGGTGAAAAAGCTCGATAAGTGGGTGCCTCATGAGCTGACCACAAATCAAAAAAATAATTTTGAAGTGTAGTCTTCTCTTACTGTACGCAAAAAAAACAAACTATTTCGTGATCAGATTATGATGTGCGATGAAAAGTGAATTTTATATGGACAGCTGGTGATGACAAACTCAGTGTTTGGACCGAGAGGAAGCTCCAAAGCACTTTCCAAAGCCAAACTTGCATCAAAAAAAGGGTCACGGTCACCTTTTGGTGGTCTGCTGCTGATCCCATCCACTACAGCTTTCTGACCTGCTTGGAAGCTTCTTCTTGGAAAATTAAAAAAAAACAACTGTGATTAGTATATTGCAGGCTCTAGAGAGAAAAGTGAAGAACACACAAGAGTGTATGGGGAATTTCACCAAAGAGAAACTGTAAGGAAGAATCAGATGGAACTGTTAAGGAAAACAAGGACAGGAACAAAAACAGCGACACAATGAGAGAGTTGAAGAGGGCCTCTAATGAGCTCATCAGTAGACTCAACACAACCAGCAGAATAAGGGAACATGAAAATAGGGTATTGTCTTGACTATATTTTCTCTGTTATATTTCATTGATTTTTCCTCTGATCTTTATTATTGGTTTTTTTTTTTTTTTTTTACTCACTTTTGGGTTTCATTTATTCTTCCCCCCTTTTTTTTTCTCTTAAAGTTGAAGCTGAATTTATTGAATAGAAAACTTTTACATTTCTAATCTATTATTATTTCTAATATTTCTAGTATGGGCATTTGTGCTATAAAATTTCTCTTAAGGACTATTTTAGTGGCATCCCAGAATTTTTGATATGTTATATTTTCATTTTCATTCAGTTCAAAATAATTTCTACTTGGCCTTTTGATTTATTCTTTCATCCATGGGTTATTTAGAAGTATGATATTTAGTTCCCATATATTTGGAAAAATGTACAGAGATTTTTCTGTTGTTTCTTGGTACAACCTGAATTCTAAATTTGTGGAGGTTTTATTTTACAGTTCAGAATTTTGTCTGCCTTGGGAAATGTTTCATGTACACTTGAATTACATTGTTTTCTGGTGAAGTGGTTTATAATTATTAATTATGTCCGGTTCGTTGATGCTGTTATTCAAAACTTCTATGTCTTTACAGATTTTCTTTCTACTCATTCTATGAATTTTGGAGGGAGAGGTATTGAAATTACCAATCAGATTTGTGTTTTTTATCTATATTGAAATTACCGACCCTATTTGTGGTTTCTATCCTTGTGGTCTATGGCTTTTATTTGCTTCTTTATATTTAGAGTGAATTTCTTATAGGCAGCAATAGGGTTGGGTCTTGTTTTTTATTTAATCTCACTATCGTATATATCTATCTATATCTATATCTATATCTGTCTATCTATCTATCTATATATATATCTGTGCTGGGAAAGAGTGAAGGCAGGAGGAGAAGGGGACGACAGAGGATGAGATGGTTGGATGGCATCACTGACTCGATGGACATGAGTTTGAGCAAACTCCGGGAGTTGCTGATGGACAGGGAAGCCTGGTGTGCTGTAGTCCATGGGATGGCAAAGAGCTGGAGAGGACTTAGTGACTGAACTCGCTATATCTTTTATTTGGAGTATTTAGACCATTCACATTTTATGTAATTGTTTAATTTTAAACCTATCATGTTATTTGTTTTCTATTTGTCCTATCTTTTTTTTTGGTTAACTCTTTTCTCTATTTATGCTTTCTTTTTTATCTTCTTTATTATTATATATAACTCTTTGGCTGTTTATTTTTCTCATTGCTTCATGGTTTATAGTACACATATTTAACTTACCACAACCTACCTTCAAATGATGTTAAACCAGGTAATATATGCTGTTGGATCCTTAAAATAGTATACTTACATTTTTACTTTTTCTGACCTTTGTACTAGTGTGGCGATACATCTTACTTTTATGTATGATGAAATCCCATAGCACATTGCTATTATTTTTAATTAAATTGAATAAAATATTATATATCTATTATATAATATAATGGATATATATATAACAAATATGTTTATGATATTATGTATTTAATTAAATGATCAATTATCTTTGAATGAATTTTAAATTGTAAGAAAGAAACTTATTATCCATATAGTTACCCTCTTCTGTGCATTCATTCCCTTTCTAGATCTATAGTTTCATCTTTTCTTTTGCTTGACTTTCTTTAACATTTCTTATGGAAAAGGCTCAATGGCAATGACTAATTGGGATTTTTTATATCTTTAGTATTTCGGCTTAACTTTTAGAATATTTAATATACAGTTTTAATGTCTTTATCGGATCACTATAACATCTCTGCCATTTTTGGTTTATTTTTATTAATTTATTTGTCTCTATTATGGGTTTTGTTTTCCTGCCTTTTTGTATACCTGGTGATTTTTGATTGAATGTTAGACATTTTGAATTTTACCTTGCTGGTTGCTGGATATTTTTGTATTCCTATAAATATTTTTCAACTATTTTTCTGGAATTCAGTTAAATCACTCTAAAGTACTTTGATTGTTTTGGATAATCTTTTAAAGATTTACAGGTGGAATCAGAGTGGTATTTAGTCTAGTGCTGATTATTTCCTACCACCGAGATTAGACATTGAGTACTCTACCTGCTGCCCTGTGACTCACAAGTTTTTCCATTCATTGGTGGAAACAGACAATATTGCTAACTGTGTGAGCACCAGCACGTTAATCTCTAGTTCTTTCCAGAGATTTATTTCCTTTCGTTACTTTCCTTTCATGTATATTCTGATTAATACTTAACTATTTAAGGGGATGCTCTGCAGATTTCCAAAGTTCTCTGTATGTGAAGATTTTTCCTTTTTTTTTTTTTTGTCTCCTTGAACTTGCATCTGTGTCAACTTATCAGGGACTCTGCTGGGCCCTGTTTTCCTTCTCCCTGCATGGAAGCCTGCAAATTCCCTAAAGGTGGTGAGCTGGACAATTGTATAATGTATCTCATTTGTTTCACATCTTTCGGGGATCACTGTCCTCTATAGCCTGACATCCAGTGTCCCACAAACTGTTGTTTCATATTTTTTCTAGTTTATTTGGTTGTTTTTAGTGGCATAGTCTATTTGATTCCTGTTACTTGATTGCAAATTAAGTAAAAATATTGTCCTTTAGCACTGTAATTGAATTTAGTGCAATAACATATTCATATCACCATATTTATGGGAATAACTTAGAGAAGAACAGATTTCTAAATGCTTATTCTTGTATCATACTTATTATGTGGAATGACCAATTTTATTTTCAGTGTTTTTTTATTTTTTTAATTGAAGGATAATTGCTTTACAGAATTTTGTGATTTTTCTGTCATACATCAGCAAGAATCATCCATAGGTACACCCATATCCTCTCCCTCTGAGACCTCCCTCCTATCTCCCTCCCCATCCCACCCTTCTAGATTGTATTTCCATTTTACTCTGTCCATACATCTCACCCTCTCCTTCCTCCCCTCCCACCATGTCCATAGGTCTGTTCTCTATGCCTGTTTCTCCATTGTGCCCTGAAAATTAATTCATCAGTATGATCTTTCTAGATTTCATGGATTTGCATCAGTATACAATATTTATATTTCTCTTTCTGGCTTACTTCACTCTGTATAATAGGATCTGGGTTCGTCCACCTCATTAAAACTGACTTAATTGTGTTCCTTTTTATGGCTGAATAGTATTAACACTGTATATATGTACCACAGCTTCTTTATCCATTTATCTTTCGATCGACTAGGTTGCTGCCATGTTCTAGCTATTGTAAATAGTGCTCCAATGAACGTTGGGATATATGAGTCTTTTTCAATTTTGATTTCTTCAGGGTATATGCCTGGGAGTAGGATTGCTGGGTGATATGATGGTTTCATTCCTAGCTTTTTAAGGAATCTCCATACTGTCTTCCATAGTGGCTGTATCAATTTATATTCCCACCAGCAATCGTAGATGGTTTCCTTTTCTCCACACCCTCTCCAGCATTTATTGTTTGTAGACTTTTTGATGATGGCCATTCTGACTGGTGTGAGGTGGTATCTCATTGTAGTTTTGATTTGCATTTCTCTAATAATGAGCGATGTTGAACATCTTTTCATGTGTTTGTTAGCCACCTGTATGTCTTCAGAAATGTCTGTTTAGGTCTTTTCCCCACTTTTTGATTGGGTTGTTTGTTTTTCTGGTATTGAGTTGTGTGAGCTGCTTCTATATTTTGGAAATTGATTCTTTGTCAGTTGTTTCATTTGCTATTATTTTCTCCCATTCTGAGGGATGTCTTTTCACCTTGTTTGTAGTTTCCTTTGCTGTGCAAAATCTTTTAAGTTTGATTCGGTCCCACTTGTTTATTTTTGTTTTTATTTCCATTTTTCTAGCAGGTGGGTCACAGAGGATCTTGCTTTGATTTATGTCATCGAGTGTTCTATGTTTTCCTATAAGAGTTTTATAGTTTCTGGTCTTACATTTAGGTCTTTAATCCATTTTGAGTTTATTTTTGTATATGGCATTAGAAAGTGTTCTAATTTCATTCTTTTGCATGTAGCTATTCAGTTTTCCCAGAACCGCTTATTAAGGAGGCTATCTTTGCCCCATTGTATATTCTTGCCTCCATTGTCAAAAATAAGGTACCCATAGGTGCATGGGTTTATCTCTGGGCTCTGTCTTGTTCCATTGGTCTATATTTCTGTTTTTGTGCCAGTGCCATTCTCTCTTGATGACTGTAGCTTTAAAGTATAGTCTGAAGTCAGGAAGCTTGATTCCTCCGGCTCCTCTCTTCCTTCTCAAAACTACTTTGGCTATTCCGGGTCTTTTGTGTTTTCTTATGAATTGTGAAATTTTTTGTTCTAGTTCTATGAAAAATGCCATTGGCAATTTGATAGGGATTGCATTAAATCTGGAGATTGCATTTGGTAGTATAGGCATTTTCACAATATTGATTCCTTCTACCCAGGAACATGGGATATCTCTCCATCAGTTTATGTCACAGACAGTTTGACTCATTTATATTATTACTTCTCTCTATCACGTACTCACACTATTAGTTCAGTATTCCTGATTTAAGTATGTGTGTGTGTGCTAGTCGCTCAGTTGTGTCCGACTCTTTGTGACCCCGTGGTCTGTACAGCCCACCAGGCTCTTCTGTCCATGGGATTTTTCAGGCAAGGATACTGGAGTGGGTTGCCATTTCCTTCTCCAAGGGATCTTCCTGACCCAGGGATCGAACTCAGGTCTCCTCCATTGCAGGCAGATGCTTTACCATCTGAGCTACTAGGGAATAGTTAATTCAGCTATTCTTGAATTTTTTTTCTTGAGTGGGTGGAATTTTTGTTCTATGGTCCTAACATTTGTCATTTTTCCATCAGGGTTTGCAAATTCAAATGTCTTATTAAGGGTCAAGCAAGTCAAATGTCCTGGAGCAGGAAATGGCAACCCACTCCAGTATTCTTGCCTGGAAAACTCCATGGACAGAGAAGCCTGGCAGGTTACAGTCCATGGAGTCGCAAAGAGTCGGACACGACTGAGCACACACGCACAAGTCAAATGTAGGAGTGAAGTTGGTAAGGCATAAATAGTCACTGGTGTTTAGTATAGAAGAGAAAGCTGGTATTGGGGGAAGAGGGGACATGGTGAATTGTAGAGGAAAACGCTTGAGTAAATAAGGGCATTTGAAACAACCAGCTGGAGCTAATTGTTGCCCTGAGGGAATGCAAGTTGCTTTTGTTGGTCTTCTGATCTTTTAAGAGAAGTGGAAATGCAAATTTTCATCATTAATAGCTCAATTTTTGAATACTACTTCAAATTTTAATCATAAAACAGTATATGAATCAAATAAAGCTTATTTATAGGCCAAACATGCCTTCAGGCCGTGAGCTTGCAACCTGTGTTTAACAGTAAATTGTTTAACTGTTTACATATAGAAAAATAATTCAGAAAATTGCAAAAACTACTTAAGCTAGGGATACAGCACATGTATTTTTGTGTGTATGTATTTCAGATCAATAACAAAATAAATAAGTGAATACACATACACACACTCCCCTGAGTTAAGTCTTTCACAAGACTTTCACTTTGGGAACTTTCTGCAAACTCTGGAACATGAAGTTATTTTTATGTTTCTCCCACATAATCTCTTGAGAAAATCTGTGATGTGTAAAAGAATGCTTCCATAATTAAAAACCGCATGAATAAATATGGGTGTGTGAACATGAGTATTTTCAGTTAGTTTAATAATAGCTATCACTTTAATAGAGACAGACAAATTTATGAATATCTGGATGGAGGCCTTTAAGCTGTAACATTTTTTGAATATGGCAGTCACCAGGAAAATTTGCAGCGAGACACTTCATCCAAATTGA
The DNA here is from genome assembly GCA_024291935.2 of Okapia johnstoni. NCBI lineage: Eukaryota > Metazoa > Chordata > Mammalia > Artiodactyla > Giraffidae > Okapia > Okapia johnstoni. The sequence goes on along the minus strand of CM044319.1, from coordinate 87,384,045 downwards.
TGTATGTCTTTCTTTTCTTAAAATACCAGATTAACACAAATTGCATTAAAAATTAATTCTTGAAGTAAAACAATTTTGTGTATGCTATTGTATTTGATGAGATTATCCAATCCTGCTTTACTTTTAAAAAGAACAAAAAATAATAGATAACAAGACCTTTGCACTAAAATGTGTTTACATGAAAGTTGAATTTAAGTAAAATTATCTTTTATTCACTCATATTATTACTCTTAACCATCTAACAAATCATTTGCTGTTTATATAACAAAATATTTTTCTTGTTTTGTGGGGTTTTTTTTGGTGAAAGTGCTAGGATAAATATTTAAAAGCAGAAATCTAAGAATATACATTAAAAATAAGTAAGCGGTTGTTAGATCTTATTAAAGGACACAAAAGATTATCTCACTTTTTCCATAATTCGTATGTGGGGCCTGGCTACACTTTTTTTTTTTTTTTAAGACAAGTGGTATACAGTGTAAGGACACTACAAATGAGTTCCAATAATTCTTACAGAACCCTAAAGTATTAAAATGAAATGATGAGGTGTGATTATGCGTGGAATGTCAAAGCCCTGCTGATTTTTGTATACTTGTACAAAGTAACATTTGTTTGGTTTATTGAGTTTTTCCATTAATTCCATTCACCCACTTGTTCCTTGTGGTTCTCTTGAGAACATTTGCAATATTTTTGAAGCTTGATTAGGGCATTACTGAGTCAGTAATTTGCAAGTTAAAACTGACCATTGTAGTCAGCCTTCAAAATGCAAAGATGAACCAGGGATTAAAACCTTTAATGTCTTCCCTCTAATTTGAGTGAAGATAGTGTTCCAGTTATCTTAGAAAAATGAAAAGGCGGGATTTGCCTTCCGAAGAAGTTTTGTATTTTGGATACAGAATCAATACAAAGGTGAGATACACTGGATTTGAATTGGTAAAATATGTAAATCCCTGCCTGCTAAACTGCCAGAGATTAATGTCTGAATAGGAGTAGGAAGCGCCAACTATAAAATTATACAGGGCATGGCGATTACCCCATCTGCATAATGGGGCTTGATTTAGAGGCTCTATTTTAGGATCCCACATAAAGCACCAAATGTAGAAAGCAGAGCTTTGTTGAATTTGTCCTGGGCAGTGCCCTAATTTTCTACAACACCATTCACTTCCTTTCTTTAAGGATGAATGACTCATTTTCTTTATGGAACCTTGTGCATCATCATGTGGGAACCATAGCTTTTCTGAACTACTCTATTAGATTGCTCTTGTGTTGCCTTTTTATGATGCTGCTGGTTTATGTTATTTGAGGTTGCATTATCTTTACATACTTGTCTGTCTATGCAAAGAACAAGTGATATCATATTTGACTTATAACAAGCATTTTAAAGTTAAAAAATGAGAAAACTGAGGCCCAGGAGGTACAAGGTAATGCAGTTCTATCAGAGCTAGTGATGGCACATGGGTTTTGGCTACTCAGCAAGAATTGGATATCATTGCACGCACAGTATTTCACTGTCTCTCGATAGTTGTGATTCATGTTATTTTGGCAGCTCAAAGGGCTTTATCTTAGACATGAATAACCTGAGGACTGTAATACCTTCTTTGGATTGTTATTGGTGCTTGATCATTAAGGCTCAGCCTATTCAAATAACTAACTGCAAGATTCACTATTTTTTAAGAGATAATGTTGCTATTCATTTATGCAGATTAACATTTATGAAGTCCTTTTAAAATTATTGCATCTCCTTTTTATTTTTGCAGATGATTTTTTATTAAAAAGTAACTTTTATTGCTGAGACTCTTGGGTTCTGGGGATCAGACACGTAACTCAAGCTCACTTAAGCATAAAAGGCAGTGTATTGGTTTACATTGTCAGTAAGTCCATCACTGGATCTGAGTGTAGATGCAGCTGGATCCAGGGGCTCAGGCTTGTCAAGTCTGTGATTCTCCATTTCTGAGTTTTCCTTGTTTCTGTGTGGTATCATTCACAGACTGACCTTGGGGGGAAAGAAGGTCAGCCACAGCTCTGGACTCTTTACTCCAGTTTAGCAGTCCTACATATCAACCTTCCAGAAGATTCTGTTCAGCCAGTCTTGAGTTTCCTCTTAACCAATGCCTTTGGCCAGGGACATGGGGTACTCAGATAGTCAACCTGTGTTACATATTCTTTCCCAGTGTTAGTTCAGTTCAGTTCAGTCTCTCAGTCGTGTCCAGGGGTGGGGAATTGTGATTGGCAGCCCCATTTCACAAAGCAGCATATAGTTGTGGAGTTTTTCCCAAGGGAGAGGCAGAAGAGTGCTCTTATCAGAAGCATCTTTAGCTATCACACTTCTACAGATGAAAGTTTACAAGACGGATCCAGAGTTATATACAAATGTTAATTTTCTGTGTAAGTGGTAGACTCAATGATTCATCATGTAATCCGGATTTTATTTCTCTCTTTACCTTCATCCTTTCACAGTGGACAAAAAAGACAATGCCATCCAAGTAAAAAAACCACTTTTCAAAAAAAAAAAAATATAGGAATCATTTTCTCTATTTTACTTTCAAATATTTTGTTAGCCTTTTTCTTTAGCTCTTCTAAGAAACTTCTCATGTAGAGTTGTAGCTGTCAATTGATTTAACAGTCTCTACTGATTGTGAAAAACCTTTCAGGAAGAGGCTCTCATTCTATTTCTGCTCCAGCTATGCCTCTCCCAGTGCTGGCTGAGTGGGAGTATTGAGTAAAGGTGGATGGTGGAGGTTCTACAACAACGTTGTGTTGCATTTGGAATTTGAACTCCATTCTTTTCCTAGTCACATTTAAAAGTTTCTTTTTTTTTTTTTTAATGTTTATTTCTTCTGCTTGGCTCCGAGGCAAGTAATCAAGGGGGATGCACATATAACTGTGACTTCCAGTCTCTCCTGTGCCTAGTGATTGAACAGTTTGGTTCTGATAGTAATGACAGTGGGGAAAGAAAGACAGTCTCAGAACTTCTGGGCAGTGTGGTTGTCTAACCCGCAGAAGAATAGGGCCATTAATGCCATCTTCAGGACCTTCCTGTGTGGCAGAAGTCAATCTGAGTTGAGCTGCGGCTTCATGTACCTCTCATGGAGCCCCAGCAAAATGGCGGCCAGGGTAGAGTGTCCCCGCTTGCTCATTATCCCGTCTTCTGAACCCCTCTCCCTTTACAGTCTTCATCCTGTGGCTCCAGTTAGTTGTCCACAGAGGCAAACCAACTTCAGCTGTCAGTCTCAGTGATCTGTTTTTCTTCCCAGACCACCTTGCAGCCCCAAATCCATACCCTCTATTGGTTGGGAATCAATTAGGGGCAAAGATGGAAACTTCAGATTAATACAAAGACTTGCAGTTTATGCAGTTACCAGGAAGACATCCTTACATTTAAAAAACTGTACATCAATACTCCTTGGGAGAACTGAGTGAAAGTCTTGTTTCCATTTTAAAATGAAGGCCTTGTCCTGATACAGATTCCAAAACTTCTACTTCCTTTATATTGAATTGTATGGAAAATGTTTTGGCAATTTATATTTAGGTGAATGCACTTGTGTATTCAGGCTTCCCTGGTGGCTCAGTGGTAAAGAATCTGCCTGCTAATGCAGGAGATATGGATTTGATCCCTGGGTCAGGAAGATCCCTTGGGGAAGGAAATGGCAACCCACTCCAGTATTCTTGCCTGGGAAATCCCACAGAGGAGCCTGGTGGGCTACATACAGTACGTGGGGTTGCAAAAAGAGTCAGATGTGGCTTAACAACTAAATAACAATAGCAACAACTTGTATATTCACTTCTTTCAGTCCTGTGTTTATTTCACAGTGTATAACATGTTCAGAAACATCAAGGTGGATGAAGTTGTGAGCTGGTATGTTCCATGATCCCTGGTAGAGATCATTATTTTTATATTTGAGCTGTGTATTTTTTTTTTTCATTTTATTGTCTGAGTTTACCTTCCACACATACTTGGGGGCATCTGTGATGTTTCAGTTGATGTTTTAGGTACTTGGGAGACTTCATTAATTAAAACAGTTTCTACTTATATGGTGCTTATATTCTAGTGAATGGTGGTAGACTAGTAGTAGATGGTAGTAGTAGTAGTCTAGTAGATGGTAATAAAACACATTTCATAGTGGTGATAAATAGTGATAATAATAAAGCAGGGGAAGGAAATGGTTATGAGGATTTATGTGTACCAAGCTTAGCTACATAATCTATGGGGCCCAGTGCAAAATGAAAATCAATGTCCTCCATTCAAAATTAGGAAAAAGTGCCATTAAAAGTACTAAAAATAAAGCTTTTTTTCTTTTCTCCCATGAATCTCTCTTTGGAATAATTATGGTGGTTTTTCTTTTTAAAGCTTGCTGTTTAATGGTGTTCTAAGTTTAAAGAAAAATTAGCTTTCAAATTATTAACATGAATTTGTCATTCATCATTTGCTGGGCCCAAGTAAATGGGAGGATAATGGGTAGGAAATGCGATTAGAGCTGCTCTGGGTTCCTGGAGCACGCGTGGGCTTGAAGGCCAGAGTAAGGACTTAGAATTTTTCGATGAGAAGAGGGGAAGACTTGGCAATCTTTTGGCAGAAGGCTGACAGCTGGTTAGATTTTAGAAGGATTCCCTTAGGCTGCTCTGTGGCAAGGTTGAAAGTGGCAGGACTAGGTTGGAAGCTGCTATAATAGACCAAACAAAGATGGTGCCTGAACTGTGCATATAGAAAGACAATGGTGATTAAGTGTGGTTAGATTCTGGGCATATTTCAAAGTTAGTGCCAATAAGAATGGAGAAGGAAATGGCCCCCGTCTCCAGTATTCTTGCCTGGAGAATCCTGTGGACGGAGGAGCCTGGTGGGCTGCCATCTGTGGAGTCACACAGAGTCGGACACGACTGAAGTGACTTAGCTGCTGCTGCTGCTGCCAATAAGAATCGAATGTAGACTAGATGTTTACTTAGAGTCCTGGCCTAGACAGCAGATAAAATGGTCTGTTGAGAAGCAGCTAATTTTCTAAAGTTCTACAGCCAAGGCATGACACAAATGGAAAAGGCAGACAATAAAAGTCAAGTTTGTATGTTTTACATCAGTTCTTTTTCACTATCTCTAGACTTCCTCCAAATAGCTCCTGTAACATCTTCATTTATTTAGCTGATTTTAGCATGGAATACATGTCTAGAATCTCCTCCATACATAAGAACCTCTCAGGACGAGGTTCTGGCGAGGCTACCTCTGCCCATATTTTCATGGCTTAGGAGTGGGTATTGGCTGTCTCCCATAGTTTCATTTTGGTGGTATCCTGACAGATTTTTTCCTTCCATTTTGCTCAAACCTTTTGGCCTGACCGAGTAAAATATAATTAATAAAACAAGAAGTTTCCTCCTGAGTTTGCTGTGCAATGGCACCTTGTACAATTCCAAATGATTTCACTCCGGCCTTTTTCTTTTTTCCTGCTTTTCAGCACTTTCAGACCATGCTGAAGTCCAAGCTGAATGTCCTAACACTGAAAAAGGAACCTCTGCCAGCAGTCATCTTCCATGAGCCAGAGGCCATCGAGCTCTGCACCACCACACCCCTGATGAAGACCAGGACTCAGAGTGGCTGCAAGGTAGGAGGCTCATGGCCAGCAGGGAACCTGTTGGTGGGACAGACAAGAGGATGCATAGCCTTAAGGCACTTGTTTCCTAGTGGTAACTTTTGTAAAGAGTGAAGGTTTCAAACGACTGCCAGAATAAGCTCACTGAGTGATGGTAGTATGAATCTACCCCCTGCTTTATTTTTCTTGATGATATAACGCGCTTCATCATTTGGTGGTACACACGAAAGACATGAGTTTTACCATGTGTGAATGAAATAGTAATTGCCCCATATTTTCTGTAGCCCTATGGAACGTTGGGCTTGGCAAGAAAAATTCTGTCCTTAATGATAATTCCTCCCTTTGTATTTGCAATCTGAATGAAATATATCTTAAAGACCCAAAACCAAAACAAGTTTCTCAATAGTTGTTCTCTCTGAATCCTTTGGGGGTAAACTTACATTTTCATTTTGCCGTAGCTCTTAAAATTTATTCTAGTATTCATGCCTCAGAATCCATTTAAAAAGTGTTTTTTCATTTATGTAAACCATAATGCTGACTTGGAAAGAGAACTAGAAATGAAATACATACTTTTGGTAAGTTTTTGGCTTCTCTCTCACATAGTATTCTTTTTTACATGTGTTGATGAATATAGTCATTGCTCTAGAGGTAACAAAGAAAATATGTCTCATACATATTTTGCCATCAGAACTTTGTTTTGAGTCCTAAAAGTAAATTAAGGGGCAGGAAAATGCATGTTTGCTTGTGGATTTCACTTATAACCTCGTAGTACACTCTTTCCCTTATTGCTTTCTGGGTTAGGGAAGCAGAGATCCACTGATCTTTCTCACCAGAATATTCCATCCCCTCCCCAGTGCTTGCATAGTTGTGGTCAGATTGGAGCAAGCCTGAGTGATGGTATTTGCACAAAACCTCACACATGTCCATTCATCGCACAAATACTCCGGGTGTGTTCAGTGTCTGCCTTGCAGTGGAGATGGTGAGAGCCAGAGCCCCTCCCCAACCCCAGCATCTTTATGGAGCTTAACTGTTCCTTGGAGGAGGAGAGAGGGAAAAGTACAGACGAACAAACATTGGCTGATGAGAATGTCAGTCTGTGAAGAACTTGTGGAAGTATCTGTTAGGCAGAGGGAGCAGGAGAGCTGATTCCCTGGTCTTGTGCATTTTAGACAGAAAAGAGTGGGCCGGTGAACTCGGGAAGGTGAGAAAGTTGTGGTTTGTAGTGAGCCCAGTGAGGGTCCAGGTATAGGGAGCTTTGATACTATGGCAAGGAGTTTAGATTTGGTTTTAATTTCTAGGGAGAATTAGCAGAGGGATTCAGGCAAACGAGTTAAATGACTCCATTTGGGGAAAAAAAAAAATTAAACGATAACTCTGCTAAGGTGAGCATCTAGCTTCTCAAAAGCAGTGGCCAGTGGCTCTGCTTCAGCAGGGAAGAGTGGCCCCAAAGAACTGCCTTTGGTCCCCTTGTATGCAGTGCTTTTGGAGAACTGATGATGTGAAGGAATTTTAAAGCTACTCATTAAATTGTAAAGTGATAAGAAATCAAATTAGGTTATATTTCCTTTAGAGATTTCTTGAAGTCTTTTTGAATTCTGTTCCTGTTGGGGACAATGGTCCCTCAAAAGCATGATGAAATCAGTAGGAACAAGTATAAGGAGGAGTTTGGTAAAGTCTGCAGGGCATGTTTAAATGGGAGGGAAAATGCAGCTACAGAATAAAAAGACCTAACAATGCAGTCCCAGATACAAAAGAGGGATGGATGTGTGTGTGGGTGTGTGTGTGTGTGTGTGTGTGTGGTGGGGGGAGGGAGAAGGAGGAATATTTGCTAGGATAATATAACACTTCTAATAAGAAATACAGGATTCTAGATTCACGGAGTAATTTTTCTTTCTATGCATTGCTTTAGACCATGTTCATTTATTTTACTTCTAGAGGGATGTTGAAAAAGACATGGAAGGAATTGAGAAGAGCATGCCAAAGAGAGTGAGAGTTGCCCAGGCATTGGTCTGTGGGGCTATTTAGACAAAGAGAAATCAGCAGTGATTTCAGCTGGGTACAGGGAAGAACTTATGCATTCAAGGTGAAAACCACGTTCCACTGGGCTATAAAAAAATTTATGACCTCTCCAGCCCTAGAAATCTTGAAGAGGAGATTCCAGGTGCAGATAATCATAATCCTAGAATCAGGCGTCTGGGCCAACACCTCTTGAGGTACTTTCCAGCTTTTTTATTCTGTTTCAAGGATGAAAACCTCTAATGTATCCTTCTTTAGACTGTGCACTTGAATCTACTTTACATATTTAAATTTTAGCTGCAAATATACTGGAGTTTCAGCCTTTCATTCTCAGGGACAATGTCACCTTTGTGTTCAGAGTCATAGTCTTTGGTTCCAAAACCACAAAACAAAGTTAGATTTTTGAGCCTCGAAATTTTGGTTTAAAATCTTCAGACCTCTCCATTTTTTTTTTTCAGATCATCCCCAGGAACAAAGTGTAGTGTTTCCTCTCTGATTCTTGTGACTAACTTAGCTCCCAAAATGCCAGCTGCAGAAGGATCTCCCTCCCGGGCTCTGGCCTGCCAGGCATAATGAGCACAATGTAGCCAGGGCCCAGCTGCAGAGCCGGCTTCAGGGACCCTCTTCCTTCACACAGTGCTGGTTCTTTTTGCCTCACAGCTCTCAAGTTGTGCCTGCATAACTTTAGGTTTGGGGAGGGACAGAGGCAGGAGGAAGCAAAGGAAAGGGGAGTTGCAAATGGATTCTGGTGAGCGAGGTCAAGGCCCTGGCTCTTCTCAGATTTCCCATTTCCCTCTGATCTGTATTCTCCGTGGGTCCTTGGCGGGATGACCCTGCCAGGCTATTCATGTTGCGGGCAGCTGGGTCTTTGTGTATTCTCCTTCCTTGCTGCCACTTTTTTTTTTCTTTTTGGAGTGGAGTTATTTAACTGTACGATCCACTGCATACCATTAGGATGCTTGTTGGAGCTGTTCCGAGTGTCAGATGCTTGTGTCTGATTTTGCAGTGGAGACAATGGCTTATCTTGCCTGCCTTCGCCTGTCTAAACAGTGGGATCCTAGATACCATTTGGCTTGTTAGCAAACATTTATTTAATTAATAGTCATGGAAACCTACTGTGTGCATGGAATTGTGGAGAAAGGAGTTAAAGTAGGTGCTGTGAGTGAGTAGGTGGCTCAGGGGTAAAGAATCCACATGCCAATCTGCCTTCCTGATCTCTGGGTCCAGAAAGATTCCCTGGAGGAGGGAATGTTAACCCACTCCAGCATTCTTGCCTGGAAAATCCCATGGAAAGAGAAGCCTGGTGGGCAACAGCCCATAAGGTAGCAAAGGGTCAGACATGACTGAAGTGACTGAGCATGAATGCACTGTCTGCCTTGATTCTGGATTCACCTGGTTATCTTATTCTATACCCCCTCAGCATCTCGGGAAGGAGCCAAGGTCCTGAGCCAGGTCTTGAGGGATGGTCTCCCGAGGGGATGCTCTTCTTGGCCACATGTGGCCTTGGGAGTTGCTGGTGAACAGAGCTGGTTGAGCATGTGTTTCTTTCCACTCCCTCCCTTTCCATCCCCTGTTGTTGACGCTGAGGGCGCCCTAGACTTCATTCTCCAACTTGGTAGCTGTCCAGCTGCCCCATCCCTTTACTCTTCACCTTAGGCCCTGCCAACATCTCACCTGGGTCTGCTCTCCAGGTGATGCTTTGTTTTCGGGAAACACATTGATTATATTAGTATCCTCATCAAAAGCATTTTGTAGCCCTTTTTTGTGAGGTAAGAATCGGGCCCTTGGTCTTTATGGTTTTTTTCTCTCCATATTCAGAGTGGATGTTATCTAAGTCTAATTTATTTTCCCTTCATTCTTTCTCATAGTTCCCTGTAAACAAAGCAAAGCTCAGTTACTTCTGCTTGTCTCTCCAAATGGAGAAGGGTAAAAGTTGATAGGAGCTTACAGTTTGTTGGTTTGTATCAACAAGCTTTTATTTTTCTGTGATTTTTACTCCTATTGATTTGTATGTTTTCTGCCTTTCTCCTTCCCTCCCTTCCTTCTCCCCTCCTCCCTTCCTTCCTTATTTTCTTCTCTCATTTCTTCCTTCATCCATAAGAATATATTGCACACCCTCAGGATGTTCTGTGTATTCATAGGGACACAAAGATAAACAATGGTATTGGATGCTTCATGCTGAAATAACAGGAAATGTAATCCGAATTGACTTGATTCATTGACACTGATTTGCTTTTGAATCTGCAAGTTCCAGAAGAAAGGAAGAAGGCAGGAGATGCTAGAGAGGAAACAGAAGTGTCCATTGCAAAAAGTTACCCAGGCTTAACGACCTGCAAGGAGACACATATACTCTGCATGAGGGGTGCTGGCGGTTGATGATAAAGGCAGAGTCCTCAGGTTGCCGAGTAAAGGCTGCTTTTTCCTCCATGTTATAGCGCATTTTATTTCCTTGGTTTTTAATGGAGGATGTTCCTTTGTAGATAGGATGAGCTTCATTATGAGTACAGGCTACTCTCTTGGGCTCCTCTCCCAAGCAGTCATAAATGGCCATCAGCTGCCACATGGTTTGGCCTTCTGCACTGAGAGGCTTTCATCTTACTGGTGGGGAAGGTGTTCTCATTCACTGGAGAAACTCCACATCCCCCTTTTTAGTCCAGGTTTCTAATTTTGGCAGCCCATTAGTCAATGTTAGAAAAGAGAAAGAGAGTCAGGATTTCAGAAGTGATCATGGGTTCAAGCTTATGGAATTTGAGATATCTGTGGGACCACCAGTGGCAACACCCAAAGGGTGCTATATTAAGTGGGTTTGGAGCTTCATGGATGCCTTGAGACTGTCCTTATGGAGGATGGGGATGGGAGAAGAGGAAGGAGTGAGACAGGCATGCAGAAATACAAACTTACATACATCATCATGCGTGGTTTTTTTTTGACTGAAGAGATTATTTTTTCAATGACTTTCCTTTGGCAGAATCCGATATGGTGTTCCCATCTTTATGCACACACTCTTTAGGGCTTAAATCCACCATTCAGACCTCTCAGCATGCAATGTACAGGAGAGGGTTTCATGTTGAATTCATTGAATCTAAGACACTACCAGTTATACCACCCAAAAGACAAATGCTGCCACTAATCATTGCATGATGCCATTGGCACTAATACGTGTTCATCTTTGGGGTTTTTAAAACATGAAAAACAACAGCTATCTTAGACTGGATTAAATATATAAGCACCAGTAGCAGTAATAACACATTGAGCATGACTGGGTGGACCAAGCACTGTTCTGAGTGCTTTTCATGATTAATACATTTCATCTTCGCAAGCATCTAATGAGTAGGGACTATTATATAATCACACAGTTTAAGGATGCGGGAGAGAAAGAAGAATCACTGGGAAAGGAGCACCAAAGGAGCACCAGAAACACAAGAGGACGCTCTCCTCCCCACCGGGCACTGACTCCTCTTCAGCCTTTTCCTCACTTCATCCTGCACACACCTCACCACCTTGTTCAGCTCTCAGATACATCAGAAAGAAAAACGGATGTAACTCTGGTGACAGCTGAAGCCCCTGTATATTGTTTTAGGGTTGATCTCTCTACATATGTTCAAGAAACAGGCTACTTATGCTGTGATACTTAGCGTGGAGGGATATTTCATTTATGGTTTTAATGTAAACTTTTTGGCCGCAAGTCCCAACTTATGACTTTGAATTCTGTACATTGGTCTTCCCAGTGACAACTGTGGTGACATCAACAAAGTTCTCCATCCTTCATGAGCTCACTTTTGTTATATGGTGACTAAAATCTTTTCATCCTGGAAAGTGTCTTTATTTGTACCAATGAAAGTGTTGAGGATATCGATTACCGTTCTGCATGAATGCCTGTTGGGTAGAATGGCAGACTTCTTTATGAGGCTCCTCTTTCCCATGATTGATTGGTCCCATTAAGGGCTTCTCTGGGGATCCTTATACCTTCAAACTATTTATTTCCTGCCACCCTCCACACTGTGAGAGCTGTGGCTGAAAATGACCATTTTACTCTAGGGAGCCAGATTTGACATTGCAGCTTAACCTTTGTTTAATGTCAAGGATGATATCTTCCTATATTTCTGAATTTGTAATGTTGCTGCCCACTTTACTTCTTGCCTTTGAAAACTCTTGGGAAATCAGCAAAGATGTGTTAGTGAAAAATGGGAAAATAATCTACATGAAAGAAATTATAATATTTTTGCTCTACAATACTATGTAAAACATGCAGTCATTAAAAAATATTTGTAGAAATTGTACTAATGAGAAAAATGCTCATAATGTATTCAATGAGTTTAAAAAGCTGGTTGCAAATTGTTTTTAGATCCTATTTTAGTAAAATAAAGTAAAAATAAAAGAGTTATATTCAAATATCCACACTAGAAGGATCACACTAAAATATGAACAGAAATGATCCCTGGATAGTCAGATTATAGGTAAAACTTTTGAGTTTCCTCAGAGCTGCTGAGTAGCAACCATAGTACCTGAAACTGCAGAAATTTATTCTTCACAGTTCAGAAGTCCACAATCAGCATCACTGGGCAGAAACCACTGTGTTAGCAATTCTGTGCTCCCTCTGGAGGCTCTGTGGGAAAATCCACTCCTTCCCTCTTCCAGTTTATGATGGCAACAGGCATTACTTGGCTTGTGGCCACATCACTCCAGTCTCTGCCTCCATGGCAACACTGCCTTCTCCTCTTCTGCCTGTATCAAATCTCCCTCTACCTTATAAAGACATACATGGTCAGAAGTAAAACCCACAAGACAATCCAGGATCACCCCCCTCATTTCAAGATTCTTAATGTATTCAAAATTTGCAAAGACTCTTTTTCCTTTTAGAGTAACATTTATAGTTCTAGAGATTAGGACCTAAATATCTTTGTGTGTACTCACTCAGTCATGTTTGAATCTTTGTGGCCACATGGACTGTAGCCCACCGGGCTCCTCTGTGGACTTTTCCAGGCAAGAATACGGAGTGGGTTGTCATTTCCCACTCTAGGGGATCTTCCTAACCCAGGTATCAAACCCATGTCTCTTGCCTCTCCTGCATTGGCAGGTGGATTCTTTGCCACTAGTGCCACTATAGATTCCTCCCTTATAAATGGGGAATTTTAGAAGTGTAAGAACTTATAGGCAAAAATGTGATGCTCAGAGCTATAAGTTGTTTAGGTTAACTTTATTCTCTCTTGGGCCTAAGAAGACTCTTTCATTGAAATTCGGAAAGCTAGTTAAAAAATAGATGAAGAGAGTTAATCCTATATTGGGTCACATTTCTTTGACGTTTTTACTTCCTTAATCAATATTTATGAAAAAGAAGAGATGTCTTAACATTTAAATGAAATCAGATTTTTTAAAGAAACTTGTGAGCATTTGTAATTTGTTATGGTTCAGTGTTGTGAGTATGTTAAATATTGTTTGTTAAAAAAAAAAAAAGTCCACGATTCTGCCACAGGGAGTGAGAACAGTGTTTTTCCTCCATTCCCAACAAAGCTTTAAGGATATTTTTGAAAATGATTCAGCAGCTATCATCAGTATAATGTGTGTGTCTGAGAGAAGTATCTTGTTATGAAGTTATTTTTTCCCTCATGGTTTCCTCATTAGATGGTTTGTCTTTGAAACAATTTGTTGGTTTAGTTCCAAAAATTTAGCTTAATCATTATGTGAATATAGGGTTCATTTATTCAGAAAACATTTTAATTATTCTGCATGTTTCCTTGGATTAATTCTGTGGATAAGATGTAGTTCCTCTGTGGTGGACTTCATCTGTTAAGGCAAAGTACAGAAGCACCACACAGAAAACCAATTAAGTTGGCAAAAACTCATTAATAATATGCTTTATGGTTTCTTTCCATCAGCGTTGTACTACTTGTTAGAAATGGTTGCAAGGTTATAATACTTTGTAAAATCTACTTTATACAAATACAATGCTCAAGTATAAGTAGTTAATGTTTAAAAGATGTTCTCATCTTTATATATATTTATATACATTTATATATACATTTTTCCCCTAATGTTTTATTCATCTTTTACATTCGAGGTGTCTCTAATGAGGAAATGAAATGTTACAGCAACAGTCAACCTGATACTCTAGGGTTAGTTTAATTGATTGTTTGTTAAATGGAAAATGAGCATTAAATAAGGAAGCATTAGACTATATAGTAATGCTTAAAATTCTCCAAGCCAAGCTTCAGCAATACATGAACTGTGAACGTCCAGATGTTCAAGCTGGTTTTAGAAAAGGCAGAGGAACCAGAGATCAAATTGCCAACATCCAATGGATCATCGAAAAAGCAAGAGAGTTCCAGAAAAACATCTATTTCTGCTTTATTGACTATGCCAAATCCTTTGACTGTGTGGATCACAATAAACTGTGGAAAATTCTTCAAGAGATGGGAATACCAGACCACCTGACCTGCCTCTTGAGAAACCTGTATGCAGGTCAGGAAGCAACAGTTAGAACTGGACATGGAACAACAGACTGGTTCCAAATAGGAAAAGGAGTATGTCAAGGCTGTATATTGTCACCCTGCTTATTTAACTTGTATGCAGAGTACATCATGAGAAATGCCAGGCTGGGTGAAGCACAAGCTGGAATCAAGATTGCCGGGAGAAATATCAATAACCTCAGATATGCAGATGACACCACGCTTATGGCAGAAAGCGAAGAACTAAAGAGCCTCTTGATGAAAGCAAAAGAGGAGAGTGAAAAAGTTGGCTTAAAGTTCAACATTCAGAAAACTAAGATCATGGCATCTGGTCCCATCACTTCATGGCAGATAGATGGGGAAACAGTGGAAACAGTGGCTGACTTTATTTTTCTGGGCTCCAAAATCACTGCAGATGGTGACTGCAGCCATGAAATTTTTTGAAAGATGATTACTCCTTGGAAGGAAAGTTATAGCCAACCTAGACAGCATATTAAAAAGCAGAGACATTACTTTGTCAACAAAGGTCCGTCTAGTCAAGGCTATGGTTTTTCCAGTGGTCATGTATGGATGTGAGAGTTGGACGGTGAAGAAAGCTGATCGCCTCAGAATTGATGCTTTTGAACTGTGGTGTTGGAGAAGACTCTTGAGAGTCCCTTGGCCTGCAAGGAGATGCAACTAGTCCATCCTAAAGGAGATCAGTCCTGGGTGTTCATTGGAAGGACTGATGTTGAGGCTGAAACTCCAATACTATTGCCACCTGATGTGAAGAGCGGACTCATTGGAAAAGACCCTGATGCTGGGAAAGATTGAGGGCAGGAGGAGAAGGGGACGACAGAGGCTGGATGGGATCATTGACTTGATGAACATGGGTTTGGGTGGACTTAGGGAGTTGGTGATGGACAGGGAGGCCTGGTATGCTGCGGTTCATAGGGTCACAAAGAGTCAGACACGACTGAGCAACTGAACTGAACTGAGACTATATAGGGCTTCCCTGGTGGCTCAGTGGTAAAGAATCCACTTACGATGCAGCAGATTTGAGTTTGATCCCTGGATAGGGAGGATCCCCTGGAGAAGGAAATGGCTATGTACTCCAGTACTCTTGCCTGGGAAATCCCCTGGACAGAGGAGCCTGACTGGCTACAGTCCATGGGGTCACAAAAGTCAGACACGACTTAGTGACTTAACCACCACCCAGACTGTATAGACTGTGAATATAATCTCATAAAGCCTGAAATTTCTTTGTAAGTGATTTTTTTTGCCTTAAATTAAAAATTTTTATCAAAGCATTATCTATATAGATAAAATGATGACGATGAAAATCTATCGTTATAGGTAACAATGAAAATGGAACATAAAATATTTTTAACTGCCTTCTTTATCCTTCCCTCATACCCTAGTCCTGCTTAAAAGGAAAATGATAATTATTTCATCGGTTTGTTCTTATATCGACCTTCATATTTTACATACTATGTTTTCACCCATTTTAGATATCTTCTGTCTGTTCAGGAAGGTAAAAATTTAGGCTCTAATAACCCTGCCCACTTTTCTTCCTCCATCTTCCTAATATAATTACATCTGAAATATTAGTTTATTCAAATAGGTGTGTAATAACTAAAACACCCATCATTATACCTTGATTGTATTTAATACATTAAAAAAATTATATTGAAGTACAGTTATGTTAGTTTCAGGTGTACAGCAAAGTGATTCAGTTATACATATACATCTATTTATTTTTTGCTCATTTTTCTTTGAATTAAAAATTTACAGGTTTAGAGTTAGCATGGTTTGATATGGGCTTCCCAAGTGGCCTAGTGGTAAAGAATCCGCCTGTCAGTGCAGGAGACACAGGAGTGGTGGGTTTGATCCCTGGGTCAGAAAGATCCCCTGGAGGAGAAAATGGTAACTGTCTGCAGTGTTCTTGCCTGAGAAATCCCATAGACAGAGGAGCCTGGCTGACTACAGGCTACGGGGTTGCACAGAGTAGGACGCAACTGAGCAACTGAGTATACAAACATAATTTGATATACATTTATAGATAATTTTCTCCAAATACTGTGTCAGATTTGTTATATACTTATCAATATGTTACTCAACTAGTAATTATAGAGGTTCTGTAAATCTTTTTAATCTTCTCCTTGGAGTCTCACCCAGAGTCCTTTGTCCTGCATCAGACTAGACTGTTTCTGAGCAATCTTCTTGCTGTAAATCTGGGACTTCTCTCTCCTGTGGCAGATATGCTTCTGTTTTCTCCCCTGCTTTTAAGAAATGATACCTTTGCTTTTCTAGAGCACATATTAAGAAATAAAAATTGTGTGCTTTGTATGTCTGCATATTTTTTTATTCTGCCCTCACCTTTTGGAAAATTTGACTGGATATAGAAACATAAATTAGAAATAATTTCAGATTTAAATTGTGAAGGTACTGTCCATTTATTTCTCTGTCTTCTGTGTCTTGGTGTAAAATTTCCACCCCCAAAATCATTTAATTGGAAGGTGGTGGGTCTTTACAATTTGGAGACCCCTATTTCTTTTCAATTTGGAGACTCTTTTACTTAAGTAAAATTTCTATTTCCTCCCTTAGTTTTGGAGCCATTTGAGAAATAAGAAATAATATAGGTAGATTAGATGAAAATATCAGTTTTATAAAACTTGCTTGGAAGGATGGGGTTTGGATGTGTAGGCTCACTGGGCTTTCTAAAGTTTTTAGATCTTACTGGAACCTCTGGTATCTTATTCTATTCTCTCCCATTCATTTTGTTCTTGCGACTTAAAAATGTTCATTATGATCAATTTAGTGGTTTGGAGTTTGGAGAAATAATAAAGTCGCTCAATCATGTCCAACTCTTTGCAAGCCCTGCCCACCATCTTTATCTCGAAATCCTCTCTGAATTGTTAGCTCTTCGCATCAGTTCAGTTCAACATCAGTCCTTCCAATCACCCAGGACTGATCTCTTTTATCTAAAACAGAAAGGGTGATTCTTAGCTTACTTTCAGGTTTAAAGAGATATTTATAAAGTACTTTGAACTTTTCCCAAGAGCAGGACTGTATAAATAAAGTAGCATTGTTATTCAAATACAGCTCCCCTTGATTTGAATGGAAAGGTCAATGAACTGCAGACAAAATGTTGGCAAATGAGGTAAAGATGTTAAAGTAGCAATAAATTACCCGAATTATAGAAAGGTCATAAAGTTTACTCTTAAATAGGAACAGCTATTTCTTATTACATCTCTGAGTATTTCAACTCCCAATTACCAGAAAGTAAATTATAAAAACCACTGTGACAGCAGGTGCAGATGTGTTCCTTGGTGTGCTGGCTGTTCATTTCTTTGTTTTTACTGAAAATATTATACATTCATTTCTTGGCAGGAGGAACGATGTCTAGGCTTCCGTGCATACTGAGTTCTCTAAGTGAGGCATTAGTCAGATTGGCGTTTATGAGTCACCAGTCATCTTCATAAGCCAAATCCAGGAATTATAAAATAATTTACTCAGGAAGTAATGGGGATAAATGAAGTTTATCATCCTGGGAAACAGGAAAGCTACCTTGTGAGCTAATGATCCTACTGAAATGAAATTCCACCCCCCCACCATTGATGGAGGACTCTGTTGTCTTTAAAACTTGTTTTTGTGACACTTATGAGTGGTGTTACAAGTCTCAGTTGTCACCATGCAGCTGCAGCTATAGTATGTGGCAGGGCAGGAAAGGTGCTGTCTACTATCATAGAGACATCTTACTATTAGTCTGTTCATTTGTTTTGATGTGTGTGCTTGGTCGTGTCCGACTTGGCGATCCCATGGGCTGAGACCCAGCAGGCTTCTCTGTCTGTGGGGTTTTACAGGCAGGAATACTGGAGTAGGTTGCCATTCCCTTCTCCAGGGGATTTGACCCATAGGTTGAGTCTTTGTCTCTTGCTCTACTGTTCATGGTATGGTACAAAGCAGGAATTTACTTGTCTCCTTGAATAGCTTGCCAGTTCATTCAGAGCTCACCTTGCTTGTGTCCTAGTCCCTTCTCTGCTCTCTCTTCCTCATTCTCATTCCAAAGTGACCTGTTGCTGCTACTGCTGCTAAGTCGCTTCAGTCGTGTCCGACTCTGTGTGACCCCATAGACGGCAGCCCACCAGGCTCCCCCGTCCCTGGGATTCTCCAGGCAAGAACACTGGAGCGGGTTGCCATTTCCTTCTCCAGAGCATGAAAGTGAAAAGTGAAAGGGAAGTCGCTCAGTCATGTCCGACTCTTAGCGACCCCATGGACTGCAGCCCACCAGGCTCCTCCATCCATGGGATTTTCCAGGCAAGAGTACTGGAGTGGGTTGCCATTGCCTTCTCCGCCAAAGTGACCTAAAATCCTTTAATTGTTTTTCTCTTCTTTACAGCCACATCCTCCAAGGGGCCTGGCTTACAGGGAACTTTGGGGGTTTGGGGACAACTGCAGTGGGCTTGGTGGCTCGGTGGTAAAGAATCTTCCTGCCAAGCAGTAGACGCAGGTTCGATCCCTAGGTTGGGAAAATCCTCTGGGGGAGGAAATGGCAACCCACTCCAGTATCCTTGCCTAGGAAATCTCATGGGCAGAGGAGCCTGGTGGACTACAGTCCATGGGGTCTCTAAGAGTCAGATAGGACTGAACAACTAATACTTTCACTTTCTTTCTTTAATTATACTAAATGTAAAACCAAATTTCAGAGGGCTTTGATGACTTCAGTATTGTTTCACTGATCTTTCACATCTAATCAGATCATCAGTTTTCACCCCAGAATGAGGTAACAAAGATTCCATGACAGAAGGGGATGTGTCAGTTCTGCCTCTTTGTTGTGTGTGCATTCTTTTTATGTCTTAAATCTGATGTTTATTGGCAGGAATCTCAGCTGGGCTTTGTTAAAACCAGGTTATGAAACCCTTAAATCCATTTGAGATGAGCAAATGTAAACAGTAATATTCTGAGTGATCATGACAGTGAGATGGTGCGTCAACTCCTTTTCCAAGGTAGTCTGCTTTGGAGACTTGGAGTTTGGCCTGTGACACTGGTCATCTGAGATATGCACTGGCCAAGGTGCCAGCATCCATTTGTATATTAAACATGAGCTGTGTTGAGTTTATTTAACATTTTTGAAGATAAAATAACTCTAAATAGAAATTCTAACACAACATCCCTAACCTAGGGGATTCTATTCACACTTCTCAGGGTGTACTTTGGAGACAAAGGACCTGAAAAACTGTGGTAAAGACCTTGAGGCTGCTTCTTGGCTTTGCAGGAGACCATGCCGGGATCATTCATTGATACTTGATATTGTTTCAGGAGGAAAAAGTGATAGGCTTGTGTCAGATACTTAGATTCAGACCAATGCCTTCTTGGGGTCCATGGAGCAGATGAGAAAGTCTAGACCCATCAGGATGACTGATGTTCTTAACAAAAGTGTGGAAAATCAGAATTACCATTTCATTTTCTTCATTTCTGGACCAATCCAATGACATTGCTCTTCCTTACTGTATCATGCGGGAGATAAGAAAAGAAATCATCATCACTCAAGTGGATGTTAAAGACATCCAATGAAATGCAAGCTCATCTTGCTTTGGCCAAGCTCTGAAATTTATTGACACCTAGCAGGCAGTTATAACCAAGAAGTTCATTAGCTAGGGAAAACTTGACATTTGTGGATCAAGATGACTTTGCAGAAAGTAGAAGAGACTTTCTCAATGATGAGGTATTTAGACGGGAATATTTTGTTCTTGTGTAATAGATCACAGCACAGGTTTTTGGAATAGAAAGATGCTAAGATCAGCACTATCTAAAATACAGAAAATTCAGAATTCTGTGAAAGAAGCATAATGTTATTTTCATCGTGTTTGCAGAATAGGTGGGTTCTTCACCTCGCTCATCCATAGTGGTTTGACTCCAGTCTGTGGGTTTCAGTATTTGACTTAATAACTAATGATTATGCTGTAACTGTGAATAAGGTGATTTGGGGACATTGCGTCCTTTTTACTTTTAATTTTGAATAAAGGTAGGTTAAGTGCCTTGACAATGATGTTGAAGCAAGGTTAAGAATCCATGTATTATGAGGGTATGTTTGGTAGAAAGAGAGCTTCCCTGGTGGCTCAGACAGTAAAGTATCTGCCTGCAATGCAGGAGACCCAGGTTTGATCCCTGGGTCGGGGTGATCTCCTGGAGAAGGAAATGGCAACCCACTCCAGTACTCTTGCCTAAAAAATCCCATGGATGGAGGAACCTGGTGGGCTACAGTCCATGGGGTTGCAAAGAGTCTAACATGACTGAGCGACTTCACTTTCACTTTCTTTTGGTATAAAGAAGCTGTGTTTTTTCCTTTTCCCTTTTTTTTCCTGCCCTTCTTTTTCTCTTTTCTCTACTCCACCCTTTCCTTCAGTCCTTTTTCTCTGTTATCGCTTTCTTCCTTTTTCCTGCTATCCACTTTCCTGCTTCCATTCTTCCTCCTACACCCTGGAACTCATTTGTCCAGAAGAGGCACCAGAAGGGCCTCTGATTTGACAGGTTCACATCACCTTCTCAGCCCAAGCAAATCTCTTTGGTCCAGGGATAGAAGGTACCAGACTGGGAACTTTCTTCTGTGATGGAGCTTAACTCAGACTACCTGGACTTCCAAAGGGAATTCGGGTACATTAGGACTGTGGAAAAGGTAAATAGACAGTGTGAAACAATAGATCTATGTCTACAGCAAATAGCATGCTTTGTACCATTATACATGGTGAAACAATGATGTAGAACCTTCGATCTTAGGCCACAGTTGTCTTGTTTCTGCTCCAGTTTGGGTTCAGTGATCACCCAATAGTCAAATGAGTATTTTAGTGAAATTTGGATATGATGCAGGGAGATAAGCAAGAAAGAGGCTCTTGGCACTATTTTGAAGAGTATGGATTTCAACTGGGTTCTCATGATGGACAGATAGGGAAGAAAAGCTGCATGAGAAATCCTAAGAAATTTAGAAGGACATGAGTGAATCTGGCAGATGTTATGCTAAGTGATTAGAAGTCAGACACAAAAGCAAATACTGCATATTTTCACTTATGAGTAACATCTAAACTTTGGCCACCTCATGTGAAGAGTTGACTCATTGGAAAAGACCCTGATGCTGGGAAGGATTGGGGCAGGAGGAGAAGGGGACGACAGAGGATGAGATGGCTGGATGGCATCACCGACTCGATGGCTATAGGTCTGGGTAAACTCCGGGAGTTGGTGATGGACAGGGAGGCCTGGTGTGCTGCGATTCATGGGGTCGCAAAGAGTCGGACACGACTGAGTGACTGAACTGAACTGAAACTAGTCAAACTAATCAAAGAGTCGAATGGTGTTTTCCAGAGTTGGGAAGTGGTGGGGGTCATGAGGAGATTCTGGTCAGAGGGTACAAAGTTTCACTTTTGCAAGATGAGTAAATTCTAGGGATCTAATGGTTATCTCTGGGCTTTCCAGGTGGCGCAAGGGGTAAAGAACCGGCCTGTCAATGCAAAAGACCTAAGAGACATGGGTTCAATCCCTGGGTCGGGAAGATACCCTGGAGGAGGGTGTGGCAACCCACTCCAATATTCTTGCCTGAATAACCCCATGGACAGAAGAGCCTAGTGGGCTACAATCCTGGGGTACAAAAAAGTCAGACATGACTGAAGTGAGTTAGCACACAGTGGTTATCTGCAGTTAACAATATTGGATTGTATCGCCTAGAATTTGCTTAGAGGGTAAATCCTAAGAGTTCTCGTTGTTGTTGTTTACTTGCTAAGTCGTATCCAACTCTTTGTGACCCCATGGTCTGTAGCCCACCAGGCTTCTCTGT
Source organism: Okapia johnstoni (assembly GCA_024291935.2). NCBI lineage: Eukaryota > Metazoa > Chordata > Mammalia > Artiodactyla > Giraffidae > Okapia > Okapia johnstoni. The sequence continues at coordinate 87,362,203 of CM044319.1, read as the reverse complement.
CCATGGGGTTTCCTAGGCAAGTATTCCTGGGTCAGGGGATTTTCCTGACCCAGGAATTGAACCCATGTCTCCTTCATTGGCAGGCAGATTCTTTACCACTGTGCCCTAGGGAAGTGTTCTCACCACACCCAAAAAGACAACCTACATGAGGTGATGAATATGCTGATTAGCATTGTTGTGGTGATCATTTCACACTGTATCCATCTATCAAAGCCTCAAGTTGCATATACCTTAAATATATCCCATAAAATGTTATAGGAAAATTCAAATGAACTTTTTGGCTAACCCCATATACACCATTTTCATTTGTCAATTCTACTTCAATAAAGCTAAAAAAATGCTTAACCACGTTTTTATAAGTGCTAAGGGTTTTTAGAAGACAACTTGTATACCCACCTCTCTAGTCTGTGCACCTGTGATGTGAACATCACTCCTATTTCCTGGTTCCTTCTGAGGTTCCAGGAGAGCAGCGGTAGTGGGCAGGGGATGGGGACTGCTTTCTGCTCTCATCTGACAGTGGAGGCAAAAGACCACTTGCTGTCGTTATTCTCTAGGTTTCCAAGAACTTGTTTGCTTTTCTCCAAGCACCTGGTTTCTCATTTTCAGCGCCTGAGCGTCCAGTGTTTTCTGCAGGGTGTGGTGTGAAGGAGACCCAAGTCCTTTTGTCTCTGAATGTCTGCACGAAGGAAAAGCTTTGTCTGGTGTACTCAGAGAAAGGCTGATGCATTTTCTTGTGTTCCATCGAATTCTCTCCTTTGCTTTCTTCCAGTTTCTCAAACAGAACAATGGAGAGCCTGTTCCACGGAACTTTCAATGGCTTTGATGTGTATATATTTATGTTAGCTAAGCAAAGTGCTTCATTTATAGAAAGCATAACTCTTGGTTCTGGTCTATGGAGATTCAGTTACCTGTGTAATTGATGCAGTTGCATTACGCCTAAGTCCACCTGTTTCATTCATCCCTATGTAGAAGTATCTGGGCATCTTTACAGTTATTTTGTTCATTTCTGTCTTTCAGCACTTGAAAGTTGATTTACTTTACAGTGTATTGAGTTCAAGCTTTTGTTCATTTCTCTGCCTTCATTCAGAAAATATATTTAAGTCATTAACATCTAATGGGATACATCAGACTGAATTTAGTGTCCTTCATTTGAAATTCAGTCCTCAGGTAAGAGATAAATATCATCTTAACTGTTAGAAGTTAACTTAAATATGTTTTGTGGTAAAGAATGATAAAAAATAAATGATGATGCTTTATTTTCCATTCTCAGGGCTCCCAGCTCTTTTCACTAAAGCACATATGTCACAATTAAGCTACTTGCCATACAAATCTGTGTGGCATGTTTGATAGAAATCGTTTAATTTCCTCTATTCTTTTGTTTCTGAGACTTTCTTATATGTTTTAAATGGAGCAACTACTTATGAGGATTCAAAAGAGGGTGCTGCCTTGTGCAGTTTATTTTACTTGAAATTGATGACATATGGAAAGGTTTGTGATTAAAGAAAAAGGATCATGAACTTAATTTATTAAAGCTCTTAGATGTGAAAAGTAATCCCTCGTCTTCCACTTGCAGTTTTCCATCGCTGTAATGAGCACCTCTTAGCGGTAGGAAATAGCCATTTGTCTTGAGGGAGTTGAATTTTTCTGCTGCATAGACTTTAGTTTGTGACTCATTTATCTAAGAAAAACGTGTTTACCATAAAGACACATAAGATCTGGCATTAGATGTATGAACCTTCTATTTGATGTTTTCCATCTCTGCAATGTGTAGTTTTTAGGTTAAGGTAGGGCTGATAATGTTGGGCGAATATTTGTCTAAATTTTCTAAGGGATCAAACAGTACCAATCATTTCCTTAGTCAATTTATGTCCCTGAAGTTCAGGATAATCAGCCATTAGATTTAAATCAAAGAGAAAGTGCCAATACTTCATTGATTTTTTTTTTTTTTTTTAGTGGAAGGTAAATAGTCCATTATCCTTAATTCACATAAAGAAGTAGAAGAAGCTATTTTTACAGGAAGGAAATAGGTTTGGGGGCATTAACATGTGGCCAAGTCCAAGGGTGAGGAATATTAGATTTATGAAGTGATTCTCTTTATTAACCAGTGAAATATCAGAAAACTCTGTTACACTAGTTATCCTATTGCTGCATAAAAATTACTCCCAAATGAGTGGCTTAAAGCAGCAAACATTTACTATCTCACAGTTTCTGAGGTTTGAGGATCTGAGCGTAGCTGGGCTGACTGTCTCTGCCTATGGTCTCTCCTGTGGCTGCCATCAGTGGAGCTGCTGGCTGGCCTGCGATGTTGTCTCAAAGCTCAACTGAGAGAGCTTCCACTTTCAAGTGCACTCAGGTGGTCATCGGTGGAATTCAGTTCCTTCCAGGTGGCTGGACTGAGGGCCACAGGAGCCTGTCCATGGGGCAGCTCTCCAACATGGCAGCTGGCTTCCACCATAATGAGTAAGCGAGAGAGCCAGGGGGATAAGCATGACACGAGACAGCGTCTTTTTGTAACAAACTTGGAAGTGATATTTAGGAGCCAGTCACAACTAGATCCAGTCGACACTCAAGGGGAGAGTGAATACTAGGAAGTGAGGATCCTTGGGGGCCCTCTTAGAAACTGCTACCACATCTCTGACTACTTTTCAGACCTTATCCCATGAATCAACAAGCATAAATTGAGCTTGCTGTTTACTGTCTAATCATTTGAGTTCTGCATTTCACATAATTACTCTTTTCCTGCTTTAAAACATACCCATCCTTAGCTTCGGCTCTTGGTTGCTTGAGTTTCCTTCTTTTATTTTCTGAACAGTAATTCATTTAATTGCTATCATTGTTGTTCAGTTGCTTAGTCGTGTCCGACTCTTTGCGACCTCATAGACTGCAGCATGCCAACCTTCCCCATCCTGCACTATCTCCCCGGTAAAGTTTGCTCAAACTCATGTCCACTGGAGTAAAAACAAAGAACAAAATAAAAATGAGATGCTTTCCTTGTGGCTGAAGTTCCTTTTAGATTCAATGAGATGCTTTCAATTCCCTTCACTGCTCCTTTGACTCCCACCCTGTTCAGTGTTGCTTTGAGAAGCTAGACCTGCTGGAGACCTGCTGTTTTTTCTGTGGCCATAGATTTTGCTATAATTACACCCTAAGCGTTTTTGTATAGCACTTCTGCATCAGGTGCCACTAAGGAGAGTGCCACCTCTTCATAAGACAGTCCATTGTGCTATACATTTGCAGACCACAGGGCTCACAATCTGAAGCTATGAAGTACCGTGGTATTTTGGAAAGTGAAGCTTCCACCAGGGTTGGAGGGAGGTGCTGATGTATTTTAGGATTGACCAAACCCAACAGGAACCACGTTGGAGAGCCCTGTCCAGATCATGAGAAGTAGATATTGGTATATATGGGACTAGCTAGTCACTGCTGACAGCATCAGTTAGATCTCTTTTTCTGTGTATCAAAGACAACAAGTAGGCAATTGAGTAAAGTGCTGACTCTTTGTTAGCTAATGAAATGTTAATGAAAGTTCTGTACATGAGATATGTCGCTTTGTCAGTCATTCCTGTTCTGTTTGCTTTTTTGGCTTTGTGCTGCGTGTGCTTAGTCGCTCAGTCGTGTCTGACTCTTTGCAGCCCTACGGACTGCAGCCTACCAGGCTCCTCTGTCCATGGAGGTTCTCCAGACAAGAATACTGGAGTGGGTTGCCATGCCCTCCTCCAGGGGATCTTCCCAACCCAGGAATCTAACCCAGGTCTCCCACATTACAGGGGGATTCTTTACCGTCTGAGCCACCAGGGAAGCCCCATCATGAAAATACATGATTTCTTCATTACCCTGAAGAGACATTTACACTCCCATGTCAATTACAGCATCATTCACAATGACCAACATGTAGAAACCACCTAGGTGTTCACTGACAGATGAATAGATAGAATGTGATATCTACACACAATGAAATATTATTTAGCCACAAAAAAACAAGGAGGTTCTCTATTTGTGACAGCATGAATGAACCTTGAGGGTGTTATACTAAGTGAAATAAATCAGAGAAAGACAAATAGTGTATGGTCTCACTTATACGTGAAATCTCATAAAAGTGAGAAGCAAAGAGCAGACTCATAGATTCATAGAAGCAAAGAGAAGAATGATTGATAGTTACTGGGGATTGAGGGCAGAAGAAATGGGAAGATGCTGGCAAAAGAGTACAGACTTTTAGCTATAAAATGAGTAAATTTCAGGGATATAATGTACAACATGGTGACTTTAGTTAACAATACTCTATTTATACTTGAAAGTTGCTATGAGAAGAGATGTTAAATGTTCTCACCATCACAAAAACAATAAAAGATGGTAATTACGTGAGAAGAAGAATGTGTTAACTCACCTTATTGTGGTAAATATTTCACAATATATACCTGTACGAATCACCACATTGTACACCTGAAACTTACACAGTGTTGCAATTATATCACAGTAAAGCTTGGCAAAAAAGAAAATATGATTTCTGATTTCAGTCATATATGCATAAATCTTTCTATCTTTTCCTGTGGTGTCCCCTCCTGGCCTCAGTGATCTAGCTAGTGAATTTGGTTGAGTTTGTCTTGTTTGGCAGAAGTAAGAGATTAAGTCTTTACTTTGCCCATGAGATGTTTGTGGACAAAGTATTGAGATTGCTTGGTTCTGTTTTCCTCCTGTTTATTTTTCTGCTGAGAAATAGTGCCTCCTTTAAGATGGGGCATTTCAATGAGGCCGATGGGGTCAGGGCTTTTCTGCTTTCCTAAATGACAATGTGGATAATTTGTGTCCAGTTAAATCACTAGGTTAGTGCACGTGTAAGTCCATCCCTGGTGGCTCAGTGGTAAAGAGTCCGCTTGCCAGGCAGAAGACCCAGGTTTGATCCCTGGGTCAGGAAGATCCCCTGGAGAAGGAAATGGCAACCCACTCTAGTATTCCTGCCTGGGAAATTCCATGGACAGAAGAGCCTGGTGGGCTTCAGCCCATGGGTCACAAAGAGTTGGACATGACTTAGGGACAGACTTTTTTTTTTCTAAGGCCACAGTCAAGCCATGTAGTTAACCTGGCCTTTTCCCCTGGTGAATGGTTTTTGAAGTGGGAAACAAATTCTGATTCCACCTCTTAGGAGTTGCTTATCCTGAATCAGCATAATCATCTTAGTCTCTCTTACATCATCTGTAAAATGGGACTAATACTCACTTGGGAAGGTTGCTGTGAAGGTCAAATAAGATAGTGACAGGTATATTGGTCAACATGAGGAATAGAGGCAATATTTTGTAACAACTGTAAATGGAATGTAAGCTTTAAAAATTGCATAAAAAGTTAGCAGTCTTGTAGACATAGCTGGGGAAGGAAGGGTGGAACAAATTGAGATAGTAACAATGAAACATATACATTACCATATGTAAAATAGATAGTGGAAAGATGCTGTATAACACAGGGAGTTCAACACTGTGCTCTGTGACAACCTAGAGGAATGGGAACGGGTGGGAGGTGGGGTGTAGGTTCAAGAGGGAGGGAACATATGTCTATTTATGACTGATTCACATTGTTGTATGGCAGAAACCAACACAACATTGTAAAGTAATTTTTAAATTTAATAAAATTCTAAAACATATAAAAAATAAAACACCTTCCTTACAATTGAAGGTTATTTTTTCTTTTTTTTTTTTTGAAGGATATTTTTTCTTACCAACTAAAATGCTGAAATAAATGATAATATTAGAAGGCAATAAAACTGTGTATTTGAAAAAAAATTTTTTTTTTAAATCAGAGCTAGTAATAGCAGATGGCAAATAAAACAGCTATTACTTTCTTGCTTTTATTTTTATTTATTTTTAAAATCCCCTCAACCTAGCTCATATGCTTAGATTCTTTTATTATTTGTTTCATCCTTGACTTTTGTTTTAAATGCACATTATCCAGTTTACCACTTTTGCCATTTTAAAGCGTATGTTTCAGTGGTGTTTAGTATGTTCACCCTGTTATGACTGTCTAGTTCCAGAACATCGTCATGACCCCAAAGGATGTCTCCTGCCAGCTAAGCCGTCACTCGCGGTCCCCTGTACCCCCGCCCCTGGCAGTCACTAATCCACCTTCTGTCTCCATGAATCTGCCTTGGCTGTAGATTTCACACGAATGGAATCATACAGCATGTGGCCTTTTGTGTCTGGCTTCTTTCACTTAGCATCATGTTTTCAAGGTTTCTCAGTTTTATCTCCTGTAGCCATTTCACCAATGTATCCTGTATATGAGGGGAAATAATTCAACATGTGTGCTCTCTGAATGCTGGGCAAGAGCAGGGTCATCTTAGTAGCAGGATGAGCCATAGGAACCATTGAAACAAAGAGAGAAAAGAACAGTGGAAAGGATGCCAGCAAATTCATTTGTACATCAGCTTCTACAGAAATGACTTCCCTTCCCTCGATACCCTCGCCTCCATCTTCGCCTGTTTTGCTGCTTGCATCTCTTCAAGCCTTTCTCCCCTTCCCATCCCCTCCTCCTCCCCTCTCTACCTTCCTCCCTCCCTTCCTTTTGCTCTTGATTCTCCCCTCTTCATTTTCTCCCCTCCTTTGTTTCTTCATTTCCCTCTTTTCTTCTCTTTGGATAAAGGTGGAACTAAAATAGGTTAGTACTAAACAATTCTGTTGCTGGAGATCCATCCCTAGAGCATAGTAAAAGTAATTAACATTAACCTTTGGGATCAGAAAAAAAGTTCAATACAAGAGCTTGGTTTTAAAAAAAAAAAAAGGTCACATTTATCCCTTGAAAAGAATATAGCCATGAAAAATCATGCTTCATTGAGTGTTTAATGACAGAACAGATATGTGTGCTTGTGTGTGTTCAGTTGCTAAGTTGTGTCTGACTCTTTGTGACCCCATGGACTGTAGCCTGCCAGGCTCCTCTGTCCATGGGAATTTTTTCAGGTGAGAATACTGGAGTGGGTTACCATTTCCTTCTCCAGGGGATCTTCCTGACCCAGGGTTAGAACCCAGGTCTTCTACATTGGTAGAAAGATTCTTTACCACTGAGCCACTTGAGAAGCCCTGACAAATCACATATTTAGAGATAAAAAGACCTTGTTCATACAAAATAGTGCTGCTGTACGTCTCTCAGATTTTTAACAAACCAAATGATTACTACACATAATCTATGTGCATCTTCTAGGAAAAATTAAGGTCATGCAATTGGAACTGTCATTATATCATAATATAGGGTAATTACTGGTGCTTTTATTTTTCCTCTTTGTGGTTTTCTTGCCTTCACAATTTTCAACAAAGTATATGCATCACCCTTTGGAATCAGATAAAAAAGGATAATAAAAAATAAGATATAAAAGGATAAAAAAGGACCATAAAGAAGGCTGAACACTGAAGAATTGATGCTTTCAAATTGTGGTGCTGGAGCAGACTCTATTTAGAGTGACCCCTTAGACAGCAAGGACATCAAACCAGTTAATGCTAAAGGAAATCAACCCTGAATATTCACTGGAAGGACTGATTCTGAAGCTCAAGATCCAATGCTTTGGTGACCTGATATGAAAAGCTGACTCATTTGAAAAGACCCTGATGCTGGGAAAGATTGAAGGCAGGAGGAGAAGGGGTTGACAGAGGATGAGATGGATAGATGGCATCATCGACTCAGTGGACATGAATTTGAGCAAACTCTGGGAGACAGTGAAGGGCAGGGAGGCCAGGCATGCTGCAGTCTATGGGATCACAAAGAGTGGAACACGACTGAGTGACTGAACAACAACAAAAGGATAATGAACATGGGTATTGAATGTAGCTAGTGGAAGAACTCCACTCTGGGCCATGAAGCCAGAGACCCGTCTTTAGTATAAAGGAGCAGCGTTCATTGAATGAAGGCTTTGAGATGGGATGATTTTGTCTCCAGGACTATTTGACAGTATCTGGAGACATCTTTGGCTGTCACAACACAACTGGGGAGGTGTTACTGGAATCCAGTTGTTAGGTAAACATTCTAAATGCACAGGGTGTCCTTCCCCTACTTCCTCACCAACAAAGAATTACCCAGCCCACATGTCAATAGGGCTGAAGAAGAGAAACCTGGTCATTTGTTAGTTCATATATTTTACATTAGCTCATTGGATTGTATCAGTAGAAAAACTCATCATTTGGGTTGTTTTTAGTGGGTATTGAAAATTAATTGACTTTCAAGTAACCCTCCACTGACCTTATTATTTAAGGACTTGAGATGAACTCTTTTCTCTTACACTTCCTGTCTGTATGATTTTTTTTTTTTTAATCTGGATGTGTATCTCCTAGAGAAGAAGCCTGGCAATATATTTGAGGTTAGGATGTTGATACTTACTTAGGTCGCAGAATTCCACGGAAGCAAGGAATAAAGGGAACTGCCACATAGAGAGTCCTCAAGTCCTGCATAATGAAAGATAATTCTGGCTGAGGGAATAGTGCCACCTACTGAATTGTGTTTGTGTTTTCGACAGGTTCTAATTTATGCAGGTTGATGCCTGGAAGTGTTCCTTTCAATTATTGATTTCCACATCTTCTTAAGTAGTTACTGCCAGAGTGTTAAACAATATTTAGTTATTATTGGATCAAGGTGTAATTAGAAACAGCTGTGAGCAATTGTATGCCATCCAGCTTCTGAAGTAGCAAACGAAATTGTACTTGAAGACCTCAGATTGATTACTAGAAATTGTATCTGGCAGTTAAAACAAATCCATCTCCAGTTTGAATGCTACCAGGCAGTTCCCTTTTAGGAAGATAACCAGAAAGGTTAAAAAATGCATTAAATGCACCATTTCCAAATATCAAGTTTAAAATAAAGAAATTAAAACATGCAGTGTTTGCTGCAAAAAGTTGTCAACATTTCATCCCTTTTTTCCAAATTTTTGGCTTTGAGCTTTGCTTTCTGTATATTTTTAAGTGCCCATTTAAATCTCCTCATCTTTTACCCAAGTAATTTTTAAGAAATTCTACAGTGTAGTGCATATATTTTGATATATCTCTTTAACAACTACATTTTTAGATAATTTGAAAAATTATTTTGAAGTATATATTGAATTGGATGGGTCAGATAATTTGTTACCATGGTGAATCTCTTTATTGAAATTAACTAGTTTGTCTCATAAAATTATATGGCTCCGTGTAATATGTTAATTCTTGCTCCTAATCAAACATTTAATTACATCATGAGCTCGAATTAATTTGTAACTTGAATCTAGAGCTCATTTGTGCAAAATTGAAATGCGTATGTATTGGGGAGATACCAAGAATTTAGCATTTTGTTTCAAAGTTTTAGCAATATATACTGATAGTAAACCTGAGAATTTGTGACAGGTTTCAAGTCCAGAAAAGCATAGAGTGATAATGATGACCAAAAGTTGAATTTCTCGTGTTGATTTATTTATTCTGCGCTGTGGGTTTGAAAGCCAGTTTTATCATAGTGACTGTTCACTCAATTTCTCTGGGAGGGTGACTGCCTGTCACATGAGCACAGAGAGGCCAGTGTGTGAAGGGGACTCCCTCTTCTTGAAGTTGTCGCTTGGAAATGGGGGCTTGTGGTCCTCAGAGAGTTACTGGAGATGTGAATTAAGAAGATGGGGAAGGACCGTGTTCATTTTCTGATCCTTTACTCTCTAAGTGTATCCTTCTGTTCCTGTAGCCAATTTTAAGCTTCCTTTCTCCCGGAAGTGAGTAGTGTATACACCTTTAAAAGGAGATGATCCTACTAGGTGTCATTAAGTAAATGAAAAACAAGCCACCATCTGGATTCCTGGGAAGCCCAGAAGTTAATACTCAGAGATTGGTTCCAAGAACAATACAGATGTCAGTGTCTCTTGTTTTCTACTAAGATTGCTTAACACCCCTCCAGAGAAGCTTTGCTCCCAGATCTCAAGATAACATTACTCATCATTACCAGCTTCTCTGCACTGTCTCCTTGAAATTGCTTAACAGTGACTGATTCTGAGTTAGAGAAATATTTCGTACTCCTTTCAACCCAGACTGAGTCTTGTTTCCTCCTTCAGAAAATGTTAAGACCCTTCAAGAACTGAATTTTGCCTGTTTGACCTTTGTGATTTATTCAGAACTGTGCTGACACCTGAGACCTTGGTTTTTAATTGCTAAATAGGATTAATTAGTGGAATTCATGTCTGGTCTGAGTATTTTGTGGTGCCTTTTGGGGGAATGGACATTTTGCCTGCACTATATAGTCTTATAGGAAATAAATCCCTTCTAAGTCTAGCTGCCATGGTCTTTTTTATATGTGAGGGGGATTCTTTACTCTTTTCTTTTTTTTTGCATAGAGCAATCTGGTCTTTATGTACAGTTTATTTACGCTCAGGTGTTAGAGGTTGAATTGTGTCCCTTCTAAACTAATATGCTGCTGCTGCTGTTAAGTTGCTTCAGTCATGTCCGACTCTGTGCGACCCCATAGATGGCAGCCCACCAGGCTCCCCCATCCCTGGGATTCTCCAGGCAAGAACCCTGGAGTGGGTTGCCATTTCCTTCTCCAATGCATGAAAGTGAAAAGTGAAAGTGAAGTCGCTCAGTCGTGTCCAATTCTTAGCGACCCCATGGACTGCAGCCTACCAGGCTCCTCCATCCATGGGATTTTCCAGGCAAGAGTACTGGAGTGGGTTGCCATTGCCTTCTCCAAAACTAATATGTAGAAATCCTATTTACCCAGAACCTCTGAATGTGACTTTATTTAGAAATAGGGGAGTGGTTACGGGTAATTAGTTGAAGAGACGTCATATTGGAGTGGAGAGATCCTCATCAAATGTGACTACTGACCTTATAAAAAGGGGGAAACTTTGGGCACAAGTATGCACACAAGAAGAATGCCATAATAGGCATAACTGTTATGGACAACAGGATAACTGTTATCCTGCCACAAGCCAAGGAAATTCCAGAACCCAGGCTGGAGATCTGGAACAGACCCTTTCCTGGCACAGTCCTGCTGACAAGTTCTGCTGACAAGACTGGACTTCCAGTCTCTTGAACAGTGGAAGAGTAAACTTCTGTAGTTTAAGCCACTCAGTCCATGGTGCTTCATTACGGCAGCCCCAGGAAACTAACGCACTAGATGTTAGGGGCGTTGTCATTTTCAGTTGAGTTTCGCTACCTTTTATGAGCAAGTTCTTTGTGCTGGAGTTGAGCTAGGTGCCTGTGACACAGAGGGAATTAAGCTTTCCAGGAGCCCAGTCTCCTGAGAGAGGTGGGCAGAAAGGACCTGGGAAGTTTGATGTGCCTCTGAATGGACCCAACTTGAGTATATATATGAGCTTCCCTGGTGGCTCAGATGGTAAAGAATCTTCCTGCCAATGCAGGGGCCCCAGGTTCAATCCCTGGGTTGAGAAGATCCTCTGGAGAAGGGAATGCAACCCACTCCAGTATTCTTGCCTGGGAAATCCTGGGGACAGAGGAGCCTGGTGGGCTACAGTCCATGGGGTCACAAAGAGCTGGACGTGGCTGAGTGAGTACTCATGTGGTTGTGTGTATTTAAGTAAGGAAGAAAATAAGGACTTTCCAAAAGGACTGAGTTTCCTTTTCTAGCCTCAGCATCACACAGGCATCACTTCGCCCCTGTCCTTTGTGGTTTGCACACTTCTCCTCTCCTGGATGCATGGCTCAGACCCGCACAGTCTATAGGGAAAGTTCTGCCGCCTTGGGCAATGAGGGTACATGTGTGTCTGCAGCATCCCAGATGGGCTTGGGCTCTAAAGCTGCTGGGACGACTTCTTATCCTGTGCTTCATGACATAAGAGTTTCAATTCGTAGTTCAGTCACATTGAAGGCTCAAGTGTACTTTATTTAACGACTTTGAACACCTTTCGGTAAAAGACAACCGACATTTATTTTGGTGATAAAGCTGAGCAGATGCAGGATTGCCAATGGCTACTTAAAAGCAGAGTGTCCTTGAGAAATATTTCCTTCTTTGTGCGACTGCTTCAGTGTCCGGGTGGAGCCTGTCTTTGCTTCTTCGCTCTAATTTGTGTGAGTGATGTTGCTGGTAGGTTGCCATGGTGACTTGAGCCCACTGGGCAGGAGGACAGATTTTCATTATAATGAGTGTGAACACGACAGCCCAACTGTGGAGGCTGCTCTTCTGAGTAGCCACCTCCCGCATTAGCGCATGAGGTCACTGCAAGGGGGTTTGGGGAATAGGATTTGGGGGGCAGATGAGAAAGAGAAGCATTCTGCAGATACATCAGATTGCTGTTAGAAACATACTTGTTAATAATACTCTGCATAAACTACTATCCCAAGGTAGTAATGAAAGAACTCTTTCAAAATAGCTGGGATGCAATTTAATCTACTTATGCAGAAAGTAACATATCCAGTTGAGAACCACTGGGTAAGAAAATGAAAATTTAAATATCGATTGCCATGGTGACATTTAAATTTTGGTGTGCAGATGTACCTGTGATTGCCAATATGGGATTTTCAAAGGATGAACTTCCTATAGAGCCATCATTCCTTGGTCGAGATAGTATAAACACAGAGGGTTTTGCAGTCGGGGGACTTGTCTTCAAGTCTCAGTTCTGTACTTACCAAGCTATGCATTCCTGGACCAATCAGTTGCTTTCTCTAAGCCTCAATTTGTTCATCTTCTGAAAATATGATATAAATAACTACCTACCGGGTGTTTGTAAGCATCAGAGATAATGAATATAGAGGCCTGGGAAATAATAGACACTCAATGCATGGTGGTGATTATTATTATTTTTTGTTTTGTTTTGTTTTTAGTTTAAAAATAAATTGAAGGAAAGCTCACAGTTCTTTACCTGCAGTGTTCATGAAATATTCATTAAATAGCTTAGGTTTTCCAAGAATTATCATCCTAGAATAAGTCCACTCTGTTCAAATAAAAGCATTACTTGGCTTTGAACATTTTTTTTTCCTTGTCAAAGATTCTCCTTTGAGCAATGAAAGTAATAAATAAGTCCCTTTGCACATTTCAACTTGAAATATTGGGACTTTGTACAGTTATACCAGCATCGGAGAGTCTTTCCCTAATTGCTGTGATGCAACAGCTAATTGAAGGGAGACAATGAAACACTACTTGAACCAAGATTTAAAAATACTTTTCAACTTGGGGTTTTAGAGGAAATTTAAAGAAATTGTTGTTGTTTAGTCATTAAGTCGTGTCTGACTCTTTTGAGGCCCCATTGACTGAGACCTGCTTGACTCCTTCTGTCCATGGGATTTCCCGGGCAAGAATACTAGAGTGAGTTGCCATTTCCTTTTCCAGGGGATCTTCCTGACCCAGAGATCAAACTCATGTCTCCTGCATTGTCAAGTGGATTCTTTACCACTGAGCCACCAAGGAAGCCTTTATAGGAATACATTTCCCTAAGCTGGATTTTGCTCTTTATAAGGGTCCTACAATGAGGTTGTAGATGTTGAGTTTCTTTATTGCCTTGTTGGAAACCCCTTTGGCTGTTGAGAATCAGTGAGTGACATTTGGTGGGGAGACTTGGGTGTAAAAGTTCCAATCCACTGACCTGTAGTTGGAAGCTTGTTGAATCATTTAGTCCCTAACAAGATGTGTAACACCGATATCCTGGGGAAGTGGGAGACACAGACAGAACCCCTGACAGCTCTCACTGTAGAGGAGAAACGTGTAATCTCATTGATGGAGCCAACACATCTGAAGGAAGTATCCTTTGAGAAAGGTGAACTGCATGGAGGCTAGACAAAGCCAAAGAGGATGTACCTGACAGTGTTTTCCAAGAGTTTGAAAGATAGAGAGAGAGAGAAAGAAAGACAGAGAAGCAGGGGGTAAAGGATACTTAGGGCGTTTGGGATGGACATGTACATACTGCTACATTTAAAATGGATAACCAACAAGGACCTCCTGTACAGCACAGGGAACTCTGCTCCATGTTATGTGGCAGCCTGGATGGGAGGGGGTTTGGGGGAGAAAGGATACATGTGTAAGTGTGACTGAGTCCCTTTGCTTTTCACCTGAGACTCTCACAGCATTGTTAATCGGCTATATCCCAATATAAAATAAAAAGTTTAAATTTAAAAAAAGAAATGCGGACAGACAAGTGCTGCCTCTGGCATATAGGAGTTTTTCAGCCACATGGTGGGTGATATTAATTCATTCCACATTTTTCTGATTGAGAACACTGGTTCCCAAAGCTAAAGGGTACAGATTTGTTCTCTAGGGGACACTTGGCCATGTCTGGAGTCATTTTTGGTCTTCAGGACTGGAGAGGTGTTAATGGCATTTAGTGTGTAGAAGCCAGTGATGTTGTCTGACAGCCTCACATCTGTAAAACAGCCCTGCAACAAAGAATTATCCAATTGAAAAGGTCCATAATGCCAGAGTGAGAAATACTTGATGTGGGAAAAAACATACCTTCAGATTGGCCCATGTCCTTCTCCCATACCTCCGCTTAGAATGTCACCTTCTGATGCCTTACTTTGAATTTTAGACACCTTAACTGAAGAAGGAGGTTGTCTAGGCTTGCACTGCTGTAGCAAAATACCATAAATTGAGTGGTTTATCCACAATAGAAATGCATTTCTCATAGCTTTGAAGGCTGAGAAATCCAAGGTTAAGGTGCTGGTTTGATATGGCATCTGATGAGGGTTCTTTTCCTGGCTGCAGGTGACTGCCTTCTTGCTGTGTCCTCACCTGGTCCAAAGAGTGAGCCAGCTGTCTGGTCTCTTTTTATAAGGGCACTAGTATGTTGATGAGGGCCCCAACCTCATGACCTAATTATCTCCCAAATCCCCCACCTCTGTATGCCGTCACTTTAGGGACCTGATTTCAACATAAGAATTTTGAGGGGAGTACAAACATTCAGTCCCTAACAGGGGTGTCCTAGCTGGTAACTGATAAGTTCTAGCCTCCAACAGAAATAAGCTGGCAGTCATGCTCATTTGTAAGTTTCTTAAAATTCAAGTCAGTTCTGAGTCAGGTCAGTTTTGGAAACTTGGGGAAAAATGGAGGTAGAATAATAATAAGCAGGTATTAAAAAGCAAAGATATTACTTTGTCAACAAAGGTCTGTCTAGTCAAGGCTATGGTTTTTCCAGGGGTCATGTATGGATGTGAGAGTTGAGTGATAAAGAAAGCTGAGTGCCGAAGAATTGATGCTTTTGAACTGTGGTGTTGGAGAAGACTCTTGAGAGTCCCTTGGACTGCAAGGAGATCCAGCCAGTCCATCCTAAAGGAGATCAGTCCTGGGTGTTCTTTGGAAGGACTGATGTTGAAGCTGGAACTCCAATACTTTGGCCACCTGATGCGAAGAGCTGACTCATTGGAAAAGACCCTGATGCTGGGAAAGATTGAGGGCAGGAGGAGAAGGGGACGACAGAGGATGAGATGGTTGAATGGCATCACCGACTCAGTGGACATGGGTTTGGGTGGACTTAGGGAGTTGGTGATGGACAGGGAGGCCTGGCATGCTGCGGTTCATGGGGTCGCAAAGAGTCTGATATGACTGAGCGACTGAACTGAACTGAACTGACAATTTCTATGCCTATTTGATGGAACAGATGGCAGAGACGTTACATCTTAGCTAGCAAGGGGACAAAAACATCACCAAATCCTTTCCTTTTCCTTCTGGACACACAGCTAGATGACCTTTCCCAGTCTTCTTGCCAGGTGAAGTGAAAGTGAAATCGCTCAGTCGTGTCCAACTCTTTGTGACCCCTTAGACTGTAGCCTACCAGGCTCCCCTGTCCATGGAATTTTCCAGGCAAGAGTACTGGAATGGGTTGCCATTTCCTTCTCCAGGGAAGGCAGGTATGTGTCCCATATAACTGAGTCCTGACCACTGAAATGCAGGCAGAAGAGATGTATTCCTTGTCCACGCCTGGCCCATGAAATGTGCAGCGTTCCTCCATTCTCCTTCTTCTCCTGCCACCTGGATGGACAGGCTGCAGATTCCAGGAGGAAGGTGGAGCCACAGGCTGTGGGAGGACCCTGCTGCTTGGAGGACAGCTGTCTGACTGGGAAGCTCCCTGGAGAGTTCCTGGGGCACAAGTGAAACCTTTATTTTGTTGAGCCTCCAAAATGTTGGCTAAATGAATTATTAGCTTGCTCTGACTAATAATACAGTGAAAAAGACAACCGCCAACATGAGGGGGCACCTGGCTTGTAGCTGTCTTTCTGGGACTGTGGAGAAATTCAGCTCAACCAGATGTGCAGACATTCAAAGGGAATGACATTTTCGGAGATGCTGGCGTTTATATTTGTCATGCTGTCTTTGGAATCGTGTTTTAAAATGAAAGTATCTGTTAAGACCTCTTTATCAGTATTTTACACAGTGGATGGAAGCTTATTTATTTCTCAGGCTGTCGTTTTAGTGATTTCAAGTTCCTAAGTCCTGCTCGAAGATTGCTAAATTCTCATATTATCTCCTAAATGCTAAGTGTTGCATATGAGTCTGGGATTTCGCTGAGAAATGTGGAATATAAAGATTTTTTTGCCAGACCATCCCCAGTTGGTTGTACATCTCAGGAGCCAAAGCTTATTACTTTCCAAGTTGTAATTTAAACTTGTTAAATTGCCTCCAGACTCATCGTCTTTATGTAGCACAATGGGAAACACTCAGTGCTTTGACTTCAGATGCATTTTTCTTTTAATTTTCTCTCTCCAAAATCTTAACATCCTTTGGGACTGCATCATCATTGTTTCACAGAAACTTTGAGCATAAGCATCTTTTTATGAAAACTTTTGTTGTTGTTGTCTTCTGTTTTTTTCTTTTTCTCTTGAGGCGGAGATTTGCTGTTGCATCTGGCACATGGTGCGGCTCTTTTTGAGAGTCTTTCAAACTCATGATGTAAGTCACATTTTAAGATCTTTGTGGGATGACTATAAGGAGAAATCAGCTTTTGTAACTATGCAGGAAATTGTCCTGGTAAACACATTAGAGTCAGATAATCCTCTGCTGCTCCCTAAATAGCACCCAAAGATTGTGCAGCCTGTAGCCATCTCAGAACATAGCAGGAACTTTGTTGCTGAGAGACAGAAGGTTCACATTTTGCTCAATATGCTCCATATACCTCGATGGAGAAAGCCTTTAGCGGTCTACCAGCTGCCCATCTGAAGACCAGCCTCCTACAGACATGCAATGCACATGGGGAAATGAGCTCGGTGTGTTCATAGCAAGTATGGTAAATGCTCAATGGCCCATATTTAAGTATTTAAGAAATGGGATGATTTTCAGCTTAATTGCCTGTTCTCTTTTCATGGAGATGAGGCTCCAAGGTCTGTTTTGAGGGCATGAGGGGAGAAGGAAAGGGAGAGCTGCTTATACGTTTCAGTACTCTAGGCAGTTTTTCCTTTGGTGTTTCTTTAAATTCCAAGAGGCAAAAGAAGGTCAGATCAAGTTTGATTTGCTTTGTCACTTGCCTCGATAATTGATAGAGAACGTTTAAGTGTGTGGAGGAAGGACTGGACCAAAAATGAAAGCTGCTCTTTTTTTTTTTTTTTTTTTTTTTTGCTGCCTGCATTAGTCAGGATGGGATATTATACTCTGATGACAAACATTTCTCAAGTGTCAGTAACCAAAACAGTGCAGTTTTATTTCTTACAGCACATATCCACTGTTGGAGCGCTCCGATTCATTACATCTGTAGTCTGAAACCTCAGCTGCTGGAGGCTCCTGCATATCAGTAATGGGCAAGAGAGCATGGGGAACATGTGGGTTCTTCAGTGCTTCAGCAAAAGAGAGGCACACATCACTTTTGCTCAGTTTTATTGGCCAGAGCATGTCTTATAGCCAAAACTAACCTCAGAGAGACAAGGGAAGACAGATATCCTGAATACCAGAAGCGGAAACTGGATAGCAGTGAATAGTGGTAATACTTTTTAACAGTTCCACCCTGACAGACGCATTTACATAAATAGACATTTAACCTTAAGCCAATTATGAAATTGGCCCCCAAGGCCAAATGAAGACGTCTCATGAGGGGAAATTTTAGAAATATGGTTCAGAATAGAAGACATGCAGTTAGATTCTTCTTCCAACTCAGGGATCTTTTTTTTTTTTTATTTATTGAAGTAATATAGTTGCGGTGCAATATTTTATGAGTTACAATTGTAAAATATAATGATTCACAATTTTTAAAGGTTATACTCATTTTATAGTTATTATTATAAAATATTAGCTATAGTCCTCATATTGTATAATACATCCTTATAGCTTATTTTATACACAATAGTTTGTACTTCTTAATCCCCTACCTATATGTTGCCCTCTCCCCACCCCTAACCACTAGTTTTTTAGGTCTGTTACTTTTTTGTTATATTCACTAGTTTGTTCTATGTTTTAGATTTTACATGTAAGTGATATCATACAGGGCTTCCCTGGTGGCTCAAATGACAAAGGTATCATGCAGTGTTTATCTTTCTCTGTATGACTTATTTCACTAAGTAGACTATCCTCCAAGTCCATCCATGTTGCTGCAAATGGCAAAATTTCATCCTTTTCTGTAGCTGAGTAGTATTCTATTGCAAAGGAAATTGGTCCTGAATATTCATTGGAAGGACTGATGCTGAAACTCCAATACTTTGGCCACCTGATGTGAAGAACTGACTCAGTGGAAAAGACACTGATTCTGGGAAAGATTGAAGGCAGGAGGAGAAGGGGACAACAGAAGATCAGATGGTTAGATGGCATCACTGACTCGATGGACATGAGTTTGAGCAAGCTCCGGGAGTTGGTGATGGACAGGGAAGCTTGGTGTGCTGCAGTCCAGGGGATCATAAGGAGTCAGACACAACTGAAGGACTGAACTGAAATGATTCCATTGTATATATATCTTTAGTCAACAGTTGGTGGAAAAGCATTTTGTTTTAGGGGCTATTCCTCCACCTGAAACTCAGTTATGATCTAGCACAGTATAATCTCTGAACTGGGAACATTTAGTGTAGTCATCTCTTTTTAAAAAATAAATTATTGCAACTCAGACTAAATTTTGATTTTTCTTTTAATTTTTTTTTTTTCTAAACAGTAGGTCAAATATCAGTGGGAAATGTGTCCACAGATGTGAGACATAGTCACAAGTATCATTTTCAGGGTCTATTAAATAAAGACAAATATGAAGCAGAAGAAAAGGACTTTAACATGTAATTATGGAGAATTAAAGGTGATGCTATCAGATTTACTGCCAGATATATCCTCAGTTCTTTCTCGTTCGATACTGTTTAGAAAATTAAGATAACCTTTAATCAATTTTTTCTTCTTTTGTTACAGTTAAAAAAAAAATTCTTTACCCCAAGTAAGTAAAATGTCAGTTGCCTGGGAGAAGTCAAAAGGAACGCCGCAACTATAAAATGGAGCCATCCCAGGACAGATGGACAGATTATGATAGGAAAATAGATTGCCTGATATCCAACTACTGCAGCTACCAGGAAAAAACAAAACTCCAGATTTCCCTTTTGAAACTCCTCATTGGGTCAAAAAGAAAATAATAAAATTAATTCAGCATGATGTCTGAAGAATAAACATTTCATTTTATTTTGTCTTTGCCCCAGATTTTAATTTAACAAACACATACACAGAAAGTCTCTTATGCTATTCTCAAGTATTTCTGTGTTTTATTTATCCTGTAACAGAGCCTGAGAGAAATATGACCTGCCAAGTTAGTGTCCCCAAAGGGCAGTAGATTACCTGGCATTGATCTGCTTTGTTCACTAGCATCATAGAGAAAATGTTTGCAAACCAGATAACTGATAAGGGATTTGTATCCAGAATATATAAAGAAATCTTACAACCCTAATAAAAAGAACAAATACCCAATTTTAAAAATGAGTAGATGATTTAAATAGCCATTTCTCCCAAGAACATGTACAAAGGGTCAATATGTACCTGAGAAGATGCTCACAGTCTTTCAATGCTAGAGAAATGCAACCCCAAACTATCATACCCCAAACACCTGTCACACCCACTAGAATGTTTAGAATCAAAAAGACAGATGATAACCAGTGTTGATGAGGATTTAGGGCAAGTGAAAACCTTATACACTGCTAGTGGGAATATAAAATGTCACTGCCACTTTGGAAAACATTGACAGCCCCTTAAGCAGTTAAACTAGAGTTGTTATATCACCTTAAAAAGTTAAAGTAGAGATATTTTTTCACCCAGCAGTGATTTCATTCTTAGGAAACAATACCCAAGAGCAAGAATCCCAAAAGAAATGAAGATGTATGGCCCCAGAAAAACTGGTACACAGATGTTCATAATAGCATTATTCACAACAGTTAAAAAATGCAAACAACCCAAATATTCATCAATTGATGAATGGATAAACAAGATGTGGTAAACTCATAAAATGGAAAATTACTTAGCTGTACGAAGAAATGAAGCACTGATACCTGGTACGTCATGGATGAACCTTGAAAAGATCCAGCTTAGTGAAAGCAGCCAGTCACAGAAGATCATATGTTACACAATTCTATTTATATAAAATATCCTAATGGGCAAATCCATGAGACACGTAGTACATTAGTGTTTGCCTGGGGTTGGGCAAGGGTGGGCAGGTAGTGGGGAGTGACTGCTCAGAGGTACAAGGTTTCTTTTTTGGAGTGATGCAAATGTTCTAAATTAGATTGTGGTGATGGTTGCACAACTCTGTGAACATACCAAAGCACTGAGAAATGAGTGAATTGTATGATATGTGAATTGTATCTCAATAAAACTATTTCTATTTTTAAAGTAATTTTGTCCAGCTCCAATACTGAAATATAACCCTGCCTGGGAGGATCTGCTGGCTCAGTAATTTATAATGCTGTACAGTGGGTTCCAAGTTCTGGTTCAAAGTTGTCTACAAGAAAATTGGTAACAGCTTGTGGCTGTTTCAATAATCCCTTTCTAAGCACCTTGCCCTTTCCGTTACACATGGTTCACACTGAGGTGTCTCACTTCTTGATTCAGGACAGAAGGCTGGCTGAATGTTCATAATATTTGCTAATGAACTTGCTCGATGAAGTACAGTATGCATGTGTGCCAAGTCACTTCAGTCTTGTCCAACTCTTTGTGACCCTATGGACTATAGCCTACCAGGCTCCTCTGTCCATGGAATTTTAGAGGCAAGAATAATGGAGTGTGTTGCCATGCCCTTCTCTAGGGGATCTTCCCAACCCAGGGATCGAACCTACATCTCTTACATTTTCTGTATTGGCAAGTGGCTTCTTTACCACTAGCGCTGCCTGGGAAGCCCTGGGAAGTACCGTATGGAAGCCCTCAAACCTGCCTTCTAATTGTGACCACGGTAGATTTGCTTTGCTTCAATATTCTCTACAAGTGCTGACTGCCTGCTTTACCAGTGACCACAACTGGCAGCGTGATGGTGGAACTACCTAGAGCTTTCTTTAATCTGAGTGCCTTCAGTCTGGGTCTTGGTTTCATGGTAGGGTGACCCATACTCCAGTGATATTCTCCAGGCACGGTGGCCTTGGAGAAGGGAATTGCAAAACTCATTTAGAGGGAAGAGTAACTTTCCGGTTGGAATCCCAGTGGAAAACCATTCAGCCATCACTATGTGCCTTTGCAGACTCTGTGTAATGCTGTTAGAATTTTCTCTAGCAGAGACATACATAGATATGGCTGTTTAAACCTTTAAGCCTGCTAGTAAATGGACTACATTTATTTGACTATTGTAGACACAGAATAAGTTTTGCTGACTTCATTAAAATTGTATATAAACCATCTTTCTTCCATGCTGTGTGAGAGAGACCTGGATTGTTATCAATTATATAAACTTTTTCACTGACTTTTCAGAGAGAGAAACTATTATCTCAGTAAGAATTTACTGAATAAGGAAAGCAAATACCGGTTCTCTTATAGATGTTTATGAAAATTGCATTTTTTAAGAAACAACAGTCCAGCTCATTCATCAACTTCATTCAGGCCTCTTCTTGATGGGACATTTTTGCAGTCTCGTTCCCTGATCGCCTGTCAAAATCTGCAGGGTCCCTGTTACTCTCTATCCTCCATTGTTTTCCCTATAGTCATAATTGCTCCCTGTTTGCTTCTGTATTAATTTCTATATTGTTTATCTTCTCCATAGAATGTAAGCCTCATTAGAGCAGGACCCTTCACATCCTTTTTTGCCGTTCTGTCCCTAGTACCTTGATCAGTGTCTGGCTTCTTATTCTTCCTGTTGTTTAGTCACTAAGTTGTGTCTGACTCTTTGTGACCTCGTGGACTGTAGTCCGCCAGCTCCTCTGTCCATGGAATTTCCCAGGCAAGAATACTGGAGTGGGTTGCCATTTCCTCCTCCAGAGGATCTTCCCCACCCAGGGACTGAACCCATGTCTCCTGCATTGCAGGCCGATTCTTTTCCGCTGAGACACCAGCGAAGCCCCCCTCTATAGGGTCATGAGAAATAAATGTGGTAATATAGGTAAAAGGTTTGTTATAGAATGCTCTGTTCAAATACTGTCACCATGGCCACAGCACAGACTTTTATGGTGGTTTTATTTCTTTAGAAAATGACTTCATGAATTCCCCAAACCTCCTGTCCAAGGCATTGCTTTTAGTAGCTGAGACTCTGAAAATGATATTCACCCTGGAGTGAAAAAGGTGGTCCAGGTAAAGAAATCAAATTATGTGTAATAAGTTAGAAAGCAACTTGAGAAATAGTCTGCCCCAGTTGGATTTTCTTTTGAGCAGGGAAGTGGAGTTTCATCAAATTGACTAAATACCTGTGTTCAAGACTCTCTTGCTACTGAAATACACCAGATTTCTTTTCATATTTACACTGGTCAAGATCTTGGTTTTTACTGACTCAAAAAAACAACATTCCATTGGCGGAGATCCTACCCTTTTCAGTAGGACTGACACATTTTGCCTTCTGGATATATTTTATTTTGAATCCTTTTATGTTTAATACTTTCCTGCAAAGAAACAGCAATGTTAACATTGTTTGAATAGGCCAATAAATGCATAGGTGGCTTTTGATTGCTTTCTCATTTGTGTGGATCAGATAATGGTTTCTCTTTCCTGTTTCTTTTGTTGTTCCAAAGTATTGCCATCATAGCATCTCAAAATATGGGATCAGTAGGATTGCTTTTCCCCTTCATAGAAGAAAGATTGGGATGTGGAGCTATTAAATGACTTACCCTTAGTCTCAAAGCTGGCAATTAACAGAGCTAGGGTTTTTTTTCCTTCTCTGTTATGGTACTCATGACAAACTTTTGGCATTCTACTCATTATATGCGTTTGTGAATAAGTAGACATAAGGATTCTTTGTTAAGCCTAGAGAAATGGAGAATAACATTCTAGTGCTCCTCGAAAAGGGAACTCTCTTACTCTGTTGGTGGGAATGCAAACTGGTATAGCCACTATGGAGAACAGTGTGGAGATTCCTTAAAAAAACTGGAAATAGAACTGCCATATGACCCAGCAATCCCACTGCTGGGCATACGCACCAAGGAAACCAGAATGGAAAGAGACACATGTACCCCAATGTTCACTGCAGCACAATAGCTAGGACTTGGAAGCAATCAGATGTCCGTCAGCAGATGAATGGATAAGGGAGTTGTGGTCTGTGTACACAATGGAATATTAACTCAGCTATGAAAAAGAATGCATTTGAGTCAGTTCTAATGAGGTGGATGAAACTGGAGCCTATTATACAGAGTGAAGTAAGTCAGAAAGAGAAATACCAGTACAGTATATTAATGCCTATTTATGGAATTTAGAAAGATGATAACGACAATTCTATATGCAAGACAGCAAAAGAGACATAGAGGTAAAGAACAGACTTTTGGTCTATGTGGAAGAAGGCGAGGGTGGGATGATTTGAGAGAATAGCATTGAAACATGTATGTTACCATATGTAAAATAGATGACCAGTGCAAGTTTGAGGCGTGATGTAGGGCACTCAAAGCCGGTGCTCTGGGACAACCCAGAGGGATGGGGTGGGGAGGGAGGCGGGAGTGGGGGTTCAAGATGTGGGGGCACGTGCACCTGTGGCTGATTCATGTGGATGTATGGCAACAACCACCACAATATGTAAAGTAATTATCCTCCAATTAAAATAAATAGATTAATTAAAATATTGATTAATTAAAATATTCTAGTGCTCCTCTAAAGTAATACTGTATATTGCCACCAATCCTGAGTGAGGGAGACTTTTCATATATATCCTTTCTTTTTTCTTTTGTTAACCAGTGTCTACATCGGGAGGACTAAAAGAGATGGATGGTGTGAATGCAAAAGGAAATAGAAAAAGAAAGTGAGCAAATCTCATCTCCTTCCCCTTGAATTGCCAATGTATTTATTTTCTCATCAAGTACTTCCTGAGTGCTTGTTGAGTACCAGACTCTGTTTAAGTCACTGAAAATACAAGGGTAAAGAAAATAGGAACTGTTCTAGCCTCCTAGAACTTCCAGTCTATTGACAGGTTGGCAGTGGATCATTAACTATGATTGCAATGAGAAAAAATACTTGAAAGGAAAATGTGGGATGTCATGAGCCACCATAACAGAGAATCTCAGCTGAGCATGGGAGTTCAGGAAGTCTCCTAAAGAAATGCCATCAGACAAGACTCCTCTAGGTAGGAGGTGGCAGGTGGTGGAGGCTTGGTGGCAGAGAGGGCGAGAAGAGACCAAGCAAAGACAAGAAGATGAGCAAAGATGCTGAGACAGCAAATGTCTTGACATATTTAAGACACACAGAGGTTGAAATGAGAGAACAAGAGGAGGGAGTTGATAGCGATAAGCAGGTAAAAGCCACTAATGATGTTTGGTCTTGCAACAGCCTTGGTGTTGATGCAGAAGATTTTGACCTTTGTTATAGAGCACTGGGAAATTATTTAGAAGCTCTGAGCAGATGAGCATCAACACTCTGGCTCCAGAGAAAGGAAGGATCAGGGAAGGCAGAGCTATATAGAGACCTGTTAGGAGATTTTGGCAGTAATCCCGGGGAGGAGTAATGTTGGCTTTGACTTGGGATGGGGCAGTGGAGAGAGACATGATAGATATGAAGGCAGCCTTGATTGGAGGTGAGGCCTGAAGGAGAGGAAAAATTTTGGTGATGATTCCTTTAATTGGGGCATGGGAGGCTTGGGAGTATGACATGATTCCATTTACTGATAAAAGGATGACTGTAAGAAAAATTTTTTTTTTCTGCGGGGGGACAGCAAGATAAATTATCTTTTTGAAGAACTAAAACTGATATGTGAGCCACTAAAATAGGCATTAATCTTGGCTGTATTGATCCAGGGTTCAAAACAAAGAACTAGACTGAAAATGTACATAGCTGAGCTGTGCACGTATAGATGGTATATAAAACCAGGTAAGGGATGAGGTAATCAAAGAGAAACACCAGATGAGAAAAGAGGAGGGTGCAAGTCATGCCCCAAGGAATGGATGCTTGCTGTGTTAAGATGTGCCATGACAAGCAATCACATCAGGTAAGAATTAGGGTAGGTGTGGCAGAGTTGTAGGCACTGTTTAGAGGTCAGGACAAGAACCTCACAGAGGATACTGAGGACAAGCAACCGTGGTGGCAGGCAGGCGCAAAGCCAGGAGGAAGAGATGTTGTGGGAGGCAAAGGAAGATGTGTGAGATGCTGCTGAGGACAGGGGGAGGACATGGTACCATAGGGAGTGGATAACCCAACTCAAGCTGGCTTGAACACTAAATTGGAAGACTCAGGATCTGACTTTTCTCTAATATCTCAATGTCTCATTTCTAAACTATGTAGAATTTCCCCTACTGAATACTTCTAATGATGAAAATGATTTATTTTTTTGAGTTTCACTTGGAAGCCAGTTGGAAAGTAAAGTGAAATGCATGAAGTGATTAACAACTGAACTCAGTTGATTTGCTTCTGGATTTGGGGCCAGCAGAAAATCCGTGTGGTAACTTGTTATAAATGCTGTTTTGGATTAATAAATTGAAGACCTTGACAAAATAAAATGTTGAAAATAGCTTTTCCAGTATCACTGGGGCATGCCTGATATGTCTTTGCTGTGAACTGATGTTCCCATGGTTTCCTGATAGATATTTGAGACCTGCCTATGAATAGGGCGGAGTCTGAAATACAAGATTTAGAGAATTCCCTAGTGTCTAGTTGTTAAGACTCCACATTTCCACTGCAGGGGGCGTGGGTTCCATCCCTGGCCGGAGAACTAAGCTGCCATGTGGTGCAGCTGATAAATGAAAAAATAAAATAGAGAACAAGATTTAAGTGAAAGATTATTTAAAATACAAATTAGGAAATGAAACTACTTGAAGAATTCATACTATGTATTTCTTCTCCTTAAATTCTACTTTGAAATGAGTGGCTTACAGTAAATTTTTGAAAATGCTCAAATTTGAGGTTGATTTTATAGAACCCCAGGCTTAAGGACTGTACAGTTTAATGGACAATGTAGCTGCTTGTTTTGGTTGATTGGTTGAGTTCATAAAATACAGGACTAGATTCTCAGTTGGATAGAAATTTCAGACATCTCTTACTCTTTCAAAGAATTAAGATGAGTGCAAATCTAAACTCGGATTTTTTAATCTCTCAATAATAACATGTAAAGGAAGGAGATAACTAAATTTTACATTTCAAGTGAAATTAAGTCTATCATTCACTAAGAATCGGGAGACTTGGTATTTATAGTACCAACAAAAATTTATGGAAAATACACTGTACAAATTCTTAGAGATTCTTAAGACAGAAGTCCTGATTTCAGGGACTTCACATTTAAATACGACGATACAAATAATTATAAAACAAGGAGGTAATTTCTATCACAAAAATGGCTTTTAGGAACTCAGAGGAGGAGCCTGGAATGGTGTAGGGAAGGATTTGTAGAGGATGTAACAACGTGAGCTGAGTCACATTGAATAGTCAGCATGAAGAGTAAAGACTCAGAGGAAGGGGTCATTTGGCACATTTAGCACAAAGTTGCATCTAGGGGAACGGAGTAGGATGTCAAGGTAGAGAGCACCCAGATTCTGAAGGACCTGCAGGCCAAGTTGAGGAGCTATTGAAGGGCTTCACGCAGTTACTTAGTAGGTAATTTATGCATCATGGAAGGTCATCTGTGACAAGGGTTCGAGTGGGGAGCAGGTCTGGAGGTAGGGAGACTGAGAAAGATGCTACTGCAGTGGTCCAGGTTCAGTACAGAGATGCAGTACCAGAGAAAATGAGCAGTGGAAAGATGGCTATGCCTCACAAAAGCGTCCCTAAGAAGTGAGAAACAAAGATCTGGGTGATGAATTCAAGTTCATAGCTTTTAGAGTTCTCCAGAGAAGAGAGAGAAATGTATTTAAAGAATTTGGCTGACATAGTTGTGGAGGCTGGCAAGTAGGGTGGACCGATAGGCTGGGGACCCAGGGATGTGGTGATGTAGCAAGTTTGAGTCCAAAGGTTCGAATTCTCCTGGCAGAATTCCCTCCTGCTCAGAAAGGCCAGCCTTTTTCTATTCAGACCTTCCACTGACAATGAAACCCGTCCACATCAGGGAGGGTAATCTGCTTTATTCAAAGTCTGCCGATTTAAATGTTGCACACGTACTCAGTCTCTCAGTCATGCCGGACTCTTTTGTGACCCTGTGGACTGTAGCCCACCAGGCTTCTCTGTCCATGAGATTTTATAGGCGAGAATACTGGAGTGAGTTGCCATTCCCTTCTCCAGGGGGCCTTATGGATCCAGGGATCAAACCTGCGTCTCTTGCATCTTGTGCATTGGCAGGCAGATTCTTTAGCACTAGCAATCCCTTCAGGATAATTAGGGAGTTTAGGGTCGACATGTATACCATGCTAAATTTCAAATGGATAACCAGTAAGGACTTACTGTATAGCACAGGGAACTTTGCTCAGTGTTATGTGGCAGCCTGGATGGGAGGGGAGTTTGGAAGAGAATGGATGCTTATATATATGGCTGAGTTCCTTTGATGTCCACCTGAAACCATCACAGCATTGTTTATTGGCTATACTCCAGTATAAAATACAAAGTTTAAAATATGTGTATAAATCCTTTCACAGAAACATCCAGGATAATATTTGATTAAATATCTGGATACCACGGCCCAGCCAAGTTGACACATAAGATTAACCATCACATTGAAAAAAAGACTTAGGTGATCATAGGCAAACTGCTTTTAATTTCTGTATCCTTTCCCAGTTTTCTCATATAAAATTATGATATTGGACTAGGTACATCTAAGATCCAGTTTAGCTTTGAACCAAATAATTTTATTCTTTTTTTTGCCACAAAGTTAAGAATATATGTTGCCTAATTCATTCTAAGATTCTAGCATTTTAGCTCCACAAGCTTCCTTTGGTATCTGCATCAGCACATTTATTTGATGCATGAGGAGGTCGGGTGACTTGCTTAATTCATACAAAGAGGTGATCCATTGCTGTCATGTCAGGATGCTATGCTGTGCAGTAGCAATATTCAGCAAAGTGCACAAAACCAAATTTCTATAGCTTAAATCATGCTTGAAACATGCTAGAAAGTTCTTCTTAAACCCCTCAACTAGGTTCTGCTGGGAAGTCAGATATTAGCATACAGTATTGGATTTGCATGTGGCAGAGATCCTTGGTATGGAGACAGAATCTTCCAGGACCACAGACAAAGGGAAAAATTATTCATGTTATGAGGCTGAATCAACCAATTCTGAGCAGGAAGGTTTCATGTGCAACATTGGCATCTGTGAGCTGATTTTAGGGACCCCTTGCTCCCCTCCAGTGTGAGGCTGTCAGAGATAGAATAACTCATTTTTCTAAAAAGATGTTAGAAATACTTTCCCCCTTCTCTTTGACTGAGAGCTTTGTATGGAGGAAATAAGTTTTAGCATTGAAATGATAGATGTGAAGCTCTTAACAGGGCTAGTGCACATATTTTAATCAGTTGTCACAGGCCATCCAATGGTTGGAGCAATGTGCAATTCACTGTCATACAACTCTGAAGATTTTAGGACCTTCAAACTCTAATCTTCTTTCTCAATCACAGCTATTTGAGCATAATATTCATCTTTGAAGCTTTTGGCCAACTTTTCTCTTTTCTTGCTAATAAGCTCCCTAGAATTTTGCCTCTGACATTTTGAGACAATTTTGAGGAAGATAATTTCCAAGTTATTTCAAATTACCTTTCATTCTTATTTTGATGTCATTGAATGTATCATATCATCAAGACTTCAGGCTCACTGCTGCCCTTGGACAGGCTATTTTAAATCTGTTTTACTTCTCGCCAGTATATTCCTTATTAAATGGCTTAAAGGGATTTAAAATAAGTCCATTAAAAATTTTAATCCTCTGTCTCATTTTGGAATATTATTTCTGTTGTTTCATTGACATGGACATGGAGTATTCAGTCTGTGCAGAAAAAAAGATCAGAAAAAGGAATTCATTTTCTGTTAGTTAAGCTGGGATGTAGGGAGTCAAAAGTGGCCCAGTTTGAATTCCTTGGCCTTAATCTCCTATCTTTCCTCCATCCTTTTTATGTTTTTGAAAGGCATATTTCAAATAAATAAACAACACATTAACTGAAGATTTTCTGGGTCAGAAGATATCACTCTATCACTATATCTTCTTATGATTTAATTTCTGAGACAATAAAAATTCCAGTCTAGTCGGATGTCAGTTTTATAATGGAGACCCATGGGAGGCACCTCAGTACTTTTATTTGAAACTTTTTGTCCACTTGAAGCCTTTTTGTGCCAATGCCTGGAAGGGGTGGCTCTACCCCCCTGCTGGTCCATGCTGCTCCGCCATCTTTCCTTGCTGTGTCCGGCTCCCTCTTGACTGTCCAGGTGAGTCCGGGCGGGGAAGAGCTTAGAGGCGACGCAGAGAGGAGGAGGAGGCCGATGGCATGGACCATCTGTTCCCACCGCCTCATTGATGTTACTCCTCACACCCCAGCACGCCTCGACCTTTCCCCGGATGCGATAGGCTAGTCTGTATTTAAGGGTTTTTTTTGTTTGTTTCTTCGCTTCTCAGGGAATATAAATAAGATATAATAGGAAATTTGGGGAGTAAGATGAAAGATAAAGCCCTACAAAAATGATCAGTGGCCTTATTTGCCTTTAATGTTACATATATATTATATAATATTATATATTGTCAATAATACTTATGATATTATATAATCATTTTCATTAATAGATGTAGTTTTCCTTATTCATCCCATATAGTTAATGATTTTTTTTCTGTTGTCTTGTCTGATTTTTAAAGTTTCTCAACTTTTTAAATTTAAATTTATTTGTTTTTAATTGGAGGAAAATTGCTTTACAATATTGTATTGGTCTCTGCCATATATCAGCATAAATCAGCCATAGGTGTGCATACATGCCATCTGTCTTGAACCTCCCTCCCGCCTCCCACCCCATCCCAACCCTCTAGGTTGTCACAGAGCGTCAGATTTGAGCCTCCTGTGTCACACAGTAAACTCCCACTGGCTATCTAATTTTGCATATGGTAATATACATGTTTCAATGCTACTCTCTCAATTTGTTCAAAACTCTGCTTCCCCCATTGTGTCCACAGGTCTCAACTTTTTGATTTCAGTTCTTCTGGCTTTTCCCAGTGGCAGGACTCTTCCTCCGTGTCTCTGCCCCTTGAGAATGCCCTCCCCACTGTGGTAGCCTGGGAACTGCTCCTTGGTTCTGCCTCCTGCTTCCTCACTTAACCTTGCCTTCCTCTGGCACAGACCCTGCTGGTCAGATGGGACTGTTATCCTTGTCCTAAGCTCTCCCAAGTTTGGCTCTGGAGGCTTGTCTTTCCCAGTAGTGGGTAGGCCGTCATCACTCCCACACCCAACTCTGTCTCCAGGGTCTCCAAGACTGCTGAGTCCCGATTCATCCACCTGGCCAGGAAGGTACTGGAGCATCCCTGGCTCATGCCGTAGGATAAAGAACAAGGATGCAGAGCACAGAACACCGAAGGATCTTGCTGCTGTTGTTACAGAACCTTTAAAGTTGACCTAAGAGTGTTGCTGTGTCCCCAAGGCACTAGGTCTGAGCGTGTCTTGCAGGGTGAGAATCTGGGCTGCTGCCCAGCAGAGGAGGCATACAGTCCCCCAGGTCCTTCCAGGGAGTACAAATGGGTAGAGCATCTCCTCCAGTTACAGAGCAACTAATTGGAGTTCTTGTTAATGTGTTTTGTATGATGAGGTGTAGTACTTTAAACAGCTTGGGTATTTTTTAAAGAAAATTGCTTTATAACATAAGGCAGCTGCAGTGAATCTGCTTTCCCCCATGCGTCTCAGTCCTGGCCAGACCATCTCTGCAGCTGCTGTTTACTCACCAGATACAGATCGGTTGGACTTGCTTTGCTCATCTCTTAGACCCCCAGACACCAGGCCTTGCCATGATGTAGTAGATTCCAGGTACCGCATCTGTGTTCTTTGGATGCACATGCTTTGATGAAACATATGAAATATGATTATGTTAAATAATCATAAAAATAGATTGCTCTTCACTTTTCTGTTCATGAGGATTATGCCACTCACAATCCCCCAGTAACTCTCCCTCGGTGGTGATTTTGGGGTTGATATTGATGGAGGTCCTGAATCGCCCACCAGCTCTCGCCTGATGCCTCCTGGGATGGAAACAGTGCACTTGCAGGATTACCAGTGGGAGGTAATGATGCAGTTTGTGACTTCGGACTGGTCCACATGGGATTCAGCGCCACTGCCTCCAGTTCATTAGCATGCCAAGTAGTGTGTGGCTGACACACAGGCTTTTCTGCCTCCCTGATTGCCTGGAAATTCTATGTTATTTTTCTGACTCTTGGCCACAAACACACAAGTACAGACTGTATTAGAATTCAGAGGTTTTTTGCAGCCTGAAGAAGCTTGTACACGCGTGCCAAGTTGCTTCAGTCATGTCCGACTCTCTGTGACTCTATGGCTCCTCTGTCCATGGGGTTCTCCAGGCAAGAATACTGGAGTGGGTTGCCATGCTCTCCTCCAGGAGATCTTCCCAACCCAGGGATCGAACTTAAATCTTTTGAGTCTCCTGCGTTGGCTGATGAGGTGTTTTTAACTAGCACCACCTGGGAAAACCAAAGAGGCTTGTATGTGTTCTCAAAGGCCTCCAGTGGCTTACGTAAAGAAAGTCCATGGCATAACCTCAAATAAGTGATTTGGCTGCCAAATTACCACAATAAATTTCATGATTTTTTTTAGCAGAAAATGATTTTGAGGATTGAGATCCATGTGTACATTTATCCCTATTGAATCACCAAGAACTGTAAGTCTTAGTGAGCCTCTTCTCATAGCATTTTATTACATGAATTATTATTAATATTATTGCACTGAATTAACCGTGTGATAGGACCTAAAATTTCCAATCTACTGTGTCGTCATAAAATTTAACTGATAGAAGTGTTTCTTTTGGAATTGTCCCATTTTACTTCTTCATGTTGTAGTAAGGACAGTCACAGTTTCGTTTCTCCATTACTGAGTCTGATTTGTGGATTCTCCAGAAAGGAAGGGTTCAGGCTTTTTATTTCCCACCATCAGTAGCAGGAAGATGGACTGCCCATCAATCGTATAGCAATGCCCTCTGTCACACTTAAGCCTGGACCACACAATTCTCTCCACAGACTGGCCTCTACTGCCTGTCCAGCTTCATTTCCATCACTCTCTGAGTCCTATTTTGTGCTCCCTGGTTGTTGTTGTTTAGTCGCTAAGTAGATTCCTTCATGCTTCCATGTCTTCGCTTATGCTCTTCCCTCTCCCAACTTGCCTCTCCATTGCTGAAATCGACCATGTCTGTTTCCTCTGCTCTGTGCAGGGTGGAGTCATCGTTTGTCACCAGTGCCTTGGTGTCATCTGTCACCCAGAGCAGTGTGCTCATAGGTGGTGGCCTGAGAGGGTGGTCACCAGCTGAGCTGTCATGAGAGCCCTGGGCTCTTCTAATAAACTGAATTAATAATAGATCAAAGCCACAGCTGAAAAGATAATTAAAAAACACGCTTCTTCTGATCCCTTGGATTTCTGGGTCTAACTCTTTTCTAAGAGTCTAACCCAGTTAGAAATATTACATTCAATAAACAGAGTGAAACACATAAACTATTCTTTTGCATTTTTTTCTTTCTTTTTTTTTTCAAATTTCAAGATTGTGTGCTGTTCTTTTGCCACAGTCAAAAGGGCTGAGGAGGGCGAAGCATATGTGAGTGGGTGTGTGTGTTACATGGATTTCTGGCCATTCTTAAGATGGTATAATTTCATGGCCATTGAAAAAGCTGTCAAGTAAATACTGCAGTAGAGGGCATCTCAAATTTTCATGTGCAAACCAGACACCTGGGGCTTTTATTAAGAATGCAGATTCAGACTCAGTAGATCTGGCATAGGGCCTGCCGTTGTGCATTTGTAACAAGCTCTCAGGGAATGTTAGTGCTAGCAGCCCGTGGACCGAATTTAGAGTACCAGGCGGTAGCATTCAGAGGATGGTTCAGTATTTTCATCTGGTGGGACTTTTAAAGCAAAATTGTTTCCTTCTGTTTCAAAGTGCTCAAGTAAAAAAGCACGAGATGATCTGATTATAAGAAACCTGAGCAAAACACGTTTTGTCTCTCTGAGCTCACACAGGGCGTTTTAGGATCTAGGCAAGCTCTTGTCACGTAAACAAGACAGGCAGTGTCCTGATGACTTTCAGCTCTTTTTCCTGGTGGTTGGGTTTAGACTGAGAGGAAACACATCTCACTGTTCTCTCTAGTAAAATTTTACTACAGGTTAGCTGGTCGTTTTGAGGCATTCACCAAACCAGTAACTGGCTCCCATTTCTATTGGGTGAGGAATAGAATATTCTCGTAGGAGAAGATCCTTGAGTCCAAATGTTCCGGAAAACCCCTGTGTAATCAATTTCTAGAGCTGCCCTAACAAAGTACCACAAATTTGGTGGCTCCAAGCAACAGAAGTTTTTTCTCTCACAGTTCTGGAAGCCTGAAGTCAAAGTCAAGGTGTCTGTGGAGCCATGAGGCCATGTTCCCTGCGAAATCTTCAGGAGAAAGTGCTTCTTTTCCTCTTCAAACTTCTGGGGGCTCCAGGAATTCCTCAGCTTATGGATACATCACTACAGTCTCTCTTTCCATCTTCACATGGCCTTCGTCTCTGTGTGTCTCTTATGAAGACACCAGTCATTGGATTTAGGATACACCCTGAATCCAGGATGTCACTAGGTCATGTCATTGATACCTCTGCAGAGACCCTGTTTTCAAGTAAGATCGCATTTCCCTGATGTTGAGGACTGGGACTTGGACATGTCTTTTGGGGAGACCCTAGTGGCTCAGACAGTAAAGAATCTTCCTGCAATTCAGGAGACTCATGTTTGATCCCTTGGTCAGGAAGATCCCCTGGAGAACGGAATGACATCTCACTCCAGTATTCTTGTGTGGAGTATCCCATGGACGGAGGAGCATAGTGGGCTACGGTCCATTGGGATTGCAGAAAGTCAGACACGACTGAGTGACTAACTTTCACTTTGAGGAGATACTGTTCAATCCACTGTACCCTAGTTTCCTGAATCCATTGTGAAATTAGAATGTGAAGGTTGGTGTGAGAGAATAATACATGCAGACATCCTATTCTGTGCAGAGCAGAGTTGTTTAGTTACTAAGTCATGTCTGACTCCTTGTGACCCCATGGACTGTAGCCCATCAGGCTCCTCTGTCGATGGGATTCTCCAGGCAAGAATACTGGAATGGCTTGGCCATTTTCTTCTCCAGGACAGAGCAGAGTGGGATGTGCTTTGTATTGGTGTATTGGAGGAGGGGATTGGAAGATGCTAACACCTTTGTTCCAACCCTCCAAATAATTATAATGATAATTAAAGAAATAGCAATGAACAGGTATTAGATTTTTATATGTGGCATAGCCTGGGCAAAGAACATTTTAAAAGCATTCATTTAATCATTGCATCTATGAGATACCTGTCTTTGAATGCTATTACAGATGAATTCCTTCATCTGTAAGCTTTCTTTTAGATAACTCGCCTTTGTTTATTTATTTGTTTCTTCCTTTTCCCCTGATCTGTTTCTCTACCTCTGTACAAGCCTCTTTTTTTCCTTTTTATTCTCCCTTCCTGACTGGCCACTGATCAAGCTACGTAGCTATTCAGCTGGCTGTCTGCTGATCTATTATTTTTTGCTGCATCTCATTCCAGAAAGCATGAAGACATTTTTCAAGAATATGGATTATTAGTGCCTATAAGATGTCTTGATTTGTCATTTGTTAATTACTTAGATAGCAATATGAATTTAGAAGTCAATGTTGATTAATGTGAAGGTGAAGTATTTCTAAGGTAGTTGAAAAAGATCATTCAGTTGATCAAAAATTCAGCACCTACACAGCTTTTCAGTTGTCGGTGGATCACATAGAACATGATGAATTTTTCTCCTTGCATAAAGTAAGTTTCGTATTTCACCACCTTCCTCCCTGGTCAACTAGTTTTACAGGGAATAAGATAGTGGATGTAAAGAAACAAAAGACAACTGTATCATTTCTATAAAGTTTCCTGAAGATGTTAATGAATTGTTCAGGTGTTTGCCATCAGAGAGGAGGAATTCGTCCTCATCTTTCAAAACAATGGCTAGTTAATAAATGAGTTAACAGAGGGAAAATACATGGAGAGCAACCTGCCTTGTAGGTTGCTTCACTGTGTTTTGATATTCGGAGTCCCAGTTGGCCCTGAGCCACCCCTCAGGATTTAGCTCTTTTATTTCAGGCTTCCTTTCAGGATCTGGAATCAGTTAAATTCAGATTTTCCAGAAATCAATATCATTGCATAGATAGGATTCCAAGACTCTAATTGTGTCCACAGAAAGGAATACACTGTCTCTTTGCTGGTGGACAATGAGAAATTAACCAGACTCAAGTGGTTTTAAGTGTCTGCCTTTAAAGATGAGAATATGTATCTTGTGCCAGACTTACTATTGCTGAAATATTTCATCACCAAAAAAATGTGCTACCTCGGGTTTTTCAAATTATTTTGGTCCTAACACATGAACTTGAATTTATATGTAGGTAGTAGATCCTCTGGGCTTCCCTGGTGGCTCAGCAGTAAAGAATTCCCCTGCAATGGGGTTCAGTCCTTGAGTGGCGAAGATCCCCTGGAGAAGGAAATGGCAACCCACTCCAATATTCTTGCCTGGGAAATCCAATGGACAGAGGAACCTGATGGGCTACAGTCCATGGGGTTGCAAAAGAGTCAGACACAACTTAGCGACTAAAACAAAACAGCAAAGTAGATCCTTTGGCAAAATAATGGACAACAGCTTTTTTTCTTTAGGTCTTCCTTACTTATCCAACCTACACAAATTCCATCACACAAAAAAGAGGAAAGGCATTGTGCAATGTGGTGCTTTTGAATAAACTGGGCTGTGTCTGTCTGGAGCACATCTGGGCTCCACTTCCTACCAGCTCTATGATTTGGGGCACGTTACTTCCACCTTCTGTGCCTCAGTTATCTCATCTGTCAAATGGGGCTGTTTAGAGTCTCCACATTATAGGGTGGAAAGTTAAATGGGTGGGATGGTTAAATAAGAAAACACATGTGAAATGGTAAGTAGAGACTTACCATAAGGCAGCTCTATCCAATACAAACATGATGGGCTCTTTAAAAAGCAAAAATAATCAGGTGAAAATAATCTTAATAATATATTTTATTTAACCCAATATATTCAAAATATTTTTTATTTCAACTTGTGATCAAAATTATTAATGTGGCATATTACTTTATTTCTGGCTACCAGCCATAGTGATTCTGATTCTCTTGGTCTGGGGTACAGCCCTGGTCTGGGTGTGCATGCAGAGTTCCCCGCTGATTCTAATGTACAGACCAAGAATCGGCCCAGTGTCCAAGGTGAATCACTTTTCCATACCCACAAAATGGACGATGCCATTGACTTTAAGAACTTCGCAATGTTACTGATAAGAGTTGAGTATGATACTGATAATGCAGTATGTTATAAAACATAAAATGCCACAGAAAGGGGAGAGCTTACACTTATTGATAGTTATGTCAAAATGGGAAGAGTAGGCGGCCCTCAATGGAGTTTCCTTCTGAAGGTACGCTAAGAACCTAGGCGGTCTTTCTTTTGATTCCAACTACTCCTGTCTTTTTCTTCAAAAGAGAGGCATTTTTTTTTTCTTCTGAAACTGATGTTTATGAAGCATTCTCATTGCCAGGCTGGATGCATAATGGACAAAGCGTGTTTTCATAAGTGATGTTCACTATTGGTGAGTGCCAGCTCCATCTGTTCCCTTGCATTCTTCGGGTCACAGTTTCCTTGTCTGTAACCAGGATGATATTCACAAGGCTGGGCTTCTTCATGTATGTATATATAGTGTACATGGCTGGGCTTTTTTGAGGACTGGTATAAGTAATGGACATAAAGCACTTAGCTCAGGGTCTGGCCTCCTTCCCAGGCATTCTGCTGGGTCCTGGACATGAGTGTGATTCTGGGTGACTTGGGGAACAGCAGTCCTTGTAGCAGTGACTAGTGGCACTTGAACAATTACAGTGGCTGGTGAGCATTCACTTCCCAGAGCCCATGCTTCTGGGTGCTCCTCTCTCACACACTGATATAGAAATTCTTTTTTCCTTTCCGTAGATGCTATCTCAGGAGAATTGTCCTAATCTGTGTTCAAATGGACCATTTCCTTCTGTCCTGAGGGGACAGATCAGGTTCTGCGTGGCTGAATTGGTTATTCAGCTTTCAACAGCCTGCAGCCAGAAAGAAGCCCTTTGTTGCTGATTGAATCTTCCCTTGGGAGGGCGGGAAACTGAGTGAAGTGTGCCCAGATCAGATTGGAGTCCAGGCTAAAGGAAATGTCCCCATCTCCCCTGCTTATGGGAATTCCTTCCTATTATTCTAAAACTGAGATAAACAAAACGGATGATGTGGTTCAACACTGTGGGCTTTCTTACACAAAGATATATCAAAAGCTTGTTTGCTGTTGTTCAGTCGCTAGGTCGCGTCCGAGCCTTTGCGACCCCGTGGACTGCAGCACTCCAGACTGCCCTGGCCTCCGGTGTCTCCTGGAGTTTGCTCAGATTCGCGTCCATTCAGTCAGTGATGCTGTCAATCCATCTCCTCCTCTGTTGCCCCCTTTTTCTTTTGTCTTTACTAGCATCAGGGTCTTTTCCAATGAGTTCACATCAGATGGCCAGAGTATTGGGGCTTCAGCTTCAGCATCAGCCCTTTCAATGAATATTCAGGGTTGATAGATATATAAAATAGATAGCTAGTGGGAATTTGCTATATGATGCAGGGAGCTCAACCCAGTGCTCGGTAACAACCTAGAGAGGTGGGATGGGGAGGGAGATGGGAGGGAGGTTCAAGGGGGAGGCTGATTCATGTTGATGTATGGCAGAAACCAACACAATATTGTAAAGCAATATCCTCCAATTAAAAATAGACAAATTAAAAAAAAGATAACTGACCAATTAAAAATTGTACGCAGAACATGACTGTTCTGTGGGCCCCAGTGACTCCACAGGTTCTGTTTACTCTTTGGGAACTTAGAGGAGTGAACTTGGTTCTGTGATTCCAGACACATTTGTATCTACACCTCTCTTTATTTTTCTAGGTGAAGAAATTCAAGTTTATAGAGAGTTGGGGACCCACCTAAAACCTCACGCCCATGATATTTACAGCTGGCATTTGTGAAAGTCCTCCTTAGTCAGGTGGAATGTGAAATGCTTCCTTTCATCCCACCTCTATGAGTTAAGCACTAATATTATACCCATTTTATTGGTAAGACATTTCTCCCAGGTTCAATACCTAGGAAGCAACAGAGACAAATTGAAAACCTAAGAATCTCAGCAGGGCATTTCTGAGTGAGCACAGCCTGTATCGGATTTATCTAAGTAGGAAGTTCACTGTGATAATTAACAATTTCCTGAGTTCAAATCCACAGGGGAAGTGTCATAGGACAGCATATGATTAACTCCTCTAATGAATGACACAATCAATAATTGCTGTATGAATTCAGACTAACTTAAGTCTAGTTCAGTTCAGTTGCTCAGTTGTGTCCGACTCTTTGCCACCCCATGGACTGCAGCATGCCAGGCATGCCAGGCTTCTCTGTCCATCACCAGCTCCTAGGGCTTAGTCAAACACGTGTCCATCGAGTCGGTGATGCCATACAACCACCTCATCCTCTGTCATCCCCTTCTCCTCCCGCCTTCAATCTTTCCCAGCATCAGGGTCTTTTCCAATGAGTCAGTTCTTTGCATCAGGTGGCCAAAGTATTGGAGTTTCAGCTTCAACATCAGTCCTTCCAATGAACATTCAGGACTGATTTCCTTTAGGATGGACTGGTTGGATCTTCTTGCAGTCCAAGGGACTCTCAAGAGTCTTCTCCAACACCACAGTTCAAAAGCATCAATCCTTCGGCACTCAGCTTTCTTTATAGTTCATCTCTCACATCCATACATGACTACTGGAAAAACTATAGCCTTGACTAGACAGACCATTGTTGGTAAAGTAATGTCTCTGCCTTTTAATATGCTGTCTAGGTTGGTCATAGATTTTTTTCCCAAGGAACAGCATCTTTTAATTTCATGACTACAGTCACCATCTGCAGTGATTTTGGAGCCCCCCAAAATAAAATCTGTCACTGTTTCCACTGTTTCCCCATCTGTTTGCCATGAAGTGATGGGACCAGATGCCATGATCTTTGTTTTCTGAATGCTGAGCTTTAAGCCAACTTTTTCACTCTCCTCTTTCACTTTCATCAAGAGGCTCTTTAGTTCTTTGCTTTCTGCCATAAGGGTGGCGTTATCTGCATATCTGAGGGTGTTGATATTTCTCCTGGCAATCTTGATTCTAGCTTGTGCTTCATCCAGTCCAGCATTTTGCATAATGTACTCTGCATATAAGTTAAATAAGCAGGGTAACAATATACAGCCTTGACGTACTCCTTTCCCAATTTGGAATCAGTCTGCTGTTCCATGTCCAGTTTTAACTGTTGCTTCTTGACCTGCATTCAGATTTCTCAGGAGGCAGGTAAGATGGCCTGGTATTCCCATCTCTTTAAGAATTTTCCAGTTTGTTGTGATCCACACAGTCAAAGGATTTGGCATAGTCAATAAAGCAGAAGTAGAAGTTTTTCTGGAGTTTTCTTGTTTTTTCAGTGATCCAGTGGATGTTGGCAATTTGTCTCTGGTTCCTCTGCCTTTTCCAAATACAGCTTGAATGTCTGGAAGTTCATGGTTCTCGTACTGTTGAAGCCTGGCTTGGAGAATTTTGAGCATTGCTTTGCCAGCGTGTGAGATGAGTGCAGTTGTGCGGTAGTTTGCGCATTCTTTGGCATTGCCTTTCTTTGGGATTGGAGTGAAAACTGACCTTTTCCAGTCCTGTGGCCACTGTTGAATTTTCCAAATTTGCTGGCATATTGAGTGTAGCACTTTACCACATCCTCTTTTAGAATTTGAAATAGCTCAACTGGAATTCCATCACCTCCATTAGCTTTTTTCGTAGTGATGCTTCCTAAGGCCCACCTGACTTCGCATTCCAGGATGTCTGGCTCTAGGTGAGTGATCACACCATCGTGATTATTTGGGTCATGAAGATCTTTTTTGTATAGTTCTGTGTATTCTTGCCACGTCTTCTTGATATCTTCTGCTTCTGTTAGGTCCATACCATTTCTGTCCTTTATTGTGCCCATCTTTACATGAAATGTTCCCTTGGTATCTCTAATTTTCTTGAAGAGATCTCTAGTCTTTCCCATTCTATTATTTTCCTCTATTTCTTTGCACTGATCACTGAGGAAGGCTTTCTTATGTCTCCTTGCTATTCTTTGGAACTCTGCATTCCAATGGGTATATCTTTCCTTTTCTCCTTTGCCTTTAGCAAAGACTTAGACTTGAGTCTAAGGTATTTTTAAAAATCAGATAAAACATACAGTTGGCTACTCACCACTTCACAACCCTCTATGTTTTCTACCACAAAGTCAATTCTTAGTCTCTTCTTAGTTATATTGTCATTAATGCTGCTCACATTAAATGTTTCTTGACAACATTTATATCTATAGTGTTGTTTGGTCAGGCTAATTAATAGCGGCTGCACAGCAGCATGTGCAAAGGCAGTTCAGGGGAAATCTAGTGAAATGTTGTCTGTAACATAGGCTGGACCAAATTAAGTGAGTGACATTGGCAGAGGACACATATTCTTTCATTCCTTCATCACAGGTGGAGTCCAACTCATTTGATACCATTGCTTCAGAGGAGGAAGTGGAAGGATAAATTAACCAGCTACCTTGAGATATTCAGTGTCTTGCAGAAACCATAAATAAGCCAGTTAAGGTAGAGTTTCTTGAACAGGGAAGTAACAAGCCTAATAAGAAATATCAGTCTCATATAGGAGAGCATCTTGCTGTTTTCGTGATGCCAGGGTGGGTAATATTTTTAGCAGCTGCTGATTCATCAATCTGGGAAGAATTCCTTGGTTTGTAAAAGTCCAGCATATTAGTCCAGAGTACTATCTTGAAACTCTGGTAGTTTGACACAATGAGCCTTTGTTTCTCGCTTCAGGAAAATCCAGTATGGATTGTCCAAGAGGAACTCTTCTCCAAGGTCTAGGGTCTCAGCTCTTGTCATCTGGTTGCTCACTCATCATGCCCAGAGTCCTTGGCTTCCTTCCCTGCATCCTTTGCATCTGGTTGACAAAGAAGGGGAGAATGTGGATGGACCCTGTGTATCCTCCTAAAGGTGACTTGCATCAGCACTATGAACACACGTTGCTACAGGGGGCTGGTGACTGTCCTCTAGCAGAGGGCTCAGGTCCAAGACTAGATCCTGATGTTGCTAGGCACCAGAGTTGCTCCCGCACCTAGAGTTGTTTTTTTGTTTTTAATAGACACCTACCATCTCCATAGTATGTACTCCTGCATCCTTTTATGATGAAAAGTAAAGAATCTCAGCCTTAAAGAGATTAAACTCTGTGAACATATCTGATGAACAAAGTTTATCTTCCCCTGCCTGTCAGACCTGCAGTTTGAACACTGAGGTAACCCCCATCTTCACTGGGTTCCTTGGTGCCTAGGGACTGGACAACATCTCTGCTACAACTACCAGGAACCCAAAGGATCTAGTTCCCGAGAGACGGCATTTCTGCCAATCCCTTAATCAAGTTGCCCTGGAAGCCCATCTGTGTTCCTGGCTGCATGGCATATGGAAATCAGTTTTGGTGGCTTGCATCCTCCCAGAATGCTCTGCACCTGGTTCTGCCCACCGAGCATCAGTCTTGACTCTGGTTATCTGGTAGATAATTATTCCATGTGTTAACTCCCCTCTGCCATGTAATATAACATATTCACAGGTTCTAGATTTACAAGTAGCTAATCATCCAACCTTAAAAGAGGAAGATTATTCTGGATTATCCAAGTGAGCCCAATGTAATCGCTGATGGAGGAGGAAGGAACCCGGCCCTGTGTGTGTGTGTGTGTGTGTTGTGTGTGTGTGGTTGTCTTTAAATATTATTGTTGCCTGTGTCAGAAGCAAGGAGGCAATTGTTTTGTTTTGTTTTAACCTGAGTTGCACTGTGTTATATGTGAGAAGCTTGCTTTTTATTCTTTGGAAAGAGATACACTAGATCATTAGGGAAATATCATTTCCTTGGTAGCTTTCTCATTCCCTTTCAACAAAATGTTGTTCGATATGATAAAAAAAATAACCTATTTTAAGTTGTAAACTACTACATATAAACATTTTATTAAACTGTTAAATATATGCTCTTACTCAACTATTATAATCCTATTGAAACTTACCAAACTATCACAATCCTGTTGAAACTGAGTTTGGAGTATTAAATAATTAGAAGATTATAATGTTCTAGTTTTACAATATAAATTGAGCTCAATTGTCTTTTCCCCAATTACACTTCTTTCAGTTTGACTCTTTTATGCAATGAGAGGATATCTTGACCAAGAGGCAGGTCTTCTAGAAAGGAACCCCAAATTTTAAGCTTTGATCAGATGGTATGCCTTTTCATGCCACTTCCTCTTGGGCTGAATTGAAACCCACTGTTGGACAGTCGCGTTCAATCAGAATGCCATTCTAAAACAGGATTTAACTTTTACATTAATGTGCTTACTCCAGGCTTCTAATGGAACAGACTCTCTTGCACTTCTCTAAATTTCTTATGTATCTGGTTTTTTTTTGGCATGTTTAGTTCAACACTCATGGAATCCTAC
This sequence comes from Okapia johnstoni, assembly GCA_024291935.2. Taxonomy (NCBI): domain Eukaryota; kingdom Metazoa; phylum Chordata; class Mammalia; order Artiodactyla; family Giraffidae; genus Okapia; species Okapia johnstoni. The sequence goes on along the minus strand of CM044319.1, from coordinate 87,319,078 downwards.
AATAAGTTAAGCTACCAGTGCCCTGCCTTCTGCTGTTGAATTTTCTGCCTCAGAATGGCCATGTCAAAACCATTGGGTGCAAATCTGCCCATGTAGCATGGTTCACATAAACAACATCTGCTGCCTAACGTGTGGGAAGACAGGAAATCAAGGAGGAACCAGTTCTCTGTTTCTACCCACCCTTTCCCCAACCTATCTGCTCGGTTACTTCTTTTTGAATTAAAATTCAATTTTCTTCTCTTGCAAACATATATTTTAAGAATTCCTCACCTGGCTTCTAATGTACTGATTATATACCTCAAGATTTGGGGAGTGGGTAGGTGGGAGGAGCCTTGAATATCAAGCCTTGAAATGGGAAGGCTGATTTTTAAATGGTGCCCATGGTTGAATGATGATGCAGAAATTGTAGAGACAGAGTTCTGGGTCCTGAGAGTTCCCAGGCATCAGCGAGTTTCCCCAGAACAGTCCCAGTGCCCTGGGCAGGAACTGGTCCTTTTGCTGTTTGCTCTGGCAGAAGGAAAATCCTCGGCATCCTTTTAGCATCAGAGAAATGCAGTGGAGCAGACAGCCAAAAAGTGATGGTGGAGATTCAGTTGGAAAGAGGAAGACAAGTGGAAAAAAAATCATCAACATAGTGAGAGCAAATTGCCCCAGGCTGCCAAAGAAAATAGCCTGTTAACTCCTAACTCGCTCTGAATAGGAAAGCTGGTGTCCAAAGCAGGAGGGCTGCTCTCGGACAGAATGGAGGAGTGAGCTTTGGAAAGGCAGGTGAACCTGATCTCCTAAAGGGAGAGAATTATGAGATCGAGGAAGTGGTTGTAGGAGCTGGTAATGAATGGAAATGAATTTCACTCCTGCAGGTGAAATTTCACTTAGCCCTTATTACAATCCCAATTTCTTCTCCACCAACCATAGGAAATAACATTTACTATATGTTTTTTAAAAATTTTAATTTAATTAATTTTTACTGGAGCATGTGCACTTTACAATGTTGTATTAGTTTCTCCTGAACAACAAAGTGAATCAGCTATATGTAATACATATATACCCTCCCTCTTGGACCTTCAACCCCCATTCCACCCCTCTAGGTCATCAAGAGCACTGACCTGAGCTTCCTGTATTTTAACCATAAAGATGTTCTTGTGAGAGAAATAGAAAATTCAGGGCACTTATTTGGCACCTACAACTTTAACAAATAGAAACTCCTTGAATGTTTTATGATGGTTTAGATCCTAGTACATTGGACAAGTAGACTTCAGTTAAAGGCTCTGAGAAGTCCAGTCCTAAAGAATGTTTCCCCTTTACAACATTTTCCGAATTTATTTCACCGCAGTAGATCTTTCCCCTACTTTCAGCTTCTGCTTTTTACAGAGGCATTAGCTGGCGAAACAAATTCAGAAGGAATGCTTATCTATAGTTTTCATTTTATAAATAAAGAAATGGGTCAGACTATCCAGTCAATCCTAAAGGAAATCGACTCTGAATCTTCATGGGAAGGACTGATGCTGAAGCTCCAATACTTTGGCCACCTGATACAAAGAGCTGACTCATTGGAAAAGACCCTGATGCTGGGAAAGATTGAAGGCAGGAGGAGAAGGGGGACACAGAGGATGAGATGATTGGATGGAATCATTGACTCAATGGACGTGCGTTTGAGCAAGCTCTGGGAGATGGTGAAGGACAGGGAAGCTTGGTGTGCTGCAGTTCACAGGGTCACAGAGTCGGACACGACTGAGCGATTGAACAAACAGCATGTAATTGTCCAAGGTTCCCTATTCTTCAAGGACTGAGCTGAGATTAGAATCCCAGTATTTTGTACAAAACTCGACCATTGTTAGCTGTTGGCCTCTGAGATGGATAAGTGCCCAGCCCACAGCAGGAGCACTCTGGGTGACATACAGTGTAGACTCATCCTTCTCTCGGCCCCTTGAAGGATGGCTTTGCATTTTTGTGGGACTTCAAGCTCATGTCTGTGGTAAGAGACCCAAGAGACTGTGGCAGTGTAACAAGAGGTTGACCTCACAGAATTCATGTTCACATTTCAGAAGGATTCTGATGAATGCCACATTCCATCTAGCTTGCAGCAGAGGTTTTGTTTATTGAAAGCAAATCTGAGGACATCCCATTGTTTCTCCTTTCTGTAGATTCGGACCATTGTGGTTTCAATGCAAGTTCCATTTTCTTCAGTACAAATAGAGTGGACAGCTTTAGGCTTGTTAGGTTGAGAAAGGAAAGGGGAATTTATAAATGTTACAGGAGAAAATTTGATTAGAAGGTTCTTCTACAGAAATGGCTTAAAAGAGCCTAAGTAGCCATTACGATTAGCCATTACAATTAATTGAAATCTATTCCTAATTATGCTTGCCTCTTTAAAATACTGTTTTATTTTTTCAGAAGAACTGTATTTGATGTTGCCAACTGAAGAATCCTTTTAGACAGAAAACCTGGGGTTCATGTACTATCTGATTCTCATGCTTTAGATGGAGATAATTGGCAAAGAAAGAAAGTTAGTGACTTCTAATTAAAGACATATATTTCCCTTATAACTGCCAAGACAACCCAAGACAGCTATGTTAGCAATGATTTCCCAAGTTAATATGCTCAGAGTTTTTTTTCCCTCTTTAAACCTTTTTTTTTTCAATGTGGATCATTTTTAAAGTCTTTATTGAATTTGTTACAATGTCGCTTCTGTTTTATGTTTTGTTTTTTTGGCCACCAGGCATGTGGAATATTAGCTACCCAACCTCAGATCAAATCTGCATCCTGGTGTTGAAAGGTGAAGTCTTAACCCCTGTACTGCGGGCAAGTCCCCTATGCTCAGAGTTTTAGTCAAAATGTTCTAGACCATGATTTATATCTCTCTTGACTTTCTTCAGTGTATTCAGAACTCAGCATGGCTATTTGTGGTGGAGAACATTGGACAGAAGATGTGGGTCACATCTATGATGCTCTCCCACCAAGTCAAACTTGCTTAATTTGAGGTTTTCAGTAAGATACTTATAGATGGGCTAAAGTGTGATCTCACATATAAGGTCAGCAGAGCTTTGTTTTCCTAAACACTTCATGTATTTCTATCTTGAAAGTTCCTTATAGGCAAATTTTACCTTGTAGCAGTGGTTGGACTTCAGATGTGGCTGTTTTTGTAGAAATGTTTTATTTTTTTTAATCAAACCCGATGTGATTTTAACAAGCTATTTTCACAGCTGAGTTCCCAGTGTTGGAGGTTTATGGCGTGTTTCATATGTTCTTACTTTGCCCTCTTTCGACTTGTTTATTTTTCATGACACATCTGAATGCCTACTTGTAAGCAGAACACTCTTCTTGAGATCCAACTGTGGGGTTATTAGTACAAAGGCACGTTACAGGGATCCTTAGTGAGGGGTTAAGAGGCACGGTTCAGAAATTGTTTTCTTTTCTGACCAAACATATGCATGATGTTTTTCTTCCCATGGAGATATAACCCAGACTCGAGTTTCTGAAAGCATTGAGTACTTAGGACTCCACAGTGCTTTTGATATTACCCGTCTGATTCTCCTTAGAGAGCCTCACGTCACTGTCTTTCAGTTGAACCCCTAGGTGGGAAAGAGAATTCTAAAGCTAAAGTTAAGAACTAGAAGGCAGTCCTGAGTCAGATGTATAATTGTCAGGCTCTCTTCTTTATGTCGTATGGTCAATTTTAGTGAAATTACCCCATGACATGGACCTCAAGCGGGTGAAATTGTGATGTCTTTATTTATGATGTGTTAAGGAAAAATTGCTGAGTGAAGACTCTTTTGAGTGAAGGCTCCAAATTGCCTTCACTCCATTTAGCAAGGATATTGCCGCCAAAACAAATTATTTAGACTAATGCTGACTCTGTCCAAAAAATGCCATCCCCTTTTACTCAATAAAATGGGGCATATGAAGGAATATATTAGCAAGTGTTAGAACTGTGATTTCCTTTCCTACTTCAAATTAGTCACATTTTTTTCCAAAGCAAAAGAAGGAAAAGCCTGGTATTTCCTTAGATCTAGCCTCCAAGTGAATGTCTACTTAAACTTATAAGAGTAATTCTAATACAAATATGGCTACTTTGCTTATAGACAAAATTATAGACTTTGCTTGTGGACATTGCTCTATTACTCCTATGACTGTTCTCCAACACCATTTGACGTACTTACAGATTTCCCCTGTAAAAGTCACCTATAAGATAAAGCTCGTATAATTTACTTTCTCTTATCTCTTTTTCACCTAACACTTGGAAATCAAATCAAGTAGAACCAAGTAGATCAGAAAAATCCTGTGATTATCACACATTTAAGGGTGAGGGTTAACTTTATGGCTGCAAATGAAAGACTTTTTCTGACTGTGCCCATATCCCAAAGAAGTATCTTTTAGTAAAAGACATTTTATAAGTCTATTTGCATTGGGCAAATGTTGGGTGCAGCATGATTGGGGTGTACAGCGTGTGATGTACTGACAGATTCTAATGTCTATAATGAGCATCTTTGTATGAATCATTTCTGACATGAAAAGAAATTTGCTTATCAATGCAAGAAAAACCATTGGTATGTTAATTTTATGCAAGCATGTCTTCACTTTCTGATTTGAGCCTCCCAATAATGGAATCGTAATTGGGTTTCTGAAAGACCATGCATAGGAAACATTTTAAAAGGAATTTGTTAATCAGAAAATGCTCCAAATTTGTGGAGTAAAAAAATGAAGACATGTAACCTTTGTCTAAAAAAATGCAAGATGGGCAATTTTCCCTAAATGCTGTAATTTGAGGGAAGCTTACCTTCCACAACAATGAAACCTCAGTGTTGCTTTGAATTATACCATTAAAGAATTGGAAAGTTCATCTCTTGGAGTTAAGCCTTTTTCTCTCACCTTGGCCTTGAGGTGCAGAAACCTAAGATAGAGGTAATATAACAAATTTGATAATATCTGTATCTGTCAAAATATTTCCCTTTTTTCTTTCTCTATAAGGGGAAACCAAAGTCTTTCTGGGCTTGTGTGATTGAGGGATTAGGGAAGGACACTAAAGAGTAGCTTCACTCACTTTTGATGTAGGAAATGGGAGGGACTTAGAGCTCTGGGATTCACTAGTTGTGTGTCTTCCGCTTGTGACTTAATCACTCAGTCATTATTGCCTTTGTCAGTAGGATGCTGTTATTATCACAGTGTGGTGGGGATTTTATCAAACAATATATGTAATGAAATGTGGACAGCATAGCACCTGATTCAAAATAAATGGTCACTGCGCATCTCTTCAGGTTTCCCTGGTGGCTCAGATGGCAAAGAAACTACCTGAAGTGCGGGAGACCCGGGTTCAATCCCTGGGTCAGTGAAAACCCCCTGGAGAAGGAGATGGCTACCCACTCAGTATTCTTGCCTTGAGAATTCCATGGGTAGAAGAGCCTGGCAGGCTACAGTCCATGGTGTTGCAAAGAGTTGGACACAACTGAGGAACTTTCACTCACTCATGCATCTCTTAAGTCATGGTTCTCTGTTTTTTCATCCTTGTACCATCAGCTTACAGCAGAAATCCTTTGATGACTAAGCACTAAATAAATACATAAATATTAAGACATGAGGCTGAGAATTGTAAACTCATCCTTGAAATAAGTAAGTAGCAACTTACTAGTAAACTTGTCTGATCAATCTGTCTGTGAAGCAACAGACATTTGTAATGACAAGAAATCAGTATACGCTGGGGTAACAGGCATTATTAACTTTAAGCAGGTTGGATGTGCCTAGGGCTTTCAAGGTTAGATATAATGTAGCTGCATATGCAGTGGACATTTGGAGAAGGCAATGGCACCCCACTCCAGTACTCTTGCCTGGAAAATCCCACAGACGGAGGAGCCTGGTAGGCTGCAGTCCATGGGGTCACGAAGAGTCGGACACGACTGAATGACTTTACTTTCACTTTTCACTTTCGTGCATTGGAGAAGGAAATGGCAACCCACTCCAGTATTCTTGCCTAGAGAATCCCAGGGATGGGGGAGCCTGGTGGGCTGCTGTCTGTGGGGTCGCACAGAGTCGGACATGACTGAAGCGACTTAGCAGCAGCAGCAGCAGCAGTGGACATTATGCATCTTTAGTATTTGTTTGTACTAGGTTCATGAAGGACAGAGCAAGTCCTTGCTACTGACATGTGCCAATAAAAATGCAAAAGGATTCCAGCCAAAAGGTTACCATTGTCCTCACTGTGAATATCAGGCTGATGTACATGTTGTCTGATTAATATAACTATCTGATAAATTAAGAGAGTTGGTTGGTGTTTCTTGAAAATGTAATAACTCAACGTTTTTTTTAAACTAAATCAACTTCGTGAATATGTCCTTTTTTTTTTTGGTGCCTTTATTTTTTAAAATTATTTTATTTACTTGTTTTTGGTTGCTCTGGATCTTTGTTGCTGTGAGCAGGCTTTCTTTAGTTGCTGTGAGCTGGGGCTACTCTTCATTGCGATGTGCGGACTTCTCATTGTGGAGGCATCTCTTGTTGTGGAGCACAGGCTTTAGGCACAAGGCTTTGATAGCTTACAGTGAAGGATGTTGGATTCATGATCCCCGAAGAAGATTTAACTTCAGGACCAGGGACCAGGCTTGATTGCTCAAGAGCTTTTGTGTAGCAGAGTTTTATTAAAGTGTAAAAACGGACAGAGAAAGCTTCTGACATAGACCTCAGAAGGGGATCGGAGAGTGCCCCCCTTGCTAGTCTAAGCAAGGGAGTTATATACTTTTTTTAATTGGTTATTACAATAATCAAAAGAATGTCACAAGGTTGTAAAAATCTTACCAGACCCACTCCCACAATTTACATTTTTAAGATAACAGGATTAGGCAGAAGGTTTTCAAGAAAGAGAAACTGTCCTCAAGCAGGATACATTGTTGTTACATAATCCTTACTAAGGAATATAGGAAAAAAAACATTTCTCCTCCTTGAGAATTCTAGACCCCCATCTCCTCAAGAGCCCCAGACCCCTTTCTCCTTGGAGACCCCGGACTTCTTATCAACCTGCCTGGGAATTGACTCTTTCAGCTTCAGTAGTTGCACCACATGGGCTCAGGAGTTGTGGCAAAGGGGTTCATTAGCTGTGGTTCTCCGGCTTTAGTTGCCCATGGCATATGGAATCTTCCTGGACCAGGGATAGAACCCATGTCGCCTTCACTGGCAGATGGATTCTTATCCACTGTATCACCAGGAAGGCCCTATTTTAACCACAGGGAGTTTTTGTGATTCTTACTTATAGTAGATTCTCTTACACTTAGTCGTGGCAGTCTAAACACCTGGCTCTTTTTAAAGGCAATTGAATGCCATTTTTGTTAGTTGACATTTGTATGGATTTTAGTACATGTTTTTTTTAAAATAATTTAATTATTATATTCTAGAATGAAAGAGTATACTTTATTCCTAACAAGTCATGTCATATTAATTGTGTCTAACTGGGAGTATGCTTCTTCTTGTATTGTAAGATGTCTAGTAAAATTAATTATTTACAGATACTCATTATAGAAGAGAAATAATTCTGGAAAGTCCTGCAGAGGGCTTTCATCTATGTAAAATGTTTTACAGGAGGAACTGTAGCAGATAATAGAGAGAATGGGTAAATGATACAGAGATGAAGGCATACTAACCAGTTATCAGAGCTTTCAAACCTGGGACATTGTAAAGGGACCTTTGCAAGAGGGTCTGACATTAATGGATGTTATCAGCTCTCTCTTTTACTCCCATCATTACCCTGATTTCTTGAAAGGTTAAAGCTATTTAGCAGTAACATACTGCCTGGCATGTAGCACATACCTGATAAATTCTTGTATGGGTGGATCTTGTAATGAATGCATGCATGCATGAATCAGAATCAGTGGTGACAACCCATCAACTGATTTTGCTCCCACTGCAGCCCTGGTTTACCAACATATAGCACTGGGCCACTCAGAAGGATTAACAGCAGAAAACGAAAAGCACTAAAGTCTTATAAGTGGAAAACGATCTAATACAGGGGATGAAGTACTGAAAAACTGCTGGCAAGGTTGAAGGAGTGGGATTCAGGAGGCCCCTGGCACTGAGTTCAAGAACACTGATCTAAGATCAGGAAGCTGGAAGCTATAAGCCACTGACAGTGTAACTGCCTCTTGACAACCACCTACCTCCCATGAAGTGGAGACAAGAGACACAGCTGAAGAAGCTGGGCCATGATCTCCACCTTTCTTCCAGATGAGAGGGTAGAAAGTGCTAGGACCTAATTCTCATGGGTGCCTGACTCAGTGCCTTCAATGTGTTCAAAGGTTCAATAAAAGTTGGGCTTCCTGGGTGGTTCAGTGGTAAAGAATCCACCTGCCAGTGCAAGTGACATGCATTCGATCCCTGGGTTGGGAAGATCACTTGGAGAAGGAAATGACAACTGACTCCAGTGTTCTTGCCTGGGAAGTCCTATGAACAGAGGAGTCTGGTGGGCTACAGTCCATGGGGTTGCAAGAGTCATACATGACTTAGCAACTAAACAACAGCACCAAAAATGAATTTAATTAATTATTGTACAGATTCCTGGTTTATCTTACTTGAATGTTTTTTATTGACCCTTTTCTTTAATTTCTAAGTTGACTAATTTAATTAGATATAAAATGGCAAGGAAAAATACATGACCTGTTGTTGTTGTTCAGGCACCTAGTCGTGTACAATCTTTGCGACCCCATGGATTGCAGCACACCGTGCCTCCCTGTCCCTGACCATCTCCTGGAGTTTGCCCAAGTTCATGTCCATTGCATCAGTGATGCCATCCAGCCATCTCATCCTCTGACGCCCTCTTTTCCTTCTGTCCTCAGTCTTTTCCAGCATCAGGGACTTTTCCAATGAGTTGGTTGTTTGCATCAGATGACCAAAATACTAGAGCTTCACTTCCAGCATCAGTCTTTTCAATTAGTATTCAGGGTTGATTTCCCTTAAGATTGACTGGTTTGATCTCCTTTCTGTCCAAGGGACTCTCAAGAGTCTTCTCCAGCACCACAGATCAAAGGTATTGATTCTTTGGCACTCTGCCTTCTTTATGGCTCTCAAAACTGTATGTGACCACTGGGAAGACCATAGCCTTGACTATACAGACCTTTGTCACAGTGTAATGTCTCTGCTTTTCAACAACTAGGTTTGTCATAGCTTTCCAGCCAAGAAGCAATCATCTTCTGATTTCATGGCTGCAGTCATCATCCTCAGTGATTTTAGAGCCCAAGAAGAGGAAATCTGTCACTGCCGTCACCTTTTCCCCCTCTGTTTGCCATGGTGGTGGGGTGGATGCCATGATCTTAGTTTTTTTTTAATATTTAGTTTTAAGCTGGCTCTTTCACTTTCCTCCTTCACCTTCATCAAGGGGCTCTTTAGTTCCTCTTCACTTTCTGCCATTAGAGTTGTATCATCCACATATCTGGCAATGTTGATGTTTCTCCCACCTGTCTTGATTCTGGCTTGTAACTCATCCAATCTAGCATTTTCCATCATGTGCTCAGATTATAGGTTAAACAAACAGGGTGATAGCAGACAGCCAGCCCTCTCACACTCCTTTCTCAATCTTGAACCAGTCAGTTGTTCCGTACAAGGTTCTAGCTGTTGCTTATTGACCCGCATACAGGTTTCTCAGGAGACAGGTAAGAGGGTCCGGTATTCCTATCCCTTTAAGAGCTTTCCTCAGTTCATTGTGATCCACACAGTCAAAGGCTTTGGCATAGTTGACAAAACAGAGGTAGATGTTTTTCTGGAATTCCCTAGCTTTCTCTATGATCCAGCAAATGTTGGCAATTTGATCTCTGGTTCCTCTTCCTTTTCTACACCCAGCTCGGACATCTGGAAGTTCCTGGTTCACATAATGCTAGAGCCTAGAATGCAAGATTTTAAGCATGACCTTACTAGCATTGAAGATGATTGCAACTGCCTGATGGTTAGCACAGTCTTTAGTACTATCCTTCCTGGAAACTGGGATGAGGACTGACCTTTTCCAGTCCTGTGGCCACTGCTGGGTCTTCCAGATTTGCTGACATATTGAATGCAATACCTTGATGGCATCATCCTTTAGGGTTTTGAATAGTTCTACTGGAATTCCATCGTATCCACTAGCTTTATTAACAGCAGTGCTTCCTAAGGCCCACTTGACTTCACTTTCCATAATGTCTGGCTCTGGGTGACTGACCGCACCATTGTAGTAATCTGCTTGATTAAGATCTTTTTTGTACAGTTCTTCCGTGTATTCTCTCTATCTCTTCTTCATCTCTTCAGCATCTACTAGGTCTCTACCGTTTCCGTCCTTTATTGTGCCCATCTTTGGGCAAAATACTCCCTTGACATTTCCAGTTTTCCTGAAGAGATCTCTAGTTTTTCCCCTTCTGCTGTTTTTTAATGTTATGCACGGTTCATTGATTCCTGGTTTGTCTTACTTGAATGTTTTTAATAGACCGTGTTCTTTAATTTCTAAGTTGATTAGATGTAAAATAGCAAGAAGAACTAGAAGGCTGATGTTTAGCTGTTCTGACTGGGAGCCACGTGCGAAAATTGTTTGGGGTCATTGTTTTTATTTTAGAATGATTTGAACCGAAGCGTCTGGATCGAGTTTGAGCTTTGCATGGTAACTAAAGTTGAGATCCGATTTAACTGGGATGAATTAAATAACAACCTTTGACCATGAAAGATCAGGAGGGATTGCTCATGTATGTGGCATATTTGGGGTCCAAAGCTATTTCAACCAAATGCATCTTTTATTTACCTAGAGAACCACAATCAAACCTAGATTTTAGCCTCCGGCTCTCCTTTATTTTCCTTCTTTCCACCCTCTTCCCCTGCTTATCCACCATGGAGTGCTTTACTGCAGTCCACACAGGAATATACCTTTTAGTTGCTGATAATAGATATTTTCCAGCTGGCAAAACAGAAATCACCACTGCACAAATCTATATTGCTTTTCTTTAGAAACAAAAGCTCCTTTCCTAGGCAAATGACTGTGAATCAGCTCTCTAGTATTTCAACTATAAAGTGCTATGATATTTGGAAATTAATTATGTATTCCATGAATGTTTAACATTGCAGGTATTAATTAATATGCCCCCTAGCACTTTATAGATTTCATAAAATACGATCTGCTGGAAGAGTTCCCTCGTGTAAAGCATTGGGAAAGCCTTTATGTTTTGACTTAATTAGGGTGACAATAAGAATTGCTCACTCAAGGGAAATGTCAGAGTCTAGGGATCAAGACTGTTCCAATGGCTTGATTATTAGCTTTTCTTTCTAAAGGAGCTCAGTCTTTTTTCCAAGGTTGATACAACTAAAAAAATTTTAATAGAGATTATCCAATCATCTTAGCCTCTGTCGTCCCCTTCTACTCCTGCCTTCAATCTTTCCCAGCATCAGGACCGCCAGTGGAATTCCCTAACATGTTACTGGTATCATACTAATGGCTGCATAACCAGGGAAAGAGCCATTGATGAGCTTATAAATAGGCTTCCTCTAGTGGTATGTCTCAGTATGGTAAAGAATCTGCCCACAGTGCAGGAAACCTGGGTTTGATCCCTGGTTTGGGGTTCTAAGATCCTGCCCACAGTGCAGGAAACCTGGGTTTGATCCCTGGTTTGGGAAGATCCCCTGGAGAAGGGAATGGGTACTCACTCCAGGATTCTTGCCTGGAGAGTCAACAGCGGAGAATCTGGACAAAGATAAATTCCTGCAATGACAAGAATGCAATCTCAGGCAGTTTTCACGGGAAATAGTGAACTGTCTTTTGATAATTACTCAGGAGGGCAGAAGTACAGAGCTCCAGCATATTTGTGGCCCTTTATAAAAAATTATTTTGTAGTCAGTGATAATAAAACACAATTGGAATTAAGAGCTTAGTGTGATTTTAAAAACTGTGGTCAAATTCCTGTGCATTCAACTGCTGACACTACATGTATTTAAGCTCCACTTCAGCTCCATGGTACCAGGTCTCTTCCTCTAATGATGGAAAGTTGAGAAGGAGAGTGTCTTATCCTTTCTCCTAGAAGGATGTACTCTGTCCACATTTTTATTTCATCACTAATACTCTGTTGCCTTTTTTCCTTACATTCCTGTGCTCTCCTTACTTGGGAGAAATCCTTGGGGCCAGGGTATTGCCTCCATCATTGTCTCCACATTGTATCCTCAGGACCTGGTATATAGTAGTTGCTTAAGAAACATTTCAAAATAAAGATGTGTGTAAGAGAAAAAAAGTCATTGCTGATCTTCCCCAGATGGCTTTTCTCATACGGACCCACCCACCTCTTTCATTAAGCATCTTTATAACCTACAAAATATAGTAAGTGCCCTATATTTACACTATAAAGTTTCAAACTTTCAAAGATGCAAACGTGCGTTCTCATGTCCAATCACGTTGTTAGTTCACGTGTCTGGAGAACATTGTCACGTGCATGCATCTTCTGCAAGTGCTTGTGCTTTTGTGTACTTTACTGTCCAGTGCAGTAGAGTGGGCAGTAGCATGGTATTTTTACTTCAAGCCCAGGGTGTCTAGAAGGAAGTGTAAAAGCAGCAGTGATGTAGTTGGCACTGCTAAGAAGCACCAGGAACTGAAAACCCAGAGGAAGAATGAAGAGAGACAAGAAGAAGAAGTCACTGCAGAACTGAAGAGATTCACGAGGCAGGAAATGGCAAGGGGATTTTGTTTATCTGAAGAGGCAGCCTTAGTTTCTGAGGCACAGGACTCGGACATAGAACGGTACATGAAGGTTGGTGCAGCTGTTTAGAATGCAGTCTGGTGCTACCATGTCATCATGATGAGAAAAAAAGAGCCACTACCCAGACATCACTGGATCACTTTTTGAAGAGAGTAGACAGAATTGAATCCAGCAAAGAACCAGAACCTGTGTCATCAATGTCAGGCGTGAGTGAAATTGCAGCTTGCCCTCCGTCTCCTATTGCCGACGATCCTTCAGCTCTACTGTCTTCCACCTCCTGTCCCTCCTCTAGTCAGTAACCCTTCTTGCCTGTTCACTTGATGCCAGCCTCTATGTGCCAGCTGTTGTACTGTATTCCCGCACTTTTCAAGGTACTCTACTGTACATTAAAAATGTTTACTTTTTGTGTTGTTTCTTATATATTATTTGTGTGGAAAGTATTATAAACCTGTTACAGTCTGTTTGTCCCCTTTTCTGGCACTGAGCTCCTAAAACCCTTGGACTTTCCTAAGTGGTAAAGGTGTCTCAATATTCACAACACACCCTTGGGATTACCTAGTAGATCAAACGGTAAAGAGTCTGCCTGCAATGTGGGAGACTGGAGTTCCATCCCTGGGTCTGGAAGATCCCCTGGAGAAGGAAATGGCAACTCACTCCAGTATTCTTGCCTGGGAAATCCCATGGATGGAGGAGCCTGGTGGGCTACAGTCCTTGTGCAAAGAGTTGGACACGACTGAGTGATTTTACTTTCACTTTACAGTACAGTAGCATATAGCCAATTGTGTGATTTGGGTACCTCGACTAACTTTGTTGGACTTGGGAACAAATTGGCTTTGTGAATGTGGTCTCTGAACAGAACTTGTTAGTGTGTGGGGGACTTACTGCAGATGATGTTTAGAACTCCCAGAACCGCTGGCAAGAGCTGTTAGTGAGAAGAACTAGGTTCCATCTCTTGGGGTTCAGTTCCTGTTCCTGGCTGTTCTCATGGACCTCCTTGAAGGAGGGGACCCCATAGCAACTTCTGCTCTGGGATACCTGTACAGAGCGAGTCTACACCAACAGCTTCAGAATTCCCCATCTCTCTGTCGTGTGGCAGGCCCTGACCTGACCCTGCACTTCCAGTGGGCTGGCCAGTAAAATGCTACAAAGCAGACGCCTGGCCTTGAGGTCAGGATTACCTGAGATGCAAATCTCCATCCTTCCCTTGGCTATTAGACCATGGCCATGTTCCTTACCTTCCTGACTCCGCCTTCTGTGGCTGCACAACTATTCTTAACGACAGATTTAAAATGTAAATAAGGAGTGAAAACTCAACTTTTGAATGTATCTTCGTTGTCAGTTTTGAAGATCATGAGCCAATTGAGAATCAGAGTGTAAAGGACAAGACTTCTTTATATTCACTTTCTTTAGTCTTTGCTTAACTAGGAGGACATCCTGATGTTGTGTGTGTGTCTCTGTGTGTGTGCATGTGCTCATACACATTTATTGATGCATGATGTACATGCTGAAAAGCATGGAAATGGAAAATAGACAGCCAGATGCATTTTTACAAAGTGAACACATCAAGAAAAGTATGTGGATTATAGAATCTATAAAATATTGGCTCTTATTTTTTAATATTGAAAAAAAGTATCATTTTTTTAAATAAAAGTCAAATTCTCCCTAGATCAATTTTTCTAAGTTTTAATCAGTTCTCTTTTGAAGACCTGCTCATGCAACCAGTAATTTCAAGTTTGCCCAATTCACAGTATTATAAGGATTAACAGGATTTGGTATAATAGGATCAACTGGAATTAACTGAGTTTTGTGGTCTGATAAACTGTATCTCATTGGCTAACTGAAGGACAAAGGAGTTTGCTTGATTGGCAAAATTTGCTTTTCCATTTATGTCACTGGTTCCATGTGTTAGGAAGATATCACAAATATACATTTTTAAAGCAATGTTTCTTCATGGGTATCTTCTGACTACCATTTGGCTGATGTTTCCACAATAGTTAATCATATCATCCTAAAGCTTCTAAATGTTCCAGAAACTGAATGCCTGGTTGGTTGGTCAGTCAGCTCTCTGTTCAATTCAGTCTAACACAGCTTCATTAAACACCTCTTCAGAGTACCAGGGAGAAGGCAATGGCACCCCACTCCAGTACTCTTGCCTGGCAAATCCCATGGACAGAGGAGCCTGGTAGGCTGAGTCCATGGTGTTGCTAAGAGTCGGACACGACTGAGCGACTTCTCTTTCACTTTTCACTTTCATGCATTGGAGAAGGAAATGGCAACCCACTCCAGTGTTCTTGCCTGAAGAATCCCAGGGACGGGGGAGCCTGGTGGGCTGCTGTCTATGGGGTCGCACAGAGTTGGACACAACTGAAGAGATTTAGCAGCAGCAGCAGCAGCAGCAGCAAAGTACCAGGCATGAATGCAAAGATGAGTGAGATAGTTATCCTGACTTTAAAGACTTATGCCCTTGTGGCAATCAGAGAAGTCTAGGATCAATCCCCAAGATCTTTCATGAACTTCCTGAAGGACTATGAAAATCACATTCAGATCCTGGGATATTTGCATAAAGACAATACTTATTCTTTGTTTTCCACTAGGATATATAGTTTGAGGGTAAGAAAGCTGTGGATGCAGTAGAATTATTATGGTGATTTTAAGGTGTCAGTATCATGAAAATAATCACAGTAAAATAGATCAATCATGGGAGCTTATTCACAGAGAATATTTGGTACATTATTTCATTTTGCTAGTTAGGGAGCTTTGTCTTAAATTCTTTAAAGAGAGATTCAGAATCCAGAAAATACAAGGAAAGAGCAAAATGGAAGAAGAAAACATCTTTTTAAAAAGAGGTGACTTGATTTCCTACTGGCACTAACCATCTCCTTTGAACTGCTAAGGAAAATAAAGCAATATTTTTCTTGGGCCATATCCTAGGAGAGAAATGAACTGTTCACTAGTGTGAATTATGCAGCTTTAATGCACTAGAGAAAAAACTGCTTTTCTCAAGTGACTTTAGAGTTAATGCCTGGTATTTCGTCTAATGTGCGTTGCTATATTAGAGTTTGCCACAAAGCCCTGTTCTTGCTCTTTGTTCTTGAGAGGTTTGCCATCTCTGCTCTGAGTTTGGTGAACATTTTTTTTTTTTTAATGATTATAAAACAAATATGGTGGTTTAGAATAGATCACCTTAGCCTTGCTTCAGTCTGTGTCTTCACATTTGTTATTAATCAAGAACATAATTATGTTTGCAGCAAGAAAAATAAATCATTTATCATGGCAGGCTAGATGAGATAGTACCAATTCATATGGTTATAAACCTACCAGCTGAGTCAAATCATTATCGCCAGCTCAATCATTTTGGGTTAACCTGGAGGCAAAATGAAGAACTGTCAACACCATTACCAGTTAGAAAGAAAAAGTTTTGTTTTTTACCACTTACTGGCATGATGAACAGTGAAATATCCCATAGACGTGTGCCAAGAGAATATTTCCATTTTATTTGCAATGACGGCCATGTGGGCATTGAATAAATAATAACAATAAGAAAATAACACAGGAGGGGCCAGCTGCAGAAAGATGAACATTCTCTGGCTTTCAGTTCTGACCTTGTGCCCTGTTAACCCCCAGATAGCCAATGGCGTGACCTGAGAAGCCAGATACCCTCATTGTGTGTAGATATTGTTTAGAGCTTGCTTGAAGCAACCACAGTAATAAACATTGGGTCTGTGTCAGCCAGCAGAATGTAAATATTTAAAGGATCCAATGGGCTGTGAGCTGTTTTAAGAGCCTTCTGTTTATAATCATTCACTGAAGTAAATGTTTCCTATTATACAGACAGCATGTAGTAGGGTACTGAACTTCACTGTCTAGCTAAGGAAACACAAGGAATGTAAAATCTGGCTATCTTGAATTCCTTGGCTACTTCTTCAATATTCAGCTAGCCTTTCACTCACATCTTTCTGCCACGAGGGTTGCTCCCATGGCGGGTCCTATGTGGTGCTAGCTTTTTTGGGCTAATGCATATGACCTAGACTGTTGCATTCTGAATTACCTCTGACTGCTTGCTTGGGTTTTTAAACAGTGATTGTACTTGAAATAAACATGTTAGCTCTGAACAGATAAAAACTTTAGGTCCCAATAGCATCCCCAGGTCTATTTCACTTTCATTGGACCAAGAGATCTTTTTGTAGTAGAATCATTGCTGACAATCCCCAAGGGATGAGAAAAAAAAACAAAACACCCGCATATTTTGATTGCTTAACCAGAGAGATAGTTCTGAATCAATTTTTTTTGCTAGTATCATGTTTTACACCTATTTTAAATGATAAACCTTTTAGTTCTCAGGTTAATTTTAATTGCCTCAAGTTCTTCACCTCCATACTAGTGTTTCTGTGAACAAATTGATTCAGCTTTCAGGCAGATGCTCTATGGCTCCCTTTCTTTACCTAATTTAACTTTTTTTTTTTTTTTGCTGGTAGCACTGGATCTCATTTTTCTTTATGTAGCGTAGGCAATGATGAATTGCAGCATAGCAGAGTTACCTACTATGACCAAGCATTCTTGGTCTGGGTATGGTGGTCACTCCATCATTGGGTCAAATGCATATTGAATGAATGAATGATTGACTGAATGGGGCCTATGTTATCAGAAAATAAGATGTCAAATTGGATTACAGAAGGAGTGGGTTCTCTGAACAGCAGGGTAGAAATTGTACCTGTGGGGACCGCATTTCCTCATCAGTATGTTTTCCAAATTTGCCATCCTCAATGATCTTCTGATTTTTTACTCCCTGTGCCATTGCTTTATGAAATTAGGATGAAGTCTCTATTCAGATTCAGGAGCTTCATGTACATCAATTAATGTATGTATTAATTGAATAGTAATTATTGGAAGGCCTATTAGTTTTCTGTGACTGCTGCAACAAATTACCACAGACTTTGTGGCTTGAAATAATACCCATTTATTATCTCACAGACTGTCGATTAGAAATTCTGGTGAGCTTGGCTAAGCTCTCTGCTTAGGGTCTATAAACCTAAAATCAAGATAACAGCTGAGCTGCCCTCTCATCTGGAAGTCTTGACAGTTTACCCACTTCAGGGTTATTCAATCAAAATTCAATTCCTTGTGGTTGTAGGACTGAGGCCCTTGTGGCTTCTTCGGCTGTCAGCCAGGGGTTACTGTCTCTTCCTAGAGGTTGTGTACATTCCTTCTCATGAAACCTCATTCCATCTTCAAACCAGCAGCAGGATTGGGATGCTCTTCATGTTTCAAATCTCTCTGACATCCCCTCTGCCACACTGGAAGAAAATCCTGTGTTAAAGGACTCACATGATTAGACCCACCTGGTTAATTTCCTTTCTTAAGGTCAACTGATATGTCACATTAATGACATTGGCAAAATCCCATTTACCCTGTAATGTAACATAATCACTGGAGTAGCACCAGGGAGTAAAGTCAGAGGATTCATATTAGAATTAGAATCCTGCTTAACCACAGTAGGTGAAGGGGAGTAAATACCAGATTCACTGCACAGAAGAGTGTGTTTTTCTTTTTAACTCACTGGCAGGGGTGTGAATTCCTCTTCACAATATCGTTTATCCTTTTCAGCATCACAGTCTGCATTTCAGCCTCATCCTCTTTGCTTCCAGAGTCTAAAAGATGCTCTGAATCTCTTATAGACATAAGCAGTTAATTATGTCATGGCAGCATTTCAGAAACTCGTGGGTCCTGACTCTGGCAGCTCTAGACTTGGAAGTACAGTTTTGAGATGTAAGAAAGAATCCTGAGGTTTTATGTGCATTTTCTGTGAGGTTGAGCTTATAATTTTGTGTTTTCCTCAATTGATTTGAGTACTGGTTGAGATGAAACAGTTTCTTTGAAAAACCAGCTGGAAGTACCAGACAAAGTGCTTCTTGATGCAGTTTCCTCCCACCGAACTCTCCTGGCTTTGAGAATTCTATGCTATTTTTCCTGAGCTATTTGGCAGGTTTTTGTGCTTTTAACTACATGGCCCAGTAAATGCCATGTAGTAAATGTCATGCCCAGTAAAATACACCATCTTCTGCATATATCACACCTCTTGTTTGCCCAGTGTTTAACTGAGAGCAGCATGAACTTCTTGCCTTCCCTTGCTGAAATGAACACCTTTCCCGGCAGAAACTAAGGTGGATTTATAAAGTGGGAAGTCTTATTTTGTAATGCAGGACAAGGAGGCTTAGGGGATCTCATATTGCACCTTCTCCTTGCTGCAGTGATTTCTTCCTGCTGCCTCAAATGGTTCTTCTTAAAATATCATTTGCATCAGTGTGCCATTCCTCTCCCAAGCTCTGCAGTGGCTCTCTGCTGGCTGCTAAACCAGCTCAGTACCTCCTGGACAAATTTATTTTTCTCTGTTTGCTAGATTAAAGCCTTTGCTCTACTTGAGTTCTATCTTAACATTTTCTCCCACGTACTACTTCTGAATCTAATATATACCTTAGTGCCATACATCTTATGCTGCATTATATTTATGTTTTACATTTTCTTTCCTGCAAGACTCGAAGCTTCTTAAACATAATAACCATGTACATGTGTGCTAAGTCGCTTCAGTTGTGTCTGACTCTGAGACTCTGTGGACTGTAGCCTACCAGGCTCCTCTGTTCATGGGATACTTCAGGCATGAATAGTAGAGTGGGTTGCCGTGCCCTCCTCCAGGGGATCTTCCCGACCCGGGGATCTAACCTGAGTCTCAAGGTCTCCTGCATTGTCAGGCAAGTTCTTTACTACTAGCAACACCTGGGAAGCAGTAACCATATCTTACCCACCTTTATAACTTCAGGGTTTGCATAGGTCTGCCATGTGGTCAGTACTCAGTAAACATGGCTGAACTGATGTGAACATACTGTTGCTGTTGTTTAGCTGCTAAGTCTTGTACAACTCTTTTGCAACCCTATGGACTGTAACCTGCCAAGCTCCTGTATCTGTGGGATTTCCCAGGCAAGAATACTGGAGTAGGTTGCCATTTCCTTCTTCAGGGGATCTTCCTGACCCAGAGACCAGATCCAGGGATCAAACCTACATCTCCTGCATTGTTGAGGAATTCTTTATCACTGATCCACCACTGATCCATAGTTTATTTCATAAACTGTATCTATTGAGTCCCCACCATGATCCTGCACTGTGCTAATGACAGAAAGATGCAAGATGAATAGAGGTGACGTCTGACCTTGAGAAGATCCTGGGTTCCTGGACAAAGACATGGGTTCCATAATTCTATGACAAGAGTTCTAATCGAGGTATGTGTGAGGTATGAGCACAGAAGTCTAAGCACTTTATTTTGCTTGATGAGATAGGAGAAGGCTGGATAAGCACTTGGAGGAGGTGATATTTGAATGTGTCTTAGAATGAGAGGGCATCACAGCATGAACCTCGGAGCTAGGACTGGGGATGCGGGAGCCATTTGGGGAGGAGAACACAGGAGGTGTGAAAGCATAAGGGTGTGTGTATTAGGGTGTGGTACCATCCATGTAATGTGCCTAATTTGTGAGAGCCACGGATGAAAATAAGACTGTAAGGGTAAGCGGAGATGGGTCAGAAAAAGCCTCAAATGCTTTGAACTTTGCCAGGTAGACAGTGAGCACTGATGAAAGGGGTTTCAGAAAGTAACAAGATGAGATCAGTATTTCACTTTCTTTATTCTTTCACATGAGCCGGAAGAAGATGAGAACGTGCCAGAGTCTTACTCCTGGCCAGACAGCCTGCTGGAGGCGCCTGCGCTCCTTGGAACCCCCACAGAATGGGCTGGAGGTGGTGGGGACAGGAGAGGGCTGATCCTGCCTTGCCCTTCCCTGTTTGGGGGTCTGCACAGCCACCTGGATCTCAGCCCCCACACTCCCTCTAGGAGTAGAATCCTAGGCAAGCCTCCCACCGGGACCCATGCTGATGGCTCCTTACCTGTCACCTTCTTTGCTTCCTTGTGGCTTCAACCTCACTGCCCATTCTTGAATATCTAATGCAATTTCTGCTTCAAAATCTTCTTTTTTCCCCCCAAGTACATTTGGGGAACTATAAACACTTGATAGATTTAATCACTTGGTCCAAGGCTCTATTCTTTCAACTTCTGGATTTATTGATTCTTAAAAGAACACAGAGAAAGATTTGTCTAATCTTATTTCTTTACATGCCACTGTTTTATCTCCTCAAATGGAACAACTTGAGGTGCTAAAAATCCAGCTCTTGAACATAAGGGAAGGATAGGAAGCATTTAACACTCAACCTTCTTTCCCATGACTTGAGTGCCTTAGGCACTCAATAAGTGCCAGTGCTTGAGTGAGAACAAATTATAAAAGTCAAATGGTTCTAGAGAAAATAAGACACTGGGTAGTATAGTAACAAAAGGAAAAAGATTCAAAGGAAGTGGTTTCATGAAACCTTTTAGCACTTCCTCATCTTTTGTTCCTCAGAGGATATATTCTTGGTAAGTTTTAAAACACTTAATAGACTTTTTTTTTTTAATTGAAAAGAAAAACACTCTCAAATCCTTGAAAAGTCTTGTTATATAGGGCAAAATAAAAGCAATGAATAAATATTTTGAATAAAACAAGCCGTGTGACAATCATGGCAAATGAGAAATGTCCCAATGAGGCTTTTCTGGAGCTAAAGCAATCTCAGGGCCAGTCCTGTTCCCCCTCACTTAATCTCAGGCTCAGCTTAGGCTCTGATTTACAAATGTGCTTTGGTTTCTGTTTTCTAGTAACTTAACTATAAAAACAGAAGGAGATCTTTTAAATAAACTGTTCTCGGTTATTTTCAATTTAGTTTCTCCCTCTGTAGTTTAAATCAGTGTTCCCACAGGTACTTGATATTGCAAACAGTTCTACCTGGGAAACTTAACATCGCTTCTTTTCTTTAATCAACATTATAAAAGCACTTTTATTCAAACTATGCTTACTTCAGCATTTTTTCCAGTTTTCCTCATTATCCTCTGCAAAGTGATACTTTGTTCTTTGCAAAAAAGTTGGGGAACAAGAGTAAAAATTCCTTATGACCTGATACCAATACATTTAATAGGAACCAGCCAGTAAGAAGGATTTTCTTTCACTTCCTTGGAAAAAGTTGGGTTTGGTATTAATCCCTTTCCTATTATGCTACAGGATTGCGGACTATTTGACTGGATCTTTATTTTGCCTCTAGAGTAGAGTTTGCACTAGTCTTAAGTGTATGTACCATTGTCCATATAGCTTATCTTCTCTCCTGTTCTAACCTTAGGTCTTCAAGGACAAGATTTAGGGTTCTTTGGGTAGCTGATCGCAGTCAGCATGGTGCTCTGGGTCCAGTAGGTTCTCAGGGATACTGCTTTGAGGAATTCACAGATGTATTTTCCTAGCGTTGCATATGTAGATTTCTCAGTTACATGGGAGAAAGAAATAGCCTGAGGAAGAAAAGAGTTACAGTACATTTTGATCATAGAGAGTAGGAGGGAACAACAGATTAAATAGGGGCAAGCAAAGATCACACAGATCATTTGGCATCTGGGCTAGAGTTTAAGGAAAGATATGCATGTATTAGAGATGTACCTTTGTGAGTTGACAACGTGAAAATCTACGAAGTCATGAGGGGTGGAATTTTTAAGAGAGACGGTTTCAATGACAAAGAATGGGAAAGAGATGAAGAAAGAGCAAAATTCAGCCACAGAGACCACCCAGAGTGGGAGGACTAGTAGGAAACAAAGGCAGAACAAGAGAAGTAAAACAAGGATGGTGCCTTCTGTAAAAATAAGAACAAAAGAGAGTTACATGAGGCTCAGCAGAGCAGTCCAGGGGAGTTAATGGGAAAAAACGCTAAGGGCTTGGCCACAGGGAGGTTACTGAGGATTGAAGAATAGAGCCAGAGGGTTTTCAGGCATAGAAGCCATTCCTGGGAGGATTAAGGCGAGACTGGGTGTTGAAGAAAGAGAATAGTGGTTCTGAAAATTTGCTTAAGAACTCCAGGAAGCTTGTTAAAAATATGGGTTCCTGGGTCTTACCCAAGGAAACTCTGATTCAGGAAGTCTGGCATGGGTTAATAGACCTGCATTTTAAGCTAAGCATTCCTCCTGATTCTGAATTTTAGGTGGTCTGCTGACCACTTTTTGAGAAATACTACTGCAGGGGCAACCAGTGTATCTTGATAGTTTTTTTGGAAGTGAAGCAGGGAAAGGAAGGCAAGAGACAAAGCAGTGGGGAGAAGTAACAGTGAGGTGATACAGTTACCACCTTGGGGGAAATGATTCTGATTTACACTCAAAGAGGTACCGGTGGTGGAAGACAAGGAAGATAGCAGGAAGGACAGGAACATGTATGAGAGTAGCATCCTTAAGTTATATCTTGGGAAAAGAGGAAGAACTTAGGTGCTGAGTTGATTTTTAGTGAGTGTTGGGCATCTAGTTTGAGTGACAGGTGAATGAAGGAGAACATGGAAAAAATGCAGCAAATGGTGACCTACTTCCCTGTGATTGTTGTCGTTATGACCTTGCTCTGTACATAGCAGACATTTATGCTTCTTCTTTGTACCTTTTGCACAACCATGTGGATATCTTGATTGCATTCATGATTCAAGTCACTTTTTAATGTCTCATAGCATTTATGCTTCAAAATTCAAACATTTAAAATGAGATTTTTTTTTGTATAAAAGCATCCATCTATAAATCAGTCAGTGTTTACTAATATGTGATGGCATAACAGATGGGCCAGGCTTTTGTGAAAAACATGAGTAACTAAATATTATACTAGTATATTTTACTAGAATGATAATATAGATAAAATCTCCCAATGCATATATATATTATATAATTACAAAATCTATGCTTTTAGCTACATGGAGAGAAAATAAATTAAAATAACAAGCAATGGTTGAACTAGTTTTATTCCTGTCTTTTCTTAGATTTCCTCTAGAGCAAGTTCAAATCATCATGAAATTTTATTGTATATTTTGCCATCTATTATAGTCTATTGGGCTTCCCTGATAGTTCAGTTGGTAAAGAATCCGCCTGCAATGCAGGAGACCCCAGTTAATTCTTCGGCCGGGAAGATCCACTGGAGAAGGGATCAGCTACCCACGTCAGTATTCTTGGGCTTCCCTTGTGGCTCAGCTGGTCCGCCTGCATTGCGTGCGACCTGGGTTCGATCCCTGGGTTGGGAAGATCCCCTGGAGAAGAGAAAGGCTACCCACTCCAGTATTCTGGCCTGGAGAATTCCATGGACTGTATAGTTCATGGGGTCGCAAAGAGTCGGACAAAACTGAGCGACTTTCACTTCACTTCACTTATAGACTGCTGCTGCTGCTGCTAAGTCGCTTCAGTCGTGTCCAACTCTGTGCCGCCCCATAGACAGAAGCCCAGCAGTCTCCTCTGTCCCTGGAATTCTCCAGGCAAGAATACTGGTGTGGGTTGCCATTTCCTTCTCCCACACTTATAGGCTATTATAAGTCATTTATAGAAAGTAGAATACTGGTGTGGGTTGCCATTTCCTTCTCCCGCACTTATAGGCTATTATAAGTCATTTATAGAAAGTAGAATACTGGTGTGGGTTGCCATTTCCTTCTCCTGCACTTATAGGCTATTATAAGTCATTTATAGAAAGTAGAGTTACTATTTTTTTCATAATTCTTTTACATAGTTTATCATCAAAATCGTATTCATAAAAACTATTTTATATCCTAAACATACTCTAGACCAGTCTAATCAACTTGAAAAGTGAAGATGTTAGTCGCTCAGTCGTGTCTGGCTCAGTTATGTCTGGCTCTTTGCAGCCCCATGGACTGTAACCGCATCCTCAGTCCATGGAATTCTCCAGGCAAGAATACTGGAGTAGGTTGCCATTCCCTTCTCCAGGGGATCTTCCCAACCCAAGGATCAAACCCAGAGCTCCTGTATTGCAGGCAGATTCTTTACCATCTGAGCTACCAGAGAAGTCCTAATCAAGTTATTTCTACCTTAAATAATTAAAAATAGATAAATGCCATGTAACCCTTGGTATCCATCTAAGTACACTGAACTAAGGGTCATGAGGAATCATGAGATTTTATTCAATGTCGAAAATTATCCTTATCTCCTAAATCCATTAGTTCTTTGCATTTTGCTTTTCCTAATAATATTGTATTAAAATATAGTGTGAAAAGCTCCCATTTATGTTGAGTTTTGTGTTGTTTGCTTCTCATTCTCTCTCCCTTCCCTCCCTTCCTTGCTCCTGCTTTCCACTAGTTTCCAATTCTATGTCTATCTTACTGCTGCTGCTTCATTCTTCTTTCTCATCTAAGTAATATTTTTCCCTTGGGGTGTACTTTGCTCTGAGTTTTCAGAGATGGGTCTGTGTTCCAGAGAACCTAGAAGAGTGAGTAACTGTTGACAGAAAACAGCTATCTTAAACATCACTGACTGAACAACCTGTAGTACTTGCTGAAGCTTCTTGCACTGTTTTCCTAAATAGGTTTTATTATCAGGTGTGCCATTTACAAGCCCTATAAGACTCAGATGTAGGTCTTAGTTTTTCAGTCTGTAAGCCCTTGATTTGTGCTTTAATGATGTCTGTTTTGGAGGGGCTTTAAGAACAATGTGTTGAATTTGCAAGATGCAGAAAGAGAATGTAGCCCCATTATAGGGGAATCCATGCTCTCTTACAATAGCATGGAAATTATATGGTTTATATACTTACACATACTAATTTCTCTGGGTCATTTTGCAGTCCCTAAAATAATAAAGTTTTTTTTTTATTAAAACAAAACAAAACAAAAAACTTCTCTTCTTTCAGCTCTATTCCCAATAGCCAAAGCCTTTAAGGATCCAGATGATCTGACTTCCTTCAAAATTGCCTTAAATAATAAAAAGTTATTCATTAACTCGGGACAGTTTATACTAAGTTCAGTTTTGCTTAAGTCCAGTAGAAACTTGTTCGGGTCTGCAGTAATGTTTGTTGATTTATTTAAAAGGTGATTCCAGTTCTGTGATACCGCATGTTCTCTAGACTTCCTATTGAATATTTACAAATCAGGACAGAAGAAGTCATGTACCTACTGTAAAGGGATGGTGTTGAATTTACTAAAGACTGGAGAGTATTGATCTTGCAAGAAGACATGTTTGTTCCAAACTCCATCAATAAATAGAGCGGGACAATGCATGAGAGCACGACCTAATTCTCTCATTTTTGGATAAAGCTTCATTTTGCAATCAGTTGTCTTTTAAGCTGACAATAATTATTTGGTCAAATGCCAGTTTGAAGATGGCGTCAATTACTCAATTTGTGAAGATAGCCCCATTTAAGTCTTACAGTTTAGTTTAAGCACCTTGCTGAGTAGTGCTGTCCATATGACAGCACTGGCATGGTGAAGAGATCTGTAAAGTTTGGTTTCCAATTTTGCAAGCACTCTGATACCTTTTAGAAAGTGCTTATTTACCCAAAGGTTCTTTTTGCACCCTGTTACCATCTTTCTCACCTGTTTAAACTACTGTCTTAGTGTTCATGGTTGTTCAAACCCTACATCAAGTTTGTGAATATATTGGCTTGAAAAGAGAGAAGCAGAATACATTTTTAAGGTGGCAACTTTAAAGCCACAGCTACAACCTGAATGTCTGTCACCCTAGATTTGAGATGTACATTTATAGCTTTATATAAAGTTAGTAGACACCTGGATATTAAAATTTTAATAGTATAACTTGTAAGATTAACTACCATTTCCAATTATGTATTATTTTATCCTGTTATTGTTTACAAACTTTTTAAAAGTACAGAAAAATGTTTGGTTTATAATGAAATAGTGAGCTATATTATTTGATTCCTTGACATTTCTAGTGCTAAATTGATAGACATATGTGCCTTTGAAAAGGCAAATTCAGCTGTCAAGAGAAGATTGTAACTGTTATTTGCATTGGCTTGTATATAATCCCACAGGGCTTCAGAAGTATAAAGAGTGATCTAGCCATTTGAGAATATCAAATTAAAAATTTCAATATTATGACTGTTAGAGAAATGAAATTGCTTTTGTAAGGGTGCTGTGGAAAATGTTTCCATTTATTGAAAAATGATGTTTGGAAATAAAACAGGGGCTTCCTATAATGGGCAGTTACTTATTCTTCAACAGTGGACTTTTGCCCCATAGATTTTAATCATTTCAAAAAGTTGGATGTGGTTATAAACTAAGAGATACTGTGGTTTTCTCATACTATAGCTTTTCCTCGGTACCCTCTTTTTTTCTAGCTATGTACTTTCCAAGTCAGAATTATAGATTCCTCCTGGGGGGTGTTAATCACATCTAATAAAACTTAGTGATAAGTGAAGTGAAAGTGAAAGTTGCTCAGTCATGTCTGACTCTTTATGACCCCGTGGACTATAGCCTGCCAGACTTCACTGTCCATGGAATTCTCCAGGCAATTCTACTGGAGTGGGTAGCTATTCCCTTCTCTAGGGGATCTTCCCAACCCAGGGATCGAACCCAGGTCTCCAGCATTGCAGGCAGATTCTTTACCAACTGAGCTACCGGGGAAGCCAACATGCTTATAAATCCATGTGTGACAGGAAAATGTTAAAAAAAAAAAAGACATTTCTGGTTATGTATATAGAAGCTGTTAAAGGATGGTCAGTTGGACTCCATCTGTTCTTAGTTTTTTGCCATCTGTAAAATGGGATAATAATATCATCTACCTCATTGAGTTGCTATTAAATGACTAAGGAATGTAGAATCATTAGCAGAGTATCTGGTAATTAGCACATGCTCAGAAAATATTAAATTATAACTACAATAAAAGCAACAAAAACAACAAGGACTAAAACTCACCAATGAAAAATATCCTCACTACAGCCTGTGTGATACTGTCACTTCATTGTTATGTTGCTTCAAGAACTCTGAAGGGATAGAATGGACTTTGCAGGGAGAAATGGTAACTTCCCTCCTGGTCAGTTTAGAGAGAATCCATCTACAAGTCAATGGATAAAACTCCTCGATTCAGACATACCTCTTACTCTGCGGTTTGTGGTTTTTTTTTTTTAAATCATAGTGAAGATGCATGTAAATAATATAATTTTCTTCTGTTCGTTAGTTTTATTAATATTTATTTGTTTTCTGAGAAATGAACCCAAGGCAATGAAACATTAAATATCCACATTGACTTCGTTGATGGAACAGACGAGCCTAAAATAGATGTAGATTTCTGAAAAATCACAGTGCATGAAGCATGTAGTAGGTTGCAGAATTCTTTTCATTGGGCTATATATGGGTTGTTATGGAAGGCTTGTATATACCTGTAATGAAGAGTCTGACTACAGTTTTTGATGTGTGACTGCTGACAATTTTTCAGTCTTCTCTCGCATCTGGGAAAGCTGATAAGAAAGCCCAGGTGCTCCCTCTTTTGGTGTAGACAGGAAACCACATGCAGAAACCTCACCCCCTTGCCCCCACCCCTCACCATTATGGAAACCTCTCCCCGTGCCCTCCCTTGCCTTCTCAGGCTGTTGTTGGACCTGCTTTTGAAAGCTGCCCTACCCTCTCAGTGAGGCCGTTTCATACCCTTTTGATTCTTGTGTAGCACCTTCTCAGCATTCTCACCAGATCTGGGTGGAGGTTTACCCTCTTCCTGCAGAATGACCACAGCAACATAGGAAAAAAGGTTTATTATCAGAGCTTCTTATCTGCACTGCATGTTATGTGTATGTTCTAAATATTCTCAGAAGGACTTTATTATTCTGTTATTTCCTTCTGCTAAGTCAGATATTAAGCCTTTACAGGGATTAGTGAGCTCATTTGATCTTCACTCTAGTTATTTGATCCTTATTTTCCAGTTTTCAGTGACAAAACTGAGGCCCAGGAAGATTAAATAACAAACCCAGGGTCGGATAGTTAGTAAACGGCCAAGTTAGGATCAGATGGTGTGGGTTCATTACCACTGTACTGTGCTGTCTTCCCTTTCAGATAAACCTAGTATGCAGTTTTCATAAGGTACTTTATTGAGGAAGTCATCCTTGCATTTCTTCTTTTCAGCCCTCACATATTTAAAAAAGGTGACAGCACACATCCAAAGCTCTATGCATATCATGGTCTTGAGGAAATCCTCATGTCCTGAGGGCAGTACCGGTTTAACTGGCTTTTTTCCTCCTGAGCAGACACGGGTCCTGTGCCTCGCAGACGACCCATAAATGTTTCTTGAACTGAACTATATGCTAGCATTTAGAAATGAATGCTTTCAGTCTGCTGGTTGTTTCTGTTTTCCTCAAGACTTCTCTTGTGAAATTCTTGATTTGTGCTTATGGGTCAAATGTCCTCAGAAAAAGTTCAGTTTGAATAATAGAAAAAATTTCATACCTAAAGGATCATTTGCCTGATAAAGCAGTAATGATCTTTTTCATGCTTGGTACTTCTGTGGTGGCTTGTATTACAGGTAGCTGGAATGACGCCTCTTTGTATATGCATATAATTTCCCATCCAGGTTGTGAGTTCTGAGATTTCAAAGCCAACCTTCCCTTTAATTCTGTTACATACTGCACTAACAGACCTTCACACATGGGCATTTCTTAGTAAATTTCTCAGTTATTTTAGTTGGTCAATAGCTATCAAACTATATCTGAAATGCATAGATTTTACCTTAAGGAACTAGCCACTAGCTTACCCGTGGCTTAGCAGTAAAGAATCTGCCTGCCAATGCAGGAGTCGTGGGTTCTATCCCTGAACTGAGAAGATCCCCTGGAGAAAGGAAGTGGGAACCCACTCCAGTATTCTTGCCTGGAAGATACCATGGAGAGAGGAGCCTGGCGGGCTATAGTGCATGGGGTCACAAAAGAGTCAGTTTAGTCAGAGCTGCGTGACTAAGCAACAGCAAACAACCAGATGTAATCCTGTTCCGTTTACTTCATGCCTATTGATTCCAGTCCTGATGGGAAGGTAGGACTATTTTCTCCATTCCCTAAAATTTCTTAGGTAGTAAATTCTAGAACCGTGACTCATTCCCGGTCATCAGCATCACATCCATGGCCATACCCTCTGCTGTGCCAGCCACTGCTCTGCCTTACTGTTGAAGGAAGAAATATTGGAACCCTAAGCTTGCTATCCTTTGAAGGAAAGATTTTTTCATATGCATTAAGCTTCATTTTATATAAACGTACCTGAAAATCCTTTGTTTTTAAAAAGATGGGATGTGGGAGAAGATTATATAATTTCTCTACCTCACCCTACATCGCTCTCCCCTGTCATCTCATCTCAGTCCCTCTCATTAAAGAAAGGAAAGACATTTTGATGATGGTTGTTTAGGAAATAAACTTTAAAAGACATTTTAAAACTGGAGGTAAGGTTGGTTAGTGTGAGAAAGATATTTTTCCTTGAAGAGATAAAGAGCAGAAGATGTGGCTTCCGGGAGGATTTCTGAGAGGGTGGTGCTGGTACTGGCTGCCACAGTGAAGAGTACTTAGACTGGAACCAGATGGTCAGACCTGGGGTGCAGTCCCAGCCTTTATTTCCCTGAAAGTAGCGGGCCCTTCTGTGGGCAAATTCCTGAGCCTCTGTGGATCTCTCTCTTTTCCTCTACTACAAGGAGACACTAATTCTTACGTGTAGCATTGTTGAGAGGAGAAAAATGGTTGGTGCCTACAAAATCCGTTTTCAGAGCCTTCTGCCAGCAGCCTCTCCGTCCGAGTAGGTCTCTGTGTCCACAAAACACAGCTATTGTCACCCCCTCAGTGCCTGACATCGTGGGTTGAGTTCATGGTCAGACCCAGACATGCTTTTAACCTCAGCTAAGTCAGAAAGCTGTTGCTCGGTCTCCCCACTGATGAAAGAGAGACAAAAACACATTTTCTGTCTGATTTCCTATAACTGAAAAAAATGACCTAGCAGAAGGGAAATGACACCCTTCAGTGGCTTGTCAATTTTTTCATAAAGGACACTTGTCCTTCCAGAGTCAAAGCCAAGGTGCTGTTGTCAATACAGCTGGACAATGTAATTTGGAAAAATATCTTTTTTTTTGTTTGTTTGTTTTTGCTGCGTGCTGCTCTGAGGAATCAAAGTGAAAGGGGAGATAAGCCTCTCACCCCAGCACTGAAGACAAGCCCTGAAGCCCTCCAGCTCCTGACCCTGCGGTGACTTTTTCCTGACCCTGGGGTGACTTTTTCTTGACTGTCTGTACCTCTCCCCTCCTCGCTCACACTCCCTGCCCTAGAAGGAAGCCCTCTCTGTCTCTGCTCCCCTTCTCAATGCCAGGGCAGCAGTCAGCTTGGCTCTGTCAGAGCCTGAGACGTGGTGGTCGTCAATCTGGGTGGCTTCTCAGCTGACAAAGGCCTGGCTCTGCCATCTAAATGTTCGCAGTAAGATGTGAGAGCAACACACCTGGGCAGAGATGTCCATAGGTTGGGAAACCTACAGTCTGGGGAGTTACCAGGGCACAGAGAACTGAGTCCTGTTGGGGATTTCAGGGAAGGCTCTGGAATTGACCTTTGTTTCAGGAGGATGAATAGAGAGAGCTTGTTGCACAAAGTGGAGGAGGCTGTTTCGGGAGGTGGAACAGCTTGATCAAAGCCCCTGAGGATGGGCTCAGCGCTGGGTGTGCAGGTGGGTTAAGGGAGCATCACCCAGCTTCCAATGTGAGACCACAGCCTGGAGGGAGGCAGATGCAGGCTCTGGATGGAGAGGAAAGGTCTGATTTTCCGTGCTGGGAGCTTAGACTTTATCCTGTAGGTGGGAGGCATTGGAACTCTCTCTCACTGGTGACTTCACAGGGGATTCAAGAGGGAAGGGGTACAGTTGGAAGGAGGCAGGAGACCAGTGACCAGTTAGTAAGCTAGTCCTGTCCCCCATGTGAGGGATGCTGAAGGCCTGGAGTAGGGCAGTGGGAGTGGAGAGGGTTGTTTTTGCTCCAGCGGCTGGAGGGAGGTGGCCTCAGTTTGACAAATTGACACACCTTCCCTCCATCCCTCCTCTTCTGCTCCCTGACACATCAGATTCAAACCCTTGCAGGTCTTTGATAAGCCTGACCTTCCTGCAATGACTTGAAACCAAAAAAGCAAAAGAGTTATTTAAAGGTAATTTTGTGTGTGCTTAGCAATGCGGGAGACCCAGGTTTGATCCCTGGGTCGGGACGATCTCCTGGAGAAGGAAATGGCAACTCACTCCAGTACTCTTGCCTGGAAAATCCCACTGATGGAGGAACCTGGTGGGCTACAGTCCATGGGGTCGCAAAGAGTTGAACACGACTGAGCAACTTCACTTTCCTTTTCTTTAGTAAGCCAAGTCTTTGTGGTCTATGGACTGCTGCCCACTGGGCTCCTCTGTCTCTGAGATTTTCAAGGCAAGAATACTAGAGTCAGGTGCCATTTCCTACTCGGGATTTTCCTGACCCAGGCCCCAGGTAACAAACCCACGTTTCTTGCGTCTCCTGCATTGGCAGGTGGATTCTTTACCACTAGTGCCACCTGGGAAGCCCAAAAGGTAATTATGGAATACATTAATAAATTGGTTATAATCAGTTCCTGTGGAGTTAGAAGAAAGCCTATGGAGATATTTGTGGGCACTAATGAGCCTTATTTGGGTGGGTCAGCAGACCACACTGAGTGTTAAGACAGTGATGTCCCCATTGGCTTGCTGCGATGAAGCTGTAGCCTTCTGATTACCCAGCACAGAGGGGTTTATAGCTTCACATTCAGAAAGGAGTCTTCAGTATGCATGTAATATATCCCCAAATAGAAACTTTCTCTTTTCCAAAAGTCTGTCTCCAAAGAACCAAAGAATCAGGGAGGAAAACTCTGAATATGTTCAAATCTAGCCCAAGTGTCCTCACACTTTGAGAAAAGGGCTGAGCATCATGAACCAGGATCTGACTTCAGCCAGGATACCAAGGGCACTGCTATTTTGCCACTGTTTTAGTTCATCCTTTTATATATAAAAACAAGAGTGGTTTTCAAGAAGTGACTGTTCTAAGTCCTTAGGAAGCTTCTAGGTAGGCTTCAAATTGCAACTCAGGTGTGACACCCTCTGATTGGCTTCCTTTGATCCCTGCAGTCCCACTGAAATACTTCCTCTCTGTCCCACAACACTTGGAAAATTGAATTGTCTTCCTGATTGATCATGAGGTCTTTGAAGGCAGGGACTTTCTGCATTTTGAGCTTTCATCACTTAGTGCCTCAGTTCAGTCCAGTCGCTCAGTCATGTCTGACTCTTTACAACCCCATGGACTGCAGCATGCCAGGCTTCCCTGTCCATTTGCCAGAGCCTACTGAAACTCATGTCCATTGCATCGGTGATGCCCTCCAACCATCTCATCCTCTGTCATCCCCTTCTCCTCCTGCCCTCAATCCTTCCCAGCATCAGGGTCTTTTCCAATGAGTCATTTCTTCACATCAGGTGGCCAAAGTATTGGAGTTTCAGCTTAAGCTTCAGTCCTTCCAATGAATATTCAGGACTGATTTCCTTTAGGATGGACTGGTTGGATCTCCTTGCAGTCCAAGGGACTCTCAAGAGTCTTCTCCAACACCACAGTTCAAAAGCATCAATTCTTTGGCGCTCAGCTTTCTTTATAGTCCAACTCTCACATCCATACATGACCACTGGAAAAACCATAGCTTTGACTAGATGGACCTTTGTTGGTAAAGTAATGTCTCTGCCTTTTAATATGCTGTCTAGATTGGTCATAGCTTTTCTTCCAAGGAGCAAGTGTCTTTTAATTTCATGGCTGCAGTCATCAAAGTGAAAGAAGAGAGTGAAAAAGTTGGCTTAAAACTCAAAATTCAGAAAACTAAGATCATGGCATCTGGTCCCCTCACTTCCTGGCAAATAGATGGGGAAACAATGGAAACTTAATGCCTAGAATTTGATAGATGAATGAATGCACAGAATCTTAGATTCTATGAAACGCTGTCTCCTATTGTGATCATTTTGACAATTTAGTTCTTTTTATGATATTTTCGCCTTGTATGTATGTGTGTGTGGTTTAAAAATGAAAGTGTAATTGCTTAGTCCTGTCCAACTTTTTGCGACCCCATAGACTGTAGCCCTCCAGGCTCCTCTGTCCATGGAATTCTCCAGGCAAGAATACTGGAGTGGGTAGCCATTCCGTTCTCCAGGGCATCTTCCTGACCTAGGGATTAAACCCAAGTCTCCTGTATTACAGGCAGAATTTTTACTGTCTGAGCCACTAGACTTAAAACATAGTTCTAAATGCTTGATTTCCTCCAGCTATAATATAGTTAGAGGCTGTATGTTTGTCTATGAATCACATGCATTTCCTTGGGCTACATGAAAAAGTGCAAATTATGCTGTTTCTGTACTCATGAAATATTTCAGTTGAGGCCAGCACTTACATTAATAGCTTACTGTCAAACACACAAATTACTTTAATCAACCATGGGCTAATATGTGTGACCATTGGAGCAGAACCCTTGGAAATGTGTTGGGAGAGACTTTGAGAGGTCAAGACAGTAGCTACAGTCTGCTGAATTTGCCATCCAGGCCAGTGTCTTAGAAAATTCTCTTATTTTTCTAACTTTTGCTATTATTTTTTTAAACCACAAAAAGCCCATTTGTAACTTTAGTTTAAAAAGATACAGTGAAAACCTTTTCTCAAGAGGAAACTATGATCTCAATAAACCTTGGAAAAGTACCCGTACAGTTTTCATTCTTTGAATTTAAGGATTGATATGCATGCATTTGCATGTGTGTGCTTTGCACGCAAGTATTTGTCTTTTACTTGAATAGCCGATGTTGTAGAGTGGAGAAGCATTTAAGAAACTGTAGCACCAATGGAACTCCGGTTCCTTATGACAGCAGAAACCTCTAGCACACAACCATGCCAAGCATTTCTACTATTTACAGAATCTCTGTTGAAGACCTAATTGGACACAAAAGTGGGGAAAACAGCCAACAGCTTTGCTTATTGTGTATGTTACATCTAGTCTGCTTTAGGAAAAAAAAATATATATTTTTTCCTATTTCATTAAAGATTGTCCTAGAACTTAACATTATTTGCCAAAGGAGGATGATTCTGGAATCCTGCATTCTTGCTGGAGGTCAAAAGAGTTCCCCTTGGGGTACTTGAATGAGTAGTTTAAGTTGAAAACAAAGTTTCTGAACATCTCGAGTGCTTACCACCCAGCCAAGATCTTTCTTTCCAAACATCTTGAGAATGTGTTGTCCATCTGTGAGGACTGTTAAAGTAAAATGCAAACTGTCAATATGGGGCCAGTGATCTGGTTACGGCTCTCGGGAGTCTGGTCCACTTAAAAGACTACTCTAGGCTCTGTATATTTCACAGTTCCTAGCCACCATCTGTTTGCAACGGGGACTCACCATACCCTTCCATGACTCCTGCCAGCTCCATTATGCTGGCTTTAGAAAGCTTACATTATTATAAGGCTTTGGAATCAGCATCTGAGTAAAGTCACTTGTATTTCCCTTTAATTATGTTTTGACTCCCAGAAGTGAAAAATTAGAATGAAAGCTTCTAATATGATCATGTCTTGTGATCATGCCTTTCCAAAATTTCTCTTCAGCAAGGGGAGAAGGGCCACAGTTTAAATAATTTTAAGCCTTTAATGGTTGTAGGTAGGTGCCCCGTGGCTCTTCAGAAACTCCAGATGGGTAAGCTCTTTTTACAGATCCAGAGATTTAGTTCTGAGACTGTTATGCTTTAAGGAAGGCGAAAGAAAGTTCATTGCTTACTGCCATTCAAAAGAGTTTATTAAAATGCATAATTTATAGGCAGCCCAGACCATACCCTCTCCTCTAGACTGCCCGGGAGATATACAAACTCAGCTCATTCAAAACTTAATTCATTGTTTCTCTTCCCAAGTTGTTTTTTCTTCTGGGTGTGGCACTAGCCCCTTCCCCCACTACTTGAATCACTCACTGTCCTCACCTCCATGATCACCAACAGCTAGTCAGTCATGATCAGCTTGACTTTACTTCCACTAACTCCTTCTTAGCCCCTCTCCACCCAATTCAACCACCACCTTCTTTTTCTGCAACTATTGCTGTAGCCTTTTAACTTGCCTGCCCACTGCCAGTCCATAAATCCATTCATCCCATCGCGATAGAAAGGATCCTTCTCAAACAAGAAAACCTGTGACTACTTTTGCCTACTTGAAACTCTTGAATGGCCATACCCTTGAAGTCAAAAATGTGTTAGTTGCTCAGTCGCATCCGACTCTTTGTGTCCCCATGGACGGTATAGCCCGCCAGGTTCCTCTGTCCATGGAATTCTCCAGGCAAGAATACTGGAGGGGGTTGCCCTTTCCTCCTCCATTGAGGTCAAGACAGAGTGCAAATGTCTTCATGTGACTATACACACCAGTTTCTTCTCCAGCCTCAATGTGTCCTCCCCCTTCTTTCAGTTCTCTGGATCTCAGCTTCGACTCCTTTCCTCTGCAATGCTTCTCTTTTCCCCCAAGTTTGGGTTTGGAGTTCTTCTCTGAGCCTCAGGGCACCTTGTATTTCCTGGAACACAGCACCCAGCACACTGATTGCAAGGGAATGCTTATCTCTGTATCATCCACTGGACTGTAAACTCCATGAAAACAGGAAATCTGCTCCTTGTGAAATACCTAGAACCTAGAAAAATGCTTGGCACATGATATTTACTCAGTAAATACTTGTTGAATGAAGGAAACTCCATTCTGGCGAGATGTTACAAGGTGAGATAAAAATGTCATTCAACAGAATTTGCAACTGGTTTATCGAATTGTATTGCTAGATATCCTCACGTGAAGGGAAGTCATCATGGCGCTTACATAGTAAACTTGTTAGCTGAGATCACTTGGTCTGATTTAGTGTTCAGTACCTACATCCTTTTAGCATGGTTAGATGAAAGCACACTGAAATTGGATTCAGAAAATGCTTGGGTTCAAGACCCAGCAATGTCCCTTAGACTAGGGGACTGGACAAATTAATTGACCTCTCTGAGACTCAGTTTCCTCCTCTGAGGTGAAATGACCCTGAAGTTCACGTGTATGATCACATGTGAAAACACCTAGCTTGACACCCACTGCATAGTATGTACTGCATAAATGTTAACTTCATGTATTTTCATGAGTAAGAGCTAGAGATGCTGGCATTTCATTTGGGTCAAGATGCTTCAGTATTTATTACATGAATTCAAGTCATTGTGTTTGATATAATTTACTAGTCCTTAATGTCCTTCTTTACTTTAAAAATGAATACAACTTTAACCAAATTAACCACACACACACACACACACACACACACACACACCCCATATTCATCAGTTCTACTCTGTTTCTCATCCATTGCCTCATTTCTTATCCATTTCTCCTTTTGTTTCTTATCCTGTAGAAAATGCACAGTTTAGCCACAAGAAGAGGTTTCTAAATTACCTTTGTTTTGTTTTGAGCTAAGGAATCTTGAAATACCTTCAGATTTATATTTCACAAACTGTATTGACACTAAAGAAAGACAGCGTTATATCCTTACAGGCCATTTCACACGTTGCTCCTTTTTGAAGTATTGTCACTTTTTCATTTTGGCTGCATCACTTTCCATGGATTTTTGAAGCTGTGGGAATGGACTTTTTTTTCTCTGTAGTCTTGTGTCATGGTTGACAAATATACCTTAAGGACATGATACAAATCAATGGTAGGAAAAAACAGATTCAGGCTCTGTCCTCATAGAGGGCCACATCTTTTTTTTTTTTTTTTTTTTAAAAAAGCGTACTCTCAGTTTAACTTAATGGATGTGATCAAAAGCACATTTATTGACTTGGCATGTTGGTCAAGTCTCTTGGAAGGTGCAGTAACACTGAGGTTGAATGGAAATGAGCGGCTGGCAAAGAGCCGTAGTTCTGCAGCTCACCCTCAGGAAAACCACCAGGAGAGTTCCAGATGTGTGTCAACAGGAGGGTCTGACGTCTGGGCATCTTCACAGTATAACCAGTTTATAACTGTGAACGTTTGTTTAGCCAGAGGAGATTCCTTTTTCTCCCACTGGCTCTCACTGAGTTGCAATCACTTATAATATGGCTTGGTACCTTCTTTGCTGGAAGAGGAACAGCCACTAAAGAGAAACCCAAACAAGTGAAGGAACAAAGAGAGACCACTGAAGAGTGCCTGCTGTGAACTCATCTTTTTCTCTTTTTTTAGAATGTGGTATTTTCCACTAGCAGATTTGAATCCTCTGAAGCTGGTGGGTAAAGATGCTGGAGGTGTTTTTATTGATTTCCCAAGAAGATATTCAGCAATATTCTATTATAACTCTCCTGAGATGGTGTGATGGAGAATAGGTTTGGGAAAGAGTTCTCTGGTGTTCAGGTGTCCAGGTAGTGAAGCCCTGGGCAAGCCCATGGGGATTATATTTATTCTGGCCACTCTTTACTAAGGGGACACACAGCCTTTGAGCACGGCATAATTGACCTTGATAATTGTATCCTCCCTTGGAGGAAGAAAGGCTTTGCATTTCTAATTGCCTTTTAATTATTTTGTAAACATTTAGGTCAGCAAAATATCACTGTCCCATTTTCAATGCGTACTGAATACTGATTTTAAATATCTTCTGCTCCTTTCCAGCTCTCAATGAATATGTAGAAAATGCTGTGTCCATTCTCTGTGCCATACTTTTGAGATGAGCATTTTTCTGTTAATATGTGTGAATTCTCAAGTGCCTTCTCAGCCTCTCTGGAACATTGAAACAAAAGCATAGCTAGTCCTTAAGGTTGAGCTGTTCTACTGACTAATGGAGCTGAAATATCATTTTAACCAGACTTTCATTCACTAGTGATATTTATAACATATTTAGTAATTTACTTGTTAAGTCCTGATATTTGCATAGATAATTTTAGTTGTCATGTTGTAGGACATTTTCTTCCTTAAATTAATTCTGTTTTCAGTGTTTATTTTGATGAAGCAGGGAGAAAAAGTCGTGCTTGCAAGAGGAAGGAGCAATCAACAGAACCAAAGATAAAAAATGAGTCTTTTTTATTATTTTTTTGCATGCTGGTTGTTTTTGTTTGTTTCTGATTTTGCCTCAGCGGTATTCAGCACATCTTGAGGTCAGTAAAATAATAATTTCTGTCTGTTATGTTAATATTACTTTCCACTTGGAAAAAACATCCTGGAAAAATACCATGTCCTGTGAAGCCAGTGATTCTTTGGCCAAATAGACAATTTTGCCTCATCTTCCTACAAAGAAAAGAATAGCTCCTCTTCTGGTACACAGATGATTCTGCTTCTCTTTTCTTTACTTCAGGTCATAAACATTCAGGAAATATGGGTCTCTAGTACTGGAGTATGTTAGAGGATGGACCACTAGGGTCACTGATGTGAATTGGTTTTAATCATGCAGGCAATGCAATTTATTACCTTGGAAATTGATTTGAACAAGAGGTATGTGAGCATCTTTGACTGTTACACTGCTTGGTCATTGTCTTGGCGAGTAAACAATGAAGCAAATCAGGTGAAACAGATTAATTCTGGACTGTAGTCAGAGATAAATTTTTATTTTTTAAGAAGATTCATTTATATGATATTTTGCTGAGGCCATATTAATATGCTGCATTTACCATTTCAGAGTCCAGTTTCCTAAAGAGAGATCAATTAATTGTCCAACTTATTCTTTCTTATTAAAGAGACATGTTCATTCACTTCAAGACTGTGATATAACATAGGGACATAGCTCTCTGTAATCAGCAGCAAATGTTGGTGAAGATCCTTCTATAAATTACCCACTCCCCCTTACCCCCCAATGTAGGGATACTTGGAAAATTATGGAGGTTTGTTCTTGCTGAGTATTTTAGAATAGTGGCTCTTAATTCAGGCTGAGAATAGAACCTACTACGACATTAAAAAAAAAATACCTGAACGTTGCTAGACCTGCTGAGGAAGAATCCCAAGGTGAGACCCAAGCAGTCTTATTTTTAGAAGCTCCACAGGTAATCAGATGGTCAGCCAGGCTTGAGAAGCACTTTTAGAATTGAGTTTCAGGCTTATTCCATTTGGAGATTGTTATTGGATTTGTGTTCTTAATATGTTGGAACAATTGGGAATGGAATGCTTTGATACTGTGAAACTTGGTTTCTGGAACAATACCATAACCAAACGACTTTACCTTGGAAACATGAGTGTCTAAACACAGTACTTGGATTGTCTCAAGTATATGCACTTATCGTACTCAGGGTTTTCTTCTTTGAACCTAAGTATGGATCTCATTCTAAAAGGATTCCTAAACTCAAAGCATTCTTTAGTATTGTGGCCCACTTCTTTGCCTTTTAATGTGATTCAAATAGCACTTTTATGATTGTGTGGCATGTTAGGGAAATTAAATTTGAAATGATTCTCCTAAGTAGGGTTGAGGTAAATATGACTGGGATTACAAGAGGTGTTGGACTAAGTGGTCTGTAATGTCCCTCCAGCTCTAAAATGTTGTAATTTAAGAATGGAAATGTTATTTTACAAATAAGGAAAATCATTCATATGGGGCCAAAATACTAGTCAGAGTCACCATAAAAGATTGTATATGTGAAAAAAAAAATAAAAAAAAAATAAAAAAAAAATAAATAAAGAGACATGTTCAGGGGTCAAAGCCAGGAAGGTAGTGTGCCTAAGAGAAGACAGAGTGTATTAGTTATCTATGGCCATAGCATTGCTGTGTAACAAGTCTCACCAAACTCAGTAGCTAGTTAAACAGCAATATTGTGGTCATTCATGACTAAGGGTTTGGCTATTACTTGGGGCCAAGCCATCTGTGGAGTCGCACAGAGTTGGACACGACTAAAGCAACTTAGAAGCAGCAGCATGAATCAGTCAGTCTCCTAAAAAGTGACTCTTTCTCTGTGACTTCTGTACTCCCATAATATTCTTATTCTTTGGTTAATCTGGATTCAAGAATTGTGAAAAGGATTCCTGAGAGCAGCCCTTGAGATTTCACTGGGAATGAGGAATAGTATCTGTGAATAGATATGCTCCATTACTCAAAATAACTGTGTACAGAACACAGATAATGTGCCTTTGCTGGTTAATCAGGAGTTCACTGGAATTTGAGATTTTTCAGGATTTGAATTCCAGCTCTTAACAAATTGTGCCCACTTGAGCAAGTCTCCCAACCTCTCAGCCTCAACTTGCTCCTATGTGAACTGGGAACTTTGACTTACAGGTTCAAGTTGAGTTAATAATCTATATGGAAACACTTTGCACAGTTTCAGAACGTTACAAGCAAGTTATCATTATTGAAACCAGGCTGTGTTCTTGTAAAAGTTCTAATCCAGCATTTATGGCTATATTCTTAGAACCTATCTTGAGTTTTAAAACAATGGGTAGATATGTTGGTGAGTTAATTGTTTAGCTGTAAGCATGGTGTTGTCTTCAATTTATCACATGATGTACTTTGTGTATTGACTTAAACATGTATTATATATATATAGATATAGATATAGATAACTTAAAAGACACCGATATTTGGTTTTCTTCTAGTTTGAGTCTATGGGCAGGAGAAACCGTGGTTATGGTCAGTCAGTTTCTAACTATCCCTGTATAGATTAATTAAATGGGAAGATATCTGAGGCGAACTTAACCTTTTATCTTTTTCCTGTTTCCCTACAATATTTATCCTCTGCTCATTTTTTAATTCCCTCTTTCCACTTGTGTCTTAGCTGGAAACAAGGCAAACTTTTTCAACATGTTAAATTACCCTTGTTTATTTCTCCTTCTTCCTCCTCAGGGAAGGTTGAAGCAAAGAAATAAGTCATAAGTAAACTTGTGTTTAGTATCAGTCTCAGAAGGGTAGCTGTTCTTGAGGAGCTGGGAGGAATTGGGGAGGACTTGCAACAAGTAGCAAATGTCAGGAAACTAAGTCGCTTAAAATGCTTTGTCTCTCTTCTCGGTGTATTGGCACCTGTGCCGAGTCTCACAGTTTATTGAAGATTTCTAAATTTTGTAGTCGTGAACGCCAATCACGAATGATAAGACCACGATGAGAAGTGGGGAATTACTCACAGTCCCTATTGATTCACCATGCCTTGTCCATCATTTTCTTTGAAGAGTCTGGTTTCTCTCCTTCTCTCCATTTGCACTGATACTCACCTCTGTCCTGTGCTGTGACTTTACCCTTCAGAACAGGTTTCCAGAAAGGCAAAATGCTGACTTTCATATGGGCATAAAATGCACATGTGTTCAGAATTTATGATATTCATCAATCAGTGAGGGGACAAGGCAGAAGTTACAGCCAATTCAAAGAGAATCTGAAGAACAGGCTTACTGATAGATCAGGAATATTGAAATGAATGTACCAATGGAGGCAAAGTTCCCCCCTGCCCCGCCCCCAGAGGGCGTAGAAGTAGCTCAGATTGCTCTGGACAGGACAGAATCTATGCAAGAATTATTTTGCATTGCTATCACTTACAACTCAGAGTTGTAAAAGACTGCCACAGAACCAGAATCTGGTAACTTAGAGTGCTGTTCTTGAGAGTCTAGACAGTGCATAGTTTTCCACTGAGGCATAGCATTTTTCTCTATGACTGGTTGGTCATATCGTGGTTGACTTTGACCCCATCCACCAGATTAAACTTCCGTGAGCAGTGTTCTCATTATTTGACTCACCCCAGCCAAATTTTCCTTGGCTTCCTGACATCGGTTCTATCTAGCCTGAACTCTTACCGGTCATCAGCTTCTTTCATAATCTCTTGCATTTCCAGCACTGCACCCCACTTTTCTCAAAAACACAAGCCCTACTTTAGCCAGACAACCTTCTGCCCTCAACATGTGCTCACGTTTAATTCCTCAGCCAAACTTTCTGTGGAATCTCTCCTTTTAAACCTACTCAACCCTTCGTTCAAGGTCAGCTTACCTCAACCTCATTAAATCTTGCCTCTTATGACCCATGTGGGGTGTATGCATTATAACAAACAACCCATCACTTAATTACCTTTTGTTTTGAATTATCAGTGATCACTTCATGTTTGTTGATTCCAACTCGATTGAAAATTATTTTTTTTAATTTTATTGAAGTATAGTTGATTTACAACGTGTTAATTTCTGCTGAACAGCAAAGTAATTCAGCATATATATGTATATATATACACATATATACTCTTTTTCATATTCTTTTCCATTATGATTTATCAGAGGATATTGACTATATTTCCCTTTCTACATAGTAAGACCCCACTGTTTATTGATCATATATATATATATACACACACACACTAGTTTGTATCTGCTAGTCCTAAACTTCCAGTTCTTCCCTTCTCCACTTCCTCCTCCTTTGGCAACCACAAGTCTGTTCTCTATACCTGTGAGTGTTTCTGTTTCATAGATATGCTTGCTTGTGCCATAGTTTAGGTTCACATATCTGTGATATCATATGATATTTGTCTTTTTCTTTCTGACTTACTTCATTTGGTATGATAATCTCCAGGTCCATTCATGTTCTTGCAAATGGCATTATTTTGTTCTTATACGTGTCTGAGTAGTATTTCATTGTATATATTCCACATCTTCTTTATATATTCATATGTTGGCAGACATTTAGGTTATTTGCGCATTTGGCTATTATAAATAGTGCTCCTACGAACATCAGGATGCATGTATCTTTTCGAATTGTAATTTTGTCTGGGTATCTGCCCAGGAGTAGGATTGATGGATCTTATAGCAACTCTACTTTTAGTTTTTTGAGGAACCTGCTGTCTGGGCTTCCCTGGTGGCTCAGACAGTAAAGAATCCACCAGCAGTGTGGGAGACCTGGGTTCGATCCCTGGGTTGGGAAGATTCCCTGGAAGAGGGCATGAAAACCTACCCAGTATTCTTGCCTGGAGAATCCCCATGAATAGAGGAGCCTGGAGGGCTGCAGTCCATGGGTTCCAAAGAGTCAGACACAACTGAGTGACTAAGCATAACATAGCACATACTGCTTTCTGTAGTAGATATACCAGTTTACATTCCCACTAACAGTTGTAAGATGGTTCCCTTTTCTCCACACCTTCTCCAGCTTTTATTGTTTGAAGACTTTTTAATGGTGGCCATTCTGACTGGTCTGAGGTGGTACCTCATTGTATGAAAACTCTGGGATTTTTAAATTTTTTTTTGTCACACCTCACCTTGCCTTTTGTGAGCATTTTAAATCCCCCATTATATACTTATTGATTTTGGTTACCATCCATTTGTATGATTTAAGAGCTGGCTTAAAACTCAACATTCAAAAAACTAGGATCATGATATCTGGTCTCATCACTTCATGGCAAATAGATGGGGAAACAAAGGAAACAGTGACAGACTATTTTTGGGGCTCCAAAATCACTGCAGATGGTGACTGCAGCCATGAAATTAAAAGATGCTTGCTCCTTGGAAGAAAAGCTATGACAAACCTAGACAACACATTAAAAAGCAGAGACATTACTTTGCCAACAAAGGTCCATCTAGTCAAAGCTACGGTTTTTCCAGTAGTCATGTATGGATGTGAGAGTTGGACTATAAAGAAAGCTGAGCGCCGAAGAATTGATGCTTTTGAACTGTGGTGTTGGAGAAGACTCTTGAGAGTCCCTTGGACTGCAAGGAGATAAAACCTGTCCATCCTAAGGGAGATCAGTCTTGAATATTCACTGGAAAGACTAAAGCTGAACCTGAAGCTCCAATACTTTGGCCACCTAATGCAAAGAACTGACTCATTTGAAAAGACCTTGATGCTGGGAAAGATTGAGGGCAGGAGGAGAAGGGAATGACAGAGGATGAGATGGTTGGATGGCATCACCGACTCAATGGACATGACTTTGAGTAAGCTCCAGGAGTTGGTGATGGACAGAGAAGCCTGGTGTGCTGCTGTCCATGGGGTCACAAAGAGTTGTACATGACTGAACAACTGAATTGAACTGAACTGAAATGAAAGAATGTGATTTTCTCTTCCTTCCTGAAGGCA
The DNA here is from genome assembly GCA_024291935.2 of Okapia johnstoni. Lineage (NCBI taxonomy): Eukaryota > Metazoa > Chordata > Mammalia > Artiodactyla > Giraffidae > Okapia > Okapia johnstoni. Next base: position 87,274,583 of record CM044319.1, on the reverse strand, counting down.
GAGATTTTGTCTGTTATTCACTTCTGTCTCTGCATGCCTACAGGAGCATCTGGCATAGTTTAGATGTTTAGGAAATATTTGTTTTTGAATGAACAAATGCTTGTTTTTTCATTTTCTAATCAGTATAATGTATTTATCATTTCTGAATTTACAGTTTTTGGAAATTCTGTTTAGGTGGTGTTCAAAATGTTTCCCTTAATGTGTGCTCAGTTGTTCAGTTGTGTCCCACTCTTTGCGACCCTATGGACTGTATAGCCCTCCAGACTCCTTTATCCGTGGAATTTTCTAGGCAAAAATACTGGAGTGGGTTGCCATTTCCTCCCCTAGAGGATTGTCCTGACCTGGGATCAAACCCTTGTCTCTTGCATCTCCTGCATTGGAAGGTGGATTCTTTAACACTAGCGCCACCTAGGAAGCCCATTTTGGTGGTGTTCAAATTAGTTGCCTTAATAGATTTAGAAAATCAGATAAGAAGTTCAGTTTTATGAGAAATGTCCTTTAAGAAAAAGACAGTTTGAACCAAAATATGGCACATATTACACGTTTATATACATTTATATGCCTCGTAGATGTTTTCATTGATAGAGATCTATTTTCTTCCTAGAAATGATCATATTACATGTATGTTTACAAATGTCCTGTTAGATTTTTATGGCACAAGTTTTTGTTGCTTCAAATCATGGTTGACTAAAATGACACTTAAAATCATTAACTTATTGAAAGATAGTTTTTACGAGGATTATTTTTGATACCCAGAAAACAATATAAGTTGTGTGAGACAAAGACGTGTTTTAGTCTTAGAGCCCTTTGTCATTGGGTTAGCCAAGAAGTTCGTTAGGGCTTTTCTATTCCATCATATGGAAAAACCTGAATGAACTTCTTGGCCTGAATGAACTTCTTGGCCAACCCAATAAATACTCCTACTCATAAAGAAAACTTTCAGTTTGATTAAAGAAAAGTTCTACTGATTTCTTATTCCTAGAGCATTGTTGTTCTAGTCGATAAGTCATGTCCGACTCTTTTGTGACCCCATGGACTGTAGCCTGCCAGGCTCCTCTATCCATGGGATTTCCCAGGTAAGAATACTGCAGTGGATTGCCATTCCCTTCTCCAGGGGATCTTGTGACCCAGGAATCGACCTCAAATCTCCAGCACTGGCAGGAGGATTCTTTACCACCAAGCCACCAGGGAAGCTCTTCCTAGTTCATGCAGTCCATCAGTCTTCTCATGGTGTCAGCTCCTGAAATTATCATCAATTCTTTTTTCCTTCATGTTAACTAAGTGCCAAGTAACCTCCAGGGAGTTGTAAATTCAGGTTTTTTTTTTATTCTTCCTGTTTGAGATAAGCATCTCCCACAGGAAAAATTAGACAATAGATAGCCAAATAAATATATTTCCTGTAGGAGGGTTTCTGGAGGAGAAAATGGCCCAACTCATAAATCTATCTTCAAAGGAGCAAATGCTTTATTGATCTCTATTTGTTGGAAAAGAGGCTCTCAAAGTCAAATTCCAGCCATTAGGTAGGAAGGCCTTTGGTAGCAAGGAGAAATGGTTAATCAAGTCGTCACAGAAGTAGAAACTTATTATGGAATCTTGTGGCTAAACGTGTTCATTAAAATAGGATTATGTTCCAGTAGTCATGCATGGATATGAGAGTTGGACCATAAAGAAGGCTGAATGCCAAAGAATTGAAATTTTTGAATTGTGGTGCTGCAGAAGACTCTTGAGAGTCCCTTGGACTGCAAGGAGATTAAACCAGTCAATCCTAAAGGAAATCAAACCCGAATATTCATTGAATGGGCAGATGCTAAAGCTGAAGCTCCAATACTTTGGCCACCGGATGCAAAGAACTGACTCATTGGAAAAGACTCTGATGTTGGGAAAGATTGAGGGCAGGAGGAAAAGGGGATGACAGAGGATGAGCTGCTTGGATGGCATCACTGACTCAATGGACATGAATTTGAGCAAACTCTGGGAGATAATGAAGGACAGGGAAGCCTGGTGTGCTGTAGTCCATGGGGTCATAAAGAGTCAGCCATGACTTAGCAACTGAACAACAACAAAATATTTAAAATAGAAAATTTAACTGGAGATTTTCTCCCTGTATCCAGCATCACAAAAAAATGTCTAAAACTTCTTGGACAGGAACACTCATACATGAACACTATCACACATTGATGTATATTTTTTATGTGATTTTTTCCTCCCCAGTAGCCTTGAGAAGATGATTCCCTGTGTGTACATTTTTCTGGGCTGTTGTAACCTTGGGAGCCACAGGTGTTAACAGTTCTACATTAGGTTAATTTCTATTACTGAATATTTTGACATTGTAATATTGTCAAATTGCTTTAGCAAAATTATCCTTTGCTAGTGGCTGAGGAGGGCAGGAACTAACCAGTGTCCTCTAGACATGATCAGCAATGGGAGCCTAAGCCAGGAAGGTTCCAGATTTTTGTGGGACTCCGAGTCCACACATTTCTCTGTCCTTCCATTGAGCTGGAAAACTGAAGGATGCTCTTGAGCTATCACTAGACAGCTGGAGCTTTTCTGAAGGAAGTTATTTAGTCCAAGTCTGTCTGTAGACAACATGGGAAAGATTTAGGCCAGTATTACAGGAGGGAAATGTTACCTACCAATGGCCTAGAAAGCAGGAAAAAAGAGAATTTGGGAACTAGAAGAGAATCCAGGCTGGCCCAGTAAGCTGGGCCACATCAGTTTGTAACAGTCATAAAGACAACCTCCTCTAGCCCTGCTTTTTTTTTTTTTTTTTACTGAGAGTTTATAGTGCACTGTACGTTTATTCATATCATCTCATTTAATTTCCTCCTTGTCACAATCCTATATTATAGGTATTATTATTTCTTTTATTCCACAAATGATTGTTAACTTCAGTTGTCTTTTTTTTCACTGATGCATTCTCAACCTCTGACAGCGTAAACATGCAAACATTGCTAAATGAATCCTCATTTTGTAGATGATAAAACAAAGATTGAGTAATTTTCAGTTTTCAAAGACCGTGCATCAGTTAATTAGACCAATTACTTGCTATAAAATCGATGATTCGGATGACAGTAAGGATTCAACTATCTTAGGGTCCAAAAGCTAGTGTTCCTTTTTTTTTTTGGATAAAATGTTGTTAGTCACTGAGTTGTGTCCGACTCTTTTCGACTCCATGGACTGTAGCCTACCAGTCTCCTCTGTCCATGGAATTCTTCAGACAAAAATACTAGAGTGGATTGCCATTTCCTTCTCCAGAGGGATCTTCCTGACCCACAGATTGAACCCAGGTCTCCCGCATTGCAGGCATATTACCATCTGAGCCAGCAAGGAAGCTTAAATGGAATATAAATTTCTGTGTTTCCCTTTTTATTCCTTTACTTTTTATAAAATTTTACAGACAGTTTGAATTTATTTCCTCCATGTAAGAGGAAAATGGAGAGGAAAAGAAGTTTGCACATCAAATAGTCATTAAGTTCAACTAGAGTTCCTACAGAGCCCAGGAATCTTGGTGATTGTTGAGAGTGTCTGTAGAGAACCTTAAAAGAAAATTAGAAATCCAGGAACACTGGAATCAAACCACTGTTTCACTTGGCTTTCCTGCCTAGTTTCTGTTCAAATCTTTTCTCCTGTATTGTATGCACTGCCAGTCTGATGGTTTTCTAATCTATTTTGCATAGCCAATGGTTATTTTCTTCATAGAAAATATTAGGAGATCCTCAAAAAACAGTGATTGACACTTAAGAATGTGATTTCTTTTGGTTTTATGTTACGACCCTTAGACCACTGCCCAGCTTATCATGGTATTGTGGCTTATTCCGTAGAGAGCTTTCAGTGGCTTAACTGCAACTTCACTCTAGTTGGAGGTGGGGGCATTGATGGGCTTAGGGATGGGACAGGTGTGTTTCTCTGTAAGTGTCCTGTACAGAGATACTGTGCACACTCACCAGTATCCACACAGCATTTAAGTAGTGTGGCCATGGCTTCATGGGACTCTTCCAAACCCACAGTTATTTGGTAATTACCATACTGTGACTGAAAGTGTATTTATGTAAATATTGGAGAAGGCAGACATTTTCTTTTTTGAAAGGTTTTTTTTTTTTTTTATATGAACCATTTTTAAAGTCTTTGCCAAATTTGTCACAGTATCGCTTCTGTTTTGGGTTTGGGTTTTTTGGCCCCGAGGCCTGTGGGATCTTAGCTTTCCCACCAGGAATGGAATCCACATTCCCTGCATTGGAAGGCGAAGTCCTAACCACTGGACCTCCAGGAAGTCCCAAGATGGACTTTTTAGAAGAAAATATTAAGGACCAGTGACTTGATTCAGCTGAATCAAAAACTGTCTACATGTATATAGTCGGTCTAACCTCAGAATAATGGATTTGTTGCTTCAGCAGTTCTGAGTCCTTGATTTCCCAGTTTAGAATTATTGCCATTTTAGAACTCTGCTGGAAAAGCTCTGCATTATGACAGCTGGGGAAATCACAAAGGTTTTCATCAGTCATGGCCCTCATTCTGCACTGTAATGGGAGTGGGAGACGGGAAGCTAATGACCACGTGCTCCAGTGGGCAATTTCACAGATAGGGCTACAGGATCTTTTGTACGGTAGGCTGGTTCTCACAATCTCTTGTCTTGCTTCAGGGAATGCACTTCTGTTGGAGATTCACAAAAAAATAACCTAAAGAAACAGGAGCTGTTATCTTGGAAAAGCTCTGTAGCCAAATGACTTATTATTTTAGCATTCTTTCATATTTTCCCTCTTCTGTAATGAATATTGATAGGATTTTGACTCACGAGTTTAATTACACATCAAGTATACATGTAGATATGAATACATATATGTTTATATTGATACCTTAGTGCACGAATTTTTTCCTAAGAGCATGGTAAGCTACATACAGAATTAGGTGCTTCTGGGAAAAGACCATTCAATAGAAAGTCACTATAATGAAGCAATTTGTTCCTAGAGTTTTGTGTGCTCTTTGTGGATGACTTTTACCGTTTTCCCCTGAACGTGAACGTGAAAGTCCCTCAGTCGTGTCCGACTCTTTGCGACCCCATGGATTATACAGTCCATGGAATTCTCCATGCCAGAATATTGGAGTGGGTAGCCTTTCCCTTCTCCAGGGGATCTTCCCAACCCAGGGATTGAACCCAGGTCTCCCGCATTGCAGGTAGATTCTTTATCAGCTGAACCACAAGGGAAGCCCAAGAGTACTGGAGGGTGTAGCCTATCCCTTCTCCAGCAGATCTTCCCCACCCAGGAATTGAACCGGGGTCTCCTGCATTGCAGGTGGATTCTTTACCAACTGAACTATCAGGGAAGCCCTGCTCTGATGGAATTTTAAAATAGAATGCTTACAGTCAGAAAGCTTTTTCTCATCTTCTGAGTGCTAGAAAATGAATGTCAGGTTTTCTGAGATGTTAAAGTCGGGAAAGAAATTAGAAGATGCCTCTTGTATCATCTTATAGTATAGTGACTCTTGGTTATCAGTTGTATTACTGATAATGGCTCACTAGGTAATACAGAAGTTGTTGACATGCCTTTGGCTGCTTGTATTTGCTCATGGGTGTGTTTCTAGTTCTGGATTGTCTTGCATTTTAAATAAATGACAAGGATTGCCACTGTCATCAGTGTTACTATCATTGTTTCGAACATACTGGCCTGTGGAGTAAGATGTAAAACAAGTAATGTAGTGTTAGTTGCTCAGTTATATCCAACTCTTTGCAGCCCCATGGACTGTAGCCTGCTAGGCCCCTCTGTCCATGAGATTCTCCAGGCACGAATACTGAAGTGGGTTGCTACTCCCTTCTCCAGGGGACCACACTGACCCAGAGATTGAACCCAGGTCTCCTGCATTCTAGGCAAATTCTTTACCATCTGAGCCACGAGGGAAGCCCGATGTAAAACAAGGTGAGATACAAATACTGAAAAGAAGATAACCCTCTGTAAAAGCAAAACAGGACCAACAAATTGAACATGTCATTTATCAAGGAAGAAATAAACATATAGAAATTAATCTTATTTGCAAAATAACAGGATAATATTTTTCATCTGTTAAATTGGCAAAAATGCTAGAGATGATGATCACTGTTGTTGAAAAATGTCTGGTATGTGTAAAGAGTTGCATACACAGCTATTAGGAATAAAACTTAGCAAAATGTTTCTGAAAGGCATTTTAAAATTACATCAAAATCTTAAAAGCGTTCATATTCATTGCTGCCTTAGTTCTACTTCTAAGAATTTATTATAGGCAAAGTGTCTTCCTTTGCATTGCTAATCCCTTTGAGAATCTGATTAAAGTGATGACTCCTCTCTTGGAAAAATGCAAATGTACAATCAAGTTTGCATTTGATTCCTCAGGTCATGTGGTGAATGCCAAGCTCCAGCAAAATTACACTACTGTCTCTCACAATATTAATTTGTGTAACATTTAAAAAGGACTTTTTCTGTTGGCTCAGTCGTAAAGAATTCGCCTGCAATGCAGGAGACCAGGGTTCGATTCCTGGGGTGGGAAGATCCCCTGGAAAAGGAAATGGCTACCCACTCCAGTATTCTTGCCTGGAGAACCCTGTGGACAGAGAAGCCTGGCGGGCTACAGTATACGGGATCGCAAAAGAGTCAGACAGGACTTAACGCTTAGAGCAACAGCAACACCAAAATACTGGTACTTTAGAAAATTATAAAGAAAGCCATAAAACAAAATCTGTGAGAATTCATGTTAAAGTATATTTCATGTAGAAAATTAAAAGATTTACATTTATAAAAGTTAAAATATAGCATAACACAAATTATCATTTTAACTTATGTCATCAGCCACTGCTGCTTCTGCTCTTCCCTTTGACTCCACGGAGCTGGTGGGATTTCAGCCCTTTCCTGCCCTGGTTAGCACTCTTGAGTGGAACTTTCAGGATCAGTCTTTGAGTTGCTTCTCTCTTCTGGCTAAGGCCTTGGAGTTGCAAGTTTTGTTTTGTCTCCTCTTTTCTGGAGAAGGAAATGGCAACCCACTCCAGTACTCTTGCCTGGAAAATCCCATGGACGGAGGAGCCTGGGAGGCTGCAGTCCATGTGGTCACAAAGAGTCGGACACGAATGAGCAACTTCACTTTCACTTTTCCTTTCTACCAAAGATGAAAATATGTAACTCAGCTGGGACTTTAACCCCTTGGCCAGGACTCAAAACCCATAGTCTTCCAACTGAGACCACAAACCTCGTTTCAGGACTTAATGAAGCTCAGGTTCTTGATGTCTCATCACAGAAAGAATTCAGCGAGATACAAAGTGATAGGTAAGAAATGGATTTATTTAGAGAGAAACGTAATTCACAGACAGTATGGGCCATCTCAGAAGGAGAGAGTGCCATCAAAATATGGTGTGGTCAACTTTTATGGACTGGGTAATTTCATAGGCTAATGAGTGGGAGGATCAGTCCAACTATTTTGGAGAAAGGGTGGAGATTTCTAGGAACTGGGTCACCACCCACTTTGTGGTCTTTGGTGGTCAGCCTTGAAATAGTCAGGGCGCCTGTGATTGTGTCATTTAGCTTGCTGATGTGTTACAATGAGTGTACACTGAGGATCAAGATCTAGTGGAAGTTGGCTTGTCCACCATCTTGGACCTGTGTATGTGCTCAGTAGCTTAGTCATGTCCAACTCTGTGCAGCCTCAGGGACTGTAGCCCACCAGGTTCCTCTATCCATGAGATTTTCCAGGCAAGAATACTGGAGTGGGTTGCATTCCCTACTCTAGGGGGATCTTCCTGACCCAGAGATCTAACACGAGTCTCTTGCACCTCTTGCATTGTACAGGCAGATTCTTTACCACTGAGTCACCTGGAAAGCCCATTTTGGACCTGTTTGGTTCTAATCAGTTTATGGCATGTCCTTATGGCATGTCCTTATGGCAAAGTTTGTGCCCTTCCCTCTTCCTTCCTACTTCAAGAGGTGTTTATAGGGGAGAATAAATACATGCCAGCCCAAGATGAATCTGATTCCTCTTTGCAACTGAGAGACCTGTCCCCTTCAGTGAGTGCCTGCCATCAGGGCCAAGAAAGAGTTGGCAAGACCACATGAGTAGGAACTGAGCTTGGTGGTAAAGAGGGTTGGGATATGTTCATACTGGTATTCCAAAGAGACCCTTTGGTCAGGAGATTCTCCATGACATATCCATTAGAGAGGTGTTTCAATGAGATGCAATAACTGGCAGTAATTGAGGAACATTCAGGGCTGTCTCTAAAGAGAATGGATAATGAGTAGCAGACTTGTAGGGTGTGAACAAGAAAGAGAGGACAGATGATGGTCAATTGGTAAATCCTAACTTTATTCACTGGGGTCATCGAGAGAAATTGAACCAGTAGAATGTGTTTGTGTGTGTATGTGTGTGGATAGATAGATCTAGATCTAGATCACATGACCTATTTACCCAACCCTTGGAGAGAGACCATTTACCTATTACAATCCAAGTTGTCTCTTCAAAACTTGTCATGGCATGAAAGACTTGGACCACCAGCTAAGAATCCACAGGGAGGATGGAGAGGGATTATAGGTTAGGCTGTGATGACAGTGTCCATCTCAGTGACAACTGAAGACTGCTGTGCTCATCCCAGCATCCCCCAGAGTCAGTCACATTGGTCTTCTCTTTAGGACCCAGCTGGCCTCTGGAAAGTAGCAGGTATAGATTAACGAATAGACTTATCTATGTAAAGGTCTTCCTTGACTTACCAGTGTTCATGCTAAATCTCCCAGTCGTGTCTGACTCTTTGATGCTATGGACTGTAGCCTACCAGATTCCTCTCTCCATGGAATTTTCCAGGCAAGAATACTGGAGCAGGTTGCCATTCCCTACTCCAAGGGATCTTCCCAACCCAGGGAATGAATCTGAGTGTCCTGTGTCTGTTGCACTGGCAGGCAGATCCTTTAGCACTGAGCCACCTGGGATGCCCTACAGTGGGATTACATCTTGATAAACCCATCGTGAATTGAAAATGTTGTCAGTCAAAAATGCATTTAATACACCATGCTTACCAAACATCATAGCTTATTCTTACCGACCTTAGATGTGCTCAGAACACTGCCATTAGCCTGAAGTTGGGCAAAATCATCTAACACAAAGCCTATTTTAAAATAAAGTGTATTGTCTCATGTAATATACTGAAAGTGAAAAATGAAATGGTTATATGGGTCCAGAATGTAGGCATATCAGTTGTTTACCCTTGTGGTTGTCTGGCTGATTGGGAGCTGTGGTCATTGCTGCTGACCAGCATCATGAAACAGGATTGTAATGCAGGTCTGGGAAAAGAGCTGAATTCAAAATTAAAAGTACTGTTTCTATCAAATGCATGTCGTTTTTGCAATATCGTAAAGTCAAAAAAAAAAAAAAAGTAAGTTGAACTGTTGCAGGTTGGGGATCCTCTGTGTATTACATATATAAAATTAAGAGATTTATTCTAAGAATTTGACTTATATGACTTTGGAGGCTGAGAATTTCCAAAAGTTGCAGTCAGCATGCTGAGATCCAGGAAAGCCGATGGTGTAGTTTGAGCCTGAGTCCAAGTCTGAAGGCAGGAGAGCAATGTTCCAACTTGAAGACAGTCAGCCAAAGAGAGCAAATTCTTTTGTTGTTGTTGTTCAGTCACTAAGTCATGTCCGACTCTTTGCGACCCATGGACTGCAGAATCCCAGGTTCCTCTGTCTTCCACTGTCTCCTGGAGTTTGCTCAAATTCACGTCCATTGAGTCAGTGATGCTATCTAAGCATCTCATCCTCTGCCGCCCAATTCTCCTTTTGCCTTCTGTCTCTTCCAGCATCAAGGTCTTTTCCAATGAGTCAGCTCTTCACATCAGGTGGTCAAAGTATTGCAGCTTCAGCAACAGACCTTCCAATGAATATTCAGTACGATTTCCTTTAGAAATGACTGGTTTGATCTCCTTGCAGTCCAACAGACTCTCTTTTGCTCCACCTTTTCTTCTATTCAGTCCATCAGTGTGGGGGGCACTTACACAGGGGAGGGCCATCAGCTTTACTCTAAATATTCACGTTACTCTCCTTCAGAAAGACCCTCACAACTATGTCCAGAATAATGTTTGAGCCAGTATCTGGACACTCCAGGACCCATTTGAGTAGAAAATGAACAGTCACATCCTCTTCCTGGTAGAACAAGGGGGATGAGCTGAACCAACACCAGCTCTGTCAGTGACAGGGCTTTGTACTCTTGCACATGCATGGACTGGCCTTTAGGTCTGTCTCGGTCTCATCACATTAAGCATTTCAGCTTCCCTGTGGGACTGGTGATGGAGATATCATGACAACATGGATGCACATAGAAGCCACTGGAAGAGTAGAGCAAGTTCAACCAAAAAAATCAATAAGAGAAGACCTATATGTAAGATCCAGTGAATTTACAGGGAAAACATTCACCTATATAAGGATATACTCAAGCAGTGAATATAAGTTCTTTTTCAAAAAGGTCTCCTGCTCTCCTGGCCTGAATCTGGGAACCATGGTTTCTGTAATATTTGCTTTAAGTGCATATGCTCTCCAGGGTCTAGAGAGTCAGATAAGGCCCTTGCAAAAGGTTTCAGAAATTGTGGACAGGACGTTCTGTTTGTTCTCCCATTGCTGTCCACACAGATGTCCTGATGGTATTCATAGGTCTCCTCCTCGAGTTGTCAGGCTGCATTTTCTGTTGATTTGTTGAACATTTGAAGAGAAACTTCCTTCCTTTTTTTTCTCCTCTCAAGAATATACTCATCAGAGGTGAGTTTAACCAGAAACCCTTCAAAACTACAATACATAAACCTTTATAAGTCCTTGTTTCTGTATTTCTAAATGTCTGATATCATTATCCTTTATTATAAAGAAATCTAGTATGAAAATCCTATAGGATTTTTTTTTACAGCGTGATAATTTTGATATGGAGACAAATCACAATATTTTCAGAGTTAGAGAGCAGAAAAGGTATGTTTCCAAGATAAGTTTTAGCTAAGACTGTGATGGTTATAGTGATGAAAAGTTATCTTTCCATCATGCATTGTTTTCTATTTGGAAATAGAAGGTAAATATAGTGTTTAAAGCTCTTCAGTCATCACAGATTTGATTACTAAAGGTATTGCTTGCTTATGGAAGATAATTTAACTTGTTATATGCCAACTTAAATACCTGAATTTAGGTGCACCAAGAGGATTAGAGTAGAATTTGTCACATATCACTAAGATAGATAGGCTTCCCAGGTGACTCAGTGGTAAAGAATCTGCCTGCCAAGCATGAGACCTGGGTTCAATCCCTGGGTCAGGAAGATCACCTGGAGAAGGAAATGGTAACCCACTCCAGTATTCTTGCCTGGAAAATCCCATGGACAGAGGAGCCTGGTGGGACACAGTCCATGGGGCTGCAAAGACTTGGACCTGACTTAGCAACTAAGCAGCAGCACTAAGATAGATAAATCCAGTCAGTATGAGGGAGTGGATCTTGATCGCAAATAGGTTCTTGAGTGGATACATATTAATACAAGTTTATTCCTCAGGATATGAACATGGCTTAGTCAACCACAAATGCTCACTCATAAAGATCTTTCTGTTTTCCTTTTAAATTAGCATCGAGCCAGGGGCAAATGTACTCATGTATGTTCCTAAAATTTTTCATGTGAAATAATTTTAGGACAAAAATTGAAGTTATTGTAGCTTATTTCTATACGTATCTCTCTTAGTTCAGTTCAGTTTAGTCACTCACTCGTGTCTGACTCTTTGTGACCCCATGGACTACAGCACGCCAGCCTTCCCTGTCCATCACTAACTCCTGGAGCTTGTTCAAACTCATGTCCATCGAGTCGGTGTTGCCATCCAACCACCTCATCCTCTGTCGTCCCCTTCTCCTCCCGCCTTCAATCTTTCCCAGCATTAGGGTCCTTTCCAATGAGACTGTTCTTCGCATCAGGTGGCCAATGTACTGGAGCTTCAGCTACAGCATCAGTCCTTCCAATGAACATTCAGGACTGATTTCCTTTAGGATTGACTGGTGCTTGACTAGGACTGACTACTGTTGAAGCCTGGCTTGGAGAATTTTGAGCATTACTTTGCTAGTGTGTGAGATGAGTGCAACTGTGTGGTAGTTTGAACATTCTTTGGCGCTGCCTTTCTTTGGGATTGGAATGAAAACTGACCTTTTCCAGCCTTGTGACCACTACTAAATTTTCCAAGTTTGCTGGCATATTGAGTGCAGCACTTTCACATCATCTGTTAGGATTTGAAATAGCTCAACTGAAATTCCATTGCCTCCACTAGCTTTGCTCGTAGTGATGCTTCCTAAGGCCCACTTGACTTCACACTCCAGGATGTCTGGCTCTAGGTGAGTGATCACACCATCGTGGTTATCTGGGTCATGAAGGTATTTTTGGTATGGTTCTGTGTATTCTTGTCACCTCTTCTTAATATCTTCTTCTGTTATGTCCATACCATTTCTGTCCTTTATTGTGCCCATCTTTGCATGAAATGTTCCCTTGGTATCTCTGATTTTCTTGAAGTAATCTCTAGCCTTTCCCATTCTATTGTTTTCCTCTGTTTCTTTGCATTGATCACTGAGGAAGGCTTTCTTATCTCTCTTTGCTATTCTTTGTAACTCTACATTCAAATGGATATATCTTTCCTTTTCTCCAACTTCTCTTCTTTTCTCAGCTACTTGTAAGGCCTCCCCAGACAACCATTTTTCATTTTTGCTTCCCACAAGGGAAGCGTATCTCTCTCTAATGCTTATTTGGTTGATCATTCATCCAACACCCCCCAACCCAGTTTTGTAATAAGAGGTGATGCCCCTATACTTTGGGGTATAGTTCTCAGAAACTGGGTATTTATCTTATACAACCATTCTTATATATCCTTATATCTATCTATCTTTTATATATATTTATATATATATATATATATACATATATATAAGCATATATACATATATAGCTGAGCACCGAAGAATTGATGCTTTTGAACTGTGGTGTTGGAGAAGATGCTTGAGAGTCCCTTGGACTGCAAGGAGATCCAACCAGTCCATCCTAAAGGAGATCAGTCCTGGGTGTTCATTGGAAGGACTGAAGCTGAAACTGAAACTCCAGTACTTTGGCCACCTGATGCAAAGAACTGACTCATTGAAAAAGACCCTGATGCTGGGAAAGATTGAAGGTGGGAGGAGAAGGGGCCGACAGAGGATGAGACGGTTGGATGGCATCACTGACATGATGGACAGGAGTTTGAGTAAGCTCTGGGAGTTGGGATGGACAAGGAAGCCTGGCGAAGCTGCAGTCCATGGGGTTGCAAAGAGTTGGACACAACTGAGCAACTGAACTGAACTGAACTGTTTTTTGGACATATTTCTGTCATTCTTTGAGCACTTTCCTACTTTCTGGCACAGTATGATATTTAAGATTATCTCATACCTTTCATGTGCCCGTCATGGAATCAACTATTTTATTTCTCTGAGGAGGGCTGGTTCCTTTCAGTAGAAAATGGTATTTAGAAAAAGGATTTGGGTTTCAGGCATGTGCCTTGCTACTTGTATGTCACTGCTCACAGAGTCTCAGCCATCATTGATGAGAAATAGGAGTATGTGTGTGAATGTATATGAATGTAAGTCTTCATTTTTCTGGAATACTTGCTAATCCCATGTTTAGTTAACCTCAGAGTGACTTTCTTGTTTCAAACCCCCACTGGCCCTCTAGTAAGAGCTGTAGACTTATAGCCAGTAGATTGGTATGTTTATTTTATTCAGTCAAATATTGCCTCAACATTATTATTTCTAAATCTTTGGTACCTTTTCTGCTCTATTCCCAACCAATTGTGTCCCAAGGAAAATGAATTGATATAGTGCTACAAGGACAAAAATTGGTGACTTTTTTACCTGGCCCCAGTGTTTGTCCCTTGGATCCATTTGTCAGGATAACCCTCAAGCAGTGTGCTTGATATTGATTTGTCATTTAGAGAATTTTCTCATTGTGAACATTTTAGACCCTAGAGAGCTCTACTGAATTTCTTTCTTTCTGGTATATTCCACTGATTAGAATGCAGAAGGAGGGGAGCTTTCAGACTTGTCACAAAATAAATTGTTCTTGTGCCACTGAGTAGAACAGTGTTTTAACCATCCTTGGTCCCGTTTACCAGGAGGGGCCAGATGAGGGAATGTATGTTTTAATGTGGTGTCATTTTTATTAAGTGACTTTGTCTTCTGAAGCGCACTTCAGTGCCTTCCAGATAAATTGCTTCTGTCTTTGACAGTGACAATGACAATATTTCCAAGCTTCACACATCCAAGAGCCAATTGACAGGACAAATTGCACATTGGGACTGCTTGATAAATGCAAGATGGGACCCAGCATCTCAAAGCACTCTGCATCAGTGGAACTAAGTTGTAATATGAATAACAGAAATAAATCTGTCACTTAAGTTTCTAATTGTGAGACACATGCTGTATTTAACAACTGAAGCAGTGTTCATGCCTTTGTTAGAATACAAAAATAGCACATAATTGTTTCTTGATATTGGGTCTTAGTAAATTTGTTTTTTCCCCCATGACATAAATTTACATAATAAAAAGAAAATGTATCTCCCAGTAAAATTTTTATTAATATTTTTATAGATTCTATCAGCATAACTCATGCAAATACTTGGGAAGAACTGCTTAACAACAAAAAAGTATTCTCAGTATGTGTTACATTAGGAAAGCTACTGAAATAAATAAATAGCACTAAACAAAGGCATATGCGTAAATGTGCCCCAGAGGGTATGCGTTTTATAAAATCTACCTTCTACTGCCAGCATTGTTGTTACTATTGGAAAAGATATTAAGAGTAAGTCTGTAAGCCTTTCTGGGTCATCATTAGCCCCTCTGTTAACGTCAGAGGCAGGCTTCCCCTAGGCAGCCTTGCTCACCCTCTTAGTCAGCTGATCAAGCCTGGCCAAATAGATATAAGGCAAAAGACGTTGCAGGATGGTATTATGGGGAATGGCCGCAATTGGTCCTCATCGTTGTCTAGCCATAGCATAGCCAGGTCTGCTCTTATCCTGATAAGGGTGAGGAAGAGCTGCCATAAAAAAAAAACATAGGTGCCAGAATGGTCAGTCGGTCAGTCAGTCCAGTCACTCAGTCGTGTCCGACTCTTTGTGACCCCATGAACCGCAGCACACCAGGCCTCCCTGTCCATCACCAACTCCCAGAGTCTACCCAAACCCATGTCCATCGAGTCGGTGATGCCATCCAGCCATCTCATCCTCTATCGTCCCTTCTCCTCCCGCCCCCAATCCTTCCCAGCATCAGGGTCTTTTCCAATGAGTCAACTCTTCGCATGAGGTGGCCAAAGTGTTGGAGTTTCAGCTTCAAACTCAGTCCTTCCAATGAACACCCAGGGCTGATCTCCTTTAGGATGGACTGGTTGGATCTCCTTGCAGTCCAAGGGACTCTCAAGAGTCTTCTCCAACACCACAGTTCAAAAGCATCAATTCTTTGGCACTCAGCTTTCTTTATAGTCCAACTCTCACATCCATACATGACTACTGGAAAAACCATAGCCTTGACTAGACGGACCTTTGTTGGCAAAGTGATGTCTCTGCTTTTTAATATTCTGTCTAGGTTTTGTCATAGCATTTCTTCCAAGGAGCAAAACATCTTTTAATTTCATGGCTGCAGTCACCATCTGCAGTGATTTTGGAGCCCAAGAAAATAAAGTCTCTCACTGTTTTCATTGTTTCCCCATTTATTTTCCATGAAGTGATGGGACTGGATGCCATGATCTTTGTTTTTTGAATGTTGACTTTTAAGCCAGCTCTTTCACTCTCCTCTGTCATTTTCATCAAGAGACCCTTTAGTTTCTCTTCCCTTTCTGCCATAAGGGTGGTGTCATCTGTATATCTGAGGTTATTTATATTTCTCCCGGTAGTCTTGATTCCAACCTGTGCTTCATCCAGTCCAGCATTTCATATGATGTACTATGCATGTAAGGTATGTAAGCAGGGTACATTATACAGCCTTAAGGTACTCCTTTCCCCATTTGGAACCAGTCTGTTGTTCCATGTCCAGTTCTAACTGTTGCTTCTTAACCTGCATACAGATTTCTCAGGAGGCAGGTCAGGTGGTCTGGTATTCCCATCTCTTGAAGAATTTCCCACAGTTTGTTGTGATCCACACAGTCAAAGGCTTTGGCATAGTCAATAAAGCAGAAGTAGATGTTTTTCTGAAACTCTCTTGCTTTTTCAATGATGCAGCGTATATTGGTAATTGATCTCTGGTTCCTCTGCCTTTTCTAAAACCAGCTTGAACATCTGAAATTTCATGATTCATGTATTGCTGAAGCCTTGCTTGGAGAATTTTGAGCATTACTTTGCTAGCAAGTGAGATGAGTACAATTGTGTGGTAGTTCGAATGTTCTTTGGCATTGCCTTTCTTTGGGATTGGAATGAAAACTGACCTTTTCTACTTCCTGTGGCCACTGCTGAGTTTTCCACATTTGCTGGCATATTGAGTGCAGCACTTTCATAGCATCATCTTTTAGGATTTGAAATAACTCAGCTGGAATTCCATCACCTCCACTAGCTTTGTTCACAGTGATGCTTCCTAAGGCCCGCTTGCCTTTGCACTCCAGGATGTCTGGCTCTAGGTAAGTGACCACACCATCATGGTTATCTGGGTCTTTTTTGTATAGTTCTTCTGTGTATTCTTTGTATTAGAAATTTATTGCAATATATTGTGAGTAGTTTGAGTTTAAATCCTTGGGAAAACTTGTTTGGATATCTCAAATAAAGGAAGAGAGCAAAGAATACTAGAATAGAGAAGTAGAATAAAGCAACTTAAATTTTACTATAAGATTTCAATGAAGACAAATCACTCTGATGTGCCTGAAACATCCTGAGAATGTTTCAGGTGTCATCCTGAGAATGAAACACAGGTGTCAAGTGAGGCCAGGTACCCAACCTGTCCATTCAATGTAAAGTATCCACAGCAATCTAGCTGCCAGTCTCTCTTGTTCAGGAGGCAGGATAGGCCTTGTATCTCCTAAGTCCTTGATTTCCTAGTTCCCATCTGATTTTCCCTCTCCCTTGGCACTCTTCTGAAGCCATTAGCCTGCCTGATCCTCTACCACAGTAGCATCTCAGGAAGCCAAACTACAGTGAATGTAAAGACTAATAACCCTGCATGTGACACAGCTTGGGCCAAGGAATAGAATCTAAATGGGGACTTTTTTGGTCCAAGTTATGCTGTATGAAGTGAAAAAGCTTTTTTAAACCCAGGAGAAGTTTTCCAATTCATCAGAAGCACTCTTAGAAGCCCATACCTGTTCTCCTCCCTGATACCAGCCTTGTCTACATAACTTTGAGTTCTATAAACTCAGTCATAAGCATCTTCTGTTTAGCTGGAGTGTCAGCCCCAAGAAGGCAGGGGGATTTTATCAGTTTTATTCACTGATATATCTGGTTCCTAGTAGGTGCTCAGTGAATAGTTATCAAATGAACATACAGGGTAAACAAATTTAATTTTCAAACCCAAGCTTATCACTTTCATTTTTCTCACAATAACTTCTTAGATTTCTCTGTGAGCAGTATTAATCCTTTGATGTTGTCTTCGTGGTTTAAAGCATGTTATACAAGTTCAAGGTTATGGTTAGCATCACTTTGGTCTTTGCATTGTGGATTGTTAGGTCATTGACATACTGGATCCATCCCCACTCTTCAGAGTGCCTAGTGGATTCTTGCTCCTCTGTGACCAGCCAGGAAGGAGTAGATTCAAGCCTGCATCATAAATCTCAGGATTTTGTCCTTTACCTTTTCTCTGAAATGTGCAAAAGGGAATTAATGTGAGAACAGAACAGCTTGGCTCTGGAATTTGGCCCAGGAGTATGAATGGCTCTTTTTCTCATCTTCTGCCTTATAACCCAAAGGCTATTAGAATTCCCAGCTACATCTTCTCCATCCTGTGTTCGTTTCATGTTGTTTTATGTCAGCAGGGGAAAGGAAGTCTCCTACAGACAACGAAGGACAAAAAGATCTTTTATATGCCAAGAAAGGCCTCTGGAGAATCTTTGTTCTTGACGTGTATTCTCAGAGAAGCCACATAGTAAAGTGAACCAAAGTTGAGCCTCTGAAGTCAGGTAGTTGGGTTTATCCAGCCTGGAAGGTTGAAGACTGCAGAAAACCAGGTGCTTGGTTTCTTAGGTCATCATCCATCTCCTACCCTCCTTCAGGGACCTCTTTTAGCACCCTTTCCGTCTGGCTATACAGTCTAAGGGGAGATGATCCTGGGTCCTCACCAAGGGTGTTTCAGGCCAGAATGAAATACACACAGGCCACCAAGAGGAAGGAATGGAATGGTGCCGGCTCTGCCAGTAGGATGCACATCGGGAAACCAGGGTTGTTTTGCCACAGAGGTGGGAACAGTGATTCATGAATGGAGAGCTGGCTGGGGTGTTGGAAAACTCATGGGTGGGAAGGAGAGATTCTGAGGACACTGGTCTCTCCTGATCTGACACTGTTAATGATGCAGACACTCTGGCGGGCCCCTTGGCTCCGTGGCTTCTCCACATTTTCACATGCCACAAATATCCTCAAATACTTCAACTGGGACTGGGCAAAGCCCATTCACACACATTACAGACGTCTGTGTCTGGGCATTGGCTTATGCCATTGAATGACACAGAGGGGAAAACTTTTCAATTTTTTTCTCTGTTTGTTTATTTCTCTCTGAATGATTCATTCTTAATAAGTTTCTTGCCCAAAGCCTGTTTCTGCAACCATGGGAAAGATTCCAGTATTTATTTCCGATGGGTTGTGACTCCTCCTGAAGAATCTTCTCGTCTTCTTCCAAGTCCCTTTGTCGCAGCACCTTGGGAAGTTATCTTGAAAAATATCTGTCTACCATTTTGGACATTTTAGGGAACAATTTTGTGACTCTGTGTTTCTCATCTACTTTGTGACTCTGGAAGCTCGCGGCTCCTGAGAACGAGGCTCAGAAGGGACTTATTCATGGAGAAAACATTCACCTCTTTCATAGACAGGCAAGATGACAGGGTGCTCATTCACAGACCCTCCATCGGCGCTTAGCTATGTCAGTGGTAGAAGCCTCGAGGCAGCCTTGCACATTGAGTCCTGTGTTCTCGCTTACAAGGAGGACGTGCCTAGAGAGGGGTGTGAAAACAAGTCTCCCACACGAGAAAGACTGGGGCAAGAAGGGATCCCTCTATATGTATATTTAGAGTAAATCCCTGCTGGAGTGTTGACATAAGAGGATACCTGGCTAAAACCCTGTATTTCAGGGTTTCTATTTATTGAGACACATGTTCTCTGTGGTCCCATAAGCACAGAGGGTGCGCCTGCAAGCAGAGCATCACTAAATCGTTGGTATTTTGAGAGAATTAATCTTTAAAATAGTTTTTATTTATTTCCCTTGAAAAGCAGAGCCATAAGGCACAGTTCTGTTAAACTAAATATAAAAAATTAAAGAGAAAATCACTTTAAAGCCTGATTTTTTTTTTCCCCACTGACTTATAGTCAACAGTATGGGTGAATGCCAGACACTGGGGAACTTAATGGGAGAATTAGGAAATCTGCAGGTAGGTAGTAAATAATTGGCATATTAGGGGAAAGTGCTCAGAGACAGACTTCCGGAACTCGGGCCAGTTAGGATGATAGCCGGGCTGATTTAAAGGGGTTGTTCTAAGGGGAGACTGTCTTGGTACATCATTTTATCATTTTTGCCTTCCATTTTCAAGGAAACTCTACTTAGAGAATGCTTTTTATTCCATTTCTAGGGAAACTTATTCAGATAATTATTTTCCTATATTTCCGTAAGGCAGCAATCCCCAACCTTCTTTGGCACCAAGGACCAGTTTCATGGAGGACAGAGGGTTGGGATGGTGTCGGGATGATTAAAGCACATTACATTGATTGTGCGCTTGATTTCTATGATTGTGACATCAGCTCCACCTCAGATCCTCAGGCATTAGACCCCAGAGAGTGGGGATCCCTGCTCTAAGGATATACCAAATTATTAGCCATCTAAGCCGCCAGGGAAGCTCAGATGGTAAAGAATCTTCCTGCAAGGCAGGAGACCTGGGCTTGATCCCTGGGTTGGGAAGATCCCCTGGAGGAGGAAATGGCAACCCACTCCAGTATTCTTGCCTGGAGAATCCCATGGAGAGGAGCCTGGCAGGCTACAGTCCATGGGTCACAAAGAGTTGGACATAAATGAGCAACTAAGCACACACACAAATTATTAACATATTTTTTTAATTGAGGTAATCTCATGGGATTTCAGACAAAGCTATCAGTTCCCCAGAGGTAACAAAGTAGAGTTTCATTGACTTCCCAAGATTTACCCAGTGGCATAAGTTGCACTCTCTGATTTATGCTTTGTGTTGGCCACACCTTATAGGAAGCAGAGAGGAATTCATTACTGGGACTGTTTAAGAAGGTTTGGGCAGTATTTTTCGGGGGGACTTCCCAGGTGGCACTAGTGATAAAGAACCTGCCTGCCAGTGCAGGAAATGTGAGAGACAGGTGTTCAATCCCTGGTTGAGAAGATCCCCTGGAGAAGGGCATGGCATCCCATTCCAGTATTCTTGCCTGGAGAATCCCATGGACAGAGGAGCCTGGTGGGCTACAGTCCATAGGGTTGCACAGAGTCAGACACGACTAAAGTGACCTAGCATGCACACATGCAGTGCATTTTTATCAAAGAGAGGATACAGCTAAGAGCTTTTCCAAAGCCCTGGTATTGGCAAGCAGCAGAACTGGAGCTGCCATCACTGGAGAGTCAGCCTTTCTCTGGTGTTTTAGATGCATGTTTGTTAATTCTGTGCTTGGAGGAAGGGCATGTCTTCTGTTCACTGCAGCCTCTGGCCTCCATGGCATATCCCAGTTGAGAGCAGACATAAGTTGCAGTGCCCCAGCTAACAGTTGGTGTGAATGTTGGCCCTTGTCAATATCCCAGTTGAGAGCAGACATAAGTTGCAGTGCCCCAGCTAACAGTTGGTGTGAATGTTGGCCCTTGTCAATATCACAGTTGAGAGGCGTCATCACATAATCCACTCTTAGCCCGTCTCCATCTGCAGGCTTAGTGATGCTTTGCGAGATGAAGCTAACGGAACATTTAGGATTAGTGCTGTTAGAACATGTTTATGCCTCTCTGTTCACAGGAAACTTTTGGAAAGATGCCAAAAGTCTGAAACTCTTTAGATTGAAAGCTTTTTTAATTAATTTATTTTTTAATTGAAGGATAATTGCTTTACAGAATTTTGTTGTTTTCTGTCAAACATCAACATGAATCAGCTATAGGTGTACATATGTACCCTCCCTCTTGAATCTTTGGTTTCATTGTAAATAGATTATATGTGTGTTTGAGTTTTAGAAACCAGATAATATATACATGGGCTTCCCCAGTGGCTCAGTAAAGAATCCACCTGCCAATACAGGAGACCAAGTTCAATCCTGGGTTGGGAAGATTTCCTGGTGAAGGAAATGGCAACCCACCCCTGTATTCTTGCCTTGGAAATCCCATGGACTATAAACAGATCATATATAATAAATATTTGTAAAAGTATATGATAAACATTTACATGAAGCATATAAATATATATTTCCTTATTTTTTGTGTTCCATTTTACCTGAGAAGTCTGGGTTTTTGAATCTTATTTTCTGCAGTTATAAAACAAGAATAAAGTTTTAAGAAATGCCCAGGCATGGAAAGGAGTGTCATTTACAAAAGCACCAGACAATAGAATGTGGTTCTTTCTTTGGGAAGACGTGTGGTTTCTAGGGTGTTCATACAATGTTAAAATTACTCTTACAGCTCCAAGATGGGAAAGATGAATAAATAGCTGAAAAGTGAAGCTACATGGAAATGATTCTCACATAATAATAAAGTGGTCTAAGAATTGAACGAGTGTCTTTTTAGGCTGTCTCTTCTGTGCAGCTTTCCTAGATCATCACAATATTGCTGAATTCCCAGCACTTTGTAGTATACACTATGTACTCAGAACCACCACCTGATCTATAGTTCTTGTCTTTAAACACAGGTTGGGAGATTAAAATTGACCTATACACCCTTCCATATGTAAAACAGATAGCTAGTGGAAAGTTGCTGTGTAGCACAGGGAGCTCAGCTCAGTGCCCTGTGATGACCTAGTGGGGTGAGACAATTGGGGTGGGGGGTGGGGGGTGGAAAGGAGTCCAAGAGGGAGGGGATATGTGTATACATATAGCTGATTCACTTTGTTTCATGGCAGATACAAACACAATGTAAAGCAATTATATTCCAATAAAAAAAAATCCAGGTTAGTGATAATAAAATTCCATTCTTAGCTACAGGGCTGTTGATGGATCTGATGGATATAAAGTGCTGTTTGCCTAAAATGTGATGGAACTATTTCTTGTTACTATTCAGTGTGTGACTTGATTTGGCTGCAGACCTAAGTAAACGATGTGGGACTTTATGCTCAGTGAGTTGTTTAGGTGATAGTAAAATCAGGCTGCTAAGATTACTTTCCTGGTAAGTTTAGTACCAAGAGATTATATCTGTGTGTACGTTGAACCTCAGTGTTTTAAAATAGTTTTTTAAGAAATGTCTACATATTATTACATAGCATTCATTGTTGTCTTATTAAACTCTTTGAGCTAATCATCTCAGCTCGATGCTTCTCTCAAGCAAACTTCCAAAAATAAAATGTTATTTTCCTTAAAACCTTTAGTTTTTAAAGAATAAATATTTATTAGGAATACATTTTTCCTTAATTGTCAAAATATTATTATTGCTAATTTTACTATTACTGCTTTTCATCATAAACAACTTATTGTAACAAAGTTTTAAAAGTTTATTCTTCATATCACGATAGAAGTCACTGTATAATTTTTTTAAAATTGTGTGTGTTTGAGAGAGAGGAAGAGAGAGAGATGAAAGCACATCAAAGGAGATTGTCTCCATCTGAAGAATGTTTCTATCAAATATAACAGATATAAACATAGCTATTTCTAGTCTCAGGGGACAGTAAGAAAGAATGCTTTTCACTTCAAGCTCTCAAATTAGTTTCCTCCATTTGCTTTTCTACTTCAAAAGTAAAGATGTCATAGAAAAGAAAGGGGTATTGATACATGGTACATCTTAGATGAACCTTGAAGACATTATGCTGAGTGAAAGAAGCCAGACACAGAAGGTCACATATTTTGTGATTCCAATTGTGTGAACTCTCCAGAATACTAAATCTCTAGCAACAGAGATCATATTAGTGGTTTCCAGGGTCTGGATCAAGAGGAAAGTGAAAAGTGACTGCTAATGGATACTGGATCTCCTTTGGTGGTGATGAAAATACTCTGGAACTAGACAGAGCTGATGGTTGTATAACATTTTGATGGCTACGTGCCACTGAATCATAAATGGTTCACATTATGTAATGTGAATTTCACCTCAATTAAAAAAATAAAGTTGTTAAAAATAATAAAGGTATCATAAATACCATACACAGAAAGCATGTTTTCAGTAAGTCAGGAACCTTATGTTGTGCGTTTCCTCACAAACCCATCTTTATAATGTGACTCGAATCCCGAGTGACAAAGAGCTATTCTGCAGTCATCTCCGTGGAGGGTGCAGGCACTTGTAGGATCTTTCTGAGTCATTTCCCCGCTTCAGTGTATTGCCAAGGATTTTCAGTTTGATCTTTGAATATCATTCCCATCTGTCTCCCCTGTCCTTTCCACCACCTCCACTCCTAAGTCAGGCCACCCTTGCTTCCTAGTTGTGCTGTTGCAACACTTCCTGCCTGAGCAGTCTTCTGCTAGGCAGCCTCCTGACCTGTCTTTCCTCCTGGCATCCGTAAAGTCTTCCAAGTTCACAGCCTCCATCATATCCAGGTACCCATTGGACCCTAGACCCTCAGTGGCATTCCATCCAGAGCAGAGAAGGCCCTACTCCTCAGACTGTATGCAAGACCACTTTTCAGAGTTCAGCCTGTTTTTATCCAGCAGTCATAGACCATCTGTTTCTTCTTCAGGGCTGTCTTAGGCCAAATGCGTGGTCAGGTCAAAGTGCCCCATGTGCTGAAGAAAGTGAGGACTTTCCCCACTGCAGCACTTACCTCCCTGCTCCTTTCTACCCTTCACCATCTAGTTGCTGGGCTCCTGTCTGAGCTTTGAAGCCCTGATGCCTTGAAATCCATTGAATCCTTCCCAGAGGTGTTCCTTAAGCATGGTGGGTGCCATCACTGGCTCTGTTAAATGCTCAGAGTACATCATGTGAAATGCTGGGCTGGATGAATCACAAGCTGGAAGCAAGATTGCTGGGAGAAAATAAATAACCTCAGATATGCAGATAATACCACTCTAATGGCAGAAAGTGAAGAGGAACTAAAGAGCCTCTTGATGAGGGTGAAAGAGGAAAGTGAAAAGGCTGCCTTGTAACTCAACATTCAAAAAACTAAGATCATGGACTTCATGGATCATGAAGTCCCATCAGTTCAGTTCAGTTCAGTCACTCAGTTGTGTCCGACTCTTTGCGACCCCATGAACTGCAGCACTCCAGGCCTCCCTGTCCATCACTAACTCCCTGAGTCCACCCAAACCCATGTCCATCGAGTCGGTGATGCCATCCAGCCATCTCATCCTCTGTCATCCCCTTTTCCTCCTGCCTTCAGTCTTTCCTAGCATCAGGGTCTTTTCCAATGAGTCAGCTCTTCACATCAGGTGGCCAAAGTATTGGAGTTTCAGCTTCAACATCAGTCCTTCCAATGAACACCCAGGACTGATCTCCTTTAGGATGGACTGGTTGGATCTCTTTGCAGTCCAAGGGACTCTCAAAAGTCTTTTCCAACACCACAGTTTAAAAGCATCAATTCTTCGGTGCTCAGCTTTCTTTATAGTCCAACTCTCACATCCATATATGACCACTGGAAAAACCATAGGCTTGACTAGATGGACCTTTGTTGGCAAAGTAATATCTCTGCTTTTTAATATGCTGTCTAGGTTGGTCATAACTTTCCTTCCAAGGAGTAAGCATCTTTTAATTTCATGACTGCAATCACCATCTGCAGTGATCTTGGAGCCCAGAAAATAAAGTCAGCCACTGTTTCCAATGTTTCCCCATCTATCTGCCATGAAGTGATGGGACCAGATGCCATGATCTTAGTTTTCTGAATGTTGAACTTTAAGCCAACTTTTTCACTCTCATCAAGAGGCTCTTTAGTTCTTCTTTACTTTCTGCCATAAGGGTGGTGTCATCTGCATATCTGAGGTTATTGATATTTCTCCCAGCAATCTTGATTCCAGCTTGTGCTTCTTCCAGCCCAGTGTTTCTCTTGATGTACTCTGCATGTAAGTTAAATAAGCAGGGTGACAATATACAGCCTTAACGTACTCCTTTTCCTATTTGGAACCAGTCTGTTGTTCCACGTCCAGTTCTAACTGTTGCTTCCTGACCTGCATACAGGTTTCTAAAGAGGCAGGTCAGGTGGTCTGGTATTCCTATCTCTTTCAGAATTTTACACAGTTTATTGAGATCCACACAGTCACAGGCTTTGGCTTAGTCAATAAAGCAGAAATAGATGTTTTTCTGGTACTCTTTTGCTTTTTCGATGATCCATCGAATGTTGGCAATTTGCTCTCTGGTTCCTCTGCCTTTTCTAAATCCAGCTTGAACATCTGGAAGTTCACAGTTCATGTATTGCTGAAGCCTGGCTTGGAGAATTTTGAGCATTACTTTACTAGTGTGTGAGATGAGTGCAATTGTGCGGTAGTTTGAGCATTCTTTGGCATTGCCTTTCTTTGGGATTGACATGAAAACTGACCTTTTCCAGTCCTGTGGCCACTGCTGAGTTTTCCATATATGCTAGCATATTGAGTGCAGCACTTTCACAGTGTCATCTTTACGGATTTGAAATAGCTCAACTGGAATTCCATCACCTCCACTAGCTTTATTCGTAGTGATGCTTCCTAAGGCCCACTTGACTTCATATTCCAGGATGTCTGGCTCTAGGTGAGTGATCACACCATCGTGATTATCTGGGTCATGAAGATCTTTTTTGTACAATTCTTCTGTGTATTCTTGCCACCTCTTCTTAATATCTTCTGCTTCTGTTCATGGCAAACAGATGGGGAAAAAGTGGAAGCAGGGACAGATTTCATTTTCTTGGGTTCCAAAATAACTGTGGACCATGGCTGCAGCCATGAACCTAAGAGACACTTGCTCCTTGGAAGGAAAGCTATGGCAAGCTTAGACAGCATAGTAAAAAGTGGATACATCACCTTGCCTCAGTCCATATTGTCAAAGCTCTGTTTTCCAGTAGTTATTTATGGATGTGAGAGTTGGAAGGCTGAGCCCAGAAGAATTGATGCTTTTGAACTGTGGTGCTGGAGAAGACTCTTGAGAGTCCCTTGGACCTCAGGAAGATCAAACCAGTCAATCCTAAAGGAAATCAACCCTGAATATTCTGCGGAAGGACTGATGCTGAAACTCCAATAATTTGGCTACCTGATGGGAAGATCTGACTCATTGTAAAAGATTCTGATGCTGAAAAGACTGACAGCAAAAGGAGATGGGGGCAGCAGAGGATAAGATGGTTAGAGAGCATCACCGACTCAATGGACATGAATTTGAACACAGTTGGGAGATAGTGGAGGACAGGGGAGCCTGTTGTGCTGCAGCCCATGGGGTTGCAGAGAGTGGGACATGACTTAACAGCAACAGAAACTTTGTGATACCGCTTGCATGCCCTTTCTACCATCTGCCTCACATCATAGCTATATCTGTGTATGTGCAAAGGGCTAGCAGTTTCTCCAGAACCACCCACTCAGTGAACTGAGGAGCTAGGATTTACTTTCAGCCTCACTGGCCTCAAAGACGCTGCTCTGAACAAATATTCAGCTACTTTCTTCCCACTAATTTTGGACCTCTCCATGTTCCCCTTTCCCCATGTCCACCTGGCACCTTACCATTGTGCATAGTAGGTTCCCAAGAAATATTTCTAGAATGGGCACCATTTGTGCTTCTTTTCTAAGAAGTCATCTTTTTAAAGGGACAACACAGTGAACTCTTGTCTAAGAGAGAAGCGAAGCACAAAAACATGCAATGGGACTCAACGTCTGTATCCTGAACTTTTTGTACGTGGCCTTTACCATCCACTTAACAGAAACATTGATTTAGAATTGTTGTGGCTAAATGTCCTCGCTCAGTTCTCACCATTTCTCTGGACCTCTTTCTGGTCTCTTCCAAAAAGTGTTTGGAAGAGTGTTTATATCTGTGCCTCTTATTTTGAGCCAAATTACATACTTCTTGTTGTTCAGTCGCTAAGTTTTATCTAACTCTTTGTGACCCCATGGACTGCAGCATGCCAGGTTATGTGTTTGCATAATGCATGTGCCAGGTGATAGAGGGTCTGTCTATCTTGATGAGTGAAAAATAAAGTGAGAGAGTGAACATCTTTTCTTGGTGTATTATAAATCAATTTTTTAAAGGATACTATTTGAATCATTTGGGAATTACTTTTCTTTGTTTTAGTACTGCTCATCTAGCTAGTTGATAAACCTGGGTTTTAATCTTAACCTATCTGTAGATCTTTCATTTTTATCAGGTGGGACAAATTGGGAGAGTAGTATTTACGTGTATACACGTAATTAGTGGAAAGCTCTGCTCTGTGATGACCTAAAGAGGTGGAATGGGGAGATGGGAGGGAGGTGTAGGGGAGGGAGGGATTATACACACACACACACACACACACATACATGTGGCTGATTCATTTTGCAATACAGCAGAATACATTTTGCAACACAACATTATAAAGCAATTATACTCCAGTACAAACAGTTGTTTGGGTTGAAATGCAACTGGTTATTGCTCCATTTTTAAACATTACCTTGGCGAGAAAACAATCATGTTTTAGACCATCAGTTAAATAGAACAGTTTTTGTGTCCTTGGCATTTTCTAAGAAATAAGTAGCTTAAGTGAAATCAAACATTGAGAGATTTACAAAGAGAATCTGTCTAGGAGATAAGTTTAGTAAAGATTTTGTTTTTCAGAGGCAACATTCCTTTGACTCTTTCTTATCATTAAATTCTTTGTGTGTTTGGTCAAAAGCAACTTCAAGTGGATTTATAATTTCAAAGAAATGCCAAATCATGTAAAAGATCATAATCATTCATTCTGAGTTTAAAAGGAGATTGGGGGAGGGAGAGTAGTCCTCTAGAAATTAAATTTTAAAAATCTAACCCTGTTTTAAAAATTTCAGTACCTTTGTCAAGGGGTCAACTTGTTAGGGAGAAAAAAATATAAATTTTGACAACAGTTATAATTTTTTTAAATATTTATTTATGTATTTATTAGCTGCATCATGTCTTAGTTGCAGTGCACAGGCTCTGTAATTGTGGCCCATGGCTTAGTTGTCCTGTGGCATGTGGGATCTTAGTTCCTCAGTCAGGGATTGAACCCACATCCCCTGCATTGGAAGGCAGATTTTTAACCACTGGACCAACAGTTCTTCTTTTAAGGGGCAATAAAGATATCTCTCCATTGTTCTAGCGTGAAACCGTGATTCTTTGGGAACACGAGTGAACAGCTAGAATCAAGAGCCTACTGTTGACCTCTCTCTTTTTTTTCTTCTCTTCCATCTGCAGGTGACCTATCTGGGTAAGGTGCCCACCACAGGCATGCAGTTTTTGTCAGGCTGCACAGAAAAGCCAGTCATCGAGCTCTGGAAGAAGCACACACTAGCCCGAGAAGATGTCTTTCCAGCCAATGCCCTCCTGGAAATCCGACCGTTCCAAGTGTGGCTCCATCACCTCGACCACAAAGGGGAGGCCACGGTGCACATGGATACCTTCCAGGTGGCCCGCATCGCCTACTGCACCGCCGACCACAACGTGAGCCCCAACATCTTCGCCTGGGTTTACAGGGAGATTAATGACGACCTGTCCTACCAGATGGACTGCCATGCTGTCGAGTGCGAGAGCAAGCTGGAGGCCAAGAAGCTGGCCCACGCGATGATGGAGGCCTTCAAGAAGACTTTCCACAGTATGAAGAGCGATGGCCGGATCCATAGGAACAGCTCCTCGGAAGAGGTGTCCCAGGAATTAGAATCCGATGATGGCTGAGTGAACTGAGAAAGCTTCAGCAAAGGCAGCATTGGTCAAGGAATTCAAGACGACAGACGGATAAGCGATGATTTAAATTTGGGATGAAAAGACTGCCAAATTATTGGCCGACCAAGCTTTTTAAATTCAGAAGAGCAATTCTAAATCTAAAGAAATGTATTATTAAAGTAATTACGTTACATTGAAATCTGCTGCTGCTGTGACTATGAGGAGGGTGGGAGTGTGGATGGGGAGGGAAGTTCTAGACTTTTTTTCTTCTTTTTTTGGCTCATTCTCCAGTGCCTCCATTGTAGGAGTTCTCCATACCGATTTTCGCCACTCTCGGGCAAATATACTGCAGTTGTTATTCAATGCACCATTCCAACTTGCCTTATGAAACCCAACAAAAATGTTAGATGCACTTATAGAATCCCTGGTTGTGGGGGGAGATGGTGAGTGCTGATGCTGATGAGGAGGCCTCTCGGCTAAAGGAACAACACAGAGCTCCTCTCCCCTGGCTGGTTTCAGATTCTCTCCTCAGTAAGCAAATCAGCACAGCTTTATTGAGCTTTATAACTAACAACCTGATACTTGGCAGTTAATTCACAGTTAAAGGCGATGCTTTTATTACATAGTGTATCCTGTAGCACCCTCGTCTTATGGTAGTCACTTCATCTATTTTCTTAGAATACTTGCAACTACTAATAGCCCCTTTCCTCCGCCCGCCCCATCCACCCTCTCTGCCCTTCCAATCCACTACACCATCCCTACAGGATTGCAGTCTCAACCTACGTGGCAGGACACCAAAAGGGAAGACAATAGTAACCAAGGAAATGAAATCATCAAGCAAACAAAGTGGGAGCTTCAAACCACCACCACCACCACAGAAAGTTTGGAAAAAGGGAATGAGTAATCAGCGAATATACAAAGGCCATGTGGGCTGTCCTTTCTTCAACTACAATTTATGGTAACTTATTTAGTTGATGGTCCTATCTGATGACTCTTTCATGGCAAGCTTCATATCTGAGCTGGTATCACTAAGGAAGCATTGACCCATCACTCAACATGGCACTCGAGTAGGGAACGGATTCTATAAACCAGACTTATCCGGAGAACCTATGTCCATTCGCAAGGGAAATCTGACCTTCTTCTCTTCCAATTGGATTGATCTCTTAGGGTCAGAGTTGAGGTTTGTTGGGTATTTCTAATGAGAACTTCTCACTAAGACAGCCTGACTTTTCTTGGTTTGATGGATCTTTAAATATCATAAACGCAAAGAATCAACTTTGAGTGACATTGGTGAAAATCCACACATTTAAGGCTGAGAGCAGATGAACAGTTTTCCAGGTGCTGCTGCTCCTTTCTGAGAGTCGGTTTTGAATCCTGGTAACCATGTCAGGGGCCGTGGGACACCTTACAGAAGCCTTAAATGAGAGTTTATAGAATCCGGAGAGCAGTGGTGTCAGTGTTTTGGTCTGTGTATCTGTGTGTCCGTGTATGCATTTGTGTGTGTGTACATGTGCCCCCGAGCGTGGGTCCTGTCGGAAGGCATGTAGAATAAGCATGGAGTTGTATCGAGGGGAGCACACCTCCTGGAGATCCGCTTGCTGCTTCACAACAAATATAAACTACTCTTTAGCATAAATGCATTCATTCTTTAATAAAAAATACGTTTGCATTAAAAAACCTGAGGAGTTTCATATTTTATATTGCGTTCCTTTTTTAAGTAAAGAAAACCTGAGGGACGAAACAGATTAAATTGAATAAATGTCTGTTTTACACATGAAAACTGTTAGTCGCTCAGTCGTGTCTTCCTGTTTGTGACCCCATGGAGTGTAGCCTGCCAGGCTCCTCCGTTCATGGAATTCTCCAGGCAGGAATGCTGAAATGGGTAGCCGTTCCCTTCTCCAGGGGACCTTCCCGACCCAGAGATCGAACCCAGCTCTCCTGCATTGCACGCAGATTCTTGACCATCTGAGCCAGCAGGGAAGCCCCAGTTTTACACATGGTAGTGTGTATATGTTAATGATGCTCTCTCAATTCATCCCACCAGGCCCAAGAGGAAGGGATGTATGTACACATATAGCTGATTCACATTGTTATTTAGCAGAAATGAACACAACATTGTAAAGTAATTATACTCCAATTTAAAGATAAATATAAAAAATTAAATTGAATAAATAGGCAATTCTTTCTAAAACATATGTTAAAATTTGATCATCAATGACTTATTCTTTGATGGTGTTTAAAAGCATCTTGCTTTATTTTTGTAATACTATACCTATAGATAATGACTGCCCATTCATTGAGATGGTAACATGTCAACAATGGAACGAGTTACTTAGTGTGATGGTCTTATTTCAGAGGAGACTCTTCTGGAACATTTTGCAAATGATGGCTATTTATAAAATCTCACGTACCTCTCGGGAGAACCTGCACTGAAATGGTGGAAGGTAAACAAGGAGTGATTCCTTCTGACAGAACTGGTTAAAAATGTCTCCTCCAGGCCATGATTTCTCAGAATAGCCCCATTAATCAAATAAGGCAGATGGCCCTGGAGCCTGTGTGTCTTGAGCAATGCCCTTCATGGGATCAGTCACAAATATAAAGGCTTTGAAAGTGAAAATATGGCTGCCTGCTAATGAGAAGAACTCAAGGAAGAATTACTACCTCACTCCTCCAAGGAAAATGGCATTTTCTTTCAAGTTGAACTTTTCTCATTTTCAGGTTCACTCTATTGTCCTTGAATATGCTTTGAAGAGGGGGAGAAAAAAAAAAAAGAATCCAGCCAGCATATATTTCCAAACAATGCCATTTTCCTCTCTCAGTAAAATTTGGATTTCAAGGGCACATATGGTTATTTATTGCAGAAAGCATTTGCTGGTACTTTTTTAAGGGTACCAAGTGTGACGTGCTATGCAATAGGCTCTGATAACATTGGCATGAGCATGTGTCTAGCGATTAGTAAGCAATTTAGAGATAAATACAGGACAACATCTTTCAAATAACTAATGAAGTCTTCTGGGACAGCCAATACCAATTCCCCTCAGAGGGGAGATTCAGACTTGCATTATTTTTTAACCCTTTTATTTCTCCATTTTTGTAATATACTTTCTATACCAGTGGTCACAAGCATTTTTCTGAACGTCAACTGGTAAGCCCCTCAGAAGGATCCTGTTGATGGGTATGGCATTTAATTTAGAGATGAAGAAACTAAGGTTCCGAGACATTGTATACCTTGGCCAAAGCAGCCCACCTTGGGTGTGTTTAACGGGGACTAAGACCCACTAACTTCTGATCCAGGGCAATTGCTCTATTTTGTATATTTTATTTTCATTCCTTTTAAAACCCTCCAGCTTATTTTAAATTAGCATACTAAGCCACTAGAAATAAACATCTTTGCTATTCATTTTTGAAGTATTTTTTATAGCAACAGAAAAAGTTTTAAAAGCAAACAAAGGCCCAAGAAGTTTTATTTGAGCACAAATAACATAATATGATATTTTTGCATCAGTGTTTTAGTGGCTGTGATCAATGGACAAAATACTCTCTTTACCCTAAAGAATGAAGATGAGCGCTTTGTTTTTCTTCTCTCTCTCTCTCTCTATAGTTGCTAAGTCGTGTTCGACTCTTGGGACCCCATGGACTGTAGCCTGCCAGGCACCTCTGTCCATGGAATTCTCCAGGCAAGAATACTGGAGTGGGTTGCTATTTCCTTCTACAGGGGATCTTCCTGATCCAGGGATCGAACCTGGGTCTCCTGTACTGCAGGCAGATTCTTCTCCAACTGAGCTACTAGGGAAGCCCTTTGTTTTTCTTAGGGTATGTTAAAACTTTGAATCAGATCTTTCTATTACGGGATTCTATAGCATCCTAGAATTTCCCTTCATGTCATTCATTGAAATTTGCAATCACACATTTATTTGTATAATTATGTAATAGATTTATAAGCCCCTGGAGTGGAAACGTCTTTAAGGTGGGGATTTTTTCTCTTTTGTTCACATCTTATCCCCTGCTTTATCACAGGGCTGGTCACCTAAGAGGAACTCAGTAAGTTGCTGTTAGCAGGATGGAGGGAGGGATAGACAGAAGGAAAAATCTTTTTATGAGGCTTTGGTTTGCAAGTTCCAGCACAAAACCCTGGAAGGAACCCTAGAGACGTTTGCCCATGTCCTTCAAAGGTGAGCAAATGAGCTTTTTACTAAAGGCAAACATCATTCCTTACCTAATTCCAGAACAAGTTTGTGGCTGCTTATAGTATAGATAGAGGAAGAATGTTCAATGTGAGCTATATGATCGAAATAATGCAAACACTATCCCAGGAAAGTGGACAGATAGTGTATTTTGAGGCACCTGAATTTAATAGATTACAGAATTCTTATCATACATTTGACTTTGTTTATTTCTGTGTCAGGAGAGAGAGAGAGTGATAGGGGAGGATGTTTTAATTTTCTGATAGTATGAAGCATATGAATTGAACTTTTCCCCCCAAGTTTACACTTCAGAAAATACTGTTTTCTTTATCCTCTTTATCTGCTTTTCTCCATTTTGGTTCTCCTCCTCCCCTCCCTCCTTTCTTACTTTTCAATTGAATTATGTACATCACATCATCCTAGACTGTCTCTGATTTTAGCAGGAAAGGGCATAGATTATACTCTGAATCTGAGATGACTTGTTTTGGTTCATGGTCCATTGATGCAAAATTTGACAAAATTATCAGACCCTGCCAGTGACCTTAAATTGCTTTTATTATTATTTTTTCCCAGTCAGATGGAACATGATGACCATTCTCCATAGCCTAGTATTTCTTAGGCATTCCTAAAAATGTGATGTCTTCTCATCTCTTCAATATACCTTAGACTAAACTGCAGTGAAGGGAAAGAGTCCCCTAATTGTCATACTCTTATTGATCTTTAAGAAGCTTTCCTGTAAGATGCCATGGTTGGGCTTTTGGAGTAATTTTATGGGATGCCTTGTTCAACTTAAGAACTTTTGTTGCTTTTTTTTTGAAGAGTTCCAGCTGCTAATAGTCACCAGAGAAGAACTATGTTTATTACATAAACGAAACTTAGAATGAAAAACAATTGATGGGTAAAACGAATCACTAAGAGGAAGAAAAAATCTAAACCATCTTCATTTGGACATTTGGAAATAAACTATATTTATTAAAAATGAATCTAAGACATGCTCTTGTACACTTGAGCAAAGCTGGCATTCACAGAGAGATTTGGGGAACTGTTTCTCATGGTATGTTCTCATAATATTAACTTAGGTTTTGCTTTTGCACCCAAATTTAGGCATTGAAGCAGAATGTGAAGTTTTTTTGCTTAGGAAACTTAATGATTTTCATTAAAAAATGTTCTCAAGTTTCTGATTTTCAATAACTTGACTTAGAGGCTGCTACAAGAAGATGCTTATGTATTCTGAAAATAGAACGAGTGATGTATTACACATAGTTCCAAGTCCTTCATAAAAATCCCCAATAATGAGGCATACTTTCATATCTATAACTTCATTTGACAACTGTTTTCTTTGTTTTTACCCATTTATCTAAACATACATAACAGACTGAGGTTGAGTCATTTGAAAACATTACCAGATTTGTGAAATAAAATGTGACATTACATGGGACCTGCTTGATTTCAACCCTGTCATTAAATGGCCTGATTACCATTCCAAATATTTTGTCTTTGGAGGGCAAACATTTAAGGTAACACCTACTTGCAAAGAAGAGCCAAGAGTTGACTCCATTCCAAGGTAACTTTTTAATGTAAACTTGGGATCAAATAAGACCAAGGCTCATCACAGGCCTGAACACAATGGTTCTGATACCAATTTTGCATAGAAAAAGTATAATAATAAATGTTATTATGTTCATAATTGGATTACCTGTAGATACTATTATGGTTATAAAAACATTTTAATTGGGGGATTAGGATGGAATTAGATCTTTAATTCAGTCTTTCACCAAGTTATCTATTGCCTTTCTCTATTTTAATTGCAACAGATTTTCCTAGGCTTTAGACCACACTTTTAGAAATTAGCACAGTAAAACTTCATTAATTTAGCGAAAACCAATTAGGAGTCTGTGATTTTGGGCCTTGAAAAGCTCAAGTTTTATGCTTATTTTTAATAAGCAAATAAATAAGATTAATTAACGTTGTTATTGAAAGTGTTTGCCTATTTTGGAAAACACTGTTTTCACATATTCAAATAACAATTTGCTAAACATAACATAACTTCAACATAAGTAGAAGCTGGTATGACTGAAAGTGAGGCTTTGATTGCTGGTTTCAACCTATTCTTCTCTATTTATTAAAGTGAGTTCTCCACAAAGCAACAGATGGTTTATACAATTCTAGAATTCAGAGTACTTGGTGGTAATAAAATGCCTATTTTTAAAAACTACACAGTATTTACATATATCTTTACCTTTAATTAGCATAATTGTTTCATTTAACCATGACCCCCCCCCCCCCAAAAAAAATTCTCAAGTGACTAACTCTTCTTTTGTCTGGCAGAAACATCAGTATTAAAACAATTGAAATAGAAGTTATTTTCTGATCACAAGCTTTAGTAATTTACTCTGTTACTAGTTGTTTTCCCCTTAAATTATCAAGATGCTAAGTCTTTGTGAATCACCCTAAGAAGCTCAGAAACTCATCAGGATCATATAAAAGTCAATTATTACCAATTATTTTTAGTGGCTGGTTTGTATATGAAGTTTAACATTTAATAGTTTTTTCCAGATCTGTGAATGTGTGTATCACTTGCAGTGATACATCAACAAACTACCTGAT
Organism: Okapia johnstoni; assembly: GCA_024291935.2. NCBI lineage: Eukaryota > Metazoa > Chordata > Mammalia > Artiodactyla > Giraffidae > Okapia > Okapia johnstoni. The sequence goes on along the minus strand of CM044319.1, from coordinate 87,238,714 downwards.
CATCATATTTGCCCCATCAGTGTGGTGTATGAGGCTCTGAGGGTAAAAACACACGGAGTGGAGCTTGTGGTAGAGAGAACCAGGGGGCAATTAAAACAGTTGTGATCTTTGAGGCATCACATTCTAAGCACCATTGTATGAAAAGTTGTGCTTTAACGAATCAATAGCATTGCTTTCTGAGAGTCATTTCTTTATTACTATTGGAGGAAAGATGTGATACATCCCACATGTGAGGAAGCCTCAGAAACGGGGAAAAAACATTTTGGGGGACCCCAGGGAAGCTAAAAAGGCCTGGAACCTGGAGGTAAAACCTAGCATCACTCTGGTACTGAGGTGGACCTCCGAAGCAGAAGTCTCATTTATTTCTTCTGTTATCCTGCTCTTGATACAAGCCTTTCCCACAACTGGAAGTGTCGTCCGGGGGTGGGTGATGTCAAAGAAAAGCAGCCTCTGAGGAAGAGAGGAGAGAGCCCTGCGTCGCCTGCCATTGGCCTCAGTCAGACCAGCTCTGTGTCCTCAGATCTCTTTGTCTTCTGTCTGCCAGGTGCCTCCTGAGAGCACTATATCCCTCACAGGCCATGGTAACAGAAAGCTCTCTGGATTATCTTGTTTCCGGGTTAGGAGAAAGAACCAGCTTCTTATGTGAACACAGACTCTCCAGTCCCACCACTCTTCACAGACTCCAGAGCTTCTGCTGTTCTCAAAGTCAAATCTGCCCATGCCCGACTTTTGCTTTAAACCTTTCTGTAGCCTCCTCATTGTCTATGAGATAAATGAATGAATGTCCCCACTCTCTCCTTCCCTTCTGTGCACCTACCTTAATTTTTTATGTTAGTATGATAAATAGCTCCTTCAAGAGCAAGCTGGTTCTTACCTGCTAGTCCAGGCTCAGAATTAGACCCTTGTCCTGCATTGCCCCAGGCAATGAACTTAACACTTCAGGCCTCGGTTTCCTCATCTATAAAGTGAGAATAATGGGCACCTAATTCATGCAGCTGCAATGAGCATTTAACTAGTAAAATATATATGAAGCATTCAGCCCCATGCTGGCACCCTGTGAGTGTTCAGCTGATGCCACTATTTCAGGGTTTTCATTTTCACCTCTCCTCCACAGAGAACTGTTGGATAGCCTAGAGAGTTCTTTGCAGTTCTCCCAAAGGGCCAGACCCTGGGCCTTGGCACACCCTGCTACCCTCTTTGTGTTGATTTGTTCTTTTCCTCCAGGCTTCTGCAGACTTGTAAAGATACTTTCACAACCTCCTTGACACAAGGCTATTACTTGGTTCTGGGTTTACTCCACCCCATGATCTGGGAGCTCCTAGAGCAATGCTGTCCTATAGATTTATCCTGACAATGACACATATAACTGAAAATATTTTCATAGTCAAATTAAAAAATTGAAAAGACATTGGATAAATTAATTTTAATAATGTACTTGATTTAACCCAACTATCTAAAATATTATCATTTCAACACATAATTAATACAAAATGTATTAATGAGATATTTCACATTCTTATTTAAAACTCTGGTTTTCAGTACGTAATTTACACTCTATAGCATGCTGCTACTGCTGCTAAGTCGCTTCACCTTGCTCTGTGTCTTCATGTTGACATGGTCTTTTTCCTCTGTGTGTGTGTATATGTGTGTGTGTGTGTTAGTTGCTCAGTCATATCCAACTCCTTGCCACCCCATGGAGTGTAGCCCACCAGGCTCCCCCGTCCCTGGGATTCTCCAGGCAAGAACACTGGAGTGGGTTGCCATTTCCTTCTCCAGTGTGTTTGTCTACCTGTCTCCAAAATTCCCCCTTGAATAAGGACATTGGTCATATTGTATCAGGGCTTTATTTTAACTAATTACATATGTAATGATCATGTTTCCCAATAAGGTCACATTCTGAGATACTGGGGATGAGGATTTCAACATATGAATTTGGGAGTGGGCACAATTCAACCCGTAATGCTAAGGGAGGTAATAACATTGAGTTGTGTTTGGAGTTCATGGCTCAGAGGAGAAGAACCTGGATTGCTCTACTTTGAATTCAACACTTTTCCTTTTCCTGCACCCGTGGGAAGGCAACTTTGTCTGTGCTTGGTTTCTCTTGGCCAGCTAGGGTTGCGGTTGGGTTATCAAGGTCAGAGCAGACAGTTTTTTGAAGTATATTTTCATTTAAATGCTTTGAATTTCCTTGTGAAATAAAATTAACATGGTTCTTAAATACACAGGCATTTCACAGAGATGAAATTTCCCTGTATTTGTCCTTCCCCATCTTCCATTTCTCTTTTGTAGTTGTTTTCTTTCATTAAGTCGGTATCTGGTAATCATTGGTTTTGGTTGTCTGCTGAGAGAAATGAGGTTGTGAGAGAAAAGAAGTCTGAAAACTAAAAAAATAAGAAAGTCTGAAACAGGCAGGATGGCCTTTTCTGTGTGTGTGACAACATTAGCCAACTCTTAAGGCCAAGTTTTACAGGCCAAAGTTGGTCTAAGCCAATGCCCTCATGGAGCCCCTTGTGTTTTTCATTGGGAATTGGTGTTTTCCAGGCATCTCAGTGTAATCCAACTAAAATCCCCACATCACAAAAAGAAGAAGACTTTGAAGGCCAGAATTTGGGATCTGCCAGTAACTCGGGGACTCTGGTGCGTTTCGACGTCTGCAGCTCCAAGTCGTGTGGCTGTGCCTCACTTTTTTTTTGTAAGCATATGCTCTGTACCACACTGAAGAATCAGATTCCTCACCTTTCCCCAGTATTTAAAAAGCAGCTTCAATGCCACTCTGCTAAGATAAGCCTATACCAGTATTCCACTGGGCAGCAACCAAAGGACTTCTGTGCAGCTGGGAGAATTTATTACGAAAAATTATTTTCCAGGCTGATTATTCAATTCTTTCTTTTAAAGGTCAGACTTTGTTATATTTTGATTAAAGATCCCTTTTTATAAATTGCCTTTTTCTCCACAATGGGCCATGATCAGAGGACTTGGAAAGCTTTGTCTTTCTCCTTTTCTCTGCAAATTTAATGAGCCTTGCAATTCTTTCCAACTTAATGGTTTTAGTTGTGCTAAAGTTTTTCTTTGTTTTTAGGCAAATCCAGCTGACACTGTAAAATAGCCAGTCTCAGTTGGTGATTGTCTTAGGAAACATTTAAGCATTAGGACCTGGGGTTGGAAGCAATTTATTCTAGGGTTTCTTTTTTAGGCTCAGAATACCCTAGGAAAGGAAAGCACAGAAATACGCATTTCCTGAACACATTGCTGGAGTGAGAGTCAGGTGCCAGGTGGTAATTAGTAAGTTACCTCCTTCAGGCTCAACACTGTCCACTAATAGCTCCATGGACTCTACCAGGGCTGAAGGTGGAATTTGAAGAGAGAAGAGCATTTTGAAATAACTGAAACAATAAGATCTGATACTTTTGAGCGTAAACAAGGTGCCAAACACTTTGCATCATCTCATTTAATCTTCACAGAACCCCTAAGTGGTGAGAATTTTTATTCCCCTATTATGTATGAAGCATGTATTTTGAACATGCTTCAGCAAGTTGGCTGAAGACCACAACTACTAGAGAGCAGACTTAGGACTGAGGTCAGGACACTCTGATCCTCAGACCTAGGAGATACCTAGGAGATACTCCAAGGACCCTCGCACGTCATTTCCACTGTCACAGTCCAACCTCCTCAGCTTTGGGTCTCCCAGATTGAGTCCCAAACTGTTCCTACAGATCCAAGTGCCTCGTGCTCAGACCTGAGGACCCAGTGGCTCTGTCTGTTCAGCCGCTGTTGCTTCGGTCATTAGTATCTTCTCATGGCCTCACTTTCAATACTTGTGCCCAAGGAGCCACCAGCGAGCTCCTGCAGTGGCTTATCACCAGCATGGACCTTGTCCACAAAACCAAAATGCCTAACTTGCCCTGCACAATTTTGATGGTTCTTTTTGATCTCTTCCCTGAGACACCCCAATATATTTCCTTGGCCCAATCAGAAAATTCATTTCAGTCTTCCTCTCCTTCTATGCATATCAGGAATCTGAATCCTGAACCTGAATCGTGTGAGATTTAAGTGAGATAAAAATAGAAGTGAACATTTATTGAATGCTTACCATGTATCAAGATTTAAGCTTTTCACCATCATTTTCTAGTGCTATGTCTCACAAAACCCATATGCAGAGTGAAGTAAGATTATTCTTATTTTATAGTTGAGGGAAGTTAAATTTAGAGAGGTTAATGTCACCATTCTAGGGAGGCCATCTGACTCCTGAGTCTGCATGTCTTTTCCAGATTCTCAGGTTAGTAAAGACCCTTAGCTTAGGGCCTGGCATGGGGCATCGTCCATTCAGTTAAGATACAAAGGTATTTCTATAGCAGCTCTCTTCTTGGCCATTTCTATCAGGCCAACATCTTTCTCCCTGGTGAAGTAAATTACACCTTGGAGCCCCCTTCAAAGGCTTTATTCCTCAAGGATGGAAGATTGAGAAGAAAGATATTCCAATGTCTTGGGCACATTTCCGTATTATCTATTATAATACCATGTGGTTTTAAACTTTTTTGAGATCTAGAGATACAAAATAATTTCTCCCCTTTACACAAAGCTAGACCAGCACTCAATTCTTGGTGCAAATGGCATCTTCCCAATTCTTTGTACAAAGGGTATCTTCTATAACATGGTAAAGATGTTTTATAAATTGTTGGGGTTATAGGTATCTATAGTACACATCATTCTTTTCATTTTTCCTTAAAATGTTTCATTTCTCATCCAAGAAGTTCAGGGAAATGCAGAATCTATTGTAAATTAAGGGCACTAGTGCTACTATCCTTTAACACTATACAAAATTAAACTATAAAAAAGTACTAAAGCTGTAACTGTACTGGGCATAGTTGGATCTTAAAACTGGGATCTTTGTTTCTCACACATTATTATAAATGTGTCATTTCTTGCACTGTTCTTTCTTTCTTTATTTTTATTAATTAATTTAGTTTAATTGGAGGATAATTACTTTACATATCATGATGGTTTTTGCCGACATTGACATGAATCAGCCACGGTCTTACACTGCTATTTAGTCAAACATACCATTTATCCTAATAAATCTTGAATAATAGGCCACTAATTTTCATGAGTTCATTAAAAATGGGGGCCATTGTATCATAGTTACTATTTAATTTTTAAAACCATACAACTGGGGAGGAATTCCCTGGTAGTCCATTGGTTAGAACTCTCACTTATGGGGCCTATTTTCATAATTGGTCAGGGAACTAAGATCCCACAAGTCTCACAGCATAGCCAGGAAAAAAAAAATACAGTTTTCAGGACCTATTATATCAATCTGCGATTAGCATTTTGTACAAATAAGCTTGAGAAGGCTCTCTTGTTCTACAGTGTTATCTCTTCATCATTTTATCTTTGATTTCTCAATTTTAAAAGCGAATGCTTATATTTACAACCAGTTTGTTATTTCCAAGGAAGATTCTGGCTTTATCTAGTAGTATTCTCTTTTATAACTTCATTTTATAATCTAAGAAAACACGTTTATAACAGAGAAAAAAGGAATTGATGTATCCTTATCATTATGTCAAGATCAAATTTTTCAAGTTAATGTGATAGGGAATGGATATTCCTTCCAAAATTTTTCTCTTGTTTGCTTGCTAATAAATATGCAATACCTTTCACATACATATATAAATAGATTCATATAGATATATATTTAGATATTTTATGAATATATATATGTATAATCATATTCATATATGATTCACCTTTTAGAACTTTTTCTGTTGCTCTTTAGTTCTTTGATTTTAAGGGAAAAAATATACAAAGCACAATATTCGTTTCCCTAGTGAAAATTTTTCCCAGAAGACACAATATGGTGTGAGCTATTTCCCTAACAGCAGGTAATACACAAGTCATTTCTACTGGAAAATATGCCATCTGGAACAAAACAATTTGTGGAAATAGGTGTCAGTATGATTATGTTATCTTAGGTTAAAGATGTTGGTAATTGCATCATCAAAGTAGTTTTTTAGTAGGAAATGTAAGAGATGTAAGCTCTTGGAAAGAGCTGTTATGGGTAACCTTTGGTTAAGTTTTCTGGCAAGTGCTTCATGCATTTCAAAGTAAGAGAGGTTGAACCAAGACCATGTGGCTGCTTGCATGTGCTGGATAAGATACAGGAATAAGGATAGAGGGAGACTTGAGTATTACTGTAACTGAGAAAACTGTTTTGTAGGGTTATCCTTAAATAAACCCTCAACGAACTGACTCAGAATCCTCTGGGCTTCAGGGTCCTGGTTGTTCTCTGGTTCCTCATACACTGATGGGCTTTGCACATGTTATTCACATCGCCTGGAGCAGTGCCACTACCTGTCCTCAGTACTCCAATCCTAAACCCATCCCCTGTGACACAGAGAATCCTTCTTTAGCCTTTGAAGGAAAGGTCAAAAGTCCTACACTCTAGTTGCATGGCACTATGCGTATTTTCTTCTGAGCATTTATCATGGTTGTTATTGTGCTTTTATTGGCATGACTCTATGAATAATGGCTGTCTTTCCCTCTCTAGATTGTAAGTTCTCTAAGTGCCTACCGCAATGCCTGCTGCTTAGATGGGACCCATAAATACTTTCTGAATGAATAAAGGATTTGGCCTTAGAGTATGATGACTGTGGCCTTGGACCACCTTGCTGAGGTTCACCGCGAGCTTCACTAAAGCAGCCGAGGCGTGGCTGATGGGGCAGCAGTCTTAGCTGGCTGTCTTTAAGGGTGGTCAGTGACTGTGGGACAGAGATTTCATCTGCTTGAAACTATCTGGGGATCAAAGTCTGGGGATTAGAACAACTGATTCCTTAATCAACAGAGTCAAAATGACTTCAAAGAGATTTCTTCATGGGAAAGATTGGGCAGGAGTACAGAGCGGGGTCAAAGCCTGGTTGTAGGAAATGTTAAATCTCCTGTTCTGACTTTATGAAGCTCTATTTCTACTGAATTGCAACTATTTCCAGTTTAGTTACAGGCATGCACCCAAAGAGAACAGTAATGACTGGAGTTACAAGTTGTGAGAACACAAAAGGTCTGGAAGATGGTTAACTGCTTTGTTCTTAGATGGGGATCTAGAGAAATCCAGTGACTTGCCCACAATCCTTGGGCTAGTGATGAAGTAAAGGCTGGAAGCCAGAATTCTTTTCATCAGGCTAGCCTCCTGCTTCTTATGACAGCAAGTCCACTGCTTATATGCCTTGGGCCACTGATATGGGTGGCTTGCCCTGCCATTTAGAAGATGGGAGGGTGATGTGAGCATGCACTTAACCTTTTTGGCTCTCAGGCTTTAATTTCCCATACAGAAAAGAATGGGCTATGTTAAATGTCATGAAAGTGAAAGTGAAGTCACTCAGTGGTGTCCAACTCTTTGCGACTCTGTGACTGTAGCCTGCCAGTCTCCTCCTTCCGTGGGCTTTTCCAGGCAAGAATACTGGAATGGGTTGCCATTTCCTTCTCCAGGGGATCTTCCCAACTCAGGGATTGAACTTGGGTCTCCTGCATTTCAGGCAGACTCTTTATCATGTGAGCCACCAGGGAATCAGAATTGATCATTTGTTATTCTATACCAACCCTCTGCTCTTCCCAAACTGTGATTTCCTGGACATCGTTTCTAAACCAAAACCCTAGAAGTTCAACAATAACAGTTAGTGCTTTTATTAGTTATTATAAATACAGTAAGTGATAGACACAGTTCTGTGTAACATATAGTAACTAATTTAATCCCCACCATGACTTTAGGGGAAATACTAATATTTATTTGCTTTCCTGGTAGCTCAAAAAGTAAAAGTATCTGCCTGCAATGCCTGCAGGAGACATGGGTTCCATCCCTGGGTTGGGAAGACCTCCTGGAGAAGGGAAAGGCAACCTACTCCAGTATTCTTGCCTGGAGAATTCCAAGGACAGAGGAGACTGGCAGGCTATAGTCTATGGGATCACGAAGAGTCAGACATGACTGAGAAACTAATATTTTCAGTTTCACACTTTCATACTACAGATGGGGAAATTGGCACCCAGGAAAGTTACATGTCCTACCCAAGGTGTCCCAGATCCTAAGTGATAGGGCTTAGATTCAAACCCAGGCAGTCTGGCTCCAGAGTTCATGCTGACTTGTTTAGAGACACATGTACAAAGTAAATTTTTAAAACTTGTTTACATACTACTCCCTTCCCCAAAGGTTTTAATATCTTACAGAGGTATGAACTATACCACATACAAAATATGTGAATAAATAAGGGAAAGGTAAATTGATAAGTCCAATGTCCCCAAATCTTTTGATCGCTTGACTAAATGTAGGTTCGAAATACTTGGCTTTAGGTGTACTAGTGGTGAATGAAAAAGAAAAGAATACGAAGAAGGGAAGAAAAAGAAAGAAAGAAAGAATCATAAAAATGAACAAAAAGTAATCACCTGGAAACCTCCACCCATCCATCTGAAGCAGGGCTGGAAAAGCTATTTTTAAGTATTTCCATTGAGTTGCAGAAGTTTCTTATGTTTTACTTTACAGATCAACCCTTTTCAGTTATATATTTTCAAGCACATATTTTCTTCCACAGTGTAGGTCGATCATTTCCTTTGCTACTCACAAGCCTTTTATTTGCTGTAGTCTGACTTGTTTATTTTTGTTTTTGTCGCCTGCACTTAGAGTTTCATATTCATGAAATCATTGCCAAGACTGAAGTCATCACGCTTTCCCCCTATGTTTTCTTCTAGGAGTTTTGCAGTTTCAGTTCTTACATTTAAGTCGTTAATCTAGACTTTTTAGTCGTGATTTTTGTGTGTGGTGTAAGATAAGGCTTTAGTTTCCTCTTTCACATGTGGATATAGAGTTTAATCAACACCATCTGTTGAAGAGAGTATCCAGTCACTGTTGTGTATCCTTGGCGCCCTTGTCCAAGACTGTTTCCTGTTCTAGCCACCCTCCAGTCTTCTCTGTAGTGAAGGATTATATCCATCTGCTCACTTGCCCTCTGGCAGCATCTGGTTTTAGCTAATAGGGATCACTGGCCAGAGACTGGAAGTTGGGAGAGGGTGATGTCAGTTACTAATTCCCCTGGATTTCTCCCTGCAAGGTCATCCCGAGCCAAAAAAATAAGAAAAAAGTTCCCCAAGCTGTTTTTAGCACTATTATTTTTTATACATAAACTTTTTCTGGTACTAGATTTCATTTTTGTGTAAGATTTGAGGTAGGGATTCATTTTAACTTTTTTCCGTATGGCTACTAGCTGACCCACCAGTCTAATTCCAGTTCCTTCCTACTGATTTGAAATGCTATCAGATATTGAGTATATTGGTTTGTTTGATCTCTTTATTTTTGTATTTTTTTGTAATAGGTTTTTATCTTTTTATTCTGTTGATTTCTCTCTTAAATATATTATCTAAAGCAATCATCTATTTCATCACACATAATTTATTCCTTAATTTGAATGATAATGAAATGTGTCAATATTTGGTTCCTTCTCCTTTCCCTCTCTCCTTCAAAATTATCTAATTTTAATGGAATATATTATTTTCTTCAATGTTTACCTTTTTCTCTTTAAATATACACTTTTATCTCTATCACTTGGTTTTTTGGTTTTAAATACTCTTTTTTTGAACATGGACTACAACTTAATTAGAAAGCAGCATATTCATATAACCTCCATCCCACCTTCTCTCCAACTTCCTCTCTCAGTTTCTATCTAATCATTTTAATTCTGTATTGTTGAAGTTTATTATGTACAAATGGTTCTTCAACCATAATTCGTTCTTGTCAAAGTCCTGTAATTCAGAATATTTAAGCTCACCTTGGATCACTTTTTTATTACTTTTTCCTTCAAATAGATTATTTACCTAAGGATATTTTTAATCAAGAATTTCCTTTAAGAAAAGAGCTGTTTTCCAATACAGTATACTAATGCATATATATGGAATTTAGAAAGATGGTAACAATAACCTTATATACAAGACAGCAAAAGAGACACAGGTGTACAGAACAGCCTTTTGGGCTCTGTGGGAGAAGGCGAGCGTAGGATGATTTGAGAGAATAGCATTGAAATATGTATATTATCATATGTGAAACAGATCACCAGCCCAGGTTTGATGCATGAGACAGGGTGCTCAGGGCTGGTGCACTGGGATGACCCTGAGGGATGGGATGGGGAGGGAGGTGGGAGGGGGGTTCAGGATGGGGAACACATGTACACCCATGGCTGATTCACGTCAATGTATGGCAAAAACCGCTACAATATTGTAAAGTAATTAGCCTCCAATTAAAATAAATAAATTAATTTTAAAAAAAGAAAAAAAAGAAGAGCTGTTCTATTTCTGAGTTCTCACATGTCCAGATTTTTTGTTCCTTTTACCCTTGGATGGCAGTGTGTCTTCGTATAAAATTTGTTTTTAATGCATTCTTTCTTTGAGAACTTTGTAGAGAGTATTCAGCTATCTTCTTGAACTGATTCTCTTCTACACCTGACGTGGAATGAGATGGTATGTGGACCATGAAATTTCTTTTTAAATGGTGACTGGAATTTTTTCTTGGCTTCCTAAGGTTTCTTTATTGAAAAGATAGATAACTTGCTCTCCAAACCCTTAAATTCAATGTGGACCTTCTATCCCAGTGTTTACTGCAACATAGTATACGCCTTCAGTCTGTGCAGACACATATTCTTTTATTTGGGAATATTTTTCTTTAAATATATCTTTAAACACTTTTTTCTCTTTTACCATATTGGTTTTCTTCTCTGAGGGAATCAGTTAAGCTTTTAAAACTTTGTCTCTATCGCAATTTTGTTTGATTGCTTTGTCTCAGTTCCGTGTTGCCCGCATTTTACTCTATCTTCTTTTATATTGTTACAGAAAGGACTTAGGATTGGTTTTGTTCTTCTTTTCTTTTCAGTTTTTACTTATTCACCTTTTACTTATTTATTTATTTTTGGGTCTTCCTATATTTTTCCTAAATTCTTTTATCTCAGATTTGAACTCTTGTTTTATAGAGGCAATAGCTAAGTTTTTTCTCTGTTTTAAATTCATGATGATACATTTAGTTATAGTATTAATATTCATCTACTGCTTAGAAACATAATTCTGGTGAGTTTATATTCATCTGCCATTTTTTTCTGTTCCTTGCTTAAGCTGTTATAACCAAATACCATAGACTGGGTGGCTTAAACAACAGAGATCTATTTTCTCTAGAGCCTGGAAGTCTGAGATGAGGGTGTTGACATGCTCAAGGTCTGGCCAGAGCTCTCTTCATGATGTGCAGACAGACACCTCCTCACAGTGTCCTCATATGACAGAGACAGAGAGACACGGTCCTCTGGTGATGTCTCTTCCTCTAAGAGCTCTGATCCCATCATGAAGGCTCCACCCTCATGACCTCATCTAAACCTGATTACTTCCCCAAAGACCTTTCTTTAAATATCACCACATTGGGGAATAGGGCTTCAGCATATAAATTTGAAGGGACACAAACATTTAGTTCATAACACATTCCTTCTTTTCTTCTGTAATACCTTTGTATGTACACTGTACCTGTTCATTTTAAACTTTATAGGGAATATAATATGCCTCAGTGTTTCTCAAAGTGTGGTTTGCAGACTCTTGGTGGTCCCTGAAAACTTTCAGGGATTCTGCAAGTTCAAAACTGTTTTGGTAACAGTGCTAAAACCTTATTTGCCTTTTCATTATTTATACCAATGGTGCCAAAATAATGGTGGCTGAATCTATTGATCCTTAGCAAAAGCAACAAAATGTATTGCTTGTCACTGTAGTTTTCACACTGATAAGTTCACAGTTTTAAAAAACTCCTAGTTTTAGCTTTCTATAAGAATGTTTTTAATGAGGCATAAATAATTGCTAATTCTGTTAAATCTTGTCCTTTAAATACATGTCTTTAAAATATCCTGCACAATGAAATGAGAATTTCACATAGAGTACTTCTGCTGAGTATGAAGTCTGGTGGTTGTCTCAAAGAAAATAAGCTCCTTTTTCATGGAACACCAGCTTTACATGAAAGAATAACTGACAGAAAATCCAAGATTATTCAGATTTGAGCATTTGGCAGATACTTTCTCAAAAATAAATCGAGACTGTCACATGAAGGAAGATAAGTGACAATGTTTGTTGCTGATAAAAAAGTCAGATTTTCAAGCAAAAACTAGAAGTTTGGAAAAACTTTGTTGTGTCATTCTGAGCTGGACAGCTTCCCAACACTTAATATTTCTGATGAGTTTAGTAGTAATGTTAACAATATGATTTCTTAATATTGCACAATGTAATGAGTCAACATTTAAAAGATCTGTCTTACTCAACGAACCAGATGACCGGTGCATCATGTTACAAAATCATGCATGGGTAGGAGTCATTCAAAGTACAAGTTAGATCAATGGATTTTAATACAATAGAGTAAGAAATGTTCATTGTTGTGGTTTCATATTCCACACTGCAACTGCCTGTTAAGAAACTACAACTTTGTAAGTTTTCTAGTATTAAAGAAGAATACACACACTTATTTGAAAAGGTTCATTAAAATAACTGCTCCTTTTCCAACTACATAATGTGTAAAGCCAAATTTTCTTCATATGTCCCAACCAAAGCAACATATCTTACCAGATTAAATGCAGAAGTATGTATTAAAATCCAGCTTTCTTGTATTCATCCAGATATTAAAAGATTTTTAAAAATGTAAAACATTGCCATCTTTTCCGTAATTATTTTATTTTGGTTTGTAAAAGATAGCTACATTGCATTAAAATTCATGATAAACTTTAATGGGCTTATTATTCATTTTAAACGAATTACAAAAATAAAAGCTCTTTGAGATCCTCAGTAATTCTCAAGGTGTAATGAGGTCCTGAGACCAAAACATTGGAGATGAAGGGGACAACAGAAAATGAGATGGTTGGATGGCTCACCGACTTGATGGACATGAGTTTTGACCAAACTCTGGGAGTTGGTGATGGACAGGGAAGCTCGGAGTGCTGCAGTCCGTGGGGTCTCAAAGAGTCAGACACAACTGAATGACTGAATTGAACTGAACTTGTGTAGTTAGGAGTGTGGATTCTGGGGCCATATTGTCTGGGTCTGCGTTCTGACTTCTCCTTTCTAGCTACTCAACCCTTAGAAATTTACTTAAACCCACTAGGTCATTTAGGGCTTCCCTGGTATCTCAGCTGGTAAAGAATCAATCTGCAATGTGGGAGACCTGGATTCGACCCCTGAGTTGGGAAGATCCCCTGGAGGAGAGCATGGCAACCCGCTCCAGTATTCTTGCCTGGAGAATCTCCATGGAGAGAAATCTGGTGGGTTACAGTCCATCCGGTCACAAAGAGTTGGATACGACTGAGCTACTGAGCACACAGCACACTAGGTCACTTAACCTCTCTGTGCTTCAGTCTCCTCATCTCTCATACGGAAATAATAGAAATACCTAACTCATAGGGTTGTTGTGTGTAGGGACTTTCTTTGTAGCTCAGACAGTAAAGAATCTGCCTATAATTCAAGAGACCCAGGTTTGATCCAAGGATCAGAAAGATCCCGTGGAGAAGGGAATGGCAACCCACTCCAGTATTCTTGCCTGGAGAATTGCACGAACCGAGCAGCTGGATAGGCTACAGTCCACGGGGTCACAAAAACTCAAAATGACTGGGAGACTAGCACTTCACTCCAGGGTTATTCTGAAGATTAAATATAGGTAACGTTCCTAGCATGTTGCTTCCACATAGTATGAGCCGTACATGTTACTGTGTGATTCATAGTACTAATAATTATCATTACCCAGATTTGATTGACACAATTATCCTTGATCAGCTATGTCATAAAATTTAATTAATAAAATAGCAAAAGGCCCTGTCATAAGCTAGTGGGGGTTCTCCTCATAATCCAAGGTTGTATATGTGAATTACTGTAGCCTTTGCTACTTCCCAGTTCACTGACATGAGCTCATGCAGGGCTCCTCAACAAGGGAAGGTCTGTCTGTTTCCATCACCTGTCTCCTTGGTGAATAGAGTTAGGATTATTTGATTTACCAGGTGAGTCTTCATTCATATGTTCTTCCCTGCTTCTCAAAACTTCATGCCATGAGGTTCCTCACCCAGCCACACCTTTTACTGCCTCTTTGATCTTCACTGAATCTGGCAGCACTTATAGTGTGTTTCAGAGTTATCAATTTTATCTTGTCTCATCAATGATGGATTTTGCATTTCATCTTAACACTCACTCTCTCATTTTTATTGCCACTTTTAGGACATTTTCAAGGAGAAAGTTGGAAAGAAAAGGACAAATCTTTATTGCTTACATAAGACTAGAGATCTGGGTTTTGTTTTTGGCCTTTTTCTAATTTTGAGTTTTTGTTCATCACCAATTTTTTTTACATCAATTTTTATTTTTTATTTATTTTTTGGCCATACCCTGTGGCATGCAGCATCTTAGTTCCCCAGCCAGGGGTTGAACCCATGCCCCCTGCAGTGAAAGCCTGGAGTCTTAACCACTGGACCTATAGGGAAGTCCCAAGGAGTCTGTTTTAATATTAGCAAACCCTATGTTATGACACTACTCTAATGGCAGAAAGTGAAGAAGAACTAAAGAGCCTTTTGATGAGGGTGAAAGAGGAGAGTGAAAAAACTGGTTTGAAACTCAACATTCAAAAAACTAAGATCATGGCATCTGGTTCCATTACTTCATGGCAAATACAAGGTTAAAAGTGGGAGCAGTGACAGATTTTATTTTCTTTGGTTCCAGAATCACTGGAGACAGTGACTAAAGCCATTAGATTAAAAGACATTCCTTGGAAGAAAAGCTATGACAAACCTAGCATAGGTGTGTGCTAAGTCACTTGTCATGTATGACTTTTTGCAACCCCATGGACTGTAACCTGTCCATGGGAGTCTCCAGGCAAGAATACTGGAGTGGGTTGCTGTGCTCTCCTCCAGGGGATCATCCTGACCCAGGGATTGAACCCACGTTTCTTATATCTCCTACATTGGCAGGGGAATTCTTCCCACTAGCACCACCTGGGAAGCCCAGACAGCATATTAAAAAGCAGAGACATCACTTTGCTGACAGAGGTCCTTATGGTAAAAGACATGGTTTTTCCAGTAGTCATGAACGGATGTGAGAGGTGGACAATAAAGAATGCTGAGCCCCAAAGAATCAATGCTTTTGAATTGTGAGGCTGGGGAAGACTCTTGAGAGTCCGTTGGACTACAAGGAGATTAAACCAGTCAATCCTAAAGGAAAACAACCCTGAATGTTCCCTGGGAGGACTGATGCTGAAGCTGACACTTCAATGCTTTGGTCACCTGATAAGAAGAGCCAACTCATTGAAAAAGATCCTGATGCTGGGAAATATTGAAGGCGACAGGAGACAGGGGCAGCAGAGGATGAGATGGTTAGATAGCATCATCGACTCAATGGACATAAATTCGAGCAAACTTTGAGAGACAGTGGAGAACAGAAGAGCCTGCAGTCCCTGGGGTCTCAAACAATTAGACACGACTTGGCAACTGAACAACAACAATTGTTAACACAACTCATGGAGTAGAATATCTTCATGTTCTGAACATGTGTTTGAACTTCTGAAAAGACAGAAACCTTAGGAGAAGAGTAATATAAAGATTTTCCCTTATTATTAAGTGATATTTGTGGCTTGATGCTATTCTCTCACTGAATGAAGAATAAGATCTAAGATTGTTTCAGCTACAAGGTCAAGCCACACATATGCTATGGAAACAGAACATCAAAACAAACATTTTCTCTTGAAGATATCAGCTTTGGGACCTTCTCCTAATTCTCATTCCAAGGTTGCCAAGTGTAAATTTCATGCGGTATGTCTCCATTTCTTTCCCAGAAATCACATCACTCATTTGACCTCAGCCATGTTGCTCCCAACAAGATATATATATAAAAGATGGAAAAGAAATAATTTGGAAACATTTAAAAGGGGGGAAGTAAAAATTGGATGATTTTGAGAAAGATGTTTAGTTAAAATAGCTTCCCTTGACTATACACCTTTGCTTTTTCTCTGGTGTTTCAGACTTCGCAGACATGGCTTTAATTTTGCATCCTACCTGTTATAAAATGATTTTCCGCCAAATTAAAAAAAGAAAAAGAATATGTAATGGATTCCAGATTCAGCACAGCTTCAAGAAACACAAGATATTTCAGAGCCCTGGGGGATAATGAAATGCTAGAAAGACTTCAAAGCAAACCCCCAAGAAGAAAGGCTCAAACTCACATCTTGAGTTCTCTTGGCTATTTTTCTAACTGTAAGAGAGGTCAGCCTTACTCAACCATAGAAACAGGTGAAAAATGGATGGTAAACGTAGCAGAAACTTTTCCACTGCTGTATTAGGGCTGCTTTTTAACTCTCCTCCAACCAGTCTACAGGTAGAACATGATGGATGTCTATTCTTCTATCCTGGATGCAGAATGAATGCCAAACTGAGTTTTCATCATATTAATTACAGTTCTCTTCATGTGGCAGTGACACATGGCAGGGGATGTGTACTTCAGTCTTGAGGGGGGCAGGCCAGGCAGGGCTTTTGGCCTTCTGTGGACAGCCTTGTTCATGCTTCTCACTGCTGATCACTGGTGGGAGCTCAAGAGAGGTTATAGACTCTGGTGAGTCTGGATATAACTTTTTAATTGAAACAGGTGTCAACTAGTCACAAAACATGAGACTGATGACCACTACTTATTGCTTATTGTAATTAAACAAATTATTAAATAATTAGGAGGCCTGGAAAATAAGAAGAACTTGCCAGAGAAAACCAGTTGGATTAGGAGAGTTAGATATTTGTAGAGTCCGTTGGACAGCAAGGAGGTCAAACCAGTTAATCTTAAAGGAAATCAACCCTGAATACCCATTGGAAGGACTGATGCTGAAGCTGAATTCTAGTGCATTAGCCACCTGATGTGGACTCATTGGAAAATATCCTGATTGAGGGCAGGAGGAGAAGGGGGCAACAGAGGATGAGATGGTTGGATGAGAAGGGGGCAACAGGGGATGAAATGGTTGGATGGCACCACTGACTCAATGGACATGAATTTGAGCAAATTCCAGGAGATATTGAAGGATAGGAGTTTGGTATGATGCATTCCATGGGGTCGCAGGGTTGACAGAGACTGAACAGCAACAGCAATAAGGAACCCACTAGATCATTTTTTTGGAAAGGTTTACCCAGAGCTATCCCCGCTTTAAAGTGACATTCCACATTCCTTCTCTGATGGATGCTGGAGATTTCTGAATTTCCGAAAAAGTGGCATTAGAGAATTTAGCACTCATCTTTAGAGCCAAAGAGCGCTACACATTTTCAGGGCCACTGCATGTATTGATATCCTATGCTGCTATGAATGTAAATGTGGAAAATGACACAAAACACAACTTACAAAGGCAAGGATGTAAGCAGAGCAGTGTTAGGTGATTTAAGTGGAAGAGGAAGCTGAGTTACAGGAACCCCAATGATAATTAGATGGCCTACAACATATAGATGGCCTCCCAATGCCCTCAGTGAGGAATAAAATGCTGGTTCCATCAATTTATATGACTGTGAATCTTGGGACCCCATACGCTTGGGTTCAAATACCAACTCCTCTACTTATTAACTAGGTATTAGATATGTGGGTTCCCTCTGTACCATCTTTATACATTTCCTTCAGATGTAAAACTATTCTCTGCAAATATAAAACTATTCTACAATGAAACATTTATTTAAAATGTGGCACCTCCTATATATATACAACAGAATACTACTCAGCCATAAAAAAGAATGCAATAATGTCATTCGCAGCAATAAGAATGTAACTAGGGATTATCATACTAAGTGAAGTCATTCAGAAAGAGGAAACCAAATACCATATGATATCACTTATGTGTGGAATCTATAATATGACACAAATGAACGTATCTGTGAAGCAGAATCATAGACATAGAGAACAGATTGGTGGTTGCCAAGTGGTGGTGGTGGGGGAAGGGATGGAGTGGGAGGTTGCAGTTAGCAGATGTACTCTTTTATATATAGAATGGGTAAACAGCAAAATCCTATTTAAAGCACAGAGAACTATTCAATATCCTATGATAAACCACAATGGAAAAGAATAATAAAAAAAAATAATGTATTCATATGTATACAACTGAATCACTTGATTGTACAGCAGTAATTAATACAACATTGGAAATAAATTATACTTCAATAAAATAAGTGTTAATAAATACACAAATTCTAACATAAAAAAATGAAAATGTGATACTTCTTGTTTAAAAAACAAGACAGCACTGAGGGAGTGGGTGGACAATAATCTGTCTCAGGGAGGCAGGAAGATAAAGATATGGTGTAGAACAGATCTCATCTGTTGAGCCAAGACTCCAAGTCCGTGGCGCATGCTTCATTCTCCCAATGAACTTCTTTTACAAAATCAAAATTCACAATTTCAAGATGGTGACTGCACAGCATGAGCCTCAAGCACAAAGTTCTCCTTTGAGCTTGGGGTCCTGTTGTGACTGCACTTGTCACATGTCCATGTGACATTAGGTGGCCCTGATCCAGGTATGTCCTTGGCCTCACCAGCCCTTCCATTATCTCACCAAAGAAAGGCACAGAACAAATCACTATCTGTGAGCAGGAATTCTTAATCAGAGCAGGAGCTCTTAATCATTTTTGTTCCATGTATTCTTTAGGGGGGAGCCTGGAGAATACTTCTGACCTCTTCTAAGAATGATTTTTATCACATTAGTACATGACATGCAGTGTCTTTAAAATATGCCCCTCCACAGTGCATGATCACATTTTTTTTTTTTACAGGTTCTTGTACATTGTAACTAGCCAACTAGAGTGATTCTATGCTCAGTAGTCCTTTCCTACCAACCAGTTCAGCCACATGTTATCTATCATATCGGTGTTGCAAATATCTACAATGCATTCCAGTACATCCTACTTAAAATCATGTATTGATCAATATTTGGATAGAGTTTAGTCAAAGACCTTTCCACAGTATAACGTTCTAATTTGAATTAAGCAACAAGAGCCTTCACACTGAAAGTTTTTAAAAATGAACATGACTCTGAAGCTTTGGAATTTCAATTGTCTTGGAAAGTGCAGAAAAGAACTGAATTCATAACTGGCTGGGTTCCCTTGGGTTGGCTGAAATTATGTGATTAAAAAATGAAGAGCAAAGGAGAGAGAACATAAAAGAGAGTGAAAATAAAATAGGATAGAAGACAGCACTTCATTTTTAGAAGTTTCTAGAATAATATTTTAGATTGAAAATAAAATGGAGGAATTGCTAAATTTTGAATAGAAGTTAGCAAAAGATGGAGACAATCTGTGCCATCCAAATTAATGTAATTTTGTTCATGCTTAACTTAGAGCTGAGAACCCTTCAGTAGTGAGCATGCAAGAAGTAGACCCATGATGGACAGGCTTGAACAGTCCCGTTCCTCTCCTCTTGTTCCTTGTGCAATGGAAAACTTGACTGACATACCTCTTGCTATAGCAGGATGAATGGGCTGTTAGGTCATCGACAGCTGGGTCTATAATTCAGGTAGCGATGGAAGTACCAAAACTGCTTCCTGTCAAAGCTGTGCAGAAGAACTGAGAGTAAAACACTGAGAGTAAGGTGAGCATTGATAAACATCTTTTGAAGTTTCTGGTAAAGTGTGATTCTTTGATTGATTGAAGAAGCACAAGCCCAGTTTCTTTATGCTCTCCGCTGTTGAGTCCTGAGCCCATTTTGTTGGCTTTCAATAAAGACTGGAAAATATATCTAGGAAAGAAGATAAAAACTCATTTTAAAATCCCTTCATTCCTTGGAGGAACACGATCATTTCTCATTCATATCTATTCTTTCATCTGAGGATCATGAAGTGTGACCTCAAATGTTTTCCAGATGTTTAATGGAATGTGTGTTGGAGGAAAATTATTTTGTTTGCTGCACAAATTCAGCTCTGTTACTAACATTGCAAAAGGAAACAAACAAATGGGATCTGAGAGCATCTTTTCTACTGTATATTACTTTACACAAAAAATAAAAGTAGAAGGTATATAGTAACAGATAGTCAAAGTGAAAATGTTAAAGGCTTCCCTGGTGACTCAGACAGTAAAGAATCCACCTACAATTCTGGAGACCCAGGGCTGATCTCTGGATCAGGAAAACCCCCTAGAGAAGAGAATGACTACCCACTCCAGTACACTTGTCTGCAGAATTCCATGGACAGAAGAGCCTGGCAGGCTACAGTCCTTAGGATCACAGAAAGTCAGAAAATGTTATCCAGGAAAAAAACAAAAAACAAACAACTTTTATTTATAATTCTCCCTCTTTGACTATTTTTGAACCTAGGCATGAACCCCCTAGACCCTTTTGGAAGTTCTCAGCAAACTAGCTTATTTCTGATTCAATAATTAAATCATATTTTTGTCCCCTTCCCAACCCCACTCAAAAAGTTTAGTGTTACTACTGATTTATTACTTAGCTATGGTATCTAAAACATTTTGCTTCTTAAAATATTAAAGATCTATATCCTACTTGCTTTTGAAAGGGCTCAAGGTAGCTAGTAACCTTTATTAGTGTAAGCAGACCGTGGTCATTTTTCTCCTTGCTTATAACATGGAATTCTGTCTGTTTCCATGAATACAAATCATCTCACTTCCTGCTTATGCAGCTGATGAGGAGGTCATGAAATTCAAAGGAAAATCACTCCCTAGTTCTTCAAATTGACATCACTCATTCCCCACCTCTTTGTGACTTGGCAGTCGAAGTGTAAGGTAATATCTTAAAGAGGAGAAATCCCAAACTTACATTAAGTTGACTTTCTGTACTGCCACAATATGACATGATATCCCCTAACCATAAAACACTCTGAGTCATCTGGCCCCTTATTTACTCAGTAATTCCATTATTTAATATGATGGGCTGTCAGAAAGAGAATTTATAGTGTTGTTGGAAACACATTGACTTCAAGTCGCTAAACTATCATAATTTTATGCTTCAGGTGCTGAACTAATACGTGGGAAAATAGTTCCAGCCAACACATGCTGGTGTTTCCTCACTGATGACCACTCAAATGTTCTCGCCCAAGTGTTGTGAACTCATTTCTGCCTCTTATGGGCTATATTTTAGTAGTTATATTATAAGGAACTCTTCAAAATAAGATTTCCAATTTAAGGGTAGGAAACACCAGCAAGCTGAGGCAAGAGGAGAGAGCATTATGAGAAATATTTTAATTCTGGACCTGCTTTCACTAGATCCCAGTTAAGTCACTAGTGGTTATAACCAGCTTAGTAATTTGATGGTAATATAAGAATGGACAGCATGGCTAACTCTATAGTGCTTACATTAATACCTATCTATCTATCCATCTGTTGGTATATGTATCTATTCCTAAAATGTCTCTGAAAATGATGTCATAAAACAATGGGTTTAAAATGTCAGGAATAAATATTACTATTATTCTTTTAGTAGAAGTTTAATTTCTTGAAAAAAGTGACTATTATTTTTAATTATTGATATTATTATTAGAAAAGAGATTCTAAAAAATGGGCTTCAGTGAGTGTGTCTGAAAGATCCACAGCTATTTTCACCACCATTACAATAAAAACAAGAATAGTATTGAAACAATAGCAATGCTGACGATAGCTGCTACCACTGATGTCCATTTGCATTAAGCTCTGAGCTCCATGTGGCATTACTTCTTTTTATCCTGTTATCCAAACAATGGAATAAATGGTCAGATAACTTGTATGCATTATCAATAATACACAGTTAAGTAATGACCAAGTAAGTATTTCAGCCATGAGAATCTGGTCTACTGGGCTGTTTTTTTCATCTCCTTCTTGATCGTGTAACCATTTTTCGGTACTTTGTCAATGTATCAGTAGAAAAAAACATTGTAACTAATGGTCAGCCTCCTCAGAAATTCTACTGATAACAAAAGCAAAACAACAAGAGAGCATGCCACACACATATGCACACACTTACACTCACATTCTCACACACACACAGAGAACCAATCTCAAGAAACTTCCATGAGTGTTCAGGACTTAGGGAAAAGGGAAAGTTACTTCTCTCTCTAGAAAAATCTTGTAGACTTAACCCTTCAGAATTAATTAAAGCAAGTAAAGATAATTCATCATATCTATTTAAAGGCAGGAATAAGTTGTAACAATCTGGATAAGAGAAGTAGAGAGAAAGCTTAATAATAGGTTTTCAGATACTCAGGTAGGACCAGTTAATTCCCATTTCCTCTGTAAACCGATGAAAAAGAAACCTGGCTTAAAATACAGCATGGATGAAATTAAAAACTAATAATTAGTTGTATAATTAAGACCTAGGATAGGGTATTGATAATGCTATGGAGCCCCCAGTTCTCTTAGTCTTAAAAAATAGAGAACTTCTTATTTCCTAGAAATGATTCTTTAATACTTGAGAAATAGTACACCACAATGTTTAGGAGTCAGAGTCCTATAATCTGATCAGCCTCATTTACCTCTTGGTTTTACCATATTTATGAGCTGTGTGATTTTGAATATGTTATGGAAACTTCTTGAGCCTCATTTTCCTCAATTCTATAGGCAGAATATATCATTCATGACAAAAGTATGGATCATGCTTTTAGCACAGTGATTGGCAGCTAGCTAATATATCTCAGCTATCTTTGTTGCTGTTTTATTGAGATATGGTCTGGCTTGAAGACAGGATTGTGGGTTCCACTGCATTTCCATCTGTGGTTTAGTTGGTAAGTCGTGTCTGATCTTATGATCCCATGGGCTATAGCCTGCCAGGCTACTCTGTCCATGGGATTTCCCAGGCAAGAATACTGGAGTGAGTTGCCATTTCCTTCTCCAGGGGATCTTCCCAACCTAGGAATTGAACCCAGGTCTCCTGCATTGTAAGCAGATTTTTTACCGACTGAGCTATGAGGGAAGCCTTCAGGTAAAAAGACATATAATGGACATTTGTCTTTTTTTTGGCTACCCAGAATTTAAATACCTTTTATATTTGGCATGGGTCATAAGATTGGGACAAACCACAAGGAAGCAGTTATTCCTTCTCCCAACTTCTTGGTGTTAGAGTGGAGGTACGTGACATTGGCTGGCTGACTAAATGCTCCAGTTTGGGTTTTGAATACAGAACAGAGGCCAATGAGAACAGAGGTCACTGGAGATGATTTTCTGGAGCCGTGGTGTAATTGACAGCATGGCGGACTCCCCATGTGTTCCTGGGGAGTGTGGAGTATGGTGAGACAACAGTCAGTCTCCAGTGGTAATCGTACCTACAGTAGCATCCTAGACTTTTCTGTAGTGGAGTCTTGGCCATTCCTAAATTCCTGTGGCTCTTGTCTGTACTCCAACCTTGGTTCCTTTGTCATTCTAATTAGTTTATGATGTTTCTATCATCTATATCCATAGTAATTCTGCAGAACAATTCTCCACTCACAAAATGCTGGCATTTAACAGTGGCATTTAACATGGACATTTGTTTCAAACTCCTATTGATAGAAGATTGGCTCTTCTTGGCTGGAATTAATGGGGCTTGACTACAAGCTGTGCTTAAGTACAAATCTAGTCTTCATTTTCCTCATATCCACTTAAAAGGCAGATATTGAATGCATATTCTTGTGAAGATAATGGAGATAGCAGGTCCAACTGAGCAAGCACATAGCAAATATATCTGCTAACATTCAATTGGTCAGCTAAATCACATGATTAAGCCCAATATCTGTGGTGCTGAAAAATATACACCTCCTCTTTTGGAAGGAACTGCCAAGTCACAGAGAGTGTATACTGCAAAGGCTAAGGCTGTGCCTACAAGGAAGGGTGAAGAATTGAGGACATTAAAGCAATTGACCATGGATAGGTTCCTCAATATTCTGTCAGCCAAGGTATTTTGTTTAAATTAGAACTTAGTTCTATTTTTTGTAACAAAGTGTATACACACACACACACACACACACACACACACATATATACAAAGATTTATAGTGCAGATTTATTAAGGGAGTTGAGTTTCATTTCTTTATAGAGTTTAGGGACTCTCAGATTATTATCTGGCTTTCATAGAACTGAAAGTGTTGAAAGCGATGTAAATCTAATGTCTTCCAGTGTTAAAGGATAGAGGTCTGGCAGCCTATGATATATGGTCTCAACATAATTTATTAAATCATTGCCTATTGTGAACTGGAATTGAATATCCATGGAAGGCCACTTAATGACCACTGCTATAGATTAGCATAAGGACATGCATTATCCAAAGAACGCAGGGTGGAGTATTCATACAAACAGCACAAAGAATCATAAATTCAATTATTATATTCTTGTCTCAAGGCACAAACTCAAAACTGAGAACTTTCTATGACTGCTAAAATAATCTATTTTATTATTTTTTATATCTGCAGTGCTGAGGCCTTAAAGTGAAAACAAATGCAGAGAAGATTTTGTGCTTTTTCAAACTACCACATTGGTGAAATATACAATTTCCAAATCTCTTAGGGCATGCATTGAGAGAGAATGGGCTTCTGGGAATTTGAATAGTAGCATCTGGAAGAATTAGGGTTCCTCAAACTTCACAAGGCTTCTGAGCCTACTGAGCCACCTGAAACAAACTCCTTTTCAGTGTCTAAAGAGATTATTTCAATTGGCTTAAAGATACCACATGCCCCTTTTGTCTATTTGGCGCAAGACTTCCCTTTTCTCCATTCCCTTGGCTCCTACCTCTTGTTCTGTCCAAACCTATGGGTGGAGTCAGATTGCAGTATGTCTAAAGTGTCTGAGGAAGTCTCACACACAAAGAACATTGTATTCTTTGTTAAGATGTATAGCAAAAAGTCTGAGCAATATGTGTGGGAATGAATTCAAGGGTGCTAGAACAAATAGTCATGTGCTTAATCTCTCAGTCGTGTCCAACTCTTTGAGACCCCATGGACTGTAGCCCTGCAGGATCCTCTGTCCATGGGGATACCCCAGGCAAGAATACTGGAGTGGGTTGCCATGCCCTCCTTCAGGGGATCATCCCAACCCAGGGACTGAACCCAGATCTCCTGCACTGCAGGCAGATTCTTTACTGTCTGAGCCACCAGGGCAGCCCAGAACAAATAGGGAAGATGAAAAATATAGTTCGGACCATGTTTTATTTTAAAATATGGAAGGCACAAGAGATTCTGGATTCAAAATATCAGAGTGGTGGAAGTGGTTTTAAATGTAATTAGAGATGTTATGAATTCTTCTGTGTAACAAAGAGGGAGACCTGCTGGAGTAGATGTATTGTGTGTAATCCTCTTACCACTCACTTTCTATTTACAGTGCATAGGAAGGTACAGAAGACCTGCTCTTCCTAAGGCTCTAAGAAATAATTTGGAAGGGAAATACTAGTGTTTCTGAAAGATATTTTAATGTTTATTGTCACTAAGCTGATGATGCTGGTGGAAGACAATGAAGTTGAAATGCACTCTCTGATTTCAATGCTGTAAAGGTATGTGGAATGTCAGACACAAATAAATAGCATCTGACAACTAGAAGCACAGTGGGAAAAACACTCATACATTCTGAATGAGGGGTAAACTAAGTGTCCTGACTCTGAAACTGAGCTTTGATTATTGCTTTCAGATCATGGAGTCCCAGGGACTGAAATTAAGGATAACTCACTAAGCAGCTGTTTGATTTATATAACTTAATCAAAATATGAAGAAAAAAAATTGAGCTCTCTTTGAAAGTCACAACTTCTTATCAAATTCCTAGATATGAGTCAGTTCCCAGATCCAAAGTCCTAGTAAAGTGAGTACTTAGGGACCTGTAAAGAATGACCTTAGTGGAGCCTGACAGATTACAGTCCATTGGATAGCAAAGAGTTGGACACAGCTGATTGACTAATACACACAGGGCTTCCCATGTGGTTCAGTGGTAAAGAATCTGCCTGCCAATATTGGGAAGATCCTCGGGAGAAGGAAATGGCAACCCATTCCAGTATTCTTGCCTGGAAAACCCCATGAACAGAGGTGCCTGGTGGGCTACATTCCATGGGATTGCGAAAGAGTCAGACGTGACTTAGCAACTAAACAAGAACAACAGCAAAGAATGACTTCATGGCAGCATCACATGCGTGAACTATGGACCTTTGGTTGATCTACCTTAAAGGGATTTGCAGCCATTCAACAAGACTGCACTGAGAGGTTTGTGGTTCTTCTTAATAGTTTCAGAGAGATCCAGAAAGAAACTTCACTCATATTCAGAATTTGAAGGGTCAAGATGATAATTGGAAATTTGACCTGAGTCTGTCTCACATTATGTCCATCCTTGAGCTCATCCTAGAGTTATTTTTCTAATTGCCAAATATACAAATGCTGAGCAGCAAAGAGAATCTCATACTCCTTTGCTGATTCATAGAGTAAGTATTCTATTTGTAATAAAAACTTTTACCAATATTGTTGTTCAGTTACTCAGTCATGTCCCACTCTTTGCGACCCCATGGACTGCAGCATGCCAGGCTTTCCTGTCCCTCACCATCTCCTGGAGCTCATGACCATTGAGTCAGCCATCCAGCCATCTTGTGGTCTATCATCCTCTTCTCCTCCTGCCCTCAGTCTTTCCCAGCATCACGGTCTTTTCCAGTGAGTTGGCTCTTCGCATCATGTTGCCAAGTATTGAAGCTTCAGCTTGAGCATCAGTCCTTCCAATGAATATTCTAGGTTGATTTTCTTTAGGATTGACTAGTTTGATCCCCTTGCAGTCCAAGGAACTCTCGAGAGTCTTCTCCAACACCATAGTTCTTAGTAGTGAAGGCAGTGATGGGCACATACTGTGCTACCACTTGGGTAACACAAAGACTATTCTGGAAAAACTGCATTAAAGGAGTATAGGGGATTTTGTGGAAAGCCTGAAATTGAAAAACCATGCCAAAATAAAGTCCACATGGATACAGACATACTTAAATAGCATACTGAAGAGTACAATTCACAGGGAAGAAGGTAAGTATGAGTACTATATGAGTATACCTAATGTATATGTCTACATATACATATACATATATAGTATATACAGTATATGGGTATCAGCTGTATTTTAGTGGGAGACTATTTTTTAAGCATAAGAATGAAGAAAAGGATTTGTGAGACTGTTCCGTATGCAAAGATAAGATTGTGGAGGACATTTTCATTTTTGTGTGCCCAGCATCTAAACTGAATCATGTGTAATTTAAAATCCAAGGATATTCAAGGAACATATGTGGTTGGCAGATTTAAGTATTTGGAGAGCAATGACGTCAGCTGCCTGTGGTAGGATTTTGGCCATATCCTGTATCTCTTGGTCACTGACTATTTTCCAAGCTTGGTTTTGAACATTGCTAGTCATTTTGTGAGCTACCCAGTATAATTCCAATCTTCCATATCTGAATAAACTACTGTACATACTGCAAACCAGCTATTGTAGTCAAGAATCTCACAAATACGTTGTTTGTCATGTGAGTTGAGATGAATGTAATGCAGAACTATCAGACAACTCATCTCCCCAACCTCCTGAAGGAAATTAGATTCTGTCTTGATGTTCACATCTCTAGAGTGTTATAGTCTTAGTGTTTGAAGCTGGATCACCAGCACCATATTCACGTTCAACCCTGTGGAAGGGGGAGGAGATTAGTGGAGGGCAAGGGATTTTTTTTTTTTTAATAGGCTGTAGAAGTTATAGAGACCATTTGTTCTTGCATTTGATCTTTGAAAATTTAGTCACATGACCACTCTTAGCTATATGGGAAGGTAGAAACAGATTCTATAGCTAGGAGGTGTTGTGCCTTAACACTATTCAGGAGAGGAAATGCCTCTATCTGTAAAACAAGAAAGAAAAAATGCATCATAGGGGATAGTTATAATGCTGGGTTACATGTGGATGGAATATCAATTGCTGTTGTTTGCAACTGAACCCCCTTGAATAATAAGTGTGTGCTTGGTTACTCAGTCATGTCCGACTCTTCTGTGACCCCATGGGCTATAGCCCCGCCAGGCTCCTATGTCCATGAAATTTTCCAGGCAAGAATACTGGGGTGGGTTGCCATTCCCTCCTCCAGAGGATCTTCCTGATCCATGGACTAAATCCACATCTTTTGTGTCTCCTGCATTGGCAGGCAGATTCTTTACCACTAACACCACCTGGAATAATATAGTCACCTTATAGTTTTGTTAACTCTAAGTTAAGTCTCTCTGCAAATATTTGAAACTAAGAATCTGGCTTTGGAGGAAGATGTGATCAATGTTTAAATCTTCCTTAGCTCTTCCTTTAAGTGAAGGTGAGTCTCTCACCAATGCATTTAAAAGATATTCTGCTTACAAAAATGTAATTTTTTTTAACACAATATGATGTGGAAAAAAGGATTTCCAGTTCATAGAGGGTTACTAAACATTAGAATGGATTATGAAAGGAGAGATTAGATTCATCTAATGCATCTAATGCATGCGGATTATTTAAAACACAATGTTTTCATATATCGCTTATACGTGGAATCTAAAAAATAAAAGATGCAAATGAACTTATATGTAAACAGAAATAGACTCACAGACACAGAAAACAAACTTATGGTTACCAGAGGGGGAAAGAAGAGAATGAATTAGGAGTTTGGGATTAACAGATCAGTTTTATTTAGAAAATAAAGGAAAATACATCCCCGAGGCGTGAGGGCATGCCGACCCAAAAGACTGGAAGAGAGAGAGAGCGAGCGAGCGAGTGGGAAAGACGCCTGGCCCCCTTTGGCTCCTCCTTTTATACTCTTTTCCCTCCCCCTGGGCCTGTCCTATGTAAATTGGGCTAGCCAGGAGTGCTGTTTGTCCTACCTGAGGTTCTCACTCCAGTCCTTGGACCTTCCTTTGTTCTATTTTCACGGGCTTTTCCCTTCCTTGTCTTTCAGCCACCGCCATTCTGGACTCCTGTTTCCTGTTCTAACTACCTAACACTATCATATAGAAAATAACCAACCAACATATACTGTAGAGCACAGGGAATTCCACTCAATATTTTATAATAACCTATACGAGAAAAGAACTTGAAAAAATATAGATAAATATGTATGTATAGCTGAATCACTTTGCTCTTCATCTGAAATTAACACAACATTGTAAATCAACTATCATTCAATAAAAAGTAAACGTAATTAAGTCTTGTAAACAAGTTGTAATCTTTGCTCTTCCCTGTTTGTATTCATTTGCTCAGGCACACAGGTACATACACATATCATGCCTATTTCTAAAAGGATTTGAAATGGTTTAAATATAGAAAGTGAAAGTAAAATTAAAGTAAAAACCTCTAACACAAGAAGAGTTTAAAAAAGAGATAGAGTCAATGAAAGAGGGGAAACAGGGCGGGATTAGCAAATCTTTAGTCAGAACAAAGAAACTTACTGCAAATGAGTAGAGTCACATTAATCTTTCTAACATCTTATCAAAGAGAGATGCTTAGATGCTCAAATGTGTGTGTGTGTGTGTGTATGCACTTGTGTGTGTGTATGTGTGTGTTTTCTGAAACTATAGTACTAGATTATAAGTCAAAAAAAGTCAACCAGTCACTGCAGATATCTTAAAAATTTGCTCATATCATTAAAAATGAGCGACCTGGGAGAGCCCCAGTGTAGCATAGCAATGGAAAATTTAGAAGATACTAATTAAATGTTTACCTATGATGTGTACTTTAAAAGCATTTCATTTTGATTTGACATACTCACCTATAAATTTTCCCTGGTCTGTTGTCAATCAAATCGCCTTTCTTCCTCACTGATGTAGCAGAACCATTGAAGGTCATTCAGGGAGCCTGTAGAATTAGAAATAGTCTGTGTGTGTGGTGTTGGTGAGGATCTGTATATGTACAAATATGGACTTACTCTGATGAATTAGTTGACCATAGAAAGAATATCAAAATCATCAGATTATTTAAGAAATTATGAAAAGGACAAGAGAAAAATCACCATATTTTCATCCTAGTGATAATCTACTGTGGTTAAGTCATTTTCCCATTTAGTTTCAAAGATGAGCTTCTACTGGTCCTATTCCACCTTTGATAGGAGGGTGCAGTTTTCCAGATGGCACATTCCAATGGAAACTCTGAACCAAGCATTGTGTTTCGTAGATCCCATTTTAATGTGGAATTACGAATTTTAAAGCTTCAGCTTCTGTTTGATCTCCACTCTGTAATGTATTTCTTTCAAATGCAAGAGTTTTGAAAGAAAGGAACACCAAGTTCTTGGTGAATACAGTTTGGGCTTACACAACATACACGTGAGGACAGAAAGTCAAAGTTTTACTGTGTGGTTTTTTAATTGGATCAAAGTGTTTAAATTTTTTATTGTGATATTGCCATTTTGTGGCTGAGGAAACTAGTTTAAGAAGAATGTGTGCCTGATATGTCATGGAATTGGGTTATTGAAAAAGCAGACAAGGTCACATAAGCTTGAACACATTTACCTTTCTTTGGATGATTAATAAAGTGAAAATGCCCTTCAAGTTGAGTCCTTAACATATTTGTAAGAATAGCTAAGAGAGTATTACTTTTAGGGAAAGGGCAGTTGGTGCTTTCATTTAAAAGTCAATGGTAGAGAGTGTTTTGCCTATGTTTTCCTCTAGAACTTTTATAGTTTCTGGTCTTACGTTTAGATCTTTAATCCAATTTGAGTTTATTTTTGTGTATGGTATTAGAAAGTGTTCTAGTTTCATTCTTTTACAAGTGGTTAACCAGTTTTCCCAGCACCACTTTTAAAGAGATTGTCTTTTCTCCATTGTATATTCTTGCCTCCTTTGTCAAAGACAAGTTGTCCATAGGTGCATGGATTTATCTCTGGGCTTTCTATTTTGTTCCATTGATCTATATTTCTGTCTTTGTGCCAGTACCATACTGTCTTGATGATTGCAGCTTTGTAGTATAACCTGACATTAGGCACAGCAGGATCCTCTATGACCCACCTCCCAGAGTAATGAAAATAAAAGCAAAAATAAACAAATGGGACCTAGTCAAACTTAAAAGCTTTTGCACAATGAAGGAAACTATAAGCAAGGTGAATAGACAGCCTTCATATTGGGAGAAAATAATAGCAAATGAAGCAACAGACAAAGAATTAATCTCAAAAATATACAAGCAACTCCTGCAGCTCAATTCCAGAAAAATAAATGACCCAATCAAAAAATGGGCCAAAGAACTAAACAGACATTTCTCCAAAGAAGACATACAGATGGCTGACAAACAAATGAAAAGATGGTCAACATCACTCATTATCAGAGAAATGCAAATCAAAACCACAATGAGGTATCATTTCACGCCCATCAGAATGGCTGCTATCCAAAAGACTACAAGCAATAAATGCTGGAGAGGGTGTGGAGGAAAGGGAACCCTCTTACACTGTTGGTGGGAATGTAAACTAGTACAGCCACTATGGAGAACAGTGTGGAGATTCCTTAAAAAACTGGAAATAGAACTGCCATATGACCCAGCAATCCCGCTGTTTATAATAGCCAGGGCATGGAAGCAACCTAGATGTCCATCGGCAGATGAATGGATAAGAAAGCTGTGGTACATATACACAATGGAATATTACTCAGCCATCAAAAAGAATACGTTTGAATCAGTTCTAATGAGGTGGATGGACTGGAGCCTATTATACAGAGTGAAGTAAGTCAGAACAAAAAACCAATACAGTATACTAACACATATATATGGAATTTAGAGAGATGGTAACGATGACCCTATATGTGAGACAGCAAAAGAGACACAGATGTATAGAACTATCTCTTGGACTCTGTGGGAGAAGGCGAGCGTAGGATGATTTGAGAGAATAGCATTGAAACATGTATATTATCATATGTGAAACAGATCGCCAGTCCAGGTTCGATGCATGAGACAAGGTGCTCAGGACTGGTGCACTGGGATGACCCAGAGGGATGGGATGGGGAGGGAGGTGGGAGCGGGGTTCAGGATGGGGAACACATGTACACCCATGGCTGATTCACGTCAATGTATGGCAAAACCCACTACAATATTGTAAAGTAACCTCCAATTAAAATAAATAAACTAGAAAAAAAAACCCTAAAAATAACAACAACAACAACAAAAATAAAAGTCAAAGGAAGAGTAACATGAAGCCCTTAGGGGGTTAGATTTTCAGAACTTGTCATCTGAAAATTCTCACGTTACCATTTAGCTTCATTGAATTTGTAAATATGATTAAGGACAGGTTTTATAACCAATTTCATTGGTGAACATTCTTAAAGAGAAGTTAAAAGATTTCGTGTAATCTCTGGTGATTTTTTAAATCTATTATCTATTATCTAGACAAGTTCTGTAAATTATAACACTATTTTTAAAGGCAAGGATTTCCCTCCCATATCCTCCCTAAAAAGGGTTGTATATATGGTGACCATATATTTGTGAATAGAAAATAAATAAGCATTCAGACTCAGCTAGAGCATTTGAAATCTGAAGTATTTGAATCTGAAGTCTGTGTCTGGGATCTTATAAGTTCATCATTTTTTAATGAATTTATGCCACAAGAGTAAATGGTACCATATTGATTCCTGAGGCTGAAATAGATCAATTCTATGAGCAAGAATATTAGTTATTGGTTTGAATAACTTTGCAAAGAAGTTTATTGGGTAATGATTTTAAGATGATCGCTCCCTCTCAGCTTGCCTTCCATGGTCTACACTTCTCCCTTCCTGCCTCTGTCTATATCACCTTCCCTTTTCCCTCCCCTGCTTTCTATTTTTCCTCCCTCTTTCCTTCTCCTCTTTCTTTACCTTCTGGTCCTCCACCTCTCTCTCTTCTCCATGGTTAACAGTATGAAATTCAAAATGAAACTCAGCCGAGTAAATTGAGGAACAGAGCAGTTCATTTCCTGACAGACTCTTTTAACTCAGATTCCTTGTGGAAACAAAATTTTATTTCAACTTCATGAATCAATATGTTGAAGAGACAGCTTTTTTTCTCAGGGGGCAATATTGTGTGTGTGTGTGTGTGTGTGTATGTGTGTGTTACTTGCTCAGTCATGTCCAACTGTTGTGACCCCAGGGACTGTAGCCCTCCAAGCTCCTCTGTCCATGGAATTCTCCAGGGAAGAATGCTGAAGTGAGTTGCCATTTCCTTCTCCAGGGGATCTTTCCAACTCAGGGATCAAATCTGTGTCTCCTGTATTACAGGGAGATTCTTTACTGTCTGAGCCACCAGGGAAGCCCTCTTGGAAATATTGAGTTGGCCCAAAAGTTCATGCAGGTTTATCGGTAAGCTGGTATGGAAAGGCCTGAATGAACTTTGGGAACAACCCAGTGATATTGAACATCTAAGGCTGCTTTTGTAAAATAAACAACAGATAAGATTATCTTCTGAGGACTTAAAATAAAGTGGCAAGAGGCCAATTTGATCACGTTTATGAGCAGATCTTTCAGAACATTTGCTAATAGAGAAACTCAGATTAGAACTCTATACCCTACAGCCAAACTTGCCAGTAACAGGAAGTAAATTATTAATAATTAGTAGTGGATGCTGGTTTTACAAACTCTTATGAGAGTGACCTCTATGGTTCATTAAAAAGAATTTGCTATCTCTAGGCAAATGAATGAAAAGACCAACTAAAGTTTTATTTTATTTTTTGTACTTCTTTTTTTTTCTAATTCATTAATTTATTTTTTTAATTGGAGGCTAATTACTTTACAATATTGTGGTGGTATTTGCCATACATTCACATGAATCGGCCATGGGTGTACATGTGTTCCTTTCCGTGAGATTTTGTCACAGATTGTGAAGGCATTGCAGGTAGGTTTAAGTTAAGTGATACACATCTGTAAGCATCCCAAAATAGCAGTGAATTTCCCATGATAATTTTGTCTTCCAGGAAAGACAGCACTGTCCTCTCTTTGGACCATTGCTTGCTGTTATTCAGTCACTAAGTCTGTCCTACTCTTTTGCAGCCCCATGGACTATATAACCCACCAGGCTCCTCTGTCCATGGGGTTTCCTAGGTGAGAATACTGGAGTGGGTTGCCATTTTCTTCTCCAGCAGATCTTCCCAACCCAGAAGCATAAGGTGATATCCTTAAAAAACAAAGTCCTATAAATTAGCATCACAAAGGTCCTGCCTGGAGAGTCTGGTAATTGTATTCAGCTTGGATTTCTGACTGCATTTCACGAAGGGTTTCTTTTTTAACAGTTGAAATTCTTTACCTGCTCTGTTCTTTCTGGAAAAATCTATTTGGAAATGCCACGATTAAAATCAATGCCATGATTATTCGTACTGTTGGGATTTTGTTGCTGATCAAGAAGCAACCTTATTTCATGACTTGATGCACACACCTGCTAAATTATTGTCACAAACATCATCAGTGCTGGAGTTGAGAAATGGAAAGGCAGGTCTCACCAGCAGAGATTGGCAGCAGTGCCTGAAATCCGACATGGGATTGGGAACCACAATTATGAAATTGCTATCTAGACTCTGTTTAGAAAGATTTTAGATAATGATGTATATGGAAGATAAAGTATTTATATAGTCATTAGAAACATTTTATCTTATTGAAATTAAAGTTATTTGGTAAATAATAGTTTAATATTTAGGCAGAGATTTGGAGGGGAGATAACACTGCTGACAAATTAGATAAACTTCCTCATTGATTCTGCAGAAAGTATTTCCAGAGACTAACAGGGCATCTTTGTTTTGTATGTAAGGCAATTTTTATTTTTACAGTTTTGAATCAAAATCATTTAAACAGGTGACATTTTAAAAGATAAACTTTATTTTTAGAGCAGTATTAAACATTTACAGAAAAATTTAGGATGGATCATATTGCCTGCACTTAGTGTCCCTATTAGCATATTAAATTGGTGTGGTACATCTGTCACAGTGAATGAACCAAAACTGATGCATTATTGTTAACTCATCTACACTTTATTTAGATTTCCTTAGTTTTTATTCAACACCTTTTTTTTGGTTCTGGAGTCAATTTCAGGAAAGCACATTAAATTTAGTCACTATGTCTTCTTAACCTTCTCTTGGCTATGAGTTTCTCAGACTTGACCTCTCAGTCCAGGTATTTATCTTCTTATCCTCCTCCAGCAGATCCACTAGGACTAGGTTTATAAGGCCACCATCAACAATACACGCACCCACACACACACACGCACACACACCCCACATCTGTAACTTCTGTAACTTTTCTTTAGAAAATCAAAACTAATATAGGACAGTGAGAAAAATAAAAACCGTATGGTTTCTAAGGTTTTATGGATTAAGATAGTGAAGAAGTATAGTGTGCTAATGCTGCTTCTCACAAAACTATTCCAATCTTTGTGTTGGTCTAGTCAACTTAAGTGTTGAGATTTGTGGGTCAACAGAAGAAAGTCTTAGTAGCATCATAGGAAAAATGTCAACTTGCTTTAGCTCAGCAAGCAGAGGTTATGAACAGGAGTAAATGCACTTTTGTAACTCCAACAGCTCTTCTAGGTCACAATGCATATGCTTTAGTGATTTATAAGACTTAGCAATTCAGAGTGGGACAATTGTTCAAAGCAATTGTCAAGAGCTGGTCCCTGTTACTTCTAAATCAAAGGAGATTTTTATCAAGTCAAAAGTAACTTTATACAAGTAAACCAGATGCCAGTGTAAAATTTTCCTCGGTTTCAGGAATATCCAGATCAAATGAGAAGACAACAGACACATTTTCATATTTGGTTTTCCTAAACCTTAATAGCTCCTAAATATTAATATTTAGGAAATACTAATTTCCTGAATATTAATGTTAATACATAAACATTAATTTAGCATTCCTAAATAGTAATATTAATTAATGAATATTAACCTAATATTAAAATATTAATATATTATATTATATATTATAAATATAAATACATATATATTTAGCCTGTCTGAAACATACTACCTGTAGTAATTCCTGAAAAAGATTTTCCAGAGAGTCAAACTTGTTCACCAAATGATTAGAAACTTAGAAAAGAAGTTTTACAATAAAGAACTGGCAGTGATTTTAAAATCAATTTTGTATGTGTTTATATAATTGTAGGGATATAATAGTTTAAATTATTGTTCAGGTGATTATTTTTAACTTATCATGTTGGAAAATTTTAAGTATATATAAAAAAGATAAAATAGCGTGATAAATTCCATATACCCATCACTCAGCTGCAACAATTATCAACCCAAGTCCAATTTGGTGTTTTCTGTATTCCAACCCATCCTCCCCACTTCTATCCCTCAACACCAGGTATCTAGTAAAAAAAAAAAAAAAATCCAAGATCGTATATTTTATTAATAAGTATTTCAATATGCATGTCTAAAAAGAGAAGGACTTTTAAAGCAAACCATAAACGTAATGACATAATTCCAGCAAAACAGTAATTCCTTAACTTTATCTAATATCAAGCCATGTTCACATTTGAGAGGAATCACTCATTTTTTATTTTACAATGAAATTATATAAACTGAAACACAATAAAACATCCTGTCAAACATCCAGTTGGACACTGGATGTTAAAAATGTATATTTTGATATATGTACTATACACATATAATATATATGCCAAGAGGAATTCACTTTTTAATTTTTTTGCAGCAGATAAAGAAAATGTAACTTTTTTTAAAGATAGAATAAAAGCAACTAAGAAAACAAAGAGACTAATGTGTTCACAGGAAATAGAAAGCATTCCTCTCTGATGATTTCTCGTGTGTGTGTGTGTGTGTGTGTGTGTGTGTGTGTGTGTGTGTGTGTGTATGAAATAAGAGAAGGGTTTATTTGCTAAGAATGAGTGTAGATGTGATAGAGAAGAGTAGAGAAGTTCTGAAGTAGTCTTAAGTAGATGTTTTGTTGAAAATGAGAAATGGGCTTTTACTGGCAGTCTCCAACACAGATTTTCATAATGTCTCTTAGAATATCTTTGATGGAAAAAATCAAAGAGTAACTTTCAGAAGTCTAAAACAAAAAGTTAAACTATAAAAAAAGTGACACTCATTATAAGGGAGAAAAACTCTTTAAAACTCCATCTCACTGTGCAATCTGGTTCCACGTCATGGAACAAATACAATATTCTTGATCTAAAACTTCAAATAGATTAATAGATGAAGGAAAGTGAAAGTGTACTAAACTATTGATCTCACATAAAGAGAACCAAAAATGAACACTTTATTTTCGGTCTTTGATATTTAGATAAATGTAAGTTAAGGAGGGCTTATGAAAAATGTAAAGGGAGCTATTTAAATTATTACTAGCATAGAGACCCTCAAAAACATTGATTAATTTAAGCAAAATGGCTAGCAACAAAGTCAAAAAATAATTCATGCATAAAAAGACAGAAGAAAAGATATCAATGAACAATTAAAGAAAAAAGGAAAGCTTAGAACTAAATGATTATAAAAGCACAAGTGAATTGATTAAATCTCCCAATTAAAAGTCAACCACTCTCAGATCAAAGTATTGTAATTAAATGATATTTACAAGAGACAGCTTTAAAACAGAGATAGAAAAGTTAAGTGTGAAACTTAGGAAAGTTGTATCAGGAAAATGTAAAAGTACAGTACTACAGCTTTAAGAATGCAATAAATATAATAAAAATCCATGGGAACTTTTCATTACATTAATTTTTCAAAAGTTTCCCTTAAATTGAATTTTGACAAACTCAATTTAAAATGAGTATATAACTACTAAGAAACTTTTTCACAAAAACGTTAATTTGATCAAAATTTGTTCAAAATCAAAATGGAATGAAATGAAATACCATATGTACAAGAGATTTTACCATTGCAATCTCAGTTTTTGAAGTAAATAAAATATAAATGAGTTTCTATAGGGGTTGAATTATAGACTTAATCATATTAATTTATCAGAGTGTATCAAGAACATAGATGCACATTACTTTTTTCAGCAACCATATAATATTTACAAAATTTGATTATGTATTAAGCCATAGAAAACTTGAAAGTGAAAAGTGAAAGTGTTAGTCGCTAAGTGTAAATATAAGTTGTGTCCAACTATTTGCAACCCCATGGACTGTAGCCGCCAGGTTCCTCTGTCCACGGAATAGAAAACTTAATAGATCTTAAATACTGGAAATTTTATAAACTTTACTTTCTGTTCAAGAAAGCATTAGAATAAGGCTTATAACTAGAACCATGATAAAAATATATCCAATGCTGTGTATGGTCAGAAAAACTCTAATGTCAAAAAAGAAATTAACAACTGCGATTTATTTTTGGTGTATTACTTACCCTCCCCCCAATTTAGAGATTTAAAACGGTAAAGATTTATTGTTTCACAGTTTCTGAGGGTCAGAATTCAGAAGCAGTGTATCTAGGTGGTTCTAGCAGAAGGTTTCCAATGAGGCTGCAGTCCAGGTGGGAGCCTGGGGTGCTGTCATCAGAGGCTTTTCTGAACCTGAAAGATCCACTTTCAAGATGGTCACTCACATGGCTGTTGGCAGGAAGCCTTGGTTTCTTGCCACATTGTCTTTTCCATAGGGCTGCTTTCAACATGGCTGCTGATGACCCTGAGAGAGAGTATTCTGAGAGAGAGGAGGAAGCTTTTATGACCTATGTCGAGAAGTTACCCCTGTTCCTTACACCTTATTCTATTCATTGTAAGTGACTCCCTGAGAACAGCCACACCTACCAGGAGGCAAATGAGACTCCGCCGTTTGAGGAGAGTGTCACAAAGTTTGTGAACATACTTTATTTTTTTTTATTTAATAAATTTATTTATTTTAGTTGGGGGCTAATTACTTTACAATATTGTAGTAGTTTTTGCCATACATTAACATGAATCAGCCATGGGTTTACATGTGTTCCCCATCCTGAACCCCCCTCCCACCTCCCTCCCCATCCCATCCCTCTGGGTCATCCCATTGCCCCAGCCCTGAGCATTTGTCTCATGCATCGAACATGGAATGGTGTTCTGTTTCACATATGATAATACACATGTTTCAATGCTATTCTCTCAGAACGTCCCACCCTCACCTTCTCCCTCAGAGTCCATAAGACTGTTCTATGCATCTGTGTCTCTTATTCTCTCTAAAGAACCACATTAAACTGTTTTAAATACAATGATCATAATCCCATAGCACATCAATATTTGTGGAATGTAGCTAATGCTTTGTTATTTAATAAGAAAGAACCAAGAAGAATTTTCAATTCAAGAGGCTCAGAAAAGCAAGAGTACCACACTACTAGGGAGAAAAAAAACAGCATTACCACAGATCAAAGCAAAAATTAATGAAGTTTATAAATAAATAAAAGACAAGAAATATTGAAATATATGAACTAAAGTCCCAGTGCTCTGAAAAATTCAACACAGTGGGCTAACAACTGAGAGGTAGAATGAGTAACCATAGATACACTGCATTAGAAATCTGAAAGTAATATAACCAGAAATACAGAGGTTCTTTTTTTTTCACTATGAAAGAGTATTATTTAAAATTTATATTAATACATGTTTAAATTTCAGTTAAATAGGCAATTTATTGAAGATACAAATTTGTAAAATTGCTTCAAGAAGAATTTTTAAAATCTGAATTGACATGTTAACTATGAAATACATTGAAACTCATTATTAAAAAATGTACTATGTTCTCCTCTCCTTCAACTTCAGAAAGTTTTACTTTGAGTTCTTTCAGATATTCAGGGAGGTGATTACTCTCATGACATTTAAACTTCCAAGAACATAGGAAATCAGAAAACTTTTCAAATTAATTTTAAGAAACAAATGGAACTCAGTCAGTTCAATTCAGTTCAGCCGCTCAGTCGTGTCCAACTCTTTGCGTTCCCATGGACTGAAGTACCCCAGGATTCCCTGTTCATCACCAACTCCCGGAGCTTGCTCAAACTCGTGTCCATCAAATCAGTGATGCCATCCAGCCATCTCATCCTCTGTCGTCCCCTTCTCCTCCCACCTTCAATCTTTCCCAGCATCAAGGTCTTTTCCAATGAGTCTGTTCTTCGCATCAGGTGGCCAAAGTATTGGAGTTTCAGCTTCAGTATCAATCCTTCCAACGAATATTCAGGACTTATTTCCTTTAGGATTGACTGGTTTGATCTCCTTGCAGTCCAAGGGACTCAATATCCAAAATGAAATAGAACTCAGGTATCCAAAGTGACAAGATTAGAAGGAAATTCATCAATTTGTAGATCCGTTTTAATTATAAATACATAGATGATATCCTCAGTGATACCAGAGGTATAGTAGTATAAAAGTGGTGGAAAAACGATATGAGTTTGTAAGACCTTTAAAATCAATTCAGTAATTTACTGCTTATAAGTGGTAGAGCAAAAACAAAAAGACACTGGAGGGCTAAAGTAAAAGACTGGGCAAATGTAAACTAGGCAAATGTGAAAAAACCACAATAACAAAAAGTAATTTAACTTGATGGCATTAAAGTTAGATGAGTATAGTTAATTATTAGAAAAATATTTGATAGAAAAATTGGGGAGTCATTTCTTGTTGATCAAAGGAAAACACAAGAAAGATAGGATAGTCTTGAATCTTCACGGTGGTGCTGCTTATAAAGAATCCACCTGTAATGCAGGAGATGTGGAGACGTGGATTCCATCCCTGGGTCAGGAAAATCCCTTGGAGTAGGAATTGGCAACCCACTCCAGTATTCTTGACTGGAAAATCCCATGGACAGAGGAGCTTTGTGGGCTAAAATCTACGGGGTCACAAAGAGTCAGACAGGACTGAGCACACACACACAGAGTCTTGAATCTCTAGAATTGAATACATGATTTCACAACATGGAGATTTAGGAGAAAATGATGGTACAATATTTGTAACAATTGAGGAAGCAATTCAGCGATGATACTTTGAGAATTTTGAAATGTTCATTTGTTCTTGTCTATTTATTATACTTCTCAGAAAAATCTATCTTAAAAACAATCCTAAATAAAAGAAAAAAAATTATTTCTACACATAGTCGATATACAGTAATGATCAAAAGCATGGACTCAGGGCCAGATTGTCTGGGTAAGAAACCTTATTCTACTACAGTAGCTGGTGAATGCTTTGTGCCTCAGTTTCTTCATCTGGAAAATGGGGATAAAAGCACCAAAGTCACAAGGTCCCCTCCCTTGGGTTAAATTAATTAATATATAAAATATATTTCACATACTGAGCAGTATTCAGCTGACCCATGAACAACAAACTTAAGGGTGAGGGATGATGACCGTCCACACAGTTGAAAATTTACATATAGCTTCACAGTTGATCCTCCATGGATTCAACCAAGCTTGGATTGTGCAGTGCTGTAGTACTTATTTAGTGCAAAAAATTTATATATAAGTGGACTCATGCAGTTCTAGCCCATATTGTTCAAGGGCTAACTATATATGTGTTTATTATTATGAAATTTATCAATAGTACTAATATTAATGGGAAAACAATAAGGAAAGAAAAGATGGCTAGTCAATATGATACGAGGGAAATTAAATATATCTATTAAAGGGATGCAATTTCTGTAGCTATTAGAAAATAGTGGCTAGGAAGACGACATTAAAATACTAATAATATAATGTTAAGTAAACAGCAAAAATACAAATGGTAATGTATGTCACAACTAACACCATACACACTAGATTTTCTGTTCATATGAAAAAAATGGAAGTTTATGTCAATGTTGATTGCTGAATGTTGAAACAGTTTATTTGCCCATTAATTCAATCTTTTTTTATTTTCTAAATTTATCTTTCTTGAATTAAAAAACCCCAGGTATTTCTTCTTTAAAAATTTAATGTTCAGATTGAATGCTTCATAATCTTTCTCATTAAACTTGAAAAAGGACACTTTGTTAGACCTTTTATTTTTTAATTATTTCTCTCAGTGATTCATTATTTGATCATCTCTCAGATCAAAGTGATTGGAAGAAAATTCAGATAAGGATTCAGGGTTAGTGAAATCATTTTTATTTATTTTTAGATGATTAGACCAGCTCTGGAACCACAGCTGCAGAATCACCTTGGCATGACCATCACACTTTCTGGCAATGTGTATTTACTCGCCCTATTTATTTTGTGTTACATTGTTATAATT
This sequence comes from Okapia johnstoni, assembly GCA_024291935.2. Lineage (NCBI taxonomy): Eukaryota > Metazoa > Chordata > Mammalia > Artiodactyla > Giraffidae > Okapia > Okapia johnstoni. Next base: position 87,196,695 of record CM044319.1, on the reverse strand, counting down.
GGATATAATTGAATTCCTCCTACCTTCAGCTTTTTGCTAAGTCATTTCTGAAATGTAATTTTTTGCTGCTTTTATTCACACATATGTTTGCTTTACTCTGCTAAGGAAGAGGTTTGGATTTGCTGCACTGGAAACTGATGGCCTCATTGTATTCTTCTGTCTTTCCTTTCATCCATGTTCAACCCTTCCCACTGTTCAGACACAAAAACATCAGCACTTTGGGCGTTTTTGAGACGCATGTTCTGGTCTGATTTGTGCTGGGAAAAATGTTGGTTGAAATGCACAGCACATTTATACAGTTATGGTCTTTTCCTTGGACGGCGGACTGGTACTGGGGCAGCAAGCCTTCATGGGCATATCATGTGGATGCCGGGTAGCTCAGTTGAACTGTATTGGCCAAATTTGGATCCAGGGACCATTTTGTAACCTTTTACACTTCAGACAGATTGTTATCTTCCCACTTGTTGACCAGTGCAAACAGAAGTTTTTGTAGAACTCCAGCTGACCTCAGCAGGTCTCCTTAAGGTGAACACTTGTAACCAGAAGTAAATGGTTTCAGTGAGCAGTGGGTACACTTGACTTTGCATTAAATGGTGTTTCATGTTTCTTGCAATGTGCTTCAATTTGGGCCCAGTAATTCCAGAGATGTGACTCATCTCCCTCTGTATTGATCACAGGCAATGCTGAATATCTTATAACTCTTCTTTAAAAACTGGCTGTGAATTTAAACAGCTGCCATGCCTGCAGGAGGCTGACAGAGTCAATCTGGCTTCCTGGGAAGACCATTGCCATTGTTTTGTGGAGAGGGTAGAGAAGCATGTCTAATCTAATTGTCTCCCAGTAATTGAGTCGCTTTAAAGACAATCTTTTCTAATGGAATTTGTTCCTGTTTTTTAAATACGTACTGTAGTGCCTTCTGAATAATCTAGAAAGGCTGGCTTACTCCTAGTGCTGTGTGGCCTAAAAAGTAAGCTGGTCCATGAGCCCCTTTCCCAATACCAGTTCCTGCTTTTTGTTACTCTCTTAGATCCTGGAGGGGTGGTGTAGATTCTCCCCAACCCCAGAACTTTGGGGATGATGCAGTGTACTAGGCAGATTAAATCCTATGGCCATTTGTTATTCAAGGCTAAAATTGTATTTTTTATTATATTTCTGATCCCTTACTACATCGAGGCAAGTCAACCTCTCTGAGATTGTCAAAGAAATCGTGAAATCAGTATATTCCAATTTTAAAGTGGCAATATTAGATGTCTCAAACTTTAGATTCCCTGGTGCCTCAGATTGTAAAGAATCTGCCTGCAAAGCAGGAGACCTGGGTTCCATCCCTGGGTCTGGAAGATCTCCTGGAGAAGGGAACGGTAACCCACTCCAGTATTCTTGCCTGGAGAATCTTATGAACAGAGGAGGCTGATGGGCTGTACAGTTCAAGGGGTCGCAAAGAGTCAGACACGACTGAGCAACTTTCACTTACACTTTTGTTAATTTCCTGTGGAAACCTTAAATCGTCTCGCAGGTAGAGATAATAATAATAATAACTAGAGAGTAAAATGAAGGTCTCATCCCTTCATGTCAAATAAAAGGGGAAAATGTGGAAGCAGTGACGGATTTTATTTTCTTGGGCTCCAAAATCACTGTGGACCGTGACTATAGCCATGAAATTGAAAGATGCTTGTTCCTTGGAAGGAAAGCTATGACAAAATTAGACAGCATATTAAAAAGCAGAGACATCACTTTGCCTGTAAAAGTCCGTATAGTTAAACCCACGGTTTTTCCAGTAGTCACGTACGGATGTGAGTTGTACCATAAAGACGGCTGAGTGCTGAAGAAATGATGCTTTCAAATTGTGGTGTTGGAGAAGACTCTTGAGAATCCTTTGGCCAACAAGGAGATCAAAGCAGTCAATCCTAAAGGAAATGAACCCTGAATATTCTTTGGAAGGACTGATGCTAAAGCTGAAACACCAATACTTTGGCAACCTGATTTGAAGAGCTGACTCATTGGAAAAGACCCTGATGCTGGAAAGACTGCAGGCAAAAGGAGAAGGGAGCGGCAGAGGGTGAGATGGTTAGACAGCATCACTGACTCAATGCACATGAATTTGAGCAAACTCCTGGAGATATTGAAGGACAGGGAAGCCTGGCGTGCTGCAGTCCACGGGGTCGCAAAGAATTGGACACGACTTAGAGACTGAACAACAACAATAAAATGAGGGTAGAAGGACAAAATCTTAGTTTTAAGCTTCTCCGCGATGATTTTCAGCCTAAGCCAGGGACCAGCCAGGCTCCATGACCTGTAAAGTTAAACTGAGTTGGGAGTACTTTCTCAGCAGGAGGTAATACTAGATACTTTGATACTTTGCAGTTACCTCATCTAGCAGGAAATCTCTATAAGTGTACTTGCAAAGCACATTCGAAATGTTGATACCTTCTCGCAAAGCTCAGAAATTTGCAATAGTGGAAGGGCCAATCACAAGGTTTAATTTGAATTTATTTATTTTTTTCTTTATCCAAAATCTCTTAATTTTTATTTCTCAGCACTCAAGAAGATTGGCTGGAATGAGGGCTTGATCCAGTGGCCTAATATCCATACATCCTTGTAAAGTCATATTATTTCCTTAGGAGTGCTGCAACAAAGTACCACAAACTGGGTACCTAAACAACAGAAATGTATTGTCTCACAGTTCTGAACACTACAAGTCCAAAATCAAAATATTGGCTGAGTTGGTTCCTCCTGAGGACTACGAGCGAAGGATGTATCTATTCCAGGTTTCTCTCCTTGGCTTCTAGATGGCCATCTTCATGTTCACCTGGTATTCTCTGTTTATGCATTTTTCTTTCTAAATTTCCTCTTTTTATAAGGCCAGTCATATTGAACTGGGCTTCCCAGGTGGTGCTAGTGGTAAATAACCCATTTGCCAATGCAGGTGACATAAGAGACAGGGGTTTGATCCCTGGGTAGGGAATATCCCCTGGAGGAGGGCATGGCAACCCACTCTGGGATTCTTGCCTGGAGAATCCTGTGGACAGAGGAGCCTGGTAGGCTACAGTCCATAGAGCCACAAAGAGTCAGACAGGACTGAAGTGAATTAGCACACATGTGCATATTGAACCAAGGCCCTTCCTAATGACATCATTTTAACCTGATTTCTTGTGTAAAGACGTTATCTTCAGGTAAGGTCACATTATGCTGTACTGGGAATCAGCACATTGACATATGAATTTTAGGGGAACACAATTCACCCCATTAGTGAGCATCTTAAGTCCTAGACTTCTCCATCTATCACATAGGATAGGCCTGTGAAACCTGCCTCCCTGTGAAATTTCCCCTCAATCTCATCTATGTTTCAGCTAGGGATGGCTGCTTCCTGGTTCCTGAGTTGAAATCACTCTTAATACTCCTGAAATTCAGAGCCAGGTCTGCAAAGCTCCCCCAGCCACGCTGCTTTTCTGTCTCTACATCCCTTGTGCAGGAGTGGGAGGTAACTTTCAGGTGTGACTTCCTTCTGTTCATCCCCTACTTCTTCAGAAGGATCCAGCTGAAATAGTAACAGTTAACCCACTGGTTAGGTAGCCTTCCCTCTTTTCAGCACAGATGTTGTTTGCTGGAATGACTACCTTGTTTTCCTTACCTGCTTCTTTTGATTTGGAGTATTTCCCAATTTCTGAACCTGTGGAGAACCCGCATGAATCTGAGGTTGATCTTACCGTAATTCTTTCCTTTGGCTCTATAAGCAGAATGGAATTTGGGACTCCTAGACCTACAGTTAGATGAGCTTGATTCTCATTAATATGTCATAGACCACAGAGTATTTGGTGGCCTTGCCTTTTGAAAAAGGCACGTAGTTTTCTGTTCAATATAATCTCGGGTGGCCTCAGCCTGAAGCGGCTTGAAGCAGGATTTTGATTCCCTGCCAGAGGTTGAAGTCAGCTGAGACAGTGAGGGTGTTGAATCCTAGCCACTAGACCATGAGGGTCAGTGGCTGGTGACAAGGCCCTGGCCTGTCAGCTTTGTGGAAATGTGTTTCCACAGAGACGGAAAGCAGTGAAACAAGAAAAGCATATATTAGGAGGAAAAAAGGCACATGTGGATAGACACATGGGTGGACTCAGAGAGTTGTGCCTAGTGGTAATTTGAATCACTCACAAGGGGCATTTTTTCCAGATTCCCTCTGGCCAATCATCCTGCCTTGCTTGGCTTTGGGTCCGTATTTGGTTTAACTCAGGGTCCTCCCCTGTGTGCATACCTATCTCTTAACCAAGATGAATTCTAGTGAAGAGGCTTATGGGTAGGTTGATACAACCTTCTATGGGGTGGCACCCCCTCCCTTTTTGATCCTTAAGGAGCCTTTTGGACATGTGCAATTAGGAATTTTATTTTCTTGGGCTCCAAAATCATTGCAGATGGTAACTGCAAACATGAAATTAAATGACACTTGCTCCTTGGAATAAAAGTTATGATAAACTGAGACAGCATATTAAAAAGAAGAGACGTTACATTACTGACAAAGGCCTGTATAGTCAAAGCTATGGTTTTTCCCGTAGTCATGTATGGATGTGAGAGTTGGACCATAAAGAAACCTGAATGCCTAAGAATTGATACTTTCAAACTGTGGTAGGGGAAGCCTCTTGAGAGTCCCTTGGACTGCAAGGAGATTCAAACCAGTCCATCCTAAAGGAAATCAATCTTAAATATTCATTGGAAGGACTGATGTTGAAGTTGAAGCTCCAATACTTTGGCCACTTGATGTGAAGAACTGACTCATTGGAAAAGGCCCTGATGCTGGGCAAGATTGAAGGTGGGAGGAGAAGAGGACGACAGACGAAGAGATGGTTGGATGGCATCACCGACTCGATGGACATGAGTTTGAGTAAGCTCCAGGAGTTGGTGACAGACAGGGAAGCCTGGTGTGCTGCAGTCCATGGGGTCGCAAAGAGTCGGACACCACTGAGTGACTGAAGTGAACTGAACTGAGTCAGGAAGATCTCCTTGATATCTAGCATGAGAAATATGTGGTCTCCTTATCTCCTACATGGGCGGGGCTCAGCTTCGCTCTGTCCCTTCCATTGCTGGTATCCACTGGAGGCAAAGTCCAGCTATTTCCCCTGTTCTGTCATTGTTTCTAACTGAAAATATAAAAGGGAGGCTGGTTGTAAATTGTCTAACCTGGAGTCCATCTATCTCCTTCCTCAATTAATGTCTAAAAGGCTAAAAGGCTCATATAGGGAAAAAATGTTCTTCTCTACAATAAATCTTTGTCTCAGCTATGCTGTCTGAAGAAAAGCTTAAGAAAAGGCTTGCGCACTTTTATAAGTCAGGCTATTTCTTGCAACGGTCAATTTCCTAGTCGACATCTGGCCTGGTCTCTGGGGCCTGAGCCTCCACTGAAGCACTTGGATTTGTCACAAACAGGTAAGATCCAAAAACCACTTGCTTTCAGCTTAACAAGCACAGCCCTTACTTTATCGACCATGGCTTGCTTGTGAACAGTCACCATCAAACTGCAGTGTTCTGTCAAGGTAAGAATTCCAACTGACACACAACTGAACTTGGACTCATCTGTCAAGCATCAAGACTAAAAGGTCAATTGCAAACTCAGATTGCTACCATTAAGTAATGGTCCAATGTAAGTCTCTCAAGGTGCAAAGTCAAAACATCCCACTCATACATTATGTACTGAAGTTCAAGGCCCAAAGCCATGTGTCTCAAACTCATCCACATCTCTCTATGTGCTATTTTGATCCACAGAATCCATTCTTTCTTGAAGTTTCTGACTCTCCACAAAGAAGCTAGAGCTTGAGAGGGAAACGTGAGTAGCACTCATCTTCTTATCCAAGTTCTGAAGCAGTTGGGGAATAAGGCAGATGGCTGACCAAAATACTGTCTTAATTTATAATAATGCTGATTTTGAAGAATGTGACAAGTATCTAGGGGGAAATGAACTTTGTCAAACTGAACCACTGAATTAGGTATAACCACTTGATAACACAAGCATAAAAGAATCTGCCTGCAATGCAGGAGACACAGGAAAAGTGGATTTGATCCCTGGATCAGGAAGATCCCCTGGAGGAGGAAATGACAACCCACTCCAGTATTCTTGCCTGGAGAAACCCATGGACGGAGAAGCCTGGTGGTCTATAGTCCGTGGGGTCCTAAAGAGTTGGACACGACTAAGACTTACTGTTATAGGAGTGATTCAATAATTCTCCATATAGCTTACTTCCAGAAAACAACAGTTTTCAGAAAGCATTTGTTTGTTACCAGTTACAGGAGGGCTGGACCATCACAGGTACCCTCACACCATGAGACTGTCACTGTAACACTAACAGCATGATAGAACAGAACAGAACCCATGCTTCCTGGGCACAGAGGTTACGGAGAGCAAAAGGAAAGGAAGTGGAGGGCTCTACATGTCCTATTCCTCTGTTTACTTCATCAGTAAAAACCTTTCTCCTGCCAGAAAGGAGGAGGTGGGAATGTCATGGTAAGGAAGCCCCTCTGCATGGAAGGACCCATCAGGCCTTGGGGGGAAAGAGTTTCTGGCAATCATCTGTTGACTGCCAGAAGATGCACAACCTAAAAGTTGAGAGTTATGATTTATTTGGCAGACTTTCTGAGGACTTCAGGCCTGGGAGGCAGCCTCTCAGATAGCTCTGAGGGACTGCTCTGAGGAGGAGCTGGGATACATAGGAGTTTTGCAACAAAGACCAGGTAGTCAGAGCACCAAAATATTACTGTTAATTAAAGAAAACCAGATATCTCAAGTTAATGAATTCAGCACTTTTCCATGCATGGAGAGATGCAAGAGTCTGGGCTCATTGAGATCATTCCTTTGATATGCAGTTTAGCTACCTAGGTCCAGTAACCTACTTCTTTCCCACTCTGAGTTCCCTCAGGGTGCACCAGTGGGGGCAGCAGCAATGGCTGAAGGCCACAGTAACCTTTGCTTGCTGATGTGGAGGCAAAACTTTTCATTCACACATCCCATCCTACACCTCACCAATGGCATAACAAAAAAAATACTAGCTATTTCACACTAGCTATTTTTGTCTTCCATTTCTGTGCTTTCTCGTTTTATTCGGGATCTCAGGACTCTTGGGCTGCATCTTAGATATATACAGCCCCTGAGTGTGGCACCCCACAGAGGCCAGTTATCCCTGGAAAGTGATACCATATTCCTTGACCCTCTATCAAAATAAAACCTCCAACTGTGGTGCTGGAGAAGACTCTTGAGAGTTCCTTGGATAGCAAGGAGATCAAACTAGTCAATCCTAAAGGATATCAACCCTGAATATTCATTGGAAAGACTGATGCTGAAGCTGAAGCTCCAATACTTTGGCCTCTTCATGAGAAGAGGCACCTCACTGGAAAAATGCTGATGTTGGGAAAGAGTGAAGGCAGGAGGAGAAGGGAACAATAGAGGATTAGGTCATTGGGTGGTAACACTGACTCAAAGGACATATTGTTGTTGTTCAGTTGCTCAGTCATGTCCAACTTTTATGACCCCCACGGATTGCAGCATGTCAGGCTTCCCTGCCCTTCATCTCCCGGAGCTTGCAAAAACTCATGTCCATTGAGTTGATGATGCCATCCAACCATCTCTTCCTCTGTCATCCCCTTTTTCTCCTGACTTCAATCTTTCCCAACATCAGGCTCTTCTCTAGTGAGTTGACTCTTCGCATCAGGTGGCCAAAGTTTTGGAGCTTCAGCTTCAGTATTAGTCCTTCCAATGAGTATTCAAGATCGACTTCCTTTAGGATTGACTGGTTTGATCTCCTTGCAGTCCAAGGGACTCAAGAGTCTTCTCCAACACCACAGCTCAAAACCCTCAATTCTTTGGTGTTCAGCCTTTGTTATGGTCGAACTCTCACATCCATACATAACTACTGGAAAAACCACAGTTTCGACTATATGGACCTTTGTTGGCAAAGTTGTCTCTGCTTTTTAATATGCTTTCTAGGTTTGTCACAGCTTTTCTTCCAAGGAACATCTTAATTTCATGGCTGCAGTCACCATCTGCAGTGATTTTGGAGCCCAGGAAAATAAAGTCTCTGTTTCCATTGTTTCTATATCTATTTGCCATGAAGTGATGGGAGGTGATGGAATGATCTTTGTTTTTTGAATGTTGAGTTTTAAGCCAGCTTTTCCACTCTCCTCGTTCACTCTCATCAAGAGGCTCTTTAGTTCCTCTTAACTTTTTGCCATAAGGGTGGTGTCATCTGCATATCTCAGGTTGTTTATATTTCTCCCAGCAATCTTGATTCCAGCTTGTGCTTCATCCAGCCCAGCATTTTGCGTGATGTACTCTACATATAAGTTAAATAAGCATGGTGACAATATACAGCCTTGACATACTCCTTTCCCAATTTGGAACCAGTCTGTTGTTCCTTGTCCAGTTGTAACTGTTGTTTCTTGACCTGCATACAGATTTCTCAGGAGGCAGGTAAGGTGGTCTGGTATTCCCATCTCTTTAAGAATTTTCCAGTTTGTTGTGATCCACACAGTCAACGTCTTTAGCATAGTCAATGAAGCAGAAGTTTTTCTGGAATTCTCTTGCTTTTTCTATAATCCAACAGATGTTGGCAATTTGATCTCTGGTTCCTCTGCCTTTTCTAAATACAGCTTGAACATCTGCAAGTTCTTGGTTCACGTACTGTTGAAGCTTAGCTTGGAGAATTTTGAGCATTACTTTACTATCATTTGAGATAAGTGTAATTATGTGGTAGTTTGAATATTCTTTGATATTGTCCTTTGGGATTGGAATGAAAACTGACCTTTTCCAGTCCTGTGGTCACTGTTGAGTCTTCCACATTTGTTGGCATATTGAGTACAGCACTTTAACAGCATTATTTTTTTTAGGATTTGAAATTGCTCAGATGGAATTCCATAACCTACATAGCTTTGTTCATGGTGATGCTTCCTAAGGCCCACTTGACGTCACACTTCAAGTTGTCTGGCTTTAGATGAGTGATCATGCTTTTCACGTGGAGTGCATCTGGTTGGTATGGCTGTTGTGAGAGGGTTCTGTAGAAGCATAGTGTTAATTTGGCCCTTATTTGGGGGTGATGATTTTTATTAGACTATCTGGGGAAAACTAAGAACAACAAGAGCAAAGCCACATTCTCTTGATAGATAATGAAATGCATTCTTATTTTGGAATATAGGGCAACATTTACATGGATTATTAAGTAAACTAGTCTTTAAAGGAAACTGAATCTGAGGCTTGTTCCATTAAGCTATTCTGCTGTTGTTTCTGAGACACACAGTCACTCTCTGTTGGTGTGAAATGGAATATGTGTGTGTGTGTGGTTTGTGTGTGTGTGTGTACTGAGGGGTGGAGATACATATCATGTTTCAACACTGGGAATAACACTAAAGTGGCAGAAAAAAGAAAAACTTTTGAGTCACGTAAATCATGTGAACAAAGTCGTTTTCTTGCTGTAACATTTTACAAGTGTCAATTGAAAAAAAGGCACAACCTAAAAGCTGAGAGTTATGTTTTATTTGGCTAACAAAACCTTCTTAGGGGTGACTGCAGTGGCTGAGGATTTGATGGCAGACTTTATATTTCCATCCTGAGTTCCCCCGGGGGTCACTGGCAGGAGGGGGTTGGCATAAGGGTGGTGAGAGTGGGGAGGTGGCTGTAGTGGCTGACAGTTGCAACATCTTGCTTCCTAATATGGCAGGTGGCATTTTTAGTTCACACAAGTAACCTAAATGACCTGGGTTCAGTTATTTGTGTAAAGAGACACAATTAAGTTTTCTCACCTCCTAAGGTTGATGTGAGGAGGGATTGAGTTACTATCCACGTAAGTCATTGATAGAGAAACTGTCACCCAGTATGGGTGTAACTGAGCAGGATCCTACGGGGCCTTCCCAGGGGAGACCCCCCCTCCCTTCTCTGCTTTAGCTCCTCTCTGAAGAACCTAGATAACAGTTCAGTTCAGCTCAGTCACTCAGTCAGGTCCAGCTCTCTGTGACCCCATGGACTGCAGCATGCCAGGCTTCCTTGTCCATCACCAACTCCTGGAGCTTACTCAAACTCATGTGCATCAAGTCGATGATGTCATCCAACCAGAGCCACCTCACTGGAAAAGATGCTGATGCTGGGAAAGATTGAAGACAGGAGGAGAAAGGGACAACAGAAGTTGGACATCACTAACTCAATGGACATATTGTTGTTGTTCAGTCGCTCAGTCATGTCTGACTTTTGTGACCCCATGGACTGCAGCATGCCAGGCTTCCTAGCCCTTCATCTCCTGGAGCTGCTCAAACTCGTGTCTGTTGAGTTGGTGATGCCATCCAACTATCCCTTTCTCTGTCATTCCGTTCTCCTCCTGACTTCAATCTTTCCCAGTATCAGGGTCTTCTCTAATGAGTTGAGTCTTCGCATCGGGTGGCCAAACTACTGGAGTTTCAGCCTCAGCATCTGTCCTTTCAATGAATATTCAGGACTGATTTTATTTGATGCAGATTTCCTGATGAGAAAACCCCCCACCAAATAGAAGATGTTAACTACCTGATACCATGAGCACATAGCCCAGGGCCTCCTGGAGCTTAAGGACTGATAAAGTTAACCCCTGTGACATCACTCTGTCACCATCAACCAATCAAAGAACTGTGCATGAGCTGATTACAGACCCTGCAAATCCCTCCCTTACCTGGCTTTTAAAAGTGCTTTGCTGAAACTCTTCAGGGAGCTGGAGGGATTTTTAGAGCATGAGCAACCCATCTTCATGCATGGTCCTGCAACAAACCTTCCTGTGCTCCAAACACCAACGTTTCGGTTTGTTTGGCGTCACTAAGCATGTGCGTGGGGCAGAAGAACTTGTGCTAATTTGGGCTGCTATTGAGAGAGGGACTATATTCATTCACTTGTTTATCTACTAGTTTGTTTATTCAGTCAGCTGACCATCCATTCACTTGTTTACCCATTAACCCACATCCATAAATCTTTCAGAGTCTTTTCTGTACATATATACTTTGTCAGCATAATATGTACTAATGCAATTCATTATCAATGTCAATAGTATCCAAGTCCTTAGCTCAAACCCACTAAAAGCGTTTGGAAGTACAGAGGAAAATAAAATAACAGTCTTAAATATGTCACTGCTATTGGTATTAATTATAGAAATTCATAGAAAGGAGACAATGAAAGATTTTAAAGTAGTTTCAGAATGATCAATAAATACATATGTTTGGAATATTATTTTTGAAAAATATTATATTTTATGTAATGAAGTAATTTTTATTTTAATATAATATAATTTTTATTTTGACTTCATTATATTCATATATAATGATTATTATATAGTTGCTTTATAGAAATCTACAATTACAGAAGGAAATGATGTCCCACTCCAGTATTCTTGCCTGGGAAATCCCATGGACAGAGGAGCCTGGTGGGCTACAACAAAGAGTTGGACACAACTTAGTGACTAGACAACAAGGACAGATTATATTTAATACAATATTTGTGAGGTGATGAACAAAAGAGAAACAGACTCTCAGATAATAAACACTGAGAGGAGGAAATCTATGGGCTCTTTAGGAGCAAGCTTCTTGTTTCAGCAGCTCTGAGGATTCAATGGCAGACACTGAGGGATGTGGTGGGCAGGCTTCCGGGGCATTCTTCCAGCAAATGCAGTGATTCAAGTTTTGTGTGGTGTCTGATGGAGATGAGAAAAATGGACCTGGAGACTTCAGGAAGGAGTGAGTTAATGCTGATCCAGGGTGATTAGTAAAAGTATCAGAAATAGGAGGAGGTATAGTGGGTCATACTAAGAGTTGGGTTGTGCTGGTGTGAAACACAGTCTTGTCCTGTTTGTGGCATTGGTTGTGCACTTGTCATGTGCCAGTCCCTCTGTGAACCATGCTTCCTGCACTTCAGCTTATTTAGATCTCACAACCACTCTTTGAGGTAGGTAATAGGCTTATGGCATTTTCTTCAGAAAAAGTAAGTGAGACATTGATTTACATAAAGCAATTAATAAAGGGCAAAGTCAAAATTTCAACCCAGATCTAATGAACTCTGGGGAGACCATCGAGCCATTTCTTCACATTCCTGTGACTATTATAGGAATTTGTTTTGTGGAACATGAGTGTAGAATAGTTGGAAAATTTTCACTACTGCACAATAAAGCAGTGACTGCTGACCTTCTGGAAAGAGGTCAGAGTTTGGATGGCATTCTGGAAGGCAAATTTGCATGGCAGAGAAAAGCAAGAATGAATGAACATGATTAGTTGTTCTGAACACTATTAGTTGTCTGAGAGCGTGCAGTCTGGTAAATCTCTGTGTGTCAGATCATTAGAGAGATAGTAAAGTAAATGGTCAAAATCAAAATCACACTGATTGTATTCTTTGTAGCCAAAGTGGAGAAGCTCTATACAGTCAGCAAAAACAAGACCAGGAGCTGACTGTGGCTCACATCATGAGCTCCTTATTGCCAAATTCAGACTTAAATTGAAGAAAGTAGGGAAAACCACTAGACCATTCAGGTATGACCTATATCAAATCCATTATGATTATACAGTGGAAGAGACAAATATTCAAGGGATTAGATCTGATAGAGTGCCTGAAGAACTATGGATGGAGATTCATGACATTATATAGGAGGCAGGGATCAAGACCATCCCCAAGGAAAAGAAATATAAAAAGGCAAAATAGTTGTCTGAGTAGGTCTTACAAATAGCTGAGAAAAGAAGAGAAGTTAAAGGCGAAGGAGAAAAGGAAAGATATACCCATTTGAATGCAGAGTTCTAAAGAATAGCAAGGAGAGATAAGATGATCTTCCTCAGTGATCAATGCAAAGAAATAGAGGAGAACAATAGAATGGGAAAGACTAGAGATCTCTTCAAGGAAATTAGAGATACCAAGGGAATATTTCATACAAAGATGGGCACAATAAAGGACAAAAAATGTATGGACCTAACAGGAGCAGAAGATATTAAGAAGAGGTGGAAAGAATAGACAGAAGAACTATACAAAAAAGATCCTCATGACCCAGATAACCACAATGGTTTGATCACTCACCTAGAGTCAGACATCCTGACTGTGAAGTCAAGTGGGCCTTAGGAAGCATCACTATGAACAAATGAACAAAACTAGTAGAGGTGATGAAATTCCAGCTGAGCTCTTTCATCTTCTATAATATGATGCTGTGAAAAGTGCTGCACTCAATATGCCAGAAAATAAGGAAGACTCAGAAGTGGCCGCAGGACTGGAAAAGGTCAGTTTTTATTCCAATCCCAAAGAAAGACAATGCCAAACAATGTTCAGACTACCATACAATTGCACTCATCTCACACGCTAGAAAAGTAATGCTGAAAATTCTCCAAGTGAGGCTTCAGCAGTGCATGAACTGAGAACTTGCAGATGTTCAAGCTGGATTTAGAAAAGACAGAGGAACCAGAGATAAAAATTGCCAACATCCATTGAATCATCAAAAAAGCAAAAGAGTTCCAGAAAAACATCTGCTTCTGCTTTGTTGACTATGCCAAGCCTTTGATTGTGTGGATCACAATAAACTGTGGAAAATTCTTAAAGAGATGGGAATAGCAGACCATCTGACCTGCCTCCTGAGAAACCTGCATGCAGGTCAAGAAGCAACAGTTAGAAACAGACATGGAACAACAGACTGGTTCCAATTCGGGAAAGGAGTACGTCAAGGTTGTATAATGTCACCCTGCTTATTCAACTTATATACAGAGTACACCATGCAAAATTCCAGGTAGGATGAAGCACAAGCTGGAATCAAGATTGCCATGAGAAATATAAATAGCCTCAGATATGCAGATAACACCACCCTTATGGTAGAAAGGGAAGAGGAACTAAAGAGCCTCTTGATGAGAGTGAAAGAGGAGAGTGGAAAAGTTGGCTTAAAGCTCAACATTTGAAAAACGAAGACCACTCCATCACCTCCCATCACTTCATGGCAAATAGATGGAGAAACAATGGAAACAGTGAGAGACTTTATTTTCTTGGGCTCCAAAATCACTGCAGATGGTGACTGCAGCCACGAAATTAAGACACTTGCTCCTTAGGGGAAAAGCTATGACAGACCTAGACAGCCTATTAAGAAGCAGAAACATTACTTTGCCGACAGAGATCCATCTAGTCCAAGCTATGGTTTTTCCAGTAGTCATGTATGGATGGGAGGATTGGACCATGGAGAAGGCTGAGCACCAAAGAATTGATGCTTTTGAACAGTCATGTTGGAGAAGACTCTTGAGAGTCCCTTGGACTGCAAGGAGATCAAACCAGTCAATTCTAAAGGAAATCAATCCTGGTTGTTCATTGGAAGGACTGAAGCTGAAGCTGAAGCTCCAGTACTTTGGCCACCTGATGCACAGAGCTGACTCATTTGAAAAGACCCTGATGCTGGGAAAGATCGAAGGTAAGAGGAAAAGGGGACGACAGAGGATGAGATGGTTGGATGGCAGCACTGACTCGATGCACATGAGTTTGAGCAAGTTTTGGGGGTTGGTAACAGACGAGGGAAGCCTGGCGTGCTGCAGTCCATGGAGTCACAAAGAATCAGACACTGCTGAGTGATTGAACTGAACTGAAAAGAATTTACTTCCTATGTCAAAGACAAATTTATACATTAAATGCTTAGATTCGTGTTTGTTCTTCTGGTAAGAAATTTTCATAGCACAAAAGAATAAGAGTTAAAATGAGACTGTTTTAGAGCAAATGTTATCTTTTTGTAATGATTAGTTAGTATTTAATCCATATATGTCAGTTAATACTTACTTCTAATTTCAAGTTATAGAAAGCTCAACTCATACTAGCTCAAGCAAAGTTCAAAAAGGTCCTGGGCTTCAGGTAAGGCCAGAATCCAAAGGTCAAATAATGGCACCAATTGCTCTTTCTCCTACTTCCCTTTGGTACTCTCTTGGTTGACTTAATTATCAGGCAGAATTTTGACACATAATCTTGGATTAAAATGACTAGTTCTTTCCCTATTGAATACTTTGGCCACCTCATGCGAAGAGTTGACTCATTGGAAAAGACCCTGATGCTGGGAAGGATTGGGGGCAGGAGGAGAAGGGGATGACAGAGGATGAGATGGCTGGATGGCATCACCAGCTCGATGGACATGGGTTTGGGTAAACTGCGGGAGTTGGTGATGGACAGGGAAGCCTGGCGTGCTGCGATTCATGGGGTTGTAAAGAGTTGGACATGACTGAGCGACTGAACTGAACTGAACTTCCCTGTTGATCTAAGGAAAGTCATAGGAAAAACCTGACTGGGCCATGGACCTACCCTGTGATGAAAGACTGACGCTGGGACTCAATTGCTCCAACCTGGAGATGGGAAAAAAGAATGTCCCCAGAGGAACAGAGTCTAGCAACGACTAACTATTGCACTTGAGCCATATACTTGGCATTTATGAAGGATGAGAGCTTTATACCACGGAGGTTTTGCTTTCTGTAGATAAGTTTGGTATTGGATATGTAATAAATCTGTATAGTCAAAGCTGAAGTTTTTCCAGTAGCTTTGTATGGGTGTGAGAGTTGGACCATGAAGAAGGCTGAACACAGAAGAATTAATACTTTCAAATTAGGGTGCTGGGGAAGACTCTTGAGAGTCCCTTGGAAAGCAAGGAGATCAAACCAGTCAATCCTAAAGGAGATCAACCCTGAATATTCTTTGGAAGGACTGATGCTGAAGCTGAAACACCAATACTTTGGCCACCTGATGTGAAGAGCCGACTCACTGGAAAAGACCCTGATACTGGGAAAGATTGAAAGCAAAAGGAGAAGGGGGCAGCACAGGATGAGATAGTTAGATGGCATCACCAACTCAGCTGGCATGAATTTGAACAAACTCTGGGATATAGTGAAGGACAGGGAAGCCTGCCGTCCATGGGGTCAGAAAGAGTCAGGTATGACTTATTGACTGAACAACTACAACAATGCGATAAATGGTATAAATTAAGATGTTTCAGACATATCACTCATTGGGTAATGTTTGGGGCATGAGTATCTTCTTCCATGAGACACTATTTTCTTTTATCAGTCACTAGCCAACAAGTCTTTATCAAGCAATTCCTATAACCTAAGTATCCTGTTCACACCACACAGATCAAATTATAGCACAGTCAATAACACAATAATGGAAATGTTTCCTGACAAGCAAAGCCCAGGCATCAGCTGCGAGCACGGAGTTTAGAGTGATATTCAATAACCCATTTCAGAGCTGTCCCAGAACATGGTTGTCTTTGTAACAGTGTATGGCAGGTAATCTGTGTTGAGTAGATCCTTAAGATGCTTTGTTTTTGTTTTTTTTCCTTTGTGTATTTCATTTGGGTGATTTCCCTATTGATTAGCATTGTCTTGGAGCCAAAAGGAAAATGAGTCTCTGATTAGTGTGCATAATCGTCACTGGCTTGTCAGAGGGAGTATGAAATCTCAGGATGGATTAGAGATTTTCATAGGGCATGTCGCCATCAGGGGCTTCCCCTCATGGCTTAGCAGTAAAGAATCCATCTGCAATGCAAGAGACCTGGTTTCAATCCCTGGATTGGGAAGGGCCCCCTGGAGGAGGGCATGGCAGCCCACTCCAGTATTCTTGCCTGGAGAATCCCACAGACAGAGGAGCCTGGCAAGCTACGGTCCATAGGGTCACAAAGAGTCAACACAGCTGAAGGTACTGAGCACACACACACACATGAACGCCGCCATCAGAGAAATTCTAGCTAGGTAGATGAACACAGCTTCCTTTTCCTACAGAAAATCATGTTGAGTAGATTTCAGACTACATGCAGATGCAGACTTCAAGCTCTGCATGAAGTCTTATACCAGGAAGGGCAAGTCCAGAGAGTTAGTCAGGGTCTGATTGTGCTATCTAGGGAAACTGGGCTTCATCCCCGCTGTAGGGAATGTTTAAGAGAGTTTGAAAAAGTGATAAAATGAGATTTTCAGTTGAGAAAGAACATCCTAACAGTGAATGAGGAACGGAATGGAGGAGCCTTCCAGAACCAGCGCCCTTTCCTGACCCTCCTTGGCAGTTGGGCATACAACCCAGTTTGGGCCACTTACATCCTCTTCCTAAGACTTTGAGACTTAGACCTCTGGGCCATCTGGGTGGGACCTGATTTTCCCAGAACTGGTTGTACTACTTTCTATTTGACTAAAAGAGTATCCTGAGAGCATTTCAGTAACTTATTTTTCTGTTTAAATTAGCCAGTACTGACTTCCATTTTTTATAATAGAATTGCTAAAAAAAGTTAATTGCCTGCTAAACTTAGGTCACCTTTCACAGAGATGCCTGTAGACATCTGAGATTTAACTTCATCCATGAGTGAACAGAAAAGAGCAGTTGCGTACCATAGTATTAGGCAAGATGGAAGGGGTTGGTTCAGCCCAACAGATACTAGCAAAGTTATCACAACCATCATCGAATAACAATATGAAGCTAACAATAACTGCTTTTCTAAATTTTCTACCATTTTACCACAGTGTGGGCCTTTTGAAAGCATTGCTTCTGTCAGCTTGCTCTATATTAAGTGGCAAGAATTTTTTTAGAACTGGGTCATCTGTGCACTATACTTGTTTTCTGTGAAAATGCCAGCCAAATAATCAAAGGCAAATTGAATCAATTAGGTGTATAATAGGCCAAATTTATCCTAGGAGGCCTGTCATGCTCAAGAGATGATTTATTCGCATTTTACTTAGCAAAAAAAAATAAATGTGAAGATCATACAACCAAATGTCAGATGGATCCTCTTTGGGAGATGTCCAGAGGTTCGGTGCCCGCAGGAGATGGGTGTGGGAGCTAGGCTTATAATAAGCAAAGTCTTCCACAGTCCCTGGACATGCTTGAAGTACTTTCAAAGAAAACAACCTGGTAAACACTAAGAGCTGTTTAAAGAGCAAATTATTTAAATCATTATTTAAAGTAATGTTTTTAAACTACCACATATGCTTTGGGAAATAGTCCTTTGTGTTACTTGCTCAGTTGTGTCTGACTCTTTGCGACTCCACGGACTGTAGCCCAACAGGCTCCTCTATCCACGGAATTCTCCAGACAAGAATACTGGAGTAGGTTGCCCTTTCCTTCTCTAGGGGATCTTCCCAACCTAGGGATCGAACCTGGGTCTCTTGCATTGCAGGCAGATTCTTTACCATCTGAGCCACCAGGGAAGCCTCTAATTGTTATTCTAATTTTGTCTTTTTTAAATTCTCTCTTGACTTAAAACCTTTCTCTTTTCTTCTTCTTGACCGTCTTTTCAAGGCTAAGAACCACTTTTTCTTTAATTTTCTTAATTTTTCTTTCACGCTGCTGGTTCACTGGGTTTAAGGTTGCTCCGGTATATTAACTTTGTAACACTTGGTTTCCAGTTTCCTTTAATTTTCAAATCTTCAGTAACCTAAATATTTCTCTTGGTAATTTTTAAATTGGTGTAAATCTCTCTCTCTGAAAATCAATTTATTTTTCCTGAAAAAGTTATTACTTTATACTTAATTTTATGCCTCAATCAGCAGATTGTCTTCAGTCTTTCTGCTAAGCTTTCTCTTTTCCCTAAACTTTGTCTTGGTTTCTATTTCTTATTCATCATCATTCGCTATATAGAATGAAAAAAAAAGTTTCTGGCTGTTCTTAAGTTTTTTTTTTTTTTTTTCTCTTTACAACACAAAGCTGTTGTGTCAGCAGAGAAAGATGTTTCAACAGAGAAGTGTCTTGCTGTTGGCATCACACAAGGCAATGCTGTTTAGGTCAATGAGTTCAGTGAATGTAGTTTGGACATGAGTAGCACTAAAATCAATTCAAAGCAGTTTCTTTATGTTTAACAAATAGTCTCCAGAAAAATCAGTGAACTACATATTTTTACACCTATTGCTGAGGATTTGGATTATAGTGTCTAAAAGTACACTTTTGGCCAAGACCTCTCAAGGGAGTGACGGAAGATTCTGGCCTAGAATGCAAGCTTCTCAAATGTATTTCAGTGCTGCTGGGGGCCTTGGACAATGTTTCATGGCTTCACGTTTCAAACTGTGGCTTGACCACTCATTTAGTTTTGTGTCTTTGGGAAAGATTAGTAACTTATTTTCTGCATCTTAATACTTTCCTGAGGAACTGTTGAATTAGACAGGTTGTCTATGAAGTGTCAGGCTTCCCTGGTAGCTCAGTGGTGAAGAATCCACCTACGATGCAGGAGACCCAGGTTCTATCCCTGGGTTGGGAAGATCTCCTGGAGAAAGGAATGGCTACCCACTCCAGTATTCTCGCCTGGGAAATCCCATGGACAGAGGAGCCTGGCGGGCTGCAGTCCGTGGGGTGGCAGAGAGTCAGACACAATTGAGCGACTAACACTTTCACTATGGAATGTACATAGTATGCATTTTTAAGATCATGGTTATTACCATTATTGTTGTTAGTAGCAATGTTGCTTTAGGATAAGGTTTCCCAATGCTTTTGTTCAGCAATAGGAGTACAACCCAAGTTAACTGTTCCCCTACTCCTGAGAAAGTTTAAGTATCATTAAAGACATTTCAAACTCTGATTTCTGAGCACTAACATGACTATGAAAAGATAAAATACAATACAGCTCAACCTTACTCAATGTCAGCCTACTATTATCTCTACTTGAATGTCTAATGAATGTATGGAGCTCAAAATGCCCTAAACTAAATTCCTGGTTCCTGATCCCCTCACACCTGCTCTACCCATGTCCTTCCTCACATGGTTGCTGGTACCTCCAACCTGCCAGTTGCCTAGACAAAAAGCTTTGGAGTCATCCTCTAATTCTCTCTTTCTATCATGGCTCATATAAAATCTATCAGCATATCCTATGAGTTCTACCTTCTTACTGGTTTATTTCACAGCCTCCCAACCAGTTTCTCTCCCAACCAGCTTCTGTCCTTCCCAAAACCAAGGAAATGGCTTATTCTATTTTATTCTCTGGAAAAGACATTGTGTATCAAGGATGTCTTTTCAACACCTTGACATATTATGGAGTGTCTCTTCTCAAAAATGTTTAATGCTTCCATTTTATCCAGAGTAAAAGCCATATCTTTGCTAAAACATACCATGCCACGTGGTCTAGCTCTCTGCTTTTGCCTCATTTTCATAGGTGATGTGCCCGAAGTTTTGCTACTCTTTAGGCTTGTCAACTTTTTAAACTGATGTTTCCGGACTACCTTATCAAAAGTATTTAAGGACACATCTAGAAAACATAAGCGTCTTGATAATGATTTTAAAAAGAGTCTCTGGACATTTCTCTTTTGTATCTTTGATTCTTTATACCTGTGACTTGGTAACAAGATGGTTTGTAACTGACAAGAATTTTTCATTTCCATTGAAACCTTGCCAATATTGATAACCTCAAACCATCATTTTTACCTTAGAGGTGAGACATTTTATTTATTTAGTTAAAACATTTGTTAGAGACTATTTTTTAGCAAGGGCAAAAATGATGGAACTGGGGAGGACAGCACTTATAAACTGATTATGATACCAGAACTCAGAATAAAATACTGTTCACTGGTCAGTATCTCTCTGTGTGGATTTACATCAATCATATGTGCTCGAATGGTATGGTCCTTATAGCACAACACTCTTCTATGCCTCTTTCTTTTTCATATGAACCTACTCCAGTGAGCACCGGTATTTATATGTAAACACATGCATGCTAAAAATAGTAGTGAGTACCTTTTGGAAGTAATAACCATTTTCTTAATAAAATTCTTGATGACTGGTTGATGCTGTCAGGAACAAAACATGTTTTTCCCTCATAACAGAGAACAGATTATTTATAATCAGTTTATTGGTGAGAATGCCTTTCATCTTCTACACACTTATGAGGTTAATAGCTTACAGTCCTGTGTAATTTTTTAAACATCTTCTTTGGCATAGTCACGCTTGTGTGCTGTTGAACTTGTGAACTCAGCTAACTTATCTATCTAGCATACTTTGTTAGGCTCTTTTGTAAAGCATTTCTGTTTTGGCATCAGAATAAAACAAACAAACAAAAAAACCCCAATTGTATCTCAGAGATGTAATGGAAAAAGAAACAGGGTAGTATGGCAAGCAGTGTCTTTCAAATTCTTGTTATATAAGTGAATATCCACAAAAAACATACAATTTCAGATTTCCATGCTAAATCTTCATTCATCTGTGGCCTTGCTCTGGTCATCAGGTTTTTAATATAAAGAGTAGAGTGAGAGCTATACTGCAGGATAAACTGTGGATAAATAGTTACTGGTGGGAAGTTCTGACCAAGTAGGCATGAAACTGAATGAGTTTGAGTTCAGATTTCATTATTTAGAGTTATTAAGCACAAAACTCAAGGACTAAAAGACTGGTCAAGCTTCCTTCCTCAGATATTATGTGGGTCTAGCTTTATAGGAACCTTCTGATCTTCATAGATAATCCACTTTTATCCTTTTTGTTCAGTGGAAACACCAAGTTGGGAAACTTCGAGTAAACAACTGAATAATTAAGTAAGCACTACACTACAGTTACAGAGACAAACTGTAACAAATTTTGGCAAACTTCTCCAATCCGAGGAATTTTTTGCCTCTCCTCTGTACTCATTTGCCATGTGGTTAGCTTCTTTAAAGCTCTTAAGAGCACCAACTAGGAAGGCATTATAAGCAATTTTCAATCTAAATATCTATGTGTTCACATCGATTTGAGTGTTGCCATGATTGATGGTCATTTCCAACACTTCCCCAATCCTTGCATGCTAAGTGGCTTCAGTCGTGTCCAGCTCTTTGCAACCCCATGGACTGTAGCCTGCCAGCCTCTTCTGTCCATGGGATTCTCCCGGCAAGAATACTGGAGTGGGTTGCCATGCCCTCCTCCAGAGGATCTTCCTGACCCATGGATGGAATTCGTATCTCTTACATCTCCTGCACTGGCAGAAGGGTTTTTACCACTAGTGCCATTTGGAATGCCTTCCCCAATCCTTTCCACTGACTTGTTTTATCTTTATTCTGTAGCATTTTAACCAGACTTGTGCCTGATCAACCAAATTAATTTTCCTTTCTTTCAAGGACTTCTTCCTGATCTTACTTGAAATGTGATGTGCCATTTGAATGGAAGATAAACCAGTCTCCTCTTATCACACAAATTGCAGGAGAGAAAACAGAGAGTTGACTCAGCTCATTTTACATTTCCTTATCTCCTGTTGAAGGCAAAATATATTTAGACCTGTGGGAAATAAGGTATCAAATATTATCCTATGGTGGCACTAGTATGTTTTTTTACTTTGTTCCCTAAGGATGGAATATTGTGGCGAGATATAGGGAGTGTGATTCTCCAAAAATGCTAAGCTTCATTTTAGTCGCTATAGTAGTTTTTTTCTTTTCTTCATAAGCTTATGGCATTTATATTACTTTTCTCATATTTTCCTTCTTATTCAGTCATTTAATTCAATGGGCTATGACAGTTCCAAAAAAGGTGTAAAATATCTCCATCTGACCTCCTCTTTGGTGATGAGAGCTTCCTGCTTTTGCATTAATGAGTGGACTCAAAATCTATTCCCCTTGAAATTGGACTGAACACAGAGACTCACTTTAAATTCTATTTACAGAAAAAAAAAATCAGAAGAATATATGAGATCTAAGATTGCAAGGAGATCCAACCGGTCCATCCTAAAGGGAATCAGTACTGAATGTTCATTGGAAGGACTGCTGCTGAAGCTGAAACTCCAATACTTTGGCCATCTGATGTGGAGAGCTGACTCATTGGAAAAGACCCTGATGCTGGGAAAGATTGAAGGCGGGAGGAGAAGGGGACAACAGAGGATGAGATGGTTGTATGGCATCACTGACTCAATGGACGTGGGTTTGAGTAAACTCTGGGAGTTGGTGATGGACAGGGAGGCCCGGTGAGCTGCAATCCATGGAGTCGCAAAGAGTTGGACACGACTGAGCAACTGAACTGACCTGAACTGAACTGAAGATTACAATGGACAACAGGACATGATGGAAGTAAGACTGTACGTCTCTTAAGACTAGGTCAGAAAAGTCTTAGGGCTTCCATTTGGGTCTCTTGAAATGTTTCGTCTCTTGAAGTTTCTTGTTGAAAATTAGCTTCTTTGTTTCATGAAGCCTCAGTCACATGGAGAGAACATGTGTAAGTGTTCTGGTAAACAATTGCAACTGAGGCCAAGCTTCTGGTCACTCCTGCATAGTATCAGGAATCTATCTGAAATAGCTTTCAAATGATTCTTGTGCTTGGCCATTTGAGTCATGCCTGGTCAATTGAATATTCTCCACTGTGGCCCAGACATCATGAGAAGTAAAGAATCATCCCTTCTCTGCCCTTTCTGGATTGTTGACCACAGAATCTGTGAGCATATCAAATGGTTCTTGCTTTACACCAGTGTTCTATGATTGGTTTTAATGTCACAATAGATAATTGTAACAGAATTCACCCAAGAACAGAGTGTTCCCATAACAAAAACTTATCACTGTCTTCGAGATGAGATTGCAAATGGAAAATGAAAGAGTTTTGCAGCTTCTGCTAAAGGAATTTGGAAGGATGTCAAAGATGGTATTAACAAATGCTGAAAGGTCAGTAAAATAATTATTAAGGAAATTGGAAAAAAAAGTTGGACAACACAGTTGAGTATTCAAATTATCATGTAGTGATATAGAAAATAGAAAATAAGCCTAATAAATTGATGGGCTTCCTAATGAAATTTCCAAGCAGAATATTCAAAGTACCAACTTGCTTCTCTTAGTACGTTATAAATACACTATAAGATGTAGGGAACGAGAGAGATAAGGCTAAAAAGGAAATATTTAGTTTTCAAGCAAAATTTAGTACAAGTGTTCAAAAAACAAACAAACAAAATAAAACCCATGACTTCGTGGGCTGAAAAATTTAACTGATTTTAATTCCCAGCCTCTTCAGATGGCAAAAGCTTCTCAAAGTAAGAAAAGAACTCGGGGCAAAAATCAAATTCAGAGCACTGTTGGGAAAATATAGTCTTGGAGTAAGGATGAAACTAATGGTTAAATGTGTGGCTGTAAAACCTTTTGTAAACTATAGAAAGGATTTAAGATAATGCCTCAGGGGTCCATTCATACAGCCTCGGACTCCCAGGCATCTAAAGGCATACTTTACAGACACTCTCGATTAGACAATCTAAGGAAATTATCCCACTGCAGCTTAATGAGGGGCCGTGGAAAAACAGAAGCTATCTCAAAGAGATCTGTGGATATTAAGTTTTTTTCAAATGGCTTGAACACCAAAAGATAATTCATAGAACTTCCACAAAGTTTTAAAGAAATTATATTGGCAGAAATGCTGCTGTTGCTATTGTTGTTCAGTCGCTCAGTCGTGTCTGACTCTGCAACCCCATGGACTGTAGCACACCAGGCTCCTCGATCCTCCACTATTTTCTGGAGTTTGCTTAAATTCATGTCCATTGAAGTAGTGATATTATCTAACCATCTCATCCTCTGCTGCCCCTTTCTCCTTTTGCCTTCAGTCTTTCCCATCATCAGGTCTTTTCCAGTGAGTTGGCTCTTCGCATCAGGTTGTCAAAGTACTAGAGGTTCAGCTTCAGCAGTTGTCCTTCTAAAGAATATTCCGGGTTCATTTCCTTTAGGATTGACTGGTTTGATTTCCTTGCAGTCCAAGGGACTCTCAAGAGTCTTCTCCAAAGGAATCAAAGGAATCAGTTCTTTGGTTCTCAACCTTCTTTATGGTCCAAATCTCAAATCCATAAATGACTACTGGAAAAACCATAGCTTTAATTAGACAGACCTTTGTCAATAAAGTAATGTTTCTGCTTTTTAATATGCTCTCTAGGTTTGCCATAGCTTTTCTTTCAGGGAGTGTCTTTTTCAAGTGTCTTTTAATTTCATAGCTGTAGTCACCATCTGCAGTGATTTTGGAGTCCAAGAAAATACAGTCTGTCCCTGTTTCCATTGTTTTCCCATCTATTTGCCATGACGTGATGGGACCAGTTGCCATGATCTTAGTTTTTTGAATGTTGAGTTTTAAGCCAGCCTTTTCACTCTCCTCTTTCACTTTCATCAAGAAGCTCTTTGGTTCCTCTTCACTTTCTGCCATAAGGGCAGTCTACATACCTGAGGTTATTGATATTTCTCCCTGCAGTCTTGATTCCAGCTTGTGCTTCATCCAGCCTGGCATTTCACATGATGTACTCTTCATATATGCTAAATAAGCAAGGTGACAATATACAGCCTTTACATACTCCTTTCCCAATTTGGAATCAGTCCGTTGTTCCAATTCCAGTTCTAACTGTTACTTCTTGACCTACATACAGATTTCTCAGGAGGCAGGTAAGGTGGTCTGGTCTTCCCATCTCTTTAATAATTTTCCACAGTTTGTTGTGATCCATACAGTCAAGTGCTTTACTACAGTCAATAAAGCAGATGTTTTTCTGGGATTCTCTTGTGATTTTCTGGAAGTCTCTCTAGTAAGCCAAAACAGAAGAAAATTATTTTGTGTGATTGACTGGAATTAATTAGATGAACTGAATACACAGTGACTTCAGGCTTCATCTCATCTTATTATGTCATAATAGGGGTGGTTTGATACTGTCCCTGGGCCATAGCTCCTTGTCATCGTCTCAGTATTTGCAATGCCTGCCGAAAGGACTTGAACATGGTCATGACAAGGTTAAGTCTTCCTCCTCTTTATACTGTCCTTCAGTGGAAGCGGACAGTGTTTTCCCTCTGCTATTTTCATTTACTCTGCCTCCAAGGCTTAACATATTTCCCTATTGATTAAAACATTCTTCTTTTAAACCTGTCAGTAAAATCAATCAGGCTACCTTGGAGACATTGGTATCTGAGATCTTTCTGTATTCTTAAAATGCATTTGCACTTTTATTTTTCTTTATGTCTTGCGTACTTCACCAATACTTCCAAAGCTTTCATTCTATGCCTGTCCATAATGTTATACTACACTAGGGAATGATCCATATATCTATGATACACAGTGTTTATGAAGCATTCTGTGCTTTTAAATATTAATTCAGATGCAATGTCATAACATGTTGAAACTTTTTCCTGGTAGCTTGACATTCTGTAATTTTTCTGGCAAGCCTGTGTCCACAAATTGTTCTTTATTTCTTTCTTAATCAAGTCAACAATTGCTACATTTATGATACTGGCGTGTCCTACTCTTTGAAATTGCCTCACTTCATTGTGATTTTGTCATATTTGCAGTGAAATTTTATTTTCCAAATCCATTTGTTTACAAGCATTGGAAATCCAATTTCCTGTAGATATTAAAAAGAGAAAGATTTATTGTTGTTTTTGTAACTGAAGGCATGATCCTGGGCCTCAGATTCTGTCATTACAATGCTGGATAATTCTGTCCTTTGATTTCATTGATCTCATTTGCTGATACTATTGATGATTTCATTCGTGTAGCTTTGGTAGATAATTCTAGAGTCCCAAGTTACATTATCTTTATGGCCTCATATCTCAGAGGAAGAACAATGTTATCGCTCCCTCTGTGCATACATACTCAAAGTTTTTTAACTTGCTCTTATCTTTTTTTTTTCTCTTGTCTTTGAGCTAATTTTCTTTTTTTTTGACTAGCAGAATGGAGTGCTTTAATTTGCCTATGTATTAATAGACTGCTTATGATTAATTGGAAGGCAAACTATGGGAACCACTTCAGGATCCATGTAATGGAAAGGAGTGGTATCCTAAAGGCAGACTGGACTTTTAGCAGATGAATAGCAAATGACACTCTGGGAGTGATATTAACAGACAGTCTCACATTTATACACACATGCTATGTCCTATATTAATTACAAAGGCACTTATGATTTCAGCTGTTGTTCTTTGTATATGTGATACGTATAAAGTAATTGTGAAAGTATCTGAAAACGTAATATGTGAGTAAGTTCAATTATAGGGATTGACAAACTATAGCTCATGGGCCAGACCTAACTCTCTGCCTGTTTCAGTGAGTAAAGTCATATTGGAACATGGCCACACCCATTCCTTTACTGTCTGTGGCTGCTTTCACTTTACAACAGATTGAGTAGCTGTGATAGAGACCATTTAGCTTACAAAGCCAAAAGTATTTACTCTCTGGTCCTTTACAGAAAAAGTTTTCTGATTGCTCTTCTATTAGAAAGATTTTCTTATTCAATTGAGTAATCTCTAACTAGTAAATAAGACCAGGAAGAAGCAGTTGATTAATCATCTGAGTCAGCAGAGGTAAGTGATATGGGAATGTATCTTGCAGCTAATCTATCTTTAGATTTATCTGGGTAAACTGAGATTAATTCATTACAGTGAATTTTTGTTCTTTCTCACACTGTTATTTCAGAAACAAATCCTGTTCTGAGACATTTCCAGAACTAGGGACCAATAGACTGGCAGAAGAAATTTTCTGAATATTGCCATGTGGAGAGGATGTAGAGATACTTCCATGGGGTTTCAGATGATATCTTCAATAAAAGCACCTGGGGATGAATCAGAACTGACATGGCATCTGGAGTTTGTCAATTCATTAAATTCCACTGCACAAGTTAACTTCATTAGCCAGCTTCAGCTTCCATGACAGAATTCCATAAGATGGGTAGCTTAAGCAACAAAAAGTTATTATTATGGTTCTGGGGGCCAAAAGTCCAAGATCAAGGGCCAGAGAGCTAGGTTTCATTTGAGGCCTCTTCCTTAGCTTGTAGGTAGCCATCATCATGTTTCTGTGCTCACATGATCTCTTCTTTATGTGTGGACAGAAAGAGGGAGAACAAGCTCTCTTGTATCTCTTATATTTATAACAGCACCAATCCTGTCAGGAAGGCTCTACCCTCATGACCTCCTCTAACCCTTATTGTCTCCTAAAAGCCCCATCCCCAGATACTATCACATGGGGGCTTAAATCTCCAATATACGAATTGTCAGGTTGAGGGGAACCCAGACATTCCATCCACAACATTTCCAGTGTCAAAATTTTGCATGTGGATGTGTGATGATGATGATCCATGGTCAGAAAAACTGGAGAGAAAGTTACTCTAATCATTCAACAAGTACTTATCAAACTCTTTAGATGTTTTAGTTTTTATCCTTCAGTAATGTACATTTCTTGACCTCAAAGGTCCACAGTGAAACTCAAAATTTTTCAACCCAATTTGGTATACTCAGAGAATTCCATAATAAAAACTAGAAACTCAGAAGTCATCCTTAATACCTTCTTCTCACTTCTGCCAAGTCTTATCAATTTTGCCTCCAAAAGAAAGTGAAAGTGAAAGTTGCTTAGTCCTGACTCTTTATGACCCCATGGACTATACAGTCCATGAAATTCTCCAGGCTAGAATACTGGAGTGGGTAGCTTTTCCCTTCTCCAGGGGATTTTCCCAACTCAGGGATCAAATCTGGGTTTCCTGCACTGCAGGCAGATTCTTTACCAGCTGAGCCACCAGGGAAACCCAAAGTATATTTTAAATCCATCCATGTTTTACTATGTCCATCACTGCCCACTCTAGTTGAGGAAACCAGGAAACAACTTCTTATTATTTGAAATAGTCTCCAGATTACTCTCTCTTCTCTCATTCTTATGATTCCCATGTGTTTATCTTCTGGGCAGTCAGAGTAAGTTTTCAAAACACGTCAGAAATATCTGATTGTATTATCTAAATTCTGTGAACACTACTTTGGCTATCCATTGTTCTTCAGAACTAGTCATGGCCTTGAAGGCTCTTCTTTGTCTGTCTCTACCTGCCTTTACAACTTCTCATCCTTTCTCTTACTGTCCAGCCACACTGCCTATCTTCTTATTCCTTTTCTCCCTTTACTTCCCTCCTTTCCCTACTGTCTTAGTCCATTCAGGCTGCTATAACAAATTGTAGTAAACTAGGTGACTTGTAACCTATGGAAACTTATTTCTCATAGTTCTGGAAGCTGAGAAATCTAAGATCAAGTCACTAGCAGATTCATTGCCTGGTGAGGCCCAGCTTCAGCACTGACCATGTCTTTTCACTGTAACCTCATGTGGTGGGTGATGCAGGGGTTCTCAGGGACTATTCTACTAGGGTTCAGTCTCATTCACAACCTACTTACCTTCCAAAGGCCCTACCTCAAAGGATGATCAGACTTGGGATCAGGTTTTCAACACAGGAAATGTGGGGGGATGCAAGCATTCAGCCCTGAATCACTTCTACCTACATTGGAGATTATTTTTCAAGCTCATTCTCAACTCAAGGTCTTTGCCTTTGCTGTTCTCTCTTCCTGGAATACTCATATCTTCACATGGTAGACTTGTCCTTGACATTCTAACCTTGGATCAAATGTCATTATCTTAAGGACATCTTCCTCACTAAAAAATCACTACCCTTTTAATTTAGATTCATTTTCCTGGTAACATCTCTTCTTTGTTTTCTTGCTGCTGCTGCTTTTTTATTTTGTAATATTTCTAGTCTGCCTCTTTCACTAACGATAATGTGACTGTGTATCTTCAGTATTGGCATAGTGCAAAACTGAATAAATGGATGAAAACATTAAAATGAAAACATGAAATATCATTGTCTCCCCAACTTGGTTTTAAAAACAAAAATTCACACTTTATGGAAAGTCAGTACAATCGAGTAATTAATATGTATTCTGAAACAAGTAGCTTGATTTGAAATCCAAGGTCTGCCATTTACCAGTTACATAATCTTAGGTTCAACCTTGAAGTTTGATTTTCATATGTTAAAAAAATAGCTATAATATTTACCTTGTAGGATTTTTATGAGAATCACATGAGTTATCATAAGTAATGAACTGAAAATACTCCATAGCACACAGTCAACTCAGTATTAGAGTATACATTAAATTAACATTCATAATATTTATAATATTCAATAATAGTATTTTATTAGTGAGTTATACTAAAATGAATCTAGCAAAAGTTTATTGACAAAATGGCTGAACATAGTTCGCAATTTTATACTTAAATGAACAGGAAAATAACAGAAACTTTTTTTTAATTATTACAAAATAAGACAGAGAAGGCCCTAAATTCTAAGTAAAATATTGACATAACACTTGTATGGCACTATACTATATACAAATAATGTGCCCTATGGCAAGTAAAGTCATACTCCCACCATCCTAAGAGGTATATATTATCAATAGTTTAGGTATTGGAAAATAGAGGTGTCATGAAGTTCATTCAATTGCCTAAGGCCCCTATTTCTTGA
This sequence comes from Okapia johnstoni, assembly GCA_024291935.2. NCBI lineage: Eukaryota > Metazoa > Chordata > Mammalia > Artiodactyla > Giraffidae > Okapia > Okapia johnstoni. The sequence goes on along the minus strand of CM044319.1, from coordinate 87,166,561 downwards.
CCTATAGAGTCAAACCTTGAACACAAATCTCTGGACTTCATATTCTGAACTTTCTCAGTATGCTGTTTCACACCTTTTGTTGTAATATCCATCAGGCAGTCTATGCACATGTTTGAGGCAGCAGCAAAGTAGGAATCTCCCATAAATGAGAAAACTATTTGGAAATAGATATTTCTGACTGGTGCTGAAGCTCCAATACTTTGGCTCCTTGATATGAAGAGCCAACTCATTGCAAAAGACCCTGATGCTAAGAAAGATTGATGGCAGAAGGAGAAGGGGGCCATGAGATGGTTGGATGAAATCACTCACTCAATAGACATGAGTTTGAGCAAATTCCAGGAGATGGTGAAGGACAGGGAAGCCTGGCGTGCTGCAGTCTACAGGGCCACAAAGAATTAGACATGACTTAGTGACTGAACAGCCACAAAATGTTTCAGTTTTGTTTTATTAAACTTCCTTTACTTTCATAGTTTAGTCTGTTTTCATTTTGATCACTATGTGTGTACGTGGCATCATAAAATTTTCAGTTCTTAGACTCTCTAAAGATCCAGAGAAATAAACATCTGACCTTTCATGCACCAATATACTGGCTTGGCAGAAGTAAATTCTTGGGACTTATATATCAATGATAACTGTTAACACTAGTTCTCTTGGCCTTGAAGATATCTCTGAAAGATAGGACCACACATGAAACAAAAATGATGATTTAGTCTTTATATCAACCCATTTCTTGGCTTTGGTGCTGCTGAAGGCCGTGGGAGGTGAAGGGGAGGGGATGGTGATGAAGAGTTGATACTAGCGACATTTGATTCACATGGAGTTGAATCACATTCACCCCTATATGGAGACTTATCCATTCCCCTAATCTCTCTCATCCTGGCAGGCAGACGCCATCTGATAATGACTCAAAATTCTTTCTCATTGGAGCCAATTCTGAACTGGTGGTCTGGAAAGAAACTCTGTATTGAATTACCAAGTAGTTCCAATAGAATCATTTCCAACAGTCATTAACGCTGATGGAATACCCATTTTTGAAAAACAGTACGGAATTCCAGATTTTTCCAAAAAGAAAAATTAGAGCTCAACTCCTTTGTTCATGTTCCTCTTTTTAAGAGTGTGGAAAGATCTTTTTTGCAAGAAAGTAAAACATGCCCTCATGTTTGGGATAATGCATGGAGAATGCCTCCACATTCTCTTCATTTCTGCTACCATGAACCTCCCACAGTATTCAAGGTGTAATGGGGAAAGCTGAGACACTGAGAGGTTGACAGAGGGTCTCTGTAGCTCAAAATACAAATAGCATCTTTCCTGTGTGGTTCAGTGGTGGCTACATATATCAAAGTTTTGCGAATCTAAATCACATTCTCTTTAGTGGAGAATTACCTCAGTTGATAGAGTGAAAAGACTGTTATACTTGACACTATTCTAATCTAAGGAAGAGACACCATTCTATTTAGGACAAGGATGAGGTAATGGGAGTTGTTTGCAATGAGAGGACCAGTTCTTAATTGTTAGCATATGGCTGGGAAATTTCTGAGGCATTGGTGTGGTTTGATATTTGTTTTAATAATCCTTGATCAGAGCTTAGAAAGTTATATCAAAAGGAGAGGTAATGTGTCATTAAAAAAATGACCAGAATCCTTTTCTCTTGGCTTATATATATATTTTTTTAAATTTTTATTTTTGTAATTCTAGGATGCTTCACAGTAGGGATTGGATATACCTTATCCAATAAGGACCAGATGGGGCTGGTGAAGCAAGCTGAAAACACATGTGTTTGAGAAGCTGATACTAAGATTATAAGCCATTTCTGTTGGCTTGAAATGACAGAAACCACAATTATCATGTTTTGAGCCAATTCTCGCATCAAGAAATTTCTTGAAGAAACTAGATCCTTCTATTTTTTTCTTTTTTACTAGATAAGTTACAAGGGAACTTCTCATCCTAGATCCCTAAATGCTGTTATGCTGTTGTTGTTGTTCAGTTGCTCAGTTGTGTCCGACTCTTTGGTGACTCGTGTCAGACTCATGGAGGTGATAGAATTCCAGCTAAGCTATATCAACTCCTAAGAGATGATGCTGTTAAAGTGCTGCACTCAGTATGCCAGCAAATTGAAAAACTCAGCAGTGGCCACAGGACTGGAAAACATCAGTTTTCATTCCAACCCCAAAGAAAGGAAATGCCAAAGAATGTTCAGACTACTGCACAGTTGTGTTCATTTCACGTGCTAGCTCATTTAAATAAGTGTCTCAAAGTTTCAAGTTTTCTCATTCCAGGAGTAAAAGATCTACTTGAGTTAATAGTTTCTGTCACTCAATAGTGGCATTTTCCTTTCTTTTTTCATGATCTATTGGTGCTGTGTAAGACAGTGCTAAGGATTAATTGCAATTATCATATTCAAGGGAGAAATGCCACCTTATGAAGCACTACTGAGTGTTTTATAAGCTGCACTGCGAATGCATGTCCAAGCCTTATACGTGTGTGCTCAGTCCTGTCCAACTCTTTGTGTTTCTATGGACTGCATGTAGCCCACCAGGCTCTTCTGTCCACGGGACTTACCAGTCAAGAACACTGGAGTGTGTTGCCATTTCCTCCTCCAGGGGATCTTTCCGGCCCAGGGATTTAACCTGTGTCTCCTGTGTCTCCTGCATTGGCAGATGGATTTTTACCGCTGAACCACCTGGGAAGCCCTTATGTGAGAGGAAGCTAAACTTGAAACCCTGCTAGATTATACAAGTCAAAAGTTTATCCATAACTCTCTGACCCCACAGTCCATCTGTAGACAGATTTGCACTTTGTACAGCTCTGAAAGGTGACACATCTTGATTTGCATTGAAGTGGGAGGGATTGCCAATGAATGCATCCAAATCATGAAATATTAATAAAGGACACACAGGGCTAGTCAGGAGGTGATTTGGCAACATGGGGTTGGGTATAGCATATTGGGCTTCATTTTAGGCTCCATCTCTTGACAGCTGTGTGATTTCAACAGCTTCCTTAACTTCTCTGATCCTCACTTTCTTGAAATCAGAGACAAAATAATAGAGGACTCATGAGTGCTGGCACTGAAACACATAGCCCACCTTCAAAGTCTGTGTCTGTCTCGTACCATGGCCAGCTGTGGCACCGTGGGCAAACTGTTTCATTGAGACTCCCTGGCCCTTGGTTTCCTCATCTCTAACGTACGGATAAAAACAATGCTTATCTTATAGGGTCTTTGTAAGGTTTATGTTTATTAATCAAATACTCTTTATAAATGCTTAACATGGTGGCAGACACTTAGTAAATGAGCCATGAATGGTCCCTGATTCACATATTCAAGCCACCAGACTCTGTTTTATCAAGAAAGAGAATAAGGTGACAGTCTTTTCATGTTTGTAAAACCCTTCTTCTAACTGACCATGACATATGAGGGTTTATGCACCCTGGATGGCAGATTTTATAAAACTGTTTTTCCCGTGAGCTGGTCTAGAAGACTGGGTCTGAGTAATCATTGTGTATGGCAACTGATCTGAAGATTCCGTGTTCTGTTTTCTTATGAAAACTGTCATGTTCTGGGAGGGAAAGCAACAACTCCCACAAACACTTGAATGGAGATTCCGTTGTGCCACAGATTAACTGGGCCATTCCTTAACAATATATTAGTAATCAGTATGAATTGAGTAAAGATATTTTTGATTCCATGCTTAATCTCTTTCCCTCTGTCACTTAATCTTCAAACAACCCTTGGGAATTGCATCTCTGTTTTAGGGGATGAAAGATAAATTCCATGACGCAATCTACACAGCCTGTGTGGTTTGATTTCTGCCTGCTTCAGAGCAGTTACTCTCTCCTCTTCTACAACTCTCTTTTCATTCATTCATTCACCCATTAGCCTTTCATTCATTCATTCTGCACACAGGTACCAAGCACACAGGTGAAGCTCCAACAGTGAATATATTAAGTCCATGTCCCATTGGTCCTCATGTTCTAGTGGAGAAAACAGGCAACCAAAATAGATGTATAATCTTATGGAAATAACAAATTTGGAATTCAGGAAATGAAGAGATCTGAGCATTAATTGAAGAAAATATAGGCGTGAAACATTCCATGCTGTAGGGAATAAAAGCATAATAATCCTGAGACAGGGGGTGCTTGCCATATTCAGGAGTGGGTGAGTGATAGCAGAAGGGGTACCAGTGTCACCCCCACTTTATAGTCTAGAAAACTAATCATTAAAGAGGTGATCCATGCTGCTCTCTGTGCAGCAGGCACTCCTTTCTTTCCTCCTCAATTCCTTATCCCAGTTAACAAATGCATCTAATTTATCATTAAATGCTTCTCAACTTCTTTGTTTTGTTGTGTGTGCATTGCTTTATATGATTTCTCCTCTATATTCTTCTCATTTTAATGAGTTTGAATAGGCTTTCCAAATCAATCTGTGGTTGGGAATGGGAGTTATGTACAGATGCAATGCTGTGGTGTTTTTTTTTTTCTTTCCCAGTGGAAGAGTGACTTGTCCACTAAAGCAAATAGCCCTGACCTCCATGACTTCATCTGGTGGTAACAGTAGTTCCAGTGATGATGTAGAACTGCCTCTTCTTTCTCTTCCATGGATGAATGTGAAATGTATCAAATTTTTTTGTGTTATGATACAGGAAACAAAAGATCATTTTCCCTTGTTTTTTTCTCCTACAGTTTTATAGCTTCATCCATCCATGATTCTTGTTAGACTAAAAATTTCAAATTAAAGCAACCCAACCCATACATTGGGATACATACGTATTTTCCAGAAAACTGCAACCTTCACTTTGGCTGGGTGAGTCAAGTTTGGTGTTTCTCTTTTTGCAATACCACTGGTTGAGTGTGCACATGACTTGAATTTCTTTGAGTTGTGAGAATATAAATCCAGTAGATAAATGTGAACAGTGGATGTTTTAAAAGGGGAGAGATTTATTAAGAGTCTACTAGCTTCATTTAACCCATTGGCAGGAATAGAGATGCGCACACAGAGAAGGAACATGTAGACACTGGGGGTGGGGAAGGGAGGGTGGGAAGAGCTGGGAAAGTAGCAATGACATACATATATACTACCGTGTGTACAATAGATAACAAGTGGGAACCTGCTGTTTAGCACAGGGAGCTCAGCTCAGTGCTCTGTGATGACCTAGTGGGGTGGATTGGCAGGGAGGGAGGCTCAAGAGAGGGGATATATGTATACATATGGCTGACTCATGTTGGTGTACAGCAGAAACTAACACAACAGTGTAAAGCAATTATACTCAAATTTAAAAAAAAAAGGAGTACTTCATTACAAAATTTTTAAACACAGAAAACAGTTGTGCAAATGAGTAAAACACAAAGTGGCACACTGATACTCTTTGTTGTCTGGGACTGAGGTTTGTTCCTTGCAGTTATCTTATAAATGGCCTCCTAATGAGTCATCTAAGCAGATCAATAAATATACCACTAACTGTTCCTTCCATAATCCCTGAAACAATGGTTGAAGTTACAAGAATAATACTCAAGTTGACTGAAATACGGACATTAATAATACTTACAGAATACTCTGACTCTACTGTCCCAAGGTACAGCAGTTGCACTAGTGTGAGCTTTTAGTTGCAATAATCTTTCTCTTGTCAATAGTGTTGATTTATTTATTCAGCACCACCTGGCATGAGCCATGTGTCCAAATACTATACTAGCACGAAAAGCTTTGCTCTATTCTTATGCCATAAAATATCACTCCCAAATCCCAGCAGCTCTGTGGTTTGTAGCATTCTTTGCAAAGGCTGCAAATGGTTCATATTTTTAAATTGTTCTTTATGTGAAATTCTATTGAAAAGCCAATGAGTCTTGCCAAAAAGAAGTTGTAGGAGATGTAGCAGACTCACACCTAAGGAGCAAAGCATTTTTATCTTATTTTAAGAGTATTTACACATTCTAGAGGTAATTAAAAGATTCATGAGTATAAAGACCTTAGTAATAGATATTGATTTGGGGGGAACAGATCCTTAGAGTAATGGAGAAGATGATGGTTTATTTTTTCGGAGAGTGCTTAGAGTCATTTTGATGCAAGAAGGCAGAAATGATGTGTTTGCCATTTTGCTGACTTGACTAGATCTAATTAGATATTGATTCTGAACTCTGTGTAGAGAGGACAGGAAGAGAAGCTGGAGGAAGGTAACGGGTGAGGGCCCAAGCTTTCTTTAGCTTCCCCCAGATGAGCTCTTGAGCAATGGGGAGTCAAGGAATAGCCACTTTTTGAAGGAAAATGTCTAATACAATATAAGCTCACAAACTTACTGTCAGTTGAAATTCAAAAGACAAATGAAGTATAATATATTTCAATGCACTTCCAATTATTTGCTTCTAATTATAGCCATAAAATCAAATCCAGACTAGCATAGTTCTAAAGGAGTAAATTTTGAACTGATCAACTTAACACTTAGAGTGTCAATTATATATGCGTTTAGCATTTGAAAGCCGCATGCTTTCCTGCAGATTTGAAATGTTACTTCCACATAAAGTTTGCATCTTATTTATAAAAACTATTCCTGATTCATTGGGAATAAGAAACATCAGGCTAGGTACTATCAATTTATCAAATTCTCTAATTACATATAGGCAATAAAACTGAGATTTCACTATATTGAAAATGATGTTAGGCCATTATTCTACTTTATCTCTCTATGTGTGTATGTGTGTGTGCTCAGCTGCTCAGTTGTATCTAACTCATTGTGGCTCCACAGACTGAAACCTGCCAGGCTCCTCTGTCCATGGGATTTCCCTGCCAAGAATACTGGAGTGGGTTGCCATTTCCTTTTCCAGGGGATCTTCCCAACTCAGGTATTGAACCAATGTCTCCTGCATCTCCTGCATTGGCAGGCAGAAATTTTTTACCACTGAGCCACCTGGAAACTACTTTCTCTGAGTATGTAATTGCTCCTCTTGGTAGCAGAGGAAGATTTCATCCTCGTGGTAAAAATGGAAGAGAAAATATTTAAGAGGAAAAATATATTCATCATTCTTGATTCTGTCTGTGTGACTACCAACAATGTCATTTAAAACTATTTACATGTGTCTGACTCCCTTTGGAGTACAGCAGAAACTAATGCAACATTGTAAAGCAACTATACTCCAATAAATACACAAATGCACATTAAAAAGCAACTACTTACAAAAAGATATGGTATAGAATGAGATGAAAGGATGTGACATTTCTCCAGCCCTGTGCTAAACCTGCATCTTATTTGAAGAAGGAATGAAACCCAAAGGAGGCTCAAATTTTGATCCAAAAATATTCTGCCTCTTCACATACGTATCTCTGAAGAATGTCTTGTTTCATAAACAAAACAAAACAAAACACAGTATTGAAATGATACTTTCCATACATTCAGCTGCATTTTAAATGGCACCTTGGATTCCTTCATCAAGGAGTAGGTTTCAGATACTGAGCTTCAGATTCTTTCAAAATAAAGTGGGAAAAGTGCCTGCTTACAGAAAAATTCTAAAGGGAAATGAGATGGTCTGTAGGCGTGTTTTAATTTCCTGCAAGAAAAGAATGGTCATCTGAAATCAATCTTATGGATGTCTTTTTGAAAAAACGGTGGATCCAATAAATTCTATTTGACCTGCAAAACTGGCATTGGGCCTTCACACACTTACTTAGGCCATCTTCCTTTTTTGAGTTTTGACCACACTAGGTTGAAACACCAGTTTACAGAAAGCTAACCTAGATTCCAGGGAAATCAAAACAAAATGGAAGGTGAGAATCAATGTCTCCATGTGTTCCTCAGGATTTCCACTGAGTCCACCTAGTTTATCTCAAGACAAGAGCTTCATAGAGTGTTATCAATATTCGATTATCTAGAACTGTAGTAAGTTCTGCAAGCCACAGAAAAATTAGTAGGTAAGATATATGTTGGGAGAAAGTTCAAGTTTCTAGGTTTCTAGTTTCATTTGCTGTAGTCAGTGAGTTAACAGGAACCTATTCTAGTTTTCTAGTTTCATTCACCACGGTGCATGAGTTAACTGGAATTTATCTGCCACTCCGTACATATAGAAATGCTAGATAAGTTATAACAAAAATATCTGCAAATCTCATCTCAAGGAAAGAAATAGAAGCCCAGTATTTCATAGATTAGGAAAGAAAGCAAAGCCAGAATGATAGAGAGGAAGTATGTCTGACGGTCAAGAACACAGACTCTGGGCCAGAAAACTTGGGCCCAAAACCCAGTTGCCACTTATTGGCTCAAACTAATATTAACATCAACAACAAATCAAACTTCTCAGTGATTTATTGGTCAAAGTAGATAGCATAATGGAAGGTGGACCACACTATGCTTAGAAATGAATGCAAATTAAACACCACATATCAAATTGAGCAGGATGCATCCAAAGTGCTACGCAGGCAGAAATTTCTAGTCTTCAATCTATGTGTTAGAAATGAAGATTAAAAGTTAGTAATTTAAGAATCCAAGTCAAAAAATAACAGCAAAACTCTGGAGAAAAGAAAAAAGTAATTATAAAAAATAAGAGCAGCAAACATTAGTGAAATAGAAACAAATAAAAAATAGAGAGGATCAGCCAAGCGCAAAGTGAGTATATTAAATGTGGATAAAATGCAACAATGTATGACAAAATTGAGCTATAGACAATGAAGAATATTAGGAACATAACAGACATTGCAAGAGTTAATGTAGAAATGTTTTACTATTATGAGCATATACTAGACCATTCTTTGTCAACACATTCAGCATTTGGAAGAAAGCAATATTTTTCTTAAAAAATATTAAAATACATTGCCACCACAAGTGATTCAGGAGAGCATGGAAAATCTAATAGTATCATAACCCTTTAAAAATCATATTAGTATTCAAAGCAGCATCTATTCCTCCTCCTGTGAAATGCATGCACAAAAATACACACATTAACTAACATAACAAACAAAGGAAACAGCAGCCCCAGACAGTAAGCCAAGTTATGGCAGATGTTCAAGGAATAAGCAATTCAAGTTTGCTACAAACTCTTCAAAAAATAGTGAGTGAGAGATTTTTTCCATCTCCTTTTATGATGCTGTTATATCTTTGGATATTGACTGTATAAAAAGAGAAAGTATAGGGCAATCTTACTATAGAATATAGATTCAAGAGCTTAAATAAAGTTAAGTCAACCTGAATTTTGGATGATATAAAATATAAAACACATCAAGATCAGGTAGGGTATGTTCTGAGACGCAAGAATGGTTTAACATTAGAAAACCTAGAAAAGTATATCAACACATGTCATGATGCGTTTCGCTTCAAGTAAGAAAGAAGCCAACAAAATGTAGCAAGTATTATTTCACAAAACATAAGATCCAGAGGTTGAGCAGTTTCAGAGTTAATTCTGGAGCACCATTGTGATCAGATTCCACTCATCTTTTCTCTCTACAATATTCAATGTGTGGATGGTTCTCTGCATAAGTACAAGATAGTGGTAGACATACTAAGAATATTCAGAAAAGTAAGGTGAGTCCCTGTCATGCCCTTTTGCCAGTTCTCCAAGCAGAATATGTTTTACGTGTTATTTGCTACAGTTGCATCACTCTACCATGTTTAAACCAACCACTGGGAGAGATAATAGATTTACTATAGTTTTAGTAATAATCAAAATTCATGGTAGGAGGTGGCGCTAGTGGTAAAGAACCCACCTGCCAAAGCAGGAGTCATAAGAGGCACAGGTTCAATCCCTGATTCAGGAAGATCCCCTGGAGAAGGAAATGGCAACCCACTCCAGTATCCTGCCTGGAGAAGCCAAAGGACAGAGGAGCCTGGCGGGCTATGGTCCATGGGACTGCAAATAAGTCAGACACGACTTAGTGACTAAACAACAAGGTAGACCTGGAATAATGGCTTGGGTATAGCCTGCAGTGTTAAAACATACAGAAGAAAATGTGAAATCAATTTAGTAGTTACAGCAAGAAGTGAATGAAATTCAACTCCAAATCCTGAGTAAAAGTAACAACAATGAAAATCACTTTAAAAAATGGGGGGAAAAAAGGAAATTAACATGATAAACTTAATCCTTCAAAATTCTTAGTGTCTTAAAATGTGCATTGAGGAACTAATCAAGAATGACAACCAGCTCTTTTCACTTGCATTAAATATTTTAACGAATATTCTCATCTTATATCTGAAATGAAATGCATTTGAAATGAAATGTAAGGATTGGCTAGAAAGAGACAAAAATGTTATTTTTTGTGATATATGATCATTTGCATGAAAAATGTTAGAGGATATATTGCCAAATTAATATAATGCATAAACTGGCATAAAGAGCTTCTGCATACAAAATCAATATACATATGTAGGACACATATGCCCTTTTACATAGCTGAATTTAAAATGTAGCTAATGTACAAAAAGATCTAATTTACAATACCAATAGTGAGGTATCTAGCAATAAATCCTTACAAATATTCATGGAGAGGATTATAGAACTTTATGGCTGCAATTGAAAGTTCTATTTTCTCAAATTCATAGGTAAAAAGGAAATAAATACACTAATTTTATAGTATTTTTTAAGGATTAAGTGATGTATGATATGAAAATCATTTAAGACTCTTTCTTAAATAACAATTAAAATAGAAGCTTTTAAATAAATTTTATAGAAATATTTTATTATTTTAAGAACCTATAAAGTAGTCTCTTAAGAGCCCTGGAATTCCTCAGAGCAATTTGAAAACCACATGGCAGCACTTATATTTTTCAGGTAATATAAACCAAAGTTCAACATCCCTTTTCTGACCCAAGCCAAAGTTGGACTTCTCCCTTGGCTATAAATTCTCTCAACCTTTATGGATACAGTATGTCTCATGACTACTTGTCAATTTGTGCTTTTCATCTTTTTTTTTTTGTATATTTATAGGAATGTTTTGGCCCCCCCAAAGAGAACAAATTCTCCAGTTTTATGGAAGATCCCTTCTTTTTTTCTGTCTCATGAAACAATCTGTCTTCATTTATTACTCAAATATTTTAAGTGACTAGTCTGAGTCAGGCACAGTCTATATTCACAGGATAAATCAGTAAATGGAATCAACAAAATCTCTTGCCCTCATGGATATTTCAGGTTAGTTCTATGCTGTGCTTAGTTGCTCAGTCCTGTCCAACTCTGCAACCCCATGGACTGTAGCTAGCCAGGCTCCTCGGTCCATGGGGATTCTCCAGGCAAGAATACTGGAGTGGGTTGCCATGCCCTCCTGCAGGGGAATCTTCCCAACCCAGGGATCAAATCCAGGTGTCCAGCACTGCAAGTGGATTATTTTCCTGTCTGAGCCACCAGGGAAACTCTTGCAAGTAGTAAGGGGAGCAAATATTGAACAATATACCTAAGAAATTAGCTAGCTGTGGCAGAGACTGTTAGCTGCCCACCAGAATTCTATTATCTGTCTTTCCTGGGCAGCAAGGTGCCCTTGCAAAGTGTGCTCACATGGCTAAGTTCTTGCCCATATGATACGTATAGAGTGATGTGTGTCATTTCTTGGCCAAGGCACATACAACCTTCCATATCCTCCTATATTTTATCTTCTGTTGACTGAATACATAAAAAGAGCAGGTCCCTAGCAGATAATGGAACCACAGAATAGAAGTAGCCAACCACTGAATTACAATTAAAAGAAAAAAGAGCTTCCCTCTACTAAGGAATATTGCTCTGATCTGTTTCATGTGTGACATATAAAGTTTATTGTGTTTGGCTCTTAGATACATTTGGCTTTACTTGTACTGCAGTCCATTGTGTCCTGTGTACAATAAATACATAGTATAGTTGAAATTATTCATTACAAAGAGAAAAATAAATTGAAAAACAGAGCAAGGTCAATGGGCATGGATTGCCCAAAATGTGAGGTCATTGCTGTTTTAACAGAGTGGTTAGGGTAGGTCCCTTATTGGGAGGGTGATATTTCATTCTTGAAAGAAGGGAGGGAATTATTCAGGTTGATACCTTGAGGAAGAATGTTGCACTAATTTCAGCATGATGGCTGTAGAGCAGGAGTGTACCTGGCATGTTCAAGTCATACCTGGGAGATAGCTCATGGTAAAGTTTTTATTCTGAGTGAAGTCAAAGCCAGTGTAGGGCTATGACTAGAGGAGTGAGTTTGGTTTGAAAGGATCATTCTGACTGCTTTGATGAGAAGAGCTGTAAGGATAGACCTAGTTGGGAGGTTATCACAGTAAACTACTAGATGGGGGTTGACAAGGACTCAGTCTCTGATGTTTTTGGTTTTTTTTGGACATGCCCTACGGCTTGCAGGATCTTAGTTTCCTGACCAGGGAACAAACCCACACCCTTGGCAGTGAAAGCGCAGAGTCCTAACTACAGGACCACCAGGGAATTCTCAGTAAGAATCAGCCTGGACTAAGGTTGGAGGCAGTGATAAATAACTAGATTTTGCATGGATTTTTAGAGCAGAACCAACAGTATTTACTTTAAATTTGAAATCAGGGTATAGACGAAGAGAAGAAGTCAGGCAAGGATTTAGGCCTGATTAATAGAAGGTGTAAATGCAGCATCAGACTGAGATGGAGTCACTGAAAGATAATGGGAAGAAATTCTGTTATGAAATTGTTAAAACTGAGGGGCCTGTTAGTCTTATGTTAGTATTGGATCATATGAAATTGCTGATATTCAAGCTGATACCACTGTAAAAATGGCATTTTATATCATTTGACCTGATACAAGTTTGGAGTTCGGGGAAAAGTTCTGGAAATCCTCAGTATTAAGGTAGTATTTCAAGCTATGTGACTAGATTAGATCACTGTATAAGTCAGGGTTCAATCAGAAATCAGAAACCACATGAATGTTCTTAACAGGAAGGTGTATTATAAAGAGATGGTAGCCCGGTACTAGAGAGCTGAAAAGACAGCAAGAAGACAGTATCCGGAAGCAGTTACCATTCCTTTGCTGGGGACACAAAGGGAAGAGGTTGGGAATAATTAAACGTAAAGTCTTGAAAGAGGGGTCCATGGCACTCAGACCTCTGAGGAGGTGGCATCATTTGCCTGGTATTTAAGAAAGGACTGATCCTGATGATGTGGAGCAAACTCTAAAAACTGGGACAAATTGCTGCTGCTGGAATCAGCTGCTCTTCCAGGGTCTGTCTCTTCCATGGTCATTCATGTTTCTTCTCCCTAATTTTTCAGTTTACCTCTTACACCCCCATTGTGTGTGTGTGTGTGTGTGTGTGTGTGTGTGTGTGTGCTCAGTCGTGTCTGGCTCTTTGCAACCCTGTGGACTGTAGCTCGCCAGGCTCCTCTGTCCATGGGATTTCCAAGGCAAGAATACTGGAGTGGGTTGCCATTTCCTCCTCCAGGAGATCTTCCCAATCCAGGGATAGAACCTGGGTTCCTTATGTCTCCTGTATTATCAGATGGGTTCTTTACCACTAGTGCCACCTAGGAAGCCCTGATACATTACATATTTAACTATATTTTGGGGTTGCTGCAAAGAGGAGCAGAGAAATGGAATAATGTTTAGGAAAAGAAGTCAAGTAGAAGGATTTCTTTTTTTAAAGAATGAAAAACATGGTAGCCTGTTTGTGTACTAATGGAATGATCAAGTAGAGAGGTAAGGAGAGATACCATAGACAAGTAAGAGAACTCCTCCTAGAACAACATGCTTGGGACGGCAAGAAGGGATGGAATCAAGTGCCTGAGTTGGGGGATTTGCTTTAAGTAGGCTCATGGGTAGTTCATCTGTGATAACAGAAGGGATGGTGAGTTCTTGAGGACAGATGCTGAAAAGCCTGCAGATGTGGTGGTGGAATCTGTCGACATTCTTTCCCAATTGCTTAAATGATTGCTTCAATTTTTCATGTCATCAACCAAGAGTGAAGAAGGCATAGAACATATGTAATAGTGAAGAGCAGAGGAGTCCTTGGCCAAGGACAAGGCTTTAGACACTAATTCCTGGAGCCTCAGCTTCTTCATCTGAAAAATATTAAAAAAAAAAAAAAAAAACCTTTTGCAATATAAGTGCTATTAAATCCTCTTGCAATATGGAAAAAAATTTAATACTGATATAAAATATTATTAATGAAAAAATCTATACAAAACAAAGTGGAAACACTTTTTTAATAAAAATATCATATATATATATCTTTGAATATATATCTTTGATATATATATATATATCTTTGAATTTTCCTATAAATACAGCAACATAAAAAATCATTTATCACTTTCCAATGAATATGCATTTTAGATTGACTTGTTTTACCTGCATTCTCTGGGAATCTTTTCTAGCAATGCTTGGGTTAAAACTTAAATCATTACATTGAAAAGTCCTTGATGTCAGAGGTATCTTGTTAAGTTTTCAGTATTAAATGACCTCACATATAGTAGGAGTGCAGTAAATATTTTGAAGTAATTTAATATATCAATGCTGGTCTGTTAAATTGTATTTATGAGAGAGAGGGAGGGAAAAAGTAGAGGAAGAGCAAGAAAGAGAGAGAGGGGGAAGAGAGAAAGGGAGAATTTGTCAGATAAAGCCACATCCTAGACAGTATGACCATTTCTTTTCTGATGCGATAAAATCTATCCTTGTGTCCCTGAAGCTATTTTCAAGTCTAGTAACAAAATGCCTGACAACTAAAGATACACGAGTGTTCTCTCTTCTTTGAGCCATCATTGGATTTAAATTAGATATAAATTACAGGCACCCAGGGACTCCTGAATGATTACTAGTGGGATGAATTAATATTTCAGGTTTAATTTTTTCATTTAAAACTTCTTCATGGAAGGGACAGGCTTTTTGTACATGTGGGTCTTAAATGAGATGTTGAAAGAAATGGCAGCTGAGATTAATGAATAAGCAATCTCTGTTCAAGAACTAATCTGGGAGGACAGCATGACTGTTTTCATGTTTGGACCATGTTAAAGCTGTCTTTTCTGATAATTGAAAATTAGCTGTCTGTAAATTACATGCTCAAAAGTTTGAGGCAAAGGGACTTTTCAAATTAATTCATAATTCTTGCTCTTTTTCTTGTTAGATGTCCCAGACCATGACCATATCAGGTCATCCCTTGGAATAAGTCAGTTTTTCTTCTGATCATTTTTTGAGGATTGGATGAAGGAATTGAGAAATTATTTGTAAGTAATCTGACTTATTGCATCATGCTGTACAAAAATGCCAAATACCTTTTCTTAAGCAATTCCATGAAGTACTATTTATATATCATAAAATTCACTCATTTTAAGAGCAGGAGCCAATGAATCTTAGTAATTTTATAGAGTTGTACAATCATTGTTGCAATAAATTTTCAGACGTAACTGTTATCCCAGAAAAACCCCAGATTCCATTTGCAGTTGATCCTCATTCCCACCCTTAACCCCAGGCAACCACTAATCTACTCTCTTTCTCTATAGATCTGCCTTTTCTAGAAACATCATGTAAATTAATCCTATACTACACAGGCTATTGTGTCAGGCTTTTTTCACCTAGCATGTTTTTGAAGTTTGTCCATTCTTTAGAGGTCTTTCTACATGTAGTTGAGATTCTTAACAGAACTTTTCATAAAGACTTCATCTTGCTGTTGGCAAGATGAGTTGTCCCTCAGTCACTTCCGACTCTTTGCTGCCCTTATGGACTGCAGCATGTTAGGCTCCTCTGTCCTTCACTATCTCCCAGAGTTTTCTCACATTCATGTCTATTGTGTCAGTGATGCTATCTAACCATCCCAGCCTCTGCTGCCTCCTTCTCCTGTGGCCGTCAATCTTTCCCAGTACCAGGGTCTTCTCACAGAGTCAGCTTTTTGCATCACATGGCCGAAGCATTGGAGCTTCAGCTTCAGCATCAGTCCTTCCAATGAACATTCAGGGTTGATTTCCTTTAGGATTGCCTGGGCTGACTTCATAGCATTTATTTTATTGTGATTCACAATTTCCGTTGTAATTCAGTCATCCTCATTGGACTGCAAAGTTGTTGGGGCAGGGACCCTTTCATTCCTTGCAAACAATCACAATTTAATTTGCTCTATTACTGGCACTCAATCAGTGTTTGTCAAGTTACTGAATGATGGAAAAGTTGATTTTTCACTTCTGCCCTCTGCTCCCTGTTGCAGATCATTTGCTGGGAAGCAGATTAGAAGATGGAATTTAGTGTGCAGATGTTTATTAGGGAGTATCCTTGGAAGGGAGGAAGAGGAAGTGGGGTTGGGTCCAGGGAGAATTGAGCTGGGATATATACTCTATGATAAACTTAGCCAAATCTACAGGGAGCTCTGAAGCTGAAATGGCCTGTCAGGGTTGTCCTATGTTAGAATGAAATGGCCCAGCCTTTGTAATTCTTTCTCATTAGTCACTGGACCTGGGCCAGCATGTGAAGGGTGTGGCCAGGACGCAGTGGCTTTCTTCAGGACGTGACAGGATGTCCTTCATTATAGGGGACCTGAACTGTGCAACTCTGTGTTTATTGAGTTTCTACAAGTTCTTTTCCCCTAAATGTTAGTTAAGGCAATACCATGATCATATTCTGCTAAGTCGCCCAGATTTTCTATATCTGTTACGAAAGATCACTGTAATATATGTTAAATTCTGCCGTACTGCTGAAATAGTATTTTTGTGCATAACAAATATTTTTGAAAGCTACATCAAGTCCTTGTCAGAAATGTTTAATAGTTTCAGTGTAAAATTTAGGACAAATGAAGCTTAAAAGACAAACAGATTTTCTAGTCATTTTCTAAATACCCCCAAATTATCCTGTTTCATCATTTTTGCTAGATAGTTATTCCCCTGTCAACATATGTGGGAGAAGTTGTTTTAGATTATTGAAACTCTTGGATGAATAATTTATCAAATTGTCAGCAGCTGTTTTTTTCTAACAATAGATTTGAATGCATCAGTTGTCTTTCACTTTTCAAACTTTAAAAAATTTTTAGAATGTACCAAAAACATATTCATGAAACTTTTTCACAATGTATCCCGTAATATCAAATTGGGCAGTGATGCTTTTGGTCTCCCTAAGTATAGTATCAGTGCTAAGAGAATTTTACTCAACATTTAATATTTTATTTAAAAAAATAAAATTTCCATTTGCTGGCACCCTACTGATCTTCTGGATTTACAACACGCCTCTCTTTTCAGCATTCACCACTATTATCTGTAAAGTATTTGTAAGCCAAGAAGGGTTGGGCCCCTTTGGATTCACATTGTGAGTCTTCTGGGGATTACTGGTGGATCTCTTCTTGCTGCTGATTCTCTCATTCTAAGGACTAATAGCAACGCTAGGGTGCTTTCCACATCCTAGGGTTCTTTACTAGGTATTTTCCAGGATGTGTACCTAACCAAGAAGGAGAACTTTTGTTCTCTTTGGTGCCACCTCATTGGTGAGGCTGGCCACTTCTTATTTATTCCAAAGGCTCCATAAGTTCTACCAACTTGAGGGACTTCTATGTATAAGAAATTTTATGTGCATTATCTTATATTAATTCTCATATCAGCTTTCTTTTTGCCAAGTACTTCAGTTGTTCTTTAGATAAGAGAAACTTGAGGTTCACAGAAAGGTCAGGTAATTTATCCAGAGTTCTATAATAAGGAAATAACAGATCTCATACACCAAAGCTGAGGCCAATTCTCTAGTGATCATGTTCACAAAATTTGAGTTGAGCCAGTCAAGTTCTATTACATTTTCTGGGTCTTACAATGCAAACGGCTGGGCAGCTTACACAGTTGTGTGGACCTGTCATAAAACTTCTCTTACTCTGGGCCTTATTAGAACATTCTGAACTAGCAGCCTTACAAAGTTCTTGGTAAGTGGACTTGCTTCATAGTCATTATACATGAGTGTATGTTGCCTCCAGAATTCAAACAGTCCTTTAGATATTGTGCCTCCTTCTTAGTGAAAAAAGATACTAGATGCAATAACTTGTCATCTAATATTCAACTTTGGAGGATGTATCTCAATTTGCCTCAGACCTCTAGAGCCCCAGAAATTTCACTGAAGTGGCAGGCTGTTTAAATGTTGTTGGGTTTATTTCTCACTCTCTGGGATGCATGTGTTTCGCCAGGATATTTGTACTTCCTCCTCGGCACATTCAATCAGCACACCATTATCAGTATGATGAACTGACATCATCTCTTGTGCAATGCAGGATGATAAAATGTCTCTGGACTGGATTTTAATATAGGGCTATAGATCTGATGCATCCCCAGAGTAGTACAGGGAAAGAGCATCACTGTCTTTGTCAGGTGAAAGCACACCGCTTGTCGGAGTATATATTAATACAGAGGATAAAAGCACTCAGACCAATAGCTGCATATTTTGTAATAAAGACTGGGTTGAAGGTCATATTCAATTTAAGTTGCCATCTGATTAATTTTTCAGTAATCCATTTCATTCCTCTTACACATAGACTAACTGGGGTAATTGAATTGGGAAGTGGTTGGGATCTCTGAACTTTTCCAGAAAAGCAGTTTTAATTTTGATTTACTATTTTGACAGGAAGAGGCAGTTCTAGAGGCTTCCACATGGCTTTTCCTACAATAGCCCTCACTTTGTACATCAGGGAAACAATATGGGGATTCTGCCAGTTGCTGAGAATGTCTTTTCCAACGTTGCTTTCCAGGACTCGAAAAATAACCATGCAGTGGGTTTAGGAACCCACGAGACCTATTGTGAACTACATCATAGGCAAACTGCATTAATCACATGGATTTCATAAGCTCCTATCCTGGATCTTAATAGACCTTAATCTTATCTGACCTTAATCTTATTTGAGTCCCTAGGAATCAGCATCAGTTAAGCCTCATAATTAAGTGTAGTCTAGTCAGTTAAGTCAGCGTCCAGTAATCCCCTCAGTTCTGAGTATTTTCTTTTATTCAATTTACTGCTCTGTTAAGTTACTCTGGGTCCCATTAGAGAGGACTGAGAAGAAAATATACAGTGTAACATTTTGGCATTTTATCCTATATTTCTTTAAGGGAAGCCAGGCTTCCGTTCAGCAAACTCTGAGCCAGTGAACTGGGTCACGTCTAGAAATCGGCTAAGACGTCTTGGTTATTTTGTGGTGATTCAAGTCAGATTTCTGTTCACAAGGGTAAGAGTTCATCACTTGGCGAAGTCAAGTAAAACTTCTGTTCAGTTCAGTTCAGTTGCTCAATCGTGTCTGACTCTTTGTGACCCCATGGACTGCAGCACTCCAGGCTTCCCTGTCCATCACCAACTCCTGGAGCTTGCTCAGACTCATGTCCATCGAGGCAGTGATGCCACCCAAGCATCAGTCTTAAATTGAAGAAAGCTTCCGCAGACTATCTATGTATTTCTGTCCTAGGAATACCACTAATAACTTTGCAAATCAAACCATTCTGACTCCATCAGTCCTGGTACCTATTACAGGAACCATGCTTATCCCGTCTCTACAAGTTAAACCCCATCCCTTGCATCCAGTCATTCTGGAATCCCATCAATCCCATGGGATTCACAGACCTCATTTTTATATCAACATCTCACTCTTCTTCCTAGGTTAAAGATATCATTCACTAGAAAACTTATCACAGATTTTGGCATTCTCCTCACAAATGTATTTCTCAAAACTCTGGTGAAAGGAAGTAACTTCTGGAATATCCTGGGTCCGTGGATAAAGTTTAAAAAAGTAGATGATAATAATATTACTCTAACATTCTTATTTCCCTAAGCTTTTAGCTAGCTCCTTAAAGTCTTAGATCCCTTTTTTAAACCTGTCTACTCGAGTATATCAAGGAATTTTGGGTACTTCAACTTCATTTAGTAAAGGCCACTATTATGTTCAAGAAAACCATTAGATTCACTTTGCAACTCAAACTATCTCATTGCGTCTAGACTCCCTGGATTGCATACCATATCTATTAATTCACCTGAATCCAATATTTTCAATTTTCTATCACAGTCTAACTTTAGGATCCATTCTCATACATATTTTTCAGGTTTCTTTCAACATAAATAGTGGAAAGGTTACATTATTTTCATGTTCATGAGACCTCCAGCTAGTTCATTCCTGTTTTGTTGGAGCTTGCTGGGACTTGAGTCTGGCTTAAGTCTTGAAACAATCAATGGTGATGAGGGTGAGTCTTGAGGCTCATTAAGCTCCCTGCAAGTCAGCTACATTAGGATAGCTTAATATGAATTTTTAGATAAGAGCAGCTAATGTTCTCAGATGAAAAAGGAAAGACAGTTCCTCCCATCAAGCCTGGCCATGTGGATTTGGGTGTTCAAGGTATGTATATCTTTATAAAGCTCATTGTAATTTTCATGTACCACATTTCAATTTTCAGAATTTCATCCCTTTCCAGCTTCAACACAAGAGGCACCACAAGATTTGAATTTAGTTTGTCTACCAGTAGGATCACATGTTAAATTTGTTTTACAGATATTGTGGCTGCACAGCTGTAGGAGACGAAGAATTTGTTTAGGAAAGTTATGGGAGAGCTCTGGTTCTTTACCTGAGCCATGGCCTGGAAATTTTCAGTTCCAAGCTCATCTTTTTCTTATTCTCCATTCACTGTCTCACTCAGAAGCCATCAACCAATCTTACAGTTTTACACTCTAATTACCAGTACAGTATTCTATTAATTTTAGCCCTTTTTATCTTTTAGAAATGAAAGCCTTCTATAGGCTTTTCATTCGTGGTGACTAGAGGTGATAAGTTACAATCAAATTGCCTCCACAGAGCATAAAACTTCCCATTTGCTACAGGACATAAGTCACTGCTATTTTTTTTTATTTTGGAATCTAGTTCTGTCAGAATCAGATTCTCATCCTTAAGTATTTATTTCCCTGAAATCAACTCCATTACCAAAAACCATATCAGTCAGGGTTTGGTCAGGGTAACAGAAACTTTTCTCTGAATTCTAGACCTAGAATGTTTGTATAGAATTAGGAGGTTGTGGTACTGAGGGCAGTGCTGGAGTGGATGAGAGAGAAAGATCATCAGTAAAATTGCTACTAAAATTCAGAGAGCAGCTGGAGAAGGGTGGGGATGTGACAGGTAGGATATGTCTGAAGCAGTAGAGTGACACCTGACACCTTTGATACACATGTCAGGGACCACCCTAATGCTCATGTCTGGACACAGATCTGACCATTCTACCTTCCCAGAATAATCAATTCTGGTGCATTTCTTATTTTTATTTTATTTATTTATTTTTTAATTGAAATGTTATTTTTCAATGTTGCATTTGTTTCAGGTGTACAGAAAAGTGATTCAATGATACATATGCATATATTCATTCTTTTTCAGATTATTTTCCCTTTTATGTTATTACAATACATTGAGTATAGCTCCCTGTGCTATAGAGTAGGTCCTTGTTTGTTATCTATTATTTATGTATGATGATGATGATGAAAGTCGCTTCAGTCATGTCTAGCTCTTTGCGACCCCGTGGACAGTAGCCTGCCGGGCTCCTCTGTCCATGGAATTCTCCAGGCAAGAATACTGGAGTGGGTAGCCGTTCCCTTCTCCAGGGGAGAGAATGGGTGGGTAGCCATTCCCAACCCAGGTCTCCCACATTGCAG
Organism: Okapia johnstoni; assembly: GCA_024291935.2. Lineage (NCBI taxonomy): Eukaryota > Metazoa > Chordata > Mammalia > Artiodactyla > Giraffidae > Okapia > Okapia johnstoni. The sequence continues at coordinate 87,145,054 of CM044319.1, read as the reverse complement.
GCAGATTCTTTACCATCTGAGCCACCAGGGTATATGTGTTAATTTTAAACTCCTAATGTAGCTCCCACATCACCTTCCTCTTTGGTAACTAAATGTTTGTTTTCTATGCCTGTGGCTCTGGTACATTTCTGATTTCCAAATCTCATGTGATGTCAAGCTCTAACCTAGACCACACAGGATAGATGACCTTGGAGAACATAGCTCTTGACCTTAAATGAGAACAGTAGTGATGCTGTGAGTTGACAGCAGAAAATCCTATATGATGTCTAAAACTAACAAGTAAAAGAAATAGAAGGAATATGAAAGTGTTACTTGAAAGAGATTGCAAGAGGCCGGGTACGATTTCCTTAATAGAGTGCAAAACGGGAGTAGAATGGAATCTGATAAAATATGGCTGAGTCCCTTCACTGTTCACCTGAAACTTTCGCAGCATTGTTAATCAGCTATATTCCTATACAAAATGTTCATTGGGATGACCCAGAGGGATGGGATGGGGAGGGAGGTGGGAGGAGGGTTCGGGAGGGGGAACACATGTGAACCCATGGCTGATTCATGTCAATGTATGGCAAAAACCACTACAATATTGTAAAGTAACTAGCCCCCAACTAAAATAAATAAATTTATTAAAAAAATAAAAAAAATAAAAAAAAGTAAATAAGTAAAATTTTAAAAACGAAAAATTAAAATCTTAAAAAAAGATGCTGCTATTTATCTTATGAAATTATTTATCTATTAATACCATTTGGCTTTTTAAAGAATATGAAAATACTACTTTAAAAATGAAATCTAGGGCAATAGTGTTAAGAGAATATCATTATTCAGGTAAATTAGATGATTTTACTGCACAGATTAAAAAGTTCCTATATATATTTGGGCTTCCCTGGTGGCTCAGCAGTAAAAGAATCTGCCTGCCGATGAGGAAGACTCAAGTTCACAGTTTTGATTACTGGGTCAGGAAACTCTGCTGGAGAAGGAAATGGCAACCCACTCCAGTATTCTTGTCTGGAAAAATCCCATGGACAGAGAGCCTGGCAAGCTACCATGGGGTCGCAAAGAGTTGGACATGATTTAGGGATGAAACAACAACAACTATGTTGATTTAAAATAATTTTATGACTCTTTCAAAAGAAATGGAGCATTCTTATTGGTTGCACTACTGTATTTAGTCAAACTTGTTCTTCTCGAACCTGGAAGACACCTAATTTCCCTCCAATGGCCCATATACTAACATGGGACACACTGCATATCACAGGGATTAGTTTCTTTCTGTGAAGACAAGGTCTGAATAGGCAGTTCTTTGGGGCAAAAGGTCAGGTGTCAATTTTACCAAGAACATGAACTTGGCTGGCTGCTCCCAGGGCTGGGTAGAGAAGTGTGATTTCTGCTTTCCGTGGCAAATTCTGGACCTGGTTGCATTGGAAGTTCCAGCAGGGCCAACGTTATTTAGATGGAGATTAAGTGCTAAATGCAACTGTTAGCTTGAGGTTTTGTTGGAAATCAGAACAGGGAGAGCTTGGCTTTGTATGTAGAGGATATACAAAGAACTGCATGCAAACTTATTTAGATTCTTAAAGGGTAACTGTCAAAGCCTGGAAAATTTTTTGCTTAAACATTCTTTTGGAAGAAGTGATGTTTGGAATGGAACTTATTGAGTTTTATTGTTGTTGAAGGTTTGTCTCTACTTATCAACCAAAAGTGGCCCATCTCAGAAATTAGAAGTATTCCAGAGAAGCAGAATTGCATAACTTATTAAACATGCATGCTTTGGAAGCAGATTCTCCTAGTTCAGGTCCTTGTTCTGCCTTTTGCTAGCTAAATTGCTCCTGAATCATGTTATTTAATCATGGGTTTCTCCTGCTTAAAATGAAATTGAGACTCCCTATCTCACAGTTTAGGAAAATTCAAAGAACTGATGATGCATATAAATCCCTTAACAAAGTTTCCAGTGCATAAAGTATTAGCTCTCATGCTTATGAATAGATTTAGACTACTTTTTCAAAATATATCATAAAAGCATGTTTATACAACATCAGGAAGTTGTATGTGTGTACAGTTGAGAACTTAGGAAATTTCAAGTCATGGCATGACAATATTCAGACTTTTATCTCTTGGTGCTCTTTGAAGGGTAGATGATTAGAAACACTGTGCAGCTGTTGAAAGGAATACATAAAATTATGTAAATAAAATATTTCTGCAGAGACTGTAACAAAATGTAAGCAGATATTGCAGAGTTCAGTCTAGGAGAGCTCTAACGGACAATTGTTTCAGCATCCTTGTGTCCCAAGGCACTGAGAGAAAACCGCCATGCTCAGAGAATGCTCCAAACAAAGGTTACTCTTATCATCATTATTATCAGACAAAATAAAACAAGAGTGAGAATAAATGTCAGAGTTCTCTTAGTCCAAGTTTTTAATTTTATTGATAAGCATATGAGACCTACTCAAGGTCACAAAGGTATCATTCCGTGATTCTGTAATGGACGAAAGGACTCCCTTTTTCCCTCTACTCCACGTTGATAATAACCTACTGTTAGTTTGTTAGGGATGCTATAACAGAGTATTACAGAGTAGGGGGCATAGACAACAGAAGTGGATTTCCTCATACTTCTGGAGGTGGGAAATCTAAAGTCAAGGTGGTGACCGGGTTGGCTTCTTCCTTCAGCTTCTCTCTTTGGCTTGCAGATGGATGCTTTTCACTGTGTCCTCACATGGGTATTCCAAAGTATATACATGTCAGTATTATCTCTTCCCCTACCTACAAGATCACTGGGCCCTATCAGATTAGGGTCCCACCCTGATAATTTAACCTTAACTACCTCTTTAAAGGGGGGTTAAGTCTTCAACATATAAATTTGTGTGGGAGGACACACTGCTTTTCCAATATTGTTCTAATATTCTTCTAAGTTGAAACATTGCTGGCTATGTCTGTGTCTAGATCTATATAGACCACATATGTAAAATTTCATCCTATCTTGGCCCTCAACCTTCAGGACCAGGTCAATCTGCCAAATAGAATAAACAGAAACCATATTTTCATAACAATTAAAAATGTTAGTTCAATTGTAAATCATCAGCAACTTTGTTATATTTGAATAAGAAATGAATGTCAGATTAAATGGTTGTTAGTTATATTTCTTATCAAGGCTTTATTTTGAAACTAGTTTAACGGCAGTGATGAATGTTTCTGCATAAGTGTTTTCTGCGTTTTTAAAGTTTAGTTTTCCAGGAAGAGTCTTTATCAGAAAAAAACAAATCTGGATGGGTAGCATGATTGGCATGATTTAAGTAAGTATAGCTATAGATAGAGACAAATCACAGAGATGCACATGGGGGTAAGGATAGAGACAGGGATAAAGGTAGAATGTATATAGATATTTCTGTGTAAGGCTACACTTTTTTTTTTTTTTTTGGTGCAACAAAACGTTTTATTTTCATTCATGAACCTGTATGAAGGCAAATCCATTTCTTTTTCACAAATTTATGTCCATAGTATGGTCTTCCCTGATAGCTCAGCTTGTAAAGAATCTGCTTGCAATGCAGGAGACTCTGATTCATTTGCTGGGTTGGGAAGATCCCCGGAGAAGGGAAAGACTACCCATTTCAATATTCGTGGGCTTCCCTCGTGGCTCAGCTGGTAAAGAATTCACCTGCAATGCTGGAGACCTGGGTTCAATCCCTGGGTTGGGAAGATGCCCTGGAGAAGGGAAAAGCTTCCCACTCTAGTATTCTGGCCTGGAGAATTCCATGGACTATATAGTCCATGGGGTCACAAAGAGTTGGACATGACTGAGGGACTTTTACTACTCACTACTACTACTATGTCCTTAGTATAAGAAAACCCATTTACAGAGCCTAGTGAGGGTGCAGAAATTTCAGGCTCACTTAAAAGGAAATCTATGTAAAGGGTTTAACTGCTAGAAACTGCTTTCTTGCCTAAAAGAACACAGCAAGTATTTTCCATAAATGTTATAATTATTTTATATCATAATGGAAATGCAGAGCATTTTGGTGACTTGATCAGAGCTGACACTTGAGGGAAGATGTCCCCAGGAACAAGACTCTCTGCCAAGGTAGGCATGGCTGCTTCTCCTATAATGCTTGGCTTCATCTTGTAGAACAGGAAACTGAAGCACAGAGAGATGAGTGCTGTTTAAAAATTCAACTGATGAGGAAGTGGTAGAAATGAAATGAAAGCCAGGGAGCTTTATTCTCATTGCATGAGATAGATACAGATTGCTCAATGTTTGGCATTGTTATTTTCTTAACTACTGCTAAGTCACTTTAGTCGGGTCCGACTCTGTGCGACCCCATAGACGGCAGCCCACCAGGCTCCGCCGTCCCCAGGATTCTCCAGGCAAGAATACTGGAGTGGGCTGCCATTTCCTTTTCCAGTGCATGAAAGGGAAAAGTGAAAGTGAAGTTGCTCAGTCTTGTCCAACTCTTAACGACCCCATGGGCTGTAGCCTACCAGGCTCCTCCGTCCATGGGATTTTCCAGGCAAGAGTACTGGAGTGGGGTGCCATTGCCTTCTCCGTCTCTTAACTACTAGGGGAAAAAACACCAAGATCTATCATGATAAATTAAACATTATGTGGACTTATACACTCCCACCTCTAGCAGGCTTGTACCATTCTATGAAGAATGAGAATGTGTAAAGGTAGCTGGTGTACACGGGGTAGCCAGCAAGCAAGTGGTCACTCAGATATGAGAGAGACTGCACTTGACTGTGGCCCACAATGGAGATCTTCATATTGGCTTAGAGTCCCACCTAGGCTATAAATTACTACTTATTTCTCACATAATCTAAATTTATTCCGTTGAAAATAAGGCTCTGAGAAGGTACTTCAGACCTGGAAATTATTTGTCTATGTTGAAAATTCTGCACGTTTTCTTGTACAGAACTGCCAGGCTGTCGGTACAGAAGTTTGCTTCTCTCCTTGTTTATCACATGCCACTAAAATATAAAATAAAAACCGAATTCTTGGGACTTCTGTGGTGGTCCAGTCGTTAGGACTCTGTGCTTCCACTGCAGGGGGCACAGGTTTGATCCCTGGTCAGGGAACTAAGATCCCACAAACTACACAATGTGGTCAAAACCCACCAACAAACAAGTTCTTCGTGTCTTTTCCTGAAATATGATACAATTTAGTGTCATCGATGCTTTTTTTTTTCAGTCATAGGAGACAGATTTTTATTGCCTAGGTGAATAATGAGAGAAAAGAAAGAACCATGGAGAATCTGTGATCACCTAAAGACACATTTTATCCCTTGAGTTTAACCTTCTACAGTAAGACTTTACTCAGAAAGACAGCTTTTTTACAAAGAACTGTAACTGGTTTTATTTTTTTTTCTTCAAAATTTTATTTCTTTTTCTCTGAGCCATTTACCCTCTGTTGGAGATGCTGGAGGGTAATAAGATTGTCACAAGACAGTTTAGTAGTTGGAAGGAGAGTTCTAGATTGTCTGTAGATGGGGAAAAGTGAGCATCCATACAGTGACTGGTCAGCTGAACTTGGACATGATTTTACACACTCTGCTCTTTGCTCCTCTGCACAAGCCATGCAGTGTTTAAATGCTAACATGATGTCAGCATTTTCTTTACCGTTGAGATAAAAGAAACCCCAAAGAGGTATTTCTAAGCCTGCACATGAGTTTCCATAGCAATCTTTGGCTAGGAATTAAATTAGGATAAATAATTCCTTAACATAACTTTAAAAATCTCAACTAACCTACAGTGACAGGTTTTGCCGTAAGACAGACATTTCTGTTGGGGATACCAATTTGATTAAGTGTCCACAATAGAGAACTTTATTTAGAGGTACCATCTGCAGCTATAATTAGTTTGAACTTGTGAAAATGAAGATTTTGACAGGAGATATGACATTCATTTCTGAGAAAGGAGAACTTTGCTATTCATCGATGAGAGCACAGAGGTGGAATGAAACTGCATTCACAGAGATTCTTATAGGAACTTGTTAGGAGCTTTTAAACATGGAGAGGGAGAAAACTGGAAAGTTACTCAGGACTGGAAGTTGACTTACTAAGCAGCTGACATGCGCTTCTAACTACAAGCACAGCTTCTTTTCTGATTGGAGCCAACGTGGATGACTTCGACGTGAACCCAGAAGCTAGAGTTTCCCAAGGATGTAGAGGTGCTAACCAATTGTCTAAGCCTCAGTGGACATCAGGGTCCCCAAGATGCAGACACTTGAACAGTGCTTCAGAGAAACAGCTGATGGAGACCACTTGTATTTCCAGGTCTTCTTGATTTTAAATAAGCGTCCCTATCCCTGGTGGCTCAGACAGTAAAGAATCCACCTGCAATGCAGGAGAGGAAGGTTCCATCCCAGGGGTTGGGATCATCTCCTGGTGGAGGAAATGACAACCCACTCCAATATGCTTGCCTGGAGAATTCCATGGACAGAGGAGCCTGATGGGCTACAGTCCATGGGGTCAGAAAGAGTTGGACACGACTGAAGCGATATAGCCCAGCCTATCACCTGGGAATCTTGTGAACATGTAGATTCTGGTTGGTCTGGGATGAGATGACATTGAAGCCTGCTTTTCTAACACAGTGATGCTGCCTTTTACTTTGAGTAACAATCTAGAAAATTGGGAATAGGAGAACCAGAGGCTCATCTGCAGCATTCTTTCCCTGCTCTCACTCTAATCACACAGTAGGCAAAATAACTTTTCTCTTTTATCAAATTTCTTATTCTCTCTGTGGCTTTCCTGCCCTGCCTAATATGCCATCTATGCCATCTTGAGGTTTATGAATGGATCATAAGTGGTGATTTTCCAAGACCTAAGGAATCCTCCATAAGAATATTCACAGCCCATTTCTTATCCCATACATATGTCTGGGGACATAAATTTTTGCCCTTGGCTATAATCCCATGTGGCACAATCCACCAGGTTAATACTCCTGACCACTCCCAGTGTAAAGAAATTCTTGTTTTTCTTTTAATATGGGACACTAATTTAATATATTGTATGCATTAAATCTGGGCTTCCCAGGTGGCTCAGTGGGTAAAAAATCTGCCTGCAATGCAGAAGATGCAGGAGATGTGGGTTCAGTCTCTGAGTGGGGAAGATCCCCTGGAGGAGGGCATGGCAACCCACTCCAGTATTCTTGCTGGAGAATCCCACAGACAGAGGATCCTGGTGGGCTACAGTCCGTAGTGTCACAAAAAGTGGGGCATGGCTGAAGCCACTGACCACGCATGCATGCATGCATTAAGTCTAGCCTTTGTCTTTAACATAAATCAATATTTTAAGAAATATGTATTTCCTTTTTCCTTTTAAAATAATAGCTGAACCTGTTATCTAAGATCCTTATGCTCTAAATACATTGTCTAATTGACTTTCTACTGAATTGGAATTCAGAAGATCTAACTTTTGTTCCTTGCTCTCTTATTCTATGCCTAAAGGCCAAAGATTTAACTTTTCTGACCTCTGCGTCCTTATCACAAAGTGGAAGTTTGATGAGGTGATTACTTGTGTCCTCTGAAGCTGTAATTCTAGAATTCTAGTGAACATAGTAATTGTGTTCATATACTGAAAGAGTAATTTCACTATTGCCACCGTTGTATTATTTGGAAAATTGCTTCATTTTTGCCCCTTCAGTTTCCACATCCACGCTGAGGGCTTCATTAGCAACATGTGTAGCTCAATGAGAGATCAGTTTATTCTGGTCCAAGTACTTGACCATTTCTTAGTAGTTAGAAGTCTTTCATTGTGGGGAGAAATATGCAGAGATAGGAATCATAGAGTGCAATAATCTCTGTTACGTACCTTTACTTGAAAAATAAGTTGTGGTTCTGGGATTTCCCTGGAGGTCCAGAGGTTAAGAGTCCTCGCTTGCAAAGCAGGGAGTGAAGGCTTGATCCCTGGTCAGGGAAGTAAGATCCTACACACTGTGCCATGTGGCAAATAAATCAATAATTTCCCACTATAGTCTGATAAAATAGGTAGTTTTTTAAAAACTAAAAACAAAGTGGAGCAAATAGCTTTATTGAGATATAATTTAATGCCTTATATAATCATATAAGTAACGCCTGTAAAGTCTACAAGTGAATGGTTTAAAGTATATTCACAGAGGTTTGTCTCCATTACCACACTCAGTCTTAGAACATACCATCATCTTTAAAAAGAAACTGCATACCCATTTAGTAATCACTCTCATTTCTCCTCATATCTCTCCATCCCCATCCCTCGGCAACCACTAATCTCCTTTTGTGCCCCTGGATTTGCCTACATTTCCTATAAATGACATCATACAGTATGTGTTCCCTGTGACTGACTGCTTTCATTAAGCATGATATCTCCAAGGTTCACCCGTATTATGGCATGAATCAGGATTTTATTTCTTTTTATTACCAAATATTGTTGAATCATATGGATATACCATATGGATAAATGATATATCCATTTATCTATTTACCCACTGATGCTCATTAGGGCTGTTTTCATTTCTGGCTATTATGAATAATACTGCTATGAACATACAAATGTGTTTCTGTGTAGATATGCTGTATGTTTCTCAGATACCTAGAAGTGAAACTGTTAGGTCATATTATAACTCCATGTTTAACATGTATTTTTGGCCATGCCATGAAGTATGTGGGATCTTGGTTCCCTGACCAGGGACCAAACCCCAAATTCATGCACTGGAAACATGGAGTCTTAACCACTGGATTGCCAGGGAAGTCCCCTCTATTCTAACATTTTGAGGAATTACTAGACTATTTCCAAAGAAGCTGCCCCATTTTGCATTCCTACCAGAAGAGTGTGAGGGTTCCGATACTCCACTTCCTTGACAACACTTGCTATTGTCCATCTTTTTGCTAACAACCACTCCCCCAGTGTAAAGTGGCATCTCATTATGGTTTTGGTTTGTGTTTCCTTAATGTGAATGTAAATAATATTGAGAATATTTCCATGTGGTTGCTGGCTATTTGTAAATCTTCTTTAGAGAAATGTCTATTCAGATTTTTTATTCATTTTCAAAGGGGTTCTCTTTTTATTATTGGGTTGTGAGAGTTCTTTATATATTCAACATACAAGTCCCTTATCAGATGTATAATTTGAAAATATTTTAGACTAAAGACTGTCTCATCATTTTGGTAATGATATACTTACAATAACAAAAGTGTTTGTAATTTTGATGACGTTTTCATCTGTCTTTCCTTTTGTTGCTTGTACTTTTGATATCATATCTAAGAGACAATTGTGCAAAGATTTATACTAATGGAGAACTCCTACCCTTGATAGAAACATTAAAAAACATTTATAGAATAATTCAGAGTTCCAGAAACTGACAAACTAAACACACAAGTTTATAAACAGTTTAGAGTAGTTTTGACGGAAGGACAGCTGGCCACTTGGGAAATTTTTGTATCCGTAGGCCATATGACACTTTGACCATTCCCTCTGTCACATCATTAGGCCAGATTGCAAAAACACATTAAAGATGTAAGTGCTTAATTATTTGGGGAACAACTTATCTCTTAAGGAATATAAGCCAGTTGGAAATCATGCTGAGCTCAAAATTCATAAAATGGTGTCTTGTTATTTCTCTGTGATTGGTTCATACTGAGAGTCTTTATAACAGTTTCTAACACTTATTGAATATTTTTAAAAAATCTCTATTAACTGATGAACAGCTGGATGCTCATTTGATCCTGTCTACTCTCCTGAAATCTCTTAGAGTTCTGTAAAGTGATAGCCTATTAATTCAAATTACCGACATTATATCTCATGGTGCTTTATATTACCTAGACCCAATGAAATACTTTGAATAAAAATCAAAGTTGCTTTCTATTTTACAAGTATTGAGGCATTTCTTCCTAGTTGCAAATATATACTTTGATATGCTAAAAGCCCAAAATGGATTTTTTTTGCTCTGAAAACATTATTATAACATTGACAAGACAACCAAGTATTTCCTTATGGTACCATCTGAATGAAATATTTCATTTGGCACATTCTCTTCCACTCTTTGCTTTGTACCTGTATAGTTTACTCATTATAACCACAATGAACATATTATTTTCAAATAGTATTTTAGGATATTGTCTTTCCAGTACACCTGAGCAAGGAGAAGGTGATATCTACATGGGTTCAGAGAGTTACAGATTTGCCAAGTGACTTTGCTCAAGGCAGCAGCATCCTATTTTTAGAGAGAGCTGTGTTTGATGACCTCATTTCCCCTCTGCAATGCTGATGGTGAACTTCACACACCTTCAGGCTACAATCCCTATTCCTGCTGAATTTTCTGCCCGCCCACCATTTTACAAACAGGGAAAGTGATGGCCCTGTTCTTCCCTTGGGCTGTGCTATTCAGCCCCTGGCCACGTCTCAGATTTCTTCTCACACAGCTCCCACGAAGCTGGCTCTGCTCCAGACACCATGGCCAAGAGCTTTCTTTTCTCAGAGCTTGTTACTCGCTGTCCCTTCCATTGGGAACACTCTGTGCCTGGATCTTGCGTGTTTGGCTCCTTCTTAAGCTTCATCTCAGCTGGACATTATCTCAGGGAGAGCTGACCATCCTAATCGAGAGTTCCCCTCCCTTCCCTTTGCCCCCACATCACATCACTAGGTCTTATTTTCTTCATGGTGCTTATTATTGTCTATGAGAATCTATCATCGAAAATCTGATATTTGCTTGGACTTCTTTATTGTCCCATCCCCTTCTGCTGACAAATTAATATTTCTTGAAGTGGGAATCAGGTCTGTCTTCTTCTTCATTATAAACCTGCACTTCTTAACACACTTGGCACAGTAAGCCCTCCATAAATATTTACTGAATGAATAAATGAGTAAAAGAGTTTATTTAAGCAAAGCTTCCCCCCAGCCCCCCACCCTTTCCTCTTACTTTCCCTTCTGAACTGCGTGAGAGCAGCTTACTTCGGTTTCTGCGTTCTGTTATAGGTGTGAAAAAATAACCCAAAAAAGAAAACATTGGAAATACATGGATGGTGGGAAGTGAGGTTAACAAGTATTGTAATGTCTTTGAGGAGAAGTTCTGGTGTTACAAGTGACCAAAAAGCATTTCCTCGAGACACATTTTATATACCTTTAATCAGGCAAAATGACAGTGTAATGGTAACTTTCTTGATATATGGGTGATTTGCTTCAATACTGCTTATGGTATAATACTCTGTTTTGATATCATTTGGTGCATCTTCTGCCTGTGTTTGAGCCTAGAAACATTATCTGGTGATAAAAAGAAAGAAGAAAGCATTTTAGTACTTTGATTGTGAATCTGATGCAGAAATAAACAAAGACCAGTTGTGACTGGGTTTGAATGGAATTGAGGCGCTGAGAGAAAGTAGGTGCTTTGTGTATTGAAAAACTTTAGGTGAAGAGCTATTTTATTCTGAGACTGAGTCTCATGAGCAATTGAATTGTCACTTCTGTACCAATCTGAACGTCAAACTATAAAGTTGAATGTGTTGTCATCCTAGGTCAATCAGATCTCTCAGAAAACAAATTAAATACATTAAAAAATGGAAGAAAGTTGGCCTGGCCAAATAAACTGAAAAGAGACTCCAAAGTAAAATCTTTTTTCTTAGAAAAACCATTGTTCTCCTTCCTTTCCCTGGGGGACATGACTGACTGCCCTTTAAACAAAACAATTATCTTGGCATTCACCTCAGGAGTTCCTCCTAGCACTGAATATTATCACCCTATCACCCCGTAAGCCTTTTCCGCTGTCCTATTCAAGCTCTTAACCAGGATGAGGGACCAGTTGTCAGAGAATTCTGCAGGTGTCTATTTCATCTTTCATTTCAAGGTGGGAAGTCCTTGGCAACAGGCAGCTCCCTGCCGTGATCAAAAAATAAAATGACAAATTATAGGTCTACATGTGAGGCTCTCAGGTTCAGTTTTTGTCAAGGTGGCAGCTGGAGATCAGGCAATGATTTAATTGGAGGTGGGGCGGGGGTGGAGGCAGGGAGAGGGTAGAGGGGAAAGGATGTACTAGCAAGAAGCAGCATGTAAGAATTTCCAACTCAACACTTTTCTTATGTTCTTGGTCACATAGGATTTTAATTCTACGCTTGCATGTGGGGTAGAAATATAAGAAGAGAGAAAATGGAAGAAGAATAGGAGAAAGAAAGAATAAAAGAGTAAGCTATTAGGGGGCCATTGGTTGACTGAAATATTCATAAAAATGAAGACCTCCTATCTTACACTGCTTAACTCAGAGAGTGCATTTTCTGATACATTGTTCAAAATACATAAAGGAATGGAAAAAATGCAATGTTTATTTTTAAAGTAAGTTTCTTCAGTTCTTAGAGGAATTTTCCAATGTTTATGAGAATCACTTATTTATACACCTGTTTTTCCAATAGTCATGTATGGATGTGAGAGTTGGACCAAAAAGAAAGCTGAGCATGGAAGAATTGACACTTTTGAACTGTAGTATTGGAGAAGACTCTTGAGAGTCCCTTGGACTGTAAGGAGGCCCAACCAGTCCATCCTCAAGGAAATCAGTTCTGAATATTCATTGGAAGGACTGATGTTGAAGCTGAAACTCCAATACTTTGGCCACCTGATGCGAAGAGCTGATTCACTGGAAAAGACCCTGATGCTGGGAAAGATTGAAGGCAGGAGGAGAAGGGGACAACAGAGGACGAGATGGTTGGATGGCATGACTGACTTGATGGACATGACTTTGAGCAAGCTCTGGGAGTTGGTGATGGACAGGGAAGCCTGAGTTGCTGCAGTCCATGGGGTCACAAAGAGTCGGGCATGACTGTGTGACTGAACTGAACTGAAACCAATGTAAAATATTTTAATATAATCATATTTAGATTTTATTTATTGTTCATTGGGCTGTTCTGAATGTCTCACTTTTATCACTGACTTCTTCCTCAGACCCTCCCTGTTAAGACTTCTAATAGGCTCTATTAGTGTTTTCATTTTATTGTATTAGAACATTGAGCCATGGTATACATGAGGAATTTAACTCAAAAATGATAAAGAAGTCTCTAGGAGTAGACTTGAAGACGTAAATGTATTAGAAGATGGGTATCATTATTAGATTCTAGAAATTTGACAGTGCTACAATAGCATTATATAATACATAGCTGAACTGTGGCAACTTAGTAGAGTTTATCCTTGAAGCTGGCACTAGATATCTTTTTCTGCTTTGATTGAACACATTTTAAGGGTGTATTAGAAAGTGTTTCTTAGAATATATTGTCACATCTAGGTGAAAAAAGTGACCATCCAGGTTTTTTTTTTTTTTAATTTCTTTTATTTTTCATGAAGGAGGTATGCTTGTTGGAAAAAAAGATATTAGAACACTTGATGCTTTGTCACACCCATTCAAGAGCAGATTGGATAGCTTTTCACTTTAGGAAGAAAGGTATCAGCAGAATTTTTTCCAGGGGTCCTAATTTAGGTAGGCTGAGCAGTGAGTGAGTGATTCATTCATTCATTTATTCATCAAGTAATGTTTGAATACCTATTATATATTGGACACTCTTCTAAGTACTAGGAATAAAAAGATGAATAACATTACAATATATATAATTGCCATAGCCTGTTTCCTTAAAGAGCTCAGTTTACTCAGAAGATTGACTTGGAAACAGAAAATTGCAATACAAATTGATGTGTTGTCATGAGATGCTATGGGAGGATGAACGGAGACTGAAGCCCATCTAATCTTACCAAGGGAGCTGGGGTGATGATAAGTGGTAAGCATTTCAGGAAGTCAGGATAGTATAGTCGACAAGCAATTAACTCCTTTCTTTAACTTTGACCAGAATGGAACGAGTTGCTTGTTGTTGTTCAGTAGCTAAGTCATGTCTGATTCTCTGTGACCCCATGTTTGTGAACCATAGCAGCACAGCAGGTTTCCCCATCTTCCACTGTCTCCCAGAGTTTCCTCAAGTTCATCTAAATTGAGTCGGGATGCTATCTAACCATCTCACCCTCTGCCCTCTCCTTTTGCCCTCAATTTTTCCCAGCATCAGGGTTGCTAAAGTCTAGTAAATCTGAAGAATGAGCAACAAGACTGGTAAGTTTTAATGGGTATGGAATGATCTAGATGATCCAAGTCTGAATCAGTCCTGGAATAAGCTTCCTGGTGGTTAGGAAGTAGAAGGAAGACAAAGGGAACTGACAAAACTCTGCATATATTCACTCTGTCCCAGGTTGGTCCCAAAGCTTCCCACTTGGTTGGTGAAAGGACAGAGCTGCCCTGAGCAGCCAGGCAGGCAACAGCCAGATGCATAAGATTTATGTGCCTGCAGAGATATTAAGCAAACTCATCCACAGAAAATGAAAGGAAAATTCAATTTAGTCGAATGGCATCTCCCTTTTAATGAAAGGGGAGGAAAGCAGACATCCTTCGGTCTCTCAGTCATATTCTGAAGGGAGGGATATTTATAATTAGTCAAGACAGAATTTGCTATGCTTAGGCTTTGGGAAAAGTGCAATGTAAATGAAGGATGAGCTTCCCTTCTGTCATGGAGATATATGCTACAATTAGCAGAAGTTGATGGAGCAGTTTGCAAGAAGTTATAATTGACTTGAGCCAATAGCACAGAAGGAGAAGGGGGAGAAGGGGGCGACAGAGGATGAGATGGTTGGATGGCATCATCCACTCAGTGTACATGAGTTTGAGCAAACTTCGGGAGATAGTGAAGGACAGGGAAGACTGGCATGCTGCAGTCGGTGGGGTTGCCAAGAGCAGGACACCACTGAGTGACTGAACAGCAAAATAGCACAGAAAGCACAGCTCCAGCTTCTACTGCTACCGAGTAGTTATTTGATACATTTCAGGCTTGGTGAACAGTCTCGGGGACCATGAGCAAGTATTGTGTTCAGTCTCCTTCACAGTAGAGGTCACAAACAGGGTTTATCTCCCTTACATAAAAAAATGTTAGGCGAGCTTTCTTACAATGTACAGATGTAATTCAGCAGCCTGAGAATGCATGAAACTCAGGCTGGCGGCAGAGGCTTAAACAATTCATAAATAGTACCACGAAGCCTTTGTTACATTTCAGCCTTTGCGTTAAGGCAGAATCTTGTTATCGTGTGGTGGTTTTAGAAAGTGATGATCATTTCCAAGGTAAGCTTTAAGGAGCACACTGGTTGATCATTTAGAGTTCACATTCAGAGTGATGAATTGATTTACTATTTCACAAACACTGCTGCTGCTATTGCTAAGTCGCTTCAGTTGTGTCCGACTCTGTGCAACCCCATAGACGGCAGCCCACCAGGGTCCGCCATCCCTGGGATTCTCCAGGCAAGAATACTGGAGTGGGTTGCCATTTCCTTCTCCAATGCATGAAAGTGAAAAGTGAAAGTGAAGTCGCTCAGTTGTGTCCGACTCTTGGCGACCCCACGGACTGCAGCCTACCAGGCTCCTCCGTCCATGGGATTTTCCAGGTAAGAGTACTGGAGTGGGTTGCCATTGCCTTCTCACAAACACTGAAAACAAACAAAACACTTTGGTAAAAATAGCAAATTAGAGACTATTATAGATGAATGATTTCACCAAGTTGAATGGACAGCTTGAGTATCTATGCCTGGGAAGAACAACGAATTCTCACGTTCCGTCTTATGGAAATGCTTTGGTAAGCGAACATTTAAAACTATGTGTTTATAAAAGAGTCAGACATGACAACAGCGACAACTGGTATTAACATATGGTAACTGTCAAGAGTCTATCATTTACTCCAAAATGGTTTTAAGTTTGTTGCTGTTATTGTTCAGTTGCTAGGTTGTGTCTGACTATTTGAGACCCCATGGGCTGCAGCATGCCAGGCTCTCCTGTCTTCTATCTCCGGGAGTTTGCTCCAGTTCATGTCCATTGATTCTGTGATGTTATCTAACCATCTCATTCTCTGCTGCCGCCTTCTCCTTTTGCCTTTAATCTTCCGCAGCATCAAGACCTTTTCCAATGAATAAACTCTTTGCCAATTTGTTGTTTACAGCATAGGAAATAGCATTGAAATAAATATAATAGAGACAGAAAGTGAGAACCAAGGGAAGAAGGAAAACCCGAATGAGTCAACTTAAGGGTTAAGGGAGTAGTATGACCAACTGCAAGCAGGGCACTGAGATTTCTAGCACCTGGGCAGTGTTTTCTCCCTGCCTACTCTAGAGCCTGCTCTGTGTTAGCTGTATTCTACTGGGGAAAGCTAAAATGCTGCTAAAAGCCATTTGTCTCAAGCCTTCTCTCTTTGCCTATGTGTGAACAGTTGGCCATTTCACTCTTTACAAGCACTTCACTAGAAAGAATGTGATGGCAATAAGTCATGAACTGTACTAAACTATAAATATGAACTTTTATTGCAAAGTGATATAGTAATTCAATGTTGGTTAGATGGCTAACCAATTGCCTCATAACCATTTTCTAAATAATTCCTATTATATGTACTGATAGAAATATCCTAAAACAAAATCACTCATGTCTTTGGGTCTATTTATATATTCTTTCTTTGATCCATCTATGTATTCACAATAGGACAGTATAGTAATCAGTTACACTTCCTAATGCAATTCATTAAACTCACTCAAATATTATGTGGATGTATTTTCTTGTTGATTTTCTGTATCAGCTTTAGAATTGGCTTGCCTATTTTTTAAGGCCTAGTCATTTTCTTGGGAACGTTACAGATTTGCAGGTTAAGTTAGAAACAGTTGGTAGTTTAATGACATTTGAGTTTTCTTGTCTAAGATTATGATATATATTTTCTTTAAGTCTTCTGGGTACCTAAATAGTATTTTAAGTTTTCTTAATATGGATTTTGAATAATTCTTATAACAGTTGGTCTTTGATAATTTACTTTCTTCGTTGTAATTGTTTCTTTTATTACACCAACTTGTTTTAATACATGATATAGATATAGCTACAGATACATAGATTTTACTGATTTCTTTTATTCTAATGGCTTTCTGAGTTTTTTGAGTTTTCTGAGTAAATGATTGTATCATCTGCAAATAATGATACTTGAATCTCTGTCTTTTCCAGTTTATACACCTCAATTCTTTTTTCATTCACAGCGGTCATCTCAGTTTTTAAGAGGAAAATTTCCACTGCTTTTCATTTTGTATAATTTGGGCCTTTAGTTTGATAAAGACATATTAAAGGCTTATCATTACATTACCATGGTTTAAATTTTTTTTCTTATAAATAATGGATGTTGCAATTTTTTACTTTTGAACAATTGTTATAGTGAATTACATTAATATATATTTATCAGTGATCCATTCTTATACTACAATAAAGATCACTAGATTATTTATTATTATTATGTTCTTAATGTACTGCTGAATTTCATTTGCTAATAATCTATTGAGATTTAGTTTTTTTAAGATTGTTTTTATGTGGCCATTTTTAAAGTCTTTATTGAATTTGCCATAATATTGCTTCTGTTTTATGTTTTGTATTTTTGGCTGTGAGGCAGGTGGGATCTTAGTTCCCTGACCAGGGATTGAACCCATACTCCCAGCATTGGGAGAAGTCTTAACCCCTGGACCACCAAGGAAGTCCCAAGAGCTATTTTGAATACACTTTTAATAGGGTAGTTTTTCATTGCACGTATTTGCAAAATGTTGCATTCCTCTTTGGAGGCTTGGTGGAAGCCATGAACAGTATTTTAGGCTGGCAGAAATTACTTTACAATGTACAATTTTATGTGAGAGTGAACTTATCTTGGTGCTATTCTTCCCAACTACTCAAACTGGTAGCAGCCACCTTGTCCATCATGCGGAGTGTGTCTCCTCTCACTTCTCCACTGGCAGATCTCTTCCTACAAATAGGGTGTATCCACATGATGTCTCTTACTGTCCATTATTTTTTTTTCAGTCCTCTTCACATCAGCACTGATTCAGCCTCCACCACAAGTCTGATTGCCTCCTTCCATTCCCCACTTGCTAGCCTTGCTTTGCAAGCTTTCTCAAGAGTTGCATTTGGTCCTCTCTGCTTCTTCAGGCACCTTGTGTGAACTTCCCTTCCTTTGGCTGCCTTTTCCTCATAGTCTGCTCTTGTGAAAGATGTCTCTGGGTTTCTTTAGACATGAATATACGCACTGTATTTGTCCTCCTGGATGTCTGGTTAACATCGTCTTTACCACCATGGTCAAATCCCAAGAGTAGTATTTTTGTTGTTTTTAATTCCTAATTCTGGCAACCAATTTTGGTGTGGGCATGTGACCCCGTGAAAGCAATATTTCCTTTTCCTTGTCATTGTGAGCCGCCAAGGCTCATCATTTTCCCTTTTCTCAGTCATACCATACATGAAAGAAAAGGATTGCCGCGTTCATCATTGAACAGTCAGCTCTAGCTCCATCTTCGCTTCCTTTCCTGCCATGGGACCTCAGCCAGGGGAGAAATCACCTCCTCTTGCTCTTCTTCCCCACTGATCTGGCTATTTATATCCTGCATGCAGTATTTATAAGATAAAATGTCAGTGGACTTTGATCTAACTCATACTGTAAAGAATGTCACCAAAGACTGGACAAATACCTTCTCAGGTTCTGTCATGCCTGGCAGCATCAGCTTTATCTGAGATACACTTCTACTCTTCTCTTTTTCCAAAATTTCCCTACCTTTCAAAGCTCAGCCAACATCCGGTCTTTTTAAAAAGACTTCCCTGACTGCCAAGCACAGAGAGAAGCCTCTTTTCTGGATTCTTTAATTCCTTCTTTTGTTTCTTTCATGGCGGTATGTTGTAGGAGTTAAAGACATGCATGGAGACAGACTGCATGCATGGAAGTCTCAGTTCTGCAATTTACTGACTGGATAACCTTGAAGACTAGGCTCTCCGTGTCCTAACCTAACATAGAAGACAGTTGCACAATGTTTTTTAAATTGTTGTAGTAATAAAATTTGCTTTATAGAATTAATTAAATTAACAAATGTTATTGATAGATAGTAAGCATTACGCAAGTGCTAACAGTTATTTACAAATGTGTATTTTTCAATAACGATGTATTTAGCACCAATATGTACCAAACAATGCTAGGTGCTTCAGCCAGTGCTTTTTCTTGGGGGGAGGTGTGGCTTTAAAATTCTTCTTCTTTTTTTTTTTTTGATAAATTTTGGATGGTATGTATATTTTTAAAATAGCATTATTGAGGTATAACTTTTGTACAAGAAAACGTACGTATTTAAAGGGAATAATTTGATGAATATTAGTAGGTGAATACTCTCATAAAACAGCACCACAATGAAGATAACAAATATTTCCATTACTCTTAAAAGGTTCCTTGAGCCCTTTTGCAATCCTCACTTTCCTTTATTCGTATTTCCGGGCAATGACTGATCTGCTTTCTGTTCCTATGAATGCATTTGCACTTTCTAGAACTTATATAAATGGAATTACATCATTCTCTTTGTATTTTTTCCCCATTTAGCATGACAGTTCTGAGATCCACCCAAATTGTTGCATGCATCACTAGTTTGCTCTTTGTATTATTCATTATTATTTCATTGTGTGGATATACCTCAATTTGTTTACTCATTGAACTGCTGAGGGACACTGGATTATTTTCAGTGTTTGGATATTACTAATTTAGCTGTTCTGAATATTCAGGTACTAGTCTTTCTATGACTGCTGTTCATTTTTACCGGAGTAAAGCTTCTAGGTTATATTTGTAAGTATATATTTAACTTTTCATGAAATAGGAAAGTGCCTTTCATTGCCCTTGTACCCTTATTCTGCTTCCTCGTATAACTAACAATATTTGACAAGTAGACTTTGAAGATACTCCAGTTATACAGGGAAGTATGCTTCTGTGATGAACAAGAGCAAGGAAAATTTTTCAGTTTTCCCTCATCAGTTAGTTGGGTCAAAGCCCAAGTAAACCATGATAGGCTGTATAAGTGCAAGTTCCTGGCCCTTCTCACCCACAATCAGAGCCTATGTCTTTGGAGCTCTGCCTTGTACATGAAAGGCTCACAGAATCTATTTCTCGAATAAATATTTCAATAAATGGAATTTAAATATTTATTTTGTGGTCATCTTGTATGTTGATGTGTGAATTTGTTTCTGACAA
Organism: Okapia johnstoni; assembly: GCA_024291935.2. NCBI lineage: Eukaryota > Metazoa > Chordata > Mammalia > Artiodactyla > Giraffidae > Okapia > Okapia johnstoni. The sequence goes on along the minus strand of CM044319.1, from coordinate 87,125,034 downwards.
ATGAATAGAATTGGGACTTGCTTTCAAAAAATAGAGTTTAGAATGATGTATTTACGTCTTGTTTCAAAAGATAGCAGTGATATATAAACAAGTGTGATTCTTATATGCTATTGTTCTGTGTTATGTTGGGTTACTTGTGTTCCATAAAGCTGTGTCTAAAATCCCACACTGGAGTATAACTTGAAAAAAAAAAAGATTTATTTATTTATTTAATTTCTTTGGCTGTGCTGGGTCTTCCCTGCCACCTGTGGGCTTTCTCTAGTTGCAGCGAGAGGGGGCTACTCTCTAGTTGCTGTGTGTGGGTTTCTTATTGCAGTGGCTTCTCTTGTGGGGGAGCAGAGGCTTTAGGAGCATGGACTTCAGTAGTTGCAGCACGTGGGCTCAGTAGTTAATGGCGCATAGGCTGCGTTGCTCTGCAGCAGTGTGTGGGATCTTCCCTGACCAGCGATTGAACCTGTGTCCCCTACATAGGCAGGTGGGTTTTTAACCAATGGACCACCAGGGAACCCAAGAATATAGCTTCTTAAAATTCTTTTGAAGGCAGGTATCCTTTACATTTGTCCACCATAGCTCTGAACACACAACCATGAATGTTGTAGGTTGTCATTTTATGTTTGCCATCAGATAGATGGACAATATCTTTGATTTCAAGACTATCTGAAGTTCATTCACTCAACACTTATTTACTGAGTAAGCACTGTATTGCCAGACATTATTTTAGGGGACAAGGAGACGTCAGTGGACAACAAAGGTAAAAAATTCCTGCACTTGTAGAGTTTAAATTTTTTTGTATGAGGGTGGTGAAAAGTGAAAGTGTTAGTCACTCAGTCATGTCCAACTCTTTGCGACCTATGAACTATAACCCACCAGGCTCCTCTGTCCATGGGATTCTCCAGGAAAGAATACTGGAGTGGATTGCCATTCCCTTCTCCAGAGGATCGTCCCGACACAGGGATCGAGCCCTGGTCTCCTGCATTTCAGGCAGATTCTTCATCACCTGGGCCACCAAGAGCTGGTAACAGGCAATAAATAAAATAAGTAAATAAAACATCTGAGCATCTTAAACACCACATGGCAGCAAGTGTGATAAAGAGAAATGAAGTAGGATGGGATGGTAATGAGTAGGCAGCCCGCATAGACATTGGCAGAGAAACATTTCAGGCAGAGAGAGAAGCATGTGCAAAAGACTTGAAGTGGGAGAGTCCCTGGCAAGGAGCATCTGGGTAACATCATGTGACTAAGTTCAAGTGAGGGGTGAGGATAGGAACTCATGTCAACAAAAACCTAATGAATGAAGTCAGGCCTTCATGGTCAATGTAAACACATTAGGCTTCACTCTGAGTGAGTTGGGAAGATATAGAGCTGATAAGAGACTTGATTTATCTTCTATTTTAAAATCAGTCATTTTGGCCATAGTGTCAAGAATAGACTATAGGACAGACATGGATCCTCAAGGAGATGGGTTGGAAGTCTACTTTAATTGTCCAAGGGAGAGATACTCATAGCTTGAACTTGGGTGGCACCAATGGAGGAGGTAAGAAGTGCTAGCAGTCAGATGATATCTAATGCAAGTTATTGCAAAACCTCTAGACACTGGAGTGACAGTGTGGAGAGGCCAATGGGATATAAAATCTGGAGTTAAAGAGAGAAGAACAGGGTGAAGATTTACATTTGGGAATCAGTATGGCATGCAGGCTTGGGTGATAGTACCAATGGAATGCAGTAGTTAGGGTAGATGTCCAAGGCCTGAAACCTGGAGACTCTAATAATAAGAGGTCAGAGCGATGAAGACAAATCAGCAAAGGAGACTGAGACAGAGAAGCCAGTGAAGTAGGAAGGACAGCAGAGTTTAGAATTCTGGAAAGCAATGTTTAAGGAGGACAGATATGAGATCAAGGCTAAGGTTTTTAATGATGACAAAGGATGGGCTTCCTTGGTGGTTCAGACTATAAAGAATCTGTCTGCAATGCAGGATACCTGGATTCAATCCCTGGGTCAGGAAGATCCCCAGGAGATGAGAATGGCTACTCACTGCAGTATTCTTGCCTGAAAAGTCCCATGGACAGAGGAGCCTGGAGACTACAATCGTTAGGTCGCAAAGAGTTGGACATGATTGAGTGACTAACACACGCAAGGAATAATGGTACAGAAGGCCAACGATGAGCAAAGAGAGTGTCCACACTATCTCTATGGATGCTAGCACAGCACATATAAAATAAAAGGTCTGGGAGTTCTTGAAGACAGTGAGGACTTGATTTTTGGTTGCAAAGAACTACTACCAGAACTAGCTTAGTGAAATCAAGAATGAGTTATCAACTCCTACTTGCTATAGTGCTAGGGGAGCAAGCAGTGTTGCTGGGGCTGTCCATACATTTTGATTTAAAAATATGGTATAAATAAAAATAATGCTTCAACTTATGAATAATACACACAGGTTATGAGTGACTGGACAACCTGTTGAAAGACAAAAGTACTACATTGTTCCCCAGGTTCAAGTCTTCCCCAGGTTTAAGACCTCCTTTGTCTGATCAGTTAATTTAAGAACCAAAACCAGCAAGGAAAGAAGACACAAAATAAGTCTTCTGAGGATGTAAAAAAGATTTTCAAAACTTCTATTGAGTGTTCCTGGGATGTTTGCTAGTTTAAGGATCTCATGTCTGTTTTAAGAGATTATTTTTAGAATCATAATGAATTTAACTGTGTTGTTAAAAAAAATATTTTTGTGCCCTTGAAGATGTATTCATCTGAAGAGTATAACAAGCTCTTTCTTTTTTGATTTAATATTTTTCATTTTATAGAATTACATTTGTGGCAGAAATGAAATATTCTATATATTTTAACATACACAATTCAAATAACAAAGAATCTAGACTTCACTGTGTAAGATAATCCCTTGCTCTGATATGGCATCTTTATTCTATTTAAGTTTCCAATTAAATTATTTTAATGAGTATGAGCAAACTCTGGGAGATAGTGAAGGACTGGGAAGCCTGGCATGCTGCAGTCCATGGAATGACAAAGAGTCGGACACGACTCTGCCACTGAACAACAGCAATTAAGTTTTCAAAAAGTTTATACACATCAAATGTGATAGGCTACCTACATTTATAAGATATAGTTCCTAATTTCAATTCTTTCTTCTTTAACTTTAAAATTTAACTGTGAAAACTCCCCATCTCCATCAACATTCCCAGTAAACAGAAGTAATTCTATACTTACAGTAATATTGCTTTCAAGTGTATCTTCCAAAATTTACTACTTAAAATGAAAAAAAAAGTAAGGAAAGAATTTGAAGAATTCCCAGAAATTGCAACAGGGTCTACTTCTGGGCTGATGAATAGCTCCTTGAGGAAAGTTAGCTCTCTTATTAATATAACATCTGGCTTGCATCTTGCATAAATAAAAACACAAGAGCAGGATAGAAATATCGGAAAAGGGAAGAAGGAGGAAGGAATGTGTGTTTTCTAGCATAATAATCTCTAACAGCCAAGAAATCTAATTAGAAGAAATGTCATCTCATGGGATTCTAGTCAAAAGAATTCCACAGGAGAAGGCAAAGCCTCAGGGGACCACAACAAAAACAGTGAATCGGGTAATTAAAAAAAAGAAAAACTAAAACAGCATGCATTGACTGAAGGACTCCATTCAGTCCTAATGGTGATTATCAATGGCTTCTCTAGGGACTATTTATGACTTTAACCACAGAATTCCATGGCTTGGTTAATATGTTTTAAAAAGCACTCTACTGTTCTCATCTGCGTGATCGAATTTCTGCTTTTTCCCTTTGTGCATTTGTCAATCTGGAAGAAGAGAACACACCTCATTAAAGACATAAACAGAAGCTAACTCTCATTCTATTACATGGATGAGTGAAATGGTTCCTGTTCTATAGGAAACACCATTTCTGACAATCTTGTTAGAGGTCAGCTTATTGTTAAAGTTGAATGTCACTGACTTCCAAACTTAATCTCGTTTGCTTTTTCCAGATCTGGAAACTGAAGCCATGAACTGAAATTAAGTAATAACACCGACAGATGTTGAGTAGTAAATAATCAAATGATAAGAGAGTGCAAATATAAATATATAAAAATGAGGCTGAGGGCTTTTGGTGGTGTTTGTTCTTGTGTTAGAAATCTGTCAGCTACTTTGAATTTATCAAGGTATGCTTGGTGTTACCTTTTATCTCTGCTGCTCCATTGTATCTAGCAAGAAAGAGTGGAAAAGAAAAAGCCAGTTCTGGTTTCTGTGCTGCTTAGTGAAATTTCCATGACTCTGGAGACATAAATTTGCCTCTTAGTAGAGTCACACAAATAAGTCTATGTAACAAAATAGATATATAAAAGGAAATATTGGAAAAGTGGAAATCATTAAAAATCAAAAGTAGAATTAATGACACAAAATATTTATTTCTCTGGGCTTCCTGAAATCAGACATCAGTATTTATGCTGCTGAACTTTTTCTCTGCCCTCTTGCTAATCAGTTTTATTTTATTTATGACTTCATAAGGACTTTCATAAAATAAAAAGTCAATTAGCATTTTCAGTGATAAATTGGCAATAAGTATTCATTTCAGTTGAATTCAATTGCTCAGTCATGTGTGACTTTTTGCAACCCCATGGACTGCAGCACGCCAGGCTTCCTTGCCCATCACCAACTCCCAGAGTTTTCTCAAACTCATGTCCATCCAGTCAGTAAAGTCATCCAGTCCTCTCATCCACTATTGTCCCCTTCTCCTCTTGCCTTTAATTTTTTCCAGTATCATGGTCTTTTCTAATGAGTCATTTCTTTGCATCAGGTGACCAAAGTTTTGGAGCTTTGGCTTCAGCGGTAGTCCTTCCAATGGATATTCAGGACTGATTTCCTTTAGGATTGACTGGTTTGATCTCCTTGCAGTCCAAGGAACTCTCAAGAGTCTTCTCCAATACCACAGCTCAAAAGCATCAATTCTTTGGTGCTCAGCTTTCTTGATGGTCCAACTCTCACATCCACACATGACTACTGGAAAAACCATTGCTTTGACTATTTGGACCTTTGTCATAAAAGTAATGTCTCTGCTTTTTAATATGTTGTCATATTAAAAAGGTTGGTCATAGCTTTTCTTCCAAGGAGCAAGTGTCTTTTAATTTCATGGCTGCAGTCACATCTGAAGTGATTTTGGAGCCCAAGAAAATAAAGTCTGTCACTGTTTCCACTATTTCCCCATCTATTTGCCATGAAGTGATAGGGTCGGATGCCATGATCTTAGTTTTTTGAATGTTGAGTGTTAAGCCATCTTTTTCACTCTCCTCTTCACCTTCAAGAGACTCTTTAGTTCCTCTTTGCTTTCTGCCGTAAGGGTGGTGTCATCTGCATATCTGAGGTTATACTTTTCAATTATATGTAACAATTTAGCTAATAATTTGCCTTTGTAATGCAGAACTCTCCACCCACTATTTCTGTTTCTAAGAGTTTTTCCTAACTGAATAATTATGCAGAAATATGTGTAAGAAGAGTGTGTTTATTTTGCTATTTTTATAATACTAAAGATCGGAAGCAAACCAAATATATATTTTTTAAAATTTTAGTATTTGAATCTTATTGGAGTATAGTTGATTTGCAATGTTCAGCGTACAGAAAAGTGATTCAGTTATACATATACATATATTCATTCTTTTTTAGGTTCTTTCCTCTTATAGGTTATCACAGAATATTGGGTAGAGTCCCCTGTGCTATACGACAAGTCCCAATTATTCATCTATCTAGTATGTAGTAGTGTTTGTGTTTTATCCCAAATTCCTGATTTATCCCTTCTCCCAGTGTTTCCCCTTTAGTAGCCATAAGTTTGTTTTTGATATCTGTAAGTCTGAATCTGTTTTGTAATGAAGTTCATTTGTATCTTTTTTAAAAATTAGATTCCACATGTGAATATTTGTCTTTTTCTTACATATCTAACTTAGTATGATAATCTCTAGATTCATCCACTTTGATGCAAATGGCATTATTACATTCTTGTTTATGGCTGACTAGTATTCCACTTTGCATACATCATGTCTTCTTTATCCATTACTCAGTTGATGGACATTTAGGTTGCTTTCATATCTTGGTTATTGTAAATAGTGTTGCAATGAATATTGGGGTGCACACATTCTTTCAAATTATGCTTTTCTCCAGATTTATGCCCAGGAGTGGGATTGCTGGATCATATGGTAGTTCTATTTTTAGTTTTTAAAGGAACTTCCATATTGTTTTCTGTAATGGTAATTATGTTGATGCTATTAGGAACCTTGAATTTCAGTATAAAGGAAAAAGATATATTACAAGATCAAAATGAAGTAAAAAACTAGTTAACCCTAAATCTGGATTGAAAATAGCAGTATAAATTCAGGGTATATGTTTATGTTTTTTCCCTATCTCTGTCCACTAAAACCACATGGAAGTAATGGTTAATCTGCGGCAAGGAATACCCTGTTGAATCCAGACTGTGATGTCAAAATGTCGTTTGTCACTTCAAGTAATAGGAACACCATGGAGAACAGCTGATTCCAGGTCTGGGACATGAAATGGCCAAGGTGAACCAGGAATTGTTCTTCGTATCAGATTAAAAAGACACTGTTAAAGACTCTGGGTTGTGTCAGGAGTGGTTGGGAGCCAACCTGAAAGAGTCCCCCTTCCCTAACCTCCCAGCAAAATGGTGGAAAATTTGAGGCCAATAGGTAAAGACAACTGCAGTAACTAGAAAGAGAATACCTATGCTTAAATGTACACGAATTTTCAAAATGAAACAAAACAAAACACTTCCTAGACAACCTTTGGAGGAAGTGAGGAATCACACTCAGCCTGAAAATTGGTAAATAAATAAAATCAAGCGTTTATCCTCTTTTCTGTGTGAACTGTCCTTAGAGCAGTCATTATGAAAAACAATTTTGGTTATCAAAATTACTCTAGGTGATTATTGCAGAAGTAATAATGAAATTAGAGAATAACCATTTTGCTCCTCCTAATGTAATAATGGATGAAGATACGATCATGAGTGCCCATCCAAACCATTAGGTGAATGCATTTGAGTCAGTTCTAATGAGGTGGATAAAACTGGAGCCTATTATACAGAATGAAGTAAGTCAGAAAGAAAAACACCAATATAGTATATTAATGCATATATATGGAATTTAGAAAGATGGTAAGGAAGACCCTATGTGCAAGACAGCAAAAGAGACACAGATATAAAGAACAGACTTTTGGACTCTGAGGGAGAAGGTGAGGGTGGGATTATTTGAGAGAATAGCATTGAAACATGCATATAACCATATGTGAAATAAATGACCAGTCCAAGTTCGATGCATGAAACAAGGCACCCAAAGCCAGGGCACTGGGATGACCCAGAGGGATGGGATGGGGGTACACATGTACACCTGTGGCTAATTTATGTGGATGTATGGCAAAAACCACAGAATACTGCAAAGGAATTAGCCTCCAATTGAAATAAATTAATTTTTAGAGAAGTGGATGGAAATCTTATTGTTTTTTTTTTTACTGTGCATTTTAAATTGAAGTATAGTTAATTTACATGTTGTGTTAGTTTTAAGTGTACAGCAAAGTGATTCAGTTATACACATACATATATTCACTCTTTTAAAAATTATTTTCTCATATAGATTATCACAGAATATTAAGCAGAATTCCCTACGCTATACAGTAGGTACGTATTAGGTAAACAGTATAGAGGTTCCTTAAGAAACTAAAAATAGAATTACCATACAGCCCGAAAATCCCATTCCTGGGCATATTTTCAGGACAAAACATAATTTGAAAGGATGCATGCGTCCGAATGTTCATCGCAACACTGTTTACAATAACCAAGACGTGGGAACAACCTAAATGTTCATTGACGGATGGATAAAGATGTGATATATATATAATGGAATATTAGTCATCCATAAAAAGAATAAATTAATGGCATTTGCAGCAACATGGATGCACCTAGAGATTATCATAGTAAGAGATTAAGTCAAAGAAAAACAAATATCATTATGATACCACTCATACATGAAATCTAATTAAACAAAAAGATACTTATGACCTTATTTACAAAACAGAAACAGACTTACAGATATCAAAAGCAAACTTATGGTTACTAAAAGGGAAATGTCAGGGGTGGGATAAATCAGGAGCTTTGGATGAACACATGCATACTACTATGTATAAGATAGATGACCAACAGGGACTGTTTTCCACAGTGGCTACACCAATTTACATTCCCACCAACAATGTAAGGGTTTCCTTTTCTCCACACTATCTCCAGCATTTATTAGATGGAAATTTTTATAATGGATGAATCAAGCTTACCATACCTGAATCCATTGATTAATTTTATTTATTTTTATTTTTTTAATTAGTTTATTTATCTATTTTTAACTTTACAATATTGTATTGGTTTTGCCATACATTGACATGAACCCATATCTTTAAAAATGTCTTGGAGAAGTGTGTGATGACAGTATTTAAAGAAAACAAAACACAGATTCAAACAGTAAAATCCAGAGCTTGGGAATTCTACAAGACAAAAACTTGGTGTCCTCAAATAATAAATTGCAAGCAGGACAAAGAAAGAGGGAGAAACTGATAGAACTGAAAGAGACTTATAAGGCATATCGACCAAATGCCACGTGTGAAAGTTTTTTTTTTTAAAATCTGCATTCAAAAGTATGAACTGTAAAAACATTTATGTGACAATATTTATAAGATATTTGGGGGAAATTTGAACACTGACTGAATATTTGAGGATGTGACAAGCTTATTGACAGTAATTTTATGTTTGAAAACGATATGTTCATGATTAAAAAAGAATTGCTTTTATCTTTCTATAGGTGTTTTCCTAAATGTTTACAGATGAAATCATAGGGTGTCTTGTATTTCCTTCTAAATATTCTGGGGATGTGGGGGACATGGGTGGGGATTATAAATAAAACAGCCTTGACAATGTGTTGAAAGTTATTGAAACTGAATGATTGAAATTAATGTTTGGGATTTTCCCCTTAAAGTATGTTTATGACACTCAGGGCAGATTTAAAAATTATGACTTTTGGTTTGACTTATGTGCCTCTATAGCACAAAGCCTTTTAAGGATTATTTGATTTATGATTATGTTGCTGGGTGTCTCTGTTTCTGGTTCATAATTTATTGACCATGCTAATGACCTCTAAGAATCAGAATCTGTAATTAAAAGAAACCATTAAAGTTAGCCACATAAGTAGATGAATTTTTTAGAAGCAGGCTTGAATTTGAGATCAACCAAAAGTGCCACATACTAGAAAATTTTTAATGTATCCATCTTTCATAAGTCAAAATAATTGACATCTGAAATTATGCTTTTAAAGTATGTACTTCATTTTCATGAGCTTGGTAAAGAATCTACCTGCAATGCAGGAGACTTGGATCATGGATCACTAGTGGATAAATATGTGCCAACTTATTTTAAGTAGTGATCTAAATTTTGTGGAATAGCTACAGTCATATTTCTCTTCACAAAGCAAAACAATCGAAAGGGATTTTGTTTCAATTCCCGTACAAATTAACCTCCACCTATTACTGCTGACCAAACCCAGAATCTAAAATGGTTGCCCTTATGGACCAGGGAGGATTGTCTCATTCCAGTTATTTTCAGCATCACTGGAAATTTTGGACCTTCTGCTTAAGATGAAAGTGAAAGTCACTCAGTCGTGTCCAACTCTTTGTGACCCCATGGACTATACAGTCCATGGAATTCTCCAGGCCAGAATACTGGGGTGAGTAGCCTTTCCCTTCTCCAGTGGATCTTCCCAACCCAGGAATAGAACCGGGATATCCTGCATTGCAGGCAGATTCTTTACCAAATGAGCCATCAGGGAAGCCCTCTGCTTAAGACAATATCTCTTAAAACAATTACAGCCTCCCTGCCTCCAGTCAGTCAGCATATGCACATGCTTTCCCACCTTGGGAAGTAATGTGTGACAAGCTTTTAAAAATTAACTTGTATTTTATCAAGTGATATGTACATGCATTTTAACATGTCCAAAAGGACTAAAGAATTTTAGCAAAACCTGGTGGTTTTCCTCCCTGTACTTCCTATAGATAAGTGCTCACCCAACAAAGTCCACCAGGAACACATTTGTGGTGGATAGAGTTGGTTTATTATTTATTGAGTTGATGGAGACCCCACACCATGGAGAACTGTGGGAAGTCCCAGGAAGAAGGTGATAATTAAACATATAGGATTTGAGCTTGTATTGGATGATTTGCGGTAAGGTTTAAGGAAGTGGGTCTTGGTTCTGGATTGGATGCTGTTTGCAAGCATGGGAGATTCTATGGCTATCATCATAAATTTTATCTTGAAGAAAGGGAGACTAGAGTGAGGCCCAAGTTGATTGATAAATAGACAGCAATGGCTCATATTAAGCAGGAAGCAGGAAGTTTGGTCATTTTGTGGCTTGAACAATGTTCATGTCTTCTCTGTGTTCAGGTATGATTATGGAGAGTTCTTCTTTTCATTTGGATCCCTCACAGGTACAGAACAGCCTTGTTGGACATTGATGCTCTGTAAAGTTTATGTTCAAGGGGAGGATATCATCTCTGCCAGCTCCGAGTTCTCCTTTCTTTCTCTCTCCTTACTGCCTCAAGTCCCTCTCTTTTACTCTCTGTTGGAATATGAAGATGTCCATGTAGATCATATGTGCATGGAATCTCATACTGATTTCCTTTTATGCTGGCTCTTGTAAATTGCCATCACACCCCTGCATCTCTTTACCCCCTTCCTAATAGATTGACTGCAGAGTTCTAAAGAATATCACGGAGAGATAAGAAAGCTTTCCTCAGTGATCAATTCAAAGAAATAGAGGAAGACAATAGAATGGGAAAGACTAGAGATCTCCTGATGAAAATTAGTGATTCTAAGGGAACATTTCATGAAAAGATGGGAACAATAAAAGACAGAAATGGTATGGACCTAACAGAAGCAGAGGATATTAAGAAGAGGTGGCAATAATACATAGAAGAACTATCCAAAAAAATCTTCACGACCCAGATAATCATGATGGTGTGATCACCAACCTAGAGCCAGACATCCTGGAATGTGAAGTCAAGTGGGCCTTAGGAAGCATCACAACAAACAAAGCTAGTGGAGGTGATGAAATTCCAGTTGAGCTATTTCAAATCCTAAAAGATGATGCTGTGAAAGTGCTACACTCATTAAGCCAGCAAATTTGGAAAACTCATCAGTGGCCACAGGACTGGAAAAGGTCAATTTTCATTCCAATCCCAAGGAAGGCAATGCCAAAGAATGTTCAAACTACCGCACAATTGCACCCATCTCACACGCTAGCAAAGGAATGCTCAAAATTCTCCAAGCCAGACTTCAACGGTACATGAAATGTGAACTTCCAGATGTTCAAGCTGGTTTTAGAAAAGGCAGAGGAACCAGAGATCAAGTTGCCAACATCCATTGGATCATCAAAAAAAGCAAGAGAGTTCCAGAAAAACATCTACTTCTGCTTTATTGACTATGTCAAAGCCTTTGACTGTGTAGATCAAAACAAACTCTGGAAAATTCTTAAAGAGGTGGGAATAGTAGACCACCTGACCTGCCTCCTGAGAAATATGTATGCAGGTCAACATGCAACAGTTAGAACTGGACATAGAACAACAGACTAATTCCAAATTGGGAGAGGAGTACGTCAAGGTTGTATATTGTCACTCTGCTTATATGCAGAGTACATCATGCAAAATACTGGGCTGGATGAAGCACAAGCTGGAATCAAGATTGCCAGGAGAAATATCAGTAACTTCACATAGGCAGAAGGCACTATCCTTATGGCAAAAATGAAGAAGAACTAAAGAGCCTCTTGATGAAAGTGGAAGAGGAGAGTGAAAAAGTTGGCTTAAAACTCAACATTTAGAAAGCTAAGATACGGCATCTGGCCTCATCACTTCATGGCAAATAGATGGGGAAGCAATGGAAACAGTGACAGATTTTATTTTGAGGGGCTCCAAAATCACAGCAGATGGTGACTTCAGCCATGAAATTAAAAGATGCTTGCCCCTTGGAAGTAAAACTATGACCAACCTAGACAGCACATTAAAAAGCAGGGGCATTACTTTTCCAACAAAGGTCTGTCTAGTCAAAGCTAAGGTTTTTCAAGTAGTCATATATGGACGTGTTAGTTAGACTATAAAGAAAGCTGAGCACCGAAGAATTGATGCTTTTAAACTGTGGGGTTGAAGACAACTCTTGAGAGTCCCTAGGACTGCAAGGAGTTCAAACCAGTCCATCCTAAAGGAAATCAGCCCTGAATATTCGTTAGAAGGACTGATGTTGAAGCTGAAACTCCAATACTTTGGCCACCTGATGTGAAGAACTGACTCACTGGAAAAGACCCTGATGCTGGGAAAGATTGAATGCCAGAGAAGGGGATGAGAGAGGATGAGATGGTTGGATATCCATCACTTGATGGACATGAGTTTGAACCAGCTCTGGAGTTGTTGATGGACAGGGAAGCCTGTGTGCTGCAGTCCATTTGGTCACAAAGAGCTGGACATGACTGAGTGACTGAACTGACTGAATAGGTTGATAGTTTTTAGTTACATGAATATCCAGTGCTTCTTTGATGTCTTTGCAAATATTATTCACAGTTGAACATCCAGGGGTCTATGATGTTTTCCTTCTTTAGTTTCTGTCTTTGTTGAGAGTTGAGACTGAAGTAGTTCCTTTGATTTTGGCTATCTTTGCACTTCTTGCTAATTCTTCAGACCTTCTAATAGCTCCACAGGACAATTTTCCAAAAGGTCAGTAAGATCAACTGATCTATCCAGCCTTTTTCTCTCCCAAAGACTTCTTGGTTCTCTCTGGGCCAGTTTTGCTCCAGGTTTTCTGCACACTGTCTTTGTGTTCCTTCTTCTCTGAATTATTGTCCTTGGCATCTGGAGTTTGATTCTTTGTTTTCTGGAGGGTAGGCCTTCCACTTTCTTGGTTTACTCACTTGGTCTGGAGCACATCCTCCAGTAATTTGATCATATTAAAGATGGCATCACCACAGAGGGCATGGGGAGGACAGCCCTCCACATGTCTGTTTCCTATGTCACATTGGTCCAGGGAAGTCTAGATCTGTAGTAAAGTCATCTCCCTGAGATCTCCCTCCCCCACTATTTTGAAGACTTTTCTCACTTCTCTCCTGGGTAGCATCTTTTCTGTTATGAATCTCTCATCATCTCCTTTTCTTGGTCTGCTCCTTCTTAAGGCAGAAATCATCTTCCAGTAGCCCCTTTAGCATGAAAGAAATGGAAGTAAATGTGTTGGGAGCTTGCATTAAGAAAATATCCTTTAAACTTCCCTGGCAGGTGATAGATAGCTTGAGTATAGAATACACAGTTGGAATTTTCTTTGGCATTTTAGAGTCATGATTTCATTGTTTTGTTGTTCCTTTTGTTGTTATTGAGGAGCCTAAAGTCATTCAAATTCCTGATTCTTTGTACAAATTTGCTTTCCTATCTAGAAAATCATAGAATACAATAATAATGAAAAAGATAGACATAAGCAAGAATTACCACAGTGTGACACAGGAATACAAGATGAGAAAATGCTGTTGAATAAAATGCACTGATAGACTTGCTCCATGCAGGGTTGCCACAAAAGTTCAATTTGGGTAAAAAAAAATGCACCATCTGCAAACTGCAATAAAGCAAAGTGCAAAAACAGAGGTTTGCCTGTACTTTGAGGTGCAGATCTAAGTAGGAAAGTGTGTATGTGACATAGTTTTCAAAGATCCATCAGTATTGTCCAAGCCAGGCTTCAACAGTATGTGAACCAAGAAATTCCAGATGTTCAAGCTGAATTTAGAAAAGGCAGAGGAACTAGAGATCAAATTAACAACATCTGTTGGATCATAGAAAAAGCAAGAGAATTCCAGAAAAAAACATCTACTTCTGCTTCATTGACTGCACTTTTAAAGCTTTTGACTGTGTGGGTCACAACAAATTGTGGAAAATTCTTACAGATAGGAATACCATACCATCTTACCTGTCTCCTGAGAAACCGGTATGCAGGTAAAGAAGCAACAGTTAGAACTGGACGTGGAACAACAGACTGGTTCCAAATCGGGAAAGGAGTATGTCAAGGCTGTGTATTGTCATCCTGCTTATTTAACTTCAATCCAGAGTATATCATGTGAAATGCCAGACTGGATGAAGCACAAGTTGGAATCAAGACTGCAAGGAGAAATATCAATAATCTCAGATATGCAGATGACACCACCCTAATGGAAGAAAGTGAAGAGAACTAAAGAGCCTCTTGTTGAAGGTGAAAAGGGAGAGTGAAAAAGCTGGCTTAAAATTCAACATTCAAAAAACAAAGATCATGGCATCCAATCACATCACTTCATGGCAAATAGATGAGGAAACAGTGGAAACAGTGACTTACTTTCTTTTCTTAGGCTCCAAAATCACTGAGGACTGGGACTGCAGCCCTGAAATTAAAAGACGCTTGCCCCTTGGAAGAAAACCTATGACAAACCTAGACAACATATTGAAAAGCAGAGACATTACTCTGCCAACAAACATCTGTCTAGTCAAAGCTATGGTGCTTCCAGGAGTCATGTATGGATGTGAGAGTTGGACCATAAAGAAGGCTGAGTGCTGAAGAATTGGTGCTTTTGAACTGTGGTATTGGAGATGACTCTTGAGAGTCCCTTTAACTGCAAGGAGACCAAACCAGTCAATCTTAAAGGATTCAATCCTGAATATTTATTGGAGGTATTGATGCTGAGGCTGAAGCTCCAATACTTTGATGACCTGATGTGAAGAACTGACTCATTGGAAAAGACTCTGATGCTGGGAAAGATTGGAGGCAGGAGGAGAAGGGGACAACAGAGGATGAGATGGTTGGATGACATCACCGACTCAATGGACATGAGTTTGAGCAAGCTCCAGGAGATGTTGAAGGACAGGGAAGCCTGGCATGCTGCAGTCCATGGGGTCACAAAGAGTCAGACATGACTGAGTGACTCAGTCAGTTCAGTCAGTTCAGTCGCTCAGTCATGTCTGACTCTTTGTGACCCCATGGACTGCAGCACACCAGGCCTCCCTGTCCATCACCAACTCCCGGAATCCACCCAAACCCATGTCCATTGAGTTGTTGATGCCATCCAACCATCTCATCCTCTGTCGTCCCCTTCTTCTCCTGCCCTCAATCTTTCTCAGCATCAGGGTCTTTTCCATGAGTCAGCTCTTCACATCAGGTGGCCAAAGTATTGGAGTTTCAGCTTCAACATCAGTCTTTCCAATGAACACCCAGGACTGATCTCCTTTAGGATGGACTGGTTGGATCTCCTTGCAGTCCAAGGAACTCTCAAGAGTCTTCTCCAACACCACAGTTCAAAAGCATCAATTCTTCTGCCCTCACTTTCTTTATAGTCCAACTCTCACATCCATACATGACCACTGGAAAAACCATAGCCTTAACTAGACAGAAACAACAACAAAAGGCACTGATAGACTTGCTCCACGCAGGCTTGCTGAAAACCTTCAATTTGTGTTGAAAAAATGCACCATTTAAAAAGTGCAATAAAGTAAAGTCCAATAAAGTTAGGTCTGCTGTATTTTGAGGTGCAGATCTAAGTTGGCAATTGTGTGTTTGACATAGTTTTCAAAAATCCATCGGAATTTCTTCAATCTAAGAAATGTAAGAATAATTAAGAATGGTAATGGCACTCTAAGGATCCCTGGAGAAGGGAAAGGCTACCCATTCCAGTATTCTAGCCTGGAGAATTCTGTGGACTATATAATCCATGGGGTCACAAAGAGTCAGACACGACTGAGCAACTTTCACTTCACTTCATTTCACTTCAGACCACTAATACAGATGTACCCTCCTGTGTGGTTCTTAACACAAACTTGACAAGGAACTTGTCCATCACTCACAGTGTTGCACTTTACTTCTCAGGACAGAAAGTGTTAGTCGCTCAGTCGTGTCTGACTCTTTGCGATCCCATGAACTGTAGCTCGACAGGCTCCTCTTTCCATGGGATTCTCCAGACGGGAATACTGGAGTGGGTTGGAGATGGAACCCCGGTCTCCTGCACTGCATGAAGATCTTTTACCATTTGAGTCAGGACAGAATATCAGACCAAAAGGAACATCACTATCTTTGTCAAATGACTTCACTACATCTGATTGCAAGGTCAGAGAGTCAGCCTCTGTAAGTTGCTGAAAATGCCTCCCTTGCTTAACCAGTTCACCCAGGCCTTGGACTCCCAAGGACTTCCCTGGTGGCTCAGATGGTAAAGTGTCTGTCTACAATGCAGGAGACCCAGGTTCGATCCCTGGGTCAGTAAGTTCCCCTGGAGAAGGAAATGGCAACCCACTCCAGTACTATTGCCTGGAAAATCCCATGGACAGAGGAGCCTGGTAAGCTACAGTCCAAGGGGTCGCAAAGAGTCTAACATGACTGAGTGACTTCACTTCTCTTGGACTCCCAAACAGTTACTCAACTGATTAATGTCTCACAGGTACAGACCAGACATGAAGTAAGAGAATAAGCAAAGGTTGTTAGCTCGGGGTGAGAAGAAAGCTGCAGGCAAAGGGGATGGCCCTGCAAAAAGGACACTTACCCTTCTGGCAGGGGTTAATGCTGTCATCACATTGGTGGAGACCAAAATTTTCAGCTGGAGGTGTTTGCAAGTGATGTGGATGCCACTGAGTTGGGGCCCTTCCTGCCTGCCCCGTATCATGAGATGGGAATTCCTTATCTCATTAGCAAAGGGAAGGCCAGGCTGGAGCATCCAGTCCACATGAAAGAATTGCACCATTGTCAACTTCACATGAGTTAACTTGGCAGACAAAGAACTTCAGGCTAAGCTGATGGAAGCTATTAGGACCAATTACAATTACAGATATGATGAAATCCACCATCACTGGGGAAGCAACATCCTGGGTCTGAAGTTGGTGGTTTGCATTGCCAAGATAGAAGAGGCAAAGGCCAAAGAACTGGCCATCAAATTGAGCTAAGTGTACACTATCAAGTTTTCTATACCAAAAAAGTTAAAAAAAAAAAAAAAGAAGAATGAATTGAGATCATATGAATGGCAAAACAAACAGGGAATGTTTTGAATGGCTGAACCCCAGAATGTGAGGACCAGGAAGAAAATACATTTATTGGGCAAGAATCATGAGTTCATCACTATGCATAATGTCAAAATGACCTTGTAAATATTATTATCTCCATATTAAAAGTGGAGAAACAGGCCCAGAGGAATTATTTAACTTATTCAAGGTTTCTAAGCTGGTAAAATGAAAAGAAATATTTCAAGCCCAGGTTTGTTGAGTTTCCAGTTCAT
This sequence comes from Okapia johnstoni, assembly GCA_024291935.2. Taxonomy (NCBI): domain Eukaryota; kingdom Metazoa; phylum Chordata; class Mammalia; order Artiodactyla; family Giraffidae; genus Okapia; species Okapia johnstoni. Next base: position 87,107,698 of record CM044319.1, on the reverse strand, counting down.
TATTTCCACTATACCTTGAAACTGTCCTAGGCAAAAGAAGATGGAATTTTACTATGTGGTATAAATTCCACTAAGGCCTAGTAGTGGAAATGAAATCCTTGATATATAACTGAATCCATACCCCTTAAAACTGAAAACAGTAGAGTTAACCAATTTAAAAAAGAATTTAATTGAAAATATTAATATCCATGGAGAATTTGATATGGGTGAAAGATAACGTAATGGAGATTATTGTTCCTACTTTTTAATATGCATTCAAAATGCAAGATACAAATACAAAAGATAGGTGTGTATCTCATTTATATTGATAATAACTACATATTGAACTTTATAAGTTATATCAATATAAACTAAAAATACTAGACACAAAAAGGATATACAAGTTCCTGTATGAAAGGAAATCCTTTATACATAAATCAAAATTAAATTTCAAAGTTATATTTAGGTTACAAAAATGTAAATATGTATTTTCTGAATTCTTGGTTTACTTAAGATAAATGATGCAAGCCCTGGTTGTTCATTGGAAGGACTGATGTTGAAGCTGAAATTCCAATAATTTGGCCACCTCATGTGAAGACTTGACTCATTGGAAAAGACCATGATGCTGGGAAGGATTGGGGGCAGGAGGAGAAGGGGACGGCAGAGGATGAGATGGCTGGATGGCATCACTGACTCAACGGACGTGAGTTTGGATAGACTCCGGGAGTTGGTGATGGACAGGGAGGCCTGGCGTGCTGCGATTCATGGGGTTGCGAAGAGTCAGACACGACTGAGCGACTGAACTGAACTGAACTGATGGTTTATCTAAATACCTTTCTTTTCCTTCAGCCTTTTAAAGTAGTTTCTAAAACAGATAAAATGAAAACTTTAAAAAGAAATCATGGTTATAGCTGATAAGATGAAATAGGACTGGTCACATATTAGACAATGTATAATTTCACTTGAATGTGTTGATTATGTATTGTGGGACAGTTTTCACTTGTCTGAACAAACATGTTTTGTCTTTAGTTTGTGCATACAATGGCAGAAAGCATAAAGCCATGCTTGATCCTAGTTGGCTTGTAACTACTATTTTCATTTGCAAGAAGGCTATGTTTTTACATTCTTGGTTCTGAAGCCAGCACAAATTATGCCCCCTGTGATTAAAAGATGATATTGGCTATCCTTCCCTCAGCCTTGGGGCCACCTTGTCTGGGCCAGAAAAGTGTGAGACAAAGCTGAAACTCACTCTCTTTTTCTTTTCACCGTTAGCAGCAGACTTCATGTTCTGAGGAGAAAAGTGGCAATTAGTCTCTCCACTAAGTTAAAGTATAATTAGAGATTTCACCATTTCTTTATTTAAATACCCTTGAAATTTTCATTAGGGAGTTCCTATGGTTTCAGATTAAATGGGCTATGATGGTTTTTATTCTTTTTTGGTGTATTAATTATCTAGGACTGCCATTACAAATACCACAGGCTGGGTGGCTAGAACAACAGAAATATATTTTCTAACAGTTCTGAAGGGTGGAAGTTCATGAGCAAGGTGTTTTCAGTTCAGTCACTCAGTCGTGTCCAACTCTTTGTGACCCCATGGACTTCAGAACGCCAGGCTTTCCTGTCCAACACCAACTCCCAGAGCTTACTGAAACTCACATCCAAAGAGTTGGTGATGCCATCCAACCATCTCATCCTCTGTTGTCCCTTTCTCCTCCTGCCTTCAATCTTTCCCAGCATCAGTGTCTTTTCAAATGAGTCAGTTCTTCGCATTAGGTGGCCAAAGTATTGGAGTTTCTGCTTCTGCACCAGTCCTTCCAATGAACATTCATGGCTGATTTCCTTTAGGATGGACTGGTTGGATCTCCTTGCAGTCCAAGGGACACTCAAGAGTCTTTTCCAACACCACAGTTCAAAAGTGAAGAACTAAAGAGCCTCTTGATGAAAATAAAAGAGCAGAGTGAAAAAGTTGGCTTAAAACTCAACATTCAAAACACTAAGATTATGGCATCTGGTCCCATCACTTCATGGCAAATAGATGGGGAAACAATGGAAACACTGACAGACTTTATTTTGGGGGGCTCCAAAATCACTGCAGATGGTGACTGCAGCCATGAAATTAAAAGATGCTTGCTCCTTGGAAGAAAAGTTATGACCAACCTAGACAGCATATTAAAAAGCAGAGACATTACTTTGCTGACAAAGGTCCATCTAGCTAAAGCTATGGCTTTTCCAGGAGTCATGTATGGATGTGAGAGTTGGATTATAAAGAAAGCTGAGCAAGGTGTAAGCAGGTTTGTTTTCTTCTGAGGTCTCCCTGTTGGCTATCAGGTGCCCACCTTCACCCTCACGTGGTCTTCCTTCTGTGTGTGTGCATTCCTGGTATCTCTCTAAATGTCCTCTTCTTATAAAGACACCAGTCAGATTGAGGAAGGCCCACTCTAAATACATTTCAACTTATTCGTCTCTTTAAAGACTATCTTCAAATACAATCACCATCTGTAGCATTAGAGATTGAGATATCAGAATATGAATTTTGGAGAACACAGTTCAGCCTGTAACTGTTGGAATGTTCATTTTTCAAGACAAACAAAAGACATTGGAACAAGCTAATTTTGAACCTTTGGGACAAAACATTGGCAACTCCTCAAAGTTTAGTTGGTGAAAATATTTCTGAAGATTCTCTACGTTTTCCTATGAATTATCAGGTATCTATTCTCTTACCTATCCTTTTGTAGTGAAAATACTCTCCCAACAAGTTTGTCAGTTTTTAACTCATGCTGAATTTTTTCCCCTAATCCATTCCATTATTTTGTTAACACTTGTGATTTTCCATTGCACCCATACACACACTTCTTAAAGATAATATGCATATTTCTCTCTATATACCCTCATTGACAGCCTCATTCCTTTTATGTTTTATAGCTCCTTCACAGAAGTTATGTTTTCCAATATGTAAATATATAATCTCTTTCAGTAATAAAAACAACAGTGGATTCCACTTCCATTTAAGATGGAATGAATATCACTTCCATTACAATAGCAAGAAAACAACGGATAAACAAAAAATTATATAGTTTTTAAAAGCCACCAAAGAACAGTGGATAACTAGAAGTCTAAATGAACTAAATTCCAGGTAGAGAAAAGCCTTTCTGAAAAGAGTGAAGAATGGTAGCTACCTTCATACATGACACCATTGCCTAGTCTTGGTACTGGCAGAAGCTAGGGAGATACCTAAACAGGGAGACTTCTCTGGGCAAAGAGAAATGAGTTAAAGTTTGATTGACATCATGACCTGATGCAATAAAGGTCTGGAGAAGCTCAAGTGCCAAAATAAATTCTTAAAGTTCTCATGCTCTGAGAATCTAGTTGATTTCCCAGTGGAAAATTATCAGGAGAGCAAAAGGAGATACTGCATCACACACAAGACTGAAATTTAATCTTGAGGTGAACTGAAACTAACCTATTTCCTCCCAGCTCAAGTTCTAATAAGATTAAAGAAATGGGCCCTTCAGAAAGCAATAAGGAAAATCCAGGAGTTGGGCTAAAAGGCAAAGAGAGGTTTATACACTGTTTGTCCTTCCTATTGTGAATGTGGAACCTGTGCATACAGAGGGCTTACCGTGCTATGCAATTTTATATAAAGGGTCTGAACAGTCCTGGATTTTGGTAGACACGGGGACGGTGGAAGCAATCTCCTCGCACATGCTGAGGGATGACTGTAATCTCATTTGAAACCAGATATAAATTGAAAAGAATTAAAGTTTTGACCCCAAATTATATCTAAATGATCAGCCTTTACCCTTGTTGCCCATCAGAGAAAAGTATGAATTCTCTCAGGAAAAATGAAACAAAACCATACCTTAGTCTACACTGTTTCTTTATCCAAAATATGTCCAGTCCTGTGCTCACTGCTGTCTTCCAAATATGCTGGCATACTGAGTGCAGCACTTTCACAGCATCATCTTTTAGGATTTGAAATACCTTAACTGGAATTCTATCCCCTCCACTAGCTTTGTTTGTAGTGATGCTTCCAAAGGCCCACTTGACTTATGCCATGATGTCGGGCTCCTGGTTGGTGATCACACCATCATGATTATCTGGGTTGTGAAGATCTTTTTTATATAGTTCTTCTATGTATTCTTGCCACCTCTTCTTAATATCTTCTGCTTCTGTTAGGTCCATACCATTTCTGTCCTTTATTATGCCCATCTTTGCATGAAATATTCCCTTGGTATCTCCAATTTTCTTGAAGATATCTCTAGACTTTCCCATTCTATCGTTTTCCTCTATTTCTTTGCATTGATCACTGAGGAAGCCTTCCTCAGCGATTATTGACCAAATTAGTAAGGTGGTAAATTGTAACTCAGCTCTCCTAGTAAACACATTAAATGTAAATAAAATAAGTACTCCAATTGGAAGGCATAGATTTAAGAGATAGATTAGAAAATACCCAAATATATGCTCTGTAAAGCAGAGACATTTTAAATGTAAAGACATATACATGGAATGCAAAATTATGAAGGAAGGCTATACATCATGGAAACACTAATCATAAGAAAGCTGGTGAAACTATTTTAATATCAGGCAAATAGACTTAAAGATAAGCAACACACTATCATAAAAAGGTTACTTATAATGATGAAAGGGAACTTCAACAAGAAAATACAAAAATTCTAAATATATATGTATTGAATAACACATATTTATAAAAAATGAGTCAGTAATTGACAGAACTAAAGGAGATACATGAAAATTCTACTTGAAACACTCCTATCTCAGTAATTGATAGGTAAATATCTGTAAGAATCTGAACAAAATTTTTAACTGAATTGATCTAACTGATATGAAGAGAACACTTTATATCCAAGATACACAGTCTTTTCACTTGCTCGTGGAACAGTCACCAAAATAAACTTAAGCTGGCTCATAAAGCAGGCTTCAAATTTCAAAGAATTGAAAACATGTTGACATATATTCTCAGACCTATGAAAGTAGAATCTAAGAGATAACTAGAAAATTTCCAAGTATTCGAAAATTTAAAACCACACTTCTAAATAGTCCACAGGTCAAAGAAGAAATTCCAAGAGAAACTTAAAAAAATTTTAAATGGATGATAATGAAAACACGTGTCAACATTTGCTGGATACAGGTAGATCAATATTTAGTGGGAGGTTTATGGTTTTTAGTGCATATATGATTAAGTGTATAAATCTAAAATCAGTGATCTGATTTTCTAAATACATCATGAAGCTATAAAAAGAGACACTTAAGTTCCATAAGTAGAAAGGGAATAATAATAAGAGCAAAAAGCAACTAAATTAAAATAAATATGACAGTTGAGAAAATTAAAAACAGCTATGAAAACAAAAGTTGATTCTTCGAAAATATTAATGATACAGCATGAGTGATCAAGAAGAGGGAGTGACAATGTAAATATTTAATTATCTATAATGAAAGATGGACCTCATTATAGATTGCACATATTTAAAAAGAAACTAGGAGCTATTATTAACAACTTTTTCCCAATAAACTCAACAATTAGATGAAATGAGCAAATTCATTGTATTCACTTTATAAAACTAACAGAAAATGAAATGGAAAAAATAAATTCTGGTGGTTCGGGCAGTAATCTGCCTGCAATACAGGAGCCTCAGTTCAATTCCTGGGTAGGGAAGATATCCTGGAGAAGGGAATGGCTACCTACTCCAGTATTCTTTGCCTGGAGAATCCCATGGACAGAGGAGCCTGGCAAGCTACAGTCCATGGGGGTCACAAAAAGTTAGACACCACTGAGCGACTAACACTTCCACTTTTTTCCACTTTTTTCATATGTTGTAGATGATACATTAAAAAACAAAATATTGGTTTGAAAAAACCAAATAATTCATTGAAGTGACTTTGCTAAAGAAAAAAATATATCACTAGTAAACATTTTCAGAGACAGAAGGGAAAAACTTTTCAACTATGAGGCTAGCATAAATCTGATGCTAAAAACTGAATAAAATATTACAAGAAAAAAACATTGCAGGTGAACAACCTTATGATTTTAGATAGAAAAATCCCTTTAAAATATTGCTAAATTGAACATATGACCTGGAGAAGCGATAGGCTACCCCCTCCAGTATTCTTGGACTCCCAAGGGGCTCAAATGGTTAAGAATCTGCCTACAATGCAGGAGACCTGTGTTTAATCCCTAGGCTGGGATGATCCCCTGGAGTGGGTTACCAGTTGCTTCTCCAGGGTTTCTTCCTAATATAACCTACTATATATATATTACTACATGTATATAATATATATATATTATGACCAAATGAGGTTTATTCCATTTATAAATTCCTAGATTCAATTTAACAATATTTTAAGGGCTATATATATGTGTGTGTGTGTGTGTGTGTATGTTAATAATAGATATAATATAACATTAATATTATATTATGAATTAATATAATAAATAATTAATATAATATATAATATTGCTTTCCTATATCCTAGAAACTGACATAACATTATAAACCAACTATACTTCAATAAAAAAGAAAGTAAAAGAAATAATAGGTATAGAAAAGAATAAAAGATGAAGTAAAACTGTATTTATTTGCAGACCACATAATTGTATATGTAAAAAATCCAAAATACTCTTCAAACAAGCTACTATCAGAAGTAAATTTCATGAGGTTGTAGGCTAAAAGATCAATAGAAAACATGCATTTCTATATACTATCAATATGCAACTGGGGAAAGAATGTTTAAAAATAAAACCACTTACTGTAACAAGAAAAAACATCAAATCCTCAGGAAAATATAGAGAAGACTGTTACATCTTTACCCTGGAAACTGCAAAATATTACTGACAGAAACTTAAAGAAGACCTAAAGAAATGATTTGGAAGAATCAGTACTGTGACAAGATCAATTTGATTCAACCTAATGCTTGGAGAAGGCAATGGCAACCCACTCCAGTACTCTTGCCTGGAAAATCCCATGGACGGAGGAGCCTGGTGGGCTGCAGTCCATGGGGTCGCTAGGAGTCAGACACGACTGAGCAACTTCACTTTGACTTTTCACTTCTATGCATTGGAGAAGGAAATGGCAACCCACTCCAGTATTCTTGCCTGGAGAATCCCAGGGATGGAGGAGCCTGGTGGGCTGCCACCTATGGGGTCGCACAGAGTCAGACACGACTGAAGTGACTTAGCAGCAATGCTGATAATTCCCAGCATTCTCTGTAGAAACTGATGTATTGGTTTGCATACGTGCTAAGTCTCTTCAGAAGAACTAAGTCTCTTCCGTAGCCTACTAGGCTCCTCTGTCCATGGGATTCTCTTGGCAAGAATACTGGAGTGGGTTGCCATTTCCTCCTCCATTGTGTCTCCCAACCCAGGGATCAAACCTGCGTCTCCTGCGTTGCAGGCAGATTCTTTACCACTGAGCTACCAGGGAAGCCCATATTGATTTGAAGATATACGTAATTCCAAAGGATCTAGGTAGATAAAGAAATCTTGAGGACAAAGAATAAAGTTAGATTTACTCCACTGCTTTACTATATGATTCATTTACACATGGAAAAAAGGAGAAGTCAGAAGCGTGGTTAGTTAGGAGAGGGATTTTCTGAAAAGGAAAAAGAAAAGAAAGAATATTGTGAGATGAACCATATCAATTTTTGGTCTTGTCCAACTAAAATTAACCTTTTATTCCTGACTTGGACTAACCCAATGATTTTAAATGAAGTAAGGAAATAATGAAGAACAACTATAAAACATTAATCAACAGACAAGTTTTGAGTGAAATCCTAATTGTCTTTAAACATATTCCAAGATTACTTTCTCTCTGCCCTCAGTTGGCCCCTTTTAATCTTCTTCTGCTTCAATATAAGAGAGACGAGGAGTTTCTCTAATCTTTGAACCACTTCCTCATCTGACAGCTTCTAAAGCTAAGTATGCTTTTGTGAATTTTCCTGATGAAAACCCAGCCGAAGATTAGTTTCATTTATAACAGAGTTCTGCTAGTGACTGGTGGGTGGCTGAATGCAGTATTTACAATAGTTATAATTCAATGTTTCCTCAAAGAGTAAACTAACTTACTACATGTGCTTCCTCAATAGATAGTGGAGCCAAATACGGAGACTTCCTGAAAGAGAAGGCAGAGGCTTTTGAGAGATTCATGACATACTGAACTATCAGACTTAAAACAGGCATGAGGGCAGAGAGGTAGATGGCTATTTTGAGCAAAAAAATATATTTTTTATTAACAACTAACCCAAACTTATGGAGTTTATTGAGGGATTGTTTTTAATGTTTTGTTTTTAGAAGAGAGTTTAGCAGAGTTAAAAATTTATACTGGCCTGCAGCTGTGGAAAACTTCCTGGGTAACTTTCCATTTTTTAATGCATCTCATTTGTGTTGGTCAGATACTATACATCACCACCAACACTTTTATGCCTAGTCTGTGCCTATTTGTAACAATATCCTTAAATCAAAGTAATTGGGTCCCTTGTATTTTCCATCACAAATCTTGTATAAGAGAACACAATTCCTTTACTTCTACCCATATCTCCCTTTTGGCCATTCCCCTCTCAGCTTAGACTAGATAACTGTCTCAAGGACATTGTTTGAAAATTTTACATTTTATTTTTGGTCAGGAAATCTTTACTATTTTATTGCTTCCATGTTACTCTAATTTAAGCTATCCAAGTCTATGTTTTAAATTAAGGATCCTGTCTAACCATCATGATAAGTTCTGTTTCAGTTTTTCGTGTAGGATTAACATTGCTGATATGAATTCTACTGATCAAGTTAAAGAAAATAACTAAATGAAGCCTCAAAGACTCCTTATCTTGAATCCTGAATAATAGAATCATTTGACAATTCCCATCTAATAAATTCATGTGCTCAGTGGCTTCCAAAAAGAGCAATCTATTACAGTAGATGCCAAGTGAATGTTAGGGACGGTATGTGCTGTAGTATGATTTTAATTTTGCATGTTCAGTACTTCCTAATTTATTTTTCCTGGTGGTATGTTGTTTTCTCTCTCTGCACTTTGTCAGTAATTAAGACTGTGGAAAACTCCTTTCAGACAACAGGCAAATCTCACTCTTTCTCTTATGGATCATGTAAGAAGAGGGACAGAGATAGGGCAGAAAAGTCAAATCATAACACAATAAAGTAATGTTCTCTAGAATATCCCCTGCCCTGATGGCCATGTGCAGCCTGACATGGGAAACCTTAATTCAGTGTTGGTGGCAGGAAGTGGCTGCCTATGAGCCTGAGATAAGGCTTCTGGAAAATCATGGAATTTAACATTTACTAACTGCCTGGTGAGAAGGTACAGAGAGTTAAGGGAGATGGCAGACCCGTACGAGTCTGGGTTGAGGACAAAGAAAGTTCCATGTGTGAGAACTTGCAAGTTGACAGTCAGTTGGCCAGGACCACAGAATCCACCTCCCTCCAAAATCTAAAAATCCAGCCCTGACCAGTTCCCTTCCATTACTCATCACTCCAGGGAGCAAACTGGATTAATTGCTGCATAGTGCTCATCACAGAGGATCCAGAGAAGACCATTGAGAACAGGGTTTGTTTCTACCTTTCACTCACTGCTACATGGAATCTTAACCCAACTTCCCACACACTGCCAGACTTCATCTGGAAGGGTAAGGTGGAGGGGGGAGGTAAAGCTACAAAAGACTGCTTTAGACTGGAAAGAGAAAGAGCCTAATTAAACAGAAGACATTGAGATGGTATATATTGGCACATCTAACTTTTTTATTGTTCAGTGAGGTGTGTGTGTGCTAAGTCGCTTCAGTCACATCCTACTCTTTGCGACCCCAGGCTTTCCTGGTGGCTCAGTGGTAAAACATGTGCCTGCCCATGCAAAAGGCACTGGTTCAATCTCTGATCCAGGAAGATCCCACATGTCGCAGAGTAGCCCATGTGCCACAACTACTGAGCCTGTACTCCACAACAAGGGAAGCCACAGCAATGAGAAGCCCACTCACCGCAACAGAGAGTAGACGCCGCACACCACTACTGGACAAAAGCCGGCGCAGCAATGAAGACCCAGCACAGCTGAAGCTAAAAATAAAGAAATAAATTTTTTTAAAAAAGGAAAAAAGTCTAGGAAATAATACTTGAAAGTGAAAGTCATTCAATAGTGTCTGACTGTTTGCGACCCCCTGGACTGTAGCTTGCTAGGCTCCTCTGTCCATGGAATTCTCCAAGCCAGAATACTGGAGTGGGTAGCATTTCCCTTCTCCAGGGGATCTTCCCAACCCAGGGATCAAACCCAGGTCTCCCACATTGCAGGCAGATTCTCTACCATCTGAGCCACTAGGGAAGCCCAAGAATACTGAATCCCTAAGCCAGTATTAAACTACTTAGGGACACACTAACTTCTGGAAGAATGCTCTGCATGCAATTTTCCCCCACTTGTTTGTCCCCAGAAAACTTGGCAATTCTTGAGATATTTCACCAGATCAATGGGGGCCCCAGGAAGCTACACCTCTGAAATGGTAAGACTTAGGCTGGATTTATCCTAGGATCCTATCCCTTGGCAGAAGCTTTACCATCCCTAGATTTTGTGGTTCTCACCATACCCCACAAGCTGGAGTCTTACCTCTCTGTATAAGTCAGAGGACATGTCCACAAGCAACCACAAGATCATCTTTTCTGACAATTTAAGGCATGCATGAAAAGGTTAGGAACAAAAATGGAATAAATACATTAAAAATAAGGTTAGAAAGAAAGAGATCTCTGTGGCCTCACGCTTCTTTTTCATTATTTTCATTTTCAGTCCTTCAGAGGATACGCTGGCGTATCATAATGAATATTTATTGAATGAGTTATTGAAGGAGGAGGAAAATAGGAAACAGAGTTTAGAAGCCATAGTTCTCCTGAATACTGTATGTTGAATAGTTCTTAGGGTCAGTTCAACTCACTTTCATAAATACATACTTTGGATATGGTGAATAAAATACACAGAATTCTAACCTTCAAAGATCTTTCTGTATGCTCTGCTTTGGTATTGGCACTCTAAGTGGAGGTCATCCACACTTGCAGTGAGCTCTTTTTCTCTAGGATTCAGCCAGGAGACCTTCTCATTAATCCTCCTGTCCTGCTGTGTCTTGAGTTCATCATTCTGTCTGTCTCGTCAACTTTGGGGGTCTACTCTGACTCCTGATTTCAACACTGCTTTCATAATCTTTTTGGACCTATACATCTGAATTCTTGACCTTGTTTCCTCTGTACACAGATGCTGTCACGAAATGAACACCTCTATTAAACTCATGAGGAGGGAGTGGAGGAAAGTCAAGAAAAACAATTTTGCAAAACTTAGATATTGATTGGATATGAAGTATGAGCTTAATTACATTAGCACAATGGTTTGGATCCTTATTGACAATAGGATTTTGGTAAAAATAGGGAAAAGTGCTTAGAGGTGGGAAGAAATGATGGGTTGGAGAGAGTGGGGAGGGAGAGAGGGAGAAGAATAGCTAATACTTTGATGCAAGAAATGAATTATATCTTCTCATGTATCAATCCTAAGTTAGTCAATTTTTTCATATACGTTGACTCATTTCACAATATCTGTGTGAATTAAGAACTGTCATAACTACTTTATGAAGAAAGATGACTGATTTTCAGTGAGCTTAAATGACTGACTAAGATTCTAGAACTAGCAAATAGTAAATACAGGTTTTGTTTCACCATTATTGAGTTGACCAGTTGACTCTAAGCTTCTATCCCTGTTTCAGTGTTAAGTTGTATATACCTCCACCAATTCAAAAAGGTGTAAGGCTATATTGAAAAGAATTAGGACATCTGGTTTCCTCTTTAGCTCTCTGCCTCTAGAATATTTGTCTTGTTTTGAGTATGAGAATTCTAAACGATCTATGACATATTTGTCCTGAAATCTCTTGCCTCCAAACTTCTTCCTTTTCTAAGAGTCCAAGATTCATTAAACATGATGTCCAATAAAATTTGTATGTGAAAGAGCCAACTTATAAGACAGGAGAAGGGCTCATCTCCAAGACTGTGCAAGACTTCCCTGCAGTTCTAACATTGTCAAAATGCTAGTAAACATGAGAAATTCTTAAATAATAAGGAAACTCATGAGAGGTGAATGACTTGTCCCAGATGACACTCTAGGTCACAGGAAAGACCTGGCATAGAACCCAAGTCAGATATTAGAATTTAGAATCCTGCTGTGACTGCCGGAACTTATTATCCCTGATATATTAGCCATCAACATGAAAGCAGCTGGAATCTATTGATATTTGGACTCTGTTTGGAATTCCTTTGTTTCTAATGTATTCTAAAAGTATTTTTTGAAAGCTTTCTTAGTAATGCAGGACACTGAAAATGTTTTCTGTGGGCTTTTTGTAAATGTGGGTTGGGTGATACATATCTGCAAGCTACACGATGAAGTATTTTGTATTCTATGCTTCATATTTATCATTTTCTCAATCTGATGTTTTGGAAAAAAGAACTGTGTACTGAGGTCTCATGTGTTTGCTGGTGGTGCTCAGCTTGTTTAAATTATCAGATGTTTTTACTAAATTATAATTATTCCTTATTGAGACCAAAACACTATTTGGCTTGCAACAAGTCTCATCTGACTGGTGAATCATGAGGAAATGTTTTTGTTTCAACAGATTACAGAGAAAGCATTCATTTATACACATCATAACTAACTAACCCTTTTGGTATTTCCTAAAAGTTAAAATTTGCAGCAACCAACAAGTTGTTGATTTAACCAACTTCTGACTAGCTCTAAATTCAAACTATATTTGTTTTAAAAATCTAATGAATTTTAGAGGTCCTAGCAGGGGGAATAAATTTAATCATATCCTCCACCAAAGAACAATTCTTTAATTGAGAAGAAAAAAAGTTTTTTGGTTTCTATAAGGAGCAGCTTTCTGAGTATATAAATAGTATGCTGAGGAAAAAAGACAAAATCTTCTCAAGTCAGCTCAGCTGGCAAAGTCAGTCCTGTCAGTGAATGGAGACATAAGACTCAGCTTTTGAACCAGCTTTTGTACAAACGTGTACGTGGAGAAGACTTTCTTTCCTTGTTACCTAGTCTTTTTCTTTCTTTCTTTTTTAATTGGGATATAGGTGCTTCATAATATTGTGTTAGTTTCTGGCTATACAACAAAGTGAGTTAGCTGTATGTACACATATACCCCCACCTTCTCCCCAGTCCCGCCCCACCCCCATCCCATCCATCTAGGTCATCACAAAGCACCAAACTGAGCTCCCTGCACTACACAACAGATGTCCACTAGCTGTTTGACACATGGCAGATGAATGGATAAAGAAGATATGGCACATATGTACAATGGGATATTACTCAGCCATTAAAAGGAAAGATATTGGGTCATTTGTGGAGACGTGAATGCACCCAGACCCTATTCTATTGTCTTTTTCACATGCATTTAGTAGATGCCTTGAGAACAAACTCTAGGTAAGCATTGCAGTAAGGACAAGAGGTGAAAAAGATGTAAAGTATCACTCTATTTTCAGGAGCTGAGCTGATGACTCCAGTTAGAAGCAATAATGCAAAGGGCCAAATGGGAAGGGAGAAAAAGTCACAGGACATAGCACTATCACAGGTCTGAAGTGCAGCATAATAAGTGTTCTATTTTGCTCATAGATCTCAATTCCTTTAGAAGCACCTATTTGATCTCAGCAATGCAAGCTATCAGACCATAGCCTCGGATAAAACTTCCACCTCAAGTACGTATGTTTTTGAGTCTACTTCCTTCCACTGTACAGTTCCCAGCTCTCTGAGACCTGGGCTTGTTATCCAGATGCCTGCATCCACTGTAGTCTCTCTCGCACGGCCCAGAAAACATGTGCCTTTAAATGAGCTTCTGGCACTCAGCCAGACACCTGCCAGCTTCCTGGGTGGATGTTACCACAGACGAAGAGCTGCTTCTGTTTCTTGTCACCAGCAGCTGCTTCTGTTTCTTGCCATGGCTTCCTGAAGCGCTGTGGGCTAGTTCAGGATTTTAGCCTACTTCAGAGGCACCCTCTTCACCTGTGAAAAGATCTGAAGCCCATGGGAAAGTTGGCAGACCTAGCTTCATGGAAAGCGGAGCCTGACTTGGCCATCCCCACTTGGCCATGCTACTCTTCCTCAGCTCTACTAGTCACCCCTAGACCCAAACAACCCTGACTAGATCATCTCTGCGTGTCTCACTACTCTGCAAGCCTGAGACGTGAAGCAATCTGAGCTTCACGTTCAGCATCCTCCCCAAAAGCTAAGGGAGAGCCTCCCAGTTCCTCCCCAGACCTCCATCATCACTAAGTTGGGGAGGGCAGGCAAGTGGTTTTCACTCTCCTTCACCCAGACTCTACTTCTTTGAGCAGCTTTTCTGAGGATGAGAGGCAAATCATTTTTGCTGATTTCATATTGCTGATTATGTCTCCATTAAACAGTAGTCTTTTATTCTTAGAGTTGAGCTGTCTCCATAGCAATCTATGCCCATATAGCTTTTTTACCAGAATTATGGTGGAGGTGGGTAGGGAGACAGGATGAGTGGTGGAGAGAAGGGACCAAGCTATAACACAACGAGCCTGAAACGGATATTGATATTTCACAAGATTGTGCTACAGTAATAATTTATTGGTGTTCAATGGTTGGGTGACTTTACAGTTTGATTTACCCAGGAGACATGCAGACCTTTTGTTCTAGTATTTTTCTTCCTTCTTTTTTTTTTAGCTTTATTTCATTCTGGTAAGAACACTTAACATGACATCTACCTTCCTAAAAAATTTTAGGTGTACAGTGTAATATTGTTAACTACAGTGTCAATGTTTCAGAGTAGATCTCTAGATCTAATTTGTCTTTCACAATTAAGAATGTATGTCCATTAACTAGTAACTACCCATTTTCCCTACCCCAGCCCCCATTTACTGAGCACCCACAGTTAATAATTTATATTTTGATATAAATATAATTAAAATATAATATATTTATAATATAAATAAATAATAATATATAATAATAAATAATATAAATTAAAATATAATTTATATATTTGATCTTTTGACAAACTGATTTAAAGGGTATCATACACAAATGGGAATTAATCTGCAGGTACCCTAAGCTCAAATGCTAAAAATATACAGAGCCAAAATTCTAGTATTCATTCCTATCACATCTAACTATATCTTTCTATTCATCAGTTGTATCTATTACATATGTATGCATGTATGTATATATGTACTCAATATCTATCCATCATCTGTTGCTTTATATCTTCCAATTAAGGGCAGTAGAAATCACCCACTTATGGAAGCTTAGAAATCTGTGGTTATCTTCTTCTGTGTCCTTTCTCTCATTCCCATGCCAAATTTATCATCATGCCATGGTCTGCGTATCTTTATCACTCCTATATGTATCAAAAATTTATCCTCTATTATATACCCCTCAAAACCAGATCAAGTTCAGATCTAATCATCTCTCATTCAGGCCGTTGGCACAGGACTTCAAATTAATTACTCTGCTTAATACCCTTAGAGCATCCTTTCCAATCTGACATGAGAGCAATCTTTCAGAAACAAATGTTTTCTTACCTTATCCTCCTGTTTAAATTTTTAGAGCATTGAAAATGTATAGAGCAGTGGCTCTCAAAATATGGACCTGAAACAGCAGCATCAGTATTTCTCTGGAAATGTAATTTCTTGGGCCCTAACCCAGACCTGCTCTAAATCTGTATGCAAGGACCCAACAATCTGTGTTTCAACAAATTCTCCAGATGATTCTGTGTACACTGGTTTAGAAGCTAAAATAGCCTCCTAGACAACAAATTGCTTTTTTCAGTCTCCTTTGATGCCATGCCAATTTTCTCTTACTCCATTCATCTCCTAACCTCAAGTCACATCTAACTGTTTGCTTTTTCTCCAGTGATATTTCTCTATGTTTTGTACATGCTGTTTCCTTGCTTGGGATGACTTTTCCCTCTTGGTCATAGGCTATAATCCTTTCAGATCAAATATAATTAGCATCTTTTCTAACTGTGCTGGCCTGGAAGGGGGTGATGAGATCAGTGAAACCTCCACTCTTTCCCTTGTGATGTGGTCTTTCGTTGTCCCTGTGGTCCAGCACCATGCTCCAGATTCACCCCCAGGTTTGACGATTTTCTCAATGGTGTCTTGTCTATGGCGTTGTAAGTTGGTCTTCTTATGAGGGGGACCTAAGTTGGGAACGACCTCTGTTGCTATCTTGACAACATCACCTTAATCTAGGTTCATTCAATTTGAGTCCCTTGCCCAGAACGTTGTATCAGAAGCCAGTGAAGTAAACACACAAATCCGGAAAAGCAGCTGCTGTGGCAGTGCTCATAGTCATTGTGGCGATAGTGCCCGTGGGAGAAGCCATGCCATGTGCCCGTAGTTCAGTGACGCTCAGGGTGGTGGCAGCGGAGAGCTCACAGGTAGACGGCTGTAGAGTGAGTGAGCCTTTGCTTTGTCTGTCTGCTCTTCCTCTGTTCTTGCTCCTCTAGCCCACTCAGTGATTCTAAGTTTTCATACACCCTTTAACAGCTTCAGTCAACCACATATTTCCTATTACTTGCAGGTAAGAACACTGGCTAGTACATTGCTCCAACTCATCTTCTAAGAGGAGCAGTTATTCTATTCTATTATTAGTATGGTTTATTTACTTTTAAATGTTTAAAAGTTCATTTGGAAATTAGAAATAAAGTAGGAAATCCAGTTCTTTTTTTTAAATTTTTAATAGCTAGCCATTGTCCTGACTCCCCTTACTAAACATTCTATTTTTCCTCCACTAACTTTAAGCGCAAATTTAATCATATATAAAATCCTAGGTGTATTTCTATAATCAATTTGGTTTCATAGATTGCTCACTGTATTCTTATAAAAAATCTAAGTTCCTCTCTCTCTCTCTCACACACACACACACACACATTTTTGAATTATTCAGATTGTCCTTATCAGCTTATTTTTCAAGATAGAACTCAATACCTAGTTGCCAAATCCCTTATGAATTCACATAGCTATGTGTATTAAATTGCACTCTCTTCCTAGATTGTAATCATGAGGATTTGAAGAACTGCTGTTTTTATAAACGTGTTCCTATTTAAGAGCAAACTAAGCCTTTTATATTCTTCTATTTAAAAAGAAAGAAAGTCTTTTCATATTCTTCTGTAAAGAACATTCTTCTCCATTTCTTTTTCTACTTTCCCTCTTTCTGATGATAACAATGGACTCATGGTTTTTTTACAAAATTATGTGCATTGTAATTCATCATTGTCATTCTGTTTGATGCTCATATATTCCTGCATTTGGCCAATGGGAGGCCCCAGCAAGCCTGTTCCTGTGTCCTTTTGACATAGTTCCATTAATCTTTAAACATTGATCCCATTAATCTTTCAGGCTGCATTCCTACTATGGGTGGGAAGTTGAATAATGGATGATTAAATTACAGGATGGGATACATGAAATTGGCTTCTTGTGTCATTTTACGTTACATAATACTGCATCTACTCCCTGTGTATGTTCCCCAAAATTGTTTTATTTTATTCTGTTCTAATAGCTTCAGCATATTGCAGGCTGGAGGTTATGAGATTACTCCTGTTTTTACTATGATTCATAAGATCTAAGCATTCAACAATGACACTAACTGTTCATTTTAAAGATATTTGTGACTCTAGAGTCTCACTTGTCTGGGATTTCCCCTGACTTGGGGGCAAATTGTATCATGTACTGGAGTTTCTGAGAGGTTTCAGGCTCGATAAACTGAAAGATATAACTTCTATTTGTACATAGAGTAGAGATCTCACTTACAAAGATGGACACTTGGTTACATAGAATTTGATCTTAAATGTTGACTCTCCCCCCAAAAACTGAAGTGAATATTATCTTTAATTCATTTAAAAACTAGTTAAATTAATATATACCATGATTTAAAATGTATTCTTACAAAAAGACTTTTAATGAAAAGCAACTAACTGTTCTCTGCCCCAGCCTTTCCCACCCCCATCCCATGTCCAGTGGAAATTAATTGAGTTTGTTTCTAGTAACAGAGAAAGCTATTCCCATCTCTCTAAACGTGTGCTTAAAGCTGCTTCTTTTCCCATCAATTTTAGATATTCTCACTTGGCTTTTTGCTTTGATAGAAAAAGATGAAGTGAATGCAAAGTACTTTCTCCTTTTCCTTCCTTTCTCCACTATGGGACTATACATATTTTCCAGGTTCTCTATTGAATGGTGCTCAGTAGCTCAGTTGTGTCCTAATCTTTGCAGCCTTATGGACTGTAGCCTGCCAGGCTCCTCTGCCCATGGAATTTTCCAGGCAAGAATACTGGAGTGGAGTGCCATTTCCTACTCTGGAGGGTCTTCCTGACCCGGGAATTGAATCCACGACTCGTCTGTCTCCTGCATTTGAAGGCAAATTCTTTACCACTAGCGCCACCTGGAAATGTATAATTTTAACCTATATGGTTCTGTTAGTTTGCCGTGGCTGCCACAATAATGTACAACAAATTGGATGACAAAAGCAACAAAATTTTATTTTCTCAGCATTCTAGAGGCTAAATATCTGAAAGCAAGATGCCAACAGGTTGGTTCCTTCTGGTGGCTGTGAGGGAAAAAAATGTTCCAGGCGTATCCCTGTGGCTTATAAATGACCCTCTTTTCCTGCGTCTTTTCACGTTATCTTCCTTCTATGCATATTGAGTCTGTGCCCAAATTTCTCCTTTTCATAAGGGCACTAGTCATTTTGGATTGAAACCCACCCTAATGATATCATTTAATTTATCATTATCTCCACAAAGACCTCATCTCCAAATAGTCACAGGTATGAAGGGTTAGGACCCTAACACATCTATTTTGGGGGACACAATTCACCCCATGAAAGTGTTAGCTGCCCAGTCATGACCAACTCTTTGTGATCCTATAGACTGTAGCCCTGGTAGCTCAGCTGGTGAAGAATCTGCCTGCAATGCAGGCGACCCCAGTTGCATTCCTGGGTCAGGAAGTTCCCCTGGAGAAGGGATAGGCTCCCATTCTGGTATTCTTGGGCTTCCCTGGTGGCTCAGATGGTAAAGAATCTGCCTGAAATGTGGGAGACCTGAGTTTGATTTCTGGGCTGGGAAGATCCCCTGAAAGAAGGCATAGCAACCCACTCCAGTATTCTTGCCTGGAGAATCCCCATGGATAGAGAAGCCTGGTGGGCTACAGTCCATGAGGTCGAAGAGTTGGACATGACTCAGTGACCAAGCACAGCAGACTGTACCCACCAGGCTCCTCTGTCCATGGGGATTCTTCAGGCAAGAATACTGAAGTGAGTAGCCATTTCCTTCTCTGGGGGATCTTCCTGACCCAGGGATCTAATGCAGGTCTCCCATCTAACAAAGATTATATCTGTAATTCTCTCTGAACTCTCCACTTAGTAAGATGACACTATTAATATCCTGGCCTTTTTCTTAACTTCTTCTAAAGCATTCACCTCTCAAACTGTCTTCTGTACTTTACTTTTAAATAGACAAGACTGACCACATTTATAGCCTGTTTTATAAAATTTAAGCCTTTCAGGTAATGTTTATAGCTTCACTCCAAAATTTGAAATTCCATAAACAGTATTTTTATTGTTCAGTTCAGTTCAGTTCAGTTCAGTTGAGTCGTTCAGTCGTGTCCGACTCTCCGTGACCCCATGAATTGCATCATGCTAGGCCCCTCTGTCCATCACCAACTCCTGGAGTCTACCCAAACCCATGTCCATCGAGTCGGTGATGCCATCCAACCATCTCATCCTCTGTCGTCCCCTTCTCCTCCTGCCCCCAATCCTACCCAGCATTAGGGTCTTTTCCAATGAGTCAACTCTTCGCATGAGGTGGCCAAAGTATTGGAGTTTCAGCTTCAACATAAGTCCTTCCAATGAACACCCAGGATTGATCTCTTTTAGGATGGATTGATTGGATCTCCTTGCAGTCCAAGGGACTCTCAAGAGTCTTCTCCAACACCACAGTTCAAAAGCATCAATTCTTTGGTGCTCAGCTTTCTTCATCGTCCAACTCTCACATCCATACATGACCACTGGAAAAACCATAGCCGTGACTAGACGGACTTTTGTTGGCAAAGTAATGTCTCTGCTTTTAAATATGCTATCTAGGTTGGCCATAACCTTCCTTCCAAGGAGTAAGCGTCTTTTAATTTCATGGCTGCAATCACCATCAGCAGTGATTCTGGAGCCCCAAAAAATAAAGTCTGACACTGTTTCCACTGTTTCCCCATCTATTTGCCATGAAGTGATGGGACCAGATGCCATGATCTTAGTTTTCTGAACTTTGAGCTTTAAGCCAACTTTTTCACTCTCCTCTTTCACCTTCATCAAGAGGCTCTTTAGTTCTTCTTCACTTTCTTTGTTACAATCGTATAAACATTATTCACTGTCAAGTCAGTGTAGTACAGTTACATTTCCTTTTTGTTCTTCCTGACTTTCATAATTGATTTTGCATTAACTGCCCTTATTGCATGTTGGTGTGTTCTAGAGGTCTTTCAGTTATAACAGTGTTTTGAGTATACTGGGATCAAGGTGCCTGGGGTAAAATCCCAGCTTAGCACTGGCTATGTGATCTTGATGGTAGTGGTGGTTTAGTTGCTAAGTTGTGTCTGACTCTTTCAACTCCATGGATTATAGCCTGGCATGCTTCTCTGGCCATGGGATTTCCCAGGCAAGAATACTGGAGTGGGTTGCCATTTCCTTCTCTAGGGGATCTCCCCAACCCAAGGATCGAAGTTGGATCTCCTGCATTACAGGCAGATTTTACTGTCTGAGCCACCAGGGAAACCCATATGTGATCTCAGGCTACTTATTTAAATCTTTCATTTCACAATTTACTCATAAATGTACTCACAATACGCTCATTTGTAAAACGAGTATAATGATGATAGTACTGACTTTATAGGATTAAATATGTTAGTACTTACATAGCTGTTAGAGCTGTACCTGAAACACACTACACTCTTAACATGCATTAGCTGGTATTATTAGCATCACTCTTCAAAGAAAACAACACATTTCTAAAATCCCCCTACTCTGAACTAAATTGTGCCCTGAAAAATTCATATGTTGAAGCTCTAATGCCAAGGTGACTATGTTTGGAGATGGAGCCTATAAGGAGGAAATAAAGATTAAATTAGGTCATAAGGATGAGGCTGGAATTCTATAAGACTTTTTCTCCTTCTTATAAGAGGGAGAGGCACCAGAGACCTCTCTCTCTCCACACACACACACACACACACACACACACACACACACACACACACGCACACAAGCAGCAGGATGGAGGGAGGGGGGAGAGAGAGAGAGACAGACACAGAGAAAAGGCCATGTGAGGACACAGTAAAGAGGTGATTTCTTCCAGACAGGAGCATTGGGACTTCCTTGGTGGCCCAGTGGTTAAGACTTCGCCTTCCAACGCAGGGGGTGTGGGGTTCGATCTCTGGTTGAGAAACTAAGGTCCCACATGCCTCACAGAAAAAACTCCAAACATAAGTGGAAGAAATATTGTAACAAATTCAGTAAAGATTTAATTTTTAAAAACATCTTAAACACACACACACACACACACACACACACACACACACACACACACAAGGAATATCCTCACCAGAAACCAAGATTACTGCTGGCTTGATCGTGGACACTTGGCCATCAAAAGTGTGGGAAAATGAATTTCTGTTTAAGCAACAGAGTTTGTGGTATTTTGCTACATTAGCCCTAGCTGAGGAAAATACTTCCTTTCCCTAGATTTCTGGCCTTGGGAAGCCTCCTATCCCTAGCTCCACACTGAGCACAGTGCTCTCCCCACCTGTAGCACAAAGGGCAAGGTGAGATTTCCTGTCTCTGCTCTCCTGCACTGCAACTGTCACTTCCCAGACCCTGTCTTTCTTATGTTTGGTTTCTTCCCTAATTTCCTGGACATACATCCTAACAGAGCTTCCTGAAAAAGCGTGCCCTCAGGATAAATTTTCTGTCTTTGCATGCTGGATGTATCTCTACTTCATGCTTTATTCATACATTAGATAAATAAAGTATTCAAGATTGAAATTATTATTCCTTTAGAAAATACTCTCATATATTGTTGATAAAATATGTTTTCCTTTGCATGATGAGAAACCTTTTTATTCATATGAAATCATTGTTTTATAATCTGGGCACTTTCAGACTTTTTGTTGTTCTTATTTTTCAATAATGTATCTAGTGTTTCTGTATTTTTAGCTTTTTAAAACCATTTAACATGATCTATTAATCTAAAAATGCATAGCTCATAGGAGCCAACTAGAGGTCAAATTTAGGACAAGGTGAGTCTCTAAAGTAAAAATAGTAATTATGGATGACAATACATTGACTAAAAATGAATAAAGATCCATGAGTCCTTAGTGAAGAGAGGAAAGGCAGAGCCAGACAATAAATGTAAGTTCAGTTCAGTTCAGTCACTCAGTTGTGTCTGACTCTTTGTGACCCCATGAATCGCAGCACGCCAGGCCTCCCTGTCCATCACCAACTCCTGGAGTTTACCCAAACCCATGTCCATCGAGTCGGTGATGCCGTCCAACCATCTCATCCTCTGTCGTCCCCTTCTCATCCTGCCCCCAATCTTTCCCAGCATCAAGGTCTTTTCCAATGAGTCAACTCTTCGCATGAGGTGGCCAAAGTATTGGAGTTTCAGCTTCAACATCAGTCCTTCCAATGAACACCCAGGACTGATCTCATTTAGGATGGACTGGTTGGATCTCCTTGCAGTCCAAGGGACTCCCAAGAGTCTTCTCCAACACCACAGTTCAAAAGCATCAATTCTGCAGCGCTCAGCTTTCTTCACTGTCCAACTCTCACATCCATACATGACCACTGGAAAAACCATAGCCTTAACTAGACGGACTTTTGTTGGCAAAGTAATGTCTCTGCTTTTAAATATGCTATCTATGTTGGTCATAACCTTCCTTCCAAGGAGTAAGCGTCTTTTAATTTCATGGCTGCAATCACCATCAGCAGTGATTCTGGAACCCCCAAAAATAAAGTCTGACACTGTTTCTACTGTTTCCCCATCTATTTGCCATGAAGTGATGGGACCAGATGCCATGATCTTAGTTTTCTGAACTTTGAGCTTTAAGCCAACTTTTTCACTCTCCTCTTTCACTTTCATCAAGACGCTCTTTAGTTCTTCTTCACTTTCTGCCATAAGGGTGGTGTCATCTGCATATCTGAGGTTATTGATATTTCTCCCAGCAGTCTTGATTCCAGCTTGTGTTTCTTCCAGCCCAGCGTTTCTCATGATGTATTCTGCATATAAGTTAAATAAGCAGGGTGACAATATACAGCCTTGACATACTCCTTTTCCTATTTGGAACCAGTCTGTTGTTCCATGTCCAATAAATGTAAAAGTAATGATAAAATTTGAAAACTTCATGTTGCTATTTTCAATACAATAATTTATTCAGATAAGGATTGCTAATGGGGGCTAAAGCCATTGATTAGATATAAATTGATCATGAGATAAGATATTCACAGTCTCAAAATACCACCCCAGGGATTATTTCTTAATTACATCAGGAAACATATATCTTTCCAATGCATATATCCAGTGTTCCCCACCTTAATTAATCAAACTTACCATCAGCAATCTTGCAAGCAGTATTTTGTATTTCCAAAACCTCTTTATGATTGTCTGATTTTTTTTCTTTGACAATGTTTCATTTTTTATTTTTCTAAATGTAGTCTCTTCTCCAACTTCTCTGAGAATACTAATTCATGTTATTTTAGACTTCTGAATTCTTCAAGAATCATCTTTCTTTCCTCTAAAGATATGCTTTATCTATGATCATATTGGTCTTTTCCTTGCATCTCTCACAGGTTTTACTTAAATGACTAATATCTCTTTTTATCTAGGAATGGGGCAGTAGCTAACCATGAGCATTGTCTCCTAAGTGGCGCTCTTAACCCAGTGCTTAGGTTGTGTAAGTACTGGAAACTGAGATTAGTGGCTTCACAGGCTTTGAGCTCTCTTATATCTCAGGGTCAAAGCTATTTCCGAGTTCTTCAAGTCAGGTTGCTTTCCAACCTGGCAGCGGTAGCATGTGTTGTAAACTGTGGTGGTGGTAGTTTAGTTGCTAAGGCGTGTCCAACTCTTGCTATCCCATGGACTGTAGCCCGCCAGGCTCCTCTGCCCAGGGGATTCTGCAGGCAAGAATATTGGAGTGGGTTGCCATTTCCTTCTCCGTTGTAATCTGTAGTTTCACCTAAACTGTTCCAGTCAACCATTCTCCAGCAACTTCCCACCTTCCAGACACTTTTGAGTCTTTGTATCCTCCGATGGCTTCTCTCTAGAGCTTTTTATCATTGTAGCTTTTTCTTTCCTCGTCTACTGTTACTTTTTTCAATCAGGCTTTGCTGCTATAACCACCAACCACATTAACTCAGTTGCTTGCAATGTAGTTTTATCTCCCACTTGTGCTGTATGAGGGTTCTGGGTCAGCCACTGTTCTTCCTGATGATGCTGGCTTGGCTGGGCTCCCCATGTCCTCTCATGGTGACACCCAGGGTGAAGGAACAGCACATATCTGGCACAAGTTGCTCTTATAACCAGAGCACAGGAACACAAGATAGGCACTGTCAAACCACATATGTACACTTAAAGTCCCTGCTTGGACTGTGATATTCAAATTTCCAGTCTTGTTCTATTGGCCAGAGAAAATCACATGGACAAGCCCCAAGTCAACAGGACTGTTAAACATATGTCATCTAGAGGGAAGCACAGCCACAATGGGGCAAGGATAAATAATGTGAAGAAATAATCAGCCTTTTACCACCAATTTAGTGTACTGTGGAGGCGAAGGAGGTAAGAAGCACGTTCAATCCATGATTCACATCAAATTGCTCTTGATCAAGACTGTTTTGGGAGAGCTTTTAAATTCTCTCTGAAAGAGATATTCCTTCAAAACAACATGAAGAAATTTCAATAATGGGAAACTATACCACTTGAAATATATACAAAGCATGTACTCACGCCCACATTCATAAAACCACTTCACTTTTCATCACCACTGGAATTACAGCAAGAAACACTCAAAAGATCTAGGGCATATGGAGATGGATGTCTATTTTCAGAACACACAGTGATCGGTTAAAAATGATTCATATTCAGAACCCTCCACACTAACAATAATTTCGCATCTTTTGTTTATGTCGCATGAAACTTACATATTAAACAAAGTTGACAGTTTGGCAGGGAAGCAAAGCTTCATTCTGCATCTGGATTCTCTGAACGGAAGCATGTAAAGGAAAGGGAGTGTGATTATTTCTGCTCCATCATTCTTGGAAAGATAGTATCAAATCAGTGTTTGAGAGTTTAAAATGATTTGTCCCAGCTTGAGGATGTATTTGTTCCCTTTCATTTCTCGCTTGCTTTTATTACGTGAAATTTATTTATTGTACTTTAATGAGTTTTCCATTTTTGAAATATTTTTATGTTATGTAGCCAGATTATCTGACTTCACGATAAGTCTTTCAGAAAGGTATCTTCTTACCAATGCCTACTGCAAAATGCAAAGGAATCATGACGTTCACCAACCTGAATTCTACACCTTCTCTGATTCCTGCTCCTAAATACAATGTATTTTTAAACTTTTTATTATCTTTTGCATATTTTGGATGCAAAAATACCTTTATGTAATAAGAGTAAGAAATTTTAATGTGGAGTCACCCCAGATTTGCTTATTCCTGATACTATTTTTCTCTTGGAAAAGTGTGGCAAATTAGTTGTAAATATCCTAAGATAATACTGAAATCAAATATCATTAGCCAGTTAGCTTTGAAAGTCTTTGTAGATGCGGCTAAAATTGACATTCTAAGTGTTTAAAACACAGCAAATTTTTCAGTGAGGCTTCCTTGGTGGCTCAATGCTAAAGAATCTGCCTGCAATGTTGGAGACATCCCTGGAGAAGGAAATGGCAACCCACTCCAGTATTCTTGCCTGGGAAATCCCATGGAAAGAAGAGCTTGGCGAGCTGCAGTACATGCGGTTGCAAAGAGTTGGACACGACTTAGCAAACTGAACAACAACAAGATTTTTTAGTAGGTTTGGAAAAAAGTGAGCTAAACATATCTAGCATGGGAGAGAGAGAATATGAAATTTGAAAGGTGCAAAAACCAAGTTCTAATTTAGAAATTTCTGAAGTCCAGGAATCATTTCATTCACTAAATCCCCTGGAGAAGGAGCTATAGGATATTTGATAACAGCAGAAACGAAGCACAATTTGCAAATCCTTAGATAAAATTGCCAGTTCTGTAAACTGAGTTTTCCCGAAATGTTGACCAGAGCTTTCTGTTCACAAACACATAAGTGGGGGAGAAGTTAGGGATTATTTTTGCACAGGACCACCAGGTCCTGGTCTTCATCCTAAACTGTCCGGCCAAGTGACTTTCACAATTCACCTTCAATTCTTCTGTCAAATATAAATATTAACTGATGCTTGAAATCATCATAATAGTATTAATATTTTAAAATATCCTACATACCATGAAACTTAATTTTTCGTTGCAAATTTGAGTTTTATTTTACAAGATAAACATAAAGACATGTGCACGCCTAGTTTTACCTAGCAGGAGTATAGGAGTACCCACCCAGTGTATATCATGCCGTTGATAGCCCTAATATGTATTTCTTGACATAGAACGTGCATGTGGTTGCAAGCTTAGTCCATCACAGGTATCTAAGCCAAGCTGAGTTACAACGGGGCTATCATCACATTTCTCACACATCCAAATGAGAAGACACATACTTGATGTGACCACCATCAAGAAGTTAACTCTCAGGCCCCTCAGTTTTTATGTTTTCTTCAGCTTATGAGGAGAGGGAAACACATTTGAGCTGATTGTCGACATCTGGTAATTTGTAAGGTCTTGAAACAATCACATCAGCCTTGCAGCAGAGTAATTAAATGCAGACAGCAGCCTCTCACTGCACAGCTATGCATCTCTCAGTAGAGTCTGCTTGGCAGAAGGGAATTCTGGCAGCTTCTGTCAAGATGAAGCGCATCAGCTGCGCTCGTCTGGGTGCTTTGGTTACGGTGACCTCAAAGACAGGACGGTGGTTTTGGAGACTAAGGATGGCGGCAGCGAGGGCAGAGTTACTGTACTTAAGAAGCAGGGAACACAAAGTATTTCTCAGAAATGGAAGACAACAGAAGAAGCTTCTGGGTTTGTTTAATATCTGAGAACTAACTTGTTTGTCCATTTTATGGATCGTGTAAGATCACGAAAGTGGTGGCGTGTTTGTGAGTGTAACATGTGTCCACATCCAAATTTCCAAGCCTCAGGCTAGAGCTGCCTCAGGTCACAAGTATTTGATGAAGGGACACTGTGTCCTAAAACAGGGCTAGCTAAGAGAAGCACAATAAAACATAACTACAATCTGACTATACAGAGTACGAGGCAAGCGACACTCTCATACAGTGGTGATAGAAATATAAATAAAATTTAAAAAGAAGAATCTTGATAAAAAGTAATAAAAGTACTTACAGAAAAAAAATGAGGTATACTATTTGGGATGATTACGTCCAGGCTACCCACTCCAGTATTCCTGCCTGGAGAATCCCATGCACAGAGGAGCCTGGCGGGCTATATAGTTCATGGGGTTGCGAAGTCAGACAAGACTGAGTGACTAACAAGACAGAAAAGTACACATGTACAAAGGACCAGATACTCCATCATTTTTAATAGTTTAATCTAGGCAATTATTTTAAAATAGCTGAGGAAATGTGAACAAGGATGCTCATTTTAGCATTATTTATACACGCATGCTATGTATGAACATTTAAGAACAATTTTAATGTCTACCACCAGGAAATGAAAGAATAATATGTGGTCTTAGGTCTTATGAGATTTGTAAGTAGCAATGTGGGGAGATTTCAAAAAAAGGATTCTGAGCTAAAAAGAAGATAAAGAAAGTGAAAGTGAAAGTGAAGTCACTCAGTTGTGTCTGACTCTTTGCGACCCCATAAAAAGAAGATGCATAAAACAATATTTACATAAGGAAAACTCAAGCAGTTCGATACTGAACGTTACATGTCGATATATTTGTGTAAAAGTATGAGAACTTACTGTAAAGACGACTACTTTATTCATTATTCTGGTTTTCTCTGGGGGTAAGAAGTTGAATGAGAAAAGATTTAAAAGTTTAGACTATTTTTAATGGTATATTTAATTTAAAAAAAAATGGAACTTTAGTCCTTGCTAATCCTGGTCATAATTCTGTGGTTGTATTACAGCAGGCTTTGCACTTTTCTGTATTTGGTAAGGATTCATTATCTCTGCCTTCATAGTATTTACAATTTAGGTTGGGAACAAGTCTTATATGCATAAAACAGTTGGAGAATAATCAAGTGGTAAACTCTGCCACTGGGTTTCTTAATGCAAAAGCATTTCAGAGAAGAAAGGGAAAGACCACCAAGAGTCCCCAAGATCCTTTCAGGGGTGCACAAATTCAAAGCAATTTCCATAATCACACTAAGATGTCATTTTCCATTTTTACTCTCTTACCCTCACAAGTATACAGTGAAAATCTTCAGAAGGTATATGATGTGGGATATTCAGCAAGTTGAATGCAGAATCAGATAAGAGAATACAGCTGTCTTCTCTTAAGCCAGACATTAAAGAGATTTGCAAAAATGTAAAACAATGCCACTCTCAGTAAAAATGTTTTCATTTGGAAAATACAGGTTCTTTTTTCATAAAATGTGTTGTTTACATTCACATGTAATAGGCTTATTATTGCCATTTTAAGGAAAAACATAAAGATGTATTTTTAAATCTTCTCAGTTTTAATTTCTTAAACAATAAATGTAAATAACTATCTTCCACGTAAACAAAGATTCTTTGGACTCTTAAGAGTGTTAAGTGATCCTGAGACCACAAGGTTTGAGAACCGCTGGAGTTGGATTACATTTGGAAGTGATTCTGGAGGAGGTAGAATGAAATTCATCAGAGGGATCTAAGGAGCATATTTCAGATGGGGAGAATGTTACAGACAAAACGTGCTAGGCTGAGGAACCCAAGAATCACATCAAATAAAATTCTAAAGTTGAGGCAAGGATCATATCAGCTGATGGAATTTTGCACCTGTAGGAGAAGCATTTTTAGAACAAGTGTATTTAGTAGGAATTATTCAGTAAACGTTTGTTGTCTTGAAAGTTCTATGGTAGGCACTGGGATACCTGGGAAGAAGTGTAAGTCTGACGTTTTGTAATAGAGATAGTTATATTGTGAAATGAATGATCCAAACACACTGCAAATGTGTCTTTGATTTTTTTCGCTAGTATTTTGCTATGTTTATAAAAGTTTCTAGAAAAATAAAAACCTTTGCAATAGCTTTGGAGAAAGAAATGAGTACAAAGTGGCTGTTTGTTATAACCACTTTAATTAGATCTGTTTTATTCTTACCCATGGCTATGAGCATTAAATCTGTCAGGATAGGACTGGCCAGCTGTGAACAAACAAACCCCAAATTCTAGTGACTTGAAACACAAGTGTTTACTTCTCCCTAATGTATATGTCTGTCCACTGCAGGTATGTGGGAAGTTCTGCTCTGTTTACTTATTCCATATCATTTTATGAGACCACAGACTCACATGCATCATCATGGTGCCATGTAACAGGGAAGAGAGGTTGAAAACTCAAGCTCTAACAATTATTGCGAAGTTTTCCTGGAAAAGAGACATATAGCTTCTACTCCTAATTCATTTGCCCAAAGCTAGTTTTAGGGTCTTGTCTAACTCCTGAAAATAGAGATACTGGTGCGGGAAGTGATGTTTCATTTAGCTAAAACTACACCAGATATCAGAGAAAGCTAGAATTGCCTACCCCAAGCACTGCTTAAGAAAAATAAATTACACTGAAAGTTTAACTCTGTACCAGAAAATTTCTCCAACTGAATCAAATTCAAGAAGGATATTTCTCCAGCTGAACTAAATTTTTTCAAGTTGAATCAAACTTCCTTGGGTGTCAGTTTCCCCTCTTCTTCAACCTGTATAGCTTCATTTTGGGGGCAGATATCTCAAGGTTTATAGTAAATATTGGTTAATACCCATTTGCTGAATTAAGAAGACAGGCTGAGAAATTGTATTTCCACTACTGAATCAGTCTTTCATTACACAAATATATCTGGGGCTCTGAAGTCAGATAGACCTGGGTTTGGCACTTGGATCTTCTTTTCAGAAGCAAAAGAGCTACATAAAACTGTCAATCCTGACGAACCTATCCAGGTTGGCAGGAGACTAGAGTCACGTTCTTTTGGACCGTCAGAATTTATTGACTGAGCATGTCAGAAGGGTCAGCTCATGGCCTTTTCAAGGGTATTTGGGCAAAGAGTACAGGTTGCTGTTGTTTTTATGTTTTATTCATTCTGGGAAAAAATAAAATAAAAACTTCACCCAGGGAAAAGCTATGAATCATGAACAAGCCAACATAATAGAGTTAGAGAAGGGGAATCTTGAAAGTCAGTTAGTCAAACCACCCATCTGATGCTTGGATCTCCTCTGCAGCCTTCTGTCCAAGGGATCATAAGCTTAAAACTTCCCAACTGCAGCATCACGACTGCCCAGTGCCTTTCCTTCTCTCCTGGAAACCTCTGATGGCTAGCATTATATTTCATTTTGTGCCAATATCTGTGATTTAGTAATGGAGATATGCTTCCACAGTTGGAAAGAACTATGCTATTTGATTCCTGAAAAGACATACTTTATTATTCCATTTGCTTCTCATATCATCTCCAGGAACTATTATCATTAGATGATGAGAAAGCCAAGGCTTGGTGAGGCTAAGTAGCTTAGTAAAGGTGACAGTACTGAGTTATAAACTGGGAATGAATGAATGATTGTGCTTTCAAATATCACTGTGACAGTGAAAAAAATTCAACTTTTCTTAAATATAAACACACTTGTGTGTTTGTGACAGCAATTTTGTTGGCAAGAATGTGTGATATTGTTTTATCAAGAATGTGTGATAATGATCTCAAGTGGACCACCATTGCTTTATCGCCTTTCATGCTAGCTTTTAGAATTTCTTGGGATAGTTTCTGTGTTTCCAATTTTTTGGTAAAGCTCAGTGCTGGCCACGTAAGCATGCAAAACAGAGTTGAAGAATGACTATACACATGAAATATTCTTCCTATAAACCTTAACAAATGGGCTATGATTTTTGCAGAAGAATTTTTTAGTTTAATAAAATTAGAGTCTGCACTTTGTTTGGGGACAATGTGTCTAAGAGAGTAGTCATTTTCAATGAAATATGCATGAAATCAGCTTCCCTGTTGGCTCAGATGGTAAAGAATCTGCCTGCAATGCAAGAGACCCAGGTTCAGTCCCTGGGTAGGGAATATTCCCTGGAGAAGGGAATGGCTACCCATCGTAGTATTCTTGCCTGGAGAATTCCATGAACAGAGAAGCCTGGCAGGCAACAGTCCATGGGGTCACAAAGAGAGAGGTTAGCACTACCCAACTATGTCTGAAATCATCAAGAGACAGAGCCCACTCACCTCTTAGTGGTCATTTCTCTAACAAAATATGTCCACAAAACTAAGCAACCTATAATCAATCAAGCAACTAAAAACAAGCAAAAGAGCTTTGAGTCACAGCGATGCTAAAATTCCATCTATTTACTGATTTTCCTGTGCTGCCTGCATCTGATAGTGTCTTTTTGCTTTTCCTAAGGGCAAAATCAATATTCCTAAATCAATATTCCATTGCACTAAGTCAATATTCCTATAACAAAGATTATTTTTTAAAAAGGAGAATGGTGGAAAATGTGAACCTTGGCTTCCTGATGCTGGGACAGAATCATTTCTCCCCATTAGGGCTTGCTTAGAAATAGGATCACTTTGGCCAGTTCCCCAGGAAAGCAACAACAGGTGTGGAAGGGACCCACAAAAGGAAAGAATGCAGCACACGTCTACTTTATTCTGGCATGCGAGGAAGGCTCTGGGATTCTCACTTCATTTCTTCTGTTTTTATTACTTCTAACATTCATCTTTTCCAAATTCAACTTTCTGCCATGAATTACACGTTCGTAGCTGCTTATATTCAGAGAGGTTTAGGTTTACATTCAGTTGTGACCCAGAGTTCCAATTTCATTCAACACAACGTGAGCCTGGTGAATGCCTAGAGCCTTCTGAGTGAACTATTAAGCAGAAACAGTCAGGTTATTCCTTTCTCCTGGAATAGAAACACTGCATCCAGTAAGTATATAAGACCACAACTAACTTTACAATACATTGTTTTGCCCCTTAGATGCAAATTATATATCCTTCAAGGCTTAGAGCTGTGGAAGTGAATTTAAAATTACACAGAATTTTAGTTATCAGACTAACACTTCTTTAAAAAGAAAGTGGGTTAGCTTGCAGAAAGCTATAATCAATAACAATAGAGAAATGTCATTTAAATACTCATTCAAGCAGAATTAGAAAACAAAATGGATTCTAGCATGCTTTTGATCTACATGTAAATTAGTGTTTTTTTCTCTCATCATTTTAAAGATGGGTTTACAGTTTTAAGAGCGATATAATCAGAAATAACTTTTCTTAAGATGAGCATCTTTAGATAGTAACTATATATTTATACACTAAGGGGCATCCCTGGTGGCTCAGTGGTAAAGAATTCGCCTGTCAATGCAAGAGATATGCGTTCAATCCCCGGGTCAGGAAGATCCCCTGGAGAAGGAAATGCAATTCATTCCAGTATCCTTGCCTGGGAAATCCCATGAACAGAGGAGCCTGGTGGGCTATAGTCCATGGGGTCACAGAAGAGTCAGACACGACCTAGTGACTAAACAACAAACAAATACATTTACTATCTATACCTGTACATTCTTCCTTTTCTTTAATTCTTATTGTCGCATCACTGTAGAACCAAATTTTGATTCCTTGTTTGAATATGTATACAATTCATTTGCCTGCACTTTAATTCTTTGGAAAATTTTCTCATTTTCCGTCCATTCTCTAGTATTGTATGCTGAAAAAAAAGTATAAGACTTCCAGGATTTACTGATAGGCTCATTAGAGAAAAGAAAATAGTTGAAATAAACAGATTTGTTTTTGTATAGGCAAATTACTTTTCTTCTTTGTGGCTTTGATTCCTAGTCTGTAATTAGACTAATAATAGTATTTATCTCTAAGGATGTGATGCTTTAATGATTCCTATCAAGTACTTCATACAATGCCATGCACACAGTAAACTCAATAAATATCAAACTTATTACTAGCGTTATTTTTGTCTTTGTTATTCAGTAAATGCTGTACAAAGTACTGAGCTAAGTGTCATTAAGGATACAAAAGATTAATAAGACTTGGTTTTTGCCTTTGAAGAAAATACCTTCTAGGGGTAAAGATGAGATCTGTGCACAGATAGCAAAGAAGAATAGTAGAAAATGCTACAAGAGTGTCATCACTGAAGGGCATGGGAGAGAAGGCTGGAAGAAGAGCTAGGATTCCTTCCCTTTAGAAGAATCATTGAAAGTTTTAATAAAGTAATAGCATTATTTAGCTGAATCTTCACAAGGCATCAAAAAAAAAAAAAAAAAAACAACCCCTGAGTAGTAGTTATCTATAAAATTAAAATTATCTATAATTTTAAAGGTTAAAAATAGTACTTTAATTGACATGATCTTTGTTTATCAAATGAGGATGCATGTTTATCCATTGGTTATTTGTATTTGTGTGTCTATGTGACTTACCAATTTATGTCTGTAGCCTGTTTCCCATGAGATTCTATGTTTTTTTCTATTGTTTTGTAAGAGCACTCTGTATTTTATGGGTGATGAATATTATGTTAATAGATTTCTAAATATTGACCCATCCTTAAGTTTCTAAAATTAACTCCACTAAATTTAACTGTGCTCTTTTTATGTGCTGCCAGATTCCACTTTCTAATTAATGAGATGTTTATATGCGACTCTGTTTCCATTTCAGCCGTGTCTCCAAAGAGACTTGCATCCTCTTCCAGTTTCCTAATTCAGATGCCAGACCACTTGTACAGGATTTGCAAGGGATATGAAGACCTGTTTTGCCTCCTTAGCCCACCTTGAAAGTAAAAAATGGTTACTTTGGAAGCTGAAAAGAGATTTTCTTTGGAGAGTGTTGCTGGCATTTGTGGCATTTTTTTCTCCTCCACATGGAGAGGATGGAGGTGCTTTTCCTGACCCTATCAGTTTGGAAAAGAAGAACTTTTAAGCATGCTGTCTTTCCTTAGAAAGGCCAGAGGAATATGTTCTTCCGCAACCTGACCAGTCATCAGGAAAGGCATGAGTCTCTTTGCCCTCCCACTAAAACTGGGTGGAAAGTGTTCATAGAGAACAGAATGATGTTGTGTGACTTCTCGTTTATGATCTAGTCTACATCTGAATCCTTCTAAGGACACTTGTTCTGGGGGAAGCCAGCCCATAAACTATGAGGAAGTCTAATTTAACCCCCATAGACAGGTGATCTGGAGAGGAACCGAGAGCCCAGCCTACAGCCCACACGAATGACCAGTCATACCAGTGAACTGCCTTTAGGTCCTAACCCCTAACCTTCGAGTCTTGCTGCTGATCACCAGACATCATGGAATAGATGCTATTTGAACTCTGACTCATAGAATCCTTGAGCATCATAAGTGGTCATTTGGCATGTGTAAGTTTTAGATCATATTTTACACAGTCTTAGTAAGTGGAAGAGACACATACTTGATTCCTATTTTCTGGAGACTGAAGATGAAAACCTGAAGCTGGAGTTACATGCTTGTGGCAAAAAAAAGTTGTAAAAGGCAATAGGTGAGCTGGCTACACGGGCACTGGTAGCTGGCCAAGGTGGTGGGCTCTTTACAACGGGAAGAGGCAAAAAAAAAAAAGCCAACCTGAAAGAGATTCCACCCACAAGGGACACACAGATAGAGGCAGAGTGACCTAGTAGAGGGTTGACTGACATTGCATGAAGGTGGAGGGAAACAGCCAGGGTAAGGAGAGATATTAGATCACCTGAGGTAGACGAGCTATAAAGCTCTAAGCGATGTGAGACAGGAGTCTTTCTTTCTCTTCCTCTTCAAAGTCTTGAGCCATCAGTGTCAGGCTCCAAGTGCTTTCATTTTCTCTTGCTGTATTGTTCACCATGGCATCAAGGCTAAGCTGAAATTATACCTAGCAAACAGAGGAAAGAAATTAAAGGGCAAGAGAAACAGAGACACAGTTGATTATGTGCCCCTAGCCCATGGCAGCCTTTCCAATAAGTGGTGGTATCCAAATGAAGAAAGAGAAAAGCTTTAAGAAAAGTTCAGAATGATTATTGTTACCATGGAATAGCTGTTTTGATTGTTGGAATGAGGCTGTTCTTGTGACTAAAAGTAGCAGTAAAGCTATGAGCTATCGCTACATCCAGAGTGCGGTTTGAACAAAGAGTCGAAAGAAAGATGCTGTCATTTACTTTCACCCTATGAAGTCTGTCTCATTTATCTTTCATGGTTCTCATTTTGTTCCATTCAGAGATATTCCAGGAATGTGTATTCTGGGGCCACCAAATGCAAGTAGGGTTGCTATGATATGAGGAGGGATATCTGTCTGGTCAATAAATGAATGTTGTCTGGTTAATTAAATGAATGTTGACAAGCTAGTTAAGCATCTAAACTAAGCCTCTAAAATGTTGTGAAGGAGATTAGAAATGGCAGTGCAAATACAGCTTTTCTTCTTGGCCCTCCTTCCCCTGAATTTATGCTTGTCAGCATCACTCTCTTCAATACTGCATCCCAGCCCCCTTCCTTGGTATAGAGGATCCTGGGTTTGAAATAATTTGAAGGTGGACCAAGACATACTTCACTGATAATCTCCAAGATATTTTAAACAGGAAAAAATGTAGTACCAAGAAATAGATGGGTTTTGTTTGTTTGTTTGTTTTTTAGGCATTAAAGGTTTTATTTTTTAAACTTGTTATTGTGGCAAAAGTCACATAATATAAAACACACTTTTTAACCATATTTAACTGTGCAGTTTGGTAGCACTAAGCATGTTCACATTGTTGTGCAACTCTCTCCCTCATCTATCTCCCAAATTTTTCACTTTCCTAAACTGAAACTCTATCCCCTTTAAACATGAACCCCCCCATTCCCTCTGCCCCCCTTTCCCACCCTTCACCTCTTAGAATCTACTAATGTATTTTGTGACTATGAATCCGACTATTCTAGGTATCTTGTATAAGTGAAATCAAGCAGTATTTGTCTGCACCTAATGTATATTGGAATGTATTGTAAAGGTTATATTTACACATATATCCCAGGTGGCACTAGTGGTAAAGAATCTGCCTGCCAATGCAGGAGACGCAAGGGACAAGGTTCGATCCTTGGGTTGGGAAGAACCCCTGGAGAAGAAAATGGTAGCCCACTCCAGTATTCTTGCCTGGAAAATCCCATGGACAGTGGAACCTTGCAGGCTACAGTCCATGGGGTCATAAAGAGTCAGACATAACTGAACACGCCCATAAACACACACACACACACACACATACACACACACATGTGGAATCTAGAAAAATAGTACAGATGAACCTATTGCAAAGCAGAAATATGGACACAGAAGTAGAGAACAAATGTGTGGACACCAAGGAGGGAAAAGGTGAGTGGAATAAATTAGGAGATTGGGACGGGCATATATACACTACTCCGTATAAAACAGATAACTAATAAGAAACTACTGTATAGCACGGGGGAGAAAAAAGAAGGTACAATCTGTTTGTAGGACATATATTAACAAATAGATGCTTGCAGAACTATTTGGAAGGGTTGGGAAAGTGAAGGTCAAGGAAAACTACGGCTAACATTTAGGAAATCAGGAATTACAGGAATCATAGGATGTTGCCTCCAATTACGTCTGCTCTCTGCTGCTGTGAACAATTTATGGAACCTCTGGGAGCCACTGAGCTCCTTGGGACTGCAGTCCATCCACAAGTCTGCCAGCTGCTGCCAAAAGAGAATAATTGCTTCTGCTTCTCTTCTGCCTTCCACTTTTCACAGAATGTTTTGCTTTGGAAGAATTTGTACCAATATCCAATGAGCGAGGGCTTCTGGGAAATGAATGAGGGCTTCTTGGAAATGTAGACATGAGATTTTAGCCATTGAAATGTAAGGGATAGTTGGAGGGACAGGGATGGTGCTGAGTTGTCAACAGATTTTAAGTTCAGTTGCCTACCTGTCATCGTTTCCCATTTCCTCCTTTAAAACAGATCCCTGCTTGTGTTCAAGCATCAACTTCATTTCTGGCCTTAGAAAGAGGTTGGATTTAGTTGACATGGCATGCCCCAGCGACTGTTTTTAACTTTATTGTTTATGTTTATTGGCATGTTTTCATGTCTCAGTCTTCTATTGAACATGACAAAGAAACATAACTTTTCACATGCAGCATTTCGAAGCCATGAAGAAACCAAGATGAGGTTCATATTAAAGGAAACCTAGAGAGGAGACAGAAAAATAAAGCTTTGAAATGAAATGGTTTTACAGCTCTTCATATTATGCCCAATCACTGCACTACTCCTTAGTATTATATGTTTAATAATTGTTTCATTATTGTTTAGGTTAATTTCTGTTCTAGTTTCTGTCGCTTGCTGTTTAGGACATCATAATGAATAAACTTTAAGTATGAGGGTTGTGGAACCCCTAGATGCTCTACAGACTACGTTTCAAAGGCAGCTGCAGCTCTGAGTGGACACAAGGTCACATCCTTCCTTACTTTTCTTTTGAAGGAGTCTCTGCCATGAAATCTCTTATGTTCCCACTGAATGGACTGAGATGGATGATGTGGAAGAGACCTCAAGGCAAGATCTGATCATCAATGTCACCAAGAGTGGAAGGGGACCCACCCATTTATGGAGTGCCTTTGCAGATGCTGTATGTCACCAGAGTGTTGTGACACAGAAAACATATTTCTGTGGTACATAGCAGTGGCTCAGGGATTTGGAAATGGGCTGACCTAGTCCTCAGGTATACAGTGCATCCCAGTTTGCCTGCAAATTTCTTGGTGCTAGCCCTGGAAATCCTGTGTTCCGGGAAATTCCTCTGTGCCTGGAAATCTGAGATGGTTCATCATCCCACCTGTGACATTGTCCTACTTGTCACTTGTCAGTCATGAACCCTCGAGACATAGGCTTGCCTCTCTGGGCTTCTTTTGCTCATCTGTTAATTGAGCAAGACTGAAAGGCTGGTCCGCAAACCCATGCTCAGTTCTTTGATCATGTACGAACTTCAAGGCTGGCTTCATCTGTTAAATGAGAGAATTAGACTCATTGCAATCACTTAGTTCTATCATATTTTACCGACAAGGTGGCCATGGCACTCAAGTTAAGGGATTTTCTCAAAGTCATTCAGTCAATGTAGGGTTTCGAGGGTGAGTCTCAGTTGACTACAAGCAGTTCCATCTCCATATCAGGGAAAGAGTCAGAGTTGAACGATTATTCTTATGACAAATACTCCGGGGCCTGAAGGTTATTCAGCTGAACTAACCACCTCCACATTTATTTTTAACTCGCCAGACACACCTCCTCTCCAGGCTCTTCTCTTTGCGGTCACTAGTCATATCTACCTTCCGTATGATGCTATCTTGACTCTGCATGTGGGCACAGACCAACCAGAGTCAATTTTGTGTCTGTGCAAAGAACTATTTCCCTCTCTCTCCAGGCTTCTTGTAGCAGTCATTCTGGGAAAATAGCAGCAAAAACCTCCTGCATAATATTATGTTTCTTATCTTCTCTGAATCCCTAAGGGCAACATATTCTGAAAGATCTGAGACACTGTGGCTTATTACACTTCATGGTTTCCAATTTTCTTTGATAAACATCAAAAATACGATGCAATGTATCTAGTGCATTTTACTTAAAAATACTTTATTAGTCGTGATTTACTTCAGGAATGGAAAAAGAAATCTCTCAGTCTTAGCTTTTCCCATATTAACTTCAGAGGGGGAGAGATGATTTTATTTGCTCATAAGTGCTTTTACTCTGAACCTGGCCCTTAATTAGACCAAATTTGCAATCTATATCACATGTTCTATTGTTTCTCTGCTTTGTCCCTCAACACATCCCACAGCTAGCTGTTTCAATGGGCAGTGAATTCTGGTGATGCAAAATTCTGATTTTTGTCTGTTGGGTGAAGATTCCAGTCTCCCTTCATATAAAAGCTCTTTTGTACTGAATCTGAACTCCAAGAAGGATTTTTGCAGAACTAAAACAAGCCACATGAAACTTTAATTTCCAAGTATCCTCGTGCTTTATAATATAATCTATCAAATTTTAGATTATTTTCTCCTCTTATTTATCATGTAGAGATTTGGTAATGGCCTGTGAATATTAGTCTGTGGAGTATTAACGAAACAAGCTGGTGATAGACAGGGAAGCCTGGCGTGCTGCAGTCCATGGGGTCACAAAGTGTCAGACACGATGGAGCGACTGACTGAACTGAACAGAGTACCTGAGTCTTGTGGCTTGAATGGTAGGTGTTTCTTAATCTCACATAACATGTTGTTTGTAGGGTGGTCCGTTTCATGGTTGGGGTACAGGCTCCTTTCATCATTCTTTCCTTCACCTTCAATGATTTATCACCTTTATGGTTGCAGGATGGCGAATATTTACATTCTCTTGGACAATGTCCCAAGCAGAAAGGAAGGTGGCAAAGACAAGAGGTGCCTTCTCTTCTTGTTTTCTTTTGTAACAGGAGGAAAACATTTCCCAGAAACTCCAAGCAAACTTCGTCTTACATCTTTGCCAGAACTTGGTCCCTTGTCCAAGCCTACGTCAAAAGGAAACTGACTCACCATGACTGGGCTTGGTCTACATGCAATTATGGTCAATGTTGCTACCCAGACAAAACTGGGGGTCTGGGGGCAAGGGAGGGGAGCAGTTGACAGCTATGCCCCTTTGTTTTCCAATTATTCTACCAGGGATAGGCTTTCTGATTTTAAACCTTCTGGTCTAACCTAAGCAGAGGAGGAGTGATATTTTTTTTTAATGTGTGTGATTTTTTTTTAATTTCATGAATGAATCAATGCAAGTATTTTATATGCAAAATGTTTTTTGATTCAGGGGTGAAGATTTTAAGTAAAGAATCACTACTACTGTGCTGTGCTCAGTTGTGTCTGTCTCTTTGCAACCCTATGACTGTATCCCACCAGGCTGCTCTATTCGTGGGATTCTCCAGGCAGGAATACTGATGCGGGTTAGTGGGTTGCCGTTTTCTCCTTTGGGGGATCTTCCCCCAAAACATGTGGCATCAAAACATGTGGCTCCTGCATTGGTGGGTGGATTCTTTACCACTGAGCCACCCAGGAAGCCCAGGTAAAGAATTAAGGGTCCCCAAATCAATGCATAATCATGATGGTGTGATCACTCACCTAGAGCCAGACTGCCTGGAATGTGAAGTCAAGTGGGCCTTAGGAAGTATCACTATGAACAAAGCTAGTAGAGGTGATGGAATTTCAGTTGAGCTATTTCAAATCCTAAAAGATGATGTTGTGAATGTGCTGCACTCAATATGTCAGCAAATCTGGAAAACTCAGAAGTGGCCACAGGACTGGAAAAGGTCAATTTTCATTCCAATCCGAAAGAAAGGCAATGC
This sequence comes from Okapia johnstoni, assembly GCA_024291935.2. NCBI lineage: Eukaryota > Metazoa > Chordata > Mammalia > Artiodactyla > Giraffidae > Okapia > Okapia johnstoni. The sequence continues at coordinate 87,067,086 of CM044319.1, read as the reverse complement.
CAAAAAATGCTCGAACTACTGCACAATTGTACTCATCTCACATGCTAGTAAAGTAATGCTCAAAATTCTCCAAGCCAGGCTTCAGCAATATGTGAACCATGAACTTCCAGATGTTCAAGCTGGATTTAGAAAAGGGAGAGGAACCAGAGATCAAATTGCCAACATCCGCTGGGTCATCGAAAAAGCAAGAGAGTTCCAGAAAAGCATCTATTTCTGCTTTATTGATTATGCCAAAGCCTTGACTGTGTGGATCACAATAAACTGTGGAAAATTCTGAAAGAGATGGGAATACCAGACCACCTGACGTGCCTCTTGAGAAACCTGTATGCAGGTCAGGAAGCAACAGTTAGAACTGGACTTGGAACAACAGACTGGTTCCAAATAGAAAAAGGAGTACATCAAGGCTACATATTGTCACCCTGCTTATTTAACTTATATGCGGAATACATCATGAGAAATGCTGGGCTGGAGGAAGCACAAGCTGGAATCAAGATTGCCGGGAGAAATATCAATAACCTCAGATATGTAGATGACACCACCCTTATGGCAGAAAGTGAAGAAGAACTAAAGAGCCTCTTGATGAAAGTGAAAGAGGAGAGTGAAAAAGTTGGCTTAAAGCTCAACATTCAGAAAACTAAGATCATGGCATCTGGTCCCATCACTTCATGGCAGATAGATGGGGAAACAGTGGAAACAATGGCTGACTTTATTTTTTTGAGCTCCAAAATCACTACAGATGGTGATTGCAGCCATGAAATTAAAAGACACTTACTCTTTGGAAGGAAAGTTTTGACCAACTTAGCGTATTAAAAAGCAGAGACATTACTTTGTCAACAAAGGTCCATCTAGTCAAGCCTATGACAGAGGATAAGATGGTTGGATGGCATCATCGACTCAATGGAGATGAGTTTGGGTAAACTCTGAGAGTTGGTGATGGACAGGGAGGCCTGGCGTGCTGTGGTTCATGGGGTTGCAAGGAGTCAGACATGGCTGAGCGACTGAACTGAACTGAACTGAAATCAATGCTCCTGGCCACTGGGATGACTTCAAAAATGCATCACATATTTGAACTGGTTAATGCTCCAGATTCTTTACCTGTTAAAAAGGATTTCAGTTTTTTTGTTTGTCACACTGAGCATGGGTAAGGGATGCCTAAGGTTTGAGGTGCTATGTAAATGCTAGTTGAATAGGAGAAGGAAAGTAACTTAAGGATCCAGACATTGGCAAACTCAATTAAGAAAACATAAGTGATGGACCCAATGCTTTACATGATCCATGTTGTGAAGCTGGTGGCTTCATGTGATAGCTTTTCTCTCTCTTTACCCTCTTCAAGTCTAACTCTCATCTGACTTGTTTGCATTTTGACCCCAAGGGCCGGATGGACTTCTCATCCTGTGTTTGGAATAATTCTTAGTTTTTTGGGGCTATAACTCATAAATGATAGATAACAACAATAATGAAACACACAGCAGGATGTTCTTTTTGGCAGTCATTCCTTATAATTTGGGGACTGTGCTTAACTGTTCACGATACAAGGCTGTTCAATTTTGGGAAAAAGCAACACAGGTAAAGTGATCTCCTTCTTGACCTCTTTAGATTCACAAGGGCCAGTTTCTTCTCAGTCTTATTTTAGAATCTAGCAAAATCAGGTATATTTTAAATTCACTGAACAGGAATTATAACTGTATTAAGAGCTTTTCACTCTCATATCGCCGCTTCTGGCAGGACGTCACCTCCTGAGATGTTTTGGTAGTTACCAAATCTTAATACTTAACTGTAAAGTGTTCCTCTTTCTCAGCTATACATATTTATTAATTCCCAAATATCCAGAATAAAGGTAAATCAGCCTGCTATCTCCTTATTTCCTTGGAGACAGCATATTTTCTTGACAGTCTGCTGTAATCTAGCAGAGACACACACCAGGTTTGCACCTCTGAGACCTCTTTGTTTTCAGCATTTTGGTGTGTATCTTGATCTGGAGATACAAGATACACAAGATCTGGAGATCTTGTTTCCTGGTTCCATCCCCAGAGAGATTGTGTTTAAGTACGACTAGGTGGAGGCCTGAGTCTCCGAATTTCCAGCATGTTCCTTATGATGCTGAGACTAACTGTTCATGAACCACAGCCATGGAGGACAGAAAACTGACTTTTTATCTTGAAGCTACAGTGATATGAAACCAATGAACCCTCATCCTAAGGCTAGTGAAGGCCTATTTTGCGCATATGATAGTATATGAATATATAGTTGCATATATGCAGTGCAGTGCTAAGTCGCTGTAGTCGTGTCCAACTCTTCACGACTCTATGGACTGTAGCCTGACAGGCTCCTCTCTCCATGGGATTCTCCAGGCAAGAATACCGGAGTAGGTTGCCATTTCCTTCTCCAGGGGATCATGGAGAATTAGATATATGTTAATATAGCTGGCTCATACCTCCTGCAATACAGTAAGTTACAGAAGAAGAATAGTATGACAGTGTTGGTCTCTTGACCAAGCATATATATATATGCACATGTATATAAACATGGGCTTCCCTGGTGGCTCAGTGGTAAAGAATCTGCCTGTGATGCAGAAGATGCAGGAGACCAGGGTTTGATCCCTGGGTTGGGAAGGTCCACTGGAGGAGGAAATGGCAACCCACTCCAGTACTCTTGCCTTGAAAATTCAATGGACAGAAGAGCCTGGCAGATTACAGTCCAAGAAATCACAAAGAGTTGGGCACAACTGAGTGACTGAACACACACTATTATATATATGTTTGCACAATTTATGTGTATGTGCACATGTAAAATCATACATGTTCTGTGGTATGAAAGTATACCAAGGGCTACTTTATATATATGTATGTATACACATGGACACCACCCAAACACAATCAACCCACTAGTACACTTTCATTCACACACATCTTTAAGTGGATGGATTTTTTTTCTCTTTATCTTCTTGCCTTTCTCAGAATACTCATTGCCATTGTTTCCTAATTTCCTCCTCAAAGTTGCCTTGAGGAGGGGTTGTCAGGATCTAAGACTCCAGACTCATTGCTTCCCAATGCCTAGTTCAGGGATTAGAGGAGAACCTTCTGGAGTATATGCTTTTTTCTCTTTCTCTAGACTCTTTAAATTCTATCTTTGACTCAGTAACACCAACTGGGAGCTGCTATTAGATCAAGAAGCTAGTAAAAGTCTTTTAACTCAATAACACTTTTTATTTGCTAGATATTGTTTTGTAGTCTAATTTGGGATATATCAATAAGAGCAGAGGGGTCTATTTATCCCACCAGTTGAATCAGCTTTGAGAATAATAAAGTTGTGAATAGCATCTTGGGAGCTCTGCAATCAATATGTTCTCAGGATTCTCTCTTTCAAGTGAATCTTCCACTTAATGAGATTTAATTTGTGACTTGCATTACCAAATCCATCAAGTGAAATTCTCTTAAGGCAGATAGACTTATGGTAGTGAATTAGGAATTTACTAATAATGTCTTTATTATGCAACTCATGTGAAACACAGGGCTCTACATGGCCTTTTTTTGTTGTTATGAAATCGTATTCATTGAAACTGTAAAGTGGTATAATACCTTTAATCACAGAAAGGCAAATCTTTAAGTCTTTTGAAAAAATGCTAAAATGGAAGTTTATCCTTCTTGCCTAGTAAACTCTTTCCTGGCCTTCCTTTCTGTCTTGACTTCCTCACAATCTTGAAGGAAACAGCAATGGCAACAACAAACTCTCTCCAATCTCATTCTCTCTCTGTTTCCCCAATGCCCCCTCTTCCCAGCTGTGAGACGAGGGGGAGACTCTTTTCCCATATAGACCTCTCCCATCACACTGCTCCCCACTCTTCTCAACAAGGGGCTCCTGGCTATAGGAAGTTCTAACACCTGACATTTCCCATTGGGTACAACAGCCTGGACACTGTAGTTCTTCCCTAGTTCCAATTACTTTTCCAAAAAGAAAACCACTCTGGAATTCTGGAATAACATTTTCCCTGTTGAATACTTTGCATGTCCAGTCTACAGGGCTGGCTTCAGGAACATATGATTACACCATGGCACAGGGTCTGGTCCTCAGAAGGGACTGACACTTGATTTAAGGCTCTATGGTTGCCATCTTGAAATTCTTGTTAATTGTGAACAAAAAATCCTGGGTTTTTGTATTTCAGTGTGACTGGCAATTCTATAACTTGCCATGTGGGCACAGAATCCCTGGATCCTGATGTGTTTGAGCAGGGAGTTATTAACCAGGTGTTTAGACAGAGGAAAGAGAGCTGGGCTGAAAATGTCAGCAGCTCTGGGCTCAAAGGATGGGAAGAAGGGGAGTATTTCTCTGCATCTTTTCAATGCCCCTTCCCAGCAAGCCAACTGTGCTTGCTTTTTGGTGCTAAAGTGCTAGAAGACAGAGTTGCTTTCTCTTCATTCTGCATCAGAGGCTGAGCATTCAGACTTTTATCAAGAATTATTAGGATGTGATTGTGTCTTGGGGGACTCTGAAGCTCTGATGAAAGACCAGAAGAGACGGTTTGGATGTACACTGAGAAGGTCACAGAGATCTAGCCTCCTTCAGTACTTATCCTTCTAACTCACATTTCAAAGCACTTAAACATCGTAACAAATTCTCTGTAAGTTTCCTCTGCTAGGAAAACAGAAAAAAAAAAAAAAAACAAGCATTTTCTTCACCTGCAAATAGACTTAAAATTTATTTGTGAGTTGAAATTTTTGCTCCTCTTTCTTTTTTTAAGAGGATACACAGAAGCACACATCAAAATCAAAGACACCTTTTGTCTTTGATTTTGTAGAAATGATTGGAAACATTATTCAGAACTGCATGGCTTATGTAAATTTCATAGTTATTATTTCTGGATCATCACGTTGGATCAGTATGGATGGAGAGTTTGTCACCAGAACCCATCCTCTCGACATTTCTTGGGAACAGGACCTTGTTCATTTCTTCCTTATGTCCCCATTGTAACACAAGATTTGGCATACAAATAATTTATTGAAATATGAATTATATTTCATATAATAATTTTTGAAAAATATTTCTCCATAAAAATTTATTGACAGCAAGATATTAAAAAAATTTGAATTCCATAAAAATACATTGTTTTATATTCTGCTTTATAGTAATTATACTATTTATTGGTATATATAATGCCAATTATTTATATAAGTTACCTATAGTATTATATTCATGTAAAAGTGCATATATAATATACTGTAATAAATTACTAGTAGTAGTTCTATTTAATAGATATGGACACTGAAGTCAATAAAATTCAAGAGTCTTTTCCAGGTTTACCTAAAATGTTTATAAAAAAATTTCTGAATAGACTGTGTGTGTGTGTGTGGGTGGGTGTTAGCTGCTCAGGTGTGTATGACTTTTTGAAACCCCATGGACTATAGCCTGCCAGGCTCCTGTGTCCATAGGATTTCCTAGGCAAGAATACCGGAATGGGGTGCCATTCCCTTCTTCACAGGATCTTCCTGACCCAGGGACTGAACCGGGGTTCCTGCATTGCAGGCAGATTCTTTTGGTTTATTAAATATTTAAGCTAAGTATGAATAAGTGTGCTTTTTAACCTGAATCAGGCTGTGGGTTAATAAAACATTTTGCACTTAACTGTATAAAATGAAAAGCCGATAAACAGAAAGAAAACTACATAAATTCGCTGAAAAGAATTTATGACTTTTTTATTTGTATCCTTGAATGAATCGAAACATTTTAAAAATGTAAAATAAAACCCTATAACTTCTAAAAGAAAACCTTTTTGCTGACTCATCATCAAAGGAAGAACAAATGGAAAGGGAATAAAATAGAGAGGACACATCCTCTGAGGTGTTCAATGAGTCCAAAGTCAGCCTAGAGCCACAAGGACCTGGTGTAGCCTCAGTCTTCCAGGGATGTAGGAAATCAAGTTGAGTAGCAAATGAAAACAAATGGCAGTTTAAGATTTGTAATGACTCTGGTTTGAAGTCATGGCCAACTTCCATTTAAATATTAATTGAGAGATGCAGATTAAAACCAGTAAGCCCTCATCTTCTTTATCCATTCATCTGTTGATGGACATAGGCTAATTCTATATCATGAAAGTTGTAAATAATGCTGCTACGAACACCAGAGTGAATATATCTTTGCTAACTATTGTTTTTATTTTCTTTCAGATAAATGAACAGGAGTGAAATTTCTGGGTCATACAATAGTTCTATTTTTAGTCTTCTTGAGACTTCCATACTCTTCCCTGGTGGCTTAGTTGGGGAAGAATCCTACTGCAATGCAGGAGATCTGCCTAAGGGCAGGAGATCTGGGTTCAATCTCGGGTTGGGAAGATCCCCTGGAGAAGGAAATGGCAACCCACTCCAGTATTCTTGCCTGGAAAATTCCATGGACACAGGAGCCTGGGGGACTAAAGTCCATGGGGTTGCAAGAGTCGACATGATTTAGCAATTAAACCACCATCACAATTTTTTCCACATTGGCCGCACCAATTTACATTCTCACCAATGGAGCAAAAGCATTCCCTTTTCTCCATATCCTGGCCAACATTTGTTACTTGCTGTCTTTTTGATAATAGCCCTTCTGACAAGTGTGAGATGATAGCTCATTGTGGGTTTGGTTGGCATTTCCCTGATAATTAGTGATGTTGAATATCTTTTCATGTGACTGTTGAAAGTGAAAGTGAAAGTCATTCAGTCATGTCCGACTCTTTGTGACCCCAGGGACTATACAGTCCATGGAATTCTCCAGGCCAGAATGCTGGAGTGGGTAGCCATTCCTGTCTCCAGAGGATCTTTCCAATCCAGGGGTTGAACCCAGGTCTCCCACATTTCAGGCAGATTCGTTACCAGCTGAGCCACCAGGGAAGCCCCATGTGCCTGTTGGCCATTTGCATTTCCTCTTTGGAAAAACGTTGATTTAGTTACTCAGCCCATTTTCAATCAGATCATTTATTTCTTTGATGATGAGTTGTATGTGCTAATACTGTATTTTGAATATTAATCCCTTATTGGGATACCGTTTGCAAATATTTTCTCCCATTGTGTTCATTTTCTTTACATTTTGTCAATGGTTTCCTTTGCTAAAACAAGAGCCTTTGCATTTAGTTAGGCGCCACTTGTTTATTTTTGCTCTTATTCCTTTACTTTAGGAAAGAGATCCAAAAAATATTGCTGTTATTTATGTCAAAGAGGATTCTGCCTATGTTTTCTCCTAGGAGTTTTATAGTATCTGGTCTTATATTTAGGTTTTTAATCCCTTTTGACTTTTTTTGCGTATGGTGTTAGACAATGTTCTAATTTCATTCTTTACATGTAGCTGTCCTGTATTCTCAGGACCTCTTATTGAGGAAGCTGTCTTTTCTACATTGTACATTCTTGCCTCCTTTGTTGTAGATTAATTGAATGTAAGTATGTGAGTTTATTTCTGGGTTTTCTATTCTCTTCTATTGATCTATGTGTCTGTATTTTATGTCAGTACCATGCTGCTTGTGTTACTATCACTTTGTAGTATAATTTGAAGTTAGGGAGTATGACTCATCCAGCTTTGTTTTTCTCAAGATTGTTTTGGTAATTCAAAGTCTTTTGTGTTTCCATAGAAATTTAAATTTTTTTGGTTTAGTTCTTTAAAAGATGGAAAGCTATTCAGCCATAAAAAATGAACACAATTATGCCATTTGCAGCAACATGGATGGACTTGGAGGATATTATGCTAAGTGAAATAATTCAGACAAAGAAAGAAAAATACTGTATATTAATTATATGTGGAATCTAAAAAAATACAACAAGCAAGTGAATATAACAAAAAAGCAGTAGACTCACAGATATAGAGAATAAACTAGTGGTTATGGGGGTGGGGGCAACATATGGAGTGGACAGTAGGAGGTACAAACTATTAGGTATAAAATAGGCTATAAGGATTATTATACAACACCCTGAATATAGTTAATATTTTGTTAAAGCTGTAGATGGAATATAACCTTTAAAAATTGTGTTAAAACGAATAAAAAACCAAACAAAAAACCAACCAAACAAAAACAACAACAAGTAGACCTCTCTTGGGGAGATAAATCTCAAATAATTTATGTAGATACCTAGTTTTTGGAAAGTTGAATCTGAACTCCCCACTGAAGCATGGACTGTGTGGCTGTAGTGACTTCCTTCCAAAGAGGACAATGCGAAAGGGTTGGGAAAAAAGAGTAGCTTTACAGTGAAGATACCTCAGAGACATGACCTCAGCCAGGTGATCAAGGCTAATGTCAGTTGTGATGCCATGTTGATATATGTACCCTTGATATGCTGTGATGAGAACAACACTTTACCTCTGTGGTCTTCCTCCCAAACACCCACAGTCTTCATCTAACCATGAGAAAAAGATCAGACAATTCCTACTTGTGGGACATTTTGTGAAACACCTGACCAGTACTCTTCAAAATGGTCAAAAAAGGAAACTTACCAAAAATGGGCCATGAGATGCTGTCACAGTCAACAGGAACCTAAGGAGACATGACAATTCAATGTAACATGATATTCTGGACAGGGTCCTGGGAGAGAAGGACATGAGGTAAAAACTAAGGAATCTGAAAAAGTTAGTAATACTGTCTCAATACTGTTTCACTAAGGATAACAAGTGTAGGGGACAGTGTGTGCCTGGTGTCAGGACATCTCTGGACTATCTCCACAATTTTTCTATAGATTTAAAGCTATTCTAAAATTAAAATTTTTATTTAAAAAAGTAAAAGCAAGTTTTGCCATATGCTTAGTCATAATAAATTGCTGGAAAGCCCTCAGGATTGAGTTGTTTTTGCTGAGAAACAGAAAGACATACTTGGTGAATGTTTCATAACCGATTTAATGATGATTACCATCCATAAAATGAGAGAAACCATGCTGTCTCATAATAAACCTGCTTCCTCCACCATTTACTCAGCCCGGAGGCAGGGAGCCAGAGATAGTTGGGTCAACCAGATGGTGTCTAATGGCCAGACTGTGGCTTTGGGTCCCTGGAGCACCCAGCTCCTTCCTAAGTCCCTGCCCTTCCTGAAGCAGGGACTGACAGAGCCAGTAGAGCTTAATTCAGTGTGTTCTGAATGAGTGGATGGGTGACAGATATCAGTGAGTATATTCCATCACATTAATTTTAATGTATTCTACATGTCTAATGCGAAAGACTTGAAATGACCTTCCAATGTTCTTAATTAGTGCTCTCAGTACAACTTCTTTATCGTGTCTTGGAAGTGGCTTACATTTCCAATTTTAGCAAATATTACAATGTATAATTTTTTATTTTATAATGGAAGGATCAAAGGAAGAGAGATTTATGTGAAATTATCATAAGGAAAATAGCCCGTTGGGGTAATGCAGTATTTAAGATTTCATGTGACTTTCCTGAAGACATGTGAACCACTAATCTTCTGACAGATGTATATATACATATATATATATAGGGCTTCCCTGGTGGCTCAGCAGTAAAGAATCCCTCTGGCAGTGCAGGAGATACAAAAGATGTGGGTTCCATCCCTGGGTTGGGAAGATCCCCTGGAGGAGGATATGGCAACATGCTCCAGTATTCTTGCCTGGAGAATCCCATGGACAGAGGAGCCTCACAGGCTACAGTCCATGGGGTTGCAGAGTCAGACACAACTGAGCAAACATACATAACACAACTATATATATATATATACATACATACATACATACATACATATATATGTATATGTGTTGATACACACAAACACACATATATATATATTTATTTAACATGTGTATATATATATATATATATATATATATATATATATATCTTACTGTTGGAGCAGCAATTGAAAGCTCTCTCGACAACAATTGAAAGGATAAGAAACCTGTCCGTGTTAACATAAAAATGTAAAATTAACCATGGTATAAATCAATAATCTCAATTCTGAAAACTATTCAAAGATCTTTATTTTTATTTGCTACTTAAACATTATTTTAGGAATTCACCAATTATATCTTGACTTCCATATTGTTGTGCCTTGTTTTTCTTTTGTGGTTCACTGGAGAAGGGAATGGCAAACCCCTCAGTATTCCTGCCTTGAGAACCCCATGAACACTATGAAAAGGTGAAAAGATAGGACTCTCTAGATCAGCAGGTGCCCAATATGCTACTGGAGAAGAGTGGAGGAACAGCTCCATGAAGAATGAAGAGGTGGAGTCAAAACAGAAACAACACCCAGTTGTGGATGTGACTGGTGATGGAAACAAGGTCCAATGCTGTAAAGAGCAATATTGCATAGAAACCTGGAATGTTAGGTCCATGAGTCAAGGTAAATTGGAAGTGGTCAAACAGGAGATGGCAAGAATGAACATTGAGATTTTAGGAATCAGTGAATTAAAATGGACTGGAATGGGCGAATTTAATTCAGATGACCATCACATCTATTACTGTGGGCAAGAATCCCTTAGAAGAAATGGAGTAGCCCTCATAGTCAGCAAAAGAGTCCAGAATGCAGCACTTGGGTTCCATCTCAAAGATGACAGAATGATCTCTGTTCATTTCCCAGGCAAACTATTCAATATCACAGTAATCCAAGTCTATGCCCCAACCACTAATGCCAAAGAAGCTGATGTTGAACGGTTCTATGAAGACTTACAAGACTTGCTACAAAAAGATGTCCTTTTCATCATAGGGGACTGGAATGCAAAAGTAGGTAGTCAAGAAATACCTGGAGTAACAGGCAAGTTTGGCTTTGGAGTACAAAATGAAGCAGGGAAAATGCTAACAGAGTTTTGCCAAGAAAACACACTGGTCATGGCAAACACCCTCTTTCAACAACACAAGTGATAACTCTACACATGGACATCACTAGATGTTCAATGCCGAAATCAGATTGATTATATTTTTTGCAGCCAAAGATGGAGAAGCTCTATATAGTCAGCAAAAACAAGACCAGTAGCTGACTGTGGCTCAGATCATGAACTCCTTGCCAAATTCAGACTTAAATTGAAGAAAGTAGGGAAAACTACTAGACGATTAAGATATGACCTAAATTGAATGCCTTATGATAATACTGTGTAAATGACAAATTGATTCAAGTGATTAGATCTGATAGATAGTGATTGAAGAACCATGGATGGAGGTTCATTATCTTGTTTGGAGGCTGTGATGGAAACCATCCCCAAGAAAAAGAAATGCAAAAAGGCAAAGTGGTTGTCTGGGGAGGCTTTACAAATAGCTGAGAAAAGAAGAGAAGTGAAAAACAGAGGAGAAAAGGAAAGATATACCTATCTGAATGCAGAATTACAAAGAATAGCAAGGAGAGATAAGAAAGCCTTCCTAAGTGATGGATGCAAAGAAATAGAGGAAAACAATAGAATGAGAAAGACTAGAGATCTCTTCAAGAAAATTAGAGATACCAAGGGAATATTTCATGCAAGGATGGGCACAATAATGACAGAAACAGTATGGACTTAACAGAAGCAGAAGATATTAAGAAGAGGTGGCAAGAATACAGAGAAGAACTATACAAAAAAGATCTTCACAACACAGATAATCATGATGATATGATCACATGCCCAGATTCAGACATCCTGGAATGGGAGGTCAAGTGGACCTTAGGAAGCAGCACTATGAACAAAGCTAGTGGAGGTGATGGAATTCCAGTTGAGCTATTTCAGATCATAAAAGATGATGCTGTGAAAGTGCTGCACTCAATATGTCAGCATATTTGGAAAACAGCAGTGACCACAGGATTAGAAAAGGTCAGTTTTCATTCTAATCCCAAAGAAGGGCAATGCGAAAGGATGTTTAAACAACCACACAGTTGCACTCATCTCACATGCTAGCAAAGGAATACTCAAAGTTTTTCTATCTAAGCTTCAACAGTACATGAACCAAGAATTTGCAGATGTTCAAGCTGTATTTAGAAAAGGCAGAGGAACCAGAGATCAAATTGCCAACGTCTGTTGGATCATAGTAAAAGCAAGAGAATTACAGAAAAACATATCCTTCTGCCTCATTGACTACGCTAAAGACTTGACTGTGTGGATCACAACAATTTTGGAAAATTATTCAAGAGATAGGAATACCAGGCCTCCTTACCTGCCTCCTGAGAAATCTATATGCAAATCAAGAAGCAACAGTTAGAATCGGACACAGAACAATGGACTGTTCCAATTGAGAAAGGAGTAAGTCAAGGATGTATATTGTCACCTTGCTTATTTGACTTCTATGCAGAATACATCATACACAGTGCTGGACTGGATGAAGCCCAAGCTGGAATCAATATCAATATCAAGCCTGGGGAAATATCAATAACCTCAGATATGCAGATGACACCACCCTATGGCAAAAAGAGAAGAGGAACTAGAGAGTCTCCTGATGAAGGTGAAAGAGGAGAGTGAAAAACCTGGCTTAAAACTCAGCATTCAAAAAACTTAAGATGATGGCATCTGGTCCTACCACTTCATGGCAAATAGATGGGGAAACAATGGAAACGGTGTCAAACTTTATTTTCTTGGGCTCCTAAATCACTGAAGATGGTGACCCCAGCCATGAAATTATAAGATACTTGCTCCTTGAAAGAAAAGATATGACCAAACTAGACAGCATATTAAAATGCAGAGACATTACTGACAATGTTCCATGTAGTCAAAGTTATCGTTTTTCCAGTAGTCATGTATGAATATGAGAGTTGGACCATAAGGAAAGCTGAGCACTGAAGAATTGATGCTTTTTAACTGTGGTGTTGGAGAAGACTCTTGAGAGAACTGACTGACTGGAAAAGACCCAGATGATGGGAAAGACAGAAGGCAAAAGGAGAAAGTCACAGCCGAGGATGAGATGGTTAGATAATATCACTAATTGAATGCACATGAATTTGAGCAAACTCCTGGAGATAGTGGAGGACAGAGGAGGCTGGTATGGTACAGTCCATGGGGTTGCAAAGTTACACATGACTCAGTAACTGAACAACGACAACAGTGGCATTTCTGTCAATATAATTACTTTAAAACTTTGTGGAAATTCTATGAATTATCTTTTGGTGTTCAAGCTGCTCAAAAAACTTAATATCCACATATCTCTTGGAGATAGCCTTTCTTTATCCAGTGCTCTTCATGAAGCTGATGCCACCTGATGTGAAGAGCTGACTCATTGAAAAGATCCTGATGCCGGGAAAGATTGAAGGCAGGAGGAGAAGGGGACAACAGAGGATGAGATGGTTGGATGACATCACCGCCTCAATGGACATGAGTTTGAGCAAGCTCCAGGAGTTGGTGATGGACAGGGAAGCCTGTTGTGCTGCAGTCCATGGAGTTGCAAAGACCAGACATGACTGAATGACTTAACTGAATTGTTTTTCTTTCCAATCTAAGGAAAATTGTTTTCAACCATATTACTTTGGCTAAAAGAACACATGTTCTAAGAACCTGAATTTGGTTATCAATATCAGCAGAAATGCATATTCTGGTAATGATTCAACTCTTAGAAGACTGGCCTCTTGTTTTGCATTTTTTCCTGCTGTTAGTAACTGTAAAGCATACACAAAGAGAAAATTCTCAAAGGATGTATACCTGAGCATCTTAATGGTGATTACACGTGGGTTATATGGTTGCAAATTATTTTACTTTTTAAAATATCTCTTTTCTTTATGTTATCTTAATATGCTTTTACTCTGAACATATATTACTTTAATAATTGAAAAAATGGTACTATTTTCATATATCATAAAGCATATCACAACTAAAATTTTTTCTGCTAGATATTTACTAATTCAGAATATTTAGAATGTTGTGAAATTGTTAGTTTAAACAGAATAAAGTGCTGCTATAATAATTATCATTACTGTGATATAGAACAACCTTATTAATTCTGAACTGGATAATTTTCATATCAGCAAGAAGATTATCTTTGTCTTATTTTTAATAAAAGAAGGATTTTCTAAGTAATCTGATAGTATTTCTATGCTTATCAGAGAATGTTAATATACTCAAGTGAATATTGAGCTTGGTGAAATCCTGAGGAATCCTCATTTGCATATGGTTATTTTACACACATTTATTTTGTGTACTGAAGAGTTGCCAAAACACTCTGCCAAACCTCATTTTTCTCATAAAGTGCTTATGACTAAGGAGATGTGACAAATTGCTTGAAATTTTGCAATATTGTAATTGAAGAACAAAGGGTCAGACAGCTCTTAGGTATAGGCCAGTGGTTGATATTGAGATTTCCAGAAAATTCTCCTTTTCTCCAGCATTATCCTTCATCTCTGCCTGATACCTAGGATTTCTCTTCTACATAGCAATTGCCTTTCATCTAGAACTAGAACTATAATTTCACATATAAATATCTCAGGGACAGGATCACACTGAATGTATGATATTAAAGTAGAACTTACTGATGGAAGATTCTCTGAGAATCATATTCCCTTACTGGTTTCTTGGCTTTATTTGGGTCAACAGTATGTTGAGGGTGTTGGGGATAGAGATGGGGTCCCTGAAGTAGATGAGTAGAAAGAACAGAAGGAAATGTATAATTAGGAAGAAATGCAAAGGAAAATTGGCAACTAGCATAAAGAACAAGCAGGTTTCTGAACACTTTTACTTGGGCTTTATTGGTCAATTTGTTCAAGATTTGAAAGCAACTTCTAAATAAAGATGGGTGGAGTAAATGCCTATTTATTCATTCCTCCTTAAGTTTACTCCAAATAATAAATAAGACAAATTACTAGAAAAATAATATCCTCAATGAAATAAGAAAATGGCCACAAACGTTTCTGATGGGTCTTACCCTCTTTCATGACTTACCTCATCAAAGTCTTACCCTATATGATGTCTACCTTCCAAGTAATGTGAATTCTACACTAAAACAGGTTAAGAAACTCTGAAACAGGATTAAACTCAGCAGCCAGGATTGTCCTGCCATAGAGCCTTTGATTAGACTTGGGAAGCCTAGAGCCACTGTCACCCTTTGGAAGAGTTAGGAAGTGGCCTTCTAGAAACCACAGAAGTACGAGAGAAACATAGGGGAAGCATCTGCGCCAGTAACATCATTTCCACCTGACTGTGATCCAGTCACCTAGCCGAGGATAGTGACAAGTGAGGCGAGGATAACAGGGAACAGACACAGCTTGTCTCCTCAAAGATGCTACTGGCTTTTGGACATAAAAATTAAGGGAACGTGTCCTCATGGAGCAAAGGAGCAAAAATGAAGAGAGACGTACTAACAGTGTGTGACTTGATGTTTTGGGCAACCAGACTCAATAAGAGTTGTAGACACTTCAAGCTTAATTCCCCTCTCTGTGACAAAGGAAGAATCAGCATAAAAACTGTGAGGAAAAATACAAAGGAAAAATACATGAAGGAAAAAATAATAATGCAAAAATAATACATAAAAATACATAAGCAAACGTTGAATGAAAAATGGGATGTGAGTAAAATGAGCCTTATCATTAAAAAAGAAGGAAAATGAAGAAAAATGGCATCTCATAGTCTCAGAATAATAGACAGCATGATTTATTACTCTGTTCTTTGAAGGAATGCTCAAAGAGACTTAAGGATTCAAAGAAGAGAAAATAAGACAAAGCCAGGAGACAAAAAGCAAGCAGGCTGTGTGTAGAAAATCCAAAGAAGCATAAAGCAAAAAATACTAGAGAGATGAAAAAGCAAGCTAGCAGCAACAGAAGAAATAGAACAAGGATGACAAAACTTTTCTTTTGTCCTCTAAGTCTACCTTAAAATAAATAAAGAACAAAGACATAAAAGTCATAATGGAGAATATTATATATGGATATATGACCAGAGACCCAACACACAAACCGAAAAATGAATCTGAAAAAAAATGCTGAAAAATAAAATAGGGAAAAATTTTCCTGAAGTAAATTTGTTAACTTGCATATTGAAAGTGCAGTGTCTGGGAGAAAAACAATTAAAATGGAATGATCAGCAATGAGATACATCCTGAAATTCAAGAATGAAAGAAATAATTATACAGGTATACAGACTGAAAAGTAAGTCACCTATACCACACACACACACAAGAGAATATCACATTGATTTCAGAATTCTCCACTACTACACTCACTGCTGGAAAATCACGAGTAATGTTTAAAAAACAAAAAAAGACAGACTCTGAAAGGAGTGTGGAAGGTAGGCGGGACAGTATTACTAAGAACTTTAGATCCAGTTAAGCTTGCATTTGGGCTTCCCTGATGGCTCAGTGGTAAAGAATCAGCCTGCAATGCAGAAGATAGGGCTTCTATCGCTGGGTCAGGAAGATACCCTGGAGAAGGAAATGGCAATTCACTCCACTATTTTTGCCTGGGAAATCCCATAGACAGAGGAGCCTCGTGGGCTATCGCCCATTGGTTGACAATAGAGTTGGAGATGACTTGGCGGCTAAACAACAACAAAGCTTGTGTTTAAGTATAGAGGCAAAGGACAAATTCTCAAGCATAAAAGAATTCACATTTCTGAGATGAGTGCTCATCATTTTAAAATGTAGCATTAGGTTTAATCACTTCTGGAATTATTGTACAACTACAAAACAGAATTTAAATGCTAATAATATGGACTATAGCCTGCCAGCTCCTCTGTCCATGGAATTCTCCAGGCAAGAACACTGGAGTGGGTAGCCATCCCATTCTCCAGGGAATCTTCCTGACCCAGGGACTGAAGCTGCATTGCAGGCAGATAATTTACCATCTGAGCCACTAGGGAAGCCCAATAATAATAGTAATAATAATAAAAGTATAAAAATCAGGACAGTGAGTGGAAGAAGCAAAGTATGTTTATTCCTTTTTCATTCATAGCAAGAGTCAATTGATACACATTAAAATAATAAACACGTGCTAGTCTTGTTGTTGTCATGAACTCCTTTCTTTCTTAAATTTTGGTGTTGCTCTCAGAAATAGTTATCTCTGATGATGAAGAAAGATGTATCTGCATTTTAACAATTATTTCACTTTATTTTTTTTATTTTTATTTTTTTTAATTTCCTATACTCAAATGCCTTTATTATTCAGCTAAAAATATAATAATAAAAGACTTCCAATTTATGATAGCCACAAAATTGAATTATGTGTTAATTAAACTTGTGTGAGAGTATATAAAACATATTAAAAAAAAAAACCCACAAAATTTTCATGGTGGACAAAAAGGCCTGAATACGTAGAAAAATACATCCCTTTTGGAGAGGAGGGTTGAATGGAGATGGAAATTTTTTTCACTTTGTAGCTTTTTGGTTTTTTTTTTAGTTAGTTTATTTTCTATTTTTTAACTTTACAATATTGTATTTGTTTTGCCCTACATTGACATGAATCCACCATGGGTGTACATTATTTCACTTTAACTGCAATTAATTTTGTTTCTGTGAAATCCAAGTATAATTAAATGTAAAATCCTGTAAAGTAAAGATAGCAGGGCAAGTTTGATCAGAATTTCTGACCAGTTTCCCTATACTTATTCAGGGGCTCGATGTGGTCAATGTCATAGACTCTGGAAACAGATTTCAAACCATAAATCTACCAACTATTTTTTATCTTCTTGAGAGCTGCTTCACTTTGCTGTGTTATTACAGTTTTCTCGTTAGTAAAGTGAGGACAATATTTAGTTCATAGAATGTTTCAACAGATGAAAATGTCCAGGTGCTATCATACTTCCTGGCATATTGTTAAGTGCTAAATATGTCATTTTTATGTGCTATTTCACCTTTGTTTCTTTTAGTTTAGCTTAATATGTATTTGGAAAATAACATCATTATTTATTTAAAAAATAAATGTTTTTAATCCAGTGAAAGGCAAAACTAGGACACAATTCTTTCCTGGCACTCAGTCTCCTGCTCTGTTTATCAAACTATGTCACCATGACCCTTCAAGAAAATCTTCTCCAAGATTTATTGGTATATATCAGTTCAGCATGGCTGAGAAGTTAAAAATCTATCACTTCTATAAATATTTCCTTTGATACATTATGTTTTCTCCATCCATCTGTGTGGTTGAGAATTTAACAGAAAATTGGTTCTGAGTTTGGAGTTTATTTACCCTTGGATTTAGTACTTTGTTTTACATTCTCGTTCGTATGTCACCCACCAAACTGTGATCCTCAGTATATTTCAAATATGAGAGATAAACTTTTAAGCAACAAAGTTAATGGGGATTTTAACTACTGTTAACTTCATGGTACGTGTTTTAAAAGAAAATAATAAAAAAAATTACTTAGCATGCTATTGTTTTTTTATTAAATGGCACTTGAGATCAACGCTAAAGTTGAGAAATTTCCATCTGTTTCTCTAAACAGCATGATCAAATTATTAAACTTTTATGACTACTGGCATTTCAAGAGCAGTTTTAGAAATTAATTTGGTATCACCATTCTGTTGCTAATTAAATTTGAGACAACCCAAAAGTGCTCGGCATCTGCAGATACCTGCCCAACTTACAGGAAATTCTGAAACTAATAATTCGTTCAGCTGGGGACTGTATATTCTTATGGGCTAATGGTGTAAGTAAGTGATATCGTGGGGATGTCAGCTTGCTAGCCCAACAATGAAACAAGGAAGTTTTGAATAGCTCTGAACTTTGAATGAACATGCCAAACTGTAGAACTTAATGTTCCATTCCCTTCAAATCTTAACATTGTGAAGTAGAAGGGTCTTAGCTCTATTGATAAAGTCCAATTGTACTAAAGGACAAAATCTGAAGAGGCTCCATTAATGAAAGAAGAGAGAGTGACAGAAAGAAGGAAGATGAAAAAAAAAAACTGTACTAAAATTGTTTCTTGCTTACCTTTTCCAGTTTTTCTATCTTGATAGAAATTTGGGGGAGGGGGGAGGATTATAAGCCAAGCTACATGAAGACCTCTCTAAAAGGAAAATAGAAATATAATGGAGAATGGTGACCTTGAGAGAAACAGTGGGAGGCTCGTAGAAGAAAAGAAAACCTGAGTCATTTGAAACTTTCAAGAGTGGGGTTTACATTCTGAGCTGGCTTATTATTATTCATTATTTGTTAAACATTTGTAATGAATGAATTTATTTTTATTTTCTGAAACTCTTCAAATTTGAGTATCCCCAAGCAATGGACATAGAGCTAATAGCTTTTGGTATCATTTCTAAAAAGGCCGCAAGTGTTCAAAAAGTAACCAGTGTTCATTTAACTTGGAATAGTTTATCAAGGAGTTGAACCAACTTCTACCTAGGTCTGGAGGTTGCAACTTCTCTAAGACTGCCTGAAAACGTCTGTATTTAGTTTTCCATCAGGTAGCTTCCTTGAATATCTTTCATGCCCATATGGTATATTAACAACAAAATAAACCATCCACCATCTCCATGGAAACAAGCACAGATGTTTTGAAATATGCCTACACAAAGTACCCACGAATGAACAACCCTGCATTTCTCTAATTAATTCAAATATTTTTTGCTGTCCGTTCTTTCTCTTTGAAGTTGCAGATTGTTTTTCATTCTGAGATTCACTATATTTATAATAATAGAAACAGATATCTCTTTAGTCCCACTGTCTCAAGATTCAGAAATAAGATTCCTCTTGAAAATCCCAGTCTATGGAGTAGTTCATCTGTAATCACCATTTGGTTCTTTTTATTCCCTCAATAAAGGTCGCTTCATAGTCATATATGCATGCCATCATTCTTCTTTTGCTATATCAGGTATTTTCTTCTGGAAACATTTCTCTTGAATGGGCCAAAAGACATATTTTCATTTAATGAGTTCAAAATCTTAGACAGTTCTGTTCAATCAATTATGCAAACACCACCTAAAATTTTTCTTACGTTCCTCCAACATGCATGTTTCACCAAAATATTACTGTGTGCCAGAAGACCACAGACCATTTTTTTCCTCTTCTTCATTTTATTGTTCATGTGGATATGGTGTCTGAAATCTGATATGGGAAATAGATTTTACCTGCCTGGATTCTAGTCTGGAAATGAGTTGCATTTTTTTTTCTTCCAAAGCTTACCCTGTCCTAAAGGAATATCAATCAAGCCATAAGACAAACAGACTAAGGCTTAATGTTGAAAGAAATCACCATATGGATTTATTTGATGACATGGAATTATTTTAGAGGGAGTATAGTTTTATTACTTGTCTATTATAAATAATAATATGCATTATCGATTATTTTACTTACTGACCAAATTCACATGACCCTGAATAAACCTGGGTCTCCTAGAAGTAATATGGATAGGGAGAGTTTGGATGAGGCTGAAAGACAACGAAGATTAATGTGACGGGTGAGGATGGAGCTTTAATAATGCTACTCTGTGGACCAAATAGTAGCTCTCTGGAGAACTCAGTGGAAGGAAAGCAAGATTCTCACACACAGATGCTAAGAGCACACCATCTCTTCTTCTGGGTCCCCAGATGAGTTTAGGCAAAAAAATTAGAGAAAATAAAATCCTTGCTATAATCCTCCTTGTATGGCTTGTTTACATGTTATGGAAAGCAAAAGAAACCCCCAAAACAGAAGATACAATTTCTGATTTCGTGGATTTTGTCATGTGGTAGGGAATTTGAGTCAGTTATAGTGAGGAGGATGGACCTAGAGTCTGTCATACAGAGTGAAGTGAGTCAGAAAGAGAAAAACAAATATCATATATTAATGCATATATGTGGAATCTAGGGCTTCTCAGGTGGTGCAGTTGTAAAGAGTCCGCTTCCCAATGTAAGAGATGCAGGAGATGAGGGCTTGATCCCTGCGTTGGGAAGATCCCTTAGAGAAGGGAATGGCAACTCACTCCAGTATCCTTGTCTAGAAAATTCCATGGACACAGGAGCCTGGAGGGCTACAGTCCCTGGGGTCACAAATAGTTGGACACGAGTGAGTGACCGAGCACACACACACACACAAACACATACATAGTCGAGAAAAATGATATTGATGAACTTATTTGCAGGGCAGGAATAGAGACACAGAAGTAAAGAATGGACATGTGGGGATTTCCCTGGTAGTACGGTGGCTAAGACTCTATACTCCCAATGCAGAGGGCCTGGGTTCAATACCTGGTCAGGGAACTAACCCCACATGCTTGCAACTAAGAGCTGGCGCAGCCAAATAAATAAATAAATATTAAAAAAAAAATGGACATGTGGACACCGCAGGGGAAGGAGAAGGTGGAACAACTTGAGAGGGTAGAATTGACGTGTACATACCACCATGTGTAAAGTAGCTATCTATTGGGAAATAGCTATATAGCACAGGGAACTCAGCTCAGTGCTCTGTGATAACCTAGAGGGGTGGATGGGGATGAGTGAGAGGGAGGATATGAAGGGATATCAGCTATATGTATACTTATATAGCTGGTTCACGTTGCTGAACAGCAGAAACCAACACAACATTATAAAGCAGTTATCCTCCAATTAAAAATAAATATAAAAAATAATCCCATGTATCAGACTCATAATATTGATAAAGCTCTGTATCAACAAACACTGATTTGATTATTAGTGACACTAAAGTGAGATTAGGGAAGCTTATCATAAATTACAACTCAATAATTATATTATCATTCTTAAAATTTTTAGAATTTAGTGTTATAATAACTAAATTCTTATTAGATGAAAGTTTATAGTTCTTAATTAAGGCAAACTTGTAACTTAAAGTATTGCTTCACTAAAAGAAATCTTATCTTCAAAGTTTATATACAACAGTTTTGGTTTGAGTGGAGTGAAGTGCTGATGTGTATTTATGCTTTGCTGATGCATCATGTGTATAAGTCAGAAATCAGAGTTAGAGTTAGTTAAGAAAGATGAGACATGATGCATTTTTTAATGGAAACTTTACCCCAGCATTTTAATACTGTCATGATCAAGGAATCCATAAGTTTCTGTCTTTTGGGACATCTGGAGCTACAAGTCAATGACTCTGGATCTGATTTCTTAATAAATATCTAAACATCATAAAGGTTGTTGTATGGCAATCTCTCAGAATTCCTAAATATCTTAGCACCCAAATTTCTATATATTAACACTACACTGAAACAATGGAAAAGGAAAGAGACTCTGGGAATTCTATAGGATCAGACAGATATGAGAAATTGCTGTTAGAGGTTTAATCTTTTGGAATCTTCCTATTTATACAGAAAAGGATACAAATCATGTTTCATGACAAAAGAACCATTTTACAAGGCAGATACCATTCATAAGTAATAGTGAAGACTCTGTCTTATTCTACATAGTCACGTGGTATATCAAGAAGTCAGCAATCACCATTCACTCTAAGTTTGGTGACTGAATTAAGAAGAGAAAAATAGACCATTACCAGCTAATTATGTATGAGTCAATGGAAATCAAGGCAACCATGGACACCATAAAGGAAGCTGAAGGAGGCTGCCTGGGTGAAGGAATTGGAAAACTAGGTTTCTTGGGGAAGAGAAAACTCATCTGGCCTGGCCACTGTGGCCTGTTATGGTGGTGAAAGTATGGAAGGTCATAATGGGCAGAAGTCACTTACGACTCAGTCAGGGAGTCAGGATCTAGAGTTTTCAGGGTCCCCTAAAGAGAGTTGTGGCATGCAGTGGCATTGATCAGGTGGATGTCATCCAGCAGACCAAACAGAAGTTTTTGAGCACTCAGAGAAAGGATCTGAGGGCAATACTGATTCATAATGCCGCCTTCAAAGAATGATGACGCGTCTCACATGATATGGCTGTTGTCTTCTCTCAGACTGTGTCTTCTCCCACCTGGCTCACCCAGCTCTGCCACTTTTGCTGTTTCCTTGGGTTACTGATGCAGACCGCTCTTCTCCCAGACATCCGCTGGCTATGTCTGTCACTTTCTGTGTCTCAGGCCAACGTGCACTTTCTCAATCATGTCTAACTTACCTTCATGGTTTAAAATTACAACTTGTGTGCCCCTTTCCCCTTTCTGCCATTCCCTACCTGGTTTTCATTAACTCCCCAGCTTCCACCATCTTTTACAAATTATGTAATTAGGTTTTCCATTACTCCCTGCTCCCCTAGAATGTAAGCCCCACAAACACAGAGATCTCTCTTTTGTTCAGTGATGTATCTCAAGTTCTTAGTGCTTCATAATGAAAGGAAGGCAAGCAAAAGGTGGGAGAATGAATGAATGAGTGAATTGGCTGCTGATTACATGGTAGGTGAGTGGTGGAGAGAGGATTTGTATTCAGGTTACTTTCCTCCATTCATACATTAGATGCAGGCTGAGCTATATCACTGGATGCTAGGCAGAAAAGGGAATTTATGCTTAAGCCACTTCTGCTGTCCCTAAATACAATATTGACTACAAAATGGCCTTGAACCCTGGACTGTTAGGTTAAGAGTGAGGCCATTTAAACAATGAGCCCTTTGTCCTTGTCAAAGAGAGGAGTTTGGTTCCCTGATGGATAGCTTGTAATCCTGTGTTTTCCCAGCATAGATTGCACTCGAGCCTTATCAACCCAGAGGAACTTCTCCTCTGCAATTCCATGAGCTAACGACATGGTTCAAGATGCAATAATAAAACTGTCATCGACTGAAAAATCCAAGCTGCTGTTCTGTGAATGCCTTCCTTCCAGGGTCGGTTGTGAGCTATGTCAGCGTCTGCGCACTACAGAGGGGAGGGTATGGGTGCAGGGGTCAGCCATGAACTTAATTAAATCATTAACCTTCACCAGCAGTCCTTTTACACTAAGAGAAAAAAAATCCCCACTCGATATGTAATTTGGTATTAATATGAAATATGGATCTTTTAAGACTTTCTCATATTCCATTTTTAGAACACAGATGTAATTATCATGCCTAGCTGAGCATGCTCTGGGAGGTGAACTAAGTCACGGCGCTAGAAGGCATGCATAATTGGGATTAAGCCCTCTGAGAAATGTGATGATGATTTTTATAATTCTGCCCAAATGTGAGTCTCTCTTTATTGAGGCAGCAAGCCCAGCTTTCATGGCATAGATAAACTTACTGGATCATAACAGCTCAGGCTCCCTTGCCAATAACTTTTAAGTCACTTAAGTCACTTGGAGACCCTTCGGCCAAGGTCATCACTGGAGCTGGACTTGCACCTAGCATCCAAGCTCTAGACCTTGGATGAGAGAGTGGAAAACAAAATAAGTGGTCACTAATTTTCATGAATACATGTGTTCGGGACACATAACAGGCAAAGGCTCCTAGCCAGGATCCTTCAACCTATTGACAAAGAGGGGACTTCAACACCAGCTTTACTCCTTATCTTGTCTAAATCTTTATTTCTAGAATCTCTGCTGAAGATGGTTCCTTTATTAATAGTGTCCTGCAACCACCTTTCTGGTCCAAATGATAAAAAGAATGTGTGTTAAATGAAACAGAGGAGGCTTATCTATCTTCAAACCCTATTTATAGCATCAAGTATTACCATACCTCATAGTTCCATTTTGACAAGGGTTTTGAGTGAGAAAGTCTTTCCTTCCTTTGTCTTCTTTGTCCTAATGGGCTGGAGTTAGAAGGAAGAAAGGAAATCAACATGTTGAACATTGAGTCCTAACAAGACCTGGCAAGGCATTTATTGGCATTTCTAAATGTGTTCAAGAGCAAAGGGTTCTGCGTGGAATTAAGGAAACCAGCCTCGAGTCACACATCTGGAAAGGCCAGAACAGGAAGCTGCCTTTGCCCTCACCTTCAAGCCCACCTCTCTCTCTTCCCCAGGAGGACCTGAGGAACCATTCAGTTATTTCTCATGTTGCCATTTTCATCCTTGGCTTAGTATCTATGTATGTATATGCAAGGCATAAGTCAGAGAAGTGTTGCAGAGTCAGTGTTCAGAGACAGTGAGCTACTGTACAATGACCTAAATTTACAAAAGCATCTACATGATCAGATTTCTCTGCTACAGGAACAATTGTGCAGAAAAGTTGGGGTTTATTTGAAAATTTGTGAAAAGCAGAATAGAGGAAACCATGAAGAGATGAAAATAGTTGACGGTAAAACTAGAGGGAGAGACTAGTCTGCCTGCTTGTCTAGGCCACATCTTCTTAGTGCCTCCCTAAAACTTTGCCCAAATTGATGGATTTCTCAGTTCAATTATAGCCTCTAAAGGTTCATGAAACAGGGATGCTTTCAGTTTGGTAAGCCTCCACATTGGATAATACAAGTACCTCCAAGTCTTCTAATGGGCTGTTAGTCATCAACTCACTATGAATGACTTTTAGGAGATTGCATCCAATGCTCTGTGTGAGTTCACCCGCACTGGAAGAATTGGAGTCAAGTTTAGGTGGCTGCTGCTGCTGCTGCGTCGCTTCAGTCGTGTCCGACTCTGTGTGACCTCATAGACGGCAGCCCACCAGGCTCCCCAGTCCCTGGGATTCTCCAGGCAAGAACACTGGAGTGGGTTGCCATTTCCTTCTCCAAGGCATGAAAGCGAAAAGGGAAAGTGAAGTCGCTCAGTTGTGTCTGACTCTTAGTGACCCCATGGACTGCAGCCTACCAGGCTCCTCCATCCATGGGATTTTCCAGGCAAGAGGACTGGAGTGGGTTGCCATTGCCTTCTCCGAGTTTAGGTGGGGATTGATTCAAAACATGAACTACATTGAATTTAACCAGAACTGAGTGGAATAAGTGTTACCAACCACAGGAAGGCTCTGTCTGCACAGAATTAATGGAGATGCATGATGTCAGTAGGAGATTTGAGGTCAGAAGAAAGAGTCGGTACATATTTGGTCTAGTGATGATTGATGGCCAGGTAGAAGAAATATGTGAATAATCAAAGTAGGCAAGAATATGCATGACTTTGACATTTCATGGAGCACTCCTGTCCACACATTGGGAAGATGGCCTTAAGGTACATGATCCCCAACAACCCTGACCTCTGACACTGGCCCAAGCTGTCCTCTTGCCTAATCATCCAGTCTTCTGTTCCTTTCCTATACAGTTTTTACCTTTCTCTCCATAATGTTGGGGCTTCCCTGGTGACTCAGATGGTAAAGAATCTTCTTGCAATGTGGAAGACCCAAATTTGATCCCTGAGTTGGGAAGATTCCCCTGGAGAAGGGAATGGACATTAAATCCCATATTCTTGGGGCTTCCCTGGTAGCTCAGGTGGTAAAGAATCTGCCTGCAATGTGGAAGATTCGGGTTTGATCCCTGGGTTGGGAAGACTCCCTGGAGATGGGAAACTCTATGACTTCAGTCCTGTGCCTTCAGGATCAGACCCCTGAAGGTCACCTCCTTGTTCCAAAGCTCCCCTAAAGTTTCTCCTCTTCCTTATGGATCTTGGTATGCTCTTCTCTGATCTTGAATATATATATATATATAAAACCTTGATTTCAACACACTCACTGCGCTGGAAAACACTTGCAAGACAAACTTTGGGCCCTTTCTCTCCCACCCTCCAGACCATTAGAACTTAGCATTTCTCACCACCCAACAAACTCCCAACCTTCCCAGGGGAGGGTAGAAAACCACTCTGCAAGATTTCCTTACTAGTTTTCCTTTCTTCTTGCAGTGCTTTTCATATGACTCCTTAATCTATTTCCAAAAGTGCATTTTAGGCTTAAATGAACTTTCATGACTCATCTGGGAACCAATGTCCATGTCTAATGTTGTTTCTATGGGGAACTATCTTCCAAGTAGAAATAACTGACTTAAGAATTATTTGTCTAAAAAAACTTGATTGAAAGTTGTAGTTCTGTTTGTTTCCTAGGACTGTTGTAACAAAGCACCACAAACTGGGTGGTTGAAACAACAGAAATCTGTTTTCTCACAGTTCCAGAGGCTAGAAGGTGTCGGTGGGACTGACTGTGAGGGAAGAGTTGATTACAGACCTCTCTCCTTGACTTGCCTGGAATTCTTCCTACATGTGTCTGTATGTCCAAATTTCCTTTTTTGTAAGGTCCCTGGTAGATCAGCAGTGAAGAATCTGCCTGGCAATGCAGGAGATGCAGGAGACACGGGTTCAATGCCTGGGTCGGGAAGGTCCCCTGGAGGAGGAAATGGCAACCCACTCCAGTATTCTTGCCTAGGAAATCCCATGGACAGAGGAGCCTGGCGATCTACAGTCCATGGTGTCCCCAGAGAGTCGGAAACGACTAAAGCTACTGAGCACACGTGCATGCACTAAGGATCTCAGTTTAACTTGATTAATCTGTAAGGACTCTGTCTCCAAATAAGGTCACATTCTTTTTTTCCCCCTCGGTATTCAGTGTTTACTTATTTAAGAATATCAGACTTATTTTTTTTTAATTTATGAACTACAATTTAATAGAAACTTAAGTAATATCAGCTGACATTTATCAAGTGCTTAGTGAAAGTCACTCAGTTGTGTCCGACTCTTTGTGACCCCATGGACTATCCAGTCCATGGAATTCTCCAGGCCAGAATACTGGAGTGGGTAACCTTTCCCGTCTCCATAGGATCTTCCCAACCCAGAGATTGAACCCAGGTCTCCCAAATTGCAGGTGGATTCTTTACCAGCTGAGCCACAGGGGAAACCCAATCAAGGGCTTGCTCTGATATAAATAAAGCAGTCACTGAACTGAGTTTGTGATCCCACATTATCTCATACACATATTTATATAATTTAATTCTCATAACAACCCTAGGAGGCAGATACTAAAAATATCCCCCTATTTTCTGTTTTTGAGGGTGGGGGCAAGGAATAGCAAATATCACAGTGCATGAAAGTCGCTCAGTCATGTCTAATTCTTTGTGACCCGGTGGACTGTAGCCTGTTAGGCTCCTCTGTCCATGGAATTCTCCAGGCAAGAATACTGGAGTGGGCAACCATTCCCTTCTCCAGGGGATCTTCCCGATGCATGTATCGAACCGGGGTCTCCTGCATTACAGGCATATTCTTTACCAGCTGAGCTACCAGGGAAGACATAGTGAATACACGTAATTACTGATTCACTTTGTTGTACAGTAGGAACTAACACAACATTGTAAATCAACTCTACTCCACTAAAAACTAAAAAAAAAAGTAAGAAACTAGCATCCAAGCACAGGCAAGATGATTCTTTGGAACACTACTCCAATCTTATTGGTCTGCAGGCTTTCCAGATAAAATACTATTTATTCCTTCCCTGTCCTCACCCCAAAAATTAAATTCTGAAGTCCCATTCTAACTATGGGTTAAAATGCCAGCATATGAATTTGAGGAAGACACAATTCAATTCATAACATGATCTGTTAATGATATAGGTGCCTTCACTAAACTTTGTATATTTATTGATGAAAGAGAACAGCAATCTGTGGATGCCAGCTATAGAATTACCTTAAAAACATCAGAATTTCTCTAATAATTATGTGTAAAGATTGATATGACTGCATTTGTATAGAAGCAAAGACTGTAAGCACAAAAAATAATGCACAAATTGAAACCATAACAATAAGATGGCTTCTTTATCATATTTTGAGATTCTCTTTTTTAGGAACACTTTTAGACTATTTTCCAAAGTCTAAATGGGGGTGGAAAAATTCCTTTTAGCTTAGTATCTCTTAACGTGACTGAATGTTAGAACGGCCTGAGGGAGAGTTTAATAAAACATGGATATCCAGAGATTCTGATGTAATTGATCTGTTGTGGGGTTCAGGGACCAGTATATTTTAAAGGCTCCCCAGGTGATTTTATTGTGCATTCTGCATCGAGGACCACTGCTGTAGCTTAAATCCATATAAGGCGAAGCATCAGTTAGTGAGTAGAGGATTAAAAGCTTTGTTTTTTGTCCACTTGCTGCATGTGAACATAAAAAGCAAAACACTTTCCCTTTGCCAAGGGAGCATACATCGCTGTCTCTGCAGCTTGGGTAGGAGGAAGGTGACGGCGCTTTCAAAATGCAAGAGGTGGTGCTAACAAATTATAACTGAGGGTGTTGGGGCAGATGTAATTTTGATTGGATTGCACTTTCTAATCATCGGGTGGAAATTGTGTTCAACAGACTGTGTCTGACTATATCAGAGGATGGAGTAGTGCATGGAATGAACATGTGAGAAGCCCGGAAAACATAAGAGTTAAATTCAACATCTGGGATAAATGTGAATAATAGGGAGACCAGAAAACAAAACAAAGCACACAGTTCCTCAGGGCTGTTCATGGACCAGACAATGTTCTGGGCCATGGGGATAGAAAAATGATTGAGGCAGAGGCCACATTGTTGGGGAGCCCACCCATTTCAGATGGATAGACAACCACATGGCTGTAACATAAGGTAGGAGAAAAGATATCATCTGGAGACATCCAGAGGGAGGAGAAGGAAAGAGTAGAATGCTAAGGAAACAGAAGAGGTTTCAGAACCAGACATACCTTGGTTTTCATTCTACCAGTTTCAGCCACTTAGTGTATATGTGGCTTTGATTAAGGCAGTTAACCTCTACCTGCACCTTAGTTTTCACATGGGTATAAGGAAACGAAGCTTGATGTGCTGTGATAAGGATTAGTAATGAAGGGTGTGACATGTCTTGTCCAGTTAACAGGCACTCTGGAAATGGTAGCTTTTTAGAGAACACAGGAAGAGGGAACTATAAAGTTAGCAAGACCATGTAATTTATCACCCAAACTGGGACATTTTTTAGCAACGGGCTACTTTGAAAATCATGCTGTGACAACAGGCTCAACTTGAAAGTTCTTAGACAACCAAAATATAGTCACCCTATAAACTGTGCTGAAAAAGATTACTGCTAGGTGTCATTTACTAGGGGTTAGGGACACAGGATTTGAATCAGACTGTTGTTGTTTAGTCACCAAGTCATGTCTGACTCTTTTGCAACCCCATGGACTGTAGCCCACTAGGCTTTCTGCCCATGGGATTTCCGAGGCAAGAAATACTGAAGTGGGTTGCTATTTCCTTCTCCAGGGGATCTTCTCAACCCAGGGATTGAACCCAGGTCTCCTGCATAGCAAGTGGATTCTTTACCACTGATCCACCAGGGAAGCCTGAATCAGATTACATGGGTTCAAATCTCGTGTACATCACTCAGTAACTGTGTCACCTTGAATCAGTTAACCAATCTGAATTTCAGTTGCTCAATTACAAAATGAGGATACCAGTAGTACCTATTTCATAAATAATTATGTGCATTCAATATTTAATAATTATAATGTTCTTAAGATGAATCTATAGGATATAATAAGGACTCAGGAAATTTTAGTCTACCTTGCCACTACCAGGAACTGGTGAAAGAGTTATTATCAGAAACAGGAAAAGGAGAAAACAATGGAAGGTAATTGTTGCAAAAGAAGTAAAATTTACAATTCACAAGATGCACAAACTGGAGGAGTAGTGGTAGCTTTTGAGAGAATAATATCTTGGAGGAATGGTATCTAAGGACTGGTTGTAAACACTTGAAGGAATTGAGGCAGCCTGGGACCTGGGACCTGAGATCCTTTTGAGCAAGAAAATACAAAGAATTGATAAGGAACCAAAAATAACTCTGTGTCTGGGCAGTTGGGACATATTGTGGATAACAAGATACAAAAAGACCAAACACCCAGCTGCCACTTCTGAAGAGCCAGGAACAAAAACAGGGTGTCAGGGGCAAAAGCAGGGTACTGGACATGTCTCCTGCCCTAAACATCACCAAAAAGGTGGGCAAACCACCTAGGTCACCCCTCTGGCCTGATCCCTGGACACACCCCTATGCTCACCCCATATAAGGAACTACTAGCTCATCCCCCAACGTGGGGAGCCAATAAGGGAACTTGTTGTTTGTTTTCATCCCAAAATAAACCAAGTCTTTGTCTGTTGACCAGTCTTCCTAAAAGCTTGGTAGGGAAAATTAGAAGTTGGGTGATTGGAAACTGGAGGGGAATGTAGAATTGAGGAAAGGGAGTTATAGAATTTTTTTTTTTTTAATGTCAAAGATAATCTTTAAGATGAATCAGTCATAGGTCAACATGATACATATCTCCCCGCCCTCTTGAACCTCTCTCCCATCTCCCCCCCATCACACCCCTCTAGGTTGATACAGAACCCCTCTTTGAGTTTCCTGAGACATACAGAAAATTCCCACTGGCTGTCTATTTTACATAGGGTAATGTAAGTTTCTATGTTACTCTCTCCATATATCTCACTCTCTTCTCCCCTCTCCCCAGGTCCAGAGGCTATTATACAGAGTGAAGGAAGTCAGAAATAGAAAGATAAATATTGTATAATAACGCAAATATACAGAATCTAGGAAGATAGTACCGAAGAATTTCTTTGCAGGGCAGCAATGGAGAAATAGACATAGAGAACAGACTTATGGCCAAGAGGAGAGTATTAATGGGTGGGATGGACTAGAAGTATAGAGGATGGCAGGCATAATTAATATTAAGGTTCTTGAGGCAGGGGTATAGTTGAGGTCCAATAGGTAGCATCCAACCTTAGAAAGATGTAGAGAAATTGCCCTTATGCTTATTTGCTCTACTTCCTGCTATTGGACTGAGCAAGCAAAACAACAGGAGAAGTCACAGAGGCATGTATATATATGAAAGCCCATCTTCTCCCATGAGCTTCATCCCTTGCTGCTCTTCTAAGGGCAGGAGGATGTTCTTCTGTAACCATCCCTAGATTGTCTTCATCTTCTCCCTGTAGATTGCTAAATGAATGATATAAACAGTAAACTTCCTCAATTATACATCTTTTAGCTGTCACCTAATCACTCTCCTCTTCCTAAATAAGCTTTTAGAAAAGTAACCTAAATTTGACTTAACACTTAACACCTCCCATTTATTTCCAAGCTTGTTGCCATCTGGCTTCTGCCCTATCTACTCTAGCAAGTTTGGGGTAATTATTTTTATGGGGCCACTAATTACTTTCACTGTGAGAAGCACATGGAAGTTTCTCAAGGCTTATCTTGCTAGACCCTCCAACAGCATGACTCTTACCTCCTCCTTGAACTTTCCCACCATGTACTCTTGCTTCTGCTTCTACATTCCTGACTGTTGCTTCCTTCTTATTCAGAGGGTCTCTTATTCTGATGTCTTCTGTGTTGCTATTCTTCAAGTTTCTGTCTTGAGCCCACTCTAAATCTCACTCTCCACAGTTCCCTGAATTCTGTCATCCACTCAAATATTGTCTAACGTGACCTGCTGTTAAGTTAATTATTCTCTCAAATCTCTAAGTTTACCCAGAGACTCAAACTATTATAACTAAACTGTTGCTTAAGAGAAACTCTGGGATCTGAAAACTAGCATCTATAAAATGGAACTCATCACTGCATCACTTCTTACCTCCTCAAGTCCCCAAAACCCTGCTTTGTAAAACTGAGTACAGGTTCTGAGGTCAAGAGAGTCTCAGTACCAATTCCTGTTCCATCATTCCCCAGCTCCGCGACCTTATGTAAGCTAGTTGACATTTCCGTATCTCTCATTTGTCGTCTGAAGATGAAAATAATAAAATTTAGCCTCTTTAAGATGTTATGAGGATGAAAGGAAATCATGAAATTCATGTTGAAGAATGCTTGGTATGTAAGTGCTCAATTAATGATGGCTATTATTGCTATTTCAACTTTATTATGCTTTCTATTTTGGGGGCCATTAATTCCTACTCATAACTAGCTTGAGTTATGGAGAAATGTTTCTGACTCTGCCTGCCTCACTCTGTATCTAATCAGTGACTAAACCCCACTGACTTTACTGTCTAAGCATTTCCTAAATTTGTCCACCCTTTGCATTTCTGATACTATCCCCTTCATTTAAACCCTCACCAAATATTTTCTGGATTACTGACACAGTCTCCTGAAGGGCCTCCTGTATTCCAGATGTGTCTGCCTCAAGTGCATTTTATTAATAAACCCAGCTTTCAGCATGACTGATTTAAAAGTGAAATGTGACACAATCACATTTAAGTATAAAATCCTTAGATGGTTCCTATATCTACCTAAATAAGTTAGACCCTTACAATGGTATGTAAGCTATGAGTCTGATGTCAAATTCCTAAAATGTATCCAGGAGTGTCTTGGAGTCTTGAACATAAATAACGTAAAGGCTAAACAGATACTGATTCAGTTAGAACTTCTGAAAAAAAGAGGTTGATCGTTGAAATGGAGAGTGTAATAGCCCCTTTTCCCTTCAGTCTCTTCCTCAAAATGCCACCTAATTCATGCAGATATGTGCATGTGAACACACACACACAAAACACACACAAGTGAACATATGTACACATGTGTGCACACACACACACAAATGCTAGAAAAAAGAACGGTGGAAGATGATCATTCTTTACTAACATTTTGAGAGTAGAAGTGTCATTGAGGTGGGGGAGCCAGGTTTTAATTAAGGAAAAAGAAAAAAGAAAAAGGTTAAAACAAAAAAAATTGGAAATATGTGAAAGTTAGTTCGTAGTAGAAATACAAAGAGACGGTTAATTCATTAGATGGTGAAGTCATTAGAAAAACCAAGGATGGTAATTTTTGACATCAGGAGAACTTTTAAATATAAGATATATATATATATATATATATCTCACATAAAATTATATGTGATATATAACATAAAATATAAAATTTTTAAATAATTATTAAAATATATAATACAGTGATATATAATATAAAAATGAAAAATTGTTGTTGTTTAGATGCTAAATCATGTTCAACTCTTTTGTGATGTCATGGAGAGTAGCCCACCAGGTTCTTCTGTCCATGGGATTTCCCACATAAGAATACCAGAGTGAGTTGCCATTCCTTTCTCCAAGGCATCTTCCCGACCCATGACTGAATCTGAGTCTCCCGCCTTGGCAGGCAGATTCTTTACCACTGAGTCACCAGGGAAGCACACCAAAGTTATGAATCAAGTTCAAAATTGAGGACATGCTATACTGTTGTGTGAATGACAGTGGGATGAGACCACATGGTAGAGGTTGGGATTGTGTGGAAAACCAAACAGGAAATGCCAGTGAGGTTACTGAGACCTAGGGAATGAGTGGCAGTGCCCAGGGAGGCCAGCAGATGCAGCACAGAGGCTGAGGCTCTGTTCCTGGCTCAGAAGATCAGGAGGCTGACAGGGTTGATGGACTTCCGATTCTAGGAGGATAGTACTCCTGCTATTTTTTGTGCTTTTTATGCCATCTTCTACCTCTGGAGTGGACCCATGGATATTAATTCCATCAGAAGGTAATAAAAGGACTGCCAATTACCCCTGTCTTGCTGAAAACGAAAGGTTAAAATCATCTCATGTAAAATTAATTAAGGGTGTACATATATGGGTGCTAAGTCTCTTCAGTCGTGTCCGACTCCTTGCCACGCTACAGACTGTAGCCCGCCAAGCTCCTCTGTCCATGGGATAGAGTAATAGAAGGTAATTTGGAGCCTCAAATACCAATGAGCCTAGAGTCTATTGGTTACAGAATCAGTTTGCTCAGCAATGTGACAACAGCATCAAAGACCCAGCTCCTTTCCTTATGTCCACTCTGCTGTCTGCACCGCATTGGTGATCATCATCCAGTCTCTTCCTTCGCGGTCATAAAATGGCAGTCATGCCTTCAAATATCCTACTCATAGACAACTGTCCACATACAACCTCACTGGGAGCAAGAAAGTATTGGAATCTCTTCTTACATCTTTTCCTAAGACTTTGAGATTTTTCACCTGCATCTTGTTGAACAGAATTTTTGTCATGTTCTTATTCCTCTAATGATTATTGGCAAAGGGCATGGAACCACCATGACTAGACTAGACTACTTGCCATTCACAACCTGTAGTTATGGAGTAAGTCCCATTCCTGAGCACAAGACAGGGGAAAGTGAAACCTGAAATAGGAAAGGAATGAATCACCATGTGGATTGTGTCTGTCTTTGGAGTCTTTCACTTTCATTTGCAATTGCAACATCAGGGAAGAGAATTACATCTGAATTAAACTTCACAGAATAGCTCTTCTAACTCATTGCTATAAGGTCTGATGTCCACGTTAGTTGGTATTTCATTTGGGTTGGGACTGAGGAGAGATGTCTGGTCTGCACTGCCGTTCTCATGGGACTTTGTAGCAAAGGGTTGGGGCAGGTACAGATTTTTGGACAGTGCCCCCATTGCCAAAACATGTTGGTGGTCTCTTCTAAATTGCAAAAGAAGAGATTTCAAGTGAATGTACCTCCAGACACATGTCCTCAAACCAAGGCTGGAAATGTACTTTGTGGTTGTGCTTGTGCCCAGTCGTGTCCAACTCTTGTGACCCCATGGACTATAGTGAGCCAGGCTCTCCTCCATGGAGGAAAACATGGCAACCCACTCTAGTATTCTTGCCTGGAAAATCCCATGGACAGAGGAACCTAGGGGGCCATAGTCCATTGGACCGCAGAGTCGGAAACAGCTGAGTGACTGAGAACACACACACACACACGTTATATCCCTAAATTCACAATAATTTCCATTCCTGGTACAAAAAAACCCAATTCATATTGTCCAGTATCAGTTGGAATATTCCTACTACCATCAAACTTGTAAGACCATGAGCATGATTTCTTTGGAATACAGAAGATCTGTGGTATCCACACACTGACCTGTATTCAGTTCTTCATCTTTTTTTTTTCCTTTCCTTTGGATGAAATAGAAAAGTTACCATTTTATTTCCTGACTCACATTTTTGGTATTTCCAACTCTACTTTCTCCAATGTTCTGAAAAAAAATTTTTTTTTCTGGTCATTATCTTTCCTTTGATTATAAGTTCTTTCCTGTCAATATTTAAATATGGTTATTATAACCACTTCCCTCTTCTCTTAGACTTCCTCAGCTATTACATAAATCTCCCTTCTCTTTTCAGTCACAGTCAAGCCAAAGAGCCACCTATTCTGTTTTGTCTCAAATGCAGTTTATACAACTCAGTTCTCAATCCACTTTTTGCTAGTTTCTGCACTCCTCAATTCTTCTAAAATATCCTTACCAATAATAAGTCTACTATTTATCACCCCAAATGGGATGATTTTGGTAATGAAAGGTGGACTACTCAAAATGATGTTTTTACAGAAAAAAATTGGGACTTTCCTGGGCAAACTGGTACTTCTAGGAACACCACATCTCTGTTTTTAACTGATTGGGTTACTTGGGAATATTGCAGACCCTCTATTTTTTAAAGCACTCTCTCTCCTACTGTGACTACACACCTGATTTTCCCATATCCTTCTGGTGGTTCTTTTTCATTGTTCTGGGATTCTACTCTCCGAGCTATTAGATTTTATGCTCCTCAGAGTTTGTTCTAAATCTTCTCGCTGTCTGCACCTGTAAATGCTGTCCATTCCCAAGGTTTGAATGATCATCTAGTGATGCTTATTCACAAGTTCACAACTAAAACTCTTAAGTATCTTTTGATATTCAGGTCTTGGTATCTTATATGATAATATAATATAAGATAATATATATTATATCAATATAATGCATTGATATTGATATATTATATCATATTATTATATATATTATACCATATAATATTGTATATATATATTATACTATATAATATTGTATCATATATTGTTATTATATGATATATTATATCATATATGAATATATGATATAATATATCATATAATATATCATATAATATTGATATAATATTATATCAATATAATATACAATAATATTGAATAATATTATATCAATATAATACAATTATAATATATTATAATATAATATTACAATCCTTGTAATATTGTAATATTAACATTCCCAAATCTAAAACCATCTTTTTAACCTAAAATCATTCCTCTACCTGTGTGTTCTCTTTGGTACCTCCAGTTCTTCCATCATCCAGGTCACGAGACCTGGCACGAGACTTCCCTCCCCCCTCACTCCCTCCTATACATCCCATCCATCAGCAGAGCCTGCACTCCACCACTAAAGTCCCAACCTTCTCAGTTCATTCTTTTTACACTTCTCGAGTATGGGACATCTTTGTTTTGTATATGGACTTCTGCAAGAGCCTCTTATTCAAGTTTTCACTTCTTTAAGATGATTTCCTTAGGCAGCCAACACTGTTATTTTCACACACAATATTAAAATGTAATTTTTTATATTCTTATAAAATAGAATATTTATTCGATTCTATTCTATTCTGCTTAAAATATTTCAATGAGTGAGTGAAAGTTACTCAGTCATGTCCAACTCTTTGCAACTCTATGGATTATGAAGTCCATGGAATTCTCCAGGCCAGAATAATGGAGTGGCTAGCCTTTCCCTTCTCCAGCGGATCCTCACAAACCAGAGATTGAAGCCAGGTCTCCTGCATTGCAGGTGGATTCTTTACCAACTGAGCTATCAGGAAAGCCCCTAAAATATTTCAAGGGCTCCTTATTTCTTTGAGGATGGATGCATATCTGGTTTTTGCTTAGTTGCCAAGCCTCAATTTTCCTTTTTTCAGTTTGCCATTATAAAGTGTCTTTAGCTCCTTAAAAGTGCTGTGTTCTCTCAGCTATATATTTCTCTACATACATTCCCCTTCATGTGGCTCATTATCCTATGCTCCCTACTGTCTTTCATCTATTTTAGTTATTAAACTAAATGCTACTTATTCAATAGCCTTCTCTATTTGCAATAACCTGATTTTGAATGTTTGTCTTACAGAAATTCAGAACAGTCTGTACTTCCCTGTACATGATAATAGTCACATTATAAGGCAATTGCCTGTTCAATCACTTTCCTTCCCAATTAGACTGTAAGCATCATGAGAGTTTGAAATATATAACAACAAGTACAATAATAGTAATAATAATAATAATCTTATTATTATTATAGGTGTATCTATCCCTGGGCTCTAATAGA
The DNA here is from genome assembly GCA_024291935.2 of Okapia johnstoni. NCBI lineage: Eukaryota > Metazoa > Chordata > Mammalia > Artiodactyla > Giraffidae > Okapia > Okapia johnstoni. Next base: position 87,029,461 of record CM044319.1, on the reverse strand, counting down.
AAGCTTGGGATCTAGTATGTGTGTAATAAGTACATATCACTGAATGAATAAATCAGTGAGTGAATAATAATATTTCAATTGATCCCTGAAGGATTACTAAACTTCAAGACTTCAAGTTCAGTTCAGTTCAGTTCGATTGCTCAGTCGTGTCCAACTCTTTGCGATCCCATGAAAAACAGCAAGCCAGGCCTCCCTATCCATCACCAACTGCCGGAGTCTACCCAAACCCATGTCCATTGAGTCAGTGATGCCATCCAGCCATCTCATCCTCTGTCGTCCCCTTCTCTTGCCCTCAATCTTTCCCAGCATCAGGGTCTTCTCAGATGAATCAGCTCTTCACATCAGGTGGCCAAAGTATTGGAGTTTCAGCTTCAATATCAGTCCTTCCAGTGAACACCCAGGACTGATCTCCTTTAGGATGGATTGGTTGGATCTCCTTGCAGTCCAAGGGATTCTCAAGAGTCTTCTCCAACACCACAGTTCAAAAGCATCAATTCTTTGGTGCTCAGCTTTCTTTATAGTCCAACTCTCACATCCATACATGACTACTGGAAAAACCATAGCCTTGACTAGATTGATCTTTGTTGGCAAAGTAATGTCTCTGCTTTTCAATATGCTATCTAGTTTGGTCGTAACTTTCCTCCAAAGAAGTAAGAGTCTTTTAATTTCATGGCTGCAATCACCATCTGCAGTGATTTTGGAGCCCCCAAAATAAAGCCTTCCATCTATTTGCCATGAAGTGATGGGACCGGATGCCATGATCTTAGTTTTCTGAATGTTGAGCTTTTAGCCAACTTTTTTCACTCTCCTCTTTCACTTTCATCAAGAGGCTCTTTAGTTCTTCTTCACTTTCTGCCATAAGGGTGGTGTCATCTGCATATCTGAGGTTATTGATGTTTCTCCTGGCAATCTTGATTCCAGCTTGTGTTTCTTCCAGCCCAGCATTTCTCATGAAGTACTCTGCATATAAGCTAAGTAAGCAGGGTGACGATATACATCCTTGACATACTCCTTTTCCTATTTGGAACCAGTCTGTTGTTCCATGTCCAGTTCTAACTGTTGCTTCCTGACCTGCATACAGGTTTCTCAAGAGACAGGACGGGTGGTCTGCTATTCCCATCTCCTTCAAAATTTTCCACAAGTTATTTTGATCCACACAGTCAAAGGCTTTGGCATAGTCAATAAAGCAGAAATAGATGTTTTTCTGGAACTCTCTTGCTTTTTCGATGATCCAGCGAATGTTGACAATTTGATCTCTGGTTCCTCTGCCTTTTCTAAAACCGGCTTGAACATCTGGAAGTTCATGGTTCACATATTGCTGAAGCCTGGCTTGGAGAATTTTGAGCATTACTTTACTAACGTGTGAGATGAGTGCAATTGTGTGGTAGTTCAAGCATTCTTTGGCATTGCCTTTCTTTGGGATTGGAATGAAAACTGACCTTTTCCAGTCCTGTGGCCACTGCTGAGTTTTCCAGATTTGCTGACATATTGAGTGCAGCACTTTCACAACATCATCTTTCAGGATTTGAAATAGCTCAACTGGAATTCCATCGCCTCCACTAGCTTTGTTCATAGTGATGCTTCCTAAGGCCAAGTTAGAAAAGACATTCCAAGAAAAAGGATTACATGTAGCAATGAACAGAGTTAGAAAATTTGGGGATATGAATAAGAAGCTATGAAGACTAATTTTTGATATGAATAGTCAGTAAGCTAAATTGCAGAAGGATAGATCTGGAGTAGAAAAAAACCAGTCAAAATGCTAGCCTGATAATAAAGGTGAGAAGGAACAATATTTTGATGAGCTAATAGATATTACATGGTTGAAAAATATTAGGCTATTACGACACGTAAGACAAGCCACTCAGACTGATTTTCTGTATATGCCAATGGAAACAAATCAATAGACAAAAGATTTCAGATCACTTTATATGGTTCTGTCCTGGCTGGCAGCTTGACACACTGTTAGAGAAAGGACAAGTGTCTATTAGTTAACAAGTGTCGGTGATTACTGATACCTTTTTCTTTCTATCAGCAAAAGGCCAATGAAGTATTTTTGTTTTCCTACATGGGAATAAGATGCTAGAAATTCATGGAAAGACAGGTCTAGGTGATGGGTTATGTATTTTGAAAGCTGGCTTGGACACCAATATTATTATTATATGTTTCTTCATGTATATCAACCTCTTCCTTCCTGGAATATTAAACTAAATCTTGAACATTAAAGCCACAAATCAAATGCCTATTTCTATCAGTTAAAAACATTTTGAACAAGTAGAAACCAATGTATATTTTCTCCAAGTCACTGAAAATGATTCTACAACATCTTCCTTTTTTAGACAATGTTATTTTTTATTTTTAGAAAAAGGGAAATAATCAAAAAGCAGAAAAGAGAATGACCACCCTAAGTACCTTCATAAAAAAAGGTGCCTGACACACAACAAATACTTGATATACCTCTACTGAAGCAGAAGACAAAAGTGATGAAAAATTTCAGGTGTCAGAGAAGTGATGAGGAAAAGGTTTGGATTTTTTGGTGTTTTTGAAATCACATTGCACACAGGGAAGTTGTGCACCAAAACCATTTACTATCACAGCTCCCTATCCTAACCCCAACCCTTCCAAAAAGGCAATATTTCATCTCTAAGGAAGAAAGAAGGTAAGACAGATCCACCATAACTCTCAGAATATTTCCTCTGACGTGTTTTTCACAGGGACACACCCAATGTAGCCTGTCACTATCATATTTTATACAAAATGAAATAGAATGGAATAGAAAAGGCAAATACACATACTTTACTTTACACATACTGAATCACATACTTTAAGGCTAAGTATTGCTTTATAAATTTTTGTTTCAGTCATGTGTGTCTGTTTGAATCTGTGTGCGTGTGTGTGTGTGTGTGTGTGTGTGTGTGTGGTTTTACTGGGTCATAATGCAAAACAAAAGGCAAAATATTATTTCTTTCAGTCCATCATGGTCAAAAGCATTTGAAAAATCTTGCCCTTCCGCAGCCAGTGCCCTTGTTCTGCTCCACATCCAGCTGAATGTGTTATTGCCAGAAACTTCCACCTCCACGGAAACATTCCTGCCTGGCGTCTCCTTCCATGAGCACTGGGGATGAACACTGGCTCGTTTTAGAGCTTGTCTGTCTCTGTGTTGATGAACTAACAGGAGCAGATGTGCTTTCTACGTGTCCCTCCTGTATTCTAATCCAATCATTTCCAGCCACCAAAGATGTCCAGTGAAAATGTTTGCAAAGGGCCAGTCCTTGTTCTCAGTGTACAATATAAACTTCCATTAGAGAATCAATTGTCAAAGAATCTTACTATTTGAAAAATGTTAAGCCTAAGTAGACCTTCATGCTATATTTCCATTTACTGTCTGCAGACTCCCACCCTTGATTTCCTTGTTCCTCCCTTGGCTAGTTTTGGAGAGTCTAAGTCATTCAGTTTCCAAAGACAACTTGGCCTTGAAAGTTGTATTGGTGAAACTCTCCAAGCTTTCAATGTCGTAAGGAAGATAAATATACAAATGACTAACAAGAAAACATTTTAAACAGTTAAGAATTTGAATGTAAAATAGAAATGGCACCATGGCCAAGAAAGAGTCCCAGTTTTCCTGATACTGGGGAATTTAGCAAGCTCCCTAATTAACAAAGAAGTTTGATGATTGTTGTTTGATTCTGCAGCCCTGAGCTAAGTGGCCACAATCTCTTTGTTCCTATGAGTTTATTGTTTATGAATGGAGAATCTGATCAGGTCATTCTCCTATTCTGGAAAGTGTGGCAGGGTTGACTTAGTAGTGGCTATCTCAGAAATGCCTTCTGCCAAGCCCTTTCAAAGGCTAAGGTTCATCGTTGTGAAGTGGCTCCTGAGCTTGTCTGTTACGAGGAGGATGGTACCATCTGGGTATTTCCCTCTGTCTTAGTTCACTTGAGAAGCTACAACAAAATATCACAAACCGGGGAGCTTATAAACAAACAGAAACTTTTTTTTTTTCAATTCTGGAGCCTGAAAGTTTAAGATCAAAGTGCCAGAAATGTCCCCTCTTTCAAGCCACAGACTTCTCTTTGTGTTCTCACAGGGCAGAAGGGGCACAGGTCTCTTTCAGTCCTCTTTTATGAGGGCACTAACCCCTTTCAGGAGGGTTCCACCCTTATGATCAAATCAACTCCCAACTCCCTACCACCTCCACCTCCCAATAACATTACATTGGAATTAAGGTTCCAATGTATGAATATATGAATTTGAGGTGGGTGGGGGGCAGAGTCAGATCACATCACCCTCCTTCATGGGTTCTTTGCAGAGGGGTTAGCTGTCAAAGCAGAAGGAAGTTAGTTGGTTCACTAGACAGTGGCAGGCACCAAGGACTTACAGATTTATCTCTCAGTCCATCCAGTTCAAGAGCTCGATTTGCTGGTGGGAATGAAAACTGTAGACCATGGAAATGGTAAAAGCAAGTGATACAGAAGCTAGAATGATGAAAGTCCATGTGGCATGATTTTCCCAAGACATAGTGAATGATTGTGACAGTACTTGGACCTGGGTCTTCAACTCACAATACCAGCATGCTACTGTCTATGTTCTAATAATAACATCAGAATAGTGTTTTATAGTTCACAAAAAAAAATGCTTGCATATATTATTTTTCCCTCTCAACAGCACTGTGAAGTAATTAGAGGATTGTTTTATCCAGGTTTTATACACCAAAGAATAGAGAATCTGAGAAGTTAAATGACTTAGCCAAGTGTCACAAAGTGCCTTAATTTCAAAGCTGAAGCACAAATGAAAAGCTACATAAAATGAAATACCTTGCAAGATACCAGTGGAGCAGGGATGTCAGTCATTGGGATTGCAATCGAATGGATGATGGGTTGATTTAAAACTCAAGAATAGCAGAAATGGTCTAGGGAAAGAGCAGGCCAATGTTGTCAGTGGTCTAGGGTGGGGGAAGCAGGATGAAGAACAAGTTCAGAATGTGTAAGAGAATAAGGAAAATGACAAGTGAGCTGCATGCTGACGAGAAGGAATGCCAGGTTAGCATCACTCAGGTAACAAAGTGCTTCAATTATTCATTGTCAGTTTGGATTTCCCCCTACTCCCACAGCAGCCTGAGAGCAGCAAACTTCCAGATCAAGCCAGCTCTCCTAAAGAAATGTCACCATCTTATGACAGGTGGTTGAGACCACAATTCCACCACTTCTGGGAACTCAGTGCTAATGAGCTAAAGCCTCAGACCTCTGCTGGGCTCAGCCTCATGCAGAAGCTCTTATATTGAAAGAAGCTCAGGATACCAAAGAGAGAAGGCTGCTCACTGGATGGTCTGCATCGCGTGTTTGAAATCCGGAGCTGAATTTTCCACAACCATAGCAGATACTATCCAGAAGCTGTGTCAGGAAATAACTGCAGAAGTTCATTATTTCTAAATATGTTAGAAGCAAAGCTGCTCCTGAAAGTGGACGTGTGGAAGGAACAGAAATGGCCTGATTATATGTATGTGCATGTGTGTGTCTATGTGTGGGTGTGCACATGTCTGCATAACTTTGGTACAATCAAACATTTTTATCTCTGTGTATGCATTAGACTACAGTCTGTGGGTTCACAGAGAGTTGGACACGAATGAGTGACTGACACTTTTACTTTCTAGTACACTACTTGGGGCTTCCTGGGTGGCGAGTGGTAAAGAATCTGGGTTTGATTCCTGGATTGGGAAGATCCCCTAGGGAGGGAAATGGCAACCCACTCCAATATTCTCTCCTGGATAATCCCATGGGAGCCTGGTGAGCTACAGTCCATGAAGTCACAGAGTCGGACATGAATTAGTGACTAAAACAACAAAAACAAAGCAATTGTGATGATTTCTTGGGTGAACTTGACCTAACCAGGTACACCCTGTAAAAGTGTCCATGCCTTCCCAGAAGGCTTAAGTCCCCTTTTGCTGGCCTGGAAGAAAACAAACAGCCATGTTGTGAACCATCTGTGGAGGGAATCAGTTAACTAGGACCTGGGGGTGGCTTGTGGTGGTTGAAAGGCACCCTGGTTGACAGGCAGTTTAAAAAAGGAAGCCCCCATTCTACAGCCACTAGGAACTGAAAGATCTTGGGGAAGGACAGAAAGCTCCAGATGAGACCACACCTGATGGACATCTTGATTTCAGTCTTATGAGATCCTGAGCAGAGAACGCAGTTGTGATATGCCTGGATTTTGGACCTACAAAAACTGTGAGACTTGAAAATGGATGTTGTTTTAAGACACAAAGTTGGTGGTAATTTGTTACAAAGTGAAAGAAAACTAATACAGCATTATATTGGTAGTTACCAATTTGATTTTTTGTTTTCCCAAAGGTAAGCCACTTACCCCAGCAACTTCTAAAACACTACTTGCTAGATTCCACCTCTCTAAGCTTCCAGAATTTCACTTTGAAGGAAAATGCAGAGAAGCCAGAACAACCAGAAACTCTCATGGGACATCTTTCCTTAATCTCATTGGAGAATACCTGGCAGCCAGGACCTTGGGTCTTCACTGGCATGATGTCCTCCCCTGGCTGACCGGGTCCTGGCTCATCACTTTTTGGGGACTTGTCTGATCATCAAACACGTGGAACACAAACATGCTACAAAGACACTTGCTCCTGACTTGAGTAGGAGGTGAGTTGGCTCCATTTATCTCAAAGCTTCTTAGCATAATGATGCTTTATGGCTCTTTATGACAGCCCATTAACCCCCTAAAAGGGAGGAGAGCAGAGAATGAATATTTTATTGGCTCCCATGCAGTGGGCATGCCCTGGAGTAAAAATAAATGTCCTATGACATTCATCTTTATCAAATGCCTTCTCCCTAATCATAAAAGTGATCCAGCGATTTATCTCTTGAGCTGTCTCTCAGGGGTAATAAGTCAATAATTGTGGTCATATTCTGAGATGGTCCTTGTGCTAGGTAAAGTTCTGTTCAGGTAATCACAGTTTCTCTCACACAAAGGAAAATTTTGAAATGCTGGTTGGGGAATCTGCTTTATTTTAATATTGCTGTGAGATTTTTCTCAGTCAGTTGAGAACTGAATTTTTCTTATAGAGTGACCTAGGGTTTTCTGCAGAATAATGACTTTTAAAGCCTCGGTATCTCAACAAAAACATAAAACAGTCAATTAGATGTCCCAAATATTAAAAATTCATTTTGCTGTAGATGAGTTGCAAGTGACATTGAGAAGGTACAAATGAAATGGTGGGGATATCTCTTTCTGGCAATGGCTGTGGAAGAATTCTCCAGGAAGGTGATGAAAACAAAGGAAAAAATACAACAGTCAAGTCAAAGGAGAAAAAGTAATATCCAAAAGGCATTCATGTTGCAGGACTCATTGAATATTCAACTGTGACAGATTTTGATTGTCATCCTATGTCAGGTCCACTTATTGAACTCTCCTGTACATTTATTAATTTTACTTGTCTTAGATTTCCTAGATGGAAAATATTTGTATTAATTTCTCAACAGCATTTAAAACTATCGACCACTCCTTCCTTGTTAAAACATCTTCTTTTCTCATCTTATTTCCTTTCACACTGTCATTTTCTCCCCGGCATCTTTGGCTAGTCAATCTCATTTTATTCCTCTAGCCCTTTCTCCTCCAATCAAAATTCAATTTTGCAATTGCTTAGGATTTGTCTTTAAACATGTGTACTTCTTGCTTTACATTATCTTTTGGTTTCTCTCACATTTTATCCATTCCCATCAGATAATCAGAGAAGGAAATGGCAACCCACTCCCATATTCTTGCCTGGAGAATCCCATGGACCAGGAGCCTGGTGGGCTATAGTCCATGGGGTGACAAAGAGTTGGACACGACTGAAGCATGCACGTATAAGGCAATTACATTTATACTAGAAATGTAGTTGTAATATAGCTGCTGTATCTCCAGATAGACCTTGGTTCCTCAGGTAGAAAGAAAGGGAAGGACAAGTGGTGAAAACGTTATGCTTGTATCATGAAAACAAAGGCCTTCCCTGAAGTTCCTAGAAGTGCTCCTTGGGAGCAATTTGAGTTATCTGAACAACCCTATATATTAAGTCTGAGAAAGTGTGCATTTTTAGTTGGGCTTATTATCTCTGCATGGAATTAGAGTCTTGCTAACAGTGGAGGAGAGAGTGAATATTGGGTAGATAATGACTCCCAAATCCATGTCTTCAGTCTTGACCTGATTTTAGAAATTGAAACCAATACATTAAGTGTCTATGTAACATGGTCACTTAGATACCTTAGATACCTTTGGATACCTCAAAATGAACAGTCCAAAGTGATATTTCCCACTCAACTTTATCTGCCTTTCTTTGTTCTCATGTCAGGAAATGATTGTGTCAGTTGTCTAGTTAGTTAAAGCCAAAATTTCAGCATCATCTTCACTTTTCTCTTACCACTTCCCTCCATCTAAAAATTACCAATTCCTGCCTCATCTTGAACACATTTATTTCTTTCTAATCCTAATCTTCATACCTCAAACAGGCCGCCATTTTCTAGTGCCTAAAATACTGTGATAGTCTCCTAACTAATCTCTTTGCATCAATTTTTGGTGGTGTGGTTTAGTCACTAAGTCGTGTCCGACTGCTGCAATCCAGTGGACTGCAGCCTGCCAGGCTCTCTGTCCATGGGATTCTCCAGGCAGTAATACTGGAGTGGGTTGCCATTTCCTTCTCCAGGGGATCTTCCTGATCCAGGAGTCAAACCCGAGTCTCCTGCATTGCAGGCAGATTCTTTACTGACTGAGCTACGAGGCATCAATTTTTGCCCATCTCTAATACACTATTTTGTATTTTTACTGCCAGTTATTTTTAAAAGTGTAAATATGATCTTAGCCCTTCCTTGGTTAAAGTAAATTGATAGTTTCCAAAAATTTTAATATAGCCCAAAATTCATGTCTCACTGACCCTTACTTTTCTCTCCACACTGTATTACATCATGGCTTACTTTCTCTATTGAACCATAGGGTAGTTTCAAAACAAACTTTTTTAACATGGTATGATGGCCTGTGGTGTTTTGCTAGTAAATTAGTTATTGTAAGAATTGAGTATATACATTATTATAACCAATAGCTTCAAATACTGCTATTGATAGCTGTCTATTATGATATTCATTTTATTTCTGATTTTCCTTTTATGGACAGTCTTTATTTATTTAAATATTTTTTATTTATTTTTGGCCACTCTGTGCAACATGTGAGATCCTAGTTCCCCAGCTAGGGATTGTATTCATGCTTCCTGCAGTGAAAACACAGAGTCTTAACTATTGACCATCAGGGAAGTTACTATTTATTTTTAATTAAAATTTTTATACTACTTTAAAGGTTGCACTTCATTTGAAGTTATTATAAAGTACTGATTACAAAATGCAAAATGTCACATTCTTTTTAACTATTGTATAATATTCTATTGTGTGTTATGTATCTATTAGGCCATAATGCAATAGTATACTATTATTTATGCATCTAGAATAAATTTCTAGATGTGGGATTGCATATTTAATTTAGCTTTTATTGGTCGTGTTAAATAGCTCTCTTTACTTTTACTAAAGGATAATTGATTTACAATATTGTGTTAGTTTCAGGTATATAGCAAAGTGACTGCTACATGTATACATTCATTATTTTTCATATTCTTTTCCCATATAGGTTTTTACAGAGTATTGAGTAGAGTTCCCTGTGCTATACAGTAGGTCCTTGTTGGTTATATATCTATACACAGTAATGTGTGTATCTTGACTATTATGTTAGAAGTATGAGAGGACTTCCACTGACTCAAACATCAAAAACTTTTAAGAAATATCCTTGAATGCTTCTTTAGATGTTGTGTCATTTGCAATCCAGAGCCCTCTTCTCCCTTGCTGTGAGACCACACAGTACTCGCCCAGTTTTTTTCCCTCTTCTTGATTATTTATGGGGTAACCTTACCCCACTATGGCTAATCAACATTTTGTTGGAGCTGGAGATTTCTCTGTCTTGTTTTTTCATGTTCACAGTCTGACTCTCTGGGTTTACACATGCTGTCCAAGACTTCATCTCCAGTGTCTAAGTTATTGTGACTTAGACCCCAGCTGTAAGAGAGAAGTCTTCCATGATGCTGCTTTATGTGAACTGCTACCTTACTGTTTTCCTTTGACTTAGGTTAGTAAGGGTCTCCTACCCTGAACACTAGTTATCAAGTATGTTGAAAGAACTTTACAATTTTGAAGTTCCATCTTGACTGATGTTTATGAAATGTTATTCAAAAGTGATTCACCAATATTTTGAACAATGTCTCTAACTTCAAAATATTTGTTGCTCAGTCGTGTCTGACTTTGCAATCCCATGGACTGCAGCCTGCAAGGCTTGTCTGTCCATGGAATTCTCCTGGCAAGAATACTGGAGTGGGTAGCTATTCCTTTCTCCAGGGGATCTTCCCAACCTAAGGATCAGACTCAGGTCTTCTGCATTGCAGACAGATTCTCTGCAGTCTGAGCCATTAGGGAATCCCTTATTTAACTGAAAATCTCTTACTAACTACCATCCTGTTACAAATCAAGTAATAATTCTTGTGAGTGAGTGCTCAGTCATGTTCAACTCTTTGCAACCCCACAGACTGTAGCCCATGCAGCTCCCCTGCCTATGGGATTTTTCTGTCAAGAATACTGTAAGTAAGTTGCCATTTCCTCCTCCAGGGGATCTTCCTGACCCAGGGATTGAACTCATGTCTGGCCCCGTGTCCCCTGCATTGCATTCAGATTGTTTACCACTGAGCCACTGGGGAAGCCCAATAATTATAATAATTCATAGTGGGCAGTTCAAAGAAGAGTGATCAGTTTCTGATAATAAAATAAGTCATAGTCTAAGTAGGATCATATTCTATTCAGTAGAATTCATTTCTAAGCTAGTTAAGAGAACTGTCAATTTTATTATTATTTCTGTTTTAGATAAGAGGGATAAGATTTAAAATAAATTTTTGAATTTGTATATCTCAGATGAAGTGAATAAATTACATTTTTGAGGTACAGAGGAGCAGATAACTTCAAACACCAATCCAAGGGGAAGGTTGGAGACACTTCATAGACCAATGTTAACTCTAAGCAAAGAGCTTAAGAGTGGGTTAATAAAGAAACATTCAAGGATGTGCAAGATAGGGATTCAGTTATAGATCACAGGATGACATCAAAAGTATTATGAAACAATTTTTAGAGTAAATAAACTATATTCTCCAAGTTAGGTTTCCCTAGTATGTGAACCAAGAACTTCCAGATATTCAAGTTGGATTTAGAAAAGGCAGAGGAACCAGAGATCAAAGTGCCAGCATCCACTGGGCCATAGAAAAAGCAAGAGAATTCCAGAAAAATATCTACTTCTGTTTTATTGATTACGCCAAAGCATTTGACTGTGTGGATCATAACAAATTGTGGAAAATTCTTCAAGAGACGGGAATACCAGACCACCTTACCTGCCTCCTGAGAAATCTGTATGCAGGTCAAGAAGCAACAGATAGAACCTGACATGAAACAATGGAGTGGTTCCAAAATGGGAACGGACTACCTCAAGGCTGTATATTGCCACCTTGCTTATTTAAATTCTATGCAAAGTACATAAGGTGAAATGCCAGGCTGAATGAAGCACAAGCTGGAATCAAGATTGCCAGGAGAGATATCAATAACCTCAGATATGCAGATGACACCACCCTTATAGAAGAAAACAAAGAGGAACTAAAGAGCCTTTTGATGAAAGTGAAAAAGGAGAGTGAAAAAACTGGCTTAAAACTCAACATTGAAAAGCTAAGATGATGGCATCTGGTCCCATCAGTTCATGGCAAAAAGATGGGGAAACAATGACAGATTTTATTTTCTTGGGCTCCAAAATCACTGTAGATGGTGACTGCAGCCACGAAATTAAAAGATGCATGCTCCTTGGAAGAAAAGCTATGACAAACCTAGACAGCATATTGAAAAGCAGAGACATTACTCTTACTGGCAAAGTTCCATCTACTGAAAGCTATTGTTTTTCCCGTAGTCATGTATGGACGTGAGAGTTGGACTATAAAGAAAGCTGAGTAATGAAGAATTGATGCTTTTGAACTGTGGTGTTGGAGAAGACTCTTGAGGGTCCCTTGGACTGAAAGGAGATCAAACCAGTCAGTCCTAAAGGAAATCAGCCCTGAATATTCATTGGAAGGACTGATGCTAAAGCTGAAGCTCCAATATTTTGGCCACCTGATGTGAAGAACTGACTCATTGGAAAAGACCCTGATCCTGGGAAAGATTGAGGGCAGAAGGAGAAGGGGACAACAGAGGATGAGATGGTTGGATGGCATCACTGACTCAATGCACATGAGTTTGAGCAAACTCCAGGAGTTGGTGATGGAGAGGGAAGCCTGGCGTGCTGCAGTCTGTGGGGTCACAAAGAGTCAGACACGACTGAATGACTGAACTGAACTAAACTGAAGAAATATCATGTATTTCGGCTATTCTCCCTCGGTTATTTGCATTACTGAGAGTGTTTTACTTCTCCCACTTATCTTTTTTTCCCTCACCTTGAAATCTTTGTGTGCCACTAAGAGATAATATTTTCAGGTACTTTTTAGCTATATATACATATAAAAATCATGGTTCAAACTGAGTTCTTGATATTCTACTCCGAAACAACTCCTTGGGACTTCCCGAGTGGTGCAGTAGTTAAGACTCCACACTTCAAATGCAGAAGACATGGGTTTGATCCCTGGTCAGGGAACTAAGATCCTGAAGGCCACATGATATGGCCAAAAATACAAAACAGATTCTCTTGTAGACTTATTCATAACTTCTTTCGTCTAGATAATCAAACTGAAGGACTTATTTTCTCTATAGACCATTTTTTTTGCTTCCACAACCCACATTTGCTGCATCAGCAAATATTTTTCTTTCTTTTTTCAGAATGTATACAATGTATGACCACTTCCCATCACATCCACTGACACTACCTAATACAAACCACCACTCCTATTGATAATTACTATGAAGTGAAAGTCGCTCAGTCCTGTCTGACTCTTGGCAACCCATGGACTGTAGCCTGCTAGGCTCCTCTCTCCATGGAATACACCAGGCAAGAAAGCTGGAGTGGGTTGTCACTTCTTTCTCCGGAGGATCTTCCCAACCCACGAATCGAACCCTGGTCTCCTGCACTGGAGGCAGATTCTTTACTGTCTGAGCCACCAGGGAAGCCCTTTTATTATTATCATCATTTATTGTTATTATTATTATTACGATAGCCTCTTCCTGGGATTCCTGGCTTTGCCTTTCCAAAGCAGCCAGAATCCTTTTAAAAAAGTGAAAGAAAACGGACCTTGTCACTTCTCTACTCAAAACTCTTTACTTCATCCTCATCTCACTCAAAATAAAAAAATTTCAGTTCTAACCATGACCTGTTCCATTGCTACCTTCTTGGCTTCATCCATTCATTCTTCACACACTTTTAGAGATTCCAGCCACACCGGGCACCTGTGATAGTTTAGTTTCTTCAAGAAGCCAGCTTCAAGATGGGATGAGATGGGCAAGACATTTATTGGTAGAGAGTGTCAAAGACAAGCAGAGCTGGATATTAATTAAAGTAATGAAAACAGATTTTTTTCAGTAACTGCTGACAGTAGGGGAAATAGATGAACTCCATTCTGACTGGTGGAGAAGGCAATGGCACCCCACTCCAGTACTCTTGCCTGGAAAATCCCATGGACGGAGGAGCCTGGTGGGCTACAGTCCATGGGGTTGCTAAGAGTCGGACACGACTAACTTCCCTTTCACTTTTCACTTTCATGCACTGGAGAAGGAAATGGCAACCCACTCCAGCGTTCTTGCCTGGAGAATCCCAGGGATGGGGGAGCCTGGTGGGCTGCCATCTATGGGGTCGCACAGAGTCGGACATGGCTGAAGTGACTTAGCAGCAGCAGCAGCATTCTGACTGGTACAGTTTTGTTTTGTTTTTGAACATTTTAAGGGAGAGTAAAAGAGAGAGGACAGCAGGGTCTTAACAGAGCAGAGAAGTGAAAAATCACAAAGTGTCGGTCAGTGTAAATGTGATTAGGCCAGCTGTGTTTGTTGGCCGAGAGTTATTGAAGTTAAGAATTTATCCCCTAACAGAACCTGAGAGACAGAGGCCTTGTTTTTCCTGATGATAACATTGCAAAGGAACGGCTCTTGGGTCCTTGAGAAAGATGAGTCTGAGTTGTGAAAGATACATAGTCACAACTATAAGCCCTTTCTATACCAGCTGAGCCACAAGGGAAGATCCCTTGGAGAAGGGAAAGACTATCCATTCCAGTATTCTGGCTTGGAGAATTCCATGGACTACATAATCAATGGGGGTTTCAAAGAGTCGGACACGACTAAGGGGCTTTCACTATACTATAAGTCCTTTCTAGTAAATCTAAGAAAGGGAGATCTGGACCTGTCATCAGCTGTTGGCTGGAAGAAATATCAAATATTCCTGGCTGCCTTGTTTTCTCAGGCAGACATTTTAGTAGGGGGTAGGGGATAAGGTTGGTCTTACCTGGTGGCTGAGTGGTAAAGAATCCACCTGCCAATGCAGGAGACGTGGGTTCAATCCTTGGATCAGGAAGATTCCTTGCAGGAGGAAATAGTAACCCACTCAGGTATTCTTGCCTGGAGAATCCCATGTACAGAGGAGCCTGGAGGGCTACAGTTCATGGGGTTTGCAAAGAGTCATACACAACTGAGCACACACACCTACAAAAAACTAGCTTTGCACTGCCTAGTTTGTGAAACACAAAACAAAACCTATAGAAATCTGAGCAATTATTTCATACATTCTGTGTTGTATGTCTATCGCTACTTACGACTTTGGAATCGGCTGATATTTAACATCAAAGTACAAATTATTGCTCCGTTTGGGATTTAGAGACTCCTTACATAGCTGACTGGCCAAGATAACTGACGGGAATGAAAAAAAAGCAATCCCAGAACAGTTGGAAGCATTCTTTTTCTTCTTCCCAATTTCCAGAATGAAAAACACAAGGAGAAAAATAATCCCTGCCTTATGAATGAAAATTAAACAATGACCTCTGGAAGACAATATTTCTCTTTCAGATTTTATTTTCAACTTCCGAAGTAGAACTGAACCAAGACAATGAGTTTGACATGTATACTGCCAGTCTGTTTATGAAATCCAGTTTCATCACAACACAGATAGATAAATAATAAAAGCCTATAATGCTTGTCTCTGAAATTGTAGTTACACTGAAACTCAGTATGCAGGAAACAAAAGATGAATGGTCTTTCATAAACAGTTTTTATAACATAATCTGCTCATATAAACAACTGGCAGTTCATCCTTTGGGGATTCTTGTTAGCCAGGGATTTCAAAGCTTCAGTGAATGGCTGGAGTTTCAGAATGATTTCCCAATTTTGAGCTGTTTGGAGGAAACATCTGTTTACTGTATGTAAATGAACAAGACATTCTGTTCTTTTAGGGACTTCACAAAGAGCCCTTAAAATAGGCCAGTTTGGCAAATAAGGAAATAGAGCCTCTTTGAAGGACGACAGATAAAGTCTGACAAGAGATATTCCAAAGATAGTGGTTATTTTTCCCCCCCTCTTAGAAATGTCTATATTTGAATCCAATGAGGAATGGCTATTTCCCTTTGATTAAAAACCTGCCTAGAGCTTTTTATTCTCTTCTTGATTCTTCTTCCCTTCTCTCTGGTCATCAGACAGACTGAAGGCAGAAAATAGATTTGCCTCATGGAAGAAGAGTGAGGCAGACAACGAGGAATGACTAGGCAGTAAATTTTAGTTGGGTTAATATTCCCACATGTCTGGCAAATACCCTTGGAAAGCCAGGAGTCCAGACCGTTTGAAGAAGGTGTCTTAGCATGTGCCTTCCTTTCATATTCTGCTCAGCTTCTGCACCAAATTGATGTGCTTAGCTTGTACATACTAATTTTGCCTGAGCTGAGCTTGGCCTGAGGGCAAAAGGCAGTCCTGTGGTCTTGGCTGGAGACGGCTTTAATAATGATGGAAGTCAGTCGGATACAACTCATGTGCAAAGACCAACAGAGAAGTCTCACCTTACACAGAGCTTACAAATGTGGTTTTATAACTCAGAGGGAACTGGTTGCTTTCTTATATTCTAACTCTTAGGGAAAAATGAAAAATGAACCTCAGAATGATGCCTGGGAATTTGGGATTTTATTCATTCCCCTTCAGTATCTCAATTATTTTTGAATGTTTAAAATATATTCCTGTGTATTTAACAGAGTATAGCCACTGTTTTTATACAATAAATACAATGTGCTATAAATAAAAAAAAATGTATAACACTTTTCCAACAACTATTATGAGATCAAATTAATACTTCTACATTGTTTCCATTTCAAAAGACATACTAGCTAGCCATGCCTTAGCATACCATTTTACTCACGGTGTCATTTAAACTGGAGGTGTTGAAAAAGATAAACTAGAGGTGTTACATTTTATTGGTGTTTTGTCCATTTTATGAATGTTTCTGATAAATGTCTCTTGTTCTTCTCTTCCTGCTCTTTCTTGTTCTTCTGACCATCAGCAATTATTTTATTTAAAGCTTTCTCTATGTAGAGCCCTGCTTTTGAGCTTCTGATTTTACCTCATTTCTCTGTAATTAAATAAGCATACATATAGGGGTGACGGAAATCTACCAAAATTATTTTGTTTTCAGTACTAATAAACCTGGAGGGGATCTACTTTTTTTGAAACTAAATAACAACCCACTCCAGTGTTCTTGCCTGGAGAATCCCAGGGACGGCGGAGTCTGCTGGGCTGCCACCTATGGGGTTTCACAGAGTCGGACACGACTGAGATGACTTAGCACTACCAGCACACTATGACAAAACTAGACAGTATATTGAAAAGCAAAGACATCACTTTTCTGGCAAAGGTCCATCTAGTCAAAGCTATAGATTTTCCAGTAGTCATGTACAGATGTGAGAGCCGGACAGTAAAAAAGGCTGAGGGCCAAAGAATTGATGCTTTTGAACTGTGGTGCTGGAGAAGACTCTTGAGAGTCCCCTGGACTGCAGGGAGATCAAACCAGTCAATCCACAAGGAAACCAACTCTGAATATTCATTGGAAGGACTGAGGCTGATGCTGAAATTGCAATACTTTGGCCACCTGAGGTGAAGAACTGACTCATTAGAAAAGACCCTGATGCTGGGAAAGATTGAGGGCAGGAGGAGAAGGGGACAACAGAGGATGAGATGGTTGGGTGGCATCACCGACTCAATGGACATGAACTTTTGCAAACTCTGGGAGATGGTGAGGGACAGGGAGGCCTGGCGTGCTACAGTCCATATGGTTGCAAAGAGTCAGACACAAGTTGGCAACTGAACAACAGCAAGCACAATTAAGTAAACTGAGCTTAAGTCTTTGTCATTACAGATTTTAGTTTTCCATTTTGAACCTCCTCTCTGAAGAAACTGTGCTAATGATCTGAAAACAATGCAGATACCACCAGTCAAGGAATAATATGTACATAAAATAAATAGTGTACATGTGTCCCCTTCACCTCAAACAAAAAAGAAGGTAGAACTTGGGAATAGAAGGAAAAGAGGAAATGGCTGGTGTACAGCTGTATGCAAGTGTGTGTGTATTTAGACTTTTTGCTTCAGACTTCCTATTCAGTGACTACTGGCTACCCAGAATAATTGGGGAAAAATTATTATCTTTCTTTGCCCATCAGGAAATGCCTGCCAATTTGATTACATAGGACTAAGAAGACCAGGGCTAGAATGCCTCCATATTTGTTTCAACTGCCATAGATTTTTTGTCACCAGTGGCACTTGGTTTTCTGAGCTTGGCCCTGGGTCTTTATCCTCATCTCCCTGTCTAGGATTCATGTTCTTATCCATCTCACTTAGCTCTGGTGACTTGAATACAACTTCAAACCTCTTCATGAAGTGTTAACTTCTTGCATGTTTCCATTTTTTATTTAGAGTTTTTAAGATTGCTCTTGACATCATCCTTTAGAATCTACCTCCATCCTGGGACCACCCGGTTTCTATAAAAGATGAGATGTTTATGCCAGCCTGTTTAAATAATATTCTTTTCCACCTCTCAATTTTCTGTTTGATAACACTACAGGACTCTCTTAGAACCCATTGATTTTTAGATTTTATGAACATACTCCTTCCTAAGTTAACGGACATAAGAATAAAGTTCTTAGGTTTGACATCTAATTATATATCCCCATCAGGCTTATAGATCTTTCTGACCTATTTTTTTACTTAGCACGGATAGCAAGGCTTGGTTTGTGAACTGGAAAAGACCAAGCTGACTTCAGTAGAGTATTTTACACTGGGAAATAATGGTGAATACGATTAGTTCAGTAACTTCAACCAAATTGAGGTCCGTCTTGAATGCCTGGCTTAGGAGTCCAAAATTTATCCTGGAGGAAATAAGGATGACAGCATGAAACCAAAGCTTTAGGAAGAGTGACCTACCTGTCTGACACAAGAGAGCAACCTAACGCATGGGAGAGATCAGGATAAGTACTGGGTGGTTTAGGTGACTTAGTCCATATTCCCTAAATGTGATTCTGAAGAAAATATTTCTGTTGTTTTAGTGCCCAAATCTCTAAAATTAAGAGTTTGAATCAAATTTACTTCTTAGGTATTTTAAGAATCCAGTGACTGTGTTGTATTTTATCCTCAATAAAGTCATAATAGAAATCATCAAGCTCATGATTTCAACTGGATGGAAATGTCTATGTAAGTAAACAGTGTGACTGGAAGGAAGGGCAGAAGAAATCTTAAAAAAATAAGTAGAGAAAAACATAAAAGCCATTGTGATGAAACACTTTGTTGATGGATTTACCTGATGTAATAATTTCTGCATCCAAAATCATCACCTCTAAGTTGGTTTAAGTTCAGGAGAATTTTACAAGCAAAAACCAATGCATTATTGTAGGAACAGTGACTACTCACGATAGCTTCTTCAGGAATGAGTCACCATAATTACAGATCCCACGGGTATTCTGGCTGAATCTGAGCTGCAGAGAATGAGTTTTCTCACTGATCACAGATGCATTTTGGTAATTGCTAAGACCTATATAATTTCTGTAATTATTATTTTTTGCTTGTTTGTTACCATTAGCAGATATTAAAAAAAAAAAACAAACCTCACTATGTGGCCTTGGGTGAACTACTTTCATTATTTAATTCCTCATTTAACACAGGTATTTTAGACTAAAACATTTCTTACAGTATTACAATGTTATGACTACTAAATAGAGACTGATACTTTTAAATTCGTAAATATTGAACTTTTTCAATGAATAATCTGAACTTTGATGTTGAATATCCAACCTTTATTCATCAATTAAACAAATTTGTGAAAGTGCTCTCTCTTATGAAGCTTTATCACTTAAAACAGCAAACATGTGCAAAGGCCAATTGCCTTCTAATATCAATAAGTGAGGACTTCCCCTTTCCTGGGTCTTACTTTCAAATGTGTAGATTTAATATAATTCTTTTTAGAGGACACATTCTATTCTTAATTGTAGAAGTATCCAATTTTAGAAGGGATTATCTGTGGAGTTTACTCTTACATGACATGGGGGTCATCTTCTGATGACCACCTTAATATATATTATCTACAAAATACATGTTTCATAGATACAGTCTTGGACAGTGATTCTTATACACATTGTGTCTTGAGAACCATTATGCTAAATTGAAAGACAAAGCAGATTGAGTGCATTGATCAGGGTTCTCTAGAGAAACAGGACCAATAACATACACAGATATTTAAGAGGAGGTCTTTTATGGGAATTGACTCACATCATTATGAAAATTGATTTATGCCATGCAACCAGGAGAACTGAGGATGCTGCTAGTATAAGTCAGTCCAAGTCCCAAATGGTGGGGTAACTCCCAGTCCAAGACCACAGGCCTGGGAATTTGGGATGGGATGGCATAAGTCCTATAGACCAAAGACCCGAAAAGAAGGAAGTTTGACGTTCAAGGGCAGAAAATGAATGTCTCAGCTCAGAAGAGGAAAGCAAGAATTTAACCTTCCTCCCCTTTCTTGTTTTTTTCAGGCCCTCAACAGATTGAACAATGTGTTAATGGAAACACATGGAAATCACATTAAACCATCTGCAACACTTCAATATGAGAGAAACTTGATAAAGGTTTTCTCAGATTCAACAATAATAATAACACATTAGGGAAAGTGATATTCTTTACTCAGTTGCTGATTTAAATGCTAATCTCTCCCAGAAATACCCTCACAGGTAGACCCAAAAATAATTTTACCAGCTATCTGGGCATCTGTTTGCCCAATCAAATTGAATTCACAAAATTAACCATCACAGGGCAGGTCCCTAACATCAAGTAGGAGGCAAAAAGCAAATTTACCAGTAAGCTGAGGAGACATAAGATACACTAGCTCACACTTGCTCAAGGAGTTTTCCAAGGGCCCTGGACAGAATGATAATGAAGTACAGTTCATATGATTTTGTACAAGTTGTAAATTTACTTCTCATTGGTCAAAACTGATGCCTCTTTCCACTCTAATTTATCCTCTTTCATATTCCCCCTACTGGTTAGTAATATTGGGATGTACAGACATTTTGGGGATCTAGTTAAAAGTAAATTAAGTTGGGGTACCTATAGTTCAAGTTTGGCACTGTGTGGTTATTAATGGTTCATTTCCTGAGTAGAGTCAAGATATTGACTCTATTCCAAGTGCAGAAGTGACTCCCAGGAACTTTTCTACTGTTCTCTATGCCAGCTTAGCAAGCATCATATTTTCATAAGACATGCCTGATCAGAGATTGGACTGTAATATGAATGCAAACCACGTACCTGGCACAATGAGAAAGGGAAAAAACAAGACTTGAAGTTCACAGAACCTGGAGTTAGTCTTTGTAAAAACCTTCCAGACATCAGACATGCAGGATTTTAAGTGAAGTCTTTGTTTCTCATTGATATCTAGTCAACGAAACAGAAATTCCTTTGTGTCAAAAATTTTAGATAATGCACCATGTTTAATACATACATATATATGCACATACACATGGAAATCATATGAAACCATCTGCAACAGTTCAATATGAGAAAAACTTGATAGAGGTTTTCTCAAATTCAACAATAATAATAAACATTTTCATCATGCTATCAATAATGAATTGCAAAACCCAAAACATGTTTCCTAAATTCTCTATAATAAAAATTAAATTTTGATAGTCATACAATAAAAAATAAATCCTTCATGGCTGCCATAACAAAGTATCATAAACTAGGTGACTTAATAGAAACTTATTGCCTCACATCTTTGGAGAAGTTCTGGAAGCCCAAAATCATGGTGTTGTCCATGTTCCATTCATCTGAAGCTTCCAGAGCAAGATCTTCTGGACTCTTCTAGCATCTGGCAGCTCCAGGTTTTCCTTGGCTTGTGGCAGCATCACTTCTTTCTACATTTTCACCTGGATTTATCCCTGTGTTTTTGTGTCTTCACATGGACACCCCTCTGGATTAGGGATCCACCCTACTCTAATGTCACCTCATCTTCATCTAAATAATTACATCTGCAAAAAAAATCTATTTCCAAATCAGATCATAGTTTGGTATACTGGGTGCTAGAACATCCACATGTCTTTTGTGGGGGTAGTTATGTTGTTTAGCTGCTCAGTTGTGCCCAACTCTTTGCAACCTCATGGACTGTAGTCCACCAGGCTCTTCTGCCCATGGAGTTTTTTCAGGCAAGAATATTGGAGTGTGGGGCACCATTCAATTCATAAAACTTGAAGAAAGACTAATTTATCTCTTAATTCTCTCCATAGAGAGAGTCATACTAAATTGTTGTCATATAAAGAAGTGATTAAAAGTATTCAGTTAAAAATATAACCTCCTCCCTACAAAAGGGTAAAGAGGTTTAATTAAGAAAGCAATGCTTTGAAAAGTTCTTTGTAATTTTTGTGTTGGTTAAAATGTTTTCTGCTTGAAATTCTTTTTGTTATTTCCTTTCTTGTTCTAACAAAAATCACTTTTACACCTAATTTTTATTCCTAATTGCATATCTTTTTTTTTTTAATAGAAATCCCACGTGCCTGCATGTTAAGTCGGTTCAGTTGTGTCCGACTCTTTGGGGCCCCATGGACTGTAACTCACCAGGCTCCTATAGAATTCTCCAGGCAAGAAAACTTGAGTGGGTAGCCATTCCCTTCTCCAAGGAATCTTCTTGACCCAGGGATTAAATCTAGGTCTCCTGCATTTCAGACAGATTGTTTATCATCTGAACCACCAGGGAAGCCCATTGGTTTCTTTGCATTGAGTATATCTGTGCTATTGGGCTTCATGGGGCCACAAAGAGCTGGACACCACTGAATGAGCACACATATCCATGTTATTATGCTTCCATTGTCTTAATGCTTGGGGTGTGAGATTCTGGATTCTGCCAGGCCTCTGCACACAGAACTGCCAGGCTGGCTTCTACCTCGCTACAGTGAAAAGCTGAGGTCCTTACAAATGCTTGCAAAGCTACATCATCCGTCTTCCTCCCAATCCTCATCATCTTCCTCTACCTTTTGTCTCCTCCCACATCTGCCTTCACCCCTGTTCTCTCTCCTTCCAAATACTTGCTCTTCAGACAGGCTGGCCATCATGTCTCCAGGATCCCACCCTTGCTGTGCCCTTTTCTGGACTGTTCTGTTCCTTGTTATGTGAGAAGCTATTGCTTCTACTTCTCTTAGATCTGTGTTCAACTGTCCACGCATTCAAGGGGGACATTTGAGCAACCCTATCACTGACCTCCCCACCAGCACTTCTTGCCCACTGTACAACTCCTTTTTAGCCATAACTCTTATTACCACTGACATTCCAAACATTATTAGATTAAAAATATATTTATTTGGTTTCACTGGGTCTTAGTTGTGACATATGGAATCTTTAGTAGTGGCATGTGGGATATGTATATAGTTCCCTGACCAGGAATTGAACCTGGACCCCTTGAATCGGGCAAACAAAGTCTTAGCCAGTGGACCACCAGGGAAGTCCCCATCATTAGTGATATCATCAGGGTCTTGTGGGGCTTCTGGGCACATGGTCTTTGTGCCCCCCGTTTCTTTGATTATAGGAAACAGCCTTCATTGAGCCTCCATGACCTTCCCTGAATTCCAAGGGGCAGATTCAAACAGTTGTTAATTAAGGAAGGGAGGGGATGGGAGACCAAAGAGAAATGGTCCTGTTTCCCCATCAATGGATACACACAACAATATCTTTGAGCTGTTTTGCAGACACTGAAAGCCCTCGCTAGCAAAGGTATGCTGCCCACAAGGGTATAGGCACCAGATCAGTTGGACCTGAATGTTGATGATGCTGACTCCTACTTAGCTCATCACCAGAAGAATGTCCACGAGCTGATCACGCCCTCTTTGGACAATTAATATAAAATTTCTCACTATCTTCCCCAAGTTCAGACATATGGTTTTGAGGGCATGAGCTCACTATGTTCCCCTTTACCTGGCAAAGCAATAAAGCTATCTTTTTCTACTTTACTCAAAACTCTGTCTCTGAGATTTGATTCAGCACCTATGTTTAGAGAAGCTGAGTTTTTGATATCGTTAGGTTTTATCAGTATACTCTTATTATTCACCTACTTATGTAACTGGAGCCTGTCTCTCATCCCTACTACTATAAGCACCACAGGGAAGGTCTATTTTGATCACTGTTACATTGTCTTCCAGGGCATAGAATTGTATGATAATCAGAAGCATCTGAGGAGATTGATAAATATCTCTTGATGACTGAGTCATGGATTTGGGTTGTTGTTAAGATTTAACCAGAAATAGGAACCTTATCTTATGTGGGTGATCAGTTCTCTGAGTTAAACTGAAATGTGGTCGATATGATATCATCTCATTTTTCTAGTCATACCACACCTAATGTTGGTTGTCCATGGGAACTCCCCCCTGCTTGCTCTTATTTTCCTTTTTAGTGGTTTTCAGTAACATCTGTTATCATCATTATCATCAGTGTGTATGTCAGCTATGCCGGAAGAGAGTCTGAAGAAGAAGAGGGTCCTGGTCTTCCCTGAGAGCCAGGAGTTAATCACCAGGATAAATGATTGTCATTATTTGACCTCCCAGACTCCCACAGAGAGCAGGATTATGGCCCCCCAGGCTCCTCAAGCTCCCCAGGAGCCCTCTTGTCCAGGTTTTGTGGCTGAGCTGCTCTCACAGATGCAATCTTATGAAGCAGCAGGCTCTTCTAGGCGCAGCCCCCTTGTTATTGTCCTGTTGGCATCTAACAGCTTTAATTGCTTGGAAAATGAGGGTTGCATTTGAAGAGACACCTACAGGGTTTCTAATGCTCCTTTTGGTACCAAGTCAAGCTGCTTCCATCCATGGTTTCCAGAGAACGGCGAGACTTCAACGTGCTGTCAGGCTTCACCATCATTCATAATGCCAGCAGAGCGACACGGTGTCTATTTCTGCAAACACTTTTCATCCTGGTGGAAAGTCATTCATCTTCTTAAAGGACTATGGCATAGAACTGAAATGAAAATGTTTTTATGATGAATACCCAATCTCATGATTTTCTCAATTTTGCTTGCTGTTAAGATGACTTTGTATCACAGGCAAGGATTGTTAATGTCTGTGAAATGAAATAGGTTTTGTTTTGTTTTGTTGTTTTACCCTGATCAAGTTACTTAATTTTTGCTTCTTGTGCTGACCTAATTAGTGTGTGTCAGGCTGATGGTAGTCTGTGTATTCATTTTGATCCCTTTGACTCCAATTTCAAATGTTAATTACCTTTCTAATGGGTTATTTTTAAGTGTAGCAGATTGAGATAGGAGCCTGAAAGATCAAAAGTGCCCTGCAATTGATTGTTCTTTTAAAAACTTGACAGTCTGCTTAGGCTGGGGGGTGGAGGGGGGCGTTCAGCCAAGATGTTAGCAGCACATATCTAAAATATTTTAAAGAGTGTTTATCCCTTTTAAGAATGGTGAGTCCTATGCCAGAAAATTAAAAACAAACAAACAAAAAGTTTTCTAGGACTTATTAAAAGGTTTTAAAAATTCTTGCCATTCCTAACGTGGAAGCACTGTATCCCAGGATGGGCTGACCAGTTAGGATGTGGGTGACATATCCCCAGGATAGCTTTCCTAATTTGGGGGCAGAAATGGTCACCAGACTGGTTGAGATCTAAATATCATTCAGCATGAAGTTAGGTTTTAATGTTTTTTTTCTTTTCTATTTTCCATGTGGAAAAGGAAAAAGAAAAAGGGAAGCCTAGTGGTTATGGGACAAATGCTTTAAACTTGTCCTAGAATTATTGATTATACCCATTCTCTTGTTAGGGCTTCTCTGGTAGATCAACTGGTGAAGAATCTGCCTGCAATGCCGGAGACCTGGGTTTGATCCCTTGGTTGGGAAGATCCCCTGGAGGAGGGCATAGCAACCCACTCCAGTATTCTTGCCTGGAGAATCCCATGGACAGAAGAGCCTCGCAGGCTACAGTCCATGGGGTTGCAAAGAGTGGGACATGACAGTGACTAAACACAGCATTCTATTAGGAAAAATTGTTCAACAAAGTTAGAAAGAAGAAGATAGTATCTGGTAAAGTCATAAACAACCATTGGTGTAAACACTAAAGAAAAGAAAATAGCTGACAACGCAGATACAGAAGATCTGAGATGGACGTTGGCACACCTTTGTAGCAGGTATGGGTAGGCACTGCTGTGAGGGCAGCAGGGGTGGAAAAGGAGAACCTTCAAGATGCCTCAAAAGCTGGTACTTTTTTGGGCAGATCAGCTTTAGGAAGGAATTCATAAGAAAGAGTCAAGGATTGGGACACTGATCTCAAGTGCCTATTTGTGTCTGTATTGTGTAAACTCAGGACATATGCCCAGTGTATGAATCTCCATTCTGTTAATAGAAGCATTTATGTCACCTGTTTGGTAAAAGCAGAGGCAGTTATTTAACTCAATTTAGCCTTTGATCTAGTCCCCATCTTATTTTGGATCTAAGATAACGAGTAATATACTTTATTGCCCTGACATCAGTGAAAGAGAGTAATACCCAACCTTCAGAGTTGTGGGGAAGCTTAAACAAAATGATTCATATCTTGCATTTGGCGCAGTGCTGGGCAGAGCTGAGTGTTCACTAAATGGTCATTAGAACCAACAACGAATGAAACTACACCTGTAGACAGACAGACACACACACACACATGCCCATGTAAACGTGTGTGGGCATGTGTGTGTATATATATATGTGTGTGTGTGTGTGTGTGTAATAAATATACTCAGTTCTCAGTTGTGTCTGACTCTTTGTGACCTCACGGACTGTAGCCCGCCAGTCTCCTCTATCCATGGAATTTTCCAGTCAAGAGTAGTGGAATGAGTTGCCATTTCTTATTCCAGGGGAATCTTCCTGACCCAGGGATTGAACCTGTGTTTCTTATGTGTCCTGCATTGGCAGGCAGATTTTTTACCACTGTGCCACCTGGGAAGCCCCATATGTAATACACACACACACACACACACATATGTAAATTCTGAGTATCCTCAAAAGCATATGTTATGAATCAGAGGCAGTCTGGATATACATGCCATTTTACATTTGCTCATGTTTTCTAATTCCATGTTCCCAGAATACAGAGTGTAGTTTGGCAAAATTATACTGATATACTTTTGATCTGTGCCTGTTCTGTAGAACATATCCTCACAGTGACCCAAAACACTTTGAATGCTTTTGCAGAATTAGCATCAGCTCTACCTACAGACCACCAAGAGGAAATAGCACAAAGGCACTCTGCTTTTCTTACAGACACGAGCACAGTCTTTTCAAGTTATTACACAGTGTACAATGCCAAAAACATTTGACTGGAGATGGTTCTCATTCCAAACATTTCAGATAGCCAGCAATGACAATGAAACCATATATTTTAGAAAAAATTACAGTTCATCCACTAGGTCCATCTGTGTCAACATGACTGCCCAGTAGCCTGATTTTAATGTGATAAAAGTTCTCTGTAGCACTGAATGAAGATAGGGCATGAAAAACAAAGTGCCATGAGAGAAAGTCATTCTTGTTTTATTTTGTGCCCAGTGTTTCCAAGTTGTGAGTCTGGCTAGGATGCCCCTAACATCTCCAAAGATCTTCAAGACCTGGGAGACACTCTTGGAGCACCATTTTCATCTGTGGTGCAAAGGCACCTTGAGAATTACACAATTGTCATCGTCAAGCTGAGACTAGTCTCAGAGACCCCGTGTTCCCACAAGTTGCTTTCAGAGAAACTCACTGCTTTTGGAGTGGGAGGGGACCTCAGGGATGCCTGCTTCCAAGCAAAAACATATGTTTTCATTTGGCTACACTGAATCTTAGCTGTGATAGGTGGGTTTCTCTAGCTGTGGCAGATGAGCTTAAGTTGCCCTACAGCATGTGGGATCTTGGAAAAGACCCTGATTCTGGGAAAGATCGAGGGCAGGAGGAAAAGGGGGAGACAGAGCATGAGAGGGTTGGATGACATCACCTACTCAATGGACATGAGTTTGAGCAAGCTTCAAGAGATATTGAAGGACAGGGAACCCTAGTGTGCTTCAATCCATGGGGTGGCAAAGAGTCAAACACGACTGAGTGACTGAACAATAATGTGGAATCTTACTCCACCAGTGATTGAAAACAGGCACCTCCCTTTCACTGGAAGGTGGATTATTAACCCCTGAACCACCAGGGAAGTCCCAAGAATATTTTCGACTTCATCTTAAAGCCTAATCAACTAAGACTCTCAGGAACCAGGACAACTAAGTACAATCTGCTGTCCTGGATGAAACATAATGAGGAAAAATAAACACAAAAAATAAAACATAAATATGAAAGGAGTCAAAACTAAGGATATCTGAAAAAGTATGGACTTGAGTTAATAAGAATATAGAAGACATTTGAAGGAAGCAGAGTTTAGGGCGGCCCACCTTCACAAAAATCCACATGCTGCTATCTCTGCCTCAAACATAAAGGAATTGATCAACAATGCACCAGAGGGCTGGAAGCTGAAACAGTTTGGGTAAAATCAGTACTCAAATCTTAGATCTTTTGACTAAACATATTGTGATCTCTGGGCTTCCCAAGTGGTGCTAATGGTAAAGAACTTGCCTGCCAATGCAGGAGACGCAAGAGAGCCAGGTTCGATCCCTGCATTGGGAAGATCCCCTGAAGAAGGGCATGGTAATCCACTCCAGTATTCTTGCCTAGAAAATCCCATGGATAGGGGAGCCTTGCAGGCTATATTCCATAGGGTTGCAAAGACTCGGACATGATTGAGCATACATGCACACACAATTGTAATCTCTAATCAAACCCCAAATTTTCCACAGAATTAGTTTAAAGATCTGTAAAATGAAAATACAGGTACTATATTTATAGAAAAAAATTCATGTGTAAGCACAGTTCAAACTGTGTTGTTCAAAGGTCAACTGCATATCCATATTGGTTCAATAATTGTGACAAATGCACCACACTAATGTGAGATGCTAATAGCAGGGGAAATAGTGTGTGGGCTGCACAGGAACTCTGTACTATGTGCACATTTTTTTTTCTGTAAATCTAAAACTCGACTAAAATAAAATATCTATTTTAAAAAATTACTCATTTCTGTATTTGGAAAAGGAATTACAAAACTGACTTTTTATTCTAATTGGTTATGGTCAGTTTCATGTTTCAAATGCTTAAAATATCAAATGTACAAACTCCTTGCTTTGCAGTCTGTAATCTCCATTCCTGTTGAATTATGTCTGACAGAAGGCAAACAGGATCAGCTACGGGCTGACCACACCCCGGACTGGGTCTATGCTCAGTCCCCGGTATCTGAGGGAAGTATCTTAACTAAAGATCCTCACACCCTAACTGATACCAGATCCATGGCTGCCATGACACCCTTCTTGGCCGGTTCTTGGGCGGTTCTCCCCAGAGTGTGTGTTCCTCATGAGAGTGAGGAAGCCTCCATGGGAGTAGGGGGTCATTTGGACAGGCTGTTCCATAGAAGACAAGGGTAATTAAGTAATTTGCTTTGCATATTTCAGGATATATATATATATATAGTGTATATGTATATACACTATATATATATATACACAATATATGTATATACACTATATATATATATATATATATATATATATATATATATACACACATACATACATATATACATATATAGGGAGAAGGCAATGGCACCCCACTCCAGTACTCCTTTGCCTGGAAAATCCCATGGATGGAGGAGCCTGGCAGGCTTTAGTCCATGGGGTCGCTAAGAGTCGGACACAACTGAGTGACTTCACTTTCACTTTTCCCTTTCATGCACTGGAGAAGGAAATGGCAACCCACTCCAGTATTCTTGCCTGGAGAATCCCAGGGACGGCGGAGCCTGGTGGGCTGCCGGCTATGGGGTCGCACAAAGTCGGACACGACTGAAGCAACTTAGCAGCAGTAGCAGCAGCATACATATATATACACACAATATAAATATATATATACATATATAATATATACATATATAATATATAATATAAATATATAAATATTTATATTAATTTCTACCAAGGCAACAAACAGATTAGATGTTTTAGGCTTCCTTGGTGGCTCATTCAGTAAAGAATCTGCCTGTAGTGCAAGAGACCCTGGTTTGATCCCTGGGTTGGGAAGATCCCCTGAAGAAGGAAATGGCAACCCAGTCCAGTATTCTTGCCTGTGAAATCCCATGGGCAGAGGAGCCTGGTGGACTACGATCCATGGGGTCGCAAAGAGTCGGACACGACTTAGTAACTAAATCACCAAAAATGTTTTAAAATGGCCCTTTAGTTAGAATGTGACTTAAAGAAATACCTTGGTACAAATTGTTATGTTATGTCACTTTAAAGTTATCAGTTAAGGTTTCATTAAGTTTTTCTACTTTAAACAAAATTTTACTTACCAGGTTCTTGGCCGCAAACTGTTAAGCTGAAAGTTAATATATTGGAAGTCTATTAGGGACTGCTGAGAGGAAGAACCCGACTTGAAAAATGATTGGGAACCTAAGGAAGCTAGCTGGCAGGAATTGTTGAAAGCTGTGCCATAGGAGAACCTGGTGTGGATGCCACAGCCATCACCACTGCATGGCCACCATCTAATCTATCTGTGCCTCCATCATCACTGTTTCTCTGTAGTGCTGCCAGATGCTGCCAGACTGGACCCTGGAGAGACTCTCTTAGGAAATCATTCAATATATAGCACCAAAGAAATGCAGCATCATTTGACATAGTTAGTGGACCTTTCAGACTTTCACTGGTAGATGGAAACATTAGGTAATTCTAAGTTTTAATTTTTGGGACCTGGGCCATGTGGACAAGGAGAGCAAACCTCTCAAAGATTTGGATATAGTGACTATAACATAGGACTCGGCAAGTATTATGAAGAAAAAACTCCTGTGAATTATAAAGACCCATACTTCAAATTTGGACACGACTGAGTGGCTAAAGGACAGTTCAAACTCAGTTGAGATCTCTGGTCAGTAGTGAACCCAATTCAGCAGGGTTAGTGCCTCTCCAGGGCATATGTAACTTTTAACCTTGGAAGATCTAATCTTCTAAGGAAACATTTAGGAGAATCAAACTGATAGTATTAGCTCTTCTGTGTTAAGATGGATTTTGTGCAATTCAGCATGTTAAATATTTTATCAACAAGAATATGCTGTGGTAGAGTAATTCAAATAAAAACCTGCTTAATTCTTGGTTGAAAATTTTAGTGGAAATTTACTATGATATTTATGCATGCATGTTCATTTAAGTGTAACAATCTTTGTTTTTTAAGAGTCACCATCTTGAAAAAGAATTGTTCCAGTCCTGGGATGAGGCAGAACTTTGTGGTGTGGTGTGATCGAGAGCCCCTTCTGGGAGATAATTATTAACCTACATGATGAAAATGCTTGAACAATTTTCTGATAGACATTAATTAGCTCAAGAACCTCTTCTAAGAACAGCCTAGCTGACTTTAACCTGGTGACATGCCTCAGGACTTTAATTACTGTTTACTTGCTGTCTCCTTAATAAGAATCTTAAAAATCCAGTGTAAAATGATTCTCTAATCATTTTTTTCCTACTACAAAATGCCTCTACTGAGTTGCAATCATTGAATTTCTTAGAAGTCTTTTCCCTTGAAGCAAAACTTAGACCCAAGCTCTGAATCAATTTGTCTGAGAACTTATTTTAATAATATTTATGCTCAATTCATTAGATTTTAAGATTTACTACAGTATTTGATTCTTCCGTCTGTCATAAAAGTGGTACCTAGAAAGAAAATCAGCAATGCTAAATTTATAAATTTCAATTATCAATGCAAGTGATGAATCAAATTTGTAAATAAGACCAGAGTTGCCACAGGAGCCTCTAAAAGCTGCTAGCCAAAAATTTAATAAATGAACTAATAAGATTCATAATTTTAAGTTAAAGTTTAAGGATGAGTTAGTTTTGGGGATTTGGCTTTTTAATACTTAAATATTAATTATTTTTTTTAAAAGTTGTCTTTTGAATAATCTTTTCTGTACACAAAGACTTCCTTCAAAGGCATTGAAAATGCTCACATTGATTCCACCAAAACTACATAGCAAGGGATTCCACAAACACCAGAAAGGAGCTTGGATTCTGAGAAGCCAAAATATCAGTAATAACTAAAGACTGCGATGAGAGTTTGCTTTGCTTTTTTAAAAATTTTATTTTATTAAGGATGCTGTCATAGCTCTTTTAAATTCTTCCTAAAGCTTATTCATTCCTTTAGCCTTTTTCAGCTATTCTCCTAAATGGAATCATGAAGCAAATCCCAATCTCTCCTTTTCAAGTGAAGTCCTCCAAGGAGAAATTCACATAATCAACTCTATGCCTTCTTGTTTTGTTTTGGTTGTATTTCTCATGTCCACTCTTTCCCACATATACAGAGTAGAAACACAAGTTTGAAAACAAGAGTACACAATGTCCTCAAGTTAAATGTCTGGTAGAATTAAACCATAATTCTACAAAGATGTTTTTGTTTTTTACCTCCTCACCATGATATTCCTAGAATTTACAACATTGTAGTCACCCAGTCACTTGAGTGACTGAATGACACAGAGGAAATTATGAAAAGATGCCCTTTATCACTTTCATCTTCCTTCTTGCTCTACCCTATTTTCACCTTCACCTAGTTCAGTACATCATTTCCCTCTCTGTGGTTCACCTTAGGCATGCGATACCTAAATTTACCGCTGTGATATGTTTTGGCCTGTAGGGTTAGATTATTTCCTCAAGTTCTGAGGGCAAAGATGACCTCAGATAGACCTCAGGATAAAGCTGTAGAGGTTTCAAGCCAGCTTGAGTCGTTGAATCAGAGGACCAGGTTTGGCATTTAGAGAGATGCTGATGCAAGACAGTGCAGAGTTCTGGGTTGGAAGCAAGTATCTGCAGATTGGAGTCTGCAGAGCCAAGAATACTAAAGGACTTGGTTTTGGATCCCCTCGGGCCAGAAAAAAAAATAAGCAGGGGAAAGGGATAAACCTAGGATTGAATGGGATTCTTGGAATCTGGAATAAATTAATTGCACATCCACACAAATGCATCCCTGATGGACAATCACTGATGCTAGGAATGCACACCGTATGCCTTTTGCTTTGGTGTTAAAACAGAATCCTACCTTCTGGGCACTTTCTGGAGATCAGGTCAGATCGATTCTGGGAAGGAGACAGCCATCTGTAGTTTAATTCCCTCCTGGATCCCACGGCATTTCATTTCTCAATAACAACAAAGAAAATAAGATGTAGCATATTTTGATGAATATTATAATGTGCTTTGAAATCACATAACAGGGGGTGTAGTGGTGGAGGAATCAAATGGATGAGTTATGGAGTTTAAAAGGACCAAATCAATACAATCAGAAAGGCCATTTTTCAGATTTTTCATGAATAATCATATTGAGTTTTTATTAGTTTACGTGGAATTGAAGCTATATTCACCACTTTTATATTATTAATTTTCTGGAAAGCAATGAAGTAGAGACACTCATTATAATTCTTTTTGAAATATGCATTATCAGTCAGGGTGGACCCCCTCACTTGTGAAGTCCAGAATAAAAAGCAAATGCAGGCGGTCCCTTGATCTAAAAACAGGAAAAAGCTGTCATTTAGGTACTGATGAATATAACTTTTTCTTTTGTGATTTCTCTCTTGACTTGTCATGGTGTTTTGTTTGCTAGTTAAAGTCATTTTAAGTAAAGATAAATTAAAAATTTAAATTATTAGCATGAGTTTTTCAGTTCATCTTTATACTGTGCAAGGCCAGCTTTCCCTGCATATTTTTAGAGCATGTAACTAGTGTGCGGAATCGTCAAAATGACACAATCCCTATTTCATAGCACATACATGCATATGTATCGCATTCTTACCAGAATGGTGAGAAGGCTGTTTAAAATTAACTCAACTGCTTTTATAGCACTTCTTGACAAACACACATTTCTACCAACGTTCTCTACCTTTGGTTTACTGATGAGTAAGAAGGACCTTGGGCTTCCCAGATGGTGCAGGGGTAAAGAAACTACCTACCAATGCGCAAAATGCAGGAGACACAGGTTCGATCCCTGGGGCAGAAAGTTACCCTGAAGGAGGAAATGGCAACACACTCCAGTATTCTTGTCTGGAAAATTCCATGGACACAGGAGCCTGGCAGGTTACAGTCCACGGGGTTGCAAAGAGTTGCACATGACTAAATGACTGAACTCACACACACACAAGGAAGGTCCTACAAGAAAAGGAGCTGTGGGATGCTCCAATTATGGAGGGTCTGCTAATACATGCAAGTAACACAAGAAAAAATTAGTATATTAGGATTTTGTGGCCATTTGTATTTCCTAAAATGAACTCTCTTTAAGGATTCAAAACAAGTTCTGGTTTGAACCAAAAGTTTGGTGTCTCCTGGCTATCAGTGTTTCTACCTACTCCATTACAGACATAACACACTTAGTTTGTACTCTCTTTGATTCACACTGAGTTCCCACATATTTTAGGTCCCCTGGAGTTCTGTGTTCTTGACATCTTGTAAGTACTATACCCAGAATGGGGCATCCAGAATCCATGAACATGCACACCGAGTGTCATCCTCTACCAAACATGTGTGTCATCATCTTATCATACTTCAATTACAAAAGACAACTTGAAAAGTAAAGTTGAGAATTTCAAGACCATATAAACAAAGCATTTTATCAAATGTCCTTCTGAGCACAGAACTCTGTGCAACTGCTCAGATTGCACCTTCACGAGGCTGTATCTAAAATCTGTTATTGGATTTTAAAGGCAAATTAAAATTTTACTTGAAAGATAAGCAATAATAGAGCATGAAATCTTGGACAGGAAGGATTCTTAGGATGTTTGCATGGAGAAATGTATTGTCAGTAAGTAGAGGTGAGGGGGGAAGCCAAGTTTCTGCAGTGGACACAAGCATCTCTCTCTTTACATTTTACTTACAATTTTAGGAGAAAACTAATAATGGTTCTTTATGACATACTGGCATTTTTAGATCAGATTTCTAGAAAAGCAAACTTCGGACTTCAGATTGGCACAGATGTAGATACTTCAAAATATCTGATTTTAAATTATGGAATTGAAGACAAAGTAGACTCTGAAGTAAAAAGAGGTTGTGTTTCCAAAAAGTTAATGTTTCAGGCATTTCTCTGGCAGAAGAACTGACTTCTCCCTAAAAAGTGAAAGTGAAAGTCACTCAGTCATGCCCGACTCTTTGGGACCCCATGGACTATGCAGTCCACGGAATTCTCCAAGCAAGAATACTGAAGTGGGTAGCCATTCCCTTCTCCAGGGGATCTTCCCAATCCAGGGATCGAACCCAGGTCTCTCACATTGCAGGTGGATTCTTTACCAGTTAAGCCACTAGGGAAGCCCTAGAAATGATGTGTTACATAGTGACTGGGTTCTCAGGTTAGTCTGAAACAACTATAAACCTGATGTTGTGCTTTGAATGTTCATAGTGCAGTTTAGAAAACAAAACCTTACGTTGGCTATTTCTTACGAGACATCATTTCAAAGTCTAGGCACACATTTCTCCTCATCCTACCCTGTGTGAGCAGGGGCTTCCCTGAGTCCTATGTTGGTGGAAGTGGAGCCCAAAAGGTTACTCTGATCCTTAAAAGTGTGTTGGTAGCTATGAGAGGTATGGGTTCAATGACATGGTGAAAAACCTAGGTTGACATTGATACTGGTAACTCAGGGCTTCCCTGGTGGCTCAGATGGTAAAGAATCCGCCTGCAATGTGGGAGACCTCGGTTCAATCCCTGGGTTGGGAAGATCCCCTGGAAAGGGAATGGCTACCCACTCCAGTATTCTGGCCTGGAGAATTCCATGGACTGTATAGCCCATGGGTTCGCAAGGAGTTGAACATGATTGAGCAAGTTGCACTTCACTTCACTGGTAACTTGCTAAATTTCCCCATTTATAGAAGAGAAGGAATGTGGAAGGGAAAGAACATTCATCTACAGATACTTAGGAGAACGCATGTGGAGAACATGTGTGGAGAACTCTTTTGCAGAATGCTGGATGGACGTCCGTTTACTAGATATCCTAAGGTAAGTTCCTTATCCATAGATATCTCTGTCTGAGTAGAAAAAATTAAGGTTTTCATGTAGTTATAGCAACATAATTTTAAAATCTATTGCCCTGTGAGTGTTGGAGAGGCTGAAATGTGTTGGCTCTTCTGCATTGTTGTTTTTTTCAGCTACTAAGTCATGTCAGTCTCTTTGTGACCCCATGAACTGCAGCACGCCAGGCTCCCCTGCCCCTCACTATCTCCTACAGTTTGCTCAAACTCATGTTCATTGAGTAGGTGATGGAATTCAACCGTCTTACCCTCTGTCGCCCCCTTCTCCTCCTACCCTCAGTATTCCCCAGCATCAAGGTATTTTCCAGTGAATCAGTTCTTCACATCAGGTAGCCAAAGCATTGGAGCTTCAGCTTCAGTTATCTGTGCTTTCAATGAATATTCAGGCTTAATAAATTTAGAAAGTTTTTAAAAACCTTTGCTGGTGTTGTCCGGTCGCTAAGTCATGTCCAACTCTTTGCGACCCCATGGACTGCAGCACGCCAGACTTCCTTGTCCTTCACCATCTCCTCGAGTTTGCTCAAACTCATGTCCGTTGAGTCAATGATATAATCCAACCATCTTATCCTCTGTTGCCCCCTTCTCCTCCTGCCTTCAATCTTATCCAGCAAAAGCTTTAGGGAGATAAAAAGTTGACCCAAGAGCAATATTTCAACAAAGATATGCTATAAAAGTTAGACATGAGAAAGTGATAAAGATAATGATCTATCAATTCTCAGATCACTAATGTTAATAATGAAGACTGACATTTTTTAGGGTTCACTCAACTCACAGGCACTGTGATTTATTAACATATATATTAATTCATTTAATCTTCATATCAATCCACTGATATGCATATTATCATATATGAAATTTAAGAAATGTGATTATGGAATCACCAAGATGTGAAGTAAATAAATCAAGAAGCTTCTAAGTAGTGAAGGAAAACACATACTCAGCGTGTCTGATTCCAGACAGCTTGTCTCAACATTATGTTTTTTTTAATGTTATTTGCGACATATACTTAGAATTGTTGATGCTTTGCTGAATATTTAACATGAAATAAAATTTTATAGCTTTAATTGACAATTTAAATACTACTCATAAATGTTAGGCAAGGATTTGTGTTCATTTAAAAATAAAAGTTATTGGCATGTTATTAAAATCTATAAAATACTTCATAGCCACAAGATGTGGGCTCCATCAGAGAGCAGACAGACCAAAAACCACAATCAGAGAAAACTAACCAATCTGATCACATGGACCACAGCCTTGTCTAACTCCATGATACTATGAGCCATGCTGTGTAGGGCCACCCAAGACAGACGGGTCATGGGGGAGAGTTCTGATAAAACATGGTCCCCTGGAGAAGGGAATGGCAAACCACTTAAGTATTCTTGCCTTGAGAACCCCGTGAACAGTATGAAAGGGCAAAAAGATAGGACACTGAAAGATGAACTCCCCAGGTCGGTAGGTGCCCAATATGCTTCTGGAGATCACTGGAGAAATAACTCCAGAAAGATTGAAGGGATGGAGCCAAAGCAAAAACAACACCCAGTTGTAGATGTGACTGGTGATGGAAACAAGGTCCAATGCAGTAAAGAGCAATATTGCATAGGAACCTGGAATGTTAGGTCCATGAATCAAGGCAAATTGGAAGTGGTCAAACAGGAGGTGGCAAGAGTGAGCATTGACGTTTTAGGAATCAGCAAACTAAGATGGAGTGGAATGGGTGAATTTAGCTCAGATGACCATTATATCTACTGTTGTGGGCAAGAATCCCTTAGAAGAAATGGAGTAGACATCATAGTCAACGAAAGAGCCTGAAATACAGTACTTGGATGCAATCTCAAAAACGACAGAATGATCTCTGTTCGTTTCCAAGGCAAACCATTCAATATCGCAGTAATCCAAGTCTAAGCCCCAACAAGTAATGCCGAAGAAGCTTAAGTTGAAAGATTCTATGAAGACCTACAAGACCTTCTAAAACTAAC
Source organism: Okapia johnstoni (assembly GCA_024291935.2). NCBI lineage: Eukaryota > Metazoa > Chordata > Mammalia > Artiodactyla > Giraffidae > Okapia > Okapia johnstoni. Next base: position 86,991,854 of record CM044319.1, on the reverse strand, counting down.
ACCCAAAAAAGATGTCCTTTTCATTACAGGGGACTGGAATGCAGAAATAGGAAGTCAAGAAACACCTGGAGTAACAGGCAAATTTGGCCTTGGAGTACAGAGTGAAGCAGAGTAAAGGCTCATAGAGTTTTGCCAAGAGAATGCATTGGTCATAGCAAACACCCTTCCAACAACACAAGAGAAGACTCTACGCATGGACATCACCGGATGGTCAATACTGAAATCAGATTGATTATATTCTTTGCAGCCAAAGGTGGAGAAGCTCTATACAGTTAGCAAAAGCAAGACCGGGAACTGACTCTGGCTCATACCATCAACTCCTTATTGCAAAATTCAGACTTAAATTGAAGAAAGTAGGAAAAACAACTAGACCATTCAAGTATGACCTAAATAATATCCCTTATGATTATACACTGGAAGTGAGAAATAGATTCAAAAGATTCCATCTGATAGACAGAGTGCCTGAAGAACTATGGACAGAGGTTCATGACATTGTACAGGAGACAGGGATCAAGACCATCCCCAAGAAAAAGAAATGCGAAAAAGCAAAATGGTTGTCTGAGGAGGCCTTACAAATACCTGAGAAAAGAAGAGAAGTGAAAAGCAAAGGAGAAAAGGAAAGATATACCCGTTTGAATGCAGAGTTCCAAAGAAAAGCAAGGAGAGATAAGAAAGCCTTCCTCAGTGATCAGTGCAAAGAAAAGGCCAGCTTTCATTCCAATCCCAAAGAAAGGCAATGCCAAAGGATTCTCATGCTATGACACAATTGCACTCATCTCACACTAGAAAAGTAATGCTCAAAATACTCCAAGCCAGGCTTCAGCAGTATGTGAACGATGAACTTCCAGATCTTCAAGCTGGATTCAGAAAAGGCAGAGGAACCAGAGATCAAATTTCTAATATCTCTTGGATCATCAAAAAAGCAAGAGAGTTCCAGAAAAACATCTATTTCTGCTTTATTGACTATGCCAAAGCCTTTGACTGTGTGAATCACAACAAACTGTGGAAAATTCTGAAAGAGATGGGAATACAGACCATCTGACCTGCCTCCTGAGAAATCTGTATGCAGGTCAGAAGCAACAGTCAGAACTGGACAAGGAAAAACAGACTGGTTCCAAATAGGGAAAGGAATACAACAAGGCTATATATTGTCACCCTGCTTATTTAACTTATATGCAGAGTGCCTCGTGAGAAACGCTGGGCTGGATGAAGCACAAGCTGAAATCAAGATTGCCAGGAGAGATATCAATAATCTCAGATATGCAGATGACACCACCCTTATGGCAGAAAGTGAAGAGGAACTAAAGAGCCTCTTAATGAAGGTGAAAGAGGAGAGTGAAAAGGTTGGCTTAAAATGCAGCATTCAGAAAACTAAGATCATGGCATCTGGTCTCATCACTTCATGGCAACTAGATGGGGAAACAGAGGAAATAGTGACAGACTTTATTTTAGGGGGCTCCAAAATCACTGCAGATGTTAACTGCAGCCAAGAAATTAAAAGACACTTGCTCCTTGGAAGAAAAGTTATGACCTACCTAGACAGCATATTAAAAAGCAGAGATATTACTTTGCCAACGAAGGTCCATGTAGTCAAAGCTATGGTTTTTCCAGTAGTCATGTATGGATGTGAGAGTTGGACTGTAAAGAAAGCTGAGTGCCGAAGAATTGATGCTTTTGAACTGTGGTGTTGGAGAAGACTCTTGAGAGTCCCTTGGACAGCAAGGAGATCCAACCAGTCCATCCTAAAGGAAATCAGTCCTGAATATTCATTGGAACACTGAGGCTGAAGCTGAAAGTCCAATACTTTGTCCACCTGATGCAAAGAACTGACTCAATTGAAAAGATCCTGATGTTGGGAAAGATTGAAGGAGGGAGGAGAAGGGGACAACAGAGGATGAGATGGTTGGATGGCATGAGTGACTCAATGGACATTAGTTTGAGTAAACTCCGGGAGTTGTTGAGGGACAGGGAGGCCTGGCGTGCTGCAGTCCATGGGGTCACAAAAAGTCAGACACAAATGAGCGACTGGACTGACTGACTGAGCCACAATATGGAATTAGAGATATTTGGCTATAGTAAATTTTGGCTTGATAGGAAATGAGAGATTATGCCTTAAAAAACTACTACTTTGGGGTTGAAATAATTTAACCTCTCTTTCCCATTTTAAAGCTTTTTATAGATGAAAAATAATCTTATGATATTAGAATTTTTGGTTACTCTCTATCTTATATCATCCAAAGGGTAACGTTGTTGTTGTTCAGTCGCTAAATCATGGATCTTAGACTGCCAGTCACCAGGCTCCTCTGTCCAGGGGATTTCCCAGGCAAGAATACTGGAGGGGGTTGCCATTTCCTACTCCAGGGGATCTTCCCGACCCAGAGATAGAACCCCCAGCTCCTTCTGTGTCTCCTGCATTGCAGGCAGATTCTTTACTACTGATCCTTCACTGACGCAGATACTGAAGTATCTGTATACAACAGATATTTTACTACTTTACACCAATATAAATGAATTTATTAAATATCTTGTGAAATTAATTTCCTGTGTTTCTAAATAGCTTGCAGTCTTCATGCCTTTAGAAACAAAGTATATGAAGCACCATGTCAAGTGCTCGATATGTAGTATGTCTTTAACAGATTGTGTATGGATTAAGTACATTATCCATTGGGTACTTATTATAGCACATAATAATTGCTGCAAAGGAAGATAATGAAACCTCGATCAAATGCTTTTATCACTACTTGTGGCAAGCTAGAAAGACAAAATAAAAATTTGAAGTTTATTTCAGTAAGAATCTGAAGTGAAGGAAGAGTGATCTGAGCTACACATGAAAGTGACTGTTTGAAAAATTAAGATTTAAAAACATGGAGACACAAGAATATGGAATGAAATGGAAATGAGTTGTAATGTACAGTGTGGGAAGATATATGGAGATTTAGAATAGTTTAATTCAAAGTAAATATAGCCATGCAGTTGTTTTACTAAGGAAAAATGGATTTCTCAAAATAAAAGGCATCCTTTATAATGATGATATTAAATCCTAATGGAGAATAAGCCCTGATGTTTCCAGAAACCACAGAGAATTTTTGTTGTCTATGTCATGAAACTAAATAAAAAAGATTTGCTGACAGAAAAAGACCTGATGTTATCTGAGTATAAGGTAGACATTATCCTCTCCAGTGTTTCAAAATGGATATAATGAGGGTTTGTTTTTGCTTGATATAAAATATATTTTATTTTAGAGTAAAAATAATATTGAAATGATAGACTAAGACATGCTTTAATATTGAAAATTAAGTTATGTATTACTAGGGCTTTTATTTTAAAATTTTCACTAGATATAACAAGATATATCAATATGTTTCAGTACACAACAATTCTTTTTTTATCAAAGAAAAGTATGTTTTATGAATCTCAAGTATCTTACACACATACCATTTCTCCCTTTTTGTGTTCTTTTATGAACCATATTTATATTCACAACAGTAACATTTTATTTATTTCCCTTTATGGAATTTCATTTTTGAATATGTTAGAAAAAAACCTTAGTTAAAAAATTACTACAGGTCTTTTCTTTAACATTTTGGATCTTGTTTTTTTTTTTTGCTACCATATGCCACCATCTTTTTTCACCGTTTTCCACTATCACAGAATGGCTTTTAATTAAAAAAAAAATCTTCCACTCACCTCCCTCATTTGTCTAGAAAAGCATTCCTTCTCACAAACACCTAGAATGGTGAAGGTACATCCCTGCTTTTGGAAGACATAAGCTTCTAGGTCTAGCAATGTCATTGCTATTTGGCAGCTAGCTTAGAGTCTTATATAACAGAGAAGATTATTTTAAAATCTAAAGGGCCACGGAAATAAAACAAGCTGAATCCTTAGAAGAAATAACCCATTCAAAACCAGGAATGTGATTTGAGAATGAAAATTTACTGCAACATCCCATAGAGGTACCTGAAACCACAACCAGAATGCTTTATTCAGAATGCTTTAAAAGTTCATTGGGAAATGTACGTGTGTGCTTAGTTGCTCAGTCGTGTCCCACTCTTTGTGACCTCATGGACTGTAGCCCGCCAGGCTCCTCTGTCCATGGAATTCTCCAGGCAAGAATACTTTAATGGGTTGCCATTTCCTTCTCCAGGGGATCTTTCCAACCCAGTGATTGAACCCAGGTCTCCTGCACTGCAAGCAAATGCTTTACCATCTGAGCTACTAAGGAAGCATAAGGAAATGTATGTATAAAGAAACGTACGTGCTCAGTCAAAATGAAACCTGGCAGGAGGTGCACTATAGGATAAGTTTCCAAGTTCTAATAGTATAATAAGTGACTTGTGCTTGGGTGAGATTCTCCAGTTTTATAACTAACAGAGCAAGAATTTCTCATCTCCAAACTGTGATTGTGTTATTGTGATGTTATAAGAAATATGGGGCTTCCCAGGTAGTTCAAGCGTAAAGGATCTGCCTGTCAAGCAGGAGAAGAGAGAGACGTGGGTTCGATCCGTGGGTTGGGAAGATCCCCTAGAGAAGGAAAAGGCAATCCACTCCAGTATTCTTCTTAGGAAATCCCCTGGACAGAGGAGCTTGGCCGGCTACGTACTATGTGGTTGCAAAGAGTCAGACACAACTTAACGACTAAACAACACACAAAATATATATATTTTGGTCTTTGTCCCTGGTTCCTGGCCAGAATTCCTAAAGCCTTTGTAACTTCTTAAATCACAGAGGTAGTAAGAGCATCTTTTATACTGTTATTTGGTCTCCTAAACTCCTTGGAATGTCTCATGTGATAGGAACATATCTCGGTAACCTCCTGATAGCTTCAGAATAGAAAGCTGTTCACCAAGAAGTCATGGTTAGATACTTGGAACTTTGAGCCCAATCCTCATGGAGAGGAGAGGAGCTGGAGACTGAACTGATAAATTGATCATGCCTATACAATGAAGCCTCCACAAAGGTCTCTTAACTACAGGATGTGGTGAACTTGTGGCTAAATGGAAACATCCAGGTGCCAGGAGGGTGGCAGACAGCAACTTCATGGGGAGAGAAGCTCCTGTGCTTGAATCCTTCCAGTCCTCATCCTATGTATCATCCTCTGTTATATAATGAGCGAGTATGATGTAATTAAGAGCTTCCTTGAGTTCTGTGAGCCATTATAGCAAACGTCCCACCCATTCTATTCAGCTGAGGGAGGGTACATCCAGACAACAGAATGTTATTCAGTATTAAAGACAAATAAACTCTCAAACCATGAAAACTTATGTGGGAACCTTAAATTCATATTATTAAATGGAAGAAAACCAATTTGAAAAGACTAAATACTGTATGACTCCATCTATATGATATACTAGAACAGGCAAACTGTGGAGACAGGAAAAAGATCAGTGGTTAACAGGGATTGTAAGAGAGGGGATGGATAGGTAGAACACAGGATTTTTAGGGTAGTGAACTCTATCAAACTCTGTACAATACTGTAATGGTGGATATATGTCATTATGTACTTTGTCTAAACCCATAGAATGTGCAATACTAAAAGTAAAGCCGATTGAAAACTATGGACTTTGGATAATGATGATGTGTCAGTGTAGGTTCATCATTTGTAACAAAAGGACCACTCTGGTAGGGGATGTTGATAAGCTAGGAGCAGACTCCCAAGATGTATGTACATTCAGGGTAAGATTCTAAGAAACCCCTCAGAAAACAGAATTTGGAAGGCAAAAGAGCTAAGGAGAGATTTCAATAGCTTCCTGATGCTGAGGAATGAGAAACTGCATCCATCTAAGAATTGATGCTTTTGAATTGAGGTGCTGGAGAAGATTCTTGGGAGTCCCTTGGACTCAAGGAGATCAAACCAGTCTATCCTAAAGGAAATCAACCCTGAATATTATTTGGAAGGATGGAGGCTGAAGCTGAAGCTCCAATACTTTGGCCACCAGAAAATAAGGATTGATTGATTGGAAAGACCTTGTTGCTGGGAAAGATTGAAGGCAAAAGAAAAAGGGGCCGGCAGAGGATGAGATGGTTGACTAGCATCACTGACTCACTGGACAACAATTTGAGCAAACTCCAGGAGATAGTGGAGGGTAAAGGAGCCTGGTGTGTTATACCTTGGGGTCAGAGAGTCAAACGTAACTTAGCAACTGAACAACAGCAATAACCTTATGCATTTCGTAGTCTGCTCAGGCTGCCATAACCAAATACAATTGACTGGGTGCTTAAACAAGAATTGTATTTTCTCACAGTTCTGGAGGATGGAAGTCCACATTCAGGGTGCTAGCATGATCAGCTCATGGTGAGGCTTCTCCTTCAGGTCTATAGATGGCGGCCCTCTTGCTGTGATCTCACACAGCAGAGGGAAAGGAAGAAAGGTCTCTGGTGTCTCTTCTTATAAGGGCCCCAATTTCATGACTTCATCTAAATCTAATTACTTTTAAAAGTGCTTACTATCACACTGGGGGTTAGGGCTTCAACATTTTGGGAGGTAGCAGTTTAGTACTTAGTGATGGGTATTAGTTTCCTATTGCTGCTGTAATAGTTGTCCACAAACCTAAAGTCTGAAAACAGTGCAAATTTATCATCTTATGTTCCAGAAGTCAAAAGTCTAAAATGATCTCAGTGAGCTAAAACCAAACAGTCAGAAGGGCAGCATTTCTTTCCAGATATTTCATGGGAGATCCATCTTCTTATTTTTTCTGGCTTCCAGAGGTTATGTATATTCTTTGGCCCATGACCCCCTTCAGAGTCACCATTGCTTCTCAAATCTTTCTCCTGCTTCCATATCTCTCTTCTACCTCTCTTTCCCACTAACGAGAAGGCCTGTCATTTTATTGGGTTCATCCAAGTAACTCAGGATATTCCCTTCATATCAAGGTCAGCTGATTGCCAAACATAATTTGATCTGCAAACTTAATTATAGCTTTCAATATAGCCTAATATATTCACAGTTTCTGGAAATTAGAACGTGGATATTTGGGGGGGTCATTATTCTACTAGAGACATTGGGTTTGGTAAACAACTCAAACTTTCCCCTGAGACCTCAGAAGGACTATGCCCTAGGGAAAAAGAGTCAATATTGAAATAGCCCATACCTACCAAAACACCAAATAACCTTCAATAAGACCAAGGTTGTCCACTAGACCTCTATCTACCTTTCTCAGAAAACAAAACATTTTTGAAGGGAAACAATTTTGAAGGGAAATTAATTTTTACTCACATGTCTAGCATCTAATCAAAAATATGAAACTTGTCAAAATACAGAAAGACAAACTCTAGATGAAGAAAAATATAAATAAACATATCCATAGTTAATTCAGATGCTGGAGTTTTTAGGCAGAATATTTAAAATAATAAGAGTCAATATGTCAAGAAAATAGAAGAAAATTTGGAGAATTCCAGAAGAGACTCAGAATCCATCAAAACTGTCAAATGGAAATTTGAGAACAGTTAAATACAAGATTGAAACTAACAACTGAGTAGATGGCTGTAATGAAATATCAGCAGAGCAAAGATCTAGTGAACTGGAAGACATGTCTTCAGAAAGCATGCATATTTATGCATGAAGGAAAAAGAATATAAAAGGAATTTAGGACACAACAAAAATGTGTGACATGCATGTAATAAGATTCTAATCTGGGAGAATAAATAGAAGCAAATATTGAATTAAGAGAAACATCAAGGGGTTTCCCTGGTGGTCCAGTGGTTAAGAATTTGCCTGCCAGTGCCAGGGACATGAATTCGATCCCTGGTCCAGGAAGATTCCACACACTGTGGGACAACTAAGCCTGTGCACTGAGCCTGCAGTCTAGAGTCCACATGCAGCAACTACTGAGCTTATGTGCTCCAACTACTGAAGCCCACTCGCTAGAACCTGTGCTCCAGGCAACAAGAGAAGCCACCACAATGAAAAGCCCGCAATGAAGAGTAGCCCCTGCTCACCGCAACTAGAGAAGATCTAAAACATAAGGTGCACAATAGAAAAAAACGTTTTTTAAGGTCAATAAACTTGTTAAATCTCTAGCAAGAGTGATTAATAAGATAAATTATCCATTTCACATACATTTGCAAAACTAATTATAGGAAGTTATTTTATTGGTTAACTAGGGTAAAATATTCATCCTAAATCTCGGTGGCTTAAAACCGTAATCGTTGATTGTTTCTCATATGTCTGTGAGTCTGTAGGATTTCAGCTGATAGGGCTGTGCCCAGCCAGGAGAATATAACAAGTGAATGCACAGAGAGACAGAATAATTGGAGCCATAATTCAACCAACCACAACTATGTATAACTTTATACCAATAAATTCTATGATATAGACAAAATGGACAAATCACTTGACAAAGCAACTGAATGAGAAGAAATAATAAATATGAATATTCTTGTACTATTAAATAAGTTGAATACAAAATTAATATATTTTTCACAAACATAATTTATGGCATACATAGCTTCACTGGTGAATATTTTCAAACATTCTAAGAGGAAATAACTCAAATGTTGCCTAAACTCTTACAGTAAATAGAATAAGATATAAAACTACTCAGTTCATTTTTCAGGTTTGCATGACCTGGATAATAAAACTGACAAGAACATTGCAAGAAAAATTGCAGGCTATTATTTCTCATGACTATAGGCAAAAATCCTAAACAGAATTATAATAAATCAAATCCAATAATATTTTTAAGGAATAATATTTAATTATCATTAATAATTATATCAGAAAATCTTGTAAGATGAGACTAGCACTCAAAAATCGATAGAAGTAGGTCACTGTATTAGCAGAATAAAGGAAAACACCATATGAATCTCAAAAAGCTCTTATTAAAGCCCAGAAAATTAGGAATAGAAGGAAACTTCCTCAGTCAAATGAAACATATCTACCAAAAACATCACACTCAATGTGCAAACACTAAACTCTTTTGCCTTGAGTTTGCAACCAAGTTGAAGATGCTCAAAAAATTATGGAAGCTGGCAGGAGTCTTCAGGGTAGGGGTGAGGGAGAGGAGAGATGAACATTAGCAATGACTAGGTCAAACTGATATCAGTACATGTTTTTAAGGAATAATAATGAAAACTTTCATAGTTTGTAAGATGTCAGTTACTTGCTTTTTATCTTCCTTGATGGCTCAATTGGTAAAGAAATCATCTGCAATGGAGGAGACCTGGGTTCAATCCCTGGGTCAGGAAGATCCCCTGGAGAAGGAAACGGCAACCCACTCCAGTATTCTTGCCTGGAGAATCCCGTGGACAGAGGAGCCTGGTGGGCTACAGTCCATGGGGTCGCAAAGAGCCTGACATGACTGAGAGACTAAGCACAGCATAACACTAACTTGTGTTAACTGTGTTTTTTTGTTTTTTTCATGATAAAAAGCTACTTCTGGTACTACTTTGGGGATGCAAGAAACAAAATGGATAAGGGGTTTTTATTTTTTTATTTTGCATTTTGCTTTTAAATATTTGCATTTTTCTAATACTGTGCATATTTTCCTTTTACTATTGCTATGAATAAAGTTGCTTGTAAAGTGAAATTATAAAGTATTATTTTATTTGCTTCTCTATACATAGATATAAAAATGAACACATTTTATAATAAAAGGAAGGAGGTTGAAGGGCTGATCGGAAATAAACTTTATGTTGTGTCGCTGATTGAACAGTGCTAGGGTTGCATTCATAGGGTGTTAATATGCAGGTTCCATACCTGGGTCAGGAATATCCCCTGGAGGAGGGCCTGGCAACCCACTCCAGTATTCTTGCCTAGAGAATCCCATGTACAGAGGAGCCTGGTGGGCTATAGTCCATGGGGTCTCAAAGAGTCGGACACGACTCAAGCAACTGAGCACACAAGCTTGTGTACCTCTCTGTATATCTCACTAAGTGGAAGAAATCAATAGTTTTTGGCCTTTTTTTTTTAAATTTAGGTTTCAAGTTAAAAAATAGATAAATAAACTAATTTAAAATTAAAAAAATAAAATAAATTTTTTTTTTTAAAAAGAAATTTTATTCAGTCTTTTACCCCTGAGTCCTTTGAAAGTTCTTTCAGAAACCCTGCAGTTTGCTCAAGTACTGTCAGGCAGAGCTAACGTTCTCTGCATCCAATGTGAATATTTCTTTTTGACGAGGGAATAACTGGAAAACTTGGAAAATTTTTACCAAAAACATTAATTACTTCATCACTGGAAGTCTCCTGTATGCTTTCATATTCCAGTAAATAGCTTGGTAACTTTACAGGAGCAGGAAATGAATTAAAATCATAAAACATAATAAACATTTCAAATGAGTTCACATCTCTGCTCAGCTTGTGGCCATGTGGAACCCTGGCAGCTCATGCCAGGAGAAGTGACAAGATTCTGCCAGCCTCCTGGCTACAAGGCATGAAGCGTTGCTGGAATGAAAGACTTCATGGAGTTGAAAACAAGAGCCTGTGCAGATGGAGAACCAGAGAACCTGGGAAGCATGCAAAGAATGCAGTCCTTGAGCTAAATTACCTAACCGGAAATTATTCACCCAGGGGTTCCAGCCTGTTGGGAACTCTGGGTCAATTTGTGAAGAAGTTAGCAGTTAAAAAAACAAAATCTCCATGTTGAACACTTTTTATTTTAAAAGTTTTTTAGTCATGAAACTACAGAAAAAGTGGTGTGATCCTTCTAGAAATATAATGAACTTGACTTTGCTTCTTTGTTTTTCTTTATAAAATATTTTTACTACTGTTTTTAGTGGCTTTTAGAAAACTCCCGTTGAGTCAGAAAGTCTGATTTCAATCCAAGTTTTCCTGTCAGCTTGGGTAGAAACATTATTAATTCTATCTCTTATGTCATTTTTATGAAGTAAAAAAATAAGTATTTGCACTTGTTTAAAAGGGAAGCACAAATAATAGTAAAAGCGGAACAGGTAGTCCTTGTATTTCAAAGACAAGGTCTTCAAAATATATATGAGTCACTATTTGAAACTTGAAACAGTTTTTCTCACAGAAGGAATGTGAAATTGTGTGAAGAGAAGGTTCACAGAAGGAATAGTGCTGTGCTATAAACATTACATATTTTAGCATTTGGGAAAATATATCCTGGGAATCTTAGTCAAGATGTGGAAGTAACAGAGACCAGCTAGCTGGCTGACTGTGAGATGGAAACTCATTAAAAAGAAGCAAGGTTATCTCTTAGAACTCAGGAATGTCTGGCGGTATGGGAACCAGGGCCAGGAATGATCTGTAAAACTGTCATCGCTACCCTTGTGTCTTATCTCTGCCTCCTGGACTGAGCGGACAGGCTGCGTTGCCCTCTCTGTACATGGCAGGCAGGGTTTGGTCTCCAAGAGCTTCTTAGGCTCATCTGCTCTCTTTGAAGAGTCCATGTCAAACTGATTGGACTAGAACTAACTAGTTCAGCTCGAGTTCCAAATAGCTCTCTAGGCTCCTCTGTCCATGGAATTTCCTAGGCAAGAATACTGAAGTGGGTAGCCATTTTCTTCTCTGGGGGATCGTCCCTAGGAATTGAACCTGGGTCTCCTGCATTGGAGGAAGAGTCTTTATGATCTGAGCTAACAGAGAAACCCCATTAATAGCATTAATTGGCATAATTTTGGTCAGTTGTCCATCCAAAATCCAATTGGCTGCCAGGATAACAATTCTGCAGCAAAGATGCAGCTTTTAGAGAAAGAAGTAGTCTTGTGATTTGTGGAAACATAGCATGAGCTTTAACTCATTGCATCCAAATGTAGTACCACAGTCAAGATGACTCCAGTGTCACGGTGGGTGTTGGTGATGGAGACATGGGGGGACATAATCAGTATATCTCAGGAGAGGAGTTGGTAGCTATAAGGAGAACTTATTAATTTTTCTAGTTTATATACAAGAGAATACTTTTCTACCCTTGGTGAAATATGAAGCTCCAATACTTTGGCCACCTGATGTGAAGACCTGACTCACTGGAAAAAACATTGATGCTGGGAAAGATTGAACCCAGAAAGAGAAAGAGGTAGCAGAAGATAAGATGGTTAGATAGCATCATTGACTTAATGGACACGAATTTGAGTAAACTCTAGGAGATAGTGGAGGACAGGGAAGCTTGGCGTGCTGCAGTCCATGGGGTCACCAAGAGTCAGACATGACTTAGCCACTGAAAAACAACAATCAACAATCTTTATTTAAAAAGGATTAGGTGACCCAAAGTGGGTGCCCTGACATCCTGTGAGCAGAACCCAACAAGAGCAGAGCCCAACAGGAAGAAGAAACTCTTCTTCTTTCCTGGCAAGCACTCAGCTAATGAAAGGCCATGAACTCTTTATTTACTATGGCCCTTCCAACTTTCCTTTTTCTCTAGGAAAGCTCTCTCTTTTTCTTGCCATGCACGTGGCTTCCCATGGTTGCAAACCCTGAACTGTAATTTTCTGCTGATTTCAAATAAACCCATCTTTGCTAGAGAAGTAACTGAAAATCTGTTTGTTTCAGGTCGACAATGTGTAGCCCTATAGGTCAGCCTAAATGTGTCAAAGAATAAAGGGCATGTAGGAGTGAGGGAAAGGGGGAGATGTTAGCCAAAGGGTACAAAGGTTTCAGTTGTAAGATGTAAACATTCTGAGGATCCAGTGCACAGTGGTGATTATGAGTAATTATACTATATTATATACTTGACATTTGCTGAAAGAGTAGATCTTAGGTGTTTTCATCATACACGCACACACATACACACACACACAAAGGTAATTATGTGAGGCAATGGATATAATTAGCTTGACTATGGTAGCCATTTCAAAATGTATATGTATATCAAATAACCACATTGTATACTTTTGTTGTTGTTTGGTTGCCTGCCAGGCTCCTCTCTCCATGGAATTCTCCAGGCAAAAGTCCTGGAGTGGGTTGCCGTTTCCTTCTTCATGGAATCTTCCCAGCCCAGAGATTGAACCCACACGTCCTGTAAGTCTCCCGCATTGCAGGTGGATTCATTAGCGCTGAGCCGCCAGGGACGCCCTATTGTATACCTTAAATAGATACAATTGAATTAGTTAATTATGCTTCAATAAAGTTGGAGGAAAATAAAATACAGTTCAATTTTCATGGAAAATGGAAATGACTTCTGATGTCATTTATCTTGCTCGTGTAAAATATAGATGTGTGCTCTTGTATAGTTGGGGTATGCTAAGTTTTTCATAAAAATATTTTCACTCTTTATTGAAATACTTATGTTCATTTGACCCCCACATCTGTCTTACGCCACCACTGATTTTTCTCCTCACTCTTCTGGGTAGAAGACCGAGTCAGAGTTTATGTTCTGAAGTTGGGAAACTGATGATAGACTCATGAGAATGTGTGTAGATCCTGGGACATCTCATGGATTCTGAACTGATGACTCCGCGCTTCAGTGCGATGACTGATTTTCAGAACAGGAAATGAGGATGCATGTTAGTTAATGTTCTCCCTGCTCTACTGGTGAGTGAACTAAATGAGGGTACCTGTGGGGGTGTCGTGACATGTCTTTTAATCATACCACAAAGACCAAGCACCTGACAAGTTTGTAATAGGTGTTTATTGAATGAATGAATAATTGGTAGAATAACAAAAACAAAAACTTAAAAGCTGTTTGAAGGGGTTCAGACTCTTTTCAAACAACTATGGTGCTCAGATGCTTAGTCGTGTCTGACTCTTTTGCAACCCCATGGATTGTATTCCACCAGGCTCTCCTGTCCGTGGGATTCTCCTGCCAAGATTATTTCTGTAGGGTGCCATTTCCTACTCCAGGGCATCTTCTTGGCCCAGAGATCGAATCTGAGTCTCTTGTTTCTCCTGCATTGGCAGGGGGATTCTTTACCACTAGTGCCACCTGGGAAGTCCCAAACAACTATATATTCCAACATAATAAATATGATGAGCATGCTTCAGTTTGCCATGCATGTCACCCGGTGTAATCTTAGTAAAAATGATTTATTCTCATTTCAAACTCTCCACCCCTCAAGCCTATCATCTTTTACTATATTTGAAACAGATTTCTAATGACTATAATCTATGACTATTTGACTGATTGCCACAAACATAATTTGGGAAATGGTTAGCTCTGAAAGATAAGGAATTACTTAAAACTTGCTCTAAAATTTAAGAGTTAGCCTAATTTGATCAGAGATCCTTTTGTGATGTGCTCTCAGCAAAAATGTTAAAGACCACCTACACTCCAGCTGAATTCATTTTCTACCCAAATTGCATCTGCCAGGTGTTTGCAAAAGGGGGATAAAGTCAAATTCATCACCTACTTTTTTTTTTTTTTTTTTTACAACTGCCCTAGGTGAGAAAGTGGGCAGAAGGGTAAAGGTTACCTATGAAACTTCCCTTACATTTCCTTGCAGGTCACTCCAAAGTCAAAAGAAATGGGTTGGAGGATAGGAAGGAAGGGGATCCATTTAACCCATCATTTTCTAAACCAAGGAAGTCTGGAAAGAGATGCTCTATAGTGGTTGAGTGAAGGATGAACCAGTTACCTTTTGTCCTCCAACGGTCCATCTATCCTATCCCTCTTCTCCACTAACCTGGGAAATACTAAACTTTACTCAAGCAGGGCCTAAACATTGGAATCAGAAAGTTCTGGGACCTGGAAGTTATATGGAAGTTATATGGAACTCTCAACAAGTTACTCAGGGTATGTGTCCCAGGGCTGGTGTAAGTAACAGACGATCACAAACTGTTTATTTATTTATTTATTTTTTAAATTAGTTTATTTTCTATTTTTTAACTTTACAATATTAAATTTGTTTTGCCATACATTGGCATGAATCCACCATGGGTGTACATGTTTTCCCCTTCCCAGGACATGGAAGCAGCCTAGATGCCCATCAGCAGACGAATGGATAAGGAAGCTGTGGTACATATACACAATGGAATATTACTCAGCCATTAAAAAGAACACATTCAAATCAGTTCTAATGAGGTGGATGAAACTGAAGCCTATTATACAAAGTTAAGTAAGCCAGAAAGAAAAACACCAATACAGTATACTAACACATATATATGGTATTTAGTCAATCAGTGAGGATAACCCTGTATGCGAGACATCAAAAGAGACACAAACTATTTAAAACAACAAAATTTATTTCTCTCTTTTCCAGAGGTCAGAAATTCAAAGCCCAGGTCACAGCAGGGCTATGGTGCCTCCAGCATCACTAGAGGAGAATCTGATCCTGGTTATTCCAGCTTCTTGTGGGCATCAGTACTACAGGACTTTTGGGTGCATCACTTCAAGGTCCTCATCTTCAAGTCTCCCTCTGGTCCTTCTTCACCTCTGCACATGGTTAGATCTCACTCTGCCTCTCTCCTAGAAGAACACACCTGACTGCATAGAGGGCCCATCTGGATAATTCCCAATATGCTCAAAATCTGAGCTGGATATGCCAGTTGGTCACTGAATTGATGCTTTCCAACTGTGGTGCTGGAGAAGACTCTTGAGAGTCCCTTAGACAGCACAGAGATCAAACCAGTCAATCCTAAAGGAAATCATCCCTGACTATTCATTGCAAGGACTGATGCTGAAGCTGAAGCTCCAGTACTTTTGTTACTTCATGTGAAGAGCTCACTCACTGGAGAAGACCCTGATGCTGAGAAAGACTGAGGGCAGGAGAAGGGGAAGACAGAAGATGTGATTGTTGGATAGCATCACTAACTCAATGGACATAGTTTGTGCAAATTTCAGGAGATAGTGAAGGACAGGGGAGCAGTCGATGGGGTCACAAAGAATTTGACATGACTTAGTGACTGAACAGCAACAACACTAGTGTTCATATTTCCTTTAAGTCAAACTTTGTTGATCTTCTTGTGTGATATTCACTACTAGGGACATCTTAATCATGTTGACATCTGTTATCAAACCCATGAATCTCTGGACCTACATGTTTCTCACATGGACACATTTTACATCATCTTGAACAAAGTCAAAACAAGCAGCAGGGATGCAGCCTCCTGATGATACATGATTTTATCCACCTGGATACATGCAGGTCCAGAGATTCATGGGTTTGATAACAGATGATTGATAAAATTACTCACAGGCCCACTAACACCAGACTTTGAGCACCAAATCTGCCATCTTTTTGTCTTGTATAAGCATTTTCCGTGCTGTACTCTGTGCTGCTAGTGTAAGAGAATTTGGTAAGCTCTAGATTATTTGATATTTTCCTAATACACTTCTTTCCTCTTCCACTAACACTGCAACCATGACCTCCACTTTCCATCAATGTTCCTGAAATAATGATCAAAACATCTTTCCTCAGATGTTTGCTTGCATTGTAGGATCTTGCAATCTGATTTATTCTACTAACATTACCAAACTGAAGTCAATCCAGGGAAATCACCCAATTTAATGCCCTTTCATAAACTTCATCTTCAGTACTAATCTATCATGTTTTGCACAATTTCTGACCCCTACTTTGTCCCCTCATAGTCTTCCCTCTCCACTTTTGTCTTCCATCCTCAACACTATTCCAATTTTATTCTTTAGTCTTTCACCTTTTTTTTTTTTCCTTTTTTAGTTTCCTCTCCCCTTCTGGAACCTTCCTCATGTTGTGACTGTGATATTCTCTTCTTGTCTCTCTTTATTCCACTCTTGACATCAATTTTGTGTTTTCAACAACCATGGCCATTTTGGTTTTAGACTTATTATCTCTCAGCCACTGGAGTCCTATGTTGAAAGGGAGGTTGACATGAGGAAAGAGATATTTTCTCTAGTTCTGATCTTTTCCTTACACATCCCAATGCCCCCTGAGCATCTCTGCTTGCATGTCCTGTGGACATCTCCAACTCAACATGAACTTCAGCCAATCTTTTCCTTTTCTTCATATCATTATTGCCACAGTCTATTAACCTCTCGATCTGGTTTAATACTTTTCATTCATCTGTAATTTTTCTTTACACATTCAATCATAAAAATTTATGAAATCTATCTCCACAAGCCCATTCATCAAATGACCAAATGTACTTTTGCAGCCTTCTTTTCTGTGCCTTCATGCTAAGTCACTTTGGTAGCTAAGTCACTTTAGTCATATCTAACTCTTTGTGACCCTATGAGCCGTAGCCTACCAGGCTCCTCTGTCCGTGGGATTCTCCAGGCAAGAATACTAGAGTGGGTGCCATTTCCTTCTCCAGGGGATCTTCCTGACTCAGGGGTCAAACCCATGTCTCCTGCATTGTAGGTAGATTCTTTACCAACTGAGCCACTAGGGAAGCCTTCTTTTCTACTGCTTACAGATAAAATCTAACATTTATCTTATAATGTCAGAGTTCATACATTATTTATTTATTTTTAAGGGGGAGAGGGGAGGGCAATGTTTCCATTACTCCCAATTATCAAATGTGTGTTGCAAATATTATGTAGCTTGCTCAATGTCACATATCTAATAAGTGATATGACTAGGAGGAGGGTCCAGGTCATCTTATGCCAAATATCCTACCTTTCAATTTTTTTAAAAGATTTCTTTTTCCATGTGGACCATTTTTAAAGTATTTATTGAATTTGTTACAATATTGCTCCTGTTTTATGGTTTGCTTTTGTGGATTTTTATTTTTTGGGGGGGCCATGAGTCATGAGGGATCTTATCTCCCTGATAGGGGTTGAACCCACACCCCCTGCATAGGAAGAAGAAGTCTTAACCACTGGACAGCCAGGGAAGTCCCTTGAATATTCCACTTTTACAATATAAATGATGTTTTTCAGAGGTTTACTAACCTACAGCCTTCAGTATGCCCTTACAAATATTCTGACAAATATCCTCCCTAGTAATAGCAAATGCTATCTTGAATCTCTTTTGGAGTCATTCCCACACTGAACAATTTCCATGCAAAACGTTCTCCTAACCCAATCCCCAGTGAATGGATAACTGCTCCATTCAGCCCTTTCTCACCAGAAGAGCCATATCCTGTTGAATATCTATGGCTCTGTGTTTACATTGCTTTCCAGGCACATAAGACACAGGTCACGTGTCAGAGTCATTTGAGCACTGAAGTCCATTCCTCTTTAGGTGTTCATGTTCAGATCTTGTGTTTCTTCCTTTCCCACAGAAAAGAAATGTTTCTTGCAGAGCCTTGAGCACAGCATGTCCATAATAAATCTTGGCAGAGTAGGTCATTTCTCAATGGGATTTTTGTTTCTTGACTTAATAGTTTGAAATTTTAAATCTTTTATAAAATATTTTAGACTTGCAAAAGACAAACAATGATATGGCGCATGCCCTTCAACACACTATCTTGCTGAGGAAAAAAATTACTGATCATACCTTCTCTGTATCCTCTTCCCATCCATGTGATCCTCTGTTCTGAATTTAATGTGTCTCTGTCTCATTCAGTCAGTTTTTACTGTTCCTACTTACTTATGATTCCTTAAATATCACAAATACACTCCCTACTAAAAGCAAATTCACAAGGAAGTTGAAGAAATGAATGAAACATTTCTCTAAGGCTCTCTGACTCTTAGATCCACAGTTGAATTTCCCTCAGGACAGGCTGGACTAATACTCAGTAGAAGCATAAGCCTAATATTTATTTTTAGTCTGGAAAAACATATACGGTCAGCATCTGAATTCCCTAGAGGAGAAACAGGAAAAATTTTGTGGCACCAGCTGTTTCACTGTGCTGGAGAAGTCTCCCTTAGTTAGATTCCTTTGTTCTGTTCCTAGCTAATATATTTTTATTCACAAATGAAGTATCTGTTATAATTTCCTCCACTATGAGAAATTAGACATGCAACATTATAGAGCTTTTTGAAACTTTTTATTTCTCTTTGTACTTTCAGTTTTTTTTTTTTTTTAGTATAATGGCAGTTTTTCATTAAATTTCAGATACTATTTACAATATAAATTATGGTAATTTTAAGAGATTTTGTGGAATATGGGATATATTTGGCTTCCCTGGTGGCTGAGAAGGTAAAGAATCTGCCTGCAATGCAAGAGACTAGGGTACAATTCCTGGATCAGGGAGATCCCCTGGAGAGGGGAATGGCTACCCATTCCGGTATTCTTGCCTGGAGAATTCCATAAAAAAAGCCTAGTGGACTACAGTCCATAGGGTCACAAAACAATCGGACTGAGAGACTAACCCTTTCACTCTCACATTTTCACTTAGGATATATTGTAAGATCAAATCACATGTAATTTGATGTTCTATTTAAAGTATTTAATTTTAAGTATTCCTCTTTATCCTAAAATATTCATGTTCATTTTAAAGGACTATTTTTAAAGAATAATAATAAAATGAACACCTATGAAGATAGCACTTGGTTTAACAACTAAATTATTACTAATTTAATATATCACTTCATGTCCTATGTATTTTTATACTATTGCAAAGCTATTCCTTTTTGTATTCCTTTAGAATTGCTCCAGTTCAACCCCTTCTGTCTGACTTACTATGATTATTGCCACATCTTAATAACTGGTTCCAATTTTGTGCTACTCAAAAATGCAGAGAGATCAAAGAGTTGAAGAAGACACAGATTAAAGCATCAGTTGCTACAAGGAGTTTGTTTTTAATATGGCTAAGTGAATTCTTATCAGACTGACCCTACCACAGATGGCAACTACAAACTCTGGAGAAAATATGAAAAAAGCTACCCAAAGGCACTAGGAGGAGTAGGAAAATTTCAGAGGAAGTATTTGAAAGGAGGTAAAAGCATGGGATGATACATTTTCTATTTCATAGCTTTACTGTTAGCATGGGTTTCCCTGGTGGCATAGACAGTAAAGAATCTGCCTGCAGTGCGGGAGTCCTGGATTTGATCCCTGGGTTGGGAAGATCTCCTGGAGAAGGGAACAGTTACCCACTCCAGTATTCTTGCCTGGAGAATTCCATGGACAGAGGAGCCTGGCACACTACAGTCCATGGGGTCACAAAGAGTCAGACATGACTGAGCAACTTTCACTTTCACTGTTAGTATAGAGCAGGCTACAATCAGTGATACATGGGGTGAAAAGCTTTCCTAAATAAGCGTCAATATTTCTGTTCTGAAAAAAACAGAGAATAGAATTTGGGGCAACAACAGCTACTGGTAAGGTAGGATGAGGTAAGGATGTCAGTGCAAAGCAAGCCAAAGAGAGGGCATCTCAAAGTTGCTTTATAAACTAGTAAAGCTTATGGGAGAACTCTTAATCATGCATACATGAAGATTCAAAGCAGTGCAACTCAGGATAAAAAAAATAGAAGTCAGATTTGAGTTACTACCTAATGAATGCCACATAATTTGCATTTGATTTCAACAAAGCAAATTTACTGCTAAAATAAAACACACATCAACACTATTGAGGCTCCTAACAGAACTAACTCAATGCCTCGATATGATTTAAAATTATTTGACATGCTAAGAATCGGGAAAATGGAAGCCCTTCTGAAGGGAAAAGACAACAGACAGAAACAATTCCAAAATAATCCAGATAGTGGAATGGGCATTCAAATGTTATAACAGCTATCAAATAATGCTCACTGAGCTAAAAGAAAAATCGGATTACAATGAATAATAAAGAGGAAAAAAAAAAACCAACAGAGAAATTATAAAAAGAAAGAAATGGAAATTCTAGAACTTAAAAATAATGTATCAGTCATAGCAACCACATAGGATGGGCTTATTAGCAGAATAGATTCAAAAGAGAAAGGTAAAGTGAGCCAAAAGTTGGGTTAATAAAAATAATCAAATCTGGTTATAGAGAAAAAATATTGAAAAAAAAAAAACCAACTAACAGAGCCTCACAGACCTGTGAGACAGTAATATCAAGATTTCTCTTATGTGTATAATCTGAGTTCCAGAAGGAGAGAAGAGAGAGAATGATGCAAAAACTATTTTGAAATACAAAAGGCAAAATGCTCCAAAATTTGAGGAAAGTAAGAAATCTTCAGATTCAGAGTATAGTAAACATCAAGAAAGATAAATCAAATTATGTCTGGTCACATCAATTCAAATTGTTAAAAGCCAATTATAAATATATAGAAAGAAGCCAGAGAAGAGCAATATAGTACATATAGAAGGACGGCTTTCTAGATGAACTTTAAGGTTGCACAAAAACTACAATACTGACCCAGTGTAGAGCATAGCATTAACTGCCAAAGAACAAATCTGTCAGCTCAAAGCTCTGTAATAGGTAAAGACCTATGGTATTGATGAAGTTGAAACAAAAGCATCTTTTATAAAATAAAACTAAGTGAAATTTTCCCCAGCAGATATACATGACAAAATACATCAAAGGAAATTTTACGGGCTGAAAGGAAATGATACCAAATGGATACTTAGATATCCAGGAAAAATTGAATACCTGTTGAAATGGTAAAGTTATGGGGAGATACAGAAGACTAGATTTTCTTTTTAACCTCTTTAAAGCACATGGTTCCTTAAAAGCAAAAATTACAACATTGCCATGTGGAAATTATATATATATTTTAATATACATGGCAAATATGCACAAAGAATATGGGGCTGCGTGACTGTATTCTGCAGCAAGATCCTTATATTTAACACGAAATGGTATGAAGTGAAGTGAAAGTTGCTCAATCGTGTACGATTCTTGGTGACCCTATAGACTATACAGTCCATGGAATTCTCCAGGCCAGAATACTGGACTGGGTAGTCTTTCCCTTCTCCAGGGGATCTTCCCAACCCAGGGATCGAACCCAGGTCTCCCGCATTGCAGGCAGATTCTTTACCAGCTGAGCCACAAGGGAAGCCCATGAAATGGTATATATTAAGTTTAACTAGATTCTGTAAAACAAAGAATGAAACACCAAAAACTACTGCAGAGGAGTATAACTAAGGAGAACACATGGCTTAATGTATAACTCTAAATAGTCAAATAATTTGAAAAGAAAAATCAGTGAAAAACAAAGGATCAAGAAATAGAGGGAGAAAGAGAAAACAATTAGTAATATGGTAGAACAAGATGTAGAAAATTATATGCCAAAATTCAACACTCAAATATAATAAATATCCTCAACAAACAAGGAATGCAAAGGAACTTTCTTCATCTGAGAAAACAACTATGAAAACTTTACAGTTAGCATCATGTCTAATAATGAAACATTGATTGTTTTCTCCTGAATTTGAGGGACAAGGCAAAGTAGCACACCCCCATTATCTTCATTTAAAATTGCAATGGAAATCTGGCCCATAAAAATAAGGGAAGAAAGGAAGGAAAAAAATGTAAGCATCATAAAGTAATAAATAAAATTGTCTCCACTTGCAGTTGACTTAATTGTCTATGTGTAAAAACTTCAGGCATCTATAAAGTAACTCTGGATACTAATAAAGGAATTTATCATGTATGATGTAGAGTTAATATGTGTGTACGCACATTCATGTCTGACTCATTTCCTACTCCAAGGTATCTTCCTGACCCAGAGATTGAACCCAAGTCTCTTGTGCCTCCTGTAATACCAGGTAGATTCTTTACCACTTGGCGGCTTCTCTGGTGGCCCAGACAGTAAAGAATCTGCCTACAATGCAGGAAACCCAGGTTCAATCCCTGGATTAGGAAGATTCCCTGGAGAAGGGAATGGCAACCCACTCCAGTATTCTTGCCTATAGAATCCCATGGACAGAAGAACCTGGCGGGCTACAGCCTATGGGGTCACAAAGAGTTGGACACAACTGAACAGCTAACACTCTTTACCACTAGTGCCACCTGGGAAGCCCAGAGTTAATATACAAAAATCAACTCTAAGCCAGGTGGCACTAGTGGTAAAGAAGACATTTGCCAGTGTAGGATACATAAGAGACGCAGGTTCAATCCCTGGGTTGGGAAGATTCCCTGGAGAAGGGCATGGCAACCCACTCCCGTATTCTTGCCTGGAGAATCCCATGGACAGAGGAGCCTGACAGGGTGGCATAGAGTCAGACACAACTAAAGTGACTTAGCAGAAACATGCATGCTGGCAATAAATGAATAGAAAATAAAACAACCAATTATCGTACAATAGCATCAAAATATAAGGTTCTTAATGTTACATTTAGCCAAGGACACACAAGACTTCAACGTTGAAAACTAAGATAAATTTTTAGGAGAAATTCACCTACTAAATGGAGAGAGAAATCATGTCCACAGATTGGAAGATTTAACATTGTTGTCATTTATTTTTCCTAAACTCACCTATAGAGTCAACACAGTTTCAACCATTTTTTCAGTAGGTAACATTTTTGGTAGAAATAGACATGCAAACTTAAAATTTAAATTATATGGAAAGGCAGAGGACATAGATATCCCAAAGGATTAAAAAAAAATAGATTTAAATGTTTATAGTGCTTGGCTTTAATACTTCAAGTTATATAATCAAGAGAGTGTGATACAAATGTAAGTATTGACAAAATGATCCATAGAATAGCATAAAGAGGCCTGGAACAGGCTCACACTTAAAAAGTTCTTTGATTTTCAGCAAGGGTGCCAAGGGAATCCAAAGAAGAAAGAAAAGACTTTTAAACAAGCGATGATCCAAGAATCATTGGATATTCATGTGGAAAACAGTGAACTTTAGCCTCTTGCTTTCTACCACACACAAAAGTAATTTGAGATGGAATACTGACCTAAATGTAAAAGCTAAAACTATAAAGGTTTTAAAAGAAAATGTAGTTGAAAATCTTCATGACTTTATGGTAAACAGTCTTTGGATCACAAAAATGCCATAAGAGAAACATTGATAAGTTATGTTTCATTAAGAACAATTCTTAGCAAATTCACCATTAAGAAAATTAATATGCTTGAAGAGAATATTCACAGAACACGTCTGACATATTTGGGATCCAGGCTGTAAAATTTTTACAACTTAGTAACAAAAATACAAGCAACCCCATAAATTTGGGGCAAAGTTCAAGCAGACTTTCACAAAAGAAGACATACAAAGGGGCCCATAAGCTTGTAAAAAAGTGTTCAACACAATGAGTCATTAGATACATTCAAATTTAAACCACAATGAAATACTACTTCATAGTCAACAGAATGGCTAGAAATACAAAGACAAATAGTATCAATTGTGGCTGAGGATGGGAAGTAACTGGGATTTCCTTGCATTTTTGGTGGGAAAGTTAAATGTCACAACTAGTTTGGATAAAGATCTGGTATTTTCTTATCGCCTAAGTATATGCCTACTCATAATTTTTTTTTAATGTAGTTAATCCTGTGTAGTTACTCAAACAACTGTAGTTACTCAAATAACTGTTACTCAAGTAACTGTGTAGTTACTCTTGAGAGTCCCTTGGACTGCAAGGAGATCCAACCAGTCCATCCTAAAGGAGATCAGTCCTGGGTGTTCATTGGAAGGACTGATGTTGAAGCTGAAACTCCAACACTTTGGCCACCTGATGCAAAGAGCTGACTCGTTTGAAAAGACCCTGATGCTGGGAAAGATTGAGGGCAGGAGGAGAAGGGGACGACAGAGGATGAGATGGTTGGATGGCGTCACCAACTCAACGGACATGGGTTTGGGTGGACTCCAGGAGTTGGTGATGGACAGGGAGGCCTGGCTGCGGTTCGTGGGGTCGCAAAGAGTCAGACACAACTGAGTGACTGAACTGAGCTACTCAAGAGAAATAAATGTTCACCAAAAGGTTTTTGCAAGATTGGTCAAAACATATTTATTCTAATAGCCCTGAGTTGCAAACAGCCTAGGTATTCATCATTAGGAAAATGGATAAACTGTGATGTATTTATACAATGGGATATTCCTAAAACAGTGAGCTGCTAATATATGGAACCAAAGGGTGAGTCTCAAAAATATTATGCTAAATGAAGAAAAAACCTTTACACAAGAATCCATACTGTATGTGTGATTCCATTTATATAAAGTTCCAGAACAAGCAAATTTAATCTATGGTTAGAAAAAATCAGAAGTTGCTCTGAAAGTGAGGGAATAAGAATTTACTGGAAAGTGGTATAAGATAACTTTCTTGGGCTGATAGTAACATCCTAAACCTTGACAGAGGTTTTAGTTACCTCACTGTGTATTTGTCAGTATTCAACACAGATATACTTAAAATATGTACATTTCATGGATTGTTTAGTTTATATCAAAATGAAAAGAAACAGTAATAGTATGTGCTGAGAAACCTGTATGCAGGTCAAGAAGTAACAGTTAGAACCAGACATTGAACAACGGACTGGTTCCAAATTAGGAAAGGAGTAAGTCAAGGCTGTATATTGTCACCTTGCTTATTTAACTTATATGCAGAGTACATCATGTGAGATGCTGGGCTGGATGAAGCACAAGCTGGAATCAAGATTGCTGGGAAAAATATCAGCAACTTCAAACATGCAGATGATACCACTCTAATGGCAGAAAGCAAAGAGGAACTAAAGAGGCTCTTGATGAAGGTGAAAGAGGAGAGTGAAAAAAGCTGGCTTAAAACTCAACATTCAAAAAACGAAGATCATGGCATCTGGTCCCATCACTTCATGGGAAATAGATGAGGAAAAAAATGGAAACAGTGGCAGATTCTATTTTCTTGGCCTCCAAAATCACTGCAGATGGTGACTACAGCCATGAAGTTAAAAGACACTTGCCCCTTGGAAAAAAAGGTATGACAAACCTAGACAGCATATTAAAAAACAGAGACATTACTTTGCCAACAAAGGTCCATCTAATCAAAGCTATGGTTTTTCCAGTAGTCATGTAGGGATGTAAGAGCTGGACCATAAAGAAGGCTGAACGCCGAATAATCAATACTTTGGAACTGTGGTGTTGGAGAAGCCTCCTGAGAGTACCTTGGACTGCAGGGAGATCAACCAGTTAATCCTAAAGGAAATCAACCCTGAATATTCATTGGAAGGACTGATGCTGAAGCTGCAACTCCAATACTTTAGAAAGAACTTAGGAGAAAGTTTAGTGTTATGTTATTTTGAGGCATTAATTTTCTGTGCCTCAATAAATGATGGATTAATCAATAAACAGAATTCCTATGTGGTGCTAGTGGTAAAAATCTGCCTGCCAATGCAGGAGATGCATGAGACATGGGTTCCATCTCTGGGTTGGGAAGACCCTCTGAAATAGGAAATCGCACCCCACTCCAGTATTCTTGCCTGGAAAATCTGATAGGCAGAGGAGACTGGCAGGCTAAGTCCATGGGTCACAAAGAATTGGACATGAATGAGCGACTGAGCACAGAATGGAATCAATGGATAGAAAGATGGCGAAATGGACAGTTGTGTGTTAAAACATGTTTAGTAAAATGCTGATAATATTAATGTATAGGTATTTACTAGAAAATATTTTTTAACTTTGCTATGCTTAAAATTTTTCATAATAAAATGTTAAATAAGGAGATAGAATAAAAATAAAATTAGATAAGAGAAAGATATGTAAAATATAAAATTAGGAATCACAGTTATGAAAACAGAATGGAGACTCCCTAAAAACTAAAAATAAAGTTGCCATATGATCCAGCAATCCCACTCCTGGGTATATATCTGGAAATGATGAAACCTCTAATTCAGAAACATACACCCCAGTGTTGATAGCAGCACTATTTACAATAGCCAAAACATGGAAGGCACCTAAGTGTAAATCAACAGATGAATGGATAAAGAAGATGTATTTACACACACACACACATATATATATATATATATGCATATAATATATTCTATATATATATTATATGTATAAATTTATATAAATAATAGAGTATTTTATTCAGCCATTAAAAATCATGAAATCATGCTATTTGCAGCAACATGGATGGACCTAGAAATTATCATACTAAACAAAGTAAGACAGAGAAAGACAAATATTATATAATATCACTTATATGTGGAATCCTGAAGACAGGACTTATTTACAAGACTAAAAGAGATTCATAGACGTGGAAAAGAAACATGGTAATCAGGAGTGATGGAGGTGGAAAGGGGTAAATTAAGAGGTTGGATTAGCAGATACAAATTGCTATTTATCTCTGCTGCTGCTGCTGCTGCTGCTAAGTCGCTTTAGCCGTGTCCAACTCTGTGAGACCCCATAGATGGCAGTCCACCAGGCTCCCCCATCCCTGGGATTCTCCAGGCAAGAACACTAGAGTGGGTTGCCATTTCCTTCTCCAATACTATCTATCTATAAAGCTGATTAAAGACAAGAACCTATTCTATAGCACAGGAAACTATATTCAGCAGCTATAATAACCTACAGTGGAAAAGAATTTGAAAAAGAGTATACTTACACGTATGTATACAAATGTTTATATTAATCATTTTGCTGTGCTCCTGAAACTAACATAATATTGTAAACCTACTATACTCCATAAAAAAAAGAATTATAATCATTTCCCAATATGTACAAATATTGAATCATTATGTTGCATAGCTGAAACTAATATAATGTTAGATGTGAATTATATCTCAATTAAAAAAAGGATAATAAATCAGCTGATGCAGATGTTGGACAATGGGATTTTGGTGTGTCCGCCAAGTTGTAAAACTAGATTTAGACACTTGGTCAAGCAATCTATGTTCTCAGGACCTCCAGGGGCATCTGCCTTG
Organism: Okapia johnstoni; assembly: GCA_024291935.2. Lineage (NCBI taxonomy): Eukaryota > Metazoa > Chordata > Mammalia > Artiodactyla > Giraffidae > Okapia > Okapia johnstoni. The sequence goes on along the minus strand of CM044319.1, from coordinate 86,964,398 downwards.
GCAGTTTACAGTATGGCTGGGAAACAGCCAGGGATCTCCTAAATAAAAAGGGGAGGTAGATTGAGTCTCACGTTCACTGTTTTTAAACTTAAGTTCAGATATTCCTCCTCCTGCGGTGAGAATACGGTGAGAGGGGTGAAGAGAGGCCAAGAAATCGCTCAAAATTCTCTTCCTCAGTATCATTGGAAGTGGAAGGGGTGAGGACCAGGCTTCCACAAAGACCCTGAAGGCTTCAGGGTACTGAGGGGAACTTACCTTCTTAAGGAAACTAGAGCTTTAGTTCTTGACTTCATGTTCCTTTTCTGAGTGGCTTGTGCCTATCCCAAATGAATCGTGAATTTTGAATAGATAGTAGGACATCTTGAAAAAAATTAACTAGGCATTTACACAAAATAGAATTCAAATTTGGAGAGTCAGTGCATGCTACATGGATTGTGAAGCCATGATAGTAAATTCCAACAGAATAATAATCGCATGAAAGTAAATTCCTGATTACAGAATAAAGATCCCCAAATGAAGCCCCAGGAGATGCTTGCCATTAGGTAGTAGAAAGTGTGAAGGGATTCAAGAGAAAGGAGAATGAAACAGCAGGATATCAAACTAGGAAAGGTGGGAGAGAGTTAGAATAAGTATTTAGAAAGATTACTAGAAAGTGAGCGAATAAAACACGCTAGCTTGCGTGAGTAAACCTTCATTGGTTGCTTTCAGTCTATTCCAGTCATGAGGGAGTTAAGAAAGGTGCCGGGTAGGTGGCCCAGATGCTGAAGAATCTTCCTGCAATGCGGGAGACCCAGTTTCGGCCCCTGGGTAGGGAAGATCCCCTGGAGAAGGAAATGGCTACCCATCACTCCAGTATTCTTGCCTGGAGAATTCTCTCTCTGTTGACAGAGCCTGGTGGGCAACAGTCTGTGGGGTCGCAAGGAGTCGCACATGACTAGCGACTAATACACTCACCACCGAGTCTTAGTCCCTTTGGGCTGTGGTGGTGATATATCCTAGACTGGGAAACCTATAAACAATGGAAATTTAATTCTGGGGACATGAAGTCCAAGATCAAGGTGCCAGCATGGTTGAGTAAGGGTCTTCTTCTGGGGTCATACTTTTGCCTTCTTGTTACGTCTTCACGTGGTGAAAGAGGCTAGGAGTCTCTCTGGAGCCTATTTTTATCAGGCACTAAAGCTATCTTGGGGGCTCTAACCTTAGGACTCAAGCACCTCCCAAAGGCCCACCCACTAGCACCATCACTTTTGGGGATGAGAATTTCAGCATATGAATTTTGGTGGGGGGGGGGCATACATTCAGACCACTGCAAATAGACAGGACATAGGGAGGCAGATATTTTGATTACCTAGAAATTTTTTCTCAAAAAGTGAAAGGCCAGGCTAACTTCCCAGATCCCTCATTCTATCACCCAACAGCTTCCTAAGGAGCAGGGAGGGAACGCAGCTTTTACAAGGAAAATAACCGCCATCATTGAAAAACCCCTGGGGAAGAAAATGGCAACCCACTCCACTACTCTTGCCTGCATAACCCTATGGACAGAGGAGCCTGGTGGGCTATGGTCCGTGGGGTCGCGAAAGAGTCAGACATGACTGAGAGACTAAACAAAAACAACATCAGGAAAACGTGTCCTATTTATAAAGTTTGCACCAAGGGCACCGGATGGTGTGGAGTCCACCCAAAGCAATCGTTTTGTGAACGGAAATCACAGGCATCACGTGTGACTCATTAGACCACATGTGTCCTGAAATAGGGGAGACGGGTCCCTCATGGCCTCAGCAAGTTGCCTTCAAAGGGAGAGAAGCCTACACCTAATCTCTGTTTGCAGTATCTGCCAAAACACATTTCAACACAGAAAGGCAGCAGTCAGCTGCACGAGTAGTGAATCCTTTTCTTGGAAAATGACATCTCGGCACAGTCTGCCAAAAGAGCTGCGGAGATGCCCAGTCTCGCCAAACAAGGGAAGCTAAGGAGCAGAGGGGCTGTCTTTTGCATCCTGTGTGAGGCAGGAGGGCTTCAGCAGTCAAGCAGTGAACCTGAATTTATGTGGGAATCTTTTAATTGTTATTGGAGTATAGTTGCTTGACAACATTGTGTTGGTTTCTGCTGTACAGCAAAGTGAATCAGCTATGTGTGTGTTAGTCTCTCAGTCATGTCCAACTCTTTGCAACCCCATGGACTGTGTGTAGCCCCACCAGGCTCCTCCATCTATGGGATTTTCCAGGCAAGAATACCGGAGCGGGTTGCCATTTCCTTCTCTGCAATCAGGAATATGTTTCCATAAGTCCCCTCTTTTTTGGATTTCCTTCACACTTAGGTCACCGCAGAGCCTTGGGTAGAGTTCCCTGTGCTTTGCAGTAGGTTCTCATTCACTTCAATTCAGTTCAGTCGTTCAGTCGTGTCCAAGTCTTTGTGACCCCATGGACTGCAGGACGCCAGGCCTCCCTGTCCATCACCAACTCCCGGAGTTTACTCAAACTCATGCCCATTGAGTCGGTGATGCCATCTAACCATCTCATCCTCTGTCATCTCCTTCTCCTCTCACCTTCAATCTTTCCCAGCATCAGGGTCTTTTCCAATGAGTCAGTTCTTCCCTTCAGGTGGCTAAAGTATTGGAGTTTCAGCTTCAACATCAGTCCTTCCAATGAACACTCAGGATTGATCTCCTTTAGGATGGACTGGTTGGATCTCCTTGCAGTCCAAGGGACTCTCAAGAGTCTTCTCCAACACCACAGTTCAAAAGCATCAATTCTTCAGTGCTCAGCTTTCTTCACCGTCCAACTCTCACATCCATACATGACTATTGGAAAAACCATAGCCTTGACTAGACAGATTCTCATTAGTTATCTATTTTATACATAGTATCAATAGCGTGTATTTCTCAGTTCCAATCTCCCACCCACCCTCCACCCCTTTACCCCTTGGTATCTATGTGCTATATTGTGCTTAGTTGCTCAGTCCTGTTCGACTCACTGCGACCCCATGGACCATAGCCCACCAGGATCCTCTGTCCATGGGGATTCTCTAGGCAAGAATACTGGAGTAGGTTTCCATGCCCTCCTCCTCCATGGGATCTTCCCAACCTGGGGATCAAACCAGGTCACACTACCATCTGAGCCACCAAGGAAGCCCCTTGGTATCTATACTTGGGGATTTTTAATCAGCACAATTGTGTCTATGCAGTTAATGCTTAGACCTCCAAGCTGAACTATACATTTATGTGTATATGCTTTGAGGGTGGGGAAAGAAAAAGGATATGTTAATAAAGAACAAAAATTTAGCTAAAGAGGAGTTCTTGGAAAACTGCATTCAACAAGCCTTTATTGGAAAGTGACCATATGCAGTTGCTGTGTGTTGGAAGGAAGACTCAGCCCTGCCTTCTAGTCATTTATTCAATCATTACTCTGGGGCCCCAGCATGGGTCTCACCCTTTTCAGTTAAACACCTGTTTAATTAAATGTATGGCTAATACCTGACACTGGAGTGGACCCGGAGGCAGAGTTGCGGTGTGGGGGCAAGAGACTTATTGAGGAGAACAGCTTGGAGAGAAAAGGAATAGAAACTGGACAGGGCAAACAAAAGTGCAGATTAGTACCTCTGCAGGGATCTAAAATATTCGATAATATTTAAGAAGACTATGGTATGACTATATAATGTAATCTCTAAAGATGGGACTGAAGGAAAATCAAGAAAAAGAGATGTTTTCAATGAAATAGCTAAAATATTATATTTTATCACAGTTTTTGTTCCACAGTAGATAGGCAAATCCTTGTTCTTTTTATTTATTTTTAGAATTATTAGGGAAGAGAAATAGGTCTTAAATATCATGCCCATTCTATTGACTTTGGGAAATGACCATCAGAAAAGTCAAATGGGTTCCAAAAGCCACGGGGACTTCCTGAAAGATAAACATTTTTTTTTCTATTTCACACCATTTACTAGATTTTAATATTCGGAGGATGGAGCATTGTTCTCAGAAACAATTTCTACTTTGGGTCATGATGAAATATGCTCCATTCTCCTGCTCCTGTATCTTTCCTCATCCTCTCTTCCTGTTTCTCTTCGAGCTCCTATCTGTCTCCTTCTTTGTCATTGAGTGCCTTCCATATACACCACATGGAAGGGTTAAGCCTCAGGAGAAATTGGAATGCGGTAAGAGCATCCTCATTCTCGTGATAAAGAGATGAAGGCTTAGAGAGTCAAACGTGTATGCACATATCTCTTTTCTCCACATCATCACCCTCTGTTTCATTAGCCTTTCTGTTTCTGTCTCTATCTGTAACAGTAGCATGACTAAGTACATTTAAAAATCTCACTCTGGCATTTTATGTACATGCTTTCCTGATTGGTTATTTTTAAGTGGTGATGGACATTAAAGATGTGACTAGTGACAGTGAAAATATCACAACTGAAGGAGGAAGAATTATAAGAAAAGAGGGTGAGTTGAAATAAAGGACATACTCAGTGTAATTAAAACCTGGAACACAGATATCACTAAAGGGAAGAAATCAGTCTGGAAAGGCTAGATAGCATATGATTCCAACTCCACAGCATTCTGGAAAAGGAAGAACTATAGGGACGGTAAAAATGACCGTGTAGTGATTGCCAGGGTTGGGGAGGAATGATGAATCAGTGGGGTGTGGGATTTTAGGCAGTGAGACGATTCTGTATGATATTCTCATGGTGAATGTCTGCCATTATGCCTTTGGCAAAACCCACAGGACTGTACAATGCAAAGAGGGAACCCTAATCCAAACTGTGGACTTCAGCTAAAAATAATGTTATTAATATTATTCACCAGCTGTAACAAATGTACCTCACCAACACAAGATGTTAGTAATAGGGAGGATTGAAGGTGAACTCTGTACTTTCTGGTCAGTTTTTCTGTAAACCTACAGCTGCACTAGAATATAAAGCCTACTAATATTTTTTAAAGACTTCTTTAAAAAAAAAAAGTACCTGGTACAGGAGGAAAGTTGGCCAATGCCTAGATGGCAAAATATACCCCTATTCTAGGACATATCTTAAAATTGCTGGAGAGCTTGCCTGCTAAATATCTGAGTCCCAATGAACAACGCCAAGTGGCTTTACATCCTGAACAAAGGACAAAGAGAAACGGTTCTAATATAAATTTCCATTTTTCTCCATTCACTGCAGACGGCCTGCTCCTGCCTTCAAGTCATGGACAGATGGCTCAGTGACAGGCGGTGGGTATTCATATGTGCAGGATTGAATCTCATTACACTCTAACAAGAAGAGCATAATGGAGACAATCAAAACCAAGTCTGGCTAATCACATGTGAGAGGCACTGTCTTTTTTTATTTTTTTGAAACTAAGGGCAAGGACATTTTCATGCATCTGAGAAATCTGATGATGAATGTTGCCTTCATTATCTTTTACTTCATTTGTTCCTTGAAAATCTATACAATTTAAAAGCTGAATTGCAATTGTACTACAGGTATTCTTATTACTGTGTTTTTCTTCAATATCATGTAGAAGAAACCGTCTTTTTTTTTTTGCTTATTATTATTATCTTGCTAGAAGTTCTTTAAGACAGCTGTTATAAACTACATTTTAAGATACATGCAATCAATAAAGAAAAAAAAATCTCAGCATAATCCGCTAGTATCATCATCCCTAAATTCACCAAATTTCAGTATATAAATAAATGACACAGGCTTCTATTTCAGTCTCTAGTGTAAAGTACATGGTATGGGACCAGACTTACTTAAAAATGCATCAAAAATACTAGCAATCTCATTGATTTTGTGGAACATATTTAAGACTATGCATCCATGCAGGACTGCTTTGGGAGTAGAGAAAGTGAAAGGCTTGTGTTTTTTTTTTTTTCTTTCAAAATTAGTCAGAACTTTAAAAATTCATGCCTATTTTAAAATGATCACTCCATGTCCTGTAAGCATCTGGGGACAGGTGGAACTTCAAGAAGCTCTTTCATCCATAAAACAGAACAAATTCATTAACCTGAAATTTTGAACACTCTTAGTGCTCTGAATATATGTGAAAGCAATTGAATTAATAAATCATAAGAGAGGTGAAGGATGACAGGCGCTGCATGGTGTAACAGGACTCCGACATTAGGGACTGATGGAAGAAGTGAGGCTGGTGGACACTGAAATCAGAAAATATTTTTGAGCGTCTGTATGATGACAATGAAGTAGGGTGAGGATGAGATAGGAGTTAGTTTATACAAGAAGGCAGACTAAACTGAAAAGTCTCTTGAGACACAGCTCACAAAATGCCAGGTAAAGTGATGAAAGCATGATGGCCATTGCATAGCTGAGGTGCCAAGAAAGAAGACAAACCCCTGTGTGGCAGAGATAAACCACAGATAAGAAATGTGAGCAGAAGTATAGCCCTCCTGGGGGTAGGGGGTGTCAGGGAAGGATGATGACTGAAGCGGGGGACTGGGCTGTCATTTCTTTGTGCGACCAAGAATAGAGGCCTTCTTAATGCATGTATGTGGAATCTAGAGAAATGGTGCAGACGAACCCCACTTGCAGGAAAGAGGTAGAGACACAGATGTAGAGAACTGACATGAGGACACAGTGGGGAGGGGACAGTGGGACGAACGGGGGGAGTAGCACCGACATATACATACATATATATATATATACTACCATGTGTATGACATGGCTAGTTGGAAGCTGCTATATAGCACAGGGAGCTCAGCTCGGTGCTCTGTGATGAGCTAGGGTGTGGGATGGGGGTGGGAGGGAGTCTTAAGAGAGAGGGGATATATGCATAAATATAGCTGATTCACTTTGTTGTCAGACAGAAACGAACACGATATTGTAAAGCAAGTATACTCCAAAACAGCAGCAAAGGCAAAAAAATAATTCATCTGCATCCTTGAGGAAAATAATCCACCTAACAAATGTATCCACCCATAAGAGAAGGCAATAGCTAACCTTGCCTACCCTTTGGGGCCAGAAGGTGAAAACTGCCTCCCTGAGAATTCTAAAATGAGCTTCCCAGGTGGCTAAGGTAAAAAACCCGCCTGCCAGTGCAGGAGACACAGGAGAACTTGGGTTCCATCCTTGGATCAGGAAGATCCTCTGGAGGAAGGCATGGCAACCCACTCCAGTGTTTTTGCCTGGGAAATCCCAAGGACAGAGGAGCCTGGCAGGGTATAGTCCATGGGGTTGCAAAAGGTCAGACGTGACTGACCACCCATGCATGAGAATTCTAAAATCCAGCCCTGTCTACTCCAGTGGTGTGTAGTAGCACAGTGCAAATATCTGTGATCCAAGGACACAGGACGCCAGAAATTTACATAAAATAGTTTTCCTCGAACTGTGGAAATATTACTTGGCATTTGGCAGAAGAAAAGACTCGCTTGGATCCCATGCCACCAGGCTTCCCAGATAGAGCTCTGCTTAAGTTAGGTAAGTTAGGTTCACAATCCAAAATTATAAAACATGCAAGAGAACAAGCCACACAAGCAAGAGACAGCACATGCAATGCAAAAAAGCAGGAGTAGAATCCCAGGATTTTCTGATAAAATAATTGTCTGATAGAAGCTGCAAAATAAATAAATTTTTAATAATTAAAGATATAAAGGAAGATGTTGAGATCACAAGAAAATGATATCACAATGAAAAAGCAGATTAATTTTTTTTTTTTAAAATGTGTCTTAGAAATTAAGGGCTTCCCTGGTGGCTCAGAAGGTAAAGAATTCACCTGCAATGCGGGAGACCTGATTTCAATCCCTGGGTTGGGAAGATCCTCTGGAGAAAGGAATGGCTACCCCCTCCAGTATTCTGGCCTGGAGAATCTCCATGGACAGAGGAGCCTGGAAGGCTACAGTCAATGGGGTCGCAAAGAGGTGGATATGACTGAGTGACTTTCACTTTCACTTAGAAATGAAAAGAAAGCATAGTCATTTAAATTACATTCTCAACCATTAGGTCAGATTATAGCTCAGATACAACTGAAGAAAAATTGATGAGAAGGAAGATTATTAATCTAGGTAGCAGCTCTCAGTCTTGGCTACATTTTATAATCTCCTGAAACTTTAAATGAGTTCCAGTGTCCAGTCTACACTCACAGCACTCAGATCAAAGCCTCTGAACAAAGGACCTAGGCCTCAGCAGTTTTTATAATTATGAGGTTGATTACAATGTGAGGTTGCTCAAGCAAGAGCTGTGCCCAAGACAACATACAAGAAAGGGGGCAAAGTGAACAGGAAGATCCAGAGGAAAAAAAGATGCACGAGCACACAAACTAGGTCTGCTTTAGTTCTGTATTGTTTTGATTGCCTTTTCTCTGCCAGATACCAGATAAAAAGATAAGTGAGATGTACAAATGAAGAATTTCAAGGTGCATCTTTCAGCACAGTTACTACAAAATCCAAACCTACCAATGTGCTGCTTTTATAGGAAATTAGATGCAGCTGAAATTTAACTGTACATAGAACAGTATTGCAAGCAAGGAGCATTCAGAAATCACAATTCACTGGGAAAACTGTGTCAAATGCTACGTGTTTCCCCAATAATTTACCCAGCTGAGCTCCACGGAACCTCCTTGGGCTACAGTCCTCCACAATCTTTGCCCCCTCTGCTGTGGGAGTCTAAGCAGCAATTGAATTTCTACTCAACCGGGGTCAGCTGTCCCCAGTCTTCATGCATGAGTGTTTGAGGTCTTCCCTTTCCTGGAGGAGACATCCCCCATTCCAATTAGGAGAGGAGGGGTAACCTTCCATGAACAGGAAACTCACCACTTTGCCCCTGTCCCCTTATAACATGTCTGGTGATGGAGGGAAAAGGTAGGTGGTGGTTGTAATAGGGTCTGAACTGGAGCTTTTCAAGAAACCTGTGGAAGGGTGGAAGATCCCAGTGATGATGCCTCTGATTCAAGAATGTTTCATTTTCCACTTTAGGCCATCACCTGAGCCTGGGATCCCTGGGCATGTTTCACACACTCATACCATGTGTGGTAATGATGTGAAGATTCTTCACCAGCCCAACCTGAAAAAGAAATTAAAAATTAATGAGTCTTTTTCTCCTGCCATACCCTTTTCCCACAGTAATAATTCATAGCACCTTTTTTTTTTTTAAAGAAAAGCATTGTGCTTGATTGGTATACTTTTCCAATAATCTTGGTGAAATTTTTGAAATGCTGAGAAATCCCCACTCCATATTTCAGAATTATTCCTTGGGATGAATTTCACCATAAAGTTTAAAATGTTGTCTTTAAAAACAGTCAGAGAATTATTTTAATATCTCCCAGCTCACTAGTTTGCTGTAATTTATATTGGTTAAGTAATTCACAATAAAGAAGACGTGAAAAAGCACATCTCATTAAGGGACAGCTACAGAGCCTTGGTGCCTGCGATTTTCTGCATTATACTGCCACCCAGTGGTTGTTTTTATTATAGTACACTAGCTAGAACGGGGGTGTGGAAGACTCTTGAGAGTCCCTTGGACAGCGAGGAGATCCAACCAGTCCAACCTAAAGAAAATCAGTCCTGAATATTCACTGGAAGTACTGAAGCTGAGACTCCAATACTTCGGCCACCTGATGCGAAGAACTGATTCATTTGAAAAGACCCTGATGCCGGGAAAGATTGAAGGCAAGAGAAGGGGACAACAGAGGATGAGATGGTTGGATGGCATCACCGACTCAATGGACATGAGCTTGAGTAAACTCTGGGAGTTGGTGATGGACAGGGAGGCCTGGCGTGGTGCAGTCCATGGGGTCACAAAGAGTTGGACATGACTGAGCGACTAACACACACAATGATTATTCAACACTGTTCATCTATCTCAACAAAAGAATCATAAAATTAGTTTTTAAAATCACAATAAAAGAGAAAATGATAATAATTTTATTGAACTTTCTATGTTATATCTGTTTAATAAAATCAGTATGACAGTTTAAAGATATTCTGATAAAAGGGTATAAAATCAAGGAGGCAGAGGGTTACCTTCAAATGTTGTTGTTGTTCAGTCACTAAGTCGTGTCCAACTCTTTGTAACCCCATGGATTACAGCCTCCAAATACTTTCTTTAAATGTGTTATTCTACATATGAGAAAACCTAAGCCTAGAAAGGAAAATATAGTATAATAACATTTGTTGAAGGTCTCATCATTAGTTGGTAAATTCAGATTAAAACTCCAAGACTTACTTAACTGTGACTCACAGCCAGGGAGTTTTTGGTAATTTGGCTTCATTCATTAAGAAAATCATCTCACCAACTTATTGGAGAGTAAGTCAGGAAGTCATGGAAATAATTAGCAAGATGAAAGAAGCTCAATTATTTTATGGACTAAATTTAAAGGTTCCCTGAAATAACATGACGTGCACAAAGTGAGGTTCGTTGCCTGGAGAGGAAAAGAAAAGCTTGGAGACACAAACCCAGGGCAACGCTTCAGCCAAAGTGAAGCTCATTGCTGTCACATAACTAATACTTTCATTCAGGCAAATGATATATGTCATGGTTGCTGTACTTTTTAACTATTAGAAAGAAAAACACTCTATAAACCCTAGGAATTATGTAGGAAAAACAGAGCTAGGTTGAACTATCTTTGGTCTTAAAACCTGATTCTACATTGAAAGCAAAGGAAAGGAACTGCCAAAGACAATTTTTACCCCCCCCACACACCAAAAACTGTGTATCCATTTCATCACAAGTTCTCAGCATAAAAACCTATATGTTATAGTTGTTTGAGGCTTCTAGAAATTTTGTTTTACTGCTAAGCCATGTGTGAAATTGTCAATTCCAACTCACATTCAAAGAATGATCTGAATAATCCTTTCATTAGAATAACTGAGAAAATGTTGCTGAGGTTATTGCTTTTTAAAAACCCATTCAAATTAAAACAAATAATTTTTAAAAATCAAGTATACAATTGGGTGGGAATGATATTATTTAAAAAACAATCCTGGGGCTTCCATGGTGGCTCCATGGTAAAGAATCTACCTGCCAAAGCAGGAGACACGGGTTCAATCCCTGGTCCGGGAAGACCCCACATGCTGAGGATCAACCAAGTCCATGCACCAGAACTACTGAGCCTATGCTCTAGAGCCCAGGAGCTGGCACACCAAATGCCCGCTGGAAATTAACTCTAGAAAATATCACTTCAAGTTATTAAAAGGAATGCAGTACATCCAACAGGTATACAAGGTAGTCAAAATCTAGCCCCAAAAGGATCCTAAGTGAGGACAGCTGACAAATGACTCAGCCAAACACATCCCAGCTCCCCTTTCCTTGGAAGTGAGATGCACTCTTCACCCTGGCCCACAGACTGGCACCATCAGGTCTCTGCTACACTCTCAGCCTCACTTCTCACCACTGCCCTAGAAAAGAACCTAGACGTTTTCAGCTTCAGCATAATCACACTTGTGATGGTTCAGAGAATACACTGCGCCTCTTTCCTCCTCTGATCCTCTGATCACAGGGTCTCTACTGTCTAGCCCATCCTTCCTTCATTCCCTAAGGGAATCTTGCTCTCCTGCTTACCCCAGAAAACTCCTGCTCCTTCCCATCCTGTCTGCAGGAGGCGAGTGAAGAGGTTGGGATGGCTACCTTGCTGGTTAGCTCCATACAAGGAGGCTGGGTGAATAGACCACATGCCTGTTTCTTTCATGCCTCACTTTCTCCATCTGACAAATGGGGATAAGCAGAGTTTCCATGTTGTGGGGGGCATTTGTGAAGATTCTAAATGATCACTTGGCAGAGAACACTTAGCACAGGGCTTGGTATATTCCAAACAAAGTATACAGCTATGAGTCCTTTTAGGGCTATGGATATATGCAAACCCATTACTCAGAGAAGCTGGGTTTTTGGACAGTTGTGTTACTGGACAGGAGCCGCCCCCATGAAAGTCATCTGTTAGCCCAGACGTGGGGAGGGTGTGGCCAGGAGGCAGGGAGGGACCTGATAACTGCGCTCACGTCGCCCTCTGGTGGCAGCAAAGAGGATGTGCTGGGGGAAAGAGCCATTGTTATTACTCACCTGCCAACACCCACTCAGGCTCCACCCTTCTTCTCCCCCCACCCCCATCAGAGTCTCTGGGGGGGCCTCTAGACTAATGGAAATGATGCCAGAATACAATTACAGGACTGTCACAGTGCTGGGAAAACCTCCAGGCATCCCCTCTCCCACTCCCACATCTTCTCAGGCATTTAGGATCAAGGCAACAGTCTCCCTCTGACCTCTAACCTTTACTTCCCCAGCTGAGTTAGGCACATCCCTTCTGTTCCCAAGACACTAGGGACACAGAGACTGAAGCTCGTGCATATTTACAGAGCCCTCTCTTCTTGTGGTCTTCCCTGGTGGCTCAGACGGTAAAGAACCTGCCTGCAGTGAGAGAGACTTGGGTTCAATCCCTGGGTTGAGAAGATCCCCTGGAGGCAAGCATGGCATCCCACTCCAAGATTCTTGCCTGGAGGACCCTCATGGACAGGGGAGCCTCGTAGGCTACGGTCCAAGGGATTGCAAAGAGTCGGACACGACTGAGCGACTAAGCACACCCTTCTTGTGAGATTTTGTCCACGGTTGGGGGGAGAAAGCATGTTCCTCTTAGATGCAGTCAAAGAAGAAGTCAGACACACCCAAATGCCAGGAGCCCAGAGAGCTCAGGCTGGGGCAGGCAAGTCCAGGGGACGGGGAGCCTCAAGGAGGGGGCAGGACATCTGCAGAAGGGGTGGGGTGTGGTGGGTCAGGAGGGGCTTTCAGGGGGATAAGGAGGAGCTGATTGGAAAAGTTTATAGGATAAGTGAACACAGAGATAAAAGTGTGACCTAATTTGATGGTGCAGGACCAAAGAATCCTCCTGCAATGCAGAAGACCCAGGTTTGATCCCTGGGTTGGGAAGATTCCCTGGAGGAGGGCATGGCAACCCACTCCAGTATTCTTGCCTGGAGAATCCCCATGGACAGAAGAGCCTGGCGGGCTGCAGTCCAAGGGGTTGCAAAGAGTCAGACACAGCTGAGCGACTAAACCACAGCCACAGTTCAAGAGACCCAAGAGGATATGTGTGGGTATGCATCTTCATTTGAGATGATGCTGATGAAGTCCATCTGTTTAACAGAAGTCCAGAGCCCAGGGGACTGCAGGCTCAGGCCCTGATCTTTCCATCCAGCAGGCTTCACCCAAAGGGGACTGTGGCCCCCAGTGTTTTGGGAATCCCTTTCCTGCCTCTCTCCCTTCTTTCCTTCCTTCTTTCTGTTGAGAGCTATCCATGAGGATATTTGGGGAAAGAACATTCCAGAAGGAGAGGAAAACAAGGAAAAATCTCCAGAAGTGAGAGCTGATGGCTGGCTTGATGAACAGCCCGGAGGCCAGTGTGGCTGGTACTGGGCTGTCCAATCAGGTACAGTAAAGCCTTTTTGGGGTCTCCCGCCTCCCACCCTGCTGTTCTTACCACAGTACCCATCACATCTGTGAGAGAATGCAAGACAAATTTCTCAGAAGGCCAAGCCATCAGCAAAGAGCAATTCCTGTGGTTACTGTTGTTGTTGTTCAGTCTCTCAGTCACGTCCAACTCGTTGCAACCCCATGGACTGCAGCACGCCAGGCTTTCTTGTCCATCACCATCTCCTGGAGCTTGCTCAAACTCATGTCCATTGAGTCAGTGATGCCATGCAACCATCTCATCCTCTGTCATCCCCGTCTCCTCCTGCCTTCAATCTTTCCCAGCATCAGGGTCATTTCTAATGAGTCAGCTCTTCACATCAGGTGGCCAAAGTATCAGAGCTTCACCTTAGGTCCTAACAATAATAAGAGAGCATTTGTGAGGGGAGGGTATTTGTTTTGTTTGCTCGCTTTTAATAAGGTCCTTTATTTCCCTGCATCTCTCTGTCTTTGGGCACTAGGTCATCGTCAAAGCATTTTTTGGTCCTGAACGCAAGACCTCAGGGAACTCAGGCTGTGTGGGTGGCTTCATGAGCAGGAAGCAGAGGAGAAGCCCTGGCACTCTTTTGCACACTTTATCAAGAAAACAACCAAATCCCAGAAACATTTTCAGATGTCAGGTCCTCAGGGCCGAACCCCTGCCCCCTTCACCTCTGAATTTCCTGTGCCCAGAGTCCCATCCAGCACAAAGGGAGACTCAGTGAACTGGAACTGAACTTAGCTGAAGCAGAAAGGAGCATTTGGTGAATCCAAGAGGAGGCAGATAATCTGGCTGGCTGTGGGTTTGGTTCCTGGTTAGCAATTTTAAGTTGGAATGTTCCAGGAGATGATTGTGCTGCTGCTTGTGTCTTTGCAGAAGGTCTCAAATACAGCTGCAGGCTTGGCCATTTTCAAGCAGCGCAGCTGGATGTTGGGGGTCTGGAATTCTCGCCCAATCCACACCTCGCCCACAGCCTCACAGACCCGATCAGTTCAACTCCCAGATTGTTCCAGTCCCTACCAGTAACCATCAGTCGATGTCTCGAGGTGATGGGGGTGGTTTGGTTTGGTGGTAAATGAAACTGGTTTCTGAACTTTCCATCTCTCCCAAGCTCTCCCCTCCTAGGTGAAACCTGATCATCCAACCACGGACTGGAGAAAACAAGTGCCTGCAAACCGCTTGGAGGTCTTGAGTGTCTGGTCTGAGCCACCACAGAAAAGCTTGCAGCAGCCAAATGACACACCGGACGTTGGACTCTTTGCGAGAAGAATGATGGATATGCCAGGTCTAATTCATGCACTCACCTCCGGAATGACTGGTGAATGTCACCAGAAGGTTTTAGGTTTTCTTATTACAGTCATTTTGTTTCATGTAATTTTTTTCCACCCTCTTATTTTTCATCTTGGATATTGACCTTCAACCGGCACTCCTGCCAACACAGAGGAATGGAAAGACAGGGTTTCTGGCACAGCCACCCAGCGCTGCCTCTGTTGTTCTCTGCTTACCAACCACGAGCAGGTCAGTGAACCTCCTACCACTCACCTTCCTCATCTGGAAAATGGGTACAATGAGCCTGCTTCCCCCATCAAGGTATTAAGGACCTGTGTGGACATGGGAACATTTACAAATATAAATTAAAAGTTTAAAAATTTCTGACGTGGTATACAACTGTCAAGCATTTCTCTAATATTGCTGCCTTCTTTTAAATTTTTCCTGGTTCTCAGTGTTTGGTCCTATTTTCTTCTTTCTTTAGAACCCAAATGCTAAGCGAATAAACCAATGAAAAGAAAACGAAGATTCCCAAGTATTTTATATAATCACATCTATATGTGTAGTTCCGCTGCTAAGTCACTGCAGTCGTGTCCGACTCTGTGCGACCCCATGGACGGCAGCCCACCAGGCTCCCCCGTCCCTGGGATTCTCCAGGCAAGAACACTGGAGTGGGTTGCCGTTTCCTTCTCCAATGCATGAAAGTGAAAAGTGAAAGTGAAGTTGCTCAGTCGTGTCCGACTCTGAGTGACCCCATGGACTGCAGCCTACCAGGCTCCTCCATCCATGGGATTTTCCAGGCAATAGTACTGGAGTGGGGGTGCCATTGCCTTCTCTGAAATGTGTAGTTCTAGTAACTTTGAAAGATTTAAACCACTACAGTCAAGGTTAAATCACTTACTTTATCATCTAGGCCGCAGTTTTCCCAGCGGCAGAAAGGGAGGGTTTGGTCATGGGATCGCTGAAGCTTCTTTCAGCACTCAAATCATCTGGTTCTCTGAAGAAACAAGCCTGTCACAGTTAAATATGGGGCATGCTACCCAGGAAGTCATGCCCAGTGTCTCCCAGACGTAACCACAGATTTCACCCATTTTTAAAATACAGATTTGAAGGTTCTGCCTTAGACATGCTGAGTCCAATTCTCCTGGGAGGAGACCTGAGAATCTGTATTCTTAAGCAGCACTCCAGATATTCTTACCTACCAGGCAGGTTTCAGAAGCAGCGGTTTTATGGAAAGCCTCAAAGTCATCACCTTTCAACAGAAATATTGCAGTACCTGCCCTGAGATATCATGGGAAGCTCAAACTATCCTCTTTGGAGTCTTAATCTCCTTAAATCATAAGATAGTATATCTCTCTCCTTATTATAAATGACTGGCATTAAGATTCTAACTTGTAATAAGTTTCTCAGTTTGTGTGTTAAGAAATTCCAGCAGGTAACTGTGTTTGAATCTGTGCTTCCTGAGAAGTTTTAAAATCTCTATGCAGAGTTAGCAGACTAACAGACAGCCCAGTGCTATATTGAGAAATTTCCTTAAACCCCATGGACTCCAGTTTCATTACATGTTGGATACAGGTAAGAATCATTCCTTCATGTCCCAGAGATTATGTGAGATATGGATTCTGATCAAATGTGACATGTTTCATGTTACTAAAAGAGTTCATTTCACAGTGATTTTTTTTTAATGAAAACACATATTATTTTTAACTTGTATTCATAAACCATAGTAAACGTTATGACTTTAAGGATAAAAGTACATTTTTTTCTTAACTATTTCCTTTCTTATCCCTGGTGCTCTGCTTGAATTTAGGTAAAATGGAATCCAGCTTTGAAATTCAGGCATCAAGTTCAGCTAAAGCGGAAGGTCAGAGTGCACACCCCTACCCACCCACCCACCTGCCCACCGCCCAGTGTTTTCTCTAGACAAGAATCTGGGGGTGGTCTAGGTTTGGAAAATGGGTCAAATGATCTTTTTACCACACCAGCAGACACCAGCACTCTGATCTGGGGTGAGGACACCCTCCCAGGAGCCCCTTCCTCTAAGAGGACCTGGGTGGGTCCTTCATTCAGGCTCCCATCCAAAGGTCACTGGACTGGACCCTAGTTCTGCCCATCCTGACTTTCCCTCCCTGGATCCTGTCGCCTCCAGGGGCAGAGCTGGTCTCGGGGTCTTCCTTTCTGCAGAAATTCTGAAATATCCTCCTCAGGTGGTTTCAGCAGAGCCACTGCTCTCCCCAGCCCCCCAAAACACACATCTTCCAAATGCCCCCTTCCTCCTGCATGACACCCAATCCATTGTATGGCCCTAAAGTCCTGAACAAAGGCCAGAGCAGGTTTCTAAAGAACAAAAAGATTGTTTTTAGTAAGCCACTCTTGCCAAAGTAGGTAGAAGGAGAATAGAACAATGATAAATGCTACGCTTTTGTCCAGTCTGCAGGGAGGGGCGACAGATCAGTCGTTTCCACAGAATTCATACAAAGCCAGCAGCGCACAGGTTAATGTCTGAAGTGGATTGCTTATTCTTGCCTTTGCCCAGAATGAATGCCTGGTAACATAGATGGCTCGACAGGCCTGACTACTATTTTTGCTGTTATCTGAACCTTCCAAGGCTGGGTTTGTGACTACATTGTAAGCCTGTCTCCATAACCCAGACATAATGCCTGCCCTCCCGGCTTCTCCCAGCATCGGTTTTACCTATTGGAACCTACTCACCTTCTGGTTTTCTTTGCTGTTCTGTCCTCTAGTGTTTCAAATCAGGTACTACAAACCCAGGCATTTCTGCCTGGAAGCAGCTCAGTTCAGTTCAGTTCAGTCGCTCAGTCCTGTCCGATTCTTTTCAGCCCTATGGACTGCAGCACGCAGGCTTCCCTGTTCATCACCAACTCCCGGAGCTTTCTCAAGCTCATGTCCATTGAGTCGGTGATGTCATCCAACCATCTCATTCTCAGTCATTCCCTTCTCCTTCTGCCTCAATTTTTTCCAGCATCAGGGTTTTTCTAATGAGTCAGTTCTTTGCGTCAGGTGGCCAAAGTATTGGAACTTCGGCTTCAGCATCAATCCTTCCAATGAATATGCTGGACTGATTTCCTTGAGGATAGACCGGTTTGAACTCCTTGCTATACAAGGGACTCTCAAAAGTGTTGTCCAACACGGCAGTTCAAAACATCAATTCTTTGGTGCCCAGCTTTCTTTATGGTCCAACTCTCACATCCATCCTGGAGGAGGGCACAGCAACCCACTCCAGTATTCTTGCCTGGAGAATCCCACGGTCAGAGGAGCCTGGTGGGCTACAGTCCATGGGGTTGCAAAGAGTCGGACGTGACCCAGCCACTAAACACCTCACATACATGACTACTGGAAAAATCATAGCTTTGACTAGATGGACCTTTGTTGGCAAAGTAGTGTCTCTGCTTTTTAATATGCTGTCTAGGTTGGTCATAGCTTTTCTTCCAAGGACTAAGTGTCTTTTAATTTAATAGGTGCAGTCACCATCTGCAGTGATTTTGAAGCCCAAGAAAATAAAACCTGTCACGGTTTCCATTGTCTCCCCATCTATTTGCCATGAAGTGATGGGACTGGATGCCATGATCTTCATTTTTGGAATGCTGACTTTTAAGCCAGCCTTTTTACCCTCCTTCTTCACTTCCATCAAGAGGCTCTTCAGTTCTTCTTTACTTTCTGCCATAGGGGTGGTGTCATCTGCATATCTGAGGTTATTGATATTTCTTCCGGCAATCTTGATTCCAGCTTGTGCTTCATCCAGCCCAGCATTTCTCATGGTGTATTCTGCATATACATTAAATAAGCAGGGTGACAATATACAACCTTGATGTACTCCTTTTCCTATTTGGAACCAGTCTGTTCTTCAATGTCCAGTTCTAACTGTTGCTACCTGACCTGCATACGTATTTCTCAAGAGGCAGGTAGGTGGTCTGGTATTCCCATCTCTTTCAGAATTTTCCACAGTTATTGTGATCCACACAGTCAAAGGCTTTGGCGTAGTCAATAAAGCAGAAATAGATGTTTTTCTGGAACTCTTGCTTTTTTGATGATCCAGCGGATGTTGGCAATTTGATCTCTGGTTTTTCTAAAACCTTTCTAAAGCCTTTTCTAAAACCAGCTTGAACATCTGGAAATTCATGGTTCATGTACTGCTGAAGCCTGGCTTGGAGAATTTTGAGCATTCCTTTGCTAGCATGTGAGATGAGTGCAATTGTGTGGTAGTTTGAGCCTTCTTTGGCATTGCCTTTCTTTGGGATTGGAATGAAAACTAACCTTTTCCAGTCCCGTGGCCATTGTTGAGTTTTCCAAATTTTCTGGCGTATTGAGTGTAGCACTTTCACAGCATCATCTTTGAGGATTTGAAATAGCTCAACTAGACTTCCATCGCCTCCACGAGCTTTGTTTGTAGTGATGCTTCCTAAGGCCCACTTGACTTCACATTCCAGGATGTCTGGCTCTAGGTGAGTGATCACACCGTCATGATTATCTGGGTCATGAAGATCTTTTTTGGACTGTTCTTCTGTGTATTCTTGCCACCTCTTCTTAATATCTTCTGCTTCTGTTAGGTCCATATCGTTTCTGTCCTTTATCGAACCCATCTTTGCATGAAATTTTCCCTTGGTATCTCTGGTTTTCTTGACGAGATCTCTAGTCTTTCCCATTCTGTTGTTTTCCTCTATTTCTTTGCACTGATCACCGAGGAAGGCTTTCTTATCTCTCCTTGCTTTTCTTTGGAACTCTGCATTCAAATGGGTGTATCTTTCCTTTTCTCCTTTGCTTTTCACTTCTCTTCTTTTCACAGCTATTTGTAAGACCTCCTCAGACAGCCATTTCACTTTTTTGCTTTTCTTTTTCTTGGGGATGGTCTTACTCTCTGTCTCCTATACAATGTCATGAACCTCCATCCATAGTTCATCAAGCACTCTGTCTATCAGATCTAGTCCCTTAAATCTATTTCTCACTTCCACTGTATAATCATAAGGGATTTGATTTAGGTCATACCTGAATGATCTAGTGGTTTTCCCCCACTTTCTTCAATTTAACTCTGAATTTGGCAATAAGGAATTCATGATCTGAGCCGCAATCAGCTCCCAGTCTTGTTTTTGCTGACTATATAGAGCTTCTCCATCTTTGGCTGAAAAGAAGATAATCAATATGATTTCGGTGTTGGCCTTCTGGTGATGTCCATGTGTAGAGTCTTCTCTTGTGTTGTTGGAAGAGGGTGTTTGCTATGAGCAGTGTGTTTCCTTGGCAAAACTCTATTAGCCTTTGCCCTGCTTCATTCTGTACTCCAAGGCCAAATTTGCCTGTTACTTCAGGTGTTACTCTTTATTTATTCTTAACAACAGTGCATAATTTTTTTGTTTTTCTATATGAATATGTGGTAACTCTTTAAATATATTCCCAAACTTCCTTCTAACACGCTGCGCTGATTGCACATGCTGTGTCTTAAGTGTCCGCTTCCCCACATCTTTGATTCAATAGGATATTATAATTTTTAAAAACTAACCAACTTAATTGATAAAAATTTTTCTCCTCATGAACCTGTGTTTAATTAGGAATGAGGTTTACCATTTTTTATCTATTTAGTGAATTCTTTTATTTTTTCATATTTGTAGAACCAATTTTCTTTCCTTGCCAATTTTTCTATTAGCATATTCTTGTTTGCTTGTTGATTTATAGATGCTCTTTACATGTAAAGAATAGTATGCCAAATATCAGCAATGAAATGTGTAAAACCAAAGAAGTTAGAAATATAAACAAAAAGGACCAAAACCTCAACCAGAGTGTAAGTGTTAAATGTGCCCCACTTCGTCTTTAATTATCGTGTAGCCAGAAGTAACAGAATATAGTGGATTTTAACGATATGCCTAACAAGATTTAATTTTTCTGATCCCTTCTTTGGTAATATCAATTATCTGCATGTTAGATCTCTGTTGTTTTATCACAATAGCTGTATTTTTCTTACTTTTGGTTTTCACTTTTTTTTCTTCTTCTTCATCTCCAGTTTGAAGCAGCCTTTTAGGCTTTGCTTTCACCTCACTGAATTTTCTGCAGTTTGTCCTTCTCTTTGAGGCATCTGTTACTATTTATAATGATATGATGCTACCACTTGTATCTTCAAGTTGTAAGGGAAATTACTAGCCCTGCTATGAATCCAGAAACTGGTCCAATCCTACAGGTTACTGCAAGGACAGGTGTCTCCCTGCATCTCCATCATTAGCTCAGCCCCTCCCCACGCTAAACACACTTGTTTTCTTCCAGCCCTTTTCTACCTGAGAGCCTTTGCACCTGGCACTTTAATTGACTTGAACACCAAAGATTGTCAGAAGGAAGAACACCCCCTCATGTTTCTCTCAACCAGCTCTACCTCATTTTTAAGATCTCCTCTGAAGCATCACCCTGTTAGAGAGACGTCCTCTGATCCCCCTATATCAGGTCTTCCATCTTGTTATTTACCAGCTTACCCTGTTTTTCTCCTGCATGGTAGCTACACAATCCACAAGCACAGGTATTTTGTGGCACCCAGTCTTCCACTATTCTGACTTTTGATACCAAGACTCAGGACCCAAATGTGTGTGTGTGTGCAGTCGTGTCTGACTCTTTGCCACTCCATGGACTGTAGCCCACCAAGCCCTTCTGTCCATGACACTTTCCAGACAAGAATACCATTTCCTACTTTAGGGGATCTTCCTGACCTAGGTATCTAATCTGTGTCTCCTGCGTCTCCTGCATTGACAGGCAGATGCTTACCACTGAGCCACCTGGGAAGCCCAGGAGGCCACAGCCAATTTACTGCTACTGTTTAGTTGTTAAGTTGTGTCCAACTCTTTATGACCCCATGGACTATAGACTGCTAGGCTTCTCTGTCCCATATCTCCTGCAATAGTAAATGAATTCTTTACCAGTGTGCCAACTGAAAACCCCCTAGGATTCAGATAGACTTGAATAAATTTTAGATACACTCCTTGCATCTAAACTTTCTCATTTTACTCTTCAAAATGTAGAAACCAATTATATTCAGGTAAAATAATATCTCTCACTAACAATAAAATCCTTGTGACTAGAATAGATTTGATACTAGAAGATACTTGTATTAATCACTTAATTTTTTTCCATTTTTTCCCTCTAATGCGAGGCTAGTATCTCTTTTGTTTACTCCTGTGTACTCAGTGATTTGCAAAATAAATGCTTGAATGCATGAATGAATGATACACGCCTAGCACACACTGCTTCTACTATTCTAAATTTTCTTGAAACTGTTACATATGTAACCAGCAACTTTAGTTGGAATATGCTTACTTGTATTCTCCCTAATTTTTTAGTAAGTATGCATTTATTTTAATGTTGGTCACTTAAAATGTCTGAATAGATGAACAAGATAGAAAGACTGCAGCCTCTAAATTAAAAGATGCTTGCTCCTTGGAAGGAAAGTTATGACAAACCTAGACAGCATATTAAAAATCAAGGACATCACTTTGCTGACAAAGGTCCATATAGCCAAAACTGTGGTTTTTTTCAGTAGTCATGTACAGATGTGAGAGTTAGACCATAAAGAAGGCTGAGCACTGAAGAATTGATGATTTTGAATTGTGGGACAGCAAGCAGATCCAACCAGTCAATCCTAAAGGAAATCAGCCCTGAATATTCAGTGGAAGGGCTGATGCTGAAGCAAAGAGACAACTCATTGGAAAAGATCCTGATACTGGGAAAGAATGAGGGCGAAAGGAGAAGGGGGCAACAGAGCATGAGATGGTGGTATGCCATCACCAATTCAATGTAGATGAGTTTGAGCAAACTCTGGGAGATACTGAAGGATAGGAAGCCTGGCGTGCTGCAGTCCATGGGGTCATAAAGACTCAGACATGACTTAGCGACTAAACAACAAAAAGAAAGTGGTTGGGATGTGGGTGGAGGCAAGTGCATGGTTTTAGAATAAATTTAATGTGTATTTATAGGGCAAGTTTTGGGGGGACAATTTTTTTGTTTATTTCAGAATTTGATGTATGTGGTGTGTTGTTCAAGAACATTTTTCTCATCCCACTTCATCAGTATTCCAATTAGCAGACATTCCTTCTGGAAATTAACTTATGGTATTCTCTTACCCTTATAAAATTGCCCGAATTTGTTTTCTTGTTGGTCAGAATGAGTTGAAAAAGAAGCTCAGAAAACACAGATCAGGCATATCCAGTCTGCCATCACATCATTCCCAAATCTCAGATTTAGGTCTGAACTTGGTTGGTGCATTTGTAATTGCAAGTTTAGAAGTCATTTGGCCTTTCTTATTATCCAATTGAACTTAAATGATTTCCGAGATCGAACGTGAAAGATAAGATGACATGTTTCACTGCCAAGGGGCACTGGCCGACCACACAGATCAGAGCTGCCTCTTTATGGTGTGAAGGTTGAAAATGCAGATGGAGCTCACACACAGCTGCAGAAAAGGGAATGTAGGCCAGCTGGCTTGCCCAGAGGACCAGAAAGAGGTCAATTGTCTTCCCCCGTTAAAGTTTCTAGAAGCAGGGGCCAATTTGGAGTTTCCTTAGAAATTAGTATTGGTAGAAAAAGAAACTTAAACTGTTAGGTCTTTATGAAGGGTAAATAGAGTCACACTAAGAAAGGCTGGGGGCTTCCCAGGTGGCTTAGTGGTAAAGAATCAGCCTGCCCCAGTGCAGAAGACTTGGGTTCAATCCCTGGGTCAGGAAGATCCCCTTGAGAAGGAAATGGCAACCCACTCCAGTATTCCTGCCTGAGAAATTCCATGGACAGAGGAACCTGGTGGACTATAGTCCATGGCGTCTCAAAAGAGTCAGACATGACTTAGGGACTAAATAACAACAGCAGGAAAGGTTGCGCTCTGGGGAACAGGCATCCTGGGGATCAGGCATCCTGGGGATCTTAGGAGTCATGAAATGGTTTTGGAGTTAGGTCCAGGCCCAGACCATAAGAGCCATTCAAGCAGAAAGGCCAGCTGCAAAGGCAAAAAGCTTTCATTTGAATGTGTGTGTTCTCTAAACGCACATTTTAGAGAAATGTTGAGTGGAATTCACAGATACTTTTCCAAATAGTGCTGGTTGTGGAATGAGGTAGATTTGCAAATCTCCTTATGTGACTTGATGTGGGCTGTGTTACAAAGGTTGGAAATTTGGGGGGCCCCCTAGGCTTTCCAAGAAATATTACAGTACAGCTAGAAGCTGAGTAATCAGAGAGCCTCAGGAGAGAGAAGGGGAAGGCAAAAGCGACCAATTGGTATCTACTTAATCAGGAACAATTTTGAGAATTTTATGGTTCCCAGAAAGAATCTGAAGTAATTAAGTCTGCATTCTGAAGTTTCAGAAATATACAAAATAATTGCTTATAGATATCGGATTACAGGCATCATAGAAGTATGCCCTCTAGGAAAAAGAAAACAAAAACACAGCAACAGCATGAGGTTAGCCTCAGGGTAACCCTGGTTTTCTATCTATATACACATGCTCTAGACCAGGATAGACAGAATTGACTCCAAGCAGATCCCAAGCAAATAATATTTGGAATACCTGACATGTAATAAAAAATTACAAGACATACCGAAAAACAGGAAAATGTGAATCATAACCAGGAGAAAAATCAGTCAATAAAACGGACCGAAAATGACAGACATGATAGCATTAGTCGTCAAAGAATTTAAGTGTTGCTATAAATATAATGAATATAAACAAAGATTTCAAGGAAAACGTAAATATAGTGATGAGAGAAGTGGAAGGCACAAAAAGGAATTAAATAGTATCTAGAGAAAAAAATATAATACTTGAAAATTTCACTGGCTATTTAACTACTGGGTATTTAATTAAACACTGCAAGATAAAAGATTAATGAACTTTAACTTGCAAAAGCAATTATTTAAACTGAAAATCAGATTATTAAAAAACTTAAAAAAAGAATAGACTTTTGAGATGGTGATGTGAAGAGCTGCATGGACTCCTAACCTGGTGAAACAATTATAACTGGTGAAAATTGTATTATGAAAATAAATCAGCTATTTAATGGCACTAGAAATTGTCCCAAGGGCCTAGAACAAATTTAAAACATCCATTCAAGGACATCTACTAAATATTAATAGGAATAGCAAGAGTCTTTGGCATTTGTGCTGTGACCCTCCTCACCCCCACCTCCAACACCCACACTCAAGTCAAGTGTAGCAGAAATTCTATTCTGAGTATTTTGGGCCAATAATGCATTACCCTCAACTTCATATTTAAGACTCACCTTACATTTTGTAGATACATAGGTAGATCCTTAAATACCACAGTCAGCATTTCTAGGTATGGCCAGGAAAACCCCCTACATACCTCTTTATGGTTCCATGTTAGTTTTGTAAATGGAGAAAAAAATATTTTGCAATAACATTTTATTCTGACTTATATTTTCTTCTGATATGTAGGCATGCAAAGATTTTTTTCTTAACCTGGAAAATATTATTTTGTAAGAAATGGTGTGGAGAATGGGTCCAGTAATTGAATAAAAGGTCTGTGATCAGTACAAAGCTTGCTTTTCAAAAAACATTCTGAATAACTGCAATAAGCACTTTTTTATTTGGAAAATCACCTTTTAAATGAGTTTAAAATATGTTCTAATCCTTGAAGCACCTTGTGATTTCTGAAGAATCAAAACATCATGTTTTGATAGTTGGCATACATGAGTCATCTTTGGTCCAGCTGCTGGTGGAATGCAAGGAGACAGGAAAGGGAAGGCGTGCATCTCGCTAGTGTCTGGATGTGCTTCTGTGGAAAAGCTCACCAGGTGTTTGGAGACTGCTGCAAGTTCCAAATATTTGGGGCAAGACTGGCTGCCAGATTAAAAATGGGACAGAGCTCCTTCAAGGAAGCAGACGCGGCCAGGGTTTATTCAAGTCTCTAGTTTGCCAATACATCAGTGTGTCCTGGCCCAAATCCCCATCCATTAGCTATGTAAACAAGAATCTTAATAGCCCATTCCTGTAGTGCTGAGTCTCTTAACATGATGACTATTGATGATATAAATGCTTTAAAATGAATCTTGTAAGGTGTAAGTTTCTGATCTCAAAAGTTAGAATTTTCCAGAAAACACGGCATGTGAAAATCTGTGTAAAGCAACATGATCCAATAAGAAGATAATGGATTTTGGAGCTATCTTAATACTAGTGCTTTTATCTCTGTCTGCCAAGTCAACATCTGCCTACATTTCAGTTTTCTCATCTCTAAAATGGAAACAACATTTGCTGAATTGCTTCATAAACTGCTTTGCAATGTCATGCACATGTTAGCTAAAGGAAAAAAAGATCATTTTCAAAATTAAATTATTCCCAAACAGTGTATGATTTTGGTTAGGTGATAATGAGGATTCAAAACCAAAATCTCAAAAAGGACTCCCTTTGGTTGTGCTAATTTTTCAGTGAATTAATCTCATGCAAGGAAGCTCTCTTCTTTGTCCTGCTTCATCTTTGCTCAGCCTATGGGCTCCCAGCTTCAAATCCTTTCCAGTCACTTCCCTGGTGGTCCAGTGGTTAAGACTCTGCACTTCCACTGCAGAGGCATGGGTTCAGTCCTTGGTTAGGAAACTAAGATCCCACATACTGCAGCACTGCCAAAGGAAAGAAAACCTCTTCCCATTCTACAGAGGTTGTTGTTACAGTATTTTTGCCTTGACTGGGGACTCTTTGGGACAGTCAATCAAGGATTCTTCACTGACTAGTTACAAGATCAGACAACTCAACTCCTTTACCTTCACCCAAGTTTCTGCCTGTCCCCTCCCCACTCCTTCTTCGGTAACACATTTGTGATTTGGTTTTGTCTTCACATTCAATTCAAACAAGCACTTGTCACACTCGAAAATTTAGCCTACAGACCAGTGGGGTCATAAAAGAGATGTTGTCACCTGCCTCATGTTACTCGTCCAGCTGACAGAGAATCCTCAAACTGCTTTCCTAATTGAGGCATCAGTCCTAGTTAACAGCCCTGACTTGATGATCTTGCCACATCAAACATTTTTATATCGCATTCAGTGGCAATATTGGATTCATTTTTTTTTTAATTTGCAGAATGTAGAAGAAGTACTATACAAGATCAAGATATTCTGAAAGATCTTGATGTGCTATTGATATCCAGATGGCATTTCTTTTCCAAAACATCCCATAATTTTGTACTTTAAGAAATTACATTTTTATAGAATGATGAAAGGTCAGATCCCGGAATATTTTTCCATCAAAAATATCTGTTTAGAAGTTCACATTCTGATCTTAAGGCTACAGGATATTTTCTTTTAAATATCCTTGGAATAATGTATATTTTAGCCTTGAAGCCACCTCCTCTGGTCCAAGGATCAAAGAAAAGAGAAATTAATGTATTTAATTATGCTTAAGATAGAAGTTAAAAATACAATGTGTCAAAATTGTGTGGGATGTACTGGAAAAGTGATTAGAGGGAAAATTATAGCCATATGCCTGATTAGAAACACAGAAGTCTTTAAAATCAATGATTAAACTTTTACCATGAGGAACTAGAGAAGGAAGAGCAAATTAAACTCATTTTAAGGGGAAGAATGAAAATAATACAAATAAGAGAAAGATTTAATGAAATAGAAGACAGATAACAATAGAAAAAATCAATAAAATAAAAGTTTGTTTCTATTAAAAAAAAAAAAACTAGTAAAGCTGATCAACGCCTAACTAGCTTAATTAAGAAATAGAAAACAGAAATTATGGTATTGATAATAAAATAAGAAACATTATTACATAACCTATAAGCATGAAAAGGACACAGAAATCATTAAAAACCTTAAGCCAATAAGCCCAACAACTTTGTTGAACTGCCCACATTCCATGGAAAGGAACATAAATTACCAAAACTTATGGAAGAGGAAACAGGAAATCTGAATAGTCCAATATTTATTAAAGAAATTAAATCAATAATTAAAAACCTTCCCAAAAGAAGCCCAGATGGCTTTCATCTGTAAATTCTATTAAACATTTAGGTTAAAAATAATAACAGTCTTAAATTAATCATATAAACACACACACACACACATATACACTTGACATCAGCTAAATTAAAGCTATACTCACCAAAGGAACCAAGTGAAATAAATAGCGAAGTCACAAGGTACAGAATATTCTTAGTCACACATATATCCAACAAATGACTGGTGTCCTGGATGCACAAAGGACACTCATCTGGGCTTGGCGTCCTCCCTGTGGCAAGCTTTTCAGCAGTTTCTTACACAGTTAAGTATGTCCTTATCGCATGACTTGGAAATTCCATCTCTATATGTTTACTTGAACAAAGTAAAAATACAGAGCCACACACACACACACACACACACAAAATGCAAGAGAGGGTTCATAGCAGCCTTTTTAAAAATAATAAATGATCAACTCGCCTATAACCCAATACAAAATAAAAGTTCAAATAAATGAATAAATAATAACTAAGAGACCAGAAGGTAGTCTATTCGTAGAATAGGATACTCAGTTCAGTTCAGTCGTGTCCCACTCTTTGCAACCCCATGAATCGCAGCGCACCAGGTCCATCAGCAACTCCAGGAGTTTACCCAAACCCATGTCCATTGAGTCGGTGATGCCATCCAACCATCTCATCCTCCCTCGTCCCCTTCTCCTCCTGCCCCCAATCCTTCCCATCATCAGGGTCTTTTCAATGAGTCAACACTTTGCATGAGGTGGCCAAAGTATTGGAGTTTCAGCTTCAACATCAGTCCTTCCAATGAACACCCAGGACTGATCTCCTTTGGGATGGACTGGTTGGATCTCCTTGCAGTCCAAGGGACTCTCAAGAGTCTTCTCCAACACCACAGTTCAAAAGCATCAATTCCTCAGCGCTCAGCTTTCTTCACCATCCAACTCTCACATCCATACATGACCACTGGAAAAACCATAGCCTTGACTAGATGAATCTTTGTTGGCAAAGTAATGTATCTGCTTTTCAATATGCTATCTAGGCTGGTAATAACCTTCCTTCCAAGGAGTAAGCATCTTTTAATTTCATGGTTGCAATCACCGTCTGCAGAGATTTTAGAGCCCAAAATAATAAAGTCTGACACTGTTTCCACTGTTTCCCCATCTATTTCCCATGAAGTGATGGGACCAGATGCAGTGATCTTAGTTTTCTGAGCGTTGAGCTTTAAGCCAACCTTTTCACTCTCCTCTTTCACTTTCAACAAGAGGCTCTTTAGTTCTTCTTCACTTTCTGCCATAAGGGTGGTGTCATCTGCATATCTGAGGTTATTGATATTTCTCCCGGCAATCTTGATTCCACATTGTGTTTCTTCCAGCCCAGTGTTTCTCATGATGTACTCTGCATATAAGTTAAATAAGCAGGGGGACAATATACAGCCTTGACGTACTCCTTTTCCTATTTTGAGCCAGTCTGTTGTTCAATGTCCAGTTCTAACTGTTGCTTCCTGACCTGCATACAGGTTTCTCAAGAGACAGGTCAGATGGTCTGGTATTCCCATCTCTTTCAGAATTTTCCACAGTTTATTGTGATCCACACAGACAAAGGCTTTGGCGTAGTCAGTAAAGCAGAAATAGGTGTTTTTCTGGAACTCTCTTGCTTTTTCTATGATCCAGTGGATGTTGGCAATTTGATCTCTGGTTCCTCTGCCTTTTCTAAAACCAGCGTGAACATCTGGAAGTTCACGGTTCAAGTATTGCTGAAGCCTGGCTTGGAGAACTTTGAGCATTACTTTGCTAGCGTGTGAGATGAGTGCAATTGTGTGGTAGTTTGAGCATTCTTTGGCATTGCCTTTCTTTGGGATTGGAATGAAAACTAACCTTTTCCAGTCCTGTGGCCACTGCTGAGTTTTCCAGATTTGCTGGCATATTGAGTGCAGCACTTTCACAGTATCATCTTTCAGGATTTGAAATAGCTCAACTGGAATTCCATCACCTCCACTAGGTTTGTTTGTTGTGATGCTTCCTAAGGCCCACTTGACTTCATTCCAGGATGTTTGGCTCTAGGTGAGTGATCACAGCACCGTGATTATCTGGGTCATGAAGATCTTTTTTGTACAGTTCTTCTGTGTATTCTTGCCACCTCTTCTTAATATCTTCTGCTTCTGTTAGGTCCATACCATTTCTGTCCTTTATCGAGCCTATCTTTGTATGAAATGTTCCCTCGGTATCTCTGGCTTTCTTGACGAGATCTCTAGTCTTTCCCAATCTGTTGTTTTCCTCTATTTCTTTGCATTGATCACTGAGGAAGGCTTTCTTATCTCTCCTTGCTATTCTTTGGAACTCTGCATTCAGATGGGAATATCTTTCCTTTTCTCCTTTGCTTTTTGCTTCTCTTCTTTTCCCAGCTATCTGTAAGGCCTCCTCAGGCAGCCATTTTGCTTTTTTGCATTTCTTTTCCATGGGGATGGTCTTGATCCCTGTCTCCTGTACAGTGTCATGAACCTCTGTCCATAGTTCATCAGGAACTCTGTCTATCAGATCTAGTCCCTTAAATCTATTTGTCACTTCCACTGTAGAGAATAGAATACTACTCAGCAACAAAAAGCCTTCCCCTGTTGCTCAGTCGGTAAAAATCTGCCTGTAGTGCAGGAGACCCGGGTTCGATCCCTGGATTGGGAAGATTCCCTTGGAGAAGGAAATGGCAACTCACTCCAGTATCCTTGCCTGGAAAATCTCACGGACAGAGGAGCCTGTTGGGCTGCAGTCCATGGGGTCTCAAAGAGTCGGGCACGACTGAGCGACTAATACTTACTTACTTACATCAACAAAAAGGAATGCATTACTGATATGTGGAACAACCAGGATGAATCACAAGCCATGAAACTGATCCAAAGAAATCAGACACATGTGAGAAGACAGTGCCTGAATCCATTCATCTGAACCCCCCCCCCCAAAAAAAACAGACAAAACTAATCTGTTTTGTCTAGCACTAGTCTCTGGTGCTAGAAACCAGTACAGTGACAGTCTATGGCAAGGCAGGTGTTCAATGGGAAGGGAGCAGACAGGAACTTTCTGGGTTGATGGCAAAGTCCATTATCTTGTTTTGGTTGGTTGTTATATTTGTTCATTGTTGTGGTTTAGTCATTAAGTCATGTCCGACTCTTTGCGTCCCTGTGAACTGCAGCTTGCCAGGCTCCTCTGTCCTCCACTGTCTCCTGGAGTTGATTTCCTTTAGGATTGACTGGTTTGATCTCCTTGCTGTCCAAGGGACTCCCAAGAGTCTTCTCCAGCACAACATGGTGCCGAAGAATTGATGCTTTCAAATCGTGGTTGTTATATACAGTTGTCAAGACTCATTTCACTGAACAGTCAAGAGCAATTCATCTCCTTTTGTGTAAATTAAACTTCAATAAAGAAAACAATCACTTTTTGTGTCATATGGAATCTACCTTTGCTTCAACAACTTGTTCCCCCCAATTCTCTAATAGAATTACATAATAAATAAATACCAGCAACAAAAATATTATATTGGTGGACTATGATATAATCAAGTTTCAACTTTCAGAGTACAGAGCTCTCATACGTCTATATTTGTACACGTTCTGAGGGTTTAGTAATTTTGCTTCCTCCACACAGACACACAGTGTTTATCATTTTAAATTCAGAGCTACTTTCAAAGGCTACCTTTGAGCTGCCTCTGAGATAAAGCTCAGTGGCATTTTATGTCCCTGGCTGAAATGCCACATCAAAAACCTGGACCAGAACATAGCCAGAAGTACCACTAAGCAGGCTCTGTCCACTAACACAGATGCTACTTAGAACCTATGCTTGAAGTGACCAGTTTAAGTTCTGGAAGGTTGGCACAGGTGGGCCCTTTGTTTGAGGACTGTAGGGAGAAGAGGTAAATTATTGCAAGTAAACATGAGGAAATTAGTGTGTTTCTTCTCATTTTACTCTGCTGTTTCCTTTTAGTTTTTCCCACACTTGAAATATTATCATCGAACCTCAAGGAGGAGCCATCATCACATAGTTTCTCAGGGGCTCGTCTTCCCTCACTGCAAACAGAACTGACACTGCAGGTTTCATGTCTGTTGCTTCTTTGGTTTGCTCCCCAAATTACACCAACTATTTCATTGACCTTGGAGGCCAGGGGTCAGTGAATCACACAAACCCTGTTTCTTGCCATGAAGCAGGACTCATTTTTGTCACCCCGCATAGAGAAACTTCTTTGCTATGTGTAAGGAACTTTGATCTTATCTATACTATTTGATTTCTTTTTTTAAAATGCTGGCATGAAACATGAAATTTTGTTCAGAGCCCATTAATGCATTTCAACCTACAATCTGAAAAATATGATTTAAGGTTTTACTCTCCAATGTGGTATCCAGGACTCAAATACGGCTACTTTAATTGAAATTAAAATTAAATTAAATTTAAATTCAGTCCTACAGTTGCACTGTGTACACTTAAGGGCTCTGTGGTCACATGTGGCTAGTAGTTTCCATATTTAACAGCACAGATATAATGTACTTCTCTTATAGAAATTCCTACTAAAGAGTGCTTCTGTAAAGTAATTACAATGGTACTCACTCTGAAGGGTAAGAGAGCATGTTTATCATCATGATATTTGAGGCAGAAAACAAAGTCTCTGGTTAGAGAGTCGTTCTTTACTTTGTTGCACTTAATACTGTGAAACAGTAAACATTCTTGCTGATTTTATGATCATCTCTGTATCTTTATTTAGTCTCCCTATTATATTTTATGTGGATATACCTGGTGGCTCAGAGGGTAAAGCATCTACCTGCAATGCTGGAGACCTGGGTTCGATCCCTGGGTCAGAAAGATCCCCTGGAGAAGGAAAAGGCAACCCACTCTGGTACTCTTGCCTGGATCCCGTGGATGGAGAAGCCTGATAGGTTAGAGTCCATGGGGTCGCAAACAGTCGGACAGGACTGAGCGACTTAACTTTCACTTTCTTTTCACATACGCAAATGTAACTAAAGGAGCATTCTGAAAAGCAAAAGTCAGAGTCCATGCTCAATTAAAACTTCCTCTGTGATTCTAGGGTGCAGAATTCATGGGTTCAGTAATAACTGCTAATATTAAAGCAATATTTTCTTAAATGTTCAAATGCAGTAATCCTTAAAGGATGAATGGAGGTCCAAAACTTACATTTATTTAAAAAAAAAAAAAAAGAATGGGACCCAGGGAGTAGATATTAAAAAAGTAGTCGGGTCAGGCATCTATTTTTTCAATAAAAATAATTTTAATTGAAAGAAGACTAAGAACTGGTAGCACAAAAAAATATGTTGAACACATTTTCAACAGTCCTTAACTTTCATTTATAAAGGAAATGACCAATCTAAGCCTGGTCTAAGCTTTGAAAAGGATGATCATCTATCTTGAATGAGGTATGAAAAGATTCTTTGAGCTCACCCAAAAATATTCAATTCCATCCAACAAACATTCTTATTAATTTAATTTTTTATTGGAATATAATTGGTATACAATGCTGTATTAGTTTCTGCTGTACAATAAAGTGAATCAGCTATTTGTATACTTATATCCCTTGCCTCTTGGACCTCCCTCCCACCCCACTCCCATCCCAGCCATCTAGGTCAACACAGAGCACCCAGCTAAGCTCCCTGTGCTTACAGCAGCTTCCTACCAGCTATTTATTTTTACACCTGGTAGTGTATCTATGTCAAACCTAATCTCTCAATTCATCCCATCCTCTTCTTCCCCTCATGCCCATACATCATCCTCTATGTCTATATTTTTATTCTATATTTTAATCTTCAAATATATTTATCTGTACCATTTTTTCTAGGTTCCACATATATGCGTTAATATACATTACTTGTTTTTCTCTTTCTGATTTACTTCACTCTATATGATAATCATTATTTTTATAATCTATGGATGATTCTGATTTGCCCGGCAGTTTTACCATCACTGATAGAATTTATTTGCATGTCAGAGTATATTAATATGTAATATTAAAGCTAAAAATTTCGTGTAGCTTCTCATATTAGAGGAGACTGTTTCTCCTTCATCCTTCATGTTTCTTTACAGGGGAGGAAATTTTTGTTCTCACTGAGGACAATGAATGAGAGGGACACTTCTGTTCTGTTTAATTTTGTTTCCATTCTCATTTCTTTCTGTGCAAGGAAGAATAGTTTTTCTGATTGGTGATATTGGGAGAAAAAAAATCAGCTCTTTTGTCTCAAGACTTTCTGTCACTTTGTGGGAAGCTGTTCTCGAAGGACACAGATCTCCTCTGTTGATCAGTCCAGTCATCTTACCAGAGCATGTCAGGGAACACCACCGTGATCAATGCTCAAGCCACATTCTCCAATTCAACCTTATTCACAGAAGAGATGATAGTCGTTCCTCATCCAGTTGGTTCCAAACTCAGGAGCTTGACTCTCTACATCCCTAACTAACATGATGGCTAGGAATCAAACCCAGGTCAGTGGCTTGGATTTAGTTCTGGAGGCTGTGGGATTATAGTTCTTACTTCTTCTGTCTGCCCTCTGATGGATAAGAGGCTTCTGCAAGCTTCCTGATAGGAGGGACTGGCTGTGGGGTAAACTGGGTCTTGCTCTGGTGGGCAGGGCTTTGCTCAGTAAATCTTTAATCCAATTGCCTGCTGATGGGTGGGGCTGTTTCCTCCCTGTTAGTTGTTTGGCCTGGAGTCCTGGAGCCTATAGGCTCTATGGTTGGCTTACTGGCAAACTTCAAAAAGGACTTATGTCAACACATGCCTCCCAGGACTGCTGCTGCCAGTTCTCCTGTCCCTGCAGCAGGTCACCAGCAACCCATGCCTCCAAAGTGAAAGCGAAGTCGTGTCTGACTCTGCGACCCCATGGACTGTAGCCTACGAGGCTCCTCAGTCGATGGAATTTTCCAGGCAAGAGTACTGGAGTGGGTTGCCATTTCCTTCTCCAGGGATCTTCCCGACCCAGGGAGAGAACCCGGGTCTCCCGCATTGCGAGCAGACACTTTACCATCTGAGCCAACAGGGAAGCCTGGTGGCCTCCAAAGGAGACCCTCAAACTCCAGGAGACAGTGAGGGACAAGGAAGCCCAGCGTGCTGCAATTCATGGGATTGCAAAGAGTTGGACACGAGTTAGTAACTGAATAAGAACTGCTTGGAAGGAAGTATGCTCGGTTGTAGAATTCATTTCTTTGACATCTACCTGCCCTGGTGCAGACACACATCTCCACCACTTTGACATATTTTTGTTGTTCAGTTGCTAAGTCATGTCCGACTGTTTGTGACCCATGGATTGCAGCACGCCATGGTTTCCCTGTCCTTCACCATCTCCCAGAATTTGCTCAAATTCATTGCCATTGAATCAGTGATGCCATCCAACCATCCCATCCTCTGTCATCGCCTCTCTTCCTGCCTTCAATCTCACTGCTTCTCATACAAATAAAAAGTTTCTCCCTTCTTTCTCCTTACACTGAAGAAATGTACCTGAGGAGTGGAAGTGTCCTCCTCACAATAAAGGCAGAAGCCCTGCTTTGATGTGTGGAAATGATGGGGGAGTCGTTTTTAGCTCAGTATCAGGAGAGATTTTTCTGAAAGTTAATCTAGACTCCATGGAACAGCATTCAGCATTGGTGAACATCTTCACAGTTTCATATTCTGCTTTACTTTAGTTTTTGCTACAGACTGCTCATGTCATTGGTCACAATAAGAGCTTATATTCAAGGAGTGGCCTGATTTTATAGCTTCTGACAAAACCATACTATTATGTACTAGATACTCACTGAAATGGATCAAATGGAGAAGGAAATGGCAACCCACTCCAGTATTCTTGCCTGGAGAATCCCCATGGACAGTGGAATCTGGCGGGCTACAGCCCATGGGATCGCAAAGAGTTGGGACACGACTGAGCGACTTCACTTTCACTTTCACTCACTGAAATGGATCAAATGGAAATCTAACATCAAATATTATTATTATTATCACTAAGGCAAGATTCTGGTGTCAAACTGATTGACCTCTAGTATACAGCTGAAAACTGTAGTAGCATTTTTGTTTTAAAGTATGTCAAAGCCTCTTTTCTTCAATTCCTCTTCCTGGAGTAATATTCCTTGCATTTGAGACCTCAAACAGCCTTTCAGTTAAAAACCTGAGTTCAGGACAGCATTTTAACAAAAGGTTAACATTGAATAATTGTTAAAACCATGAGTGCTAAAGTTATTCCTGAGAGTGAAAGTTATTTTCAAATGTTAATTAATTCAACTTTACAGGAATCCTGACAGGGAAAGAAGCCAGTACAGAAAGAAGCAGCTCATCCGACCCCTTAACCCTCCTTCCAAAGGTTTTCCTATGGGAAATACTCAGAGGGTCCATCTTATAATGGCTCATCACTCGTCAGTTCTCTTGAAAGGGCTGTTTTGACATCAAATTCACTTTGTGCACATCTTTAGCGGCAGCCCCAAATGAGAGACTCCAAATGCTTTGCATGACAGTGCTGATAAGACTATGCCCGGAAAGTAAACAGAATGCTTGGTATTTCAGTGCCCTCTGCAAAGATTTATCAGATGAGAACCAAAGTCCTTGTATCAACCCTTGTGTTCTTTTCCCTTTCAGCGGGGAAAGTCATAGTCTAGAGCAGCAGAAAGTTTTACAAAGCTTATCTGATTTCTGGTTCAGAGTCCCATTTTAAAAAAAAATAGCATCCATCAATCTATTTTGAATAAGGTCAGTTTGGAAGCTGACAAGGAGACACTGAGTGCAGAGATTAGACTTGTAAATTAAATCAGAAGCCTCTGGTGGGGCATCCTATAACATGTACACGTGTACATTGAAAATATGTACACAGTTTAAGCATAGCTGTCACATAGTTGCATGTCATATCTATAAGGTATATATATGTGTTACAAGTACATTCTGCGTGTCTGTTGTGTTCAGAGGTGTAATCTATGCAGCAATTTGGAGTCCAGTTTTCAAAAAAAAGCTGAAAGTAAGCTTAAAATTTCAATCTCCCACCCCACCCCCCATTTGTCAAGGCAAATGCCCCTGGAGGAGGAAATGGCAACCCACTCCAGTATTCTTACTGGGAAAAACCCCATGGACAGAGAAGCCTGGCAGGCTACAGTCCATGATGTTGCAAAGAGTCTGACACAACTGAGCGACTGAGCACACAAGCAAATGCATTCAACAACACCCTATCATCTCCTCCACACATCAAAATTACAAGTACTATGCAGTTTGTAGCAATTTTATAAGGATTATATTGAGGCAAAAGCGTAAAACGCACAGTGAAGCTGGATTAACATCTAACACGTAGTAGCCATGCAATAATTGTATATTGCTTTCTTTTAACATGAAGAAGTAGTCAAGGACAAAACAAAATCTTTTTTAGATTACTTGGATAAAAAAAAATATTTTCCATGATAATATGTTTGTGCTCTGGCTTCATTAGAATAATCTCTTAAAGTTCTGGTTTGAACTCTGTAAATCCAAAGTTTTCTATAGTTTCATGATTAATAATTATTGCTGTTACTATGTAACATCTTACTGTACTAATGACCTCATAATTCAACAATATTATATCAATTACTTTGATAAAATCTCCAGTTGAAAAATTATGAACTTAAATTTTAGGAATGGTTCAAATTTGGCAAATGTAGATGGGAACAGTTTTTAGTCATCTCCAATGCAGATCTGTAACACCCTGTTCTAAAACCTATTTGAATTCCAATACTACAAGTAATTTCTTTCATTTCCACTAAAATTACAGATTTTAAAAATTTACACAGCAGTTGAAAATTGCCTCATATTTTAAAACATCAATAAAATTCATGAATATCAAATAAAGTCATAGCCCAAAGCGTATCTAGTGAATATAGGTTATAGTATTCTGCTTTAGGAATTGAAAATTAGACTCCAATCATTGAAATAAATCAACAGTTAGGCCATGACTTGGCAATGACTCCATTAGGGCAGTTCTAAGGGAAGCCATGGAAAATACAAAAATTTAATAATATCTTAATGATTTGTGCTTTTCTCCATTCAGAGGACCAATTTCAAATTCCTCATGTGTTTATACTTTACCTTACAGCTGCCAAATCTCCTCTTGGTGCATGTCCAGTCGCTTCGGTCTTGTCTGACTCTTTGTGACCCTATGGACTGTAGTCTGTCAGGCTCCTCAGTCCATGGGATTCTCTAGGCAAGAATACTGGAATAGGTTGCCATGCCCTCCTTCAGAGGATCTTCCTGACCAAGCGATTGACCCAGGTCTCCTGCATTGCAGGCTGATTCTTTACCTCTGAGCCACTGGTGAAGACCCCTCCTGGTGAAGGATCTATAATAAATTCCCACTTACTAATTAAGATGCACATTTAGGTTTAGAGGCAGATCTGGGAAGTTCAAGGCAGGTAGCAGTGACAGATTTTATTTTCTTGGGCTCCAAAATCAATGAAAATGGTGATTGCAGCCATGAAATTAAAAGACGTTTGCTCCTTGGAAGGAAAACTATGACAAGCCCAGACAGCATATTAAAAAGCAAAGGCATCACTTTGCCAATAAATGTCTATATAATAAAAGCTATGGTTTTTCCAGTAGTCATATATGGTTGTGAGAGTTGGAACATAAAGAACACTGAGACCAAAGAAATGATGCTCTTGAATTGTGGTGTTGGAGAAGAATCTTGAGAGTCCCTTGGACAGCAAGGAGATTAAACTAGTCAATCCTAAAGGAAATGAACCATGAATATTCATTGGAAAGACGGAAGCTGAAGCTGAAGCTCTAAACCTTTAGCCACCAGATGCAAAGAGCCGACTCATTGGAAAAAAACCCAGATGCTGGGAAAGATTGAAGGCCAAAGAAGGGGATGACAGAAGATGAGATGGTTAGATAGTATCATGGACTCAACTGACACATGAATCTGAGCAAACTCTGGGAGATGGTGAAGACAGAGGAGCTTGATGCGCTGCATTTCATAGGGTCGCAATGAATCGGACACAACTGAGCGACTGAACAATAACAGCAAGGCACAGCTTCCAAATTTCTTTCTTAGTCACAAGAGACACACTTTGTCTCTGGATGGATAACTGCCAAGACACACACAAAATTCCTTGGTCTCAGGAAAGTTATAGTTTCATCCAAAAAGTTTATTGTTGTTTACAATCCTCTGGTCATGTTGCCAAAAGCAATCTACAGGATCAGGTTTAATAACAAAAATTATGATAATAAAACCAAAACCAGATGCAAACCATTAATTTTTACATTTTCTCTAAAGAAGACTGGCCAGTTGGTACATGATGTCTCCTTTGTATGTTTCAAAATCCTAGCATGGAAATGCATTAATCACTCTATATTTTATTCTAATATGGCCAAGGATTAGCACTGTGGTTCCAGGTGTGCCCCAGAGATAAGCACAGATAGAAATAGACTAGCTGAGATTACCTGTGTAATTATACACTAGCTTTATAACCTATGGCAAATTGCCCAGGCTCAGTGTGACTCAATTTCTTCATATTCAAAATAATAAAACTAATAACTAAAGTAATACAATCGTGTCACGCTTAAATGCAATAAAGCGTGCAAATTGCTATGATCAGTGTCAGGCAAGTAGTAAACAAGTGTTAAAAATAAAGTGGCACTCCAATACATATTGTGTATTTGCCACAAGCAGAGTGCTATCTTAGGCTGGTGATGTCATGCTGACACCTTAATTTGGCTTAGTGACTCACCCATCTCCTACTGGAAATCAATCTGTGAGTGAATTTAGGGAGGAAATGTGCAAGAAGTCCAGAATCATGAACTTTATCTTCAGAACATTTCTTTCACTTCCCTTATTTCTCCAAATTTTGATGTTATTCTTTTTGCTGAATGTATGTGTCTATGTACACAGAACTCTCTTGCCATAGACTATAACTCTGTGGAGAGAAAGGATATGTGTGGGTGTAACTCATTTTTAAACAAGAGATTCAAATAAAAATAATATGTATTTTTTACTAGGAAATAAGGGGCTATCCTCAAAGGATAATCAAAGTCTTGTCCTCAAAAGTTGATCAAATTTAATTTTTCTGAAAGGTACGTGGGCAATGATAATTTCTAGTACTCACCTTATTCTTTTGGTCATAAATCATAATTCATGTTGAATTCCTCACATGGCTAAATAGCATTTGACATAAAACAGCACACATATAATCTGTGTGTTCTGCTACCTCTCCTATCTCTTGAAAGGGGTCGTAGTCCTCCCTCACCCTTGTGTCTTTATATTTAGAGAGGAGTCTTGTGAATTGAGTGCCTTGTTTGACCTTGTGGAATAATGGCCTGTGAATTAAATGGGGGCAAATTAAACCGAGGTTCTTTCCGTGCCAATCTTGATGTGTGCCAAATGTAACACACCGAATACACATAGGCAATATGATAAAGTAAAAGCTGTGCTGGCTTTACACATTTGGATAAACTATTTTCAAAAAGTTATTGCTATGACTCCCTTTTCTCAAGTGCAACTTCACATGAAATGCCAACTTGCAAACCAAGTACAGATGAAATGCTCTTGTTAGTGCAAGGATTTGAGGCCTTGGGTATAGGCCCACTCAGAGCTTTAGTTAAAAAAATCTTAAAACTAGAGCTACTCTGTGGGTTCCAACTCTCATAGAAAATGAATAAATAACAATGGTAACAACAATAATAATAATGCAAAGTTATCTTATGTTCGCTTGCTCCTTGGAAGAAAAGCTATGACAAGCCTAGACAGCGTATCAGGAAGCAGAGGCATCACTTTGCTGACAAATGTCCATCTAGTCAGAGCTATGGTTTTTCCAGTAGTCGTGTATAGAGCTAATTTATGTATAAAGCTAAGTGCCTAAGAATTGATGCTTTTGAACTATGGTGTTGGAGAAGACTCTTGAGAGGCCCTTGGACTTCAGGGAGATTAAACCAGCCAATTCTAAAGGAAA
The DNA here is from genome assembly GCA_024291935.2 of Okapia johnstoni. Classification (NCBI taxonomy): domain Eukaryota; kingdom Metazoa; phylum Chordata; class Mammalia; order Artiodactyla; family Giraffidae; genus Okapia; species Okapia johnstoni. The sequence continues at coordinate 86,923,905 of CM044319.1, read as the reverse complement.
TTAATCCTGAATATTCATTGAAAGGACGGATGCTGAAGATGAAGCTCCAGTACTTTGGGCACTTGATGTGAAGAGAGGACTCAATGGAAAAGACTCTGATGTTGGGAAAGATTGAGGGCAGGAGGAGAAGGGGACAACAGAGGATGAGATAGTTGGATGGTATCACTGACTCAATGGATAGAGTTTGAACAAACTCCAGGAGATGGTGAAGGACAGGGAAGCCTAGCATGTTGCAGTCCGTGGGTGTGCAAAGAGTTGGACATGACTTAGTGACTGAACAACAATAACATTTTATGTCCTGTTCTAAGTCATAGAGCTAGAAGAAACCTTAGCAGCCATAGTCAGGAGGTCAGAAGCTCACACACATCTAGCACTATGAGTAAAACACAAACATGTCCCACTTTGAAGAGGCAGAATGTGGTCTTCATGGTTGAGCACATTCCATCACAAGTCATTATTTTAAAATTTCTTTTAATTGGAGGCTAATTACTTTACAATATTGTGGTGGGTTTTGCCATACATTCATATGAATCAGTCATGGGTGTACATGTGTTCCCCATCCTGACCCTCCCCCCCATCCCATCCCTCAAGGTCATCCCAGTGCACCAGCCCTGAGTACCCTGTCTCATGCACCAAACCTGGACTGGCAATCTATTTCATGTATAATATACAAGTTTCAATGTTATACTCTCAAATCAACCCACCCTTGCCTTCTCCCACAGAGTCCAAAAGTCTGTTCTTTACATCTGTGTCTCTTTTGCTGTCTCACATGTAGGGTCATTGTTACCATCTTTCTAAATTCCATATATATGCATTAATATACTGTATTGGTGTTTTTCTTTCTGGCTTACTTCACTCTGTATAATAGGCTCCAGTTTCATCCACCTCATTAGAACTGATTCAAATACATTCTGTTTAATGGCTGAGTAATATTCCATTGTGTATATGTACCACAGCATTCTTATCCATTCTTCTGCTGATGGACATCGAGGTTGCTTCCATGTCCTGGCTATTATAAACAGTGCTGCGATGAACATTGGGATACACGTGTCTCTTTCAATTCTAGTTTCCTCGGTGTGTATGCCCAGCAGTGGGATTGCTGGGTCCTATGGCAGTTCTATTTCCAGTTTTTTAAGGAATCTCCACGCTGTTCTCCATAGTGGCTGTACTAGTTTGCATTCCCACCAACAATGTAAGAGGGTTCCTTTTACTCCACACCCTCTCCAGCATTTATTGCTTGTAGACTTTTGGATAGCAGCCATTCTGACCTGCATGAGATGGTACCTCATTGTGGTTTTGATTTGCATTTCTCTGATAATGAGTGATGTTGAGCATCCTTTCATGTGTTTGCTAGCCATCTGTATGTCTTCTTTGGAGAAACGTCTGTTTAGTTCTTTGGCCCATTTTTTGATTGGGTCATTTATTTTTCTGGAACTGAGCTGCAGGAGTTGCTTGTATATTTTTGAGATTAATTCTTTGTCAGTTGCTTCGTTTGCTATTATTTTCTCCCATTCTGAAGGCTGTCTTTTCACCTTGCTTATAGTTTCCTTCATTGTGCAAAAGCTTTCAAGTTTAATTAGGTCCCATTTGTTTATTTTTGCTTTTATTTCCATTACTCCTGGAGGTGGGTCATAAAGGATCCTGCTATGATTTACATCAGAGACTATTTTACCTATGTTTTCCTCTAGGAATTTTATAGATTCTGGTCTTACACTTAGATCTTTAATCCATTTTGAGCTTGTTTTTGTGTATGGTGTTAGAAAGTGTTCTAGTTTCATTCTTTTACAAGTGGTTGACCAGTTTTCCCAACACCACTTGTTAAAGAGATTGTCTTTTCTCCATTGTATATTCTTGCCTCCTTTGTCGAAGATAAGGTGTCCATAGGTGCATGGATTTATCTCTGGGCTTTCTATTTTGTTCCATTGATCTAAATTTCTGTCTTTGTGCCAGTACCATACTGTCTTGATGACTGTGTCCTTGTAGTATATCCTGAAGTCAGGCAGGTTGATTCCTCTGGTTTCATTCTTCTTTCTCAAGTTTGTTTTGGCTATTCGAGGTTTTTTGTATTTCCATACAAATTGTGAAATTATTTGTTCTAGTTCTCTGAAAAATACAATTGGTAGCTTGATAGGGATTGCATTGAATCTATAGATTGCTTTGGGTAATATACTCATTTTCACTATATTGATTCTTCCAATCCATGAACACGGTATATTTCTCCATCTATTTGTGTCCTCTTTGATTTCTTTCACCAGTGTTTTAGAGTTTTCTATATATATAGGTCTTTTGTTTCTTTAGATAGATATATTCCTAAGTATTTTATTCTTTTCATTGCAATTGTGAACAGAATTATTTCCTTAATTTCTCTTTCTGTTTTCTCATTGTTAGTGTATAGGAATGCAAGGGATTTCTGTGTGTTGATTTTGTATCCTGCAAATTTACTATATTCATTGATTAGCTCTAGTAATTTTCTGTTGGGATCTTTAGGGTTTTCTGTGTAGAGGATCATGTCATCTGCAAACAGTGAGAGTTTTACTTCTCTTTTATAACCAAAATATGCACAGAAATGAATGAAAATGAAAACACAACAACCCAAAATCTATGGGACACTGTAAAAGCAGTGCTAAGGGGAAGGTTCATAGCAATACAGGCTTACTTCAAGAAGCAAGAAAAAAGTCAAATAAATAACCTAACTCTACACCTAAAGCAACTAGAAAAGGAAGAAATGAAGTACTCCAGGGTTAGTAGAAGGAAAGAAATCTTAAAAATTGGGGCAGAAATAAATGCAAAAGGAACAAAAGAGACCATAGCAAAAATCAACAAAGCCAAAAGCTAGTTCTTTGAGAAGATAAATAAAATTGACAAACCATTAGCCAGACTCATCAAGAAACAAAGGGAGAAGAATCAAATCAACAAAATTAGAAATGAAAATGGAGAGATCACAACAGACAACACAGAAATACAAAGAATCATGAGAGACTACTATCAGCAACTATATGCAAATAAAATGGACAACTTGGAAGAAATGGACTCATTCTTAGAAAAGTATGACTTGCCAAAACTGAACCAGGAAGAAAAAGAAAATCTTAACAGATCCATCACAATCACGGAAATTGAAACTGCAATCAGAAATCTTCCAGCAAACAAAAGCCCAGGACCAGATGGCTTCACAGCTGAATTCTACCAAAAATTTACAGAAGAGCTAACACCTATCCTACTCAAACTCTTCCAGAAAATTGCAGAGGAAGGTAAAGTTCCAAACTCATTCTATGAGGCCACCATCACCCTAATACCAAAACCAGACAAAGATGCCACAAAAAAGAAAACTACATGCCAATATCACTGATGAACATAGATGCAAAAATCCTTAACAAAATTCTAGCAAACAGAATCCAACAACATATTAAAAAGATCATACATCATGACCAAGTGGGCTTTATCCCAGGGATGCAAGGATTCTTCATATCTGCAAATCAATCAATGTAATACACCACATTAACAAATTGAAAGATAAAAACCACATGATTACCTCAACATATGCAGAGAAAGCCTTTGAAAAATTCAACATCCATTTATGATAAAAACCCTCCAGAGAGCAGGAATAGAAGGAACATACCTCAACATAATAAAAGCTATGTATGACAAACCGGCAGCAAACTTTATCCTCAATGGTGAAAAATGGAAAGCATTTCCCCCAAAGTCAAGAACAAGACAAGTGTGCTCATTCTTACCACTACTATTCAACATAATTTTGGAAGCTTTGGCCACAGCAATCATAGCAGAAAAAGAAATAAAGGAATCCAGATTGGAAAATAAGAAGTAAAACTCTCACTGTTTGCAGATGACATGATCCTCTACATTGATTGTAGCTTTTAAAGATCCCATAAACCCTCTGTTCCTTTAAGGAATTAAATATGAAGCCATTACATTGAAATATTAACTTATACAGGTTTTACTATTAGCTGGGTGCTAGTGTAAGTGCTTTATATAAATTAACTTTATTCAAGAGCAAAACTTAACAAAGCATAAGCAAAAACAAAACGAAATAACACTCTAACTGTACTCTATGTTTTCATTGTTTCCTTAAACCCTCTAAATGCGCAATTTATGACCCTCTTATGGAAGGCATATTGGCTAAGTCCTGTATGTTGTTTTTCTTTTTTATCTTTCGCAGGGAATGTAAAATTTTCCAGTAACTTTTAACCCCAGGAATAATATCAATTTAGTAATTAAAATGCTCATCCCTGTTTAAATCTTGTCTTAGCTCACTTAGGCTGCTGTAATAAACAACCCTCAACAGCAGAAATGTGTATATCATTCTTCTGGATGATGGCAAGTCTGATATCAAGGTGTCAGCTGAGTCACTGTCCAGGGAGGGCCTGCTTCCTGGTTCATAGATGGCTGTCTTCTCACTGTGTTCTCACATGGCAGAAGGGGCAAGAGGGCTCTCTGCAATCTTTTTTTTTTTAATCTGTTTATTTATTTTAATTGGAGACTAACTACTTTACAATATTGTGGTGATTTTTGCCATACATTGACATGAATCAGCCGCAGGTGTACAAGTGTCCCCCTGTCCCAAACTCCCCTCCCACCTCCCTCCCCATCCCATCCCTCTGGGTAATCCCAGTGCACAGGCTTTGAGTGCTTTGTTTCATGCATTGAACTTGGCCTGGTCATCTATTTCACATATGGTAATATACATGTTTCAATGTTATTCTCTCTGCAATCTTTTTTTATAAGGACCCTAATACCACTCATGAAGCTTCTAGCTTCATGACCTAATCACCTCTCAAATCAAATCATTCTAAAATCATCTCATTGGGGATTAGATTTCAACAAAAAAAATTGTGGAGGGGGACACAAGCATCCAATCTACAGCTGTAATCAAAACACCAAATCTCACTTAAAGCTAACCCTCCCCTCTGCCAGTGCTAGTCTGAGAAGTACCTGTTGGCGTAGATGGTATGAGCCGTCTGTCCTTTTTTTCCCACCTAATACTCCCCTCTTCTCTCTCCTCCCTCCCTCCTCCACTCCAGCTTCTTAGACATACATCTGAGACTTTCTTTCCAGCCTCCAGTGCAGCAAGTCTGGGATAGGAAAAAAGATTAGGATATTTCTCCCCTGAAAGGCATAACTGTGAACAACGGTTGGTATTCTCCCAGCAAAAGGAGCTTCTGGTTAGAGTTCCCTTTAAATGTATTTTCTGATTATTTCTCCATTATGCACATATCTGGCCATGAAGCTCCATCTTCCATTTCTGCTTTTACCCTGATGGAAGTGGTTTCCTGTCCTGTAGACGCCTTAGGGATGACTGCTGAGCAGGATCTCCATAGGGTTTTCCAACATCCAGTACATGCTAATGCTCAGTCACTCAGTCGTGTCCGACTCTTTGTGACCCCATGGACTGTAGCCTGCCAGCCTCCTCTGTCCATGGGATTTCCCAGGCAGGAATACTGGAGTGGGGTGTCATTTCCTTCTCCAAGGTATATTTCTGACCGGGGATCCTACCTGTGTCTCTTAGGTCATCTGCATTGGCGGGTGAATTTTTTTTTACCACTATGACACCTGGGAAGCCCTAAGTCCAGTAGAAGGTATCCAGCATGCTGAATGGTTTCCACGAAGTCTCTCTCATTTTCCTCCCTGCATTCTAGGATTTCCAAAGAATGCATGGTGGCCTAGCACCTTATCTTGACATTTGTATATTAGCAAGGATCCTCCTTACCAACCTGTGCCTTAAGTCAAGATAAATTTATAGTTAAAAGTCAAATATCATATGATACTGGTTATATGTGGAATCTAAAAAGAAAACAGTATAAAGAACTTATTCACAAAACAGAAATTGAGTCACCTCAATATCAATAACCTCAGACATGCAGATGACACCACCCTTGTGGCAGAAAGCAAAAAGGAACTGAAGAGCCTCTAGATGAAAGTGAAAGAGGATAGGAAAAAGGCTGGCTTAAAACTCAACATTCTAAAAACTAAGATCATGGCATTCAGTCCATGAATCCTGGCAAATAGATTGGGAAACAATGGAAACAATGAGAGACTTTATTTTGGGGGCTCCAAAATCACTGCAGATGGTGACTGCAGCCATGAAATTAAAAGACACTTTCTCCTTGGCAGAAAAGCTATGACAAGCCTAGAAAGCATATTAAAAAGCAGAGACATTGCTTTGCCACTAAAGGTCCATCTAGTCAAAGCTATGGTTTTTCCAGTAGTTATGTATGGATATGAGAGTTGGACTATAAAGAAAGCTGAACGACAAAGAATTAAGGCTTTTGAACTGTGGTGATGGAGAAGACTCTTGAGAGTCCCTTGGACTGCAAGGAGATCAAACCAGTCAATCCTAAAGGAAATAAGTCCTGAATATTCTTTGAAAGGACTGATGCTGAAGCTGAAGCTCCAATACTTCAGCCAGCTGATGCGAAGAACTGATTCATTGGAAAAGACCCTGATGCTGAGAAAGATTGAAGACAGAAGGAGAAGGGGATGACAGAGGATGAGATGATTGGAAGGCATCACCGACTTGATGTCATGAGTTTGAGCAAGCCCTGGGAGTTGGTGATGGACAGGGAAGCCTGGCTTGCTGCAGTCCACGGGGTCGCAAAGAATCAGATACAACTGAGTGCCTGAACTGAACTGAACTAATAGATATGTGTATACATATAGCACTCGCCTTTACAGCAGAAGCTAAATCAACATTGCAAATCAACTATATCTCAATAAAAGTTAATTTAAATCGAGAACAAAGTTCATAGTCAGAATCTGGATTTGAGTCTTTTTTCCATTGTTTATGAGCTATGTGATCTTTGGCAAGTTATTGAACCTCTCTAAGTCACTCTTTTTTTTTCCAATGGTAAAATCAAATAATCATGGGATCTATTTCCTAACATTGATGAGAAGGATAAATCATGTAATTCAGGTAAGACAGTTAACACAGGACCTAGCAACAGCCCTTAATATCTTTTAGCTGTCAATCAAAATTATCAAGCTAATTATTATTTTCAGGCTCCTAGTCTCAGGAGTGTAGGCTGCAATCCTGGATGGTTTGCATCATATTAAGGCAGTTATTAAGCTTTCAGTCAGCTGGTGGCATCAGGAAGCAGGCACAGTTGCTATAGTGAGATGAAGGGAATACAAGCAGAGATCTGAATCTGAATACCATGTCCTGTTACACCTCTGCACCAAAGAGAAACAAAAGTTGGTTTTCCCAAAGAGTATAGCTTCCCCGACGGCTCAGAGATCAAGAATCTGCCTGCCAGTGCAGGAGACACAAGAAACTTGGGTTTGATCCCTGGGTCGGGAAGATCCCTTGGAGAAGGAAATGGCAACCCATTCTAGTATTCTTGCCTGGGAAATCCCATTGACTGAGGATCCTGGCGGGCTACAGTCCAAAGTGTCGCAAAAGAGTCAGTCATGACTTAGCAACTAAACCACTACTTCCATATATATATATCTCCATGTAGATATATATGTTTAAAAATACATAACTAGATTTTCCAGTATATATGTGTGTATATATATATATATATATATATAATGTTTCCAAGCTTCCCTTTTTGTTTCCAGCAGCCTGATACCAAGGTCTAGATTTCCAGATAATACACCAAAATAATTACATGTTTTCTGTGACTTATGGTAATACATTTTTCTCAAGAAGTCTATATAGGTCCATAAAGAGTACATTATTTGAAGATGAATTCCTTTGACTCATTATTTGATAATATTGAGAAATTTAGCATTGACTGTTGAGTCAAAGCCTTGTTACTTTATCTAACTAAGGCTTGAGACTTGCTTTTGTGTGAAACTTGTTATCTGTTTTCTTATATGATTTTTAGCTGTTGGTGCTGTGGAAGAGCCAGAGAGGTCTCTGAAGCAGGCACTTGAGATGTTGTAAATGTTTCAAGCACTGTCCAATCCAAGACATTCTACAGAGTCCCTTTACATCTTTGATCCCTGAAAAGTTTCTTTTAATTAAAATATACATTCTAAGTATAGAATGTAAACAGTCTGTCTGGCAATATTTGGTAATTAGGACCTGTATTGGTGGCTAGTTATTTATTGTAAGTCTAGTATTTGACACTCTCCAGTTTATCTCATGTAATATTTACAACAGTCCCATGAGAAAAATATTATTATCCCTTTTCTAGAGTAGAGGAAACTGAGAAATGTCCCACAATTAATTTGTGGCTGAGTTAGCTTTTGAAGCCTACAAGGTCTGTTTAGACTGTCTTCCAAATCTGCAACTTCCTTGTTCATGGGTGTGTTTGCTTTCTATTACTATTACAAATGTAGCTTAAATAGCACAAATTTATTACTTTATAGTTCTGAAGGTCAAAAGTCTGAAATGTGTCTCATTCTGCTAAAATTCAGAACCTCACTCCCTCCAGAAACCCTGGGGAGAGTCTGTTCCTTGCCTTTTCCACTTTCTGGAGATTGGAAGCAATCCTGAGCTGTGGCTGCATCACTCCAGTCTCTGCTTCCTTCTTCACATCACCTTCTCCTTGATTTGCTTGTCCAAACTTCCTCTGCTTTGCTGTTACAAGGACACTTGTCATTGGATTTAGAGCCCACCTGGATAATCCAGGATAAGTTCATCCCCAAAGCATTAATTTTTTCCACATTAAAGCAATTCATCGTGTCTTGATTTGGATTGTTGTTCCATCACTATGTCTTCCAACTCTCTTTTGCTTTGCTGTTACTCAGTCCAGTGTCATTGTTGGCCTGCAAGAAATGTGAAGCAGTCTCCCTCACCTATGCTAGCATGTTTGCCAGGTTTTGAGTCCTGAGTTTTAAATGCTTTATTTCAGGAGGATAGCAAATCTCACATTGTAGAGCCAAATGTAGTAGTTGCCAGGCACTGGGACTGTGGCCTCCATCCAGAATGTTTTTTTTTTTTTTTTTTAAGTACTGGCTGTAAAAAATCACAGCAGTCTAATCCAGGGAGGAGAGAAGTTTTGGAAAGTTTCCCAAAAGGTGATAGAATTGAAGTTTTTAACGTGCAAGCATGATCATGAGTCTAAGTGAATGTGTGTGTAGATTTCACCAGCAAGTGCCAAAGAAGCTTGGATCTGTGCCATGGCTAACATTTCAGGTTTCTAGGTCTTTACCAAGAAATATTAAATCCACATCTTTGGGAATAGGTTCCAAGGCTCTGGGTATTTAACAGTCTTATAAGATGTCACAGTAAAATTTGACACACACCACTCTGGGATGAAGAGAGCAAGGTTGTAAGCTCAGAGGGGGTTTGCATTGGAAAGTCCAAGATGTGGGAAGCAGAATGACTGAGTCATGTGGACAGCAGATTCCCTTACTGGGTTGTTTATTTTTGTATTGCATATATGGTTTTTGTTTGCTGGGCATTATAATATTTTGACATACTAGAAAACCTTTCTGTCTTGGGATACGCTGCCCCTCCTGGGGTTAGACAATTCTTAGAGATAACAAAGGGCTGAGTTGGAGCATGTATTTGACATGCAAACTAATCAAGCCTCATCTTCTGTCTGTGGTCCATCCACTCAGGAGAGAGTATTCCTTCATCTTAATCAGTCCAGGGCCAGGTACTGGGCAGCTAGAGATGACGCCTATAGTCCAAAGCTTGCTGAAGTTATTCAAATTAGCCAATTCTAAACTCATCACTCCGACCTATTGTATCTTTCCTTCAGGAACCCCAGTAAATACCATGACCTAAAAAGTCCCCCTGAGTCCTGTCTTCTACCACCTCTGGATCACCCTAATGCTTTCCTGAGTGGCCCTACATGGCAGACATGTCATGCTTCTTGACTCCCGGAATTATGAGTGTAATAAGCTTTGTTTCTTTCTTGAGCCTCTCCTGTGTCTTCTCTTGTGATTGAACCTGACTGACCATTACATAAAAGAACACAAAACAACTTTGAAGGGAGTAAACCTTTTCATCTGTTTTTTCAAACTTGATTTCCATAGGAAGATGATCAGATGTGGATAATAGAACTTAACTACAGAGGGGAGATTTCAGGCTCAGTGTGGCTGGTTTCTGATGTCATGAGAGTCAGAATTCTTTTCCTTCTGTGTCTTCCCTGGGAAGGTACAACTACTTCTTCATGGTGTGTAGGGTTAGACCACCTCGCTTTCAGGTCCAGTTTTATGCTGCCGAAATACAAGGAGTCCTACTGGCACATTTGACCTTAACATTGATATCACGCCATGATGGGGCCCATAAACAAACCAGTTCATTGCTTGTCTGGCTAATATCTGGTTTCTCTTAGCTGCAGATGCCTTCTTATCCTTTAAGCAGAAATCCACTCATGGACCTGGGTTGCAGAGCCTCTTGCTGGTAAATACACAAATGTCATCCTACATTCATAAAGCCAACAGATAAAACGCCAATTAAACCACTAGGCTACTTATAAGCCATGCATCCCTGGGCAAGATATCCAGCCCCTCTGAACTTTTATCTAAAGGAGAGATTGTATAATATCATAGTGAAAAATGGAAAAACTGAGGCATACAGTGTTTATTATAAAGACTGACTCATAAAGGTGTTCAATAATTGTCAACTATTATTTTCGTTGTGGTCCTTGGTATTCTTCGGCCTGAGGTAGCCAAGGTGTAAGAGGGGAAGAGAACCAGAAATATTTCCCATCTGATTCCAACACCCATGCTCTTCACGCTTCTTCTAACAGAGAGGAGAAATGGGGCCACCCTTCCATTTCAAACCAACTTCAATTGTGGTGGATTCCTATTTGGGAGGGAGGGACATCAAGAGAATGTTGATGTCTTGTTGGTGTGTTGGTGGATTGCTAACTGCACAATGTGGCAGGAAGCATTGCCTGTGGATGCTGCAGATCAACAGGAATTTCACATTCCCAGCTTTCAATCACTACCATCATTTTAGTTTTCCTTGTTTGTTTTAGCTAATGTTAAATATTTTGTCAAGTAAAGTGCTAGTGGTTATCATTTAGCTCATGTCATTCATCTTCTTTATAGAAGAAAAAAAACACACTCCTATTAAAATGCCTCTAACTAAAATGCTCTTCAAGTTGATAGTCCCTGAGACAGAAATGGTTGAAATCTGTCAAAGAAACATGTAATGAAAGAAAAAAATACATGAATGTGTTTATTACACTCCAATCCTACAAGAACTATTGAAACTAGCTCTAAATTGAGCAATGATTTTGCAGTGCTTTGAAAGTTCTTCTGGGGGAACATCTACAGAAATGTCTCTCAATAAACAATAAGGGTGGACATTTTTTCAAAATTCCATATTAAACAGCTTATTAACGTTTAAGCATAGCAAATTTTTTCAAAGCAATTTAATCTATTCAAGATGTCTCATGATGCAGAAATGTCTTTTAGTAAAGAATGAAAGTTAACATCTAGCAACTGATGACTAGTCCCCCAAATTATCAGAAGATAAAACAATAATCATTTTTCTTTTCCTGCAAAAACCATTTGGAGGAAAAAGATAATGTGCTTAATGCCTCTAGGATTTCAAATAGATGCTAGTTTATAGTTCATTGCTTCCACCTAAAAAATGCATGCAATGAGATGCGGAAGGATTTGAATCAGTCTTCTGATATTGAAGACTTTGCTTTTCATTAGTGGATGGAAGAAAAGATGGCCAAGGTCAGAGATGGACCCACAGTGCTCCCTACTTTTGAACATGAGAGCTCTCACCAAGTCAGGATGCTTTAATAGACGAAATATCATGTAGACCTAGTGCATGGGAAGCTCACTTCTTCCTGAGCTAAGTCAATGAAACAAGTTTCCATATTTACCTTTTTTTCTCATGGACCCACAGTGCTCCCTACTTTTGAACATGACTCATCTGTTGAGTGTTTGGGTTGTTTCCGGTTTGGGGCCATTACAATAAAGCTTCTGTGAGCCTCTGTGTGCTTGACAACAAGCTTCCTTTTCCTTTTGGTTATGCTTAAGAGTGAAATGACTGAGTCATATAACAGGAATAGGTCAACATTCTAAAAAATTCCTGGAAGTCAAATATACTTCAATAGAAAACAGTGTCAATATTCAAAAAACATTTTAAATACTTCCAAAATATTTTCCAAAAAGGTTGTAGCAGTTGTCATTTCCACAAGTAGTGTAAAAGAGTTCTGTTTCCCCATTTCATCACCACCACTTGGTGTGGAGAAAATCTCTGTGACCTGGGATTAAACAAAGATTTCTTAGCTACAATATCAAAAGCATAATTCATAAAATAAATTACTGATGAACTGGATTGCATAAAATTAAAACTTCAAAAACACTGGTAAGAGAATGCAAAGTCATAGACCGAAAAAAAAAAGCACATATTTGATATGATCCTATAGACAGAACACTGTGTAGATAGATGTGTGTGCTAAGTTGCTCCAGTTGTGTCTGACTCTTGAAAGTCCATGGACCATGACCTGCCAGGCTCCTCTGTCTGTGGGATTCTCCAGGCAAGAATACTGGAGTGGGTTGCCATGCCCTCCTCCAGAGGATCTTCCCAACCCAGGGATTGAACTTGTGTCTCTTATGTCTCCTGCATTAGCAGCTGGGTTCTTTAGCACTAGCACTACCTGGGAAGCCCCTGTAGATAAATTTAGATGATATATATGTATATGTGTGTATATGGGGCTACCCAGATGGTTCAGTGGTAAAGAATCCACCCGACAATGCAGGAGACCCAGATGCCATCCCTGGGTCAGAAAGATTCCCTGGAGAAGGAAACAGCAACTCACTCCAGTATTCTTGCCTGGGAAATCCCCTGGACAGCGGAGCCTGGTGGACTGTGATCCATGGGGTCACAAAAGATTCAGACACAGCATAGCGATTAAACAACAACAAATGTTTGCGTGTATGTATACACACACACACACACACACACACACACACACACACACACATATATCCTCTCAAAACTCAATAATAAGGAATAAAATAATCAATTAAAAGAATTGAATATTCTTCAAGAAGATTTGAACTGACACTTTGTCAAAGAAAGTACACACATGGGAAGTAAGTACAAATTATGCAAATTAAAACCACAATGGGATACCACCACACACCTATGAGGATGGCTGAAACTAAAGTAACTGAATTGTTTTACTTGCTTTTAACTTTTCAACTTTTAACCTAAGATTGTAAGAAGTGATACAGAGAAACCCCCTATATCACTCCCCGAAGTCCCCCTATAGTAACACCTTGCAAATGGACAGTACAATATCACAACCAGATATAATCCATAGAGATTTCACCAGTGTAGCATGCACTCGTTCATGTGTGTATTTCAGCCTCTGCCATTGCATCACACACGTGGGTTCATGTGTCCACCACCAAAGTCAAGAGACAAAAATCTCCGTCATAAGGATCCCTGCTACTCCTCTTTTACAGCCAGGCCCAATTCCCTCCCTGCCTCCCTCACTCACTCTCCTGCCTGTGCTATTTTGTCATTTGTGTGTGTGTGTGTGTGTGTGTGTGTGTGTGTGTGTGTGTGTGTGTGTGTGTGTGTGTGTGTTTTAAGTCTTGTTATCTTTCCGTGATTACCCTGCCTCTGCTCTGGTCCCCAGAACCTTGTGGTTCAAGTTATTGGCAGCAATAAAGGTGCTAACAGAGTCATGTAGACAGTGCTTGAGAATTTTTCTGTTTGTGAAATTGGCAGTGAAACTTGAGGAATGCATGGGAAGTGAATTCAAACTTGACAATTTTTCTATTAATGAGCAGCTTGTTCCAAATGTACGAGTCAAAAGACTATGCAAAACTGAACATCTAAAGCGGTGTCCTACTAAGTGTGCTTAATGTAATGAACTAGAATCATTCACTATATTTAAATCACACATGAAACCTCCATAGAGATTACTTCCCTAGGACCATTGCTTCAGTGTCACCTCTCCTGATGGGTATTGCCTGCATGCCCCTTTCTTTCCACCCCAGATTTCCCCTCTTCTATTGTTGCGTACTCTCCTCATGCCATTCATTCCAACATAATTGACTGCTTCCTTTTCTGCTGCTCCCACATGGAGCAGTGAGGTCCTTTTCTAATTAAACCTTATCTTTTCTTTAAAGAGGACAGTAGTCTTTACAGAACCTCTCAAAGAGGCTTTTTCTCTTCATCCTACATACTTTTAAATTACAAAAAATAAAATAAAATAATGCATCTTCTTGGCACTTCATTTATACCCCTCAGGATACAGGATAGTGCTGTCCTTAGATGCTCTTAGGAATCATTTTATTATCCCTTGATTTCTGAAGCCTGTGTCTTCATAAATCCCAGCTGGAGTTTTCAGTTAAGAAAACTAGGTCACACCATATTACCTACAATGTACTGCACGTTGCAGCACAGTCTCACCCACACTTACAATTTGAATGTGCATGTATCTGTTTCCTAAGGGGGAAAAAAAAATCATTCGGTGATATGCTTTCCTCTTGTCTTAGAATCAACAGCACCTCAACACCAACTTTAATATTTGTTTATAGACTTTAAAATAACAATCTTATCCTTACATGGGGAAAATAAGTAAAGAGCTAACTTTCACATTTACCTAACCCAGCATACTACACAATATGAACTAATTTTCAAAGCAAATCTGAATTTCTAAAAATGAAATGAAGTAACTAGTAATGACATTTTGTTGAAAGACACCTATACCACTTCCTCGGTTCTCTCACCTAAAAGAGAACAAACCTTCCTGTTTGCACTGATGGATTGACTTTAAAGATGAAATGAAAACAAAAGGGAGATGAAAGCATCTGAAAATTGTCTGCAGTGGAGGATATATTATAGAAAATTATGATGTTTTTTCTTTTCATACTGTTCATGGGGTTCTCAATGCAAGGATACTGAAGTGGTTTGCCATTCCCTTCTGTGGTGTTGGAGAAGACTCTTGAGAGTCCCTTGGACTGCAAGAAAATCAAACCAGTCAATCCTAAAGGAAATCAGTTATGAATATTCATTGGAGGACTGATATGAAGCTGAAACTCCAATATTTTAGCCACCTGATGCAAAGAACTGACTCAATGGAAAAGAGCCTGATGCTGGGAAAGATTGAAGGCAGTCAGAGAAGGGGATTACAGAGAATGAGATGGTTGGATGGCATCACCGACTTGATGGACATGAGTTTGAGCAAACTCCAGGAGTTAGTGATGGACAGGGAAGCCTGGTATGCTGCAGTCCATGGGGTCATAAAGAGTCAGACAGGACTGAGAAACTGAACTGACTGACTAACTGATACTATATATGGGCTTCCTGGTGGCTCAGTGGTAAAGAATCTGCCTGCAGTATAGGAGACTCAGGAAACACAGGTTCAGTCCCTGGGGTGGGACGATCCCCTGGAGAAGAAAATGATAATCCACTCCAGTATTCTTGCCTGGGAAATCACATGGACAGAGGAGACTGGCAGGCTACAGTCCATGGGGTCAAAAAAAAAAAGTGAGATATGACTTGGTGACTAAACAGCAACATCAAAATATTTGTATATATAATTGGATGTGTACATATATTGTATAATGTATATACTCAATGCTTAAGTTTCAGAGACATAGATACAGATATAGACATAGATATCTCTACAGATAAATACATATAGATATAGTAACAGATTCAATTTAAGGAACTGATTCATGCAATTGTGGAGTTTAAAATCTGAAGAAGGAAACCAGCAGACTCAGGAAAGAGTTGCAGTTCTAGTCCAAAAACAGTCTGCTATAGAACCAGGAACAGCTGGTGTGAAGTCTGAAAGCTGTCTGCTGGCAGAACTCCCCCTTGCCAGGGGGTGGGAAGCCTTTTGTTCTGTTCAGGCCTTCATCTGACTGGACCAGGCTACCTACACTCTGGAGGAAAATCTGTTTTACTTAAAGACCACCAGTTTAAATGCAAATCTCATCCAAACACACCCTCATAGAAGCATGTAGAAACATATTTGACCAAATATCTGAGCAGTATGACTTAGTCATTTTTACACAGAAAATTAACCATCACTCTCATCTTTAGATTCACCTTAATGGGTAAGTCTCCTGAAGTCACTGGCTCAATGAAACAGAGACAGAGCAATCTCATTTGCAAAGTTTTGGAAGGCTGTACTGGGTTCTGTGTGCCCACTGGCCACACCTCTTACCCAGTGATCCATGTGAATCCTGGTAACCATACCAAGCTTCTGTCACCTAGGTTGACCAGTGTCATGTTGAACTCAGGCTGACAAATATCAAGTGGACAAGCTATAAATTCCCTGCAATCCAGTTACACCTCCTAGAATGTCTGCTACTATGATCTATTCCTACTCACGGAAAACTAGACACCAAACGTGCATCTCATGTTTTTCCTACACCAAGCAATTCTCTAACACCACACAGGTGTCCTACAATTTGATTTAATTCTGACATCTTCAAACTGGAGTCAGTCATATTCCACAAGGGAAGGGCTTCGTCCAGCAAAACTGTCCCCACTTCAGATACCAATGGCAAATCCCCAGACTCCTGGGTTTCTGACTGACACACTGTACATAAGGGGGGGTTGCACAACCCCCTCACCAGGTATAATCATTTACTAGAATAGCTCACAGAGTACGGGAAAACATTTAACTTTCTTCTACTGGCTTATTATAAAGCAGCAGTCCTCAAACTTTTGGCACCAGGGACCAGTTTTATGGAAGATAATTTTTTCACGAACTGAGGAGATGGGGTTGATTTGGGGATGATTCAAGCACAGTAGGGTTCATGCTCCTATGAGAATGTAATGCTACCTCTGATATGAGAGGAGATGGAGCTCGTGTGAGCGATGAGGAGTGACTGTAAATACTGTTAACACAGATGAAGCTTCACTCAATTGCTGATGTTCACCTCCTGCCATAGGGCCTGGCTCCTAACAGGCCACAGAGGTACAAGTCCATGACCAGAGGTTGGAGACCCCAGTTATAAAGGATATAACTTAGAAGCAGCCTAATGTAAGAGAGAAAGGTCTGTGGAAAGGGGCAGGGAGCTTCCATTCCCTCTCATTTTTACAGTGCTATATGTGCCAGAAATTTTTTTGCTTTAAGTTACTGAAGTAGATGGAATGACTTGTTAACCATCATGTACCTCTTGCCATTCCTCCCTGTGGTCTTCTCAGGTAAAGAACCTCTCAGTGGTAAAGAACCCGCCTGCTAATACAGGAGATGCAGGAGACTGGAATTTGATCCCTAGGTTGGGAAGATCCCCTGGAGGAGAATATGGCAACCCACTCCAGTATCCTTGTATTCCAGTATTCTTGCCTGGAAAACCTCATGGACAGAGGAGCCTGGTGGGCTATACAGTCCATGGGGTTGCAAAGAGTTGGACATGACTAAGGGACTGAGCACACAGCACGCAAACATGCTTCCCTATAGGCAGAGTACACGTCACTACTCCCTTGATGAGAATCTTCAGTTTCAGACTTTCTTTGGACAATGTAATAGGAGTGGGCATTAATATTCCTTGCCTACACAGAAGTTTCAAATGCATTCGTGTGGGTTGTCTCTGCTCCTCTGGGGCTTCTGCCCTCCCTCATGAGAACCTCAAGACCCAGAAGTGTTCCTATTTCATTGTAGGTCTAGAATAAAAAGAAGTATGAGGCTGAGTCAGGTCTAACTGAGTCAAAGAGATCCTGCTAAGGCCCAACCAGCCCACAGCCTTCATGTAATTGAGCAGGAAGTCAGTGTTTGTTTTATAAACCACTAAGATTTGGGGGCTCTTTGTCACTACAGAAAAAGTTGGCTAATGCAGTGTTAAACCAAGTTAGTCAATTAAGCTTGTAACAACTCTCTGGTGCAGTTTCTGGTATTATTACTCACGTTTTAAAATGAGACAATTAGCAAACAGAAAAGCCAGATAACCCAGAAGTTTATTGGTCTGTTGAGCTATCGAGCTGGAGCTGAGAACTGAACTCAGTCTGGATGACTCCAAAATAGCATCTCACTGATTAAACACGAATAGGAATGGGCAACTTGACATTTCAATTTTAGCTGAAGAACTATATTTTGATGGATGTTTTTATAAGTTAAAAGCAAAGTGATTGTATGTCCCATTTTGCCATGCACAGTATTGGTTCATACCTGTTGTCCCAACAAAACTGTTAATAGCTTTTCCTCTCATTTTCAATATGTCCTAGTTTGGTAAGTTAAATATCTGCCCTGTTTAAAACCCAGTCTCTTCCATGATAACATTTTTATTTCAAATCTCCTTCCACTTCATCTATGGCTTTTACCAACTAATAGAATAATCCACATGGATGACAAATGACTGAATAGCTTAGGAAATGCTGTCTTTGTTACTGATGCCCCTCATCAAATGTCCTTCTTGGTGATCCACTGAGCAACTGTTTCTTTAAATGAACTCTAAAATTCTTATTATATGTGGAACTTAAATAAACACAGAAGAAAAAAAGCCCAAAGATGGGTCTGGTTTATCATCCTAGTTACGAAGATCACTTGTATTCTCTTCCCTTGAGATCGAGATTAGTTAAAGATGCAGAAAACAAATTAGCAAAATTTAAGGAAATATGCCTGGCCAAATGTTCTAGGTAAAAGAAAATGCAGGTGATCATAACCTTATTTGACAAATTGGATTTTTTAAAAACCTTTTTATTGTATATCGGGTGCTTCCCTGGTGGCTCAGACAGTAAAGAATCCTCCTGCAATGCAGGAGACCCAGGTTCGATCCCTGGGTAAGGAAGATCCCCTGGAGAAGGGAATGGCAACCCACTCCAGTTTTCTTGCTTGGAGAATCCCATGGACAGAGGAGCCTGGTGGGCTACAGTTCATGGGGTCTCAAGAGAGTTGGTTATGACTGAGTGACTAAACAACAACATTTTATATTGGAGTATAGCTGATTAACAAACAATGTTGTGGTAGTTTCAGATGAACAGTGAAGGGACTCAGCCATACATATACATGTATCCATTCTCCCCCAAACTCCCCTTCCATCCAGACTGCCACATAACATTAAGCAGAGTTCCATGTGCTATACAGAAGGTCCTTGCTGGTTATCCATTTAAAATATAACAGTGTGTGCAAGGCAAATTGAATGTTAACAGAACCAAACTCCTGCAGAATGAGGAGCTAAGCCCTGTTCCTTCAGTACTGTTCCCTTCTACACGGACTTAACTCCAATTTACCCCCCTTTTAAGGAGAATTCTACATTTACACTAGAACTTCTAAGATAACTTCTAAAACTCCTCTAAGACACATTCTCTAACTTAAGGGAATCACCCAAATTTTAATTTTAAAAGCCAAAATGTTTCATTTTTGCATTGTGTATGATTGCACAACACCTCCATTTCATATGGCACCGTTTATAAAAGGCAATTCGAATGCCATCTTTAGGCTATTATAATTTGAAACTTTGTTGTGTCAGAAAATTTCATATTGATTTTTTTTTCAGCAATGGAAATCTTTTAAAAAAAATACTACTTTCTGCCTTGCTTAGTTATATCTGTCATGCACAACAAGTATAGTTATAACTGTTGTCAGCCACTGACAAAATGCATGGAGACTATATTTATTACTCTTGGCTGCTGGTAAATTTTCTGCTTTTGTTTGTCCGCAAGTTCTCTTATTTTTCCATTTTTATAAGAAGAAATATTTTACTAAGTAAAAAATTATAGATCTTGGAATTTTTTTCATCATTTTAAAGACATTATTTCATTGTAGCTATTAAGTCAGCTGACAATTCCACTGCCATTCCTTGGAAATTAATGCATGTTTTTCTTATAGTTACTTTAAAAATTTTGTTTTTATCTTTGATTTTCTGCAGTTTCACTAAAATGGGTAAGATTTTCTTTTTCCTGCTTGAAATTTTCTAGGTTCTTGGCACTGTGAAGTTTTCAATAGACCTGAAAAGTTCTAACCCATTATCTATTTCATTATTGACTCTGTCTCATTCTTTTCCTCTTTCTTTATGGATTTCTCATTTAAAATATTAAAATGTTTTAATCTATCTTTTATATCTTCTAACTTCAACTTCTCTTCATACTTTCATTTTGATTCTTTATTCTGTACTCTAATTTCCAATTCCTTAACTTTCCCTTCAGCAGTGTCCAATTTTCTATTAATTGCATGCATGAAGTGTTTTTTGAATATTCATTATATGGGAATATTTACATATGTACAAACTAATAAGAATCATAAAATAAATATGATATGCTTATCATTCAATAGTTATCAAACATGGACATTGTTGTTTTAAGTGTGTTTCTCCACCCCCTTTATTGTGCAGTACTTTTAAATTTCAGCTATTTTTTATTCATAGTCTGTTTCCTTTTCAAATTTACGCTGCCATATTTTATATTTTTATGTTTTCTACTAATACTTTCATGTCCTGTTCCCTCTTTACTAGGTTGCTTCTTTGTTTTCTCATTGATAAGGTATCATGGTAATTTTTTACTGCTTATTTGATGTTTTTAAGATTAAAAAACATATTTTATTCTTTATATTTAGCTCTTTTCAACAGGAGGTTTGGTCCAGACTGCCGTCTTATTCATCACAGTTGAATTCAGAAGAGGGAGAGAGTATTTTTCAGTATTTACACAGAGGTTAAAAAATTCTAACCCAAAAGAACCTCAAGTCATTTTTATTTTCTTTTATGTTTCACTCACTCTCACTCTTGAAAAAGGAATGTATAAAGACTTTATGTTTAAAATATTGCAAGATAACATATTCCAAGAGACTGCATTGTCTAGTGTTATTTGGAAATTTTTTATATAGAAGTAAAATGGGCTTCCCTGGTGGCTCAGACCATAAAGAATTAGCCTGCAATGCAGAAGAAGCAGGAGACCAGGGTTCAATCCCTGGGTCTGGAAAATCCCCTGGAGATGGGAATGGAAACCCACTCCAGTATTCATGCTTGGAGAATCCCATAGACAAAGGAATCTGGTGGGCTACAGTCCATGGGGTCACAAAGAGTCGGACATGACCTAGTACATCACCATGTAATGTACTATGCACAATCATTTCTGTTGACAGTTAAAAGACAGTTCTAAGTGTAGCATTTATCATTTTGGGTTGGAAGTGTCATTAATCATGTATCTGAGGTCTTGGTTTTATTATCATAATTTTATTTCCGATGTTCTCAGGCAAAGAGGTCTAAAACAGCCAGTTTGCCCCTATGGCCCAAGTCATGTTTTTAACTTCCTCTTATCATCATGATGAGCTTTTATTTAAATATATGTGTATATATTTTCACTGAAACAAATACAAATTTTCCAAAGGCAGCACATTTTTTGTTATGCCCTATGAAAATATATAAACGTTTTACTTTCTGATTGGTGAAAACATAATCCATTTTTTTCTTCTGATATTGTTTGAATTTGAGCTTCTCATCTAATAAACATCCACAAAGCAATTAGTTGTGACAAGGTAGAAAATTTCCCTACTCAGATTGCTTCCATTGGCATGATACATTTATTCATTGCATAAACTGTTTTAAATTGAGGATGTATTATTATTTAAATGACCTATTCTTAAATTTTTGAATCACAATCAGTTTGTTTCTTTATACTCTTTAAAGTAAGTTGACACTCTGAAATCTAAATCTGTCCGTAGTCATATCACAAATAATAACCACCCCCCAGATACATGATGGACCAACCTGACATCACATAAACCAAAAGCAGACACAAAGATCTCTTGTTTCCTCTGCAAGTGTCTTACTCTCTAACACTGTCGACAGAGCCATCACCTAATAACTACATATAATGGGAGATTTATGAACCACTGTAGCATGAAAAATTGTTTTGGTAGCAGCAGAAATGCAATTAACTGAATTTTTAGCAATATCCTGAGAGAAGAAAAAAAAAAACAAAAACCTGAGGCAACATTTCTCCAGCAATGCTAAATATGTATGAAATTCTCCAACTTTTCTGTCTCATGCTTAAAACACATCACAAAATCCTTGAGAATCTGATCGAAGTGTCTTACTCTTGATTGCCTCTGTGTGTGTGTATGCTTAGTCACTCAATCGTTTTCAACTCTTTGTGACCCTGTGGACTGTAGCCCACCAGGCTCTTCCGTCCATGGAATTTTCCAGGCAAGAAGACTAAAGTGTGTTGCCTTGCCCTTTTCCAGGGCATCTTCCCACCCCAGGGATGCATTGCAGTGGATTCTTTACCACTAGCTGATAATTCTCCAGACATCTGAATATTTATTCTTTCTGTCTGTAAATGTAGCACTTTAACTCTTACAAATGTGTAATAAATACATAGTATTTAATGTCTATTTATTACATTTTACAACTTTTCTAACAGGAGGATGGGGATTACCCAGGAACTTGTTGGAAGTGCAGATTCTCAGGCTCTGTCCTGGACCCACTGAATTGGAATCTGTGCTTTTAACAAGACCTGGAGGCACATGCTTGACCTTAATGTAATTTCTGTCAACTTCAGGGAGAATTGCTAAGATTCCATCTCCCTGTGGCAATGCAGGAGACCCAGGTTCAATCCCTGGTCAGGAAGATCCACTGGAGAAGGAAATTGTTACCCACTCCAGTATTCTTGTCTGGAGAATCCCAGGGACTGAGGAGCCTGCCAGGCTCCTCAGTCCATGGGGTTGCAAAGAGTCAGACACCACTGAGCAGCTAACAACCCAACAGCAACATCTCCTTTTGGAGCAGAACGAATGATTTTGGCAGTGGAGCTAAAGAGGTGGGCAGAGGGTGGGAAGTTGAGGATTGATGGGAAGAACAGAGAATGGCTTGGGTTGGCCAAGAGGCTCTTTTACTTTGTTCAGCAAAGGTCTTCTGGTCTAAGAAAATGTCCTCTATAATAGCAGTGAAACATATACATTACCATATGTAAAATAGATAACAAGTGTGAGTTTGATGTATGAAGCAGGGTACCCAAAGTTGGTGCTCTGTGACAACAAGGAGATATAGGGTGGGGAGGGTAATAGGAAGAGGATTCAGGATGGAGTGGGACAGATGTGTATCTATGGTCCATTCATGTTGATGCATGGCAAAAAACTATCACAGAATTGTAAAGTAATTATCCTTTTAAAATAAATAAATTAATTAATAATCCATTTAAAATAAATAAATTAATTTTAAAAAGAGAGAAAATTTAGTGACCTAAATGGGAAGAAAATCCAAAAAGTGGGGGTGAAAGTGAAAATGTTAGTTGGTCAATTGTGTCCGACACTTTGTAACCCTGTGGACAATAGCCCAACAGGATCTTCTGTCCATAGAGTTCTCCAGGCAAGAATACTAGAGTGGCTTGCCATTCCCTTCTCCAGGGGATATTCCTGACCCAGGGATCAAACCCAGGTCTCCTGCATTACAGGTGGATTCTTTACCACTGGCTACCAGGGAACCCCAATAAGAGTGGATATATGATATGTATAGCTGATTCATTTCACTGTACAGTACAAACTAATATAACATTGTAAAGCAACAATACTCCAACAAAAATTAACTAAAAATAAAGAGAATGCAGAAGATGAGTGCTTATTTCTATTTAGCTCCTTAATCACTGTGTGCAATTTTTGGAGCCCTGTCAATTGAAGAAAGCTTCTTCAAGTTCCAGGGCACTTTGATCCTAACAATAAAAATGTGGTTCTTTACATACAGGTTTTATCTCTCCCTCTAGGTGGGCATATTACTGAGGGTAAGACCCATGTTTTTTCAAGTCTCCGCTAGCCCAAGGATAATGTGCACATAGTAGACTGTAATGGCATCTGGCCCTATCACTTCATGGCAAATAGATGGAGAAACAATGGAAACAGTGAGAGACTTTATTTTCTTGGGCTCCAAAAACATGGCAGATGGTGACTGCAGTCATGAAATTAAAAGACGCTTGTTCCTTGGAAGAACAGCTATAGTCAACCTAGACAGCATATTAAAAAGCAGAGACATTACTTTGCTGACAAAGGTCCATCTAGTCAAAGCTGTGGTTTTTCCAGTAGTCATGTACGGATGTGAGAGTTGGACTATAAAGAAAACTGAGCACTGAAGAATTGATGCTTCTGACCTGTGGTGTTGGAGAAGACTCTGGAGAGTCCCTTGGACAGCAAAGAGATTCAACTAGTCCATCTTAAAGGAAATCAGTCCTGAATATTCATTGGAAGGACTGATGCTGAAGCTCCAATGCTTTGACCACTGATGTGAAGAACTAACTCATTGGAAAAGACCCTGATGCTGGGAAAGATTGAAGGCAGGAAGAGAATGGGACAACAGAGGATGAGATGGTTGGATGGCATCACTGAGTTGATGGATATCAGTTTGAGCAAGCTCCAGGAGTTGGTGATGGACAGGGAGTCCATGGGATTGCAAAGAGTTGGACACGACAGAGTGACTGAACTGAACCGAACCGAACATATGTCAAGAGGCAGGAAAGAGAAATTTAAGAATCTAGAAGACTGAAAGACAGAAAGGAAAGAAGAGAGAAAGGGAAGACCTCACATATAAGATTAAAACTGGTAAATTTGACCTAGGTGAAGAACTTTACAGAAGTGTCGATATAAGTGGCAAAATGTTGATAGAGAACACTTAAAGGTGCTATTTATTGAGCATTTATAATCTATGTTAACACTATGCTTTTATATATAATATGCCATTTATTCTCTGCATTAATCCTAAGAGGTGGATACTAGCATGAAAAACATCTCGAGAGAGAGTCAAAAACAGATCCCAAGGCACCACACCTAGACCTTTGAATGTATTCAGAAAATGCTTAACGTTCACCAGAAATCTGCATTTCAGGAAACATCCAAGTTGATTCTGATACACTATACTTTGATGACTCACCTAGAACTTCAAACACTATTTACATAATCTAAAATGATTAACATTTCTGGCAGCCACATCACAGTTTTCTCAAGTTAATTTTGCTGTCAGTCAGAATACAAGTTCTTTCTGCATTAGTTACTTTCAAGACAGATCTGTCTCCCTCCAGTTTCGTATTTGTACAGTTCAAACTGAAAACTGCAATGAATAATCATACAGTTATTTCTTATTGGTTTCATCTGGTTAATCTAGTCCAGTCTGTTGAAAACTTTTTCAACAATTATTCTATTGCACCATGAATTTATCATCTGCTTTAAGCTTAGATCGTCCACACATTTGATAAGGATGTCTCCCATTTGTATAACCGTACAGATAGCCACGGTGGTGTGATCACTCACCTAGAGCCAGACATCCTGAGTGTGAAGTCAAGTGGGCCTTAGGAAGCATCATTACGAACAAAGCTATTGGAGGCAATGGAATTCCAGTTGAGCTGTTTCAAATACTAAACGATGATGCTTTAAAAGTGCTGCACTCAATATGCCAGCAAATTTGGAAAACTCAGCAGTGACCACAGGACTGGAAAAGTTCAGTTTTCATCCCGATCCTAAAGAAAGGCAATGCCAAAGAATATTCAAACTACCGCATAACTGCATTCATCTCACATGCTAGTAAAGTAATGCTCAAAATTTTCCAAGTGAGACTTCAACAGTATGTGAACTGAGAAATTCCAGATGTTCAAGCTGGATTTAAAAAGGCAGAGGAACCAAAGATCAAATTGCCAACATCCATTGGATCATCAAAAAAGCAAGAGAGTTCTACAAAAAAAAAATATCTACTTCTGCTTTATTGACTAAACCAAAGCCTTTGACTGTGTGGATCACAAAAAACTGTGGAAAATTCTTCAAGAGACAAGAATATCAGACCACCTTACCTGTTTCCTGAGAAATCTGTATGCAGATCAGGAAGCAACAGTTAGAATTGGACATGGAACAACAGTTCTAAATTGATAAAGGAGTATATCAGTGCTGTATATTGTCACCCTATTTATTTAACTTATATGCAGAGTACATCATGTGAAATGCTGGGCTGGATGAAGCCCAAGCTGGAATCAAGAAATGTCAGTAACCTCAGATACGCAGATGACACCATCCTTATGGCAGAAAGTGAAGAAGAACTAAAGAGTTTCGTGATGAAAGTGAAAGAGGAGAGTGGAAAAGTTGACTTTAAACTCAACATTCAGAAAACTAAGATCATGGCATCTGGTCCCATCACTTCATGGCAAATAGATGGGTAAACAATGGAAACAGTGGCAGACTTTATTTTTTGGGGCTCCAAAAGCACTGCAGATGGTGACTGCAGTCATGAAATTAAAAGATGTTTGCCGCTTGAAAAAAAATCTATGACCAACCTAGACAGCATATTAAAAAGCAGAGACATTACTTTGGCAACAAAGGTCCATCTAGTCAAAGCTATGGTTTTTCCAGTAGTCATGTATGGTTGTGAGAGTTGGACCATAGAGAAAGCTGAGTGTCAAAGAACTGATGCTTTTGAAACTATGGTGGTGGAGAAGACTCTTGAGAGTCCCTTGGACTGAAAGGAGATCAAACCAGTCAATCATGAAGGAAATTATTCCTGAATAGTCATTGGAAAGACTGATGCTGAAGCTGAAACTCCAATACTTTGACCACATGATGTGAAGAACTGACTCATTGGAAAAGACCCTGATGCTGGGAAAAATTGAAGGCAGGAAGAGAAGGGGATGACAGAGGATGAGATGGTTGAGTGGTAGCACCAACTCAATGAACGTGAGTTTCAGTAAGTTTTGGGAGTTGGTGATGGACAAGGAAGCCTGGTATGCTGCAATCCATGGGGTTGCAAAGAGTCGGACACGACTGAGCGACTGAACTGAACTGAGCAGAACTGAGTAAACCTCCAACAATAAACGGGTAAATTCTGTAAACTCATTAGAGGCTTCCTTAAAGGTGGGTTCATACCTATTTGTTGAGACTCTTCAGTTATGGTTATTCCACCAACTACGCATCCACCTATTTCAGCTTTTCTCCAGTCTTTATTTCTCTAGTGGGTTAGGAAAAATGGCACACTTTATTAAATTCCTTGACTTGCTGACCAAGTTACAATATTTCTAATTCTTTCCTCTTTTGTACTATTAATAGTGTAGGAAATTATAGAAAAGGAGGTTTGTCTGGGATTTTGTTCAGTACACATTTTTGAATACCAGTCTATGTTTAGTCACTGTCTAGTACTTAATGAACACATACACCAGAGATGAGGTTCTTTCCTTGTCTCCTGAGTAGTCACAAAGCATCTATTTAATAGCACTTTCTAGAATTGAATTAGACAGTGCAGGCAAAGACAGTGCTTCCACCTCATAGAGCTTTCAATTGGTTCTCCATGTAGTTTTAGGTACTCCAAGGAATTGTGAAGAGGATCACTCTAATACAAAAAGTGACAAAGGGACTTCTTGTAGAAACTTAGGTTATGTACTTTAGACACATTCTTTTTGCTCCAAATTAACACAGGGATAAAATTAGAAGGGACTTTGGATACCAGGCATGCAAGTCTGGTGACACCTTTTCTATTTTCTTCAACTATTATTTAATTATTTTAGAGCTATTTATCCTTTATTATTGTTGTTTTTCAGTCACTCAGTCATGTTGGACTCTTTGGGACTCCATGGACTGTGGCATGCCAGGTTTCCCTGTCCTTCACCATCTCCCTTTATCTTTTATAAACTTAGCCAATATTATCTCTAACCATGAGACTGTCAGCTTCTTAAGGAAAGAGGACTTGTTTTATTCTTTTAAAACTATAGTACAGTGCTTTGTTGAGTGTTAGGAAAAAAGAACAAGAATTATTTGAAGAGTAAGAAATTTTAGCAGACATCTGAGAGATTAGAAGGTCAGAGAACCAACAAAAAGTAAGAAAATTATGGGAGAGAATTGAAATGACGATAAAGTAAATGATGGAGCTTAAAATTTTGCCCTGGGTGGACTTGGGACTCACTACAGCCTCGTAGAATTTAGAACACATAAAGTCTTCAAAATTGCCCAGTTTTCAGCCTTTTCACAGGCAATGAGAAGGCAATTTGATTGTAGACGCTATCAAATGTACCTTGCAAACTGGAATTTGATCTAAAGGTTAAATTAATTGCTTGCTTAATGCCAGGTACTCTGCATGTATTATGGAAACAGAGCAGGACCCTGTGATCCTTACCCTCCATGTCCTCTGACTGCCTTTTACCCCTGGAAAACTTTAATCAAAGAATAATTGTAATCAGGGCTTCCCCAGTAGCTCAGCAGTAAAGAAGCCACCTGCAGGAGAGATAAGAAATGCCAGTTCAGTCTCTGGGTAGGGAAGATCCCCTGGAGGAGGGCATGACAACCCACTCCAGTATTCTTGCCTGGAGAATCCCGTGGACTGAGGAGCCTGTCAGGCTTCATTCAAAAGGGGCAAAGAGTCAGACACAACCGAAGCAAATGAGCACTCATGCAAACAAGTGTAATAAGAGAAGTGGAAAAATGAAGACGCAAAGAAAACAAGCCGACAGGGACAAGAGTAATAGTTTAGTCAGTAAGCAAAGTCAAGGACCTTTACCTGCTTCTCAAAGGCTATAGGTAATATTCTGAGCCATATTCTGTGAGTTGTCTTATAGAGTCTGAAACTCTCATCAGGGGGAAGAAATTAACTACATGATGACCAAACTGTAGCTGTGACACAAGCTGCTACAATTCCTAGAATTAGCTTCAAAAAAATGAGAACAAACTGACCCTGGAGCTGAATATTAATTGTATTTAAAATAATCAAGATGATGCTGGTCAGACCACTGATGACCAATTTCAAGATGACAGCCAGAGCTGTCTGTGTTGTTTCTTCATGTAGCCCCTTCTGTCCATCTATAAAAGCTCTTGCCCACTGACTGTCAGTGGAAGAGAGTCAGCCTTTGGACAGAAGTCCATCCTCCCCATTGGCTGCTGGCATCTGAAATAAAGCAAACTTTCTTTTCCACCATCCTTGCCTCTTTAATGTCTCTTGAGCAGCAAGTAACTGGACCCCACTTTTGGTAACATTATTTCATATTTAGTGTTCAAAGATACCATCAAGTGATTATTGTGAAAGTCACTAAGTTTTGTTAGACTCTTTGCAATCCCATGGACTGTAGCCTGCCAGGCTCCTCTGTCCTTGGAATTCTCCAGGCAAGGATATTGGACTGGGTAGCCGTTCCCTTCTCTAGGGAATCTTCCCAACACAGGGATCAAACCCAGGTCTCTCACATTGTAGGCAGTTTCTTTACTGTCTGAGCCACCAGAGAAGCCAAGTGATTAAAAGTATTTGTTCTGTTCTACAGAGGAAGAAAGCACAACAGGGAGAGATAATGGCCCAAACTGAGTGGCGGAACAAGGCAATTCCAACCCACTGGAGTTTCTCCACACTCTCAACCTCTCAATCTGTGCTCCTCTGCACCTAATACATGATACTTACTATGAACAATCTTTAATGCAATATCACAGGGAACTTACATTTGAGTCAGTTGTAACTGCTTATCCTTTGACTGCTCTAGGCTCTTGTGTGTTATTTATGTAGAGAGTGGAAAAGTGCATTGTCTTCGGGTGTTGAGATCATTTCACTGTTCAGAAGAACAAGTCTGCTACATTTAAAAAAAATCATTACACTAACAAAGAGAAAAGTTATGCCTCAAATAAAAATATAGTCATACTGGTTAATGTAATTAATATGAAAATACATATGCATATATATGCATATAATTATCATTTACAATCAATTAGACCTTCAAAGTCATTATTCTAGTGATAGATGCACAAAATGATAAATACTTCAAGACAGCCTTGATAAAAATTACAACAAACTTATACACAAATACGCATGTTTACAATTATCTCTTTCAACATTACTTTTGGTACTTTTAGTGTAATCTGTCAGAAATACTTACAAGCTATTCTTAAACTTATCCAAATATACTAGGAATTAAAAAACCAAAACAATAGGGTTAAACTAGTTTGATTCAACAATTTGATGACTCAGTAATGAAAATTCTCTAGGATATGAACTTTGATGATAAAAACAGTTAACCAGCCAGGAGTTCATCATGGAAAAACACTGTGGTGATTATTCTCCTTTGCAGAACTCTTAAAGCTCTCTTAGCTTAAAGTGGACAGTTATTTCAAAGATATTGCATTTGATTCTGGAGAAGCAGGCATCAACAACATAATTAATATGCCCAATTGAATATGCATTATGTACTCACTGAACACACCATCTGACAACTAATTTAACTCAATATGTTGTAGCAAAAATCTCTCCGAGTATATATGTTAAATACTAATAAACATATTACTAAAGCCAACTTTGAAAAGTTGAAACCTGTATCTTTATGCCTAAATAAAAGAACAACTTTTACTTTACCAAATCAGTCCTTTCACAACACAGAGGAAAAGGATTTCTGTATAGTCTGATGGGTTTATCATACAGTAAACCTTTTGGAGGGTAAAGGCTTTTTGTTGGATTGTCTATATTAAAGAAGTTAATTTGCTCATTACATAAATAGTATTTTACCCTGAGGAAGCATTGTAGTTTTTTTTTTTAATTAATTAATTTATTTTTTTACTTTACAATCTTGTATTGGTTTTGCCATACATTGACATGAATCATTGTAGTTTTTGACTGCGCTCAGACGGAGGTTCATGACATTGTACAGGAGACAGGGACATGACCATCCCCAAGAAAAAGAAATGCAAAAAAGCAAAAAGGTTGTATGAGGAGGCCTTACAAATAGCTGTGAAAATAAAAGAAGAAAAAATCAAAGGAGAAGAGGAAAGATATACCCATTTGAATGCAGAGTTCCAAAGAATAGCAAGGAGAGATAAGAAAGCCTTCCTCAGTGATCAGTGCAATGAAATAGAGGAAAACGATAGAATGGGAAAGACTAGACATCTCTTCAAGAAAATTAGAGATACCAAGGGAACATTTCATGCAAAGATGGGCACACAATAAAGGACAGAAATTGTATTATGAACAAAGCTAGTGGAGGTGGTGAAATTCCAGTTGAGCTGTTTCAAATTCTAAAAGTTCAGTTTTCATTCCAATCCCAAAGAAAGGCAATGCCAAAGAATGCACAAACTACCACACAATTGCACTCATCTCACACGCTCAGAATTCTCCAAGCCAGGCTTCAACAGTACATGAACCATGAACTTTCAGATGTTCAAGCTGGTTTTAGAAAAGGCAGAGGAACCAGAGATCAAATTGCCAACATCTGATGGATCATCGAAAAAGCAAGAGAGTTCCAGAAAAACATCTATTTCCACTTTATTGACTATGCCAAAGCCTTTGACTGTGTGGATCACAATAAACTGCGGAAAATTTTGAAAGAGATGGGAATACCAGACCATCTGACCTGTCTCTTGAGAAACCTGTGTGCAAGTCAGGAAGCAACAGTTAGAACTGGACACGGAATAACAGACTGATTCCAAATAGGGAAAGGAGTACATCAAGGCTGTATATTGTCACCCTGCTTATTTAACTTCTATGCAGAGTACATCATGAGAAATGCTGGGCTGGATGAAGCCCAAGCTGGAATTAAGATTGCCAGGAGAAATATCAATAACCTCAGATATGCAGATGACACCACTGTTATGGCAGAAAGTGAAGAAGAACTAAAGAGCCTCTTGATGACAGTGAAAGAGGAGAGTGAAAAAGTTGACTTAAAGCTCAACGTTCAGAAAACTAAGATCATGGCATCTAGCCCCATCACTTTGGCAAATAGATGGGGAAACAGTGAGATTTTATTTTGGGGGGCTCCAAAAGCACTGTGGATGCTGACTGTAGCCATGAAATTAAAAGATGCTTACTTCTTGGAAGGAAAGTTATGACCAACCTAGGTAGCATATTTAAAAGCAGAGACATTACTTTGCCAACAAAGGTCCGTCTAGTCAAGGCTACAGTTTTTTCTAGTCAAGGCTATGGCTAGTCAAGTGTTGGACTATTCAGAAAGCTGAGCACCGAAGAATTGATGCTTTTGAACTGTGGTGTTGGAGAAGACTCTTGAGAGTCCCTTGGACTTCAAGGATCTCCAACCAGTCCATCCTAAAGGAAATCAGTCCTGAATATTCATTGCAAGAACTGACGCTGAAACTGAAACTCCAATACTTTGGCCACCTGATGCGAAGAACTGACTCATTTGGAAAGACCCTGATGCTGGGAAAGATAAAAGGTGGGAGGAGAAAGGGACGACAGAGGATGATATTGTTGGATGGCATCACCCACTCACTTGACATGAGTTTGGGTAAACACCAGGAGTTGGTAATGGAAAGGGAGGGCTGGCATGCTACAGGCCATGGGGTCACAAAGAGTTGGACACAACTGATCGACTGAACTGAACTGAACAGACTCTTGATATTAGTAGAGTATATTTTCTCAACAGTCTGTTTTTCAAGTGTAAAGTTCTCATCATTGTCATAAGAAGTCATAAAATAATATATTATATTTTACCTTTTTCTTTGAATTCTAGATTATATCTAATTTAAAAAGGCATTGATTGCTTAAATATCTAAATTATTATCTAATGTTTTTGTTTTACTTTTAATAAATCAATTTTGATTGATACTTAATGTTTATATGCTTTATTTTATAGTTGCATAAATATATTTGCATTATGTTATAATGTATATATATATATTATTTTTAAATGTAGCATACTTTAAAATACAAGGTGTGCCCATATCGATAGAAAGTGAAAGTGAAGCCGCTCAGTTGTGTCTGACTCTTTGCGACCCCGTAGACTGTAGCCTACCAGGCTCCTCCATCCATGGGATTCTCCAGGCAAGAATACTGGAGTGGGTTGCCATTTCCTTCTCTAGGGGATCTTCCCGACCCAGGGATCGAACCCGGGTCTCCCACATTGGAGGCAGACGCTTTAACCTCTGAGCCACCAGGGAAGCCCCATACTGATAGGTACTATATAAATAAAAAATAGACTGTCATTATGATTATAGATTGGTATTATCATTATGGTGATAAACATAGTTGAAAGATTCCTACTCAATACAGAGAACATCAAATACGTGAGTTGATACAGCATCATGTACTTCTGGTTTTCCTACGTGATGCATTGGAAAGTCTGTACTGAGAAAGTCTTATATATACAATACTGGACCAAGAGTGAAATACAAGATAAAGAAGACATTAACCCAACTCTGGCAAAAATAACTTTTAAAATAGCATTTCAAGTTTATAAAGAGCTTTCCATGTATTACTTTGTATCATTTACTACGATCTTAAAAGTAGATAGGAAAGGTAATGTTATTTGCATTTTTAGACAGAATGCTTATGTAGAAAGAGGTTAGATAGCTTGTCCAAAAGTTGTAAAGCTAATAGATGCCAATGCTGGGGTTTGAACGTAGTGATCTTAATTCCAGATTTCTTTCATTTTAGTTATCATAACCCATGTTGTATTAGATACGGATTGCTAAAATACATCACATACTGTTGCTATAAGGATGTTTACTGTGGCACAAGAAACGGTTCATATTTCTATTTAATGGGGCAGTACATTTTCATTTTTAATTCAAAGCATGAAGAGCTCTAATAAAGGCAAAAGCTTACCCAACCACTAAAGAATAAAAATAAATTTATAATCTCATAAATAAAATGTAGCAGCTCTTCCTCCTTTCCTTCTTTTCTTCCATCCTTTCTTCTTTCCTTCCCTTTTCCCTTTCTCCTTTGCTTTCTTGCTTCTTTGAAACATTATGTACTTCTACTGGGGGTATAAAGTGATACAGTCCCTTTAGAGAACAGTGTGGTAGTTTCTGATGTGGAAACATGCATTTACCATATAATCCAAAAATTCCACGTCTAGAAATATACCAAAGAGAAGTGAAATCATAAGCCCATACAAAACTTGTACACAAGCATTAATAACATCATTCATAATAGCCAAAAAATGAAACAACCCAAATATCCATCAACTTGCTGCTGCTGCTGCTAAGTCGCTTCATTCGTGTCCAACTCTGTGCAATCCCATAGATGGCAGCCCACCAGGTTCCCCCGTCCCTGGGATTCTCCAGGCAAGAACACTGGAGTGGGTTGCCATTTCCTTCTCCAATGCATGAAAGTGAAAAGTGAAAGTGAACTTGTTCAGTCTTATCCGACTCTTCGCGACCCCATGGACTGCAGCCTACCAGGCTCCTCCATCCATGGGATTTTCCAGGCAAGAGTACTGGAGTGGGTTGCCGTTGCCTTCTCCTATCCATCAACTTACGGATGAATAAATTAAATCCGATATCTCCATACAATGGGATATTATTCAGCCATGGAAAGAAATGAAGTACTTATACATGCTACAACAGGGATGAATCATAAAACAGTATGCTAAATAAAAGGAACCAGAGACAAAGGACCACATATTGCATTGTTTCATTTATATGAAATGTGCAGAAAAGGAAAATTTATAGAGCCAGAATATAGATTGAAAGTTACCTAGATCTTGGGGGAGGAGAGGATGTAGAAAGATCAGAAGATGACAGCTAAGAGGTCTACGTTTATTTTTAGGGTAATGACATGTTCTAGATTGTGGTTATGGATGCATGTCCCTAAATACACTAAAAATTACTTAATGGTACACTTTAACTGGATAAACTGTGCAGCAGGTGAGTTATACTCAATTAAACTATTAAAAAAATAAGGTTAGTTTACGAAGACAACTCATGAAAAAGTAGCCATATAGAACAAAAAGAAGGAAGGAAGGGAGAAAAGAAAGATGGAAGGGAGGAAGGTAAGAAAGGAGGAAGGAATCTGCACCAGATTCAGTTTGGGTGGAGCAGATAAGGAACTGGAAAAGAAGACTACATGGTGAGAAAATGTTAGTTTTCTGTTTAGAGATTGATTCAAAGGTGCTTATTACACTACCAAAATAAACAAAGATATTTTTTAAAGATAGCTTTTTTCGATGAACAGTGATGATACTGGACCACAAAACCAAGGATTCTGATGAATCCAATTCTGTCCATCCAAGGTCCAAAAATTAAAATTCTTGATTTGAGAAAAAGAAAAGATAGGAGAAGAAAGAAAGCCCTTGAAAAGAACTGAGAATGTAGGTGCCAGAGCTTATAAAAGTTGATTTTTATTTTTTACACTTAAGATTTCCATTAATGTTGGATCAGTCAATGAGAACAGTAACCTATTAATAACTTCAAGGTAACTCCAAACAGTAGTTCAAATGCTGGAAGTATAAACTAGATGACACAAATTAATTAAATTTCTCAATATTATCATTGCCAAAAGAAGACCATTGGACTGAACGATTTATGAAACCCACACTAGCTCTAGGATCTGATAAATCTGAGGCATCTAAATGCCATCTCATCTAGAATGTTATTCTTTATTACTAGGGTGTCTTGATCACTATAATTGGTAAGCAGAGATGTCATTCTGGGTGATCTTCATGCATCTACATTCTCACCATATGAAAATACCAACAGTTATGAAAAAGCAACTTCATGCCCCATAGAGTTGATAAATATCAAGTTTCCAAAAGAAAACAGTTCAGTCATGATGTGAGAATTTAATTGTAAACATTGTTTTATTCTCTCTGAATTTTTGGTCTATTATCAGTAACAGTAGTCTGACTAAATGATAATGAAGAAAGAACACTGAAAAATATTTCAGAAGGATTTTACACAAAATGAAGATTCAACATGGACTAGAAGAATGAGATCAGATTTTTTTTTTCTATAATTACTGTTTGATATTAACTTTTCCATCAACATTGATTAATTGTAAGTAAAAAAAGGGGAAATTAGTGGAATATTGGCCTGTATTACAGCTAAGATTAAAATTAACATCTGGAGTGTTGGTGAGGTAGTCATGTTCCTTGGCAGCAATCTTATTATTCATTTAGGAATGTCATTTAAAAAGTTGCTAATTGGCGACTAATGGTGCATGGGCTCATTGCAATGAACGTATCACTTCATATCATGATGAGTCTATGCTCCCAACTAAAGGTACCATGTGGTCTAGTGATCATATCCGGATATAAGTGAGTGCCTGCTTCTTAATTGGGCAGGCTTTAAGATAAAAATGTAACCAAATAATTGTAGAACATTAGAGTTGGAAATAAATTTGTCAAAATGGTTCATTTTATAAACGAGAAAATTGAGGTTCAAGATGGCTAAATAACTTCTTGATCGTTTAATTTGGGATGATCTAGGATTACAAATATCTTGAACTTTTTTTTGTTGTATTTATTACAGAGAATATAACAGACCACTATAATTATTTGCATCAACTCTGAATTCTTGGAAAATTTCATTTCTAAACATTTGTTGATCAATTGTCCACCCTTAAACGCTGCACTAAACAATCCCTGAAAATGCTGAAACTAAACTTGCTTTTCCCACAATATTTCCTGTCAAAGCAAGAATTGCAGCAGGGAAAATTAAACAGGAAAAGAGTTTATTCAAGGCTACTGCAGTAGGAGAGTCCAGACCCTAGTCTGAGCTCAATTCCACTGAAACAAAGGATGGGAAAGTTCTTAAGAGCTGGAGAAAGAGGATTGTGGGTCTATGTTTGTTAACTGGCTTTGTCCAGAGGAAAAGTGAACCTTTTCATGTATTTAAAAAGGCAGCTTTTTAACTTGGAGATGGACGAGCATGAAAGTTAGACTCCCGTCTTTCCACCAAGACGGAGAGACAAGGACGTTATCCTCCTTGATAATTATGTTTCAAACTCTTAGTTCTTGATAAAGATGGTCCTGAGTTGTAAAACTAACAAGTGGCTTCTGAATATATTTTTATCTTAAAAGGGAAGAGAGTTTATAATTTTTCAGCTTTTTAAAGTGAAAAGATGGAGGGACCTCTGTGGTTAGACCAACTGAATTCTGAGCTGGAATGAGAGAAAGGTCATGGGAATAGAGGCTGGAGGAAGCCTGTTTAAAGCTTAATTAAGATGAGTAAAACATTGATACCATCTTGGTCAAGGCAATTAATAACGAAATATTGAAAATAAATAAAACAATGCAGACACTGTAAAAAAAAAAAAAGATGGACAAGAAAAGCTTTGTGCGAGACCCAACTAAAGAACAAGTTAATTTAATGAATTAGAAGTTATTTGTAGGTTGTGCATGTGCATGCTAAGTCACCTCAGTCGTGTCTGACTCTTTTCGACCCTACGGACTGTACCCCACCAGGCTCTTCTGTCCATGGGATTCTCGAGGCAAGTATACTGGAGTGGATTGCCATGCCCTCCTCCAGGGGCTCTTCCTGATCCAGAGAGCAAACCTGTGTCTCTTATGTCTCCTGGGAGACATTAAGAGTTCTTTATCACTACCACCACCAGAGAGGGCCTAATTATAGGGTACTCATGAATTCCATGGAATAGATACTATGCAAATCAAAATAGGAAGAGATGATACTAAATTTGTGCATTAAAAGAGAGAAACTTCTATTGATAGCAGGATGGAGGAAATCCCCCCCCCCAAAAAAAACAACTAAAAATGCTGAGTAAAGTATTTCCAAACATTTATTTTTTGTCACAGAGGAGCTGACAAGTTAACAAGGCCAAAAGCTAAATGAAGACAGTAACCCAGAGAGGTAGGTAAAGACTGAAATATGCTTTCCCCTTGGGAGAATTGGTCACACTGGATAAACTGGAATTTCAATCATTATGGCCTCATGAGATATCGGGACTGGAAACAAGTCCAGATGGAGAATGCTATAGGCAACAGTCTCAGTGTAAGGATGAACTAGAAATAACCCTCTCCTTTCCCACCCTACCATCCCACTTATTCATCGATTCATCCATCATGCATCCTTTTCTCATGCACACACCTATCAGAAGACTGTAGAAAACAAAGCAAGTTCAGTTCAGTTCAGTCGCTCAGTCTTGTCCAACTTTTTGTGACCCCATGAATCGCAGCATGCCAGGCCTCCCTGTCCAACACCAATTCCCGGAAAACAAAGCAAACAGGTAAACAAAAATTACAAAAAAATAACCTACTTGTTAAGAGCTTTGGCAATCAGTGAGACACTGGAGGGATTTTCTTTTCCTAATATAATTTGTAACTACAGGGTTTTCTCACATGATTTTGCAGCTTGAATTTACAGTAGCTGGGTGATCCTGAATGACTTAAATTAATTTAGCTGAAAGTAGTCCTATTGCATGGTTCCACTTATATGAGGTATCAAAAATAGTCACATTCATAGAAGCAAAGAATCAAATGGTGGTTACCAGGAACTGGGGGTGGGGTGAGGATGAGAAGTTGTTAATCAGCTGGTATAAAATTTCAGTTATGCAAGATGAATAAGTTCTAGAGAACTGTATCCACATTCTTAGTGAATCGAGTTACTTTCTTTAAGCTTGTTGTTTTAAGGTTAGAATAGAAGGAAATGCTTATTAACTCTTCAGCTGGGCTGCAATTTACCCACTCCTCCATGATTTCCACCATTTTGAAGGAAAGTGTAGTCAACATTGCTGAATAACAAAAAAACATTGCTCTCCCTAGCCCAAGCTATGTAGTGACCATGGTTTTGCTTCTTGACAGCAGTCCCAGTCACTTTACACCATGGATTACAGTGGCCACTTAATGACAGAAAGCAGTATGATCAGACACCAAGAGGAACAAGAAACTTCCAGAACTGTAACTGTGGCAGAGTAAAAATCATACAGTGGCACCTCATTGAGTCAGTAGAATCTCAGCATTCTCATTCAGTTCTATGGTAATTGGTGGTAGAGAGCAGAAGAATGGGGGGAGAAAAATGTCAGTTCCTCTCTCAGTGCAAATCAGCCTGTCTGCACTGCTTTGTAGCTGCAGACAACATGGGTTCTCGCTAAGCCCCTGGGAGTGAGAGGTGCCAAGACCCAAATGTTCTTGACTGAGTGGTTACTCGTGTACATCTGTGTCTTTGGCTGATAGCTGATCAATCCCAATTTTGATAGCCACTTTTGCAAGTACATAAAAGCAAAATGAACCAAGCTGTTTATTTGCACTTTATAGCCTTCGCCTATTATGTTGCATTTATTTCTTCAACTGATAGCATTTACTGATTCTCTAATAATCTTGTTGCCAACTCTTGGGAGTAGAAGAAAATAAATAACATTTATTTTTTGTAAAGAAAAAGAACTT
Source organism: Okapia johnstoni (assembly GCA_024291935.2). NCBI lineage: Eukaryota > Metazoa > Chordata > Mammalia > Artiodactyla > Giraffidae > Okapia > Okapia johnstoni. Next base: position 86,885,069 of record CM044319.1, on the reverse strand, counting down.
TGTCCAAGATATTGGAAATTTTAATGTACATGCTACTGAATAAAATTTAAAAAAATTGTATACTTATTTTATCAAAAGATAGCTTGGTTGAAGAGTGAGAAAGGCAAAACCTACAAGCTAAAATACAAGTGAGGCTTTAAAAGACACTATATCTTCAAAAATATGCATGGTATTCTTTTTCTTTTTTTCTGAGAAAATTTATATGAAGCTGAACCCAACCTATTTATATATGCCCTAGGCACAAAATTTTGAATTTCATAATGTCCCAATAATAAAAAAATAATTCAACCCAGGAGTTAATAAATATGATTGATTTTGATGGACCTCATAGCTGAAGGTTGATAAATATCTCCCTTTAAATTCATATTCTGCTTCTGAAACTTGGAGATACATGTATACACACATGATTTTATTAAGTGAATAGACAACTTACTCTGAGTTATTTTGAAAGACTCTACATGTCTGTGACAACCTATTAAATCCAGAAAGAAGAATGTGTGGACGTTTGGTGATAAGTTCTTATGGTTTCTTGAATTTTATATGCTACTTTCCCAGTAATACAAATCTTTTTACAGCATAAATTTGGATTATTCCTATGACATTTCTGTTGATTCAGATGCTGGTAACTAAGATTCAGAATATATCATCAGTATCAGGAAAGTGCTTAATGGTTTAAAATTGGAGCACTAATTCAAGAATCTTCTGGCCATTTTGATGAACATTTGTTGAGAAGGAAATATGTTGTTTTTAAAAACAGCCACACTGATCAGAAAAATAACATGCTTTTGAAAGAATCAGATAAGGAAAATATACTCCATGCAAGTACCTTTTCATTTAAAAAAGCCCACATCATTTTCAGCTCCCGCATCATCCATCCTAAGTGAACCATCCTCTCCTGCCTTTGCTGTCAGCTGGATGCTATTGTTTGCATATCTTCCTTTTGCTAGATCATTTTGTAATAACAGCTAGATCTGAATGAGTCCTATATTTGTCACACACACTTCCAGGTCTAGTTGATAGAATGTGGTTTTTAAAATCTGAGCTAAAAAATAGATCTTTCACAGGGAATTAATTCTATTCATTTAGGAGTCATTCAGAAAATAAATGCTACTTTGATATAAAAGAATTTTGTTATCTTTTCCAGTTTATACATCTCTATCTCATACGTGATTCACCTGGGCTTTTAAAAGGAAAGGTCTGAAGGTAAATATACAAGAGGTTTTCTGTTCATTGTTCTGGACATATTCAGAATTCTCATGGGTTCATTCTCATGAATTCTCATGGATAAGTGAGCAGGTGGAAAGTGAGTTTCTTTTTTAGTTGCTAAGTCGTTTCCGATTCTTTGTGATCCCATGGGCTGTAGCCTACTAGGCTCCTCTGTCCATGGGATTTTTTAAGCAAGAATATTGGAGTGGGCTGCCATTTCCTTCTCCAGGAGGGACTTCTTGACTCATACTACAGATATAAGTGGCTGAGCAGCTAAATGGTGTTGGTATTGAGTAATTTACTCAGTACCTATAAAATCACAGGCTGATAACCTCTTGTTTACTATACCTCTTGCAGAAATTAATTCCAAAATTTTATAAAAATTCTCCATATTCCTGCTAAGAAGACTCCTTTTCCAATTTATGGTCTTCAAAGAACTAGAGCAGTTTTCTATATTGTACAGTGAGTAGGAAATATAGCAGTATTCAAGAAAATGAGCTGGTTTTAAAATTCCCACTTTGCTGTTATCAAAGACCTCTTCGGAAGCTGTTTTTTTAAGTTAGTGACCACACTGTCAGCGTATATATAGATACATATAAAACAAAGTATTACAATATACACATATTGCATGTTGGATGTAAAGGTACAAAATGTGACTTGGGTTGGAAATATGACATTCACATTTCCTGCTGAGGAATTAGTCTGTCTAGCATATTAGAAAATCCACTGGGGTTTGTGTATATACCTACACATGCACACAGCTTCAGTTAATACACTCAAGCTTGACAAAAGGTGTGTGGTGTGTGTGTGTGTGTGTGTGTGTGTGTGTGTGTGTGTGTGTGTGTGTGTGTGTGTGTGTGTGTGCGTAACCTTCATCTTGTCCTGGAGTAAAACAATAGCATTTTATCTATACAATACGCCTGTGATGTTTGCTGAAATGCCCTGCAGTAGCCATAGCAGAGCATTCTACACAAGGGCAGATACTGTTCCCAGTACTTTAGAAAGAAGCCCCATCCAATCATATCATGGAGGTCTTCCACTTTGAAATATCTGATCTAGAAATATCTAGATTAAAATGAACATCAGAGACAGTGTTTAAGGAAAATAAGTCTGAAGACTCAAATATGTAGTCTCTGAGAGGGTCTGGGCTACAAGAAGCAAGAGACTGAAGTCTATAAGAGATGTTTTCCCTACTGGATTATCTGCAGATATTTTAAACACAGCTAGAATCCTTCAGTTCAACACTGTCAATCTTCTGAACCTGTCTCAATCTTCTTTGCCTTGTTTTTCTCTAGAAAATGATACTGTCTCCATGTGAGAAGCACTAAGACGTAGTGGTGAGCCTTATGGACCCAGGAGCCTTGCTGTCCGGGCTCTAATCCCAGCTCTGCTGAGTACCAGTTATGTGATCTGGGCATAATGAGAGTAATATTATTGGACAATAATACTGCTGATTTCACAGGGGGGCAGTTGTGAGTCTTATATGACTTATATATGTAAAATACAGAGAATGATGCTTTGTTGCTCAGTCCTTAGTTTCATGTCCAACTCTTTGCAACCCCATGAGCTGCTACACACCACACTTCCCTGTCCTTCACTACCTCCAAGAGTTTGCTCAGACTCATGTACATTGACTTGCCAGGTGGTGCTAGTGATAAAGAACCTGCCCGCAATGCAGGAGACGTAAGAGACGCAGGTTCGATCCCTGGGTCCATAAGATCCCCTGGAGGAGGGCACGACAGCCCATGCCAGCATTCTTGCCTGGAGAATCCCATGGACATAGGAACCTGGTGGGCTACCGTCCATAGAGTTGCAAAGAGTCAGACGCAACTGATGTGACTTAGTACACATGCATGTCCATTGAGTCAGTGATGCTACCGAACCATCTCATCCTCTGCCACCCCCTTCTCTTCTTGCCCTCAATCTTTCCCACCGTTAGATTTACATATTAAGATAAATCATTAGATTTACATAGATCATACTATTTATACTGCTTAATTCACTATTTTTCTGTGTCAGGTACTGGTTCTCCAACTAGCAATATGTAGCCAAGAAAAAATAAAATCTTGTCTAATAAAAACAGTACATCTTTAATATGAAAATGGAATGAATAATGCCAGTTGTTGATTTTCAGAAACATGAGCCTGTTAATAAAACAAGACTAGACTGTAGTCTTAGTCGAGTCCAGGAAGAGGAAGTCAGAAAGGACGTTTATAGGTCTTTGACATCTGGGTTTAAGTGAATTAGGACATGTCTTTCAAGAAGGAGAAATGGATTGATCATTGTTTGAGACGTAATAGTTTAGGATTGGTGGATATAGTGAAGGTGAAGTGAGGTGAGGATCTTGGAGTGAATCTTGATAACTAAACCACAGTTTGGTAACTGAGTCATTTTCCCAGGTGAATAGACTGTTGCCACAGATAAATCACTTTCCAGGAAATTTCTGAGACATTGAATTCATTTATTGGTTTATGGTTTTATTTTTCCTTGGTAATGGTTTCCTGGAATAAAGAACGAAGTCATGATACCATAGGTGAACCCAGTTCTGGGTCCAAATGGCTATGTCATTTTGATGTAAGTGATTGAAATTTTCAAAATGAAGTTTAAATCACCCTTGATGTTAAAACTTTTCTGTTACCATGCTTAACACTTTGATGTATTTCATTCAGTCAACATTTATTTACAATATTAAGGACTAAGTAAATAGATTTACATTCTGATGCTTTATGTAATATTATATTGTACATTTTTCCATTTTAATAAAATGACAGTAAGAATTTTAATGACCATAAGTTCACCTTATGATTTCATATAACTTATGATCTGTGTTTAATCTCCATACAGATTTTAAAGCTGCATCATTATTTTTAGATTTTTGTAAACTACACAATGATGAATATTCTTGTATATAAACTTTCTGTTCACTATTTCTATTTTGTTAAAACAAATTCCAACTGAGGGCAAAAGTTCCCATTCAAGGGGTAAGTTCTATTTATATATGTTTCCAAATTGCACTCAAAGTATAACAAAGTTTGGTAGAATTTATTAAAAAAAAAAAATTGGAGAAGTAAATGGCAACCCACTCCAGTATTCTTGCCTGGAGAATCCCAAGGACAGAGAAGCCCAGCGGGCTAGAGTCCATAGAATCACAGAGTCAGACATGACTGAAGCAACACAGCAGGCACAAACACTCATTTTAAACATGGTACTGATGGACCTACATGCAGGGCAGGAATAGAGACTCAGACACAGAGAATGGACTTGTGGACACAGCGGGGGAAGAGGGATGAATTGAGAGAGTGGCACTGACATATATACACTTCCGTGTGTAAAACAGATAGCTGGTGGGAGGTTGCTGTATCACCCAGGGATCTCAGCCTGGTGCTTTGTGATGACCTAAAAGGCTAGGATTGGGGGAGAGTGGGAGAGAGGCTCAGGAAGGAAGAGATATTTGTGTACTTATGGCTGATTCACATTATTGTACAGAAGAAACAAAACACAACATTGTAAAGCAATTATCCTCCTATTTAAAAAGTTATTTTAATAAGTAAATAAGCAAAGGATCTTATGGCCATGGCTCACATATTTTAATAACTTTCTTGGAAACTTGAACTCAGTCACTCAGTCATGTCTGACTTTTTGCTACCCTGTAACCCTCCTGGCTCCTCTGTCCATGGGATTCCAAAGGCAAGAATACTGGAGTGTGCTGCCATTTCCTCCTCCAGGGGATCTTCCCAACTGAGGGGACTGAACTCACATCTCCTGCACATCTTCTGCATTGGCAGGCAATTCTTTACCACTGGAAACAAAAAAGAAGAGTCGCTCAGTTGTGTCTGACTCTTTGCGACCCCATGGACTATGCAGTCCACGGAATTCTCCAGGCCAGAATACCGGAGTGGGTAGCCTTTCCCTTCCCCAGGGGATCTTCCCAACCCAGGGGCCAAACCCAGGTGTCCCACATTGCAGGCAGATTCATTACCACTGAGCCACCTTGGAAACCTTTCTTGGAATATTGCCTTAGAACATTTCAAAAAATCATGCAATAAAGACATTTTTCATTGCTGTATAAACTTAGTTTTTAACCCAATATCTACCTTTGTCAAAAATCTTATTGGTTAGAATTGGCTGCAAGTAAACTTTGCCTCTTTACAAGATTCAAAAATTTTATCAAAGAGTAAAGAAAACAACTTCAATAGGATTATTTTAAAAAGTATATCACAGATTACCAAGCCATACAGATTTGTTAAATATTGAGAATAATAGCTGTGTTGTTCAAAATAGCTTGATACCTGAAGAAAGATTTTTTGATGTAGTCTTTTTCGTTTTAATGCAGATTTTGACTCATTTTTTAAGTTCTAATATCTTACTAATTTAAGCAAGCATTATTGAGCACCAAGGCATGGTTACATGAAGGAAGGCAGATAAATTTTCATCCCAGGCCTTCAGGTGTGTACCAGAAGCATGAACTTCTATATAATAATTAAGTGGAAGCTCCCAGGAACAAAGCTCACCAGCGCTTCCCTGGTGGCTCAGGTGGTAAAGACTCTGCCTGCAATGCAGGAGACCTAGGTTTGATCCCTAGGTTGGGAAGATCCCCTGGAGAAGGCAATGGCTACCCACTCCAGTATTTTTGCCTGGAGAATTCCATGGACAGAGGAGCCTGGCAGCCTACAGTCCATAGGGATACAAATGAGAGACTATCACTCTCCCAGGAACAAAATACTTGTCTATCCTTCCTACTTTTCACACCTGGGCAAGCCAGCTGACTCCTTGAGGTCTCAGATCAAAATAACACTTACAGATATCTGGAGGTAATTGCATGGTATGATGCATGCAGAGGTACCACAAGGGCTATAAAAATAACAGAAATTCAAGAAATTGGTATTATCTATGTAAGTATATCATCCTTACCTTAGAGGTCTTAAGATTTTAACGAAGTCTTACAAAGTACTGAAAGATGCATTGAGGACATTTTTAGCAAACTCTACAAATTCATAGGTAACATAAGTGATGAAATCTTTTTTCTCCTTCCCTTTATTTTGATGGAATCAAATTGCATACCAATAGAGTGGGTGACTAAACAAGAACAGCAGCAACAAATCGTACTGTAAACTGGCTGGTCTCTTAACAACTGTAGATGTCTGAGTCTTCTAACCTATGCTGTTTGTTTAGATCTGTACTGACCAACACATGCGGCTACCAGACATTTGAAATGTGGCCAGTGTGAGCTAAAGTATGCTATTTTGGTATAAAATATGCCCTGGATTTTGAATACTTGGTATAAAAACCAGAAATAATATAAATATTTCATTAATAAATTTGCTTTCATATTGATTGCATGTTGAAGTGATAACGTTTTAGATATATTTGTTTGAATACAAAGTAATATTAAAACCAGTTTCACATGTTTCTGCTTACTATTGTTTAATGTCACTATTAGAACATTTAAAATTGCCTGTGTGTCTCAGTGTCCCTGGGGACAGTTCTGGATTAGGTCATTAGTTCATCTAAATTGCCTCAATCCAAAGCTTTTCATTCACTTTGCCAAATTCCAAGGGCATCTTTGGTGAAATACATCATGGAACCACCTGGGTCGAGGTCAGTGCTGGCTCAAGCCCTGTCAGTGTCCAGAGGTTAACAGGCAGCTATTCATCCTCAATGCGCTTTCATCTCCCAGAGAAAGGACACCCAAGGTTTCTTGTTTGATTCATTATTTAGTAGCTTATCTGTTCAAGAAAGTAAATATTTCAGAGTTATTCTGCTCTTGACATTTTCTTAGAGTTTTTAAATCATCTTTATAGTGGGATATTTTCTAGGTGTATCATTTCAGATCTTTACTTCACAAAGGGAAGATGATAACACTGAGACTTTCTAGGATTTGGGGTAGGGAGACATGTCATTCACAAATAAATGTGAAACACTGTCATTAGACTTATTGCCTACAACTTTGGAAACTGGAAACAATTGGACAGTTCAGTTCAGTTCAGTCGCTCAGTCGTGTCTGACTCTTTGTGACCCCATGAGTTGCAGCACGCCAGGCCTCTCTGTCCATCACCAACTCCCGGAGTCTACCCAAACCCATGTCCATCGAGTCAGTGATGCCATCCAACCATCTCATCCTCTGTCATCCCCTTCTCCTCCTGCCCCCAATCCTACCCAGCATTAGGGTCTTTTCCAATGAGTCAACTCTTTGCATGGCTTAGTTTCATTGAGATAGACAAGGCTGTGGTCCGTGTGATCACAATTGGACAATTCCCTTCAAAATTCTTGAAGAAAACAATTTCTAATAAAAATCTTATGTCTAAAAAAATATGGATCAACTGTCCAGGTTTAAACATCACAAACAAATCATCTAATCTGCAATGGAATAGAAATGTAGTCCTTCATTTAACAAGAAACTTATTTGCTAATAACGGATGGTATTCCAGAGAATAGTAAGAAATAAGATCCTAGCAACAGGGCATCCAGCCTGAGACATCAGTGAAGAGGATTCTGCAAAGGTATGATGGTGAAAGTCAGTGCCCAGATGACAGTCCAAATTAGAACCAAGGATGAAAGCCTTTAGGAAGGAGTTCTTTAGGAAAAATGAAATCAATTTTTAAAATACAATAAAAAAAAATTGTAAAATGCTGGAAAAAAAGTGTGTTCTTGAGTATAAACTGAGTGAAAAGGAACACCTATCTGTCTTAAGGTTTGTAATATTTATATCTATAATAGGATAATGCTTGTTATTATCACAGTCTTATTAATGCAAAAGATAAGTTTACACTGCTCAGATTCTTTTTATTGAATTAACTTCTCTTTGCTTCTCTTGGTGTTACTAATCTGTCCTCTTCACAGATTAGAGTTCAATAATAATATAAAATCACACTTTAAAAATCATTTTGGTCTTATTGTATGCTAAAATTTTAAAATTAAAAACTAAAAAATTTTACAAGTTAATGATAAAGAATCAGACTATTCTTAAGTAATATCTTTCAGTCCCCATGCATAGATAAATACATATAGATAGAATAGATAGATTTAGACATGTAGATACAATGCTCTTATTAAAAATAGGATAATATGTATTAAATATTAAGATTATATTTGTTTCTATTTAGATTTAATGAATAAAAAACTACTGCTGTACTAGAAACAGATTTGCTGAACAGGAGATAAATAATTCTTAACTTGTAGAAATCATATCCTTAAACACTGAGCAAGATCAAGATTTTTCAAGGTGTAAAGAACTAAATATATTGAGCACAGTGGATAATGCAGTGGTTTAGGTGATGCTGGTTTGTTTGAAGGTGGTGTTGTTGGAAAGGGAAATTAAAAGACATATTAGACATTAACTTGGAGACAAAGATCTACAACATATGTGGAAATAAGAAAATCAGTAGCAGTCTGAATGATGGGTATGGAGAAAATCATCTGGGAGTGATGAACTCCTTAAAAGATCAACAGACAAGCTGTTAATTAGGCAAAACTAGAATTAACTACAGAAAGAGGGAACACCAACTTAATAAAGTCTCAACATTGTATCAGAATCTGGGGAAGTTAGAAATGAAATGTCACCAGAGGTTTGGATGTAGAGCTGCCATGCTTAAAGGCAAATATTTTCAGTAGAGGAACTAATCAGGAGTGAGGAAAGTTTATGATATAATAGTTTAGGATTGGTGGACACAGAGAAGCGAGGGACTGGACGTGATACTTGATAAGTGTACTAGGGTTGATAAGCAAATTGTTTGTTACAGGTAAACAGTACCTTGCCCAATAAATTGACCTGTGGGACTCTTCCAAAGAAAATTGCCATATTTTTTTCCTGGGCAAGCAAATAGTCTTGTTGGCAAGGTAGTTTTATCTAAGTAATATTTTCAGAAAAGATCTCAGTTCTCAAGACAAAATGTAGAAGGAAGAGAGGAATGTAGTTGGAACTGAGCCCATGGAAACACCTATATTTAAAAGACACGAGAGGAGGCCTCAGCAAGAAAACTAACAAAGAAACAGGAAAGACATCTGCAGGATTTAATATCTTAGAAACCAGTGGAAGGAGTTGTTGAACAGTGTGAAGAGGTGAATGGAGATGACAACTGACAAATTCTCACTGAAGTTAAAATGTGAACATCACTGGGATTGTAGGCAGAACCTTTCAAGGGAAGCCAGATTCAATAAAGTCAAGGAATGAACCACTGAAGATGTAGAGAGGGTATGTTCAAATTATTGTAAGAATTTAGTAGTTTCAAATAAATTTTTAAAGAGATTTTAATTCTCCCCAGTTTTGAACATTTTAATAGTAAGAGTACTTAATAGAAATAAACTAAATGGAGTTACACATATAGAAATATAAATATATAAAGATAATAACCATTGATACTTTTTTACCCACAGTAAGAAAGAAACACTAGTAAAAAAGTAAAGGGAACTGCCACAAAACATTACACTAAATTGTTTTTGTCAAAGACACAGTGTTCATAGAACCACGTTTACCAGCCAAACATCAGGAATAGACTTGCCATGAGGGGGTCATGCCGAAGATATTGACCTTAGTCAGGCCATGATGCTAACATATTAATATTTTACAGCAAATCTAGGTATACTCAGCCATAAGTACTGAACAGAAACTTGTATATTTATTTTCACTTCTCAAAATTGTTCATTTACCTTTGATCTTTTTTGTGTTTTCCACTGTTGCTTGCTCCTAGTGTTATCAGCACTCTGGCACATAGAACAGGGATGCCTCTGAGACAGAACTTTCTTGTTAAAAGTAACAGCTCCTTGGGTAAGACACCTGGCCTCCCACTGAGTATTCAGCTATACATCTTTCTTAGGAAAGATAGATTAGTTTTTTTCTGGGTTCCTTGGATTCCCTGGTTTTCTAACTTTTGCCTGAATAAGTCTTGTTCATGATACTGTCCATAGGTCATTTAATTCCTGTATCAGTTCCAGATCTGTGTTGAGAATTCCCTTTATCAGATGATGTATAACACATCATTCTATGTTTTGTGGAGCTCAATAACTTGTTCAAAAGAGATGCATGGAAAGAAAAAATTATAACCAACTAGACAAATGCCACACAGATCTATGAGTCATTTTATCTCCTCGTGGTTTTCTTTATTCTGCATCTTATAAAAATTTCTTCATAAGAAGGGCATACACAGTATCTGCTTTAGTCCAAAAATAATGCAGCAGATTGTCAGGCAAATACAGGTGCTCAGTTAAGATTAATTGAATAACTAAACAAGGATGTGATTAAAGCAGCTTAGGAGAACCAAAAACAAGAAGAGAAAAGATGAGATTAAAGATGAGGAGGACTTTGTCAGGGTATGAAGCAGGGCATTCTGGCAGGTGGTGTGGATTTAATGGAGTGGAAGGACCATAGTGTCTGGAGTGCTTGGGAACAGGAGCAAAGCACAGGTGTTGGAGGACATGCAGCTGGAAGATGGAATGTGTTTCTTCTGGAAGGTTCTGGGGAATCCACTCCCAAGATCTTTCAGGTTGTTGATCGAGTCCTGTTCTTTGTGGTTGGAGGGCTGAGGTTGTCCTCTCTTTACTGGTGGTAGTCAGTCCAGCTATAGCATTTGCTCCTAAAGGGTGCCACAGTCCCTCTCATGTGTACCATGAGCTTCTGTCTGGCCCCTGTACTTTGGTTTCCACATATCAGAGCCAGTAACAGTGCATCATGTTAAGTTCCACGTGTGCTTCCAATGGCTCTGATTTCTCTTTCTGCTGTATCTCTGACTTCAGCTGGAGAAAGTGCTCTGTTTTCAAGGGCCCATGTGGTTTGAGTAGGGCCATTTAAAGGAGTCATCAGGATGATCTTCCTATTTTAAGGTCTGTAACAGCTGCAACAGACGGCGCTGAAGCACGGCTGAGAGGAGCTACCCCAGTCCGAGGTCAGGAGGGGCGGCTGTGAGGAGATAGCCCTCATCCAAGGTAAGGAGCAGCAGCTGCGCTTTGCTGGAGCAGCCGTGAAAAGATACCCCACGTCCAAGGTAAGAGAAACCCAAGTAAGACGGTAGGTGTTGCGAGAGGGCATCAGAGGGAAGACACACTGAAACCATAATCACAGAAAACTAGCCAGTCTGATCACAGGGACCACAGCCTTGTCTAACTCAACAAAACTAAGCCATGCTATGTGGGGCCACCTAAGACAGACGGGTCATGGTGGAGAGGTCTGACAGAATGCGGTCCACTGGAGAAGGGCATGGCAAACCATTTCAGTATTCTTGCTTTGAGAACCTCATGAACAGTATGAAAAGGCAAAAAGATAGGACACTGAAAGAGGAACTCCCCAGGTCGGTAGGTGCCTAAAATGCTACTGGAGATCAGGGGAGAAATAACTCCAGAAAGAATGAAGGGATGGAGCCAAAGCAAAATCAATACCCAGTTGTGGATGTGACTGGTGATAGAAGCAAGGTCTGATGCTGTAAAGAGCAATATTGCATAGGAACCTGGAATGTTGGGTCCATGAATCAAGGTAAATTGGAAGTGGTCAAACAGGAGATGGCAAGAGTGAACGTTGACATTCTAGAAATCAGCGAACTAAGATGGACTGGAAAAGGTGAATTTAACTCAGATGACCATTATATCTACTACTGTGGGCAGGAATCCCTTAGAAAAAATGGAGTAGCCATCATGGTCAACAAAAGAGTCTGAAATGCAGTACTTGGATGCAATCTCAAAAACGACAGAATGATCTCTGTTCGTTTCCAAGGCAAACCATTCAATACTACGGTAATCCAAGCCTATGCCCCAACCAGTAACGCTGAAGAAGCTGATTTCAAATGGTTCTATGAAGACCTACAAGACCTTTTAGAACTAACACCCAAAAAAGATATCCTTTTCATTGTAGGGGACTGGAATGCAAAAGTGGGAAGTCAAGAAACACCTGGAATAACAGGCAAATTTGGCCTTGGAGTAAGAATGAAGCAGGGCAAATGCTAATAGAGTTCTGCCAAGAGAATGCACTGGTCATAGCAAACACCCTCTTTCAACAACACAAGAAAAGACTCTACACATGGACGTCACCAGATGGTCAACACCGAAATCAGATTGATTATATTCTTTGCAGCCAAAGATGCAGAAGCTCCATACAGTCAGCAAAAACAAGACTGGGAGCTGACTGTGGCTCAGATCCTGAAATCTTTATTGCCAAATTCAGACTCAAATTGAAGAAAGTAGGGAACACCACTAGACCATTCAGGTATGACCTAAATGAAATGCCTTATGATTATACAGTGGAAGTGAGAAATAGATTTAAGGGACTAGATCTGATAGACAGAATGCCTGATGAACTATGGATGGAGGTTCATGACATTGTACAGGAGACAGGGACCAAGACCATCCCCAAGAAAAAGAAATGCAAAAAAGCAAGATAGCTGTCTGAGGAGGCCTTACAAATAGCTATGAAAATAAAAGAAGCAAAAAGCAAAGGAGAAAAGGAAAGATATACCCATTTGAATGCAGAGTTCCAGAGAAGAGCAAGGAGAGATAAGAAAGCCTTCCTCAGTGATCAATGCAAAGAAATAGAGGAAAACAATAGAATGGGAAAGAATAGAGATCTCTTTAAGAAAATTAGAGATACCAAGGGAACATGTCATGCAAAGATGGCCTCAAAAAAGGACAGAAATGGTATGGACCTAACAGAAGCAGAAAATACTAAGAAAAGGTGGCAAGAATACACAGAAGAACTGTACAAAAAAGATCTTTATGACCCAGATAATCACGATGGTGTGATCACTCACCTAGAGCCAGGCATCCTGGAGTCTGAAGACAAGAGAAACTTAGGAAGCATCACTACCAACAAAGCTAGTGGAGGTGATGGAATTCCAGTTGAGCTATTTCAAATCCTGAAAGATGATGCTGTGAAAGTGCTACACTCGATATGCCAGCAAATTTGGAAAACTCAGCAGTGGCCACAGGAGTGGAAAAGGTCAGTTTTCATTCCAATCCCAAAGAAAGGCAATGCCAAAGAATGCTCAAACTACTGCACAGTTGCACTCATCTCACATGCTAGTAAAGTAATGCTTAAAATTCTCCACACCAGGCTTCAGCAGTATGTGAACCATGAACTTCCACATGTTCAAGCAGGATTTAGAAAAGGTAGAGGAACCATAGGTCAAATTGTTAACAACATCCATTTGCTGGATAATCGAAAAAGCAAGAGATTTCCATAAAAGCATCTACTTCTGCTTTATTGACTTTGCCAAAGCCTTTGACTGTGTGGATCACAACAAACTGTGGAAAATTCTTAAAGAGATGGGAATACCAGACCACCAGACCTGCCTCCTGAGAAATCTGTATGCAGGTCAGGAAGCAACAGTTAGAACCGGACATATTATAACAGACTGGTTCCAAATCAGGAAAGGAGTACATCAAGGCTATATATTGTCACCATGCTTATTCAACTTATACACAGAGTATATAAGTATCATGAGAAATGCTGGGCTGGATGAAGCACAAGGTGGAATCAAGATTGTTGGAAGAAATATCAATAACCTCAGATATGCAGAGGACACTACACTTATGGCAGAAAGTGAAGAAGAACTAAAAAGCCTCTTGATTAAAGTGAGAGAGGAGAGTGAAAAAGTTGGCTTAAAACTCAGCATTCAGAAAACTAATATCTTGCCATCTGATCCTATCACTTCATGGCAAATAGATGGGGAAACAGTGGAAACAGTGAGAGACTATTTTGGGGGGCTCCAAAATCACAGAAGATGGTGACTGTGGCCATGAAATTAAAGGACACTTGCTCCTTGGAAGGAAAGTTATCATCAGCCTAGACAGCAGTTTAAAAAGCAGAGATATTATTTTACCTACAAAGGTCCATCTAGTCAAAGCTATGGTTTTCCTAGTAGTCATGTATGGAGAGTTGGACTATAAAGAAAGCTGAGTGCTGAAGAATTGATGCTTCTGAACTGTGGTGTTGGAGAAGACTCTTGAGAGTCTCTTGAGCTGCAAGGAGACCCAATCAGTCCATCCTAAAGGAAATCAGTCCTGAATATTCTTTGGAAGGACTGATGCTGAAGCTGAAATTCCAATACTTTGGCCACCTGACACGAAGAACTGGCTCATTGGAAAAGACCCTGATGCTGGGAAACATTAAAGGCAGGAGGAGAAGGGGACAACAGAGGATGAGATGTTTGGATGGCATCACCAATGCAATGCACATGAATTTGAGTAGGCTCTGGGAGTTGGTGATGGATAGGGAAGCCTGGCGTGCTACAGTCCATGGGGTCACAAAGAATTGGACACAACTGAGAGACTGAACTGAACTGACAATTGTCTCTACAGTTAAATATTTTTATGTCACTTCAAATGTACTGAGTCTCAAAGAATTTTTGAGCTCACAAGTATTAGGAATAAGGCAAATATGGTGTTCCAGTTTGGGTATGTGTATAGTCACCTTTCAGATAAACTCCAAAAGTTTCAGTGAGTTTGTGAGTGGCCCCAAAGTAGACCCACACACACAGATACACACACACACAGAAACACATATTTACAAAAATGGATGTACTGATTACCTTTGGCTGCTGAAACAAAAAACACCTAAACTTGGTGGCTGGAAACAATGACAAATTTATTATTTTAGAGTTCTGGAGGTCGGAAGTCTGAAATGAGTCTCACTGGGTTAAAATAAATGTATAGGCAGGACTGCGCATTTTTCTGGGGGCTCTCTTGCTCTTTCTAGCATCTAGAGCCTGTCAGCATTCCTTGGCTTATGTTGTTTCATCTTCAAAACCAGCAGAGGCCATTCTTGTCTTTTTCAGGTTATGTCACTCTGACACTGACTCTTCTATCTATAGTGTCTAACTATTTGCAACCTCATGGACTACAGCCTGCCAGGCTCCTCTGTCCATGAAATTCTCCAGGAAAGAATACTGGAGTGGGTTGGCATTTCCTTCTCCAGGGGAATCTTCCAGATCCAGGAATCAAACCCAGGTCTCCTGTATTGCTGGAAGACTCTCTACTGTCTGAGCCAACAGTGAAGCCCCAATAGATAGATAGACCTACTATCTATCTATCATCTATCTATCTATCTATCCAGAATGGCCACACGCCCTACCTCTTTGGGTCAGTCCCTCAGAGATGATATGCTATCTCCCAGGATATAGTGCTCAATAAGGTCCCCAAATAAAATTAAAACTCACAGCTCTCAGGTTATGTGTTCATCTCAGTTGACACACACTTTCTCAGTGGCCTACCAGCTGCATTTTTGAGAGCTCTCCTAGCAGTTCTGATTCCATTTCAATTTTCCATTCACAGATGGGACTTGGATTTCCTCAGTTAACAGCATCGAAGCCAGAAAACCACATACCATTCAAAAGGAAAGAGCTGATATTTTTCTGAAGACAGGTTTTACATATTAGGCTCTTTCCTTGTTGTATCATAATACTCTTATTTTTTCAGACAAATATTGTCTTATTTTTAGGCAGAAAAGCAAATTTAAAGTAGATAATAGGTTCAAAGAGACACTTTTTTTTGAAATAAAATTTAGCATTTTGTTTGTATAATGTAAGTGGAGAAATTAGTACACCCTTTAAATGTTAAATTCCTTACATTTGATACAATCTAGTCAATATGTTGGTGGCTTTCACAGTCTTCAAACAACACAATATTTTAGAGTAGGTGAAGACTACAAGGAGAAAGGACAAGTCTCTCTCACTGATAACAATTTTAATTACCCAGATCTTTTAAGATGGTGCTATGTATACTAAATATATTTGCTTTTGTTTAAATTAATGATTAGGAAAACAGGTGTCAGTATTCATTTTTAAATATATGTTCTAATGAAAGTGAATAGGTTCCAATTAGTTTAACGTAGAATGAGGAAGTTATTTTAAAAATTATTTTAATTATAAAACACTGCACATTGATAGAATATATTAACTTAATATCTTTATTTAATTGCCGACTTAATTGCTAAATCACTGCGTCCCTTAGCTTAACATGCAAAGACCAGAACTTGACTAGTGGTGATTATGAAGCCAAAGTGAAGGAGGTCAACACACCAAAAATTCCTGTCATCGAAGCAGATTTGAAGGTGTTAGGAGTTAACAGCTCTGGATAGAACTTGATAATGGCCTTTGTTATCAGCCTGAAAGTGCTTAGAAAGTGTTTAGAAAATGCCACAAGACAGGACAACACAGTGACAGAGGACAGTACAGTGGTCCTTTGGCAGCTCTCCAGAAAGTCTAATTGCACTGACGTAGCTTTGCATGAAAATAATGGAGTGAGACTTCCCCTGTGGTCCAGGATTTAAGCTCCATGCTTCCACTGCAGTGGCACACAGGTTCAGTCCCTGGGCAAAAACTGAGATCCAGCATGCCCTGTGGCACAGCCAGGAATAAATAAACCAATAACAACAAAATTCCTTAAAAAAAAGAATATAATGGAGAAAAACATGGGGAAGTCTGTGTCCAGAAACACTGCAAGGGAATCTGTGGAAAGCAGCAAAGCGAATCACACACATCTCTGGACTATTTGCATTTGCTTCCGTGGTGGCTCAGTTGGTAAAGAATCCACCTGCCAATGCAAGAGATCCAGGTTCGATCCCTGGGTTGGGAAGATCCCCTGGAGAAGGAAATGGCAAGCACTTCAGTATTATAGCCTGAGAAATCCTATGGACCTAGGAACCTGGTGGGCTATAGCCCATAGGGTTTCAAGAGTCGGACACAACTTAGCCACTAAACCACCACCGAGAAGATAAGCAGGAATGCTTTGATATCAAGCATCAATGATTATTTAAGCAACATGCTCTGAGGGTTGCCATCTGATTAAAAAGTAAACCATGTTTCTTAATGGAAATTTGAAAAACATCTCAAATATATATATATCATCTCAGTTCAGTCGCTCAGTTGTGTCTGACTCTTTGCAACCCCATGAATCACAGCACGCCAGACCCCCCTGTCCATCACCAGCTCCCGGAGTTTACCCAAACCCATGTCCATCGAGTCGGTGATGCCATCCAACCATCTCATCCTCTGTCATCCCCTTCTCCGACTGCCCCCAATCCTTCCCAGCATTAGGGTCTTTTCCAATGAGTCAACTCTTTGCATGAGGTGGCCAAAGTATTGGAGTTTTAGCTTCAACATCAGTCCTTCCAATGAACACCCAGGACTGATCTCCTTTAGGATGGACTGGTTGGATCTCCTTGCAGTCCAAGGGACTCTCAAGAGACTTCTCCAACACCACAGTTCAAAAGCATCAATTCTTCAGTGCTCAGCTTTCTTCAGCGTCCAACTCTCACATCCATGCATGACTACTGGAAAAACCATAGCCTTGACTAGACGGAACTTTGTTGGCAAAGTAATGTCTCTGCTTTAAAATATGCTATCTAGGTTGGTCATAACCTTCCTTCCAAGGAGTAAGTGTCTTTTAATTTCATGGCTATAATCACCATCAGCAGTGATTTTGGAGCCCCCAAAAATAAAGTCTAACACTGTTTCCACTATTTCCCCATCTATTTCCCATGAAGTAATGGAACCAGATGCCATGATCTTAGTTTTCTGAACGTTGAGCTTTAAGCCAACTTTTTCACTCTCCTCTTTCACCTTCATCAAGAGGCTCTTTAGTTCTTCTTCACTTTCTGCCATAAGGGTGGTGTCATCTGCATATCTGAGGTTATTGATATTTCTCTTGACTATCTTGATTCCAGCTTGTGTTTCTTCCAGCCCAGTGTTTCTCATGATGTACTCTGCATATAAGTTAAATAAACAGGGTGATAATATACAGCCTTGAGGTACTCTTTTTCCTATTTGGAACCAGTCTGTTGTTCCATGTCCAGTTCTAACTGTTGCTTCCTGACCTGCATACAGGTTTCTCAAGAGACAGGTCAGATGGTCTGGTATTCCCATCTCTTTCAGAATTTTCCACAGTTTATTGTGATCCACACAGTCAAAAGCTTTGGCATAGTCGATAAAGCAGAAATCGATGTTTTTCTGGAACTCTCTTGCTTTTTCGATGATCCAGCGGATGTTGGCAATTTGATCTCTGGTTCCTCTGCCTTTTCTAAAACCAGCTTGAACATCTGGAAGTTCACGGTTCACGTATTGCTGAAGCCTGGCTTGGAGAATTTTGAGCATTACTTTACTAGCATGTGAGATGAGTGCAATTGTGCGTTTGAGCATTCTTCGGCATTGCCTTCCTTTGGGATTGGAATGAAAACTGACCTTTTCCAGTCCTGTGGCCACTGCTGAGTTTTCCAGATTTGCTGGCATATCGAGTGTGGCACTTTCACAGCATCATCTTTCAGGATTTGAAATAGCTCAACTGGAATTCTATCACCTCCACTAGCTTTGTTGGTAGTGATGCTTTCTAAGGCCCACTTGACTTCACATTCCAGGATGTCTGGCTCTAAGGGAGTGATCACACCATCGTGATTATCTGGGTCGTGAAGATCTTTTTTGCACAGTCCTTCTGTGTATTCTTGCCACCTCTTCTTAATATCTTCTGCTTCTCTTAGGTCCATACCATTTCTGTCCTTTATCGAGCCCATCTTTGCATGAAATGTTCCCTTGGTATCTCTAATTTTCTTGAAGAGATCTCTAGTCTTTCCCATTCTGTTGTTTTCCTCTATTTCTTTGCATTGATCGGTGAGGAAGACTTTCTTATCTCTCCTTGCTATTCTTCGGAACTCTGCATTCAGATGGGAACATCTTTTCTTTTCTCCTTTGCTTTTTGCTTCTCTTCTTTTCCCAGCTATTTGTAAGGCCTCCTCAGACAGCCATTTTGCTTTTTTGCATTTCTTTTCCATGGGGATGGTCTTGATCCCTGTCTCCTATCCTTATCTCAGGATCTGTCTTTGGGGGCACCTAACAAAAGAGCACTGCACCTGCGAAGTACCCCACAGAAATATATATATATATATATATTCCTTTTAATTAAAAAATTAAAGCACCAAGGCCAGAAACACTGTTAAAGCTTTGAGAATTTATGTCAATCTCTTTTTTTTTCTCCCTCCATTTATGTCTCTCAACATCAAATCTGGTGTAAACGTCTCTATATGATGGGGATAGAGAAAACACCACATTTAAACAAATGTTTTTTTTACACGAAATTGCAAATAACATGAATTCTCATCCCCCAAATTGGGAAAAAGTCCTAGAGGGAAACCTTGAAGACTCCTCCATGAAGAAACTTTGTCCCTCTTCATTCTCTCTATGTTCCACCTTGTCACTTCCAAACCATGCCCTCTCCTTCCTTAAAGCTCTTTTTACCAGGAAACTTCCCACCTTATCACGATCTGTCTGTCTTGGATCACTTTCCATCCATTTACTCTCCCAAGCTCAGAGGCTCTTCGATACCTCTTCTCTCCTTAAATCAAGTACTTCCTCTCAGAAATAAAAGATAATGTCGGGCTCAAGTGTATGTGGGCAGGGAGACAAAATGACGGGTGTCTATGGAATTTTCTTCCAATTGTTTCACATTTTTCAATAAAATAAAAAGCAAGATCATCATCTGAGAATCAACATGGGGGAGGAGAAGAGGGAGAGTGACCTATACCAGAAGCTGCGTTGCTATATTTTTTAAAATCATGAGAGGAAGAAAAAGATTATTCTTCCCATTTCTACAGGAAAACAGGGTGACTACTCACCAGAAAGCACCCAGCTATTACTGACAGAGTGTTCTTTAGCCCCTGGGGCAGTAAGGGAGGAAATAAACACCTCCCACTAATTCCAGATGAGTCAACTCCCCAAGAAGAGATACTGTGATGAGGGAGCATGTGTGGAGGTTTTGCACAAAGTACAGGATCTTGATTCCTTCCTGCTTGGGTTGTCATTTTGGCCCTATCATTTCAAACTGTGAGACTGGGCAAATTATATAACTCTTTGGAGGCTCAAGAGTCCCATATGAAAAATGGGAATAGTCTTGAGTTGCTTTTTGCAAAGACTAAGTGAGAAAACATATGCTAATATGCTATCATCCTGCAGGGCACTCAGGAAGTCTTCAATAAACAGGTCTCAGCAGGAACCCATCACTGGAAGCACAAAAGCAGCATGGCAATTAAAGAGATGTCAACTGAGTTTTCTACAACTCAGCTTCTGCTTCAAGGCTCCCTTTGCCTGATGGCAGAAAATGTAACTTTCATTAATTCAGTGTGTTTTGTTGTTCAGTTGCTAAGTCGTATCAAACTCTTTGCAACCCCATGGACTGCGGCACACCAGGCTTCCCTGTCCTTCACCATCTCCTGGAGCTTGCTCAAGCTCATGTTCGTTGAGTCAGTGATGCAATCCACCATCTCATCCTCTGCAGTCCCCTTCTCCTCCTGCCCTCAATCTTTCCCAGCATCAGTATCTTTTCCAAAGAATTGGCTGTTCACATCAGGTGGCCAGATTATTGGAGTTTCAGCTTCAGCATCAGTCCTTCCAGTGAATATTCAGGGTTGATTTCCTCTAGGACTGGCTGGTTTAAACTCAGTGTAAACTCATCTAGTTTGAGTTCAATGGACTTTTCCTCACTTCTTATCCCTGGAGAGATGACTTCATTCTGTAGACTTAGCACCACAGTAGAAGGAAGGTGCTAGCCTGTTCACACAGGCAACATCTGAAGTGCCCTAGGTCTGGTCTGGCCCATGCACATTACCATTTTCCTACACTCACATTCCAGGGCTCCCTGCCAGCCTGTCTGTTCTCCAGTCAACTGGTCCACTCCCTCCTCAGAGGAATTCTCCAGCCAGAAATCTAGGTGTTTTCTCTTTTTCCCTATAAATCTATCATCATGCCCAGTCTACACACCTCCAAAACAATACTCTGAGTACATCTACTTTTCCGTGATTCCCTTACCACCACTTAAGTCCCGTTATCAGTACTTGGAATTTTTCAGTAGCCCCCTGGTTGGTGTTGCTTTTATTCCTCTGCCATCGTTTTTGAATACATTACAGTGCAGCCACAGGCATCTCTAAAGTACATAAATCATATGTGTTACACTCTTTTTAAAATCTCCAATTTTCTTCTCATCTAATATAAAATATGACCTTCTTTCCCTAGTGTACCAAGTCCTACATGACCTGAATCCTGCTTTTCTCTCTGACTTTATTATGTATCCATCAACCTATAATGCATATTATATGTTTTATTCTTTGTTATATAACTTTACTGAGATATGATTGACATGTAAAAAGCAGTGCATATAAAATGTATACAACTCACTGAGTTTGCAGATACCATTAGTACCATCAAGACCATAGATATGGCATCATTTATCAGTATCCCTTCACCCCCTTTATTATCATTATATTTTTTGTTGTTGTATGTGTATTAAGATCATGTAGCATAAGATCTACCCTCTTATCAAATTTTAAGTGTATACTACTGTACTGTCAGCTATCACTATCCTGCTATTTATCTTGTGTAACTGAAACGCTGTACCCTTTGACTCTCACCTCTCTATTCCCCACCCTGCAGCCCGCAGTAAGCACTGTTCTACTCTCTGCTTCTGTTAGTTTGACTATTTAAAATTCCATATGTTAAGTGAAATCATACATTATTTTTCTTTCAGTTTTTGACTTATTTCACTTAGTATGATAGTCTTGAGGTCCATCCATGCTGTCAGAATGGCAGGGGCTTCTTTTGGAAGACTGAATAATATTCCTCTATACGTACACACCACATTTTCTTTATCCATTCAGCCGCCTGTGTATATTTAGGTAGTTTCCATATCTCGGTTATTGCGAGTAATGCTTTAGTGACTATAGGGGCATAGATATCTTTTTGAGATTACAATTTCAATTCCTTCGAATAAATACTAAGCAGTGGGATTGCTGAATCATGTGGTAGCTCTATTTTTCAGTTTGTGAGAAATCGCAATACTGTTTTTCATAATGGCTGCACCAATTTACGTTTCTACTGACAAAGTACAAAGGTTCATTTTTCTACACATTCTCAACATTTGTCATTTTTTTTAAAAATGATAGCTATGCTAACAGAAGCAAAATGATATCTCACTGTGGTTTTGATTTGCCTTATAAGATAACATTCCAGGAGTTAGGATTTTGGTGAGGAGGGTATCTGCATTTCTCAACCTATTAAAAATCATGTTCTACTAACACTGATCTAAAACAATATAGAAACACTTTTGAGAAATTAAAATCAGAAAAGTTCTACTCAAAAATAGAAAAAAAATGATTTCTTAAGTTATATGTTTTCATTAATTGCAAATGAAATTTCCAAAGTTTAAAATCATTGCTGAACAACCTTGTTGTTCTCATTATTTTTTGACAGAGTGGAGATGGGATGGAAATCTTGAAGGTACCAGGCCAGAAGGGTGCTGTGCTCAAAAGACAGTCAAAATCTGATGCCACAGGAGTCAATGTTTTTAAAAAATCTTTTTAACTCTGGAGCCTCTGGAACAAGCTATTCAGAGATGCTTTAACACTGCATAATAAAGTTAGCAGGAGGGAGACGTGGTATGAAAGGTGGCTGATGCCCAAGGCTCCGTAGCAGATTTATGAGCTCTCTGCCACTGAGACAGGAAACATAATAGGAGTGATAGAAGAGAGACTTCTTGCTGGTTTCCCTTGTGAAGATGGAAATAACAGAGCAGCCTAAGCTTAAGTGCTGTTAAATCTCTTCTGGAGACTGGGGCACATGATGGGAGGACTAGGCAGTGGGAAAGGCAAGTTTCCAAACAACTTTTGTATTTCATGCCCACTGACTGAGGGACAGTAGAGTGGATGATCCAAGAAAGGGCAGGGCTCCAAGCAGTGCAAGGTGTAAATAGTGACCAGAATCTCAGAGGAAAAAGGTAGAGAAAAATAAACAGATGTTTATATTTTTTTCCCAAGAGAATTGTAAAATATAATTAAAAGAAGACCACAACCTTTATGTACACAATACTCTTGATTAGGGATTGGCTGAAAGGGGAGGGCAATTTCTGAAAGTGGCAGCAAAAGACTGGACCAAACCATTCTAGTAGGTGAAGGGGAAGTCTGTGGGGGTATGCTTAGAGCCCAGGGACCAAGAGACATACGCCATCCAGTCTGTTACTTATTCTTTATATTTCTTTGATCTACAAAAAGTACCAATTAGTTCATAGACTGTAGCCTGGAGGCTCCTCTGTCCATGGAAAGTCCTAGGCAAGAATACTGGAATGGGTTGCCATTTCCTTCTCCAGGGGATCTTCCCGACCCAGGGATTCAAACCATGTCTTCTGCTTGACTGGTAGCTCAGCTGGTTAAAGAATCTGCCTGCAATACAGGAGACCCCGGTTCAATTTCTGAGTCTGGAAGATATGCTGGAGAAGGGATAGGCTACCCACTCCAGTATTCTTGGGCTTTCTTGGTAACTCAGATGGTAAAGAATCTGCCTGCAATGTGGGAGACCTGGGTTCAACCCCTGGGTTGAGAAGATCCCCCAGAGAAGGGAATGCCCACTCCAGTATTTCAGCCTGGAGAATTCCATGGACAAAGGAGCCTGGCAGGCTACAGTCTACGGTGTCACAAAGAATCGGACATGACTGAGCAACTGAGAGCCACAACTGAAAAAGAGAGAGAGAGAGAGAACAGAAAGAACAAATAAGTTAGGCAAGGTATTGTGGGATTAAAAGATCTGAAAGTTGTGCTTAGCCCAGAGATGAGTAGAAAATAGAGGTGTCTGGCTTAAAAGTTAGTTAGAATATAGCTCTCCCAAAGTGACAAGGAAAGGGGCTTCTTGTTGTGGTGTTTTCCTGCAAAAACCAAAGTGTGATCTAGATTTGTTCATGCAAAATTGGCAGTTATTCTTATTATTCTATCAATCTCTTTCTCACGTGCAGAATTTTTAAAACACGTTTTAGGTAACTATTATCTTTTTAAATAGGAACTATATTTCATACTCTTCTACACTTTAATCTTACAAAACAAATATCATAAAAGTATTATGATATCCCTCTTGGCTATTACAAGGATAATTTTGAAGATCGGCTTTCTTGCTAAAGATTCATACCTAAGTACAAAAACCAGAGTTGTTCAGATTTGTTAGGAAGGAGCAAGAACCAAGCTAGAAAACCTAAACAAGAAGGAAGTGTTTGCTTCCTGAGTTATCCCATTACTTCAGTGCATGTTTAAGTAAGTAATACAATGGCAAGTGTCCAATTTAACCAGAAGGCATACTATAATTATAAGAGGCTTTCAGAAAGTTTTTGCATATGAGAGATCCACAATTTCCCTTGAGTGGAATTAGAGCCTAAACACACACCAATACTCCCTCCTACCCTCATTTTTAAGGTAATGCAAATTTTTTGGAGCAAGCTTTTTAATTTATATTCAGTCACTTGGAGTCAGTAGTTTTTCAGTGAACCTTTTGTAGCAAATGTCTCTTCCTGTTCATGCTTTTTGGTCTACATTAAAATTATTCTTTCTGTGATAAGAAGATTATTCTATCACTCATTACAGATCTCAGCTTAGGTTATTTTCTTTATCAAAAATATGTTCCTTGGAGCCACATCATTATGATGGCTTTTGTGCCCTTGTACACTGGATGTCTTAATCTGAGTGCAATTTAGTGGATACTTTCTGCTTACAGGAAGGTACTTCTTTCCTTCAACAGGGTGATCCAATCTGTGACAAATCTGCACCATACACTATGTAAATGGCTAACAAGTCAATTGTAGATCACTGAATGTACAAATCTTAGTGCTGGGGCAGAAATCTCTTAAGAATAGTCATCATGATCTCCAAGTTTGTTTCAAAATTTGAAAGCATCGCGTGTCATTCAAAAGTGAAGATGGGGTACTTAGGGATGTTGAATTCTCATGCTCTAGGTGTACTTCCTTATTAAAATGTTTGGTTCTGTGCTATTTTTACTGTAATGTTGCATTTACATTTCCTACATGTTAAGTTCGTCTGTGTGATTGAAATAAAATTGCAACATATACCGAGAAATAAAAAAAGAAATTCTCAAAAGATAAAGATTCTTTCTGTAGTAGCTTCCATGTGCCTGTCCATCATCCAGTATCTAATTCTGTACATCCGGGGTTTAGTGAGAGTTCATACAGCTCCTTCCATTGGTTCCAATGCGCCATCATTTTCTTGCACCTCTCTCTGGGCTACTCCCGGTCAATAGTCAAGCATAAGCAGGATACTAGAGACAGGCCAAATCTGTCCACTGTGGGGCCCATTCAAAGAGCATGCATTGCTCTAGAGTGCCCCATCAGCCTGCCAACAATTTCTCTGAGCCTCACTAGAGCTGGCCTAATAATTTTTTCTTCTCTCTTTACTTTCCCAGGCATTGAGATCTGCATGTGATTTGAAAGGTCTTCTTGTCTGAGTCATTTTTAGTTTATTCTTTATACACCTTTAAAGTGACATCATACTGTCTTCTATTTTTCCTGTATTCTGACAAAAATTCTATTGTCATTTTTTTTTGCAAACTCAGTTCTTTGATAGCAGGCTTTAGAACTTTCTAGGTTTAAAAAGTAGTAATTCATTAAAGCATGCACAACAATATAACAATGAATAAAATTTATTGGTTAGCATTAAAAAATTGTATCATCAATGAATACAACCTAGGTAATTTTTTTTTCATATTCATTTCAGTAACTCGACCCCACAGATATAGGCAGTATGCAACCAGAAAGTTATGAGTAAAAACAGATTATACATGAAAATTTTTGCTCATAAAGGTCATGTGTTCAGGTACATGAATGAAAAGCATGCATAGCTTATGACCAAGCTGTTTTCACAATGCAAAAATGCAAAATTACATTTTGAAATTATAAAGAAATGATCTACATATTTCAAAAATTAAATGTTGCTTATACCAGGTGTATGAGAGGATTTAAGAGGCAAGCAATAAGAATTCAGGAAATTAATACTAGTGAAAGAGAACAGGAACATTTTTGCATTTCACTGAAAATACATCAACTACTAAAATATGAAATCTAGGAGGAGCTTAAGGCAACTATTGCAAAATCTAAAGCAAATCACTGAATATTTCTTATCACCTAAACAGTAGCATGACATTAAAAGAAAACTGCACCTGGATTTAAATTGCCAATCTCACATGACTGTCATTTGAATTGTTTTGCTGTTCTTCTATATGAAATGTCTTGTTTATCTCTGGCTATTTTCAATATGTTCTCTTTAATATTCTGCAGTTTGCTTATTATGTCTCTTGCTATATTTTCCTTTGAATTTACTTTGTTCGAGTTTCAGTGAACTTCTTGGAT
Source organism: Okapia johnstoni (assembly GCA_024291935.2). NCBI lineage: Eukaryota > Metazoa > Chordata > Mammalia > Artiodactyla > Giraffidae > Okapia > Okapia johnstoni. Next base: position 86,858,732 of record CM044319.1, on the reverse strand, counting down.
CCTTAAACTTATGTCTTTCACAAAAATTGGGGGAGATTTTTGGCTATTATCTCATTTTTTGTTTTTTAGTCACTGAGTTGTGTCCAACTCTTTTGCAACCCTGTAGACTATAGCCCATCAGGCTACATGAGATTTCTCAGGCAAGAATACTAGAATGGGTTGCCATTTCTTTCTCCAACTATCTCATCAAATTGTATATTTTTCTGGCCCATTCTCTCTGACCAATTGCCATAGATGATGTATCTTGAGTAAAAGGAACTGCTGAAGACAGGCCTTTAACAATGCTGTGGTGAGGTGGGGTGGGGTGGGGGGTAGTCTGTACTCCTATGATTAAGCTTCAGTTTTTCAGTAAGCTTATGAACTGCCCAAGTGCTTCTAACTATATGTCCCTTCGCTTATGTGGGACAGGATGATTAAAGTGGACTGGAATTGGATATTTCCTTTCTCCAGGTCAATCAGTCTCTGATAACATTCCAGCAGGTAATTTCTAGTTAATTAACCCTGAAAGCAGACCTTGTTAAGAACAGAGTGCCCTAATACATGTTTAAATAAAGCTAAGTTAACTATTTCAGGAATTTAGTTACTATTCACTTGACTAGATAACCATTTTCCTCTTATCTCTCTTCTCTTCTACAACTGTCTTCCCAATGCAGAACTGTCATCACTTCATTTTGCTGCAAGTAAACATGTAATGGCTCTTCTTTGTCTGTAATATATGTGTTTTGTTGGTTTTATTACATGATATTCAAAGCTTTTCACTTTTTGGAAACAACTTCCATTTCCAGATTTCTTTCTCACTCTAAACTCTATAATGTATTTGTAATGAATGTGCTATATTTTACCCTTCTGATTTAAATAAGAGAGTTTTGTGCAGCTAATAGTAGAGGGAAGAACATAAGTGTGATATAACTAAAACAAGTCAGGATGAAATAAAAACCCAAGTATACATAAGTATACTGCCTTACTTGCTACTTTATACTGAATGCCCTTTTTCTTTGTCATCACCCTTTGTTTGAATTCCTTGTGACAATCATAATACTGTGGACAATTTTGTTTTCATTGAAGTCTCTCCCTTAAATATTAAATCCTAACTGAATTCAAAGTAAATGGATATATGACTTATTCACATTTTCAAAATCTTAAGGCTTGGTTGGAGAAGAATAGGAAGCAATACATAAATAAATCAAATAGTTTGCAAAGATATTTCACTGAAATTTCATACTCCCAAGATGGGATGATCTTTCTATGAAGAATCAAATCCCACTGATTTGTAGATTTCTCTGTGGTTTTGGGTTGGGGTACAAGTGGGGACCAGGGAGCATATTGTTCAGTGGCACTTAAAATAGACATATTTTATAAACATCTAGCAGCAAATAATCCAAGACAATGATGAAAGCAATTTTTTAAAAGATCACAAAGGAGAAGGAATCGTGTTATGAGGTTTCAGATGAATAATGCTAAGAAAAATGAGACAAGTACATGAGTAGTTTATTCTGAATTCTATGCATAAAATTCCCATTTTCAAAGTCCAAACTCTAAAGTCTGGTTAGGTTATAATAAATCATTATCAAATCCCGAGAATCATACAACCTTACTGCACTCAAGACAACAGCCTATTTTTTTTTTTCTTTGTTAATTGCACCATATGGCATGCCGGATTTTAGTTCCCTGACCAGGGGTTGAATCTGTGTCCCCTACATTGGAAATGGGGAGTCTTAACCAATGTACCACCAAGAAATTCCAACAACAGCCTAGTTTTATGTGCTCACCACCATAATCTTTACTACCATTTGATGTTTAACAGGAGCTATTTTTATTTTCTATTGCCATCCTTCACTTTTCTCTTTATATTTTATTCTTGGGAGTAGATCTTGGCTTAAAAATGTGTAGACGCATCTCTCCTATGTCTATTGAGTTCTTGAGCTCCCTTCTACCATCATTACTGTCATCAGTCATGTATTAAGTTTCTATGCTATGTAAGTTCCTGGGGATTTAAGATATATCATCTATACATTGGTATTCATCTACTATACTGATTGTAATTAGTTACGTAGATAGCAATTTATTTAGAAGTTTAGGAAAAGTAAGTCTTAGCTAATGAAAAGAAAAGAAAAAATCATTCTAGAAGAGAAAAATGAAGGAAAATATCAATAACTATGCAGGACCAATGTCATGGAAATAAATTGTTTACATAGAGGATTAAGAGAAGATATCTCTGAAATATATTTAAAGGCAAATTTTTATGGTGCTTTGCATGTCAAGAAAATAAGTGTGGATTTTATCTTGCAATGGGGAAATAAACATTTATTGGAGGAGGCCATACACTTATTTATTTACAGTATATGGAATACACTTAGTAACAAATGCTTAGAATAGAAAAGGAATAGATGCACTACCTTCCAAAGAAACTGTGCATGGCAGAGGGTGAGAAATTGCCACACAGAAATAACAACATATATATAAAAAACTGTATGAATATATTTTCCTCGGGTCAGGTAAATGAGAATGATTTTTTTCTACCTAAGAGGAAGAACATCAGACAAGGGAATTATAAATATAACTTCTTTAGCCAAACCAAGAAGGAGAAAAGGCAATTTCAAGTGGAAAGAACAGTGAGCTAAATGACACAGAACTCTGGAAGGTCAGGAAATACTGACAAGACAATATGATTGGAGCTTCATAGAAAGAGCTGGCTCTCTGTAATAAACATTACTTTCACACTATGTTGAAATAGTTAATGGACTTAAAACATTGGCAATAAAATAATTTATAGAGTGAAATGAGTCATAAAGATAAAACAAATATCATATATTAACATATATATATATAGAATCTAAAAAATAATGATACTGATGAACTTATTTGCAGAGGAGAAATGTAGACACAGATGTAGAGAATGGAAGTGAGGACATAGGAGATAGCAGGGGAAGGAGAAGGTAGGCTGAATTGAGAAAGTAGCATTGACATATATACGCTATCATGTGTAAAATAGATAACTAGTGGAAAGCTGCTATATAACACAGTAAGCCCAACTTGGTGCCTTGTGATGACCTGGAGAGGTGAGATGGGAGGAGGGAAGGGGGCTTAAAAGGGAGGAAATATATATGTATAATTATGACTAACTAATAATTGTTGTATGACAGAAACAGGCACATTGTAAAGCAATTATCCTCCAATTTAAAATATTAATTAATTAATTAAAAATAATTCATTACAAAGATCACAAACAGATATTTGGCTCAGTATTACACAAGCATAGAGTAGAATTAACTTACATAAATGTACAACTACTGTTGAATTTAATATAATATGGAAAAAGTTACTGTTAACTGTGCACTCTGTGTGTTCTGCTCCCTATTGAGCACTTCATATTGCTTTACATTCTGAGCTAGCTAGTAGACCAAAAGCTACTTCACTCTTTCAATAAATATTTATTGAGAGCTTACTATATGCTAGGCTCTCTTAGGGGGACATCAGTGGACAAAACAGGGAAAATCTCATTCTTTGGGATGCTATGCACCTGATGGAACCATCTTTCTCACTGCTGTACCTTAAGAGCTACATGCACTGCTTGGTATAGGAAAGGTCCACCTGGACCTCTAGGCAAGGCTGTCTGGAGCATACCTGAGGTCAACAAGTTTGAGTTTATCATTAGTTGCAGTGGGGGAGATTACATACCATAGGGAATCTTGAGACATCTTGATAAAAGAGTAAATTTTTCATAAAAAGACCGATTATGAGATTGGAGTTTGTGTTAGGTGATTTGAGGGAAAATTTAAGGAAGCAAGAGTTTACTCTATATTAGATGCTATCAGATAAAGAACAATCCTACAAATGAGAATAATAAGTCTTGTCTAGGAGGGGACACTAGAGCCAGGCTAAAGCTGTAATTGAAAAAGAAATGGAAAAGAGATAGCAATCACTCATATTAGGCAAGAGAAATGAATATTTGGCAGTTGGATACTTGTTGCAGCTTTCACAGTGACCTGGTTTTCGTTTATGCTGAGACAAAATGATGAGTGGTCTTGCTTTTTGTTTCACTTCATCATGGTTACAGAATGACTTTGTCTGATGTTGGTGTCCTGTGAAATTATTGATTTCCAAAAGGCTAACAGCATGGCAGAACTGTAAAGACCTGGCTAGTTCCTAAAAACACCAATATTAGAGTCAGGATGTCAGGGCAGCTCTTCCCTTTCTTCTAATTAACTGTTTAACTACAAAGCTATTAGACTAGAAATCAACTACAAGAAAATAAACACTGCAAAAAAAAAAAAACAGTATGCATGATAAATAATAGGCTTTTAAACACCAATAAGTTACTGAAGAAATCAAAGAGGAAATAAAAATATACCTAGAGACAAATGACAATGAAAACTTAATGATACAAAATCTACTGGGCTTCCCTGGTGGTTCAGTGGTAAAGAATCCCTTGCCAATGCAGGGTACTCAGGTTCAAATTCCCAAAACAAATGGGACACAAAAGGAGTTCTAAGGGGAAAGTTTACAGTGATACTAGCTTATGTCAGGAAATCAGAAAAAATGTCAAATAACCTAACCTTACACCTAAACAACTGAACAAGAATAGCAAATAAACACAAAGCTAGTAGAAGACAAGAAATCATGAAGATCAGAGCAAAAATAAACAAAATAGGAGCTAAAACAAAAGAAAAAGAAAAGATCAATGAGACTAAGATTGTGTTCTTTAAAACAGCTCTGATGAACATAGATGCAAAGTCCTCAATGAAAAATTAGCAAAGTGAGTTCAACAATACATTAAAAAGATCATTCAACTTGGTCTATTTGTATTTATCTCAGGGATGTAAGAATGGTTCAATATTCACAAATGAATCAATATGACACACCATGTTAACATATCGAAGAATAAAAGCATATGGTTATCTCAGTAGGTGCAGAAAAGATTTTTGACAAAATTCAACATTTATATGACAAACCTAGACAGCATATTAAAAAGTAGAGACATTACTTTGCCGACAAAGGTCCATACAGTCAAAGCTATGGTTTTTCTAGTAGTCATGTATGGATGTGAGAGTTGGAACATAAAGAAGGTTGAGCACAGAAGAACTGATGCCTTTGAACTGTGGTGTTGGAGAAGACTTTTGAAGTCCCTTGGATTGCGAAGAGATCAAATCAATCAATCCTAAAGGAAATCAATCCTGAATATTCATTGGAAGGCCTGATGCTGAAGCTGAAGCTCCAATACTTCGGCCACCTTATGTGAAGAGCTACTCATTGGAAAATACCCTGGTCCTGGGAAATATTGAGGGCAGGAGGAGAAGGGGACAACAGAGGATGAGATGGTTGGATGGCATCACTGACTTGATGGGCATGAGTTTGAGCAAGCTCCAGGAGATGATGAAGGACAGGGAAGACTCGTGTGCTGCAGGCCATGGGATTGCAAAGAGTTGGACACGACTGAGCAACTGAACAACAACAACAAAGAACTCTTGCCAATGTAAGGGAACACATTTCAACATAATAAAGGCCATATATGACAGGGCCACAGCTAACATAGTAGTACTTAACATTGAAACAATGAAAGCATCTCCTTTAAGGTCACAAACAAAACAAGGATGCCCACTTGCCACTTTTATTCAACATAGTATTGGAAGGTCTCAGCAGCAGACAAGAGAAAAGAAATAAATTTAATACAAACTAAAGTAAAATGGTCACTCTTTGCAGATGACATGATTTTATACATAGAAAATCCTAAAACCACCACCAGAAATTACTATAACTCATCAATGAATTAGGTGAAATTAATGCTAATACACATTAAAAATTAATATATATAAGTCTGTTGCATTTCTATACACCAAGAATGAACTATCATAAAGAGAAAACTAAGAAAGGAATCACATTTATAATTGCATTTATAATGAAATAGGCCTATGACAAAAGAGGCAAGAATATACAATGGGGAGAAAGGCTTTTCAATAAATAGTGTTGGGAAAACGGGGAAGCTACATACAAAATAATCATACTGGACTGCTTTCTCATACTACATACAAAGATAAACTCAAAATGCATTAAACACTTGTATGAAAATCTTGAAATCATAAAGCACAGAGAAGAAAACATAGGCAGCATTCTCTTTGATATCCTTGGCAACATCTTTTGCATATGTTTCTTTAGGCAGGGGAAACAAAAGCAAAAATAAACAAATGGGACTACAATAAATAAAAAGCTCTTTGCACAGTAAAGGAAACTATCACTGAAGAAAAGGTCACCCACTGAATGAGCGAAGTGTGCAAACAACATTCACATAAGGGGCTAATATTCAAAAGATACATAGGACTCATACAACTCATCACCAAATAAAAAGAAAAAGAACCTATTAAAAAATAACAGAGAATCTGAAAAGACTTTTTTCCGATAAAAGACATACAGATGGCCAACAGGCACATGAAAAGATGCTCAGTGTCACTGAGCATCAGGGAAATGCAAATGAAGACCACAGTGTGCTATCACCTCACATCTGTCAGAATGGCTATCATCAAAAGACAGCAAATGACAAGTGTTGGCAAGAGTGAGGAGAAAGAGACTCTTGTGCACTGTTGTTTGGGAATATAAATTGGCACAGACACTACGGGAAGCAATATGGAGATCCCCTCCCCCCAAATTAAAAATAGCATTACTATGTGATCCAGCAATTCCACTCCTGGATATTTATCTGAAGAAAATGAAAACAGTAATTAAAATGATAAATGCACCCCTGTGTTCACTGCTATCTTCGACTTGCTATGTACACTACTATGCTCACCCTGGGGCTTCCCAGGTGGCTCAAAGGGTAAAGAATATGCCTGAAATACAGGAGACCCAGGTTTCACCTCTGGATCTGGAAGATCCCCTGGAGAAGGGCATGGCAACCCACTCCAGTATTCTTGCCTGGAGACTCCCAGAGGAGACTGGCAGGCTATATTCATGGGGTTGCACAGAGTCGAACACGACTGAATGACTAACACTTTCATTTTTCATGTTCACTGAAGCTTAATTTACAAGAGCCAAGATAGGGAAACAACCTAAGTGCCCATCAGTAGATGAATGGGTAAACAAGATGTGGTACATACACATAATGCTATATTAGGCATACAAATGAAGGAAATCTTTCCATTCGTGACCACATGCATGGACCTAGAGGGTATTATGCTAAGTGAAACAAATCAGACCAAGAAAGACAAATGCTGTATGATTTCACTTATATGTGGAATCTAAAAAATGAAACACAGAAACAAGCATAACAAACAGTGACAGAGCCACGAATACAGAGAACAAGCAGGTGGTTGCCAGAGCAGAGGGAGGAGAATGAGAGAAATAGGTGAGAGAGACTAAGAGGTACAAACCTCCAGCTGCAAAATAAATGAGCCACAGATACAAAATGCAGCGTGGGGAATATAGTCAATAACTATGTGTTATCTTCTTAAATTTACATTTGGAAGCTAGACTCATTGTGGTGACCAGTTTGAAACATACAGAAATATGGAATCACTAGGCTGTATAGTTAAGAACTAACATAGTGTTGTAGGTAAATTATACTTCAAAAACAAACAAACAAAAAACCCAAATTCATAGTATAAGAGATCAGATTTGCAGTTACCAAAGATGGGTGTTGGGGGGAGGAGGAATTTGATGAAGTCAGTCAAAAGTAAGAATCTTTCATTTATGAGATAAATAACTACTAGAAATGGAATGTATAGCATGATTAATACAATTTACACTGAAATGTGTTACATATGAAATTGTTAAGAGGGTAAATCCTGAGTTCTCATGATAAGAAAAATCTTCTTTTCTATTTCTTTAATCTTTTATCTGTATGAGATGATGAGTATTCACTAAACTTATGTGATAATCATTTCATGATTTTATAAGTCAAATCATTACACTGTACACCTTAACTTATAAAGTGTTGTATGTCATTTATATCTCAATGAAACTGGAAGAAGAAAATAAAGGGGGGAAAAGGAATTAATTCTAATTAATAAAGAGCTAATGTGTTCATTCCCAAACTCCTATCCAATTATCACATAGGAAATGGCACTCAGTTCAGTTTCTCGCCAGGTATTGCTATTTTCTGGGTTCACATTGACTCTGGACTCCCTATTGGTTCTAGAGGGACTCACTGCCTTCTAGATGTACAGCCACAAAAATAGTACTAGTCATAGTGGCCCTGGGAATTGTCTCAGTCCTGGTATCTCAGATGGTTAAAGAACCCACCTGCAATGAGGGAGACCCAGGTGCGATCTCTGGGTCAGGAAGATCCCCTGGAGAAGGGAATGGCAACGCACTCCAGTATTCTTGGAGAAGCCTGGAGAATCCCATGGACAGAAGAGCCTAGCAGGCTGCACAGTCCATGGGGTTGCAAAGAGAGGGACACAACTGAGAGAAATTAACACTTTCACTACAGACTAAAATATTTTTGTGGAATGATTTTTCTTTTCCGTAGGTAGGTAGTTTCAATTGTTGTTTCAGTTCTTCTCCATCTAAAGTTAAGACCATTGCTAGCACTATTTTTAGAGTTTGTCTTTGCATTTTCTCATTTGTGTTCTGCACTTCTGAAAAGATATTTGCATTGTCATCCTCAATAGAGAAAAGCTTTTTTTATTTTCTAGTTTTCTTTCTGCATTAACCTACTCTGGCCTATGCTGAGATCTCACAAATGTAAGGTACTGCTGGTGTACCCTCCCTCCAGAGCTCTCCAACAGCACTGCTGACGAGGTGAGATATGGGACCTCCTGCCCATGGACACCCTCACACCAAGTTGATGATGTCACAAGATTATTGTCCTCATCACAGACTCTTCTCAATCAGCCACCCCTCTTGGCTTTACTAGCAAGAACTGCCAGCCCATGTGTCAACTTGTAAGGCTTCCTGCTAAGTGGCTTCACACCCTGCTGGTTTTTTCTCGCCTAACTTCCCAAAGATATGTCTAGTCCTTTCCATACACTGAGAAACACCAGGAATCTGATATTTTCTTTCTGAGAAAAGAAAGTCTTTCTGGGCATGCATGGGAAAGTTGTCTTGAGGACACAAGTGACCCTTTGCTACTCTTTATACTTCTATCCCTTCAAAAATTATCTAGTTTTCACACACAGGTGCTGTATTGACTTGACAACCTGTCACTTTCCTAGCAGATGATCCCTTCTAACAATCTGTGGATTCTTGAACACTTCCTCCTCCCAATCCATGTCAGTTTCTGTATAAATGTGCTGCCTTGCCTGAGTGTTGGCAGCTGAAGTGGGGTATATTACATTCCAATTAAATGAAAAGAATATTTAGATATTTTGTAGAACATTAAAGCAAACACACAGAGAAGTCCCACAATTCACTTGGCAATAATTCACTATTATGTATGATTTCTAATTAAGTGTGTGATTTCTAAATCATATGTGATTTCTAATGCTAGGCTAATGTGTCTTCCAGAAGCCAGGCAGACCGTGTACTTGATTTAAGCAATCTCAAAGGTCCTTGGTTCTCTGAGGCACAAGTATATAAACAGAAATTATGTGAAACAATTCTAAAGATCCCATTTATAGTTTCCACAATTTCTCACGGTGCTTGTACTGTAACTAGCTGTTTCAGTACACATAGTTCTTTTTTTCTCTTTCCTTCCTAGTGTGTGTTATCCAGTAGTGTATATTTTTTTATTATTCAAATGAAATTGATTTGCAGTTGGGAAAATAACCTCTCTAGAGATCAGTTGATGCTGTATTTGCAGAGAGAAAAGTATACAAGAAAACTATATATGCTAAAAATACGAAAAAGTCTCAGTTTACATGTAATTCAATTTCTTCTCTCCACTTTTTAAATTTTAATTTATGTTTCTTGTACCTGTCCTTAAGCACCATACTCCTGGGATATTTTCTTGCAAAAGAATACTAGGGACCCTGAGAATAGATCACTTAAGCATAAAACACATGGAAAATAAAAACACCATCTAGATAAGAAACTGTTAAATTGGTTGTAAAAACTATTCAAAATCCAATATAAAATCAGAGGCATGGAAAACACAAACAGGAGGCTTATGTTTCTGAATGTTTTCTCATCTCAATTTCACATTGAAAATTGCTTCATAAAAGACATAGGTGGCAGGTCAGGAACGCAGGGAACAATTTTTTCTATCTTCTGATACCAAAGATAGTCACCTTTTTCTTATTACAAAAGATGCAAATTTCCTGATTTGGGTTTTTGTTTTCTTGATTCTGTCTTATAAAGGGTGCTGAATAATAGGGAGGAAAAGGAAATTATTCATCCTGACATATGATGTTTATAATGTTCCTTCTGAGCTATGCATCTGTCACCGGAGTACAGTATCACAACATAGTAAAGGGCATGCAATATATTTTTCAGCCTGCGTGTAATATAAACCACTGGACAGAGATTGGAAAGGAATTAATAAGCAAAGGGAAAAAAGGCTTTCACTGTCAGAAGCCAATGTCAAAAGCAAACAGCAATTATATGAAAAAAAACAACATTCAAATTTTAAAGTACCTTTGATCTCTCATGAGCATAATATCCTGCCTGTGAACACCAGTGCAAAATAGAGTTTTGTTTTTAGCATTGGCCAGTCCTAAAGTGAAGTAGACCAAGAATATTATTTTTTAAGAATGAACAATCATTTCATTAAGTAATATTTTGTAAAACTTCAAATAAGCAAGACACGGAATTCAAAGATTAAATGCATTTTCAGACAAAACTGAAAGCTTTTTAAAAAATTTCAAACAAGTACAATTTAAATCAGAAAAAAATATTTTTGAATGTTAAAACTATTAAAAAATGGAATTTTCATAAAATAAGCTATCAAAAAACTTTACGTTAAGAAGCAGAAATTAGAGGTCAAAAGAGAAATTATTCAAATCAACTACTGGCATTAATTTAATTTGTTTAACTGCTTATTGGGTATTTTTAGCTAAATGTTAATTACATACTGAAAAAATGCTGATGTAGCTATAAGTGGCTTATGCAACTATACAGTAGATAGACAGATAAATAGATAATATTAAACCACTGCTTATGTTTTTAATGATCTTCTTATCTCCTCTTGCAAGTGCTATAAGATATGGAACAATTTTGATCTAAGTTTCTTGACCTACCTACGTCAATCCCTGGGAAGCTGATCCTTGCCTTAGAAATGAAGAAAAGCAAAAAGGGTAAAGATGTTAGGAGACTGTTACAAGGAAGTCAATGGAGAACCAGAAAGAAAATCTAGCTCTTCAGCTTCCTTCCCTAGGATTAATGAGAGCTGCCTGGTTTTGTTATTTACTAAGTGATCATTTTTATGTTCTGTGAGGTAGGTTACCAACGTAAATGCTCCGATTTCTGGCCATAACACTCAACTTAGAGTTGAAACCAGCTCCACCATTCATTAAGTATAAGATCTTTGAAAAGTTACTTAAAACTCTGTGCTTCACTTCCCCCTTTTCAAAATTAGACTAGTAAGAGTATCTGCTTCATTTAGTAATTGTATTAACTGAGTTAATAGAGCATAGGCATTGTATGCCTGGCAGAAAGTAGCTGTTCTTCTAGTTGAGGTATCATATTAATAAATGATTTGAAATTGACATATGCTCAAACCCAGGTTAAAACTGCCCTAAGCCATCTATAAACATGTGGCACAGTTCACAGTACTTCCCCATTGTAGTGTTCATCATATTTTAATGGAATCATTAATTTTAAAATTAGTTTTTTACTCTCAGTTGCCTCAGATAACATAAATTTTGTGAAGGTAATGATTTATTTTTAGTGTTCATAGTAATATAGAAATAATGACCAATATAGTCACTGAACAAAACAGACAATATATGTTTGCTTAACCTTTATATTTTACAGTTGAGGAATTAAAGGTAGATAAGCTAAAGTGACTTGCCATAGATCACAGGGTTAATGACACATAAAGACACATTAGAAGCCAGAGTAATGTTACAGCAGCAATTGTCCATCACCAGGGCTAGTTTTGTGGGTGTGTGACTTGCACAATTGCACAGGACTCTGTCTCATAAGAGCCATGCACTTTGGTTAGTGCTCAACTGTGCTGTCATGAAATTCTTAATAACTTAATTTTTTTATATTCTTAATAATTTTAATAAGGAGCCCCACATTTTCATTTTGTACTATGAAAATTATATGGCCTATCTTGACCATCGTGCAGTCTCATAATTCAACTTTAAAAACAGATCCGAGGGTCCTGGACTGAGAAAAGCCTTCCACAGATGAAGGCAGAGTTGCACACTCTGGACTCTTGTTCTCCCAGAGCAGCAGGAAGAAAGACTTCCTTCCCTTCAGCTCTTTTCCATGGGCCATGAACATTCTTTGTTTCAGACTGGTGGGGTCAAATGAGAGAATGACTTTACCAATCCCAGCCACCTCAATGAGAAAGCACAATTGGTCTCATCAGACCCTTAAGGCCATTCCTGAAATTAAAAAATTTAGATAATAAATAACATCATCTTGCACATGAAATTCATAGCAAATTTTATCAGTTGCTACATCCTCCTGTCTTGGAGCTTCTCTGTCCTCCAGAATGTAAATGCTCACTGGTTTCCTAGTGTATTCTTCTGCAAAATGGCATCAGGCTTTGTCTGTCTTAGAGAGTGTCCTATGCCTCCAGACTCCTAGAGTAACTGACAAGATAAACTCATAGAGAAACTAAAATTGGAAACGATAATAGTGACAAACCTGGATTTGAAACAGTAGCACAGATAACAACCTGCACCAACCTCCTATTCTGCCCCAGCCCAGTGATGTTCCTGGACCATAAATACTCCAGGCAACACTCCCCATACTGAATATCTCCCAGAGGATGGCAAGTTCTGATATTTTCACAATCTGGAGGTCATTAGTGGGCTTATGATATGAATCCCTGCGTGTATGCATGCTCAGTCCCTTCAGTCATGTCCGACTCTTGGACTACAGCCTGCCAGGCTCCTCTATCCATGAAATTTCCCAGGCAAGAATACTGGAGTGTGTTGCCATTTCCTCCTCCAGAAGATCTTCCCAACCCAGGGATCGAACCCACATCTTGCTCCTGTATTGGCAGGTGAACTCTTTAGCACTGAATCACCTGGGAAGTCCCATGAATCCCTAGTAAACTGCAAATTATCAGGACAAAAGAGTAAGCTAAGTCATACTTGTACTGCCCTGTAAGTATTGAGTGTTTTGGTGTTTCGTGTTTTTTTTTTTTTGAGTCTAGGTTTTATAGTCACTGATTGCAAAGCTAGAAGAGAGGAGTTGGGGAAGGACACGAGGAAGAATCGGACCCTCAACGCTTCTGCAGCAGCTCGCTTACCATTCTTCAGTAGATCGTTCTTCCTCTCTGAGTATCTAAGTCCTTTACGATTTCCTTACTTGACCCACCTCGCACCATGATTTACCCTTCTTCCCTTATTTTCAGCAGAAGACTGTGGTTCTTTTTTTTCCAGGGAAAACATACACTGACAGGTGGGCCTTTCTTCCATCAAACATGCAAACCTACCTGTAGCTTTATCCTCCCATTTTAATGGAGACGGTGTCTCTTCTGAACGGCCAGCTGTTTCATCTTTGGAGACATCATACCAGCCCTTAAACATATCAAGTGTTTCCAATCTTAAAAAGTAAACTCAAAACCCATGGCTTGTATCCATGCCTCCAACATGTATGACCACAACTCTATCCCTTATGGTCAAGTGTTCAAAAGGTTTCTCTTACTGTCTTAGGCCACTTCCCCCTTCACTGACCATTTGAGCCATTTTTACCACATACCTGGAGCAGGAAATGGCAACGCACTCCAGTATTCTTGCCTAGAGAATCCCGTGGACAGAGGAGTCTGGCAGGCTGCCGTCTATGGGGTCACACAGAGTCAGACACAACTGAAGCGACTTAGCAGCAGCAGCAACAGTACCGCACACCATCCAGCTCTGTCCCCTTCCTCCGTCAGTGCTCCCACTAAGTGGGCCTCCGTGTTTTTCAATACAAAGGATGTTTATCCGCTTTCATTTGACCCGATTTCTTGGGCAGAAATTGACATTGACAAATATTCCTTGAAATACTCTGGTCATGTTTTTAACTTATCCTTACATTTCTCTGGTCAATATTTCAATATTCTTGTTCTACCTCTTTTAGACTAATTTAAACTATTTGGAATTTTTCGGGATTCAGCTTCAAGCATTCTTCCCATTTCATTTCTTCTAGGTTATCTTACTGTATCTGCATACACTCCTATGATTTCATTTACTATCTTTATGCTAATAGCATATACTTCTACCACATATAATGTTTCTTTCAAATATTTCTTTTCATGACAAATTGTTCTTCTATATTCTAGGCCTGCAGGTAACCATGATTATTGACATGCCCACTGCAAATCTCCGGACACCTGAAACTCAGTGTACCTAAAACTGAACTCATGTGTTTTTTTCCCCCTAAATATCTTTGCTTCTTTTCCTTCTAGAACTCCTGAGGTCAGTAAATGATGCCAATGTAAATTCCATTTTTCATGCCAGAAACATGGAGGCCATTCTTGACTCTGTACTTCTTCAGTCTTTGCTTCTAATCAATGACTAAATCATGATGATTCTAAATTCAAAATCTGTCTCAAAAAGATCTATTCTTTTTCATATGCACCACTTCCACCTCAGTCTGCATCACCACCATTTTCTCTTCACCTACTGCAATAGGTAACTGGCATCACACACACAACCTTTCCCCTCCAATCTAATTTTTTCTTAGAAGCCAGGTAGATGCTTTTCAAAGGGATTCTAATCTCTATACATTTCAATTTACAACTCAACTCAGTTTGTGTCCTGTTGCTTTTGATATTGATCTGAGCCCCTAATCCAGACTATGACTCCTTGCATGATACAGATCAGTGCTTGCCTTATCTTGTGTCACATTTCAATTCTCTATCCACCAGTCACAGTGGAACCTTGAACATGACCTGTTTATCTTTTCCTCAGGGCCTTTGCCATGTTGTTCAATTTGCTTGGAAATTTCTTCCTCATCTTTACCCGGCTACATCCCACTCATCTTTGAGTATGCCACTTAAATAACACTTTCTCAGCCAATCCCACACAATCCTCCATACCAGGCCTTTTCTTTATATTTTTATAGTATCTTGTTTTTCTTCTTAAGTACTCAAGTACTTGAGTACCAGAATTTTAATTATTTGTAGAGTATCCACCACATCGCCATCACAACTCTTAGCCAGAATGCTCCAAGAGGCAGAGATCATATCTCTCCCCTCCATTACTGTGAGCCCTGCACTTAGCCTTGCATCTTACACAAAGTAGGAGCTTCCTAAATATTTGTTAACTGAATGAATGGATGAAAACTATAGCTGCTAAAATCCTGCTTTGGAATTTAACAAAGCAAAACCAGGATTGTCTTCAGGCTGGACCTTGAGCTCCTAGCAGTAGCAGAGGGAGTATTATATACAGCTAGGAAAAGTAAAACATCTGGTTTCATAAAATTTTGTCAGCTTATAAATGGCCCTAGATCCACATTTTATGGGTACCCAGCTATGCTGAGGGACCTCACCAAAGATGCGACTGTAATAAGTGCATATGATTCAGATATCCTCTGCAGTTTGTTTCTAAGATGAATTGGGTCATATTACTTTTATTCACATCTTGGGGTAAATCCTGGGCCCTCATGAGCACAGAGTGTACACATGGATTCACACAGAGGCGTTAAGACTCAGTAGTTTCATCCACAATGTGTTTAAGTCACAGTGTGTATTTTATAGGGATTTTCAACTGCTTTGCTGCTACATTTCTTTTCTCTATTTTTTTTTTTTTTTTTTTTGCTCTTTTTGAGATTAGAAACAACAACAGCCATGTCACTTCCAAAACATACTGGCAATAAAATAGTTTGATTTGTTTGTTCTGTTTGTTTAAAAAGCAGAAATACTCCACTGCATGAGAACAGATGTTTAAATCAATTGTTCCTCCTTTATGGTTCAGCATGTTACTTTTCTCCAGATCTTTCTGAGATAGCTAATTACACATGATGTGCGGCATTTGTAGATTTAACTGTACCAACTTTTTTCTGTGAAGGAAGATGCTAGAAAGCAATGGGGAAATTGCCGGGAGCCAGCTCACGAGATCCCCACTCATGACAGAGTCATGAGGAGAAGGACTGACGAGCAGAGCAACTCACGCCTCGGGGATTCTCCAGAGGCTGCCTCAGCGCTCACCTTAAAAATGAGATCTCTCTTTCTGACGCTTGCTATAATAAACCTCTTCTTATTTTCTGTGATTTAGGCAAAAGGCCTTTCCTGATTCCCTTCTAAAATAGATCAATCTGAAATCTCAAATCAACAAGGCCCCTGAGTGGTAGCATCCTAAATAAAATTATCTGAGGTATAGAGTATGCTGATCTAAATTCCTTTTGCTAACATATTAGTTTGTTTAATAAATGTACCTGTGCCTTTGGAGCTAATGTACATAACTGCTCCCTAGTAATAAAACCGCATTGAGAGCCTCCGCACAGAAAGCCCCTATGGGCACAAAACCTTTCGCAGGAAAAAAGGCTTGTTAGGAAATATAAGAAATATTGCTTTATGAAACTGTTACTTAGTCTATATTTACTCACTATGTTTTTACTCTTAACGTATTTAGCCTATATAATGAAAGCATAATAGTTAAAAATTTATATAAATAGAAGTTTAGCTTTAATACAAATAATAAGACAATTGTTGAATTAACTGATGATTCTTACTTAGAGCTGACCTTCAGCTTGCTGTTCTATGACGTTATGGGACCACATTCTTTTCTGTTAAGCTCGAGGCGTAAAGTAAATTACCGAAAACAGGGTTTACCTTGAAACTTTCTATTGATAAATTCTTTCCTGCTGTGCCTGATACAAAAGCGTTCTGACTGATCAACCCTTATCAATAGGAGAGTCACAAGATGTTAGCAGGCCCCCAGGCCGGAAGATGATGTAAACAAAATGAGGCTTTTTGTAACTAAAAGCAGGCAAACAGTTTCGATGAAGGTCAAGAACTGCTGGCTTATTAGGCTGGATTGATAGGCCCATTAAGCTGAATTCATATGCCCATTAAGCTAAATTGGTATGCCCACTAAGCTGAATTGGTATGATTCTATACTTTACGTTTGTTTCTATGTACCACAAAAAATATAAACACTGTCTTAAAAACAATAAAGTCAGAAGACACTTGGAAACACCACGACTCGCTGTGTCTTCTCATTCGTATCGCCGACGCCGTCCATCCTAAGGGAACCCTGACCAGCTGGAGCAGGACTCCGGCAGGAAAGGTAATATTTTACGGTATTGCTTCACCTCCAGAAACAAGAGTGCGTGTGCTAAGTCACTTCAGTGATGTCTGACTCTCTGCAACCCCATGGGCTGTAGCCTGTCAGCCTCCTCTGTCCATGGGATTCTCCAGGCAAGAATACTGGAGTGGGTTGCCATTTCTTCTTCCAGGGGATCTTCCCAACCCAAGGATCGAACCCGCATCTCCTGTGTCTCCTGCACTGCAGGCAGATTCTTCACCACAGGACGAGGATATGCAATGTATTTCCTGATGCTTGAAAGTGCTCCACATTAGAAAATTAAATTCATGAAAATATAGGTCTAGACTATGTGTGCCTATTAGCTTACATAGCAAAACATTTTTTTGCCCTAGGAATCTGCTAGTAGGTAATGTTTGACAGACACAAACTTTCAGATTCTTATCATTAAGCAGTAGCATAGCATTATTAACTTGATATTTTTCTTTTCACCAATATATTTGTTTATTTCTCCTTCTATTTAATGGGATGCTGGTTGTCTATGGTCACTTTTTTCTCAATTATACTAATAAGAGCACCGGCAAGAATATATTTACTTGTTTGCATCAGTGCTGTTTATATTTGTAAAAACACTTTTTAAAAATTGTCAGTGTTGACACTGATGCATGAGGGTAATAGCCCTCTCTGACTTTTTCTCATTTATAGGAAGAATTCAGAAGCTACACATGGTCTCAACTAAAGTTAAAGCTTTGTCTGCTTCATCCAAGGAAGACTGAGAAACCTTAAGATAATTTCCAACAGCACAGAGACCATGTATAGTTTAACTATGTATTCTATTACATTTTTCTTTGGCCTCATAGATGGCAAAAAACATAGACTAAAGGAAACAGAAGGTCATTTGTAGAGGGACACAGAAAAAAATTGTATGTGCTGGCTGAACTGGTAATTACCTCACATCAAAAACTTTGTTAGCATAAACTGGATATCATTTTCATCCATTCCATTGCCAAATTTTAGGACAAATGGTAAGGAAAACACTTAGATAAAATTCAGAGATTCTGGAAAGATCCTGAGAATGCATTATTCTTTCTTTTCACAAGAATACTTTTGGCTCACTTGTCCAAATGGCTGTGAGAGGAAGTAGATTCATGGGTATAAGAAAGGTCTTTACTCTGCAAATTGAAGAATCTTTAGAAAGACACCTGTGAAGGGCTTCCTTTCAGGAGCTTGGTGAGACTCTGGTAAGAGATCCTTTAAGAAAAGACTATGGAAGATATTGGAAAGGACTTGACTTCCAAAACTTTGTGGATCCTTGGGGATTTAGATGGGGCAAAATTGAACATGTGTGTTTGCATGCACTCACACACATGTCTGGACTGGCCGGCCTCCTTGGCCTTCAAAAGAGAAGGCGGACCAAGAACCTTAAAGAATAGGAAGAGGTGGTCTGTATGACTTTGAAACTGTGGCTGAAATATCTGTTTTAGAATTTGACTTTTTTAAGGAGGAAATCAGATATGTGACAAATGAGACAATGGCAATAAGGAGCAAATTAAGTCTTAAAAAATATGAAATAGGTGATTGAGATTGACATATACACGTGCTTAGTCACTCAGTCATGTCCGACTCTTTATGACCTCATGGACTGTAACCCACCAGGCTCCTCAGTCCATGGGGATTCTCCAGGCAAGAATGCTGGAGTGGGTTCCCATGCCTTCCTCCAGGGGAATCTTCCTGACCCAGGAGTCAAACCGGGGTATCCCACATTGAAAGTGGATTCTTTACCATTTGAACCACCAGGGAAGCCCAGGAGTACTGAAATGGGTAGCCTATTATTTCTCCAGGGTATCTTCCTGACCCAGAAATCGAACCAAGGTCTCCTGCATTGCAGAAGGATTCTTTACCAGCTAAGCTACCCGGGAAACTCGACACATACATACTACTGTATATAAAATAGAAAACAAATAAGAACCTATTGTATAGCACATGGAACTCTTAGCCAATATTCTGTAATGGCCTATATGGGGAAAAAAGCTTTAAAAATGAGGGAATATATGTATAACTGATTCACTTTGCTGTATATCTGAAACTAACACAAAATTAACTAAATCAACTATACTCCAATAAAAACTTTAAAAAGAGAGAGAAGGCAGAGTTGAAAAGATGAACTGATACCTTGGAGGCTGAGAGAGTACGAGACAATCATGTCACAGGTAGGGTTTTTCCTGCTGCCTGTCTCTTGGCGTACCTTTAGCCTGGAGAAGTAGACGGTTATTCAGCTTCCATTCCTTCTGAGAGTTCCTCCACTTAGCGCACTTCAACAATCAAGCTGATTCCTAAAGAGATCACAGGAAAAAATAATCACTATCTGAGGGATCTCTAGACATCCAGCAAAGGAAGATGAAGTAGATTTGAGCCTCTGGGGGAGATAGATGAAGGTTCAGACAATGGGACTATCTGGTGATAACATGGTAACGAACGGCTATGAGGATTCAAGTTAAGCACAAAACAGGACTTTTCCAAATATAAACTAAATATGTGAAGTAGAGAATTCAGTAGATGAGTTAAAGTTATGGGATGATTGTTGTTAAGACTGGGATTAGTAGCCTAGAAGAATGAGTGCAAGAGTATTATCTCAAAGTACAGACCGAAAATGCGAAAAAAGGGCAAATCTGAAAAGATGTGAGGTCTGGAGAACAGATTTCAGAGATGTAACACCAAAATCACAACAATTTCAGAAGGAGAAACGGAAACTGATGGGAGATACACAATAACTATACTACTTACTGAAGAATGTTTCTCTGAGATGAAGACTGCTTTCTACAGAATGAATGGAGAATTACATTAAGTTTCTGGAAATTGTAATGAGAAAGTCATATGCTAGATTCTTGAACTCAAGACAAAGGGAAAAGTAGGATGATTCAATTAATTTTGTCTGTTATCTACATAGTAACTTGGTAAAGAATAGGATGGCAAAAGATTTTTACCAACTGTGACATTTAAATACTCATTTATACAACAGTCAATCCTAAAGGAAATCAACCCTGAATATTCATTGGAAAGAATGATGCTGAAGCTGAAGCTCCAATACTTTGGCCACCTGATACGAAGAGCTCACTTATTGGAAAAGACCTTGGTGCTGGGAAAGATTAAGGGCAGGAGGAGACCGGGGTGATAGATGATGAGATGGTTGGATGGCATCATCGATTCAATGGACATGAATTTGAGCAAACTCCGGGAGATAGTGAAGGACAGGAAGCCTGGCATGCTGCAGTCCATGGGGTCGCAAAGAGTCCTGAGTGACTGAACAACAAAAACAACTTTTTGAAATATTTCTCTTTATACATTGCTATTCTAATACACTAAACAGTTTAATGAAAGGAAATCAAATGTCTCCAAAAAGTTAAACTTATACAATTTCCATTCTCATTTAGAAATTAAATCATTATCTCAAAGGAACATTGTGCATAGTGTTTATATGGGTTATTTTATCCACTGTGATTTTAAAGAGAAAAGAGAACCTGAAATTATAAAAGATATGGTTTTAAAAGTATAGCGATGATGAGAATTATAAGACCACTGGTGCCATAAAGTATTCATCATTCTTTCTCTCATAGGGCTATTTTCAAAATAGCAGGACACCAAGTACTTTTTATTAGAATTCAAATGATTTGAGAAGTAAATGCTTGGTACAGAATGATAATATTTTAAAACATATTATAGTCAGCAAAGATATCAGTGTAGAATTAATGCTGTGGAAAAATAAGCTATAACACTTAAAGCAAGCAGTTGCTTCTAATACTGCTTCTGTTTTCCATGAAGTGTAACATTGGTCATCACAATAGAAATGCAGGTTCCCATTCTCCCCCTCTTCACCTGCAGGGATTTGAGAAACCAAACTTATTTCCCTGAACATTCCTCTCCTTTTGTGAAACAAGAAGGATGATAGTTTCTATGTAAGGATTGTTAAGGACAGTGCTTATCTATATAAAGCACGTAATATAAAACCTGGAGCAGTGCGAGTGATGAAAAATATGAATGGTGTTCATGACTAATGACATCACTTGTTTACCCACATGGAGATGTGACAAGACCAAGGAACTTAGAAAAAGACACAACTAGGTTGAAATTCTACTCTGCCTCTTGTTATTTTTGTGGTCTTATAAAAATTAGTTCATTTTTCAGAGTCTCTTTTTCTTATCAGTAAATGACAGGCCAATGAGTCTCTCTCACTAATGGGTGAGGATTAAGTGAGATGAAAAGTGGAGACCACCTAATAACAATCAGAAAAATAGAAGAAACTAATATAAGCTACCTTTTTTTTTTCATTCTTATTCTCCCCAGAAAATAACTACTTAACAATAACTATACTGACAGATTATGAACTTTACAAGGAAAAACATTGATATTGGTGACATTCTTATATAGGATATAAGCTATGACAAACCTAGACAGCATATTAAAAAGCAGAGGCATTACTTTGCCAACAAAGGTCTGTCTAGTGTTGGAGAAGACTCTTGAGAGTCCCTTGGACTGCAAGAAGATCCAACCAGTACATCCTAAAGGAGATCAGTCCTGGGTGTTCATTGGAAGGACTGATGTTGAAGCTGAAACTCCAATACTTTGGCCACCTCATGCGAAGAGTTGACTCATTGGAAAAGACCTTGATGCTGGGAAGGATTGAGGGCAGGAAGAGAAGGGGACGACATAGGATGAGATGGCTGGATGGCATCACCGACTCAATGTACATGGGTTTGGGTAGACTCCGGGAGTTGGTGATGGACAGGGAGGCCTGGCGTGCTGCAGTTCATGGGGTCGCAAAGAGTCGAACACGACTGAGTGGCTAAACTGAACTGAGTCAAAACTATGGTTTTTCCAGTAGTCACATGAATGTGAAATTTGGATATAAAGAAGACTGAGCACCATAGAATTGATGTTTTAGAACTGTGGTGTTGGAGAATACTCTTGAGAGTCACTGGGACTGCAAGGACATCAAATCAGTCAGTTCTAAAGAAAATCAATCCTGAATATTCATTGGAAGGACTGATGCTGAAGATGAAGCTCCAATAATTTGGCCACCTGATGCAAAGAGCTAACTCATTGGAAAGGACTCTTATGCTGGGAAAGATTGACAGCAGGAGGTGAAGGTGATGACAGATGACAAAATGGATGAATGGCATCACCAACTCAATGAATATGAGTTTGAGCAAGATCCAGGCAGATGGTGAAGGATAGGGAAGGCTGATGGGCTGCAGTCCATGGGGTCACCAAAAGTTGGACTAGACTGGACAACTGAATAACAGCTATATATATATATGTATGTATGTATGTATATGTGTATATATATTCATATATATATATTTGAAATATAATCAATAAATATATTCATATATATATGAAAAATGGTAAGAAAATGACTATCAATGATGAGCACAAAATTCTGAAAGAAAAATTTGAAACAATTAACACAATGGCTCAAAGTGGGATCATGCTTGTGCTGCCAACAACACTGTTTTCATGCTAAGAAATAAACTTGTCAAAATTGAACTAAATGAAAAGTGTCAAGAAACCTTTAAAGTGCTTTTAATTAAAACTATATCAGAATTGAAAATCTTCTTCAGGGAGTTATACACTTACTATTTCTACTAGAAATTGAAAAAGCAAGACTTTTTTTGTGAGGCAGAATGCCATAGTGATGGGGAGTACAGTCTCTGAACTAGGACCATCTGGGTTCAAATCTCAGCACTTTGGACAACTTCTCACTACAGGACTCACTCTAGGATTTTGGGCATTTTCTCAAATGTTCTGCAACTGTTTCCTCATCTGTTAAGTTCAGATACAAGTAGTAGATTCTTCACAGAAGACCAGGAGATGAATGTATCTGATATACTTAGAACCATGCTTAGAACATATCGTTTTAAAACTGCTGATTATTTGGGCACTAGCACTGTTTACTGCTGGGCTTCCCAGGTGGTTCAGTGGTAAAGAATTCGCCTGCCAATTCAGGAGACGCAACTTCAATCCCTGGATTGGGAAGATATCTTAGAGAAGGAAATGGCCACCCATGCCAGTATTCTTGCCTGGAAAATGTCATGGACAGAGGAGACTGTCAGGCTACAGTCCAAGGGGTCTCAAAGAGTCAGATATGACTGAGCACATATGCACTATTTTTGCTACTATCAGCCAAAAATTATTTATTGACTCTTCATGTTTATATGACTCTAAAAACACACTAATTTATTATCAGAGACCTGTATTTCATTCTGGATCTGTCACTTACTGTGTATGTGATCTTGGACATTTTACTTTGTCCATCCTTGAATAAGTTCAGTTCAGTTCATTAGCTCAGACGTGTCTGACTCTTTGTGACCTCATCAACTGCAGCATGCCAGGCTTCACTATCTATCACAAACTCCCAGAGCTTTCTCAAACTCATGTCTATTGAGTTGATGATGCCATCCAACCATCTCATCCTCCATCATCCCATTATTGAATGATGATGTTTAAACCCCCAAGTAGAAAAATGAGACTAATTACTTATGTTGAAAATCAGATGCAGTTTTACAAAAACATAAATAGCGAGCTTGAAATTTGATGTGCATGTAAAAATAGTAGTAATGATATGCATAAAACAGATAAGCAACAAGGATTTATTATACAGGGAAATATGTACAATCAGTTCAGTTCAGTTTAGTCACTCATTCGTGTTTGACTCTTTGGAACCCCATGGACTACAGCACACCAGGCCCCCCTGTCCATCACCAAAGCCCAGAGCTTGCTCAAACTTATGCCCATTGAGTTGGTGATACCATTCAACCATCTCATCCTCTGTCATCCCCTTATTCTCCTGCCTTCAATCTTTCCCAGCATCAAGGTCTTTTCAAATGAGTCAGTTCTTCACATCAGACGGCTAAAGTATTGGAATATCAGCTTCAACATCAGCCCTGCCAGTGAATATTCAGGATTGATTTCCTATAGGATGGGCTGGTTTGAACTCCTTGCAGTCCAAGGGACTCTCAAGAGCCTTCTCCAACACCATAGCTCAAAAGCATCGATTCTTCAATGCTCAACTTTTTTTATAGTCCAACTCACATCCATACCTGACTACTGGAAAAACCATAGCTTTGCCTAGATGGACCTTCATTGGCAAAGTAATGTCTCTGCTTTTTAATATGTTGTATAGGGTATTCATAACTTTTCTTCCAAGGAGCAAGCATCTTTTCATTTCATGGCTGCAGTCATCATCTGCAGTGATTTTGGAGCCCCCCAAAATAAAGTATTTCCCTGTTTCCACTGTTTCCCCACCTATTTGACATGAAGTGATGGGACCAGATACCATGATCTTAGTTTTCTGAGTGTTGAGTTTTAAGTCAACTTTTCCACTCTCCTCTTTCACTTTCATCAAGAGGCTCTTTAGTTCTCTGCTTTCTGCCATAAGGGTGGTGTCATCTGCATATGTGAGGTTATTGATATTTCTCCCAGGCAATCTTGATTCCAACTTTGGCTTCATTTAGCCCAGCGTTTCTCATGATGTACTCTGCATATAAGTTAAATAAGCAGAGTGACAATATACAGCCTTGACGTACTCCTTTCCTGATTTGGAATCAGTCTGTTGTTCCATGTGCAGTTCTAACTGTTGCTTCTTGACCTTCATACATATTTCTCAGGAGGCAGATCAGGTGGTCTGGTGTTCCCATCTCTTTCAGAATTTTCCACAGCTTCTTGTGATCCACACAGTCAAAGGCTTTGGCATAGTCAATAAAACAGAAGTAGAAGTTTTTCTGGAACTCTCTTGCTTTTTTGATGATCCAACAGATGTTGGCAATTCTGTTCTCTGGTTCCTCTGCCTTTTCTAAATCCAGCTTGAACATCTGGAAGGTCACGGTTCACATGCTATTGAAGCCTGGCTAGGAGAATTTTAAGCATTACTTTACTAGGGTGTGAGATGAGTGCAAATGTGTGGTAGTTTGAACATTCTTTAGCATTGCATTTCTTTGGGATTGGAATGAAAACACATTTTCCAGTCCTGTGGCCACTGCTGAGTTTTCCAAATTTGCTGGCATATTGAGTGCATCACTTTCACAGCATCACAATTGAGGATTTGAAGTAGCTCAACTGAAACTCCATCACCTCCACTAGCTTTGTTTGACATCAGATTGATTATATTCTTTTCAGCTAAAGGTGGAGAAGCTCTATACGGTCAGCAACAAAAAGACCAGGAGCTGACTATTGCTCAGATCATGAACTGCTTATTGCCAAATTCAGAGTTAAGTTGAAGAAAGTAGGGAAAACCACTAGATCATTAAGGTATGACCTAAATCACATCCCTTATGATTATACAGTGGAAGTGAGAAATAGATTCAAAGGATTAGATCTGATAGACAGAGTGCCTAAAGAACTATGAACAGAGGTTTGTGACATTGTACAGGAGGCAGGGATCATGATCATCCCCAAGAAAAAGAAATTCAAAAGGGCAAAATAGTTTTCTGAGGAAGCCTTGCAAACAGCTGAGAAAAGAAGAGAAGCTAAAGGCAAAGAAGAAAAGGAAAGATAGACCCATTTGAATGCAGAGTTCCAAAGAGTAGCATATTATGTACATCCAGATGTTCAAGCTGGATTTAGAAAAGGCAGAGGAACCAGAGATCAGATTGCCAACATCCAATGGATCATCAAATTAGAAAGAGCATTCCAGAAAAGCCTCTCCTTCTGCTTTATTGACTATGCCAAAGCCTTTGACTGTGTGGATCACAAGAAGCTGTGGAAAATTCTGAAAGAGATGGGAATACCAGACCACCTTACCTGCATCCTGAGAAATCTGTATGCAGGTCAAGAAGCAACAGTTAGAACTGCACAAGGAACACAACACTGGTTCCAAATCGGGAAAAGGGTACATCAAGGCTGTATATTGTCACCCTGCTTATCTAACTTATATGCAGAGTACATCATGTAAAATGCTGGGCTATATGAATCACAAGCTGGAATCAAGATTTCCAGAAGAAATATCAATAACCTCAGATATGCAGATGACACCACCCTTATGGCAGAAAGCGAAGAAAAAGAGCCTCTTGATGAAAGTGAAAGAGGAGAGTGGAAAAGTTGACTTAAAACTCAACACTCAGAAAACTAAAATCATAGATCTGGTCCCATAACTTTACGGCAAATTGATGGGAAAACAATGGAAACAGTGAGAGACTTTATTTTTGGAGCTCCAAAATCACTGCAGATGATGACTGCAGCCATGAAATTAAAAGATACTTGCTCCTTGGAAGAAAACCTATGACCAACCTAGTCAGTGTATTAAAAAGCAGAGATATCACTTTGCCAACAAAGGTCTGTCTAGTCAAGGCTATGGTTTTTCCAGTAGTCATGTATGGATGTAAGATTTGGACTATAAAGAAAGCTGAGCACCGAACAACTGATGATTTTGAGCTGTGGTGTTGGAGAAGACTCTTGAGAGTCTCTTGGACTGCAAGGAGATCAAACCAGTCAATCCTAAAGGAAATCAGTCCTGAATATTCATTGGAAGGACTGATGCTGAAGCTGAAATTCCAGTACTTTCTTTGGCCAGCTGATGTGAAGAACTGACTCATTGGAAAAGACTGTGATGCTGGGGAATATTGCAAGCAGGAGAAGAAGTGGATGACAGAGGATGAGATGGTTGGACAGCATCACCGACTCTATGGACCTGAGTTTGAGTAAACTCTGGGAGTTGGTGATGAACAGGGAGGCCTGGCATGTTGCAGTCCATGGAGTCACACAGAGTTGAACACAACTGAGTGACTGAACTGAACAGGAGCCTTGCAGAAGAACCTCTTACTAGGTGAATTTTCTTTACATGAATTTCTTTTATTTTTTTGTAAGTTAGAAAAATAACATTGAATGGGCTTCAAAGCATATCATTTTACAGCAAAAACTTATTACTGATGTATAGTAAATTTCAATTTTTATTTAAAACTTTTTACTATAAATAAATAAATTGTTAAGGAACATTTAACAGGAGGCTTCCTGTGTGCTGTTTTCTGTCTTGCATAAATCCTCTGTTCCTTATTAACAGCTGAATGCAGGTGCGAGAGGAGCTGGCAAGCCACTCCTAGTGCTGAGAAATGCAGGCATTTCCTTCCTTAGATTTTCCATATGGTCAAAAATACCTATTTACGACCCTCTTCCTTTCTGATATGGAAAGTGATTATTTACAACCCTCTCTCTTTGAGCCTTATGTTTCCTTGGTGATTTGTAAGATTTTTGATCCCTATCTTTGCTGAAAAATCTATCTTGTGAGACAGTATATATATGCCCACAATATGTTGAATAAACGCCCTTGTTCCATCAGAGGATGGGTCCCCATGTCTTTCTTCATCTCTCTCTCTCTCCTTCAGGCTACTTCTCTGGGGCGTGGGGACCCACTGTGCCTACTTACTTGCCCAGACTTTCAAGACCTGTTTGAGAGGGCGCCCTGAGCCTATGTAGGCAGTGCTAACTCTTTGTCTTAGAGTTATATTGGTGTTCTGTGTAAACCAGAGAAGATCAGCCTCTTTCCTTCTTTCTTTCTTTTACTTTCTTATTGCCGACTCCGTACCACCAGGTTCTGGTTCATTAAAGGACCCCAACAGTAAATAAGAAAGATACATTTATTGAACAGAAAATTGTGTTAGAACACTTCAGCCAGGGTTCCAGCAAGAGACAAATGGGCCATTCAGCAAGGTAATTAAGGAGATTTAAAAAAAGAAACAGTTTACAAAAATGAAGGTAAAGTTTAAAAAAAAATGGTAAAGCAGGAAATGATGAATCCGTGGTGAGCAGTTATCACACCTAGATCCAAATAGGGCAGGAGGAGAAGCAGGTATCAGTTACAGTGTAGGAGAGGGCCCCCTGTCAGAAGCTGTGTTGTGTCCTTTTGTGGAGAAACACAGCCAATCCACAACAAGGGGAGAGTCTGGGAAAGAGTACCCTAGTCCTTCTCCCTTCCCATCCTACAAACATCTGCCACTGTCTTTGATCAATAGAACCTAACAAGAAGTTAGAGAGTCAGTTGATTCAAGACTATAAAGGTCAACAGATGGACATGATTTGAGTATGTAGGTAGGAGATCAAATCCACCCAGTGTACAAATCTTTTATAGATTACAAATATTTTCATATATTTAAAAAAAATCTCACAATATCCTTTTTGTCAATAAATTTGTGAGGATAAGTAGATAAGCAATGAGGACTTGTTATAGCTCTAGAAATGTTATTTACTATAATGTTACATGTATTTACCAAGTAGTCCTATCTAGAAAAAATTAAGACTTTCAGTTAAATAAGTACTCAACATCAGCCACTTTAAAAAAATCTTAGTTACTGAGTAAAGTATTCACAAAAAGACAGAGGAAATTAATACCATTAGATGATGGGAAGTAAGATCCAACAGGCCCTTCTTCAAGATCACTATAACTAAACTAGACCTTACTTTCTTTAGTTTATTTAACACATATGATATTTACATAAGCTGGGACTAATTATTTCTTTTACTGATCTATTTGGTCTTGGGTGACATGTTCAAAATACTAAACTTAGTTGTAGACAGATCTTGCTAAGAATATGAAATTATATCTAATTAACCCATAATCTAATTCAAAACATACTCAACATCTACACTGAAACATATTCAACATGAGTTTCATATTACTTTTAGAAAATTTGACATAAATATTCTGAATAATAGTTTGCGAATTAAATACATGCAATTATTTTAATGTGTGACTGAACTAAGGAGAATGAGTGGTTTGATTTCAAAGTCATTGTATGTCCGTTAACAATGTGTGTGTGTGTGCACAGTCGTGTCTGCCTCTTTGTGACTCCATGAACTGTAGCCTGCCAGGCTCTTCTGTCCATGGAATGTTCCAGGCAAGAATACTGGAGTGGGTTGCAATATCCTATTCCAGGGAATCTTCCCAACCCAGGGATACAACCCGAATCTCTTGCATCTCCTGCATTGGCAGGTGGATTCTTTACCACTAAAAGTAAAGAATTATCCCTTAAAATACCATCTGTGTTTGAAGGCCTATCAAATACCTCAATAGCCTCATATTATTAAGCTGGAAATATGAACTGGTCTAGATATTCAAGAGAAAAAGTGATATTCATGAAACGCTATGACATAGGCACACATTTTAACTCACTAATTTTATTTCTGGGAATTTATCCTAAGAATATAACTTGATATTCAGACCAAGATTTGTGTAAAAAACTTTGTTCACCTGTAGGAAAAATGAATGGTAAGAAATTATCAAAGAAATAATGCAAGAAAAGTTTTTAAAACTGAAAGAAAACAGTCAGATTGAAAGGAATGCTAAGAAGTATGACTAACAACTACCCATACCTAGATACATGATATTCACAGCTTAATGGATAAAAATAATTTTTTTAAAGTTTCCCAAGGGAAAAAAGAGTATTATCACATTAAAAGAATGAGAGTCAGACTAGGTTCATCCTTCTCAGTAGAAAAGACTGATCACTTGAATAGAAGGGTAGTTTGAAAATTCTGAGGAAATGTAACTCTTAACTTATATACAAAAATAAATTTTGAATTAAATGTGAGTATAATTGAATGAGAACACAGACAAATGCTTGGTCTATACATTCTAACACACACAACCTCCACTTCAAGGAGAAAAGAAGAGTAGAAAATCATGTCGACTTTAAACTGGAAGTGAATAAGAAAACTCACAAGTGTCTGAATTTATCTGGAAATGACCAGGCTAATCTTTCTGTCATCCCGGGCACTAAAAATTCAAGAGAGAAGTTAAATTCAACTGTAAAAAAGTTATTGTTTTTTCTTTTTGCACATCTGAGTATGTGGTTTATGGAATTCATGGCTATTAATATTACCATTGCTGTGTTGCATGTTAGTTGCTCAGTCGTGTATGATTCTTTGCAACCCCATGGGCTGTAGCCTGCCAGTCTCCTCTGTCCATAGAATTTCCCAGGCAAGAATGGTGGAGTGGGTTGCCATTTCCTTCTCCAGGGGATCTTTCTGACCCTGGGATCAAACCCTGGTCTCCTGCATTACAGGTGGATGCTTTGCAGTCTGTGCTACCAGGGATGCCCAATTACCACTGTTAATAGCAATAATTTCTGAATACTTACTATGTATCAGATACTTTGCTAAGTATCCTGATATATAAGCGCATTAAATCCTCATAATTTTATGAGATTTAGATATTATTATCTCCAGTTTAGAATGAGAAAATTAAGGTTCAGTAAAACTAAGTAACTTTCTCAAAGTCACATATTTAGTGAGTGGTAAAGTTACCAGATCTTTGTGACTCTCAAGCTTATTGTCTTAAACATCGCTGTAAATTTTGACCAATGTCCAACTGACTGTCCTCGAGAAATAATACGTATATATTCCTTGACTTCCCAATAATTCACTGGTTTCTTAAATATTCACATTTTTGTGTGTGTGGAAAGAAATAACTAAAATCTTTTCAACCTTGAACTCCAGGATGTTCCTGGTATTCTCCTTTTCCATTCTCTCCCTGAAGTTATGACTCATCCCTTCAAAATCTTCCCTATGCTGAAACCTAGATGAGAAAAGGACTTTTTTCAATTAGTTCTAGCATTCTCTGTTCTCTGCTGATAAGACAGCAATGAGTAAGTACCTGTGTAGGGGCATGTGGAGTTGGCTGAATTCATAGCCAATGGCATTTTACTCTGTCAAAACCTTTCCAAAAATCCTGGGGAAATGCTTGAAGGGAAGTGGTAAGAATGGAAAAATGATGAAAGGGTATTTCTTCAAAAGAGAAATATCTTGTTATTTTCTATTAATAAAGGCAAACACTGAACTTTATGAAGCTCAAAATGTCTAAAATTGATGATAACATTCTCTTGGATATTAGGCCATTTATCTTCCAGGATCATTTAAATAATGGTTAGACCACCTGCTCTTCCTTCTTTTCCCTACCTTTCTGAAATCAAACTCCATCCCCAGCTTGGTAGAGTAGACATAGAATGTTCTGTAAGAATCTCCTTTACACTACACAAGCCTGGTGCCAGAGGTATTTTTAAGCTCAAGTTGATTGTTAGTCTTAATGCAGTTTGAACACCTCAGTACTAAGTTCACAGTTGAAGGTTGCTTGCTCACTGTCCATCTTACTACTTTTAATTTCATTTTTGCCTTTAAATGATATTATAAATAAATACAGTGCTTATAATTGTATGTAACAAAAGAAAAAATGAATAATTTGTTTTCCCAGTTTACTTAATTCCATATTGATTAAAGTTTCAAAGCATATACCAAATATAATTATCCTAACATCTTCAGGGCCCTTATTTCCTGTTTTGCAACTCTTGGAAAGCCTTGCAATTCTTTCTACTACATCTGGTTTATTACATTTATATTTTCCACAACATTATAGTCACTGATAGGGAAGCAGATTGAACTTTATTTCACTTGGGTAGGAATCATTTGATTCAAGGCACTTTCCTGTCTGACTTTGTCAGAAGTACTATCAACTTGGCAACTTATATTCTGCAGGCTCTTGCAACCATTTGATAATGCACCTTCAGAGACCTTCCTAAGAAACGTCAGAGCACTCTGGAAGTCTCTCAAGTATGCTCCGAAAGAAGATAACTAAGTTCTCTCCTCTACTACTACTTCACAGACCTTGTTCCCCTGGCCCTCATCCATGATTCCTGCTTAACTGTCATCTGTGGAGCACTCCTGTGGCCTCTAGGAACTGCCCATCATCCAGCAACCCACCTCTGCTTAAAGCATCATCATTTTTGTCAATCAGCTGGCTCACAAATCCTACCAAATGCTCAGCACCAATGTATATATCTAAGATGATAACAAACATCGTTTTCCTAAGGAGTCTTACATTTCAGTGAAAGGTACTGGGGAAAGTATAATGAAAAACAACCTCTCCTTATCACCCCAGAAAAATTGCTTCACAAAAGTAGAAAATATTTTTGTTATTAAATGAGTATTTAAACAAAATGTAATGTGTGGCACAGTCAATCCACAAAAAGAGACTGCAAAAGCAGAAAGAAATATCATCCTTTTATTCAGTTAAGCAGATACAATCTATTACATGCATGTTCTCAAGAGAAATACACTAGTCCTCGTGTGAGAGGGCATGACAGCACCATTTGTCATAGCTCATTTATCTTAAATTTCTTGGTAATTAGAGTAGCCACTTGTTTTGCAAACATGTTTTCAAAAAATATTTTTCTCACATCTCTGTGACCTGAAGTAGTTTGCAAAGTCGAACCAGTACCCACTGAAGTTAGAGTCTTAGCATCCCAGGAAACTCGGGGATGGGGTAATATTTCCCTTGATGATTACATTTCAAAGAGATGGTTCCCAGGTTCTTTTTAAAATATTTTTTATTGGAGTATAATTGCTTTAAAATGTTGTATTCGTTTCTGCTGTACAATGAAGTAAATAAGCCATATGCATACATATATTCCCTTCCTCTTGGACTTCCCTCCCATCCCATCCCCTCCCTGATCCCTGCACTCCCCAGGTCATCACAGAGCACTGAGCTGAGCTTCCTGTGGTTTATAGCAGCTTCCCACTAGCTATCTGTTTTACCCATGGTAGTGTATGTATGTCGATCACAACCTCCCAATTCATCCCACCTTCCCCTTCCCTCCCTCTCTGTCCACATATCCACTTTCTATATCTGTGTCTCTATTCCTGCCCTGGAAATAGGTTCATTGATATCATTCTTCTAGATTTTATATATACTATTAAAGACACGATGTTTGTTTTTCTTTCTGACATTTTACTCTGTATGACAGGCTCTAGGTTCATCTGTGTCTCTACAAATGACCCTATTTCATTCCTTTTAGTGGCTGAGTAATATCCCATTGTGTATGTTTACCACATCTTCTTTATTCATTCGTCTGTTATTGGGCATTTAGGTTGGTTACACGTCCTGGTTATTGTAAACAGTGCTGCAATGAACATTGGGGTAGGTTCCCAGGTTCTTAAGGAAATAACCCTGACTGTAAAATGAACAGAAAACCAATTTAGCTCTTTAAAATATTTACATACATTTCAAAGAGACAACTTACAATTACAAGTTTTCTAAAGTAAATGCATTAAGAAGTGGGAAGGAGGAGCCTCTCCCCTTATTTTCAACAAAGCAAACTAAGTCCCTTATTTTTCATTTATATTTGCCTTTTCAAGAGCAATAGGCCATCAAGAAATAGACATGATTTCAAGGTTTCTGGTCATGGTAAGTAGCAGTGTCATTTATTAAAATTGTGTATATGTTTCAGGTGAGCTAGATTTTAGAGGAGAGTTAAACTATGCCGTACATTTTAGGCATTCAAATAGTAGTGTTGGGTGGCAAAAGAGTCTGGAGCTATAAGAATGTGTATCTGCATTTTTTTGTTCCAAGTTTGCTGTGACTTGTAATATTCCCACTGGGCATTGCTAACTCTGCTGGGCACCTATGGACTCCAGGTATCAAGGTTGTAGGATAATCTATTACCTATGAGTGGTGAGCAAACCTCTATTTTTGATGTTACTTTTCCTATTCTTCTAATCTCTGTGACATCTCCTTGGGCCTCATCTATCCTGTGTGTACCTCCTCTGATGCTCTCTTCTGTAATCAGCTGCAGAACTTTCCTTGCTTTTGAGGTCTCCTGGAATTAGACTGGGTGCACCTTGATAATTTTAGCTATTCTCCTTATCTTAAGAAACTTTATATGGTAATATTAATTCCAATGGCAAAATTCCTTCAAAGAGACTAGAATTAAGTTTGATTAAACAACTAGAGGATAAAAATCTCAGAAAGAAATTTTTAAAATCTTGTCTAACCAGTTCCTCAGTCTTAAAAGTGTCCTTTTGTTGAGCTGACCCATCAATTCTTTAATCCTACACAGATGTATCTTCATCTTAGCAGCTGACAGCTCAGTGCCCAAGTTAGGACAGCAGCTACAATCACATAATATTCATTCAATTATTCATATATTTAATAAGTATATTTTTAGTTCTTTTCATGTTTTGAGTACTGGGGATACAGCAGTGAATAAGATAACAGACTTTTGTTCTCTTATCGTTTACATGCTAAGGATAGATGGTAACAGATGTCATTTTTGATATCTTAATGAGACTGGTAGCTGAAAAATAGAGAAACTTTGACTAAGCATCAGATGTTCCAGCTTCCTTTTAAAACATTAGTCTGAACATGATTGAATCAATGTGTTGGTCACTTGCCTAGTGCCTCTCTTTGCCATGATCAGAACAGAAATAGCAGAAATAACCTCTTTCCATATCCTTTTTTTCTTAAACACAGCTCTATGTAGAGTTCATCTATCAGCAGAATAATTTGGAATAGAAAATGCCACATACTCCAAGGGAATTGACACTTCAGCTATTCAACAGGCACCTTGGAGACTTATTTTGCAAACAGCAACAATCTTTAAGATTCTCAAAGACACAGATAAGTGGATTCATAATGAAATTGATGGTCTGTGGGTCATACAGAGCATACAAAGAAATCTAAACAAATCAACCTTTTGAAAGAGCAAGCGGTGGCTTAAGAAGAAGTAGGTGATGAAAGAAATTTTCTTCTGACCTGCTCTGTTGTCAGGTCTCTGGTCTGAGCCTGGAATTGGGTCACCTTTCCTGAAGTGGCTTTTCTTAGTTCATCTCAAATCCCATCTGAGCCCTTGGCTATTATTCTTTTGTATCCATAGGGTACCACATGCACCTCACAAGGGTACAAGTAAATTGTGTGCGTGCCTGTGTGTGTGTGGACTCAGAAGTGTCCGACCCTTTGTGACCCCATGGGTTGTGGCCTGCCAGGATCCTCTATGGGATTTTTCAAGCAAGAATGCTGGAATGGATTGCCATTACTCCCCCAGGGGATCTTCCCTACCCAGGGATTTGCATTGCAGGTGGATACTTTACCACTGAGCCATGGGGAAGACATTCTATCTCAAACGGCAAACTGGTTAAAAAGAGCAATGCTACCACACTGCTCACAACCCAAGTAAGTTAATTTGCCTACATCATCAATTGCATATTAAGGGTAACATTCTGTTGGGTTCCTTGATATCACCTACCCTGCAAATAGGAGGTTTAAAGAGATGAGACTAATAAATCTTGATAATAGATTGATTAATCAAATTTAGACTGGTTGAATCGTTTTGTTTTTGTTTCAGTGCAGTAAATATTAATTTATAGTAAAAAAGAAGAAAACATGGAAGGGAGGCATATGAAAAGCAACATGTCTTCAGGCTTTTGGAGGCGTTTTGCTTTAACAGTGAAGGGCTGTAATGGCTCTGCTTACTGAAAGGGAAAGTGTTTGGTAGAGTTCCGTAGTTTTGTCAGTTCCAACTGTGCAACAGTATTTTGAAATGATGAGCTGTTGAAAATATGGTATTTTGAAATCCCAGAGAACTTTCCTGCTCCTCATTACCCCAGTCTGTCAAAAATCCTTTCGAAATGAAAGTGAAGGTGAAGTCACTCAGTCGTGTCCAACTCTTGCAACCCCATGGACTGTAGCCTACCAGGCTTCACTGACCATGGGATTTTCCAGGCAAGAATACTGGAGTGGGTTGCCATTTCCTTCTCCAGGATATCTTCCCGACCCAGGGATTGAATCTGGGTCTCCCACCTTGTAGGCAGACGCTTTACCATCTGAGCCACCAGGGAAGTCCTTTTGAAATGGAGGTGAGTACCGGGAGAAATAGCAATAAACTCAGATATGCAGATGACACACCCTTATGGCAGAAAGTGAAGAAGAACTAAAGAGCCTCTTGATGAAAGTGAAAGAGGAGAATGAAAAAGTTGACTTAAAGCTCAACATTCAGAAAACTAAGATCATGGCATCTGGTCCCATCACTTCACGGGAAATAGATGGGGAAAGAGTGGAAATAGTGTCAGACTTTATTTTTTTGGGCTCCCAAATCACTGCAGATGGTGACTGCAGCCATGAAATTAAAAGACACTTACTCCTTGGAAGGAAAGTTATGACCAACATAGATAGCATTTTTAAAAGCAGAAACATTACTTTGTCAACAAAGGTCCATCTAGTCAAGGCTATGGTTTTTCCAGTAGTCATGTATGGATGTGAGAATTGGACGGTGAAGAAAGCTGAGCACCGAAGAATTGATGCTTTTGAACCATGGTGTTGGAGAAGACTCTTGAGAGTCCCTTGGACTGCAAGGAGATAAAACCAGTCCATCCTAAAGGAGATCAGTCCTGGGTGTTCATTGGAAGGACTGATGTTGAAGCTGAAACTTCAATACTTTGGCCACCTCATGCGAAGAATTGACTTATTGGAAAAGACCCTAATGCTGAGAAGGATTGGGGGCAGGAGGAGAAGGGGACGACAGAGGATGAGATGGCAGGATGGCATTACCGTCTCGATGGGCATGGGTTTGGGTAGACTCTGGTAGTTGGTGATGGACAGGGAGGCCTGGCGTGCTGTGGTTCATGGGGTCACAGAGAGTCGGACAGGACTGAGCAACTGAACTGACTGGACTGACCAAATTCTGGTAAAAACAACTGTCAGCTCATGGGAGCAAACTTTTATTCAGTCTCTACCAAGTCCCAAGCACTCCTTGACATTATCTTAAAGTTCCATATCATTCTATGAAAGTAAGAAAATCTCCACTAAAAGGCAGGTTTAGCGATAACTGGACCACACTTGGGTGACCATGGTAATCCTGTCTCTCCTTCCATGTTTCTTTAGAAGCCAGGTAATCCTTCCAGATATGCCAGAAACCATTCAAGTTTGATAAAAGGCAAGAGGTTTCCAAGTGTAAATAGTTAAATAATTTTAACACTTGTTGATGTTAACCATACAGTAAAAATGATTGGGATGGCTATGCTATTCTTTATCATAAGCATTCAATAAATTATGTAATTATTAGTTGGCATCCTTCCCCTCCCCCCAACTAATTATAAAATTGGAGTCATTAGCTTAGGGAGAGGCTTGCATTCCTACATGAAGATAAATTTCGGTCAGGAAAAAATATCCAAATACCTTGTGTACTTCTGTTCCTCACTGTTTGCTTTCTCTTTTGCCTCACTGAGCTTTTCTACTCAAGGATTTTTACAGGTTATTAAGAAGATGTAGCTCCAGAGTGGTAAGGACACGTGATTCTGTAATGTATGCAGACATTCTGAAGGTTATGCCCTGGAGATTTTACCAAGAAAAAATTATAATGAGCTTGTTATTTATTTGAGAAGAGAGAAAAAGCAAACAGAACAAGAGCAACATGGGAATATTAGGTTGTTTGGTAGGTTTTATTTTGTTTTCTTCCAATACTCTCCTCAGCCCCAGAGACAAGAACATGTCTGTTCTTGAGAAAGAGAAAGAGGTAAGAACTATAAGTCCTCCTCATTGTATGTTTGCATTTGTGGTAAAATATCTGGACATACATCACCCATAGAGAGTGGAGGGCAGTCATCAGCCCTCTTCACATGCAGAGGAGATTGACATGTTCTTACATTCATTTCTGTCGCTCACCACCAGCATAAAACCTTTGTGATTTGAGTCTACCAAGGTGACTTTGGAGTTGAGGTTTATCAGTTCAGTAGAAAGGGTTTCACTCCAGTACCCATGCAAGGAGCATTACACAATCTCACAAACTTTGCATACAGTTCCACATCATAAGAGATAACTGTTTCAGTAATCAGATTCGCAATGGACTTGTGCTTTTACCTTGCATTGATTGACTTGTAACTCTATGCAACTCTCACACTTGTTCAGTAAGATAAACAAAACTGAACGCTCTCCACTCCAGCAGGATAAACCCTACTTGGGTAACCTCATGTGCATCAGTGATTAGAATCCAAGGTGTGGTCTGAACATTTGTAAAGGTCAAGTATTAGCAAAATGTTATCAGAGAAAGGAAGTGTGTTTGATGTCCCAGGGTGAGAAGACCACAAAAGTTCTCATGAAGGAGGTGGCAGCAGGATTGAACCTTTTCAGTTCAGTTCAGTTCAGTCGCTCAGTCGTGTCCGACTCTTTGCGACCCCATGAATTGCAGCATGCCAGGCCTCTCTGTCCATCACCAACTCCCGGAGTCTACCCAAACCCATGTCCATCGAGTCGGTGATGCCATCCAACCATCTCATCCTCTGTCGTCCCCTTCTCCTCCCGCCCCCAATCCTTCCCAGCATCAGGGTCTTTTCCAATGAGTCAACTCTTCGCATGAGGTGGCCAAAGTATTGGAGTTTCAGCTTCAACATCAGACCTTTCAATGAACACCCAGGATTGATCTCTTTTAGGATGGATTGATCGGATCTCCTTGCAGTCCAAGGGACTCTCAAGAGTCTTCTCCAACACCACAGTTCAAAAGCATCAATTCTTCGGCGCTCAGCTTTCTTCACCGTCCAACTCTTACCTCCATACATGACCACTGGAAAAACCATAGCCTTGACTAGACAGACCTTTGTTGGCAAAGTAATGTCTCTGCTTTTAAATATGCTATCTAGGTTGGCCATAACCTTCCTTCCAAGGAGTAAGCGTCTTTTAATTTCATGGCTGCAATCACCATCAGCAGTGATTCTGGAGCCCCCAAAAATAAAGTCTGACACTGTTTCCACTGTTTCCCCATCTATTTTCCATGAAGTGATGGGACCAGATGCCATGATCTTAGTTTTCTGAACGTTGAGCTTTAAGTCAACTTTTTCACTCTCCTCTTTCCCCTTCATCAAGAGGCTCTTTAGTTCTTCTTCACTTTCTGCCATAAGGGTGGTGTCATCCACATATCTGAGGTTATTGATATTTCTCCCAGAAATCTTGATTCCGGCTTGTGTTTCTTCCAGCCCAGCGTTTCTCATGATGTACTCTGCATATAAGTTAAATAAGCAGGGTGACAATATACAGCCTTGACGTACTCCTTTTCCTATTTGGAACAAGTCTGTTGTTCCATGTCCAGTTCTAACTGTTGCTTCCTGACCTGCATACAGGTTTCTCAAGAGACAGGTCAGGTGGTCTGGTATTCCCATCTCACCTAACCATAAACTTTGTTGTTGCTGTTGCAGTCCCTCAGTTGTGTCTGACTCTGTGGCCCCATAGACTGCGGCCCACCCAGCCTTTCCTGTCCTTCACTATCTCCCAGAGTTTGCTCAAACTCATGTCCATTGAGTCAGTGATGCCATCCAACCATCTCATCCTCTGTCATCTCCTTCTCCTCCTGCCTTCAATCTCTCCCAGGATCAGGGTTTTTTCTGATGAGTTGGCTCTGCGCATCAGGTGGCCAAAATATTGGAGGTTCAGCTTTAGCATCGGTCCTTCCAATGAATATCCAGGACTAATCTACTTTAGGATTGATTGGTTGGATCTCCTTGAAGTCTAGGTGAATTTAAATAGTCTTGTCCTTCTCACCACAGTTGAAAATCATCAATTCTTTGGCACTCAGCTTTCTTTATGGTCCAAATCTCACACCCATACATGACTTCTGAAGAAACCATAGCTTTGACTAGATGGACATATGTTGGCAAAGTAAAGTCTCTGCTTTTTAATACGCAGTCTATTCTTGTCATAGCTTTTCTTCCAAGAGGCAAGTATCTTTTAATTTCATGGCTACAGTCACCATCTGCAGTGATTTTAGAGCACAAGAAAATAAAGTCTCTCACTGTTTCCATTGTCTCCCCATCTATTTCCCATGAAGTGATAGGACCGGATGCCATGATCTTAGTTTTTTGAATGCTGAATTTTAAGCCAACTTTTTCACTCTCCTCTTTCACTTTCCTCAAGAGGCTCTTTAGTTCATCTTTGCTTTCTGCCATAAGGGTGGTGTTATCTGCATATCTGAGGTTACTGATATTTCTCCCAGTAATATTATTCTAGCTTGCACTTCATCCAGTCTGGCATTTTGCATGATGTACTCTGCATATAAGGTAAATAAGCAGGGTGACAATATATAGCCTTGACATGCTCCTTTCCCAATTTGGAACCAGTCCATTGTTTCGTGTCCAGTTCTAACTGATGCTTCTTGACCTTCATACAAGTTTCTCATGAGGCAGGTAAGGTGGTCTGGTATTCCCATCTCTTTAATAATTTTCACACTTTGTTGTGAGCCACACAGTCACCATAAAAATATGTGACTCAAAAGTTTAGAAAGAAGACATTCCCAGATTGTTATTATTGCTAGGAAAAGTACAGTTGTTTGAAAGCACTTTGAGTATTAGGAAATTACATGTATATTTGTGGGGTGATAGTTAATTTATGTGTCAACTTGACTAAACCACAGTATCCCAATAGTCACTCAAATACCAGTCTAAATATTGCTGTGAAGGTCTATTTCAGATGAAGTTAACATATAAGTCAGTAAATTTTGGGTACATCAAACTACCCTTAAAAAGGGTAAGTTTCTGTGAAGAAAAGCTATGACAAACCTAGAAAGCATATTAAAAAGCAGAGACATTACTTTGCCAACAAATGTTCATCTATTCAAAGCTATGGTTTTTCCAGTAGTCATGTATGGATATGAGAGTTGGACTATAAAGAAAGTTGAGTGCTGAAGAATTGATGTTTTTGAACTGTGGTGTTGGAGAAGACTCTTGAGAGTCCCTTGGACTGTAAGGATATCAAACTAGTCAATCCTAAAGGAGATCAGTCCTGAATATTCTTTGGAAGGACTGATGCTGAAGCTGAAACTCCAATACTTTGGCTACCTGATGTGAAGAACTGACTCATTGGAAAATGCTCTGATGCTGGGAAAGATTGAAGGCAGGAGGAGAAGGGGATGACAGAGGATAAGATAGTTGGATGGCATCACCGACTCAATGGACATGAGTTTGAGCAAGCTCCAGGAGTTGGTGATGGACAGGGAAGCCTGGTATGCTGCAGTCCATGGGGTTGCAAAGAATTGGCCATGGCTGAATGACTGAACTGACTGATCCTTAATAATATGGGAGGACCCCATTCAATCAGTTGCAGACATAAGAGAAAAAAAGATGGTATTTCCTTGAAGAACAGAGAAATTTGCTTCCAGACTGCCCTGAGAGTCCACCTGAAACATCAACCTGCAGCATCTCCAACTTGCCATTCTACCATGCAGATTCAATACCTATCAGCCTCCACAGTCTTGTGAGCTAATTCCCTACAGTATCTATCTATCTACCTATCTATCCTGTTTCTCCAGAGGACTAAGGCAATTGGGCAGTTTTCAAGTGCGCCAAGAAGAATTGTAGAAGCAGTAGGTGGAAATTAGGCAAGAGTTTTATCATGTACTATCTGGATTTCTAGTATGAGGAACCTACTCTTTACAATTTTCCATAGTGAAGCCAATCAGAGATGTTTGAGCTGAGGGTTTTGTGTGATGAGTTAACATTATTGCTATTGCAAAATATGATCTAGAAAGAGCTGACAGTAATCATAAAGGGTTATAGCAGTTTAGTTATTAAGTAATAATTAGTAACAGTTTAGCTGGTGAAGCCTTGGCAAAGAATATTAGCTTTTCAAAGGGAATGGAAGCACTTGTATTTCCAAAGTTTCTGGGTCTCTGGATAACTTATGGATCAGTCATTTAATGGTAGAATGTCAGTGGATCTTAGGGATTTTAGATTACACAAAATACACATACTAGAAATTCTTACTCACTTCATTCCCACTGTATGTATTATTCACTTTAGCTGTGTCCAACTCTTTGTGATCTCATGGACCTCATGGAGCCCATCAGACTCCTCTGTCTAAGGAATTCTACAGGCAAGATTACTGGAGTGGTAGCCATTCCCTTCTCCATGGGATTTTTCCAACCCAGTCAGTCAGTCAGTTCAGTCGCTCAGTTGTGTCTGACTCTTTGTGACCCCATGGACTGAAGCACGCCAGGCTTTGCTGTCCATCGCCAACTTCCAGAGCTGACTCAAAGTCATGTGCATTGTGTTCATGATGCCGTCCAACCATCTCATCCTCTGTCGTCCCCTTCTCCTCCTGCCTTCAATCTTTCTGAGCATCAGGGTTTTTTCCAATGAGTTCTTCGCATCAGGTGGCCAAAGTATTGGAGTTTCAGCCTCAACATCAGTCCTTCCAATGAACACCCAGGGCTGATCTCCTTTAGGATGGACTGGTTGGATCTCCTTGCAGTCCAAGGGACTCTCAAGATTCATCTCCAACACCACAGTTCAAAAGCATCGATGCTTCAGCCCTCAGCTTTCTTTATAGTCCGACACTCACATCCATACATGACTACTGGAAAAACCATAGCTTTGACTAGATGAACCATTGTTGGTAAAGTAATGTCTCTGTTTTTTAATATGCTGACTAGGTTGGTCATAGCTTTCCCTCCAAGGGGCAAGCTTCTTTTCATTTCATGGCTGCAGTCACCACCTGCAGTGATTTTGGAGCCCCCAAAAAACCCTCTCACTATTTCCATTGTTTCCCCATCTATTTGCCATGAAGTGACGGACTGGATGACATGATCTTAGTTTTCTGAATGTTGATATTTAAGCCAACTTTTCCACTCTCCTCTTTCACTCTCATCAAGAGGCTCTTTAGTTCAACATACTGAAAGTGTCATTTAGCTATTTCTCACATGAGCCTAAAAGACAGAACCAGCTGCAATTTCTACTCCCTCTCTTTTTTCTACTTCTCTTCTATTCCTCAATTTCAAACTTCTTCTGAGAAACCCATTTGGTGAAGCTATATTTACTACTGCCTAACTTGAAAAAAACAAAACAACTTACATATGTAAAAGGATGCTACCTCTGGATGTTCCCAATTTAGAGTTCTTGGGATGTCAGACTGACATGAGAGCCCAAGTGGGATTGGGAGAGGCCCCTTCTTCAATTCATTACCACCCACTGTCCTTTGGGGATATAGAAACAGAATTTTGCCAAGTCCTTCTTAAAAATATTTGTCAGCCTCTACCTCTTACTTTATCATTATGATGTTCAACATCATCCTGTATGGTCCCTTGTGATGAAGTTTTCTTCATTAAATCTATTCCCATTAAAACTTTAAAGGTAAGTGTCCAATTTCTATTTATATAGTAGCTGCTTTTAAAATTTTTAAGTGATGCAATGAACCAACCATTTTCATCTGCATGTAGCTAAAAATCTCACTTTCACCTTAAAATAATAAATAATATGCACTCCAATATTTTTAAACAAAGGTTTTCAATGAAGGCATTTTAATATAACATAGAAGAAAATGGAACGAAGCTAAATTTGTAACAGTATTAGAGTTTTCCAAAGCAATTATATGCTCCAATTAAATTGAAAAGGTTAAATAAATGCTCATATACTTTTATGATGGGCATAATATAACCAAAATTTCATAATAATTTTATAAAAAAATTAATTGTTAACTCATTTCTAAGAAAGCAATTAGTGAGAGACACAAAAATCATATATATTATTTAATTACAAGTATGCATATGTCTTTATATATTTCATGCCAAATTAAATAATTCCTTATAATGTG
Organism: Okapia johnstoni; assembly: GCA_024291935.2. Classification (NCBI taxonomy): domain Eukaryota; kingdom Metazoa; phylum Chordata; class Mammalia; order Artiodactyla; family Giraffidae; genus Okapia; species Okapia johnstoni. The sequence goes on along the minus strand of CM044319.1, from coordinate 86,815,112 downwards.
AGTAAAAATAATGAATCAAATATACTAAATGAAATAATGGTGATCACTCTTTGGTGATGTATTTTAGTATATGTAATTTTCAACTTTTTACATGGTTCATATATAACATTAATAACCAGATTTAAAAAATAAACGTGATTTTGGAAAGGGTCAAGTTAATAAAAAGTAGTAGAAGGGATGGTTACTATGAGTGATTGAGCTTATTACATCAATGTAGGAAATATTTTGCCAAAAAGTAGATGGCTGTACCTACCAGTAATTCACACATTTACTCATACATCTCCTGTTTTACGGTATCTCTATTAAGAATTTGAGATATACCAAGTTCAACCACCAGAATGCAGTGAGAGACACTGTGAACCATGGTGAAGTTAGACAAATATAAACTAAAATTAATCCTGATGATGCCACTGGAATGATCAATGAAGGTGACAATGCTCAACCTCTCTGAATTTCAGTTTCCTCATGTGTGAAATGGGAAAGGAATATCTACCTTGTCAACTTTTCATAAAAATTAAAATATAAAAAGTAACAGTATAGTCAAAGCTGTGGTTTTTCCAGTAGTAATGTACAGATGAGAGAGTTGGACCATAAACAAGGCTGAGCACCAAAGAATTGATGCTTTCAAACTGTGGTTCTGAAGAAGACTCTTGAGAGTCCCTTGGACTGCAAGGAGATCCAACCAGTCCATCCTAAAGGAAATCAACCCTAAATATTCATTGGAAGGACTAATGTTGAAGCTGAAGTTCCAATATTTTGGCCATCTGATGTGAAGAGATGACTCATTGAAAAGACCCTGATGCTGGGAAAGATTGAAAGCAGGAGAAGGGAGCAACAAAGGATGAGATGATTCGGTGGCATCACCGACTCAATGGACATGAGTTTGAGCAAACTCTGGGAGATAATGAAGGACAGGGAACCCTGGAGGGCTACAGTCCATGGGGTCGCAAAGAGCCAGACATGGCTGAGCTACTGAACAACAACAACAACAAAGAGAAGAGCTCACTAAGCAACAGTCAGTATTGCTGGGCAACTGTTCATTCACCCACTTGGTTGGATTGAGTTGGGCAGCAAGTGTTACACCAGCTGCTTCCTTCAGAGCTGTAAGTGGCAGCTGCGCACATAGCACAGCCTCAGCTTGCTCTAAATGCTGCTGCATTTACATGGGTGGCTGTTATGGGGACAGAACTAAATGGGTACAGCCTGGCCATCGGCTTCTGAGAGTGCTTTCCAACCAGAGTTGATGGTGTCAGGCATCAATATAAAACAAATGGAGCCTGAGATGAAAATTCACAAAGCAAGAGTCACAAAATGTTTAGGTGAGAAAATCAAAGTTGGTCGCTGGGTGAGAGAGAACACAGTCTCCGGACACAGGCAAGATCTAAGCCAGTGCGTATCAAAATTGCAAGACTAAAATTCAGTGCCAGGCTTGCAATCTGAGGACAGATCAAGTTGGAACAGGTGAGCAGCTAAGAAAATAGCTGAAAGCTGGTTTAGCTATTAGTGTGTTGATTTTGTTTTATGTGAAGAAGTCACCAGTAGCTTCATCGCTGGGGCAGCCTAGCATGGGAAGCAGCAGTGGGTCATAAGTGTCTGGAGCTGACAGAGTGTGTGCTGCCATCCATCTGCACAACCTTCTCACTGAATGAAGAGAAGGCAGCAAGGGAGTAGAGACCATTAGTCTAAAGATTCTCCTGCGCTCTATACCCATTCCCGCTCACCATCTATCTTAGTTGCTTAGGCAGCCATCATAAAATATGATGGACTGTATAGCTCAAACAACAACCCTTTATTTTCTTAGGTTTCTGGAGACTGGAAAGTCCAAGTTCAAGGATCTATCAGGGTTATGTTTCTGGTGAGAGCTCTCTTCCTGTCTTCCTGTGTCCTCATTTGGCAGAGAGACAGAGAAATCCGGTGTTTTGTCTTCTTCTTATAAGGATATCCACTTCTATCAGATCAGGCCTCCGCCCACCCTTTTGACCTCATTTAACCTTAATTACTTCTTGAATTGCCCTATCTCCAAAACAATCACCTGGGAAGTGCAGTTAGGACTTCAACAGGTGAATTTGGGGAGGAGGACGCAGTTCAACCCATAGCACCATCTATCTCCTGTGAATCATTTCTCTCAACCAGGGCATATAACACCTGAATAAGCAATTTCTTGCATTATTGTTTTTTATTATTATAAAGTGGCTCTGGAGCATCTGATCAAAACGGTTCATGGATCACATTTTGAGAAACGTTTCTTTAAATATGCTTCAAGTCTAAAGTCTATCCCTATTATATTACAGACATTTGGGAGAAGATTTATTTTGCTCACAATAAGTATAAGAAAGTGTGTTTTCTTTATGAATTGGTAGTCTGAAACAAAGTGGATCTGATTGACTTATAAAACAATGTCATGAGCTGTGCTAAATAAATTGCCAAAATGCATAAGGAGTGTTATCTCTCAGCTCCAGTCAAGACTCCGATTGCAAATGGGTGGAGAATCTTGGACAAAGACTAAGCAATGATCTTTTATTGCATTTCCCAGTCTCTTGTCAGTTAAGTTCTGGTTTGGTTTGCTATTGAAAGGTACTAGCAGGACGTTGGAAGAAGGAAACATAGACAAATATGGCAGTGAAAAGAAAGTGGTACTCGGTCAGTCATGCCTGAATCTTTGAGACCTGCCAAGCTCCTCTGTCCATGGAATTCTCCAGACAAGAATACTGGAGTGGTTAGTCATTCCCTTCTCCAGGGATCTTCCTGATCCAGGGATTGAACCCAGGACTCTCATATTTGGAGGCAGATTCTTTACAGTCTGCACCACCAGGTAAGCCCAAGAAGGTGTCTGGGCTCCTGAACATTTGTTCAGTTGCACTGGTGCAGTTTCAAGGCAGTGACATCGTCTTCCATGGAGTAGAGACAAGTGAGAGCTGGACTCCAGCCCAGGGTTGGTTACAGCTTACATCTCTCTGGATAAACTCTTCCTTGCTTGGGCTCCTCTAGTGGCCTCTCTGTCCCATTCACTCCTCCAGACCTTCTGACATCTATATTAGCAGTTCCTTGAATTACACCCCTTCCTGCCTGATGAACCTGGAGTGGTTTCCTATTCCCCTGGCTGGATGCTGACTATTACAGCTGGTAAATTATTAAACTACTTCAAGCTATTTTTGTCAGCCATCTGCTCTACACTTTTAAGAAAACCCAGGAAGACAAATGAAATAGATAAGGAGAACTATGCACCTTCCCCTCATTTTTAAGTAAAAATGTCATCAGTCATCATTTTGCAGCTTATAAATTACTTTCTAGAGATTGTCTCATTTAATTCTCACATTAATATTGGTGTTTTGATTTTTTTAAATCACCATTTGCTTCATTGTTAATGAAACTGTAAGTTATTTGCCCAGGTCATACACCAAATGGCAGCAATGCAACTTGAAATTTAATCCTTTAACTCTGTTCCCTCCAAGAACAAAGCCCTTTCTCTTAAAGTTCTTTCACCAATTTAAGAAAACCACATTCAAAAAATAAATCTTTAGGTGTTATGAATTTTTCCGATCCACAAGAAGAAAATCTATACCTCAGCCCAAAAGCACATCCTTTCTCTACCCATATGGTTATAGTATTTTATTGTTTGGGCATACATTAGAGCAAATTCTCTCTCTGGATCTTAGCATCTCAGGATAGATGGTTGTGAATAGAATAGAACAAAACAGAAAAGGCTCCTTTCTAACCATCAAATTCTTATACTTCTCTGACTATTCAGCGATTCTTAATTGCTCAACTCAGTGGTGTGTTGTTGAGGAAAATACAAAATTTTAATTATTGGGGATAATGAGAGACAGCATGCAGCCTCTGCAGAATAGTGTCCCAAGCTTGCAGAATTTATTCACACAAGATCACACTTATACACTGTGACAGGTTACACCATTTCCCAAGATGATGTACCATCTGGCCCAGGGATGAAAACAAGTATGGGCTCTGTTGTTGTTTAAAGCACTGCTATTTTCAAGCTAAGATTCAATAAATATGCACCAAGCCATACAGGAGACTCATAGGTTCTTTTAAATCACAATCTTTATTTAGAGCTGTCATCAGGCCATGGATAGCAGTAAATATCAACAATTACATTGTTCTGAAATTATTGAACAATCACTTTATTTTTAAATCATAATACCAAAGATTTGTAAACTGAGGGAATAAAATCTTAAAGGGAAATTTTCTCTATTTTGTTTTTGGAATATAACTTTACAAGATGTCTTAATATAAGAGGCATGTTAAATTGTCCCCTCGTGAGTTATTGCCACTGGTATATGTCTCTTATAAATCCTTTATGCATTCACATGCTGTCATGTCCAACTCTTTGCAACCCCATGGACTGTAGCCTGTCAGGCTCCTCTGTCCATGGGATTATCCCAGCAATAATACTGGAGTGGATAGCCAATTCCTTTCCAGGAGATAAATGTTTTAACCAGCTATCAACTGCTTTTGACTAGATCCCTGACTTGTGATGATATTTTAGGTGCCCTATCAGGAGCACAGTTAGATACATTTTAGGAAAATTTCTTCCAAGGCCACTAGAATAAAGTGAATGATATTCTAGTTAATTGCTTTCATAAAATTGTTCTTATTCTTTATTGCTTAATTGTACATTTTCTCTTTCCAATTTCCAAAATTGAAACCACACAAAAATTTGAAAGCTCATTGAGGGAAGAGAAACATGGGGATTTTAAAAGACTTTCCCAACTAGAGTTAGATTTTAAAATAGTTTTGAAGATTAGATATGCTTTAAGCATAAACTCATGTGGGCAAACATGGAGAAAGGAATGTACTAGGTAGATAGAATCATCAGATAGATATCTATTCACTTTTTCTTTAGTGTTCCAGAGGAATCATAGCAGTCTAAGGCTTCTTGGGGGTTTGAAATCAGTGTTCACTGATTTTTTTGAGTACCTGTTGACTTGCAAGAGGCTCATAGAACCTTGCACTTGGCAGTGGCCTCCTGACTTTTTTGAGTCCAGGGAAAATAGTACAGGTCAGTATTAAGAAAGTGGGTTGAGGAGTCAGGTCCCCTGATTAGTTATAATGGCTTCTCACCCTGGCTCGTTGTTTGAAGCTGTGCAAGTTAATTCCCTATGCTACACCTCAAATTTCCTGTTAGCTGGGGCAATGCTTTATGAGGTTTACAAAGATCCTGGAAAGCACTCAAAGCTGGGGTCTATCATAAAGCATGTTTACAAACACTAGAACACCAGGAGACTGAGCTCAACAGTCTTTCAATCCTGTTATTTCCTCATTATGGCAGTAGGGATCTATTTAGACCACAAAAGATAATACAGGAACCTAAATTATTTAAATTCTTTTAATATTTATGGATAACTTTGTCCCACTTTACTAAATTCCAAACGTGCCCTTGACTTCATTGCCCTTGTCAATCTTTACTTAATTCCTGAAAAAAAAATTCTTATGAGCTGTTTCTCCTTTTCTTGAATTTGAGAAAATTTAAGCACAATACTGATAACCAAATATTTAAGTCTACATGTTAACTTTGTTACATTATAGTATATATTATATGTTACTATATTTATATAATATCCTACTATATTATAACATATCTTATGATTAGTTAGGATTTTAAACTATGTATGTACCCTTACCTGAGCCTTCAATTAATGTAATAATATAAAGGAAAAGTTACATACAAATAAAACCAGCATCTTAATGGAAGTAGAAAAACTTATGCTCTAGCTAGTTCCACATGAAACAGTGTCTAAAGTCAAATTTGTGGATGGTTTGAGGGTAAGACCAGAGTGCTTGCAAATAATGACTCAATTTTCAAGTTGTGAACATCACAAACCTGGGGTATAGCCCATTGATTTGGTCAATGAGAAAATTTAAATACTTTTAAGTTTCACTAGTATCCTTTTTGCTCTAATTCATGAAATACCACTTTTCTCCTAATAGGTTGTTCATTCAGTTGCTAAGTCATGTCCAACTTTTGCAATACTGTGGACTGTAGCCCATCAGGCTCCTCTATCCAAAGTATTTCCAGTTTTTAATGTGAACATGTTTATAAGATATTGTGAAATACACACTATCATGCACTTTGGTGGTAATTTAATTTCAAGAAAATTGGCACCCTTCATAAAAAATTGTACTTCCTCCATGTCTTCTAGGAATTGCTTCCTGAATGCTAGCAGATATCTAAAGATGTTAAAATCCCTCATATAAATTGGTGTGTATTTGTATTCTTGACATAGTATTTATATATAACCTACACACATCTTTCCATATACTTTAAATCACCCCTAGATTACTTACAGTACTTAATGCAATGTAAATGATGCTTAAACAGTTACCAGCCCAAATTCAAGCTTTGCTTTGGGGCTTTGGGAAATTTCTGGATTTTTTTCCAAATATTTTTCATATGCAATTGGTAGAATCTGGGGATGTCAAACTCACAGATACAGAGGGCTGACAGTGTCTGTTAAAATTTAAAACACACCCATACTTTGTTAGAGTATGTCAGAGGTTTATAACCACATACACACTGATCAATCTTTTCTTGTTTGTCCCTGATGAAAACGTTATGCTAGTATTCCAGTTCTCTTATGGCCTTCCTCTAGATTTTGTTTATTGAAATTATACCAGAGGACAGACTAAACTCTTATGAACTTCAGCCATATTTTGTCAGCTACTATTCACAGCTGAATGCAAACCCGAATGCATGCACATAATTTCATTACTAGGAAATGAACATGTAAATACAATTCCAAATGTGTGCAGTTGCAACAGTATAAATCATATCATTTATAAATAGGCAAGGGCTTCCCTAGTAGCTCAGATGGTAAAATCCGCCTTCAATGCAGGAGACCCAGGCTCAATCCCTGAGTTTGGAAGTTCCCCTGGAGAAGGAAATGGCAACCCACTCCAGTATTCTTTCCTGGAAAATTCCATGCACAAAGGAGCCTGGTGGTCTCCAGTTCATGGGGTCGCAAAGAGTCGGACACGACTGATCAACTAACACACACACATAAATAGGCAAAATGCTTAAATATCCATCCTTAGAGGACTATTTCAATTAATAAGAACACATATTAATCTATTAGTAGTTAAAATGTATGGTGCTGCCTTTTTAATAATCGACAGAAAATTATCTATATGATATATTACTTGGTAAAGAAATAAAATATAGAGTTGTATATATAGGAGGCTGTTATTTGTGATATATAATTTAAACAGAAGCTCAAATACACATACACACAAATGCACACACATGTAAACACATGTACACTCCCAGCAACCCATCCTATACAAATTTACTGGCCAAACATTCCACAGCTACACACAAATACACAACACGCACACACAAACACTGTTGTATATGCTTACAAAACTTCTGAAAGGAACATCAAGAGATTATCAACAAGATGATGGGGTTTTTTTGGTAAAATTTTTTGCATTATTATGAAATTTAAAACCAAATAATTGAAGAGAAGTAAAAGTCACCCTAATGCCAAGAAAAAGTCTTCAATGACTTTTTTTTCCAATAAAACTAGTACCTTCTCAACGTTTGTCTTCGGTTAAAACAGTCTTTAGGAATTCCCTGGCGGTTAATTGGTTAGGACTGCACATTTTTCACTGCCAAGGGCACCAGTGCCATGCCTGGTCAGAGAACTAAGATCCCACAAGCCCCACAGCATGGCCAAAAAATAAAAACAAACAAAAACAATTGGTCTTCCTGCTCATTTAATTATTACTTTTCTTTATCAGCCTCTTGTTTATTATAGGGCATTTCTAGAATGTCAAGTACAGAAGAAATCAACTGAAGAGTAAAATTGAAAACTTACAAATGAGATAAGATTTCCTAAACCAATGAAAATGATAGTGAAGTCTAGTCCAATCAGCAGAAATGTCAGGAACACTTGAGGATCTAGTAATAGCAGAGTTTGGCTAAGTGACCATTGGAGTAAAGAAAAGACACAGGCATCGGAACTATCAGTGATTAGAAGTAAACACTTTAAATATCAAAAGATGTAGGCTAGTCATATGTTAGTAAAATATACTCATGTGGTGTTTTATTTTATGGATTCAGATATACAGTAAAGGATGTTCTGTTATGTTTATGTATTATTTTAAAGTGAAAATTGCTGTGAAAAGGGAAAAAAAGCAATGCAAAATTCATTTTAGGGAATTAATGCAATATTATAACTATAATTTTCTGTTAAATACAATCTATAAACTTGAATTAAGCTTTCAAGCCAAGTCATTTTAAGACTTTTTCTTTATATAAGATTGCCAAATTAAGAAAGGACACTTAGTTAAATTTGATTTTCATATAAACAATGAAAAAATTTTAGAATTAGTATGTCTCACATATATATCTTACGTAATGTTCACATGTGACATGCTGATACTACAAATATTATTTGTTGTTGTTCTGACATTCTAATTTATCTTAGCATCCTCTATTTATATTGACTAATATCTTACGTAATGTTCACATGGGACATGCTGATACTACAAATATTATTTGTTGTTTTTCTGACATTCTAATTTATCTTAGCATCCTCTATTTATATTGACTAAGTCTGTCAGCCTCAAGACAATAATACGCTAGTTCCCATTTAGTTGAATTACGTTTGCATCATTTTTGTAGTACCAATTACCTCAGGAAAAGGAGAACTTTCTGAATGGTACTTAAAGGCTAGAAGGAATATCAGCTTGTTTCTGTTTTTACTTTCCCGTATGGTCCAAAGTTTCTACAAAAGATAATTACACTTAAATTCAGGAAAACGGTGCTTCAAAGTAAAATAACAAAACACCATTCTAGACTAACCAGAAATGCCTGGAGTCTAGAGGGAATAAGTCCAATTACAAAGGCAACACATCCAAAATGGAAAGAAAACAAAAAAGCTGAAGATTGGGGGATGGGACATAAAACAAACATGTCTTTTTCTTTCTTTTTATTGCATTTTTGTTATGGTTTCAGGCAGTGTTTCGATTTGAACTCTCTGAAAGCTTATAAAATGTGTTTGTGCTTTCACACCCTGAAAAAGTGAGAAACAGACTGAACAGATTGATAAAGGGTGACATTGTGTATGAGTTTAAACATTTAATAAGGAGTGGAATTTGTATAGAGCACTGTATTTTTAAATATACAAGAGAATTTAAAAACATATGATGGGAACTGATACTAAATAAAGAGGAAATATGAGTTAGTATATTTAGTTATCAAGTCCTGCTTGCAAATTTATTCTAATGTTAACTGTTTTGAATTGATCCATGGCTTCCTTGAGTGCCTACAACTGTGCCTCTAACAGAAAAGATTATCAGTCAATGTCTGCTGGATCACTGATGAATAAACAGAGAGGGAACAAACCGAATAAAAACAGAGTATGTGGCTGCTCCATTGTTTAGATGCTGTTGCCAGTCAATAGCTGCTTTACATTTTATCTGAGTAGCAGGATCTCTGCTCTGTACAATTACTAATAGAGTGCAACATATTTTACAGAAACAAATTGCTAAGATACATACCATTAAAGATGCTTCTTTCTTATACTTCCCAGATGGAACTGAATACTGAACCACAGTGCCTCAATTAAATTCATGGTAATATAATGAAATATTTTTGGAAACTTTTCAGGCTGTTCATGTCATAATATCTGGAAGTCAACTCTGAGGACTTCTTTTAAATCATTCTGATGATCCTCCAATCTCAGGCAATAGTAGATCCACTGAAGTCATTTACTTTGCAGTATGCTATGTGTCACACTAAAAATAATATAGACAAAAGGTCAATTTTTCTCAGCCTAATTAGTTTGCATTTTCTGTGGTAGGATTAATTTTAGTCTATTATTATCATCAATGATTGTATTGATACCCAAGGCTGGTGTAACACAGCTAGTATAAAATGATTTACAGAATTGAGGTGGAAAATACTGTACTTAGTGATATAAGTATAAACTCAAAAATAATGTTTTTTGTGAACTCATATTACTTTAACCAACTTTCCACATTGAATTTTTTAATTTATCTTGTACTCTCTCTCATTAGGCTGGTTCTAGTAATTTGAACTATTCATGACATAAATCTTGATTCTATTTTAGTGAACAACCATTATGTAAGAAATCAGCTAAAGAAAATGAAAATGTATCTGTTTGCATATAATTAAAAATTTTCCCATTTAGGTAGTGGTTACCTGAATGGAAAATGGAAAAGTTTTCATGTTGCTCTTTCTTTAAGATTTTTTTCATTTCTATATTGAATTTTGGCTTTGGCTTTAAAATGTTATAGGAGAGGAATAATCTTCAACTAGGTTCCTTGATAGTAACATTTTCTTGATATTACCCCTTAAAAAAAATTGAAGGATAACATTTTCAAGGAATTCTTTGCTTAGATCAATGATAATAGCTTTCTTAATGCTATTAACAGCTTTAAAATCTCATCTAAAGAAAGAAATCCACAAAATCATCAACAACCTGGACTTTCTCATCTGTTTTGGTCTCAGACTTTCTATCCTAAGCATCATGGCCAACAAATGTTTCTTCTTTGGAAAGGCTTTTCAGATCAAGGCATGCCAGGCTACTAACCAGAAAAGGTGAGTGCTGAATTGTTTCATGCGTTGGAATGCATCCAGCATTTGTTCTGCCACAAGAATGTTTCTGACTTGATCCAAAATGAACACTATGCCCAGATAAGTCCTTTACAAGACAAGTAATTATGAAGGATATAAACAACAACCATGCTTGCTTCTCAGTATGTGTATTGAATTCATGAAACACCTACAAAGAAAGGCTTGTTCTGATAAAATGCTGACAGTAAGGCCCCAAGATGGACTTACTGATATGAAGAGAGGGAGGAGAACTATGCAGTGGTATTTGAGCTTATATCCTTCAGCTTTCACATGGATTACATTTTTCTTTACTAACCAAAATATGTATATAAACTGAGTATATATTTTTAACAGTGCCTACAGTCTGTGCTCAAATCAGTTATCATCTCAGCTCTGGTTTTTTCTTTTTTTTCCTATGTGCACTGAACTAGTTCTGTTGTGAGATTTATCACTCTATTGCTTGGGAGCTAATGATGTGTGAAGGACTTAACAGGCAAGCAGTATCTGATTCTCCTGAGGATAGTATGGTGAAATAAAAGCTGTTTTTTGGAAATCTGTCGCACTAAGTGAAATGACTGTGCCTAGGGTGGTTGGGTTTTTTTTGTCACTTTAATCTATCACATAAATTAGTTTTCAGACACTTTAAGTTAGCACAAAAATAAACCTCTCTGATCATGAAGGAGCACTGACTTTTAGATGACCCTGGGAAGCAGAAAAGTACCAACCGAGTCCATGCACAGCAGCTTTGGAAGAGCCACAATCCCACTGGTATTTAAAGACTCAGTGAAAAGGATGAAAGAAGTTACAAAACAGAGAAAATGTTGGTGTGAGATTTCTGCAAGATACCAATGCATTTGTATAACGTAGGAATGTGCCAGGGCTTTCCTAGAGGCTCAGTGGTAAAGAACCCACTTGCCAATGCCGGGGAATTGGATCCCTGGGTTATAAGATACCCTGGAGAAGGAAATGGCAATCTACTCCACTATTTTTGCCTGGGAAATCCCATGGGTAGAGGAGCCTGGCGGGCTACAGTCCATGGGGTTACAGAGTCAGAAATGACTTAGCGACTAAACAACAACAAAGGACTGTGTTATCAGGTAGCTAATAAATCAGTCTTCTCACTTCTTTCGGTTCAAAAATTCCATCTGTTAAAATCACCTGACTGCCTACTGAAACAAAAAAACCAACACCGTACAATACTCAGAATTAGGATTGAGCATTAATTGGTTTCCAAAATCTTCAGGAAATTTACAGTAGACACAAAAATGATGGTCTAGCAATTGGCACTAAATTGGGACATGCAGTAGATGACCCCAGACAAGCATCCAAACAAACAGCAGAATTTCATCTAGAAAAGAGAAAAGAATCTTGTGACCCACTGCTAATTTAGAATATACAATCTCTGCTGTTTAGGGTTTTCTATTTGCGGGAAATAAAGCTGATCCCACTTTTATTTCATAACCACCATCTTCAAAGAGGCGCTCACTGATGTCTTACCGTCCTACTATATTTTCATAGTTCTTTATTCTCTCACTATGTCATAAAACTACTCCACATGCTCTTCTAATTGCAATCCCCAAGATCCCCTCTCCCCTCTTCACTCTCATATGATGACCATTCTTCTTATTTCACAGAGAAAACAGAAACAGTGAGGACAAACTTTCCACCTGTTTCCAACACAAAACTGACTGATCTATTCATACGTGTGTCCATTTTCTCTTCTTCCCCCTGTAGTATTACAAAACATCACTTCTTCATCATTGAACTGGGTTCCAGATTCTCTCAGGCACCTGCTTTCGAAATTAGTCCTCAAATATCTCTTTACATAAAATTCTCACCTGCATAAAAACATGCTTTAAGAACTTCCTAAGTACACACACACACACACACACACACACACACACACACACACACACACACACACACACACAAACACAATGTCCCTTAATTTCACTTATTCTCTGGCCACCATCACATTTTTATGCCCTTATTGAATGAACAAATCTTGGAGTGTAATTGTTATAACTCCGTATCCATGTGTTTCCTTTCATCCTCTCTCTTTTTTTTAAGGTTGGAAAAATTACTTTATGAAGCCTTAAGAAGCATTGAGTATAATTAAACTGTAGTCCAGAGTTAGATACAATTTAATAAAATAATAGTTCAATTTCAAAATAAAAGTTATTTTAGGTGAGACCGTGAAATTTCCTAACGTGTGATTTTAACACATTTATGCTAAATTTTCCAAAACAACTCAGAGGAACTGATATTTACAGTAAATGGAGTATTTATGAAAAATCTGGCATCAGCTATATTATATATATGTATATATAGAACCCAAGATTATTTGAACTAAGAAACAGATGTTGTATATCTCAACAGCAGTAATGGAATGCAGAGTTTAAGACTGAGATTTATACCATGGGATTTGGAAAAAGAGCAGACATCTTGTTTTCAAAACCAGAAGTTTTTCTCAAGACCAAAATCAACATTGTAACTGCCACAGACAGGAAAAAGAGAAGCTTTGCTCACTTTAATTGTTTATCTGCCTCAGAAAGCCCAGTATCCCTGAGATAGGAACCGCTGCAATAAAGGAGTGAATAGGTTCTCCCAAAGGAAGATTGTTGCTTAATTATGCCTCCTGCCCTGGAACCAGGAGCAAACTTTGTGTTTCCCAACCTAATGCTTGGCAGCACTGAGACATTTCAGTAATGGTTCATCAAAATCCCAGCCTTCTCCATCTTCATGAAACAACCTTGTCTCCCATTGAATTTCCTTTTCCTTCGATTCTCAGGCTTCTGCTCTTTGTCTTTCTTCAACTCTATGCTTGGCTTCAGAAGCTGCATCAATGTCTCTGATTTTCAAGTTGAAAGTGACATCCTTCCAAAGGCAGTGGTATTCATACTCTTTCTGATCTTCCAGCTTCCTCATTTTCTTCTTGATTATAGGCAACTTCTTGGTATCTATAAAAACTACATTTTCTCCTGTTGAGTATTTTGCATACATTACACCATTCCATTCCCCATCAATTGAGCAGAAAGACTTCTTGTCATTTGGGAAAAAAATCTCAGTGGTAATTTTATGCTTCTTGCCCCCATAGAAAGGTTTAGTGTGGAAGATGATGTTTGCACTATAGCCAGTTTTGGAACAATTAATATTGCATTCTCCACCTAGTTCCACCCAGGGCACTGTGAGGATAGACCTGCCGTAAACATTGGGGAATGTGAGAATGTAACGTTCATCATGCTCTAGACACAAGACACAGCCCTGCCCTATGTTGCGCACCTCAGTTGACATCCCGAGGAATTTTGATTTGGTCCAGGTATGAGCTCTGAATTGTATCTTCTTATTAAAACACTCAGCATAAAAGGCTGAAATGGGTGGATGATGAGAAATCTGCTCAGCCATGAGTGTTACACTATTCTTGGAAACCCAGGGAACTGGTCCTTCTGAAACTAGCTCTGGATTCTCTTCAGTACCATTTGGTAATGCTCAGACGGTAAAGCGTCTGCCTACAATGCAGGAGACCCAGGTTCAATTCCTGGGTCAGGAAGATCTCCTGGAAAAGGAAGTGGCAACCCACTCCAGTATTCTTGCTTGGAAAGCCCCATGGATTGAGGAGCCTGGTAGGCTACAGTCCATGAGGTCACAAAGAGTCGGACACGACTGAGCGACTTCACTTTCACTTTCACTTTTCAGTGACACTGAAAGACTTCACCCACAATGGGGTTGTATGGCTTTTTGGCAACTGATCCTGTCCTTCCTGCGTGAAAGGCTGAGAGATACCATATCACAACCTGAACCATTCTGTCTCTGGCATCCTTCTGGTCACTAATAACTCACAAACAGATCTGGATGTGCAAAAAATTCTGCGTACATTTCTAGAAGAGATCTTCTTTCAAGAATAAATGTTGGAAGTACTACCTTCGTAAGATCCATTCCAATTCTAATCTGTGACAACAGATACATGACAATACTCTTGTGCTTTTCCACCGACCCTTCCTCCCCTTGGTCATTTCTATCATCATGTGAATTGAAAAGGTCAGCATCACTTGTTCCACTGGACATGGAAGAATTAAGTGATTCCATGGTATCTGGGCACTTTAGACTATTTCCTGAGCTCCTGTGTGTCGACTGAGGCAGATCCAGAGGGATCTATTAAGTGCTTTGGGGATGAGCCACTCTGAAGGAATTCATCTGCATCATAGAATTCATCTTCACTGCTAGAGTAAGAGAACTCTGGGACTGTGTTTGGAGACAAGTTGACAAGGCTTGGAGAAGTCAGACTGCTACTAGGTGGTGAGTGGCCACTTCCTGTACTATTTGGTGTCGGAGTCTGATGATGTCCCAAGGTTGCTAATACAGGTCCAACTGGTGGAAAAGATGAACGCTGCTCTGACTCACACACCTGAGTAGGTTCAGTCTGGGAAGGCACTGTGTTGACCACAAGTTCCAAGGGACTAGGTTGATATATTGCATCCACAGGATTGACAGTACTTGTAGTGATCTGCAACAACACAATGCAGTGTTTAATTGATTCTACCTTGCTATTTATTGTCTCTTTGAGGGTTTCAATTTTCTTTCTCTGTTCATCATCTCTGCAGTTTTGAAGTTTGTCATCAAAAAGCTTCAACTGTTCTATCAAGATGTGTAGATAAGCATCAGCTTCTGTAAGTTTGTTATCAAAGTCTTGGAGACTAGGAACAAATCCTGAATCCAAACTCTCAGGTGGTCATGGGATGGAGGCAGGGAGAGAATCTCACACTTGCTCCCACAGCCTAGGCAAACAGCAGGGTCCCTGGGAACTCAGGGGTGGGAGCCGGCTCCTCTCCCAGGCCCTCTGGGTCTATTCACTTCACAAGTGACCAGCAAGAAAGCCGTTCACTAAGACCCCTGCCCTCTGTGCCTCCAGGGGAGGAAGCCGAGGGCCACTTCCAAGCACCCCGCTTTGACCCCCTCAGCCGAATCACCGCTGCTGTGAAGTTGGTCTCGTCAAGTCTCCTTTCATCCTCTCTTGATTGCACTTTAATTAGCCTTTAGTTCTCATCACTCCAGCAAAATTAATTTTGTACAGGTTACCAATAGTTCCATATTGCTGAAGACAATAATTAACTCTCACAACTGACATTACTTATCTTAATTATTATGTACACTATGAAAAAGCCTCACCATGTGTTAAAATTTACAAATCTGCAAATCTGTAAAATTTGACGGAATTAAAAGGAGCAATTGACCAATTTGTGTTATACTGGGAGATTTTACCATACCCTTCTCTGTAACTGGGAGTTCAATTAGAAAAAGAAAAGCAAGAAATGGTATTTACAATTTAAACATCTCCATTCATAAATGTGAAATTGCATTTGTAAACCAATTGAAATTGTATAGTATGAAGTACAGATTATTTTCAAGTGCACAAGTAATATTTACCAAGATCATCCAATAATGCTCAATAAAATAAATCTCAATAGAATGTTATAGTAATTCCAACTTTGGGGCTTCCCAGGTGGCACTAGTGGTAAAGAACATGCCTGCCATTGCAGGAGATGTAAGAGATGCTGGTTGGATCCTAGGGTTGGGAAGATCCCCTGGGGAAGGAAATGACAACCGTTTCCAGTGTTCATGCCTGGATAATCCCACAGACAAAGGAGCCTAGCAGGCTACAGTAAATGGGGTCGCAAAGAGTCGGACATAACTGAAACAATTTAGCATGCCTGCACATTTTCATGCACAGAAAAATTAAGAAATCAGTTTAAAAAAGGTATCTTAAAACATCAAAAGTTTGAAATCTAAGAAATAGACATCTAGACATCTTTGGATTGGAAGAAGCAATTAAATGGGGGGCTTCCCTGATGGTTCAGACAGTAAAGAATCTGCCTGAAATGTAGAAGACCAAGGTTCGATCCCTGGGTCGGGAAGATCCGCTGGAGAAGAAAATGGCAACCCACTCCAGTGTTCTTGCCTGGAGAATCCCATGGGCAGAGGAACCTGCTGGGCTACAGTCCATGGGGTCACAGAGTCGGACACAACTGAGCAACTAACTAAATGGAATTGAAAAAATATTTAGCATAAATAATTATGAGAAAGATGTAGGATGCAACTAAACAATGCTGAGGAAAGTGCCCCAGATGTAAAATAAGAAAGAAGAAGGCTAAAAAAAAAAATAATGGTCTAGGTAGCCATCTCAAGAGTTTAGGCAAAAAACCCCAGCAAATTAATGCAAAGAATGTAAACAGTAAGAAAAAGTAAAGATAAGAGCAGAAACTGGTAAAGAAAACAAATGCACAATGAAGAAAATTAACAAATTCATAATATTAAATTTCAAAAATACTAATAAAGTTCATAAGTCTCTGGCAAGGCTAATCTAAAAAAAAAATAATGGAGAAGAAAGGAGATAGAAAAAAAAGGGAGAGGAGAGAGTGATTGGATAGAGAGAAAGCGATAGCTTAATTATTAGTACTGGAAATATAAAAGAAGATATATTAACCTACATATGGACATACGTGATTTAAAACATTTGAGCATAATATTGACAACTATATGTCAATATTTTTAAAAACTTTGATAAAATGCTTAGATTCCCAGAGAAGCATAACAGCAGTAGTGTCCTAAAATAAATAAAAATATGAATAAAACTTTATATATTAAAAAATTTGATTCTGAAATTAAAAATCATGCCATAAGAACTGAGTAAGTTGCATCTAGCAACGTATAAAAAGAATATCAATACATCATGACAAAGTGCTTACTCACAAAATGCAAAGCTGTCTTAATACTTTAAGATCTAATGTTATTTTTCACATTAAATCAATAAAAAGAAAAGCCTTGCAATCATCTGAAAAGGTATAGAAATTCACTTATATTCCCCAGAAAAGCTCTTAACACACTAGGAATAAAAGATCGCTTTCTAATCTAATAAAGACTCTCGAGGAAATTCTTTATCAATATCATACTTAATGATGATGTATTTAAAGATTTCCTATGACACTGAAAATGTTACCTTATCACCATTTGTATTTAACATCATATTAAACGTCCTTGCCGTAGCACGTGTGTGCATGCTAAGTTGCTTCAGTCATGTCCAACTCTTTGTGACGCTATGGACTGTAGTCCACCAGGCTCCTCTGTCCTTGGGATTCTCCAGGTAAGAGTACTGGACTGGGTTGCCATTTCCTTCTCTAGCGGATCTTCCCAACTCAGGAATCAAACCTGTGTCTCTTACATCTCCGGTGTTGGCAGGTGGGTTCTTTACCTTTAGGGCCACCTGGGATGCCCCCCTTGTGATAGTATAAGATTATAAAAGGAAATAAGATTTATGGTTATAGGAAGTTCAGTTCAGTCACTCAGTTGTGTCCAACTCTTTGCAACCCCATGGACTGGAACATGCCAGACTTCCCTGTCCATCACCAACTCCCGGAGTTTACCCAAACTCATGTCCATTGAGTCAGTGATGCCGTCCAACCATCTCATCCTCTGTCGTCCCCTTCTCCTCCTGCCTTCAATCTTTCCCAGCATCAGTTCTTTGTATCAGATGGCCAAAGTATTGGAGTTTCAGCTTCAACATCAGTCCTTCCAATGAACACTCAGGACTGATCTCCTTTAGGATGGACTGGTTGGATCTCCTTGCAGTCCAAGGGACTCTCAAGAGTCTTCTCCAACACCACAGTTCAAAAGCATCTATTCTTTGACACTCAGCTTTCTTTATAGTCCAACTCTCACATCCATACATGACTACTAGAAAAACCACAGCTTTGACTAGATGGACCTTTGTTGGCAAAGCTTGTGTGTCCTAGGACCCAGGAGAAAGGAGCAGTAACCCCAAAAGAAACTGACCCAGACTTGCCCATGAGTGTCCAGGAGACTCTGGCAGAGGCGTGGGTCGGCAGTGGCCTGCTGCAGGGTCAGGGGCACTGAGTGTGGCAATGCCTGCATGGGACCTTTTGAAGGAGGTCCCCACTATCTTCACTACCTCCACCATAGTTTGGCCTCAGGTCAAACAACAGGGAGGGAACACAGCCCTGTCCATCAACAGAAAATTGGATTCAAGATTTACCGCTCATCAAAACAAAACCCAGTTTCCCCCTCAGTCAGTCTTTCCCATCAGGAAGCTTCCATAAACTTCTTATCCTTCTCCATCAGAGGGAAAACATTTGAATACATCTAATGAAAGAGTTCTATTTTGTCCAACGTATAAAACTAGAAAGTCTGTCTGTCCCAAACTAACAATAGGAAAAAGTCAGATAAATGACAGTCACAACTTTCTGGAAGCCTGCAGAGAGCTGAGGTCACAGAGTAATAAGGCAGCATGGATTCCAGTGAGACACAAGCTTCCCCTAGAGGAAGGGGAGGTAGGGCTGGCTCACCTATGGCAGGCCTGGGAGGAGGGGGTAAGGCAATGTTAGAAGAAAAAAAAAAAAATCCCCATACCTCTCACTGGTGATCTCTTGCAGCTGAGAAAAAGGCAGGAGCATCTCTCCTGAACAAGAAATTCCACAGATACAATTAGGAGCATGACTGACATGAAGAGGGAAAGTTAAAACACACACATTCCCACACACACATAGACAAGGCCATGAACAAAGAAGAAAAGGACATCTAAAGACTGTAGAACAATGAGAAATGATGTATCACACATGTAACTAGTGTCCTAGAAACAGGAAATAGGCAAAATAAGGCCCTGGAAATTAAATAGCTAGCAGTGAAGATCCATGATCCCTGAGAGAAGGGAAACAAATGGGATGAGCCCTCCTGTTGGCACAGTTTCTGTCTGCTCGAGTTTCAAGACCACAGGATGGATCTGGACTGCTGGATACAGAGGTGACTACACTTCATAGGGCAAAACCCTGGAGAGGAGAAAACTGCATAGACAGGAAGCTTAAGAATCTGAAGCAGGTCCTGGGGGATCTGAGAACAGATCAGCACATGCGAGGAAGCTAATCAAATCTGGAAAAAGAAACAGCAGGCATTTCTGGGGTTTCTCCCAGTACTTTCTTGCTACACTATGCTATCTTGACAGCCCACGGAGATGGCTGCTTTGTGTCTGAGTTCTATTCCACTTATTGGGGAGTGGGTTGGGAAGAGCCCTCAAGTGAGAAAACCCTTTAAATGTGAATCTCACCCTCTGGCTTTCCCTTCGTTCTCGATTTGTGACCCCTCTGATCTCTGCCCTCCCTCCATCACTCTCTAATACTTTCAAATATTTGCTTTTTACATTTTGTCTAAAGCGTGTTATTTTTGTCAGCACTGGGGTTGATTTGAAATGTTACTCTGTCGTTATGGAATCTCTATATCCCCACAGTTGTAAAAGCTCAAAACACAGATTGAATATGTTTTCTGCCATTAGACTGGTCATGCCAAGTTATTTATTGTCAAGTGATTTAATCAAGTTGGCACTCAGTGGCACATCCATTGTTGTCCTTCTTTTGCCTTTTTTTAGGCAGCTTTAAATAAACAACTGGGAAGAACTCAAGGACTGTCTCTAATTTAAAAGCCTTTAGACAACATTAGGGCTTCCCCAGTGGCTCAGCTGTAAAGAATCCACCTGCAATGCGGATCCTGGGTCGAGAAGATCCCCTGGAGAAAGAAATGGCAACCCACTCCAGTATTCTTGCCTGGAGAATCCCATGAACAGAGGAACCTGGTGGGCTACAGTCCATGGGCTCACAAAGACATGACTGAGCACACATTTTTCCAACTGTCAATACTGAATGAAAATTTGACTGCATTTGTTGTTGGCAAGAGCTGAAGTTTCTATATCTTTGGGAAAACTGTTGGGAGAATTTTCTAACAAGTCAATGCTTCCAGCAAGTATGCTTCATCTGCTCTGGAAAGTTCCTATCTAAAAAAGAAAAGACACGTCTATATCCTCACCTTTTCCAGTCACATAAAAATACCTGCTTTAGTTCCAAAATTCTTTTTTATGTACAAAAATGACACGTAAAACTAGGTGAGAAATTCATTTACTTACTTTGTATACCTTATGTACTAGATCTGCATCAGAAACCACAGTAAAACTTGCAATGTATTTATATCTATGTCTTATTAATTAAGAATATCACTTTAGATATAAAGGATTTCATTGTTGTTAACTGGTTGTACAGCTATCATAAACTTTTGTATTAAACAACTAAAAAAAAGAACCCTTCCATACATATGAAAATTCATTGTGAGATCTACAAATACAAAATTTTTTGAAAGTTGTAAGATTTTAGATTTTCACTGAGTTAGGAATAAAAATGTAATAAGATCAGGCTTCCCAGGAGGCTCTAGTGGTAAAGAATCTGCCCGCCAATGCAGGAGACATGGGTTCAATCCCTGGTCCAAGAAGATCCTTGGAGTAGGAAATGGCAACCCACTCCAGTACTCCTGGATGGAAAAATTCCGTGGACAGAGAGGCTGGCAGGCTACAGTTCATGGGGTCACAAAGAGTCAGACATGACTGAGTGGCTGAGCACACACACACACATTGTTATATTCATCTAGGCTTCAAATTCCAATGTAGACAAGATACACTGTAACCTGTAGTTAAAAAACAATAATTGAAAGACCAGAACTGGAAAGCTGGAGACAGGCACTAGCATTATTATGTATTTTTTAGACATTTTGGGTAATTTTAAGATAAACTTATTTTAGCCCAGTATGACCCCTCTCAAACTTCTGAGCTCCAGAACATTAAGATAATAAGTCTGTGTTATTGTAAGCCAGTGAATTTGTGATTACTTTCTGTTACAGCAGCAATGGAAAATTAATGCGCTCTACTTCCAGAGTAAGCTGTAGAAAAAAATTTCACAGTATAAAAAAGGCAGTGGAAAGGACTGCTAGGTTTACTCAGTCTGATTTTTCGCAAGTATTTAAAGAAGTCAAGTAGTTCAGACTTCAAGCTAGTTTTATTTTTTTCCTGGCTGGTAAATTTATTTTATTTTATTTTTGTATTTTCCTATGATTAAGAGATCAGGTAACCTTAATTCCTGGAAGACAAGATTCCTGAAGGAGTCTTGATTTCAATACTAGAAAGGAACAAAACAAAAGACTGATCTTGGTAGTGGTTAATGTATTTATTTTTCATTTGGTTATAGCTTGCTTCTCCAAGTACACTGGCACTGTGAAATCACTTAGCAACTTTAAATGAAGTATGAAATAACACTGAGATTGGCCAGCTGCGCTCACTTGGGTAGGAGAGAATAGACTTTGAACTGCTGTTTGCAGTGCTACTAAATGAAAACTTTCACATGAAATGCAGCTGTTGTTTCCAGTAGAAATATGGAAACTTTGAGGTAAATATTCTTAATATAAAAGATGTGGTTTATAAACTCCACCTATTCTAAGCTGCAACAAGCAGTCAAATATTTAGACCAGGATTTGATTGACCCACAATGGCAGCAGCTGGATTTAAATAAATTCTTCACCTTTCTCATGCAACTGAGAACCATGGGGACAGTTTCGTTTTTAATGGTAGAGACTGCTGATTCCCCTACATTTTTTTTTTTACATAACCACAATTTTGCTCATATGATTCAGAGAAACATGGCTCCATCCCAGCCCCAGGGGAAGCCTCTAATTAGTTTAAACCAACCCTCCCATTATTTCTCTGGTAACTATTTTTGGTCCAGGAATAGCCTCCTAACCTAAGTTAGCCATTATATGCCATTCATCTCTGATTGCCGCTGTAGGTTTATTGTGACAGCAAGAGGGACCAGCTCTAGACAAAACTGACTAAAATGATAGCACTGCTGGAAAATGGAAAAATAACCAAGTTGAAAAAAAAAAAACCTTCATGCCCATTCCACTGAACTGATTGTGTATGAAAATTATATCATCATATAGGCCATTTTTTTTAGTCTGTTTTTCTTTTACTTACAGGTGCTGTTAGGGTGCTAATGAATGCTAAGATATCAACCTATTTTCCACTAACATTGGCTCTCACTATGTTAATTTGAGTCCTTTAATAGTTAGAATAGTCTCCCAGCTTTTTTTGTTGGGCAAACCAGTTTCTCAATGCATCTCAAGAATCACTAACATACCTGTAAGCTTCATAAAACCTTCTTGGCTCAGTCGTGGCCTGGTTTACCATATGAAAACCTAGTTGTGAATTCCTGCCTCACTTCTGACTCCCTAAATGTGGTCAACAAAACAATGCCTCACCAAAGATGTTCATGTCTTATTCCCTGAAATACGTGCTTGTGTTACTTTACATGGCGAAAGGGAATTTTCAGCTGTAATTAAGTTAAGGGTCTTGAGACAGGAGGGAAGACCCTCTGGAGGAGGGCATGGCAGCCCACTCCAGTATTCTTGTCTGGAGAATCCCATGGACAGAGGAGCCTGGTGGCCTCAGTCCATGGGGTCACAAAGAGTCAGACACAACTGAAGTGACTTAGCACACACACATGCACTTGTGATAGGAAGATCATTCTGGATTATCCTGGCAAACTTGATGTAATTACAAGGATCCTCATAACTGAAAGGAAGAGGAAGAAGAATTAGGGTCAGAGAAGAAGTAAGGATGGAAGCAGAAGTTTAAGCGATAAGAGAAAGGGGCCATGGACCAAGGATGCAAGTGGCCTTCAAAGGATGGGAAAGGCAAGGAAATAGACTCCATTCTACAACCTCCAGAAGCAACTCAGCTCTTTTTGACACCTTGATTTTAGTCTAGAAAGACCTTTTTAAGATTTCTGACCTCCAGAGTGATGAGATAATAAGTTCGTATCAAGTCACTAAATATGTAATAATTAGGAAACAAATACACCAAGTTTCATTGCTATTTCAGCTCCACAAAGCATGGCTCTGTTTGGTCTTCTGGAATGAGTGTGCCAGAACACAGCACACTGTGTTCTTTTTTCCTGAAAAGCTTCACGAAGACCAGAAATTCAGAAGATCCTTCAGAATTTTCCTCCTACAGATTCTGTCCCAGGAGTACAGAGTACACTGGGCTGCTCTCCATTACTCACTGGTGGAGGCTGGCTCAATGATTTCTCTATTCCTCTGTGTTCAGCCGTTAAGTCAAGTCTGACTCTTTGTGACTCCATGGACTGTACACGCCAGGCTTCTCTGTCCTTCACTATCTCCCGGAGTTTGCTCAAACTCACGTTCATTGAGTCAGTGATGCCATCCAACCATCTCATCCACTGTCACCCCCTTCTCCTGACTTCAATCTTTCCCAGCATCAGGGTCTTTACCAATGAGTCGGCTCTTTGCATCAGGTGAGGTGATATCAAAATAACACAATTCCGCTTTCAGTTTAAAAATAGGATGATATTATCCACAAACCCTTCTGGGTGAAATACATATGCCACAGAGAACTGTTTCTCTTGCATCTCAGAACTAAATTATTCCTTAAAAATAGTTTGTCTAAAGTTTGCTGTGATAGAAATGCCATTTTTATGATTGTTATAAAAAAATTACAGTTGAAAAATAGGTCACTATCTTTGGCTGCTGAAAGTTACTATTTGCTTCTTTTGACTTCAAAACTTCACAGTATGATTTTTCTGTTTTTTTTTTTTTTTCTTTCTGATGGGAGTCAGAAATTAGTAATTTGTAAGTGACATATATTTTTAAATTGAAAATTTAAACAAATGGTACAATTTGACTTTGTTTTTCCCTGATATTTTTCTATTAGGTTATAGATAACTGAACTCTTCTCTGTTATATATTTTAAAAGCTTTACATCTATTCATGACAATAAGCAAGATTTTTCCATTTCATTTGAAATTCACACAAAGACTAGGAAAACCTAAATATAAAATTACCTTCCTCAACAATCTTCACTGTACCCACCAGATTACATCTTTTCATATTCTGGAACATTATGTCTAGGCATATGAGTCTTCTGTATCATTATTCCAAAAATTATTTCTCAGAACTTTGTTAAAATGTATCCAAATGTCAAGTTATATTTCTTACCAGGAACCACATCTACATTGTTTTCCTTTTATTTTTTAAACAAAATGGTGTCCAACCTAAATTGTAAGACATTTAAATTTACTGGGATAAATGATCCATCTCCTTTCTCAACTTTGACCTTGATCATCAACATTTCTGTTTATTCATATCAAGTATATCCATGTGAAATTATTATGGACTCTTAGTTCTAGCTTCCTATTTCTATATGAATCACCTAGCAGCTCTCTTCCCAGCAGACCAATCTGGGAAACCAAATTTAAAGATGAAAAGATAGCATGATGATAAAATAGATGAACAACATTTAAACAATAACTATAATAACAAAATTCCCTGAGATCTATAAAAGTTTATAGCTAGTCCAGGCTTTTCCATCCACACTTCATTAGATACTCATAATAACCCTATAAAACAAACAATTGGTCATTATTGTTTCATTTAACACATGAAGACACAGGCTCAGAATGGTTAATGGCTGTGCCTGAGGTCATAATATTAGCAAAAGATAGAGCCAGGACCAGTGCTCATTAATTTTTGAACACCAACCCACATTCTCTCTGGTATTTTCAGGGGAAGATAATTCTCAAGCTATAAAGAAAAGCATAGAAATAATTCAAGGCTATGGAGAAACCGGCTACGATCCATCTGAGTAAGAAGCATGATGAAAAAAAGGTCCTGTTATGCAACCCTTCAAAAAATGAAGTTGAGATATTTTGAGTAAAGCCTGAGGGTTGACCCTAAGTCTAAGAAACCACACTTTAAGTAGCAGCAGGCACTGAGAACAATAGCCAGAGCCACCAACACAAAGATGCATTTCACAGGGGTGCAGTATGGGATCTCTGTTCTCAACACTGGCTCCTCCAAATCCCCCCATCCAAAATGACTTGCTTTTCTCAGAATCCCACAACACACAGTATTTCTCTTAGGGCAGGCATTCGCGCCACTTCACTGGCTTGTCACTGGCCACACCTCTGAATTGTGTATTGAACTTTTGAAACTATACATAAGCCTGGTATCCACAGTACATCACCTAAATCCGTTTTCCTGATTCCCGTTCCGAGAGGCAAATTCTCCGCTCCTTTACAAGCCTTATCTGTTCTTTACCTGCAGATTACCAGATAACCCGCTACTGCTGTATCTGTGGGCTTCTCTGGTGGCTCAGATAGTAAAGAATCCACCCACAGCGCAGGAGACCTGGGTTCAATCCCTGGGTTGGGAAGATTCCCTGGATGAGGGTATGGCAACCCACTCTAGTACTCCTGCCTAGAGAATCCCCATGGACAGAGGAGCCTGTTGGGCTACAGTCCCTGGGATCACAAAGAGTCAGACACGACTGAGCGACTGAGCACAACATAGTGCTGTATCTTTGGGGGCTTCCCCTGTGGCGCTGTGGTAAAGAATCTTCCTGCACTGTGGGAGACATGGATTCAATCCGTGGGTCAGGAATATCCCCTGGAGGAGGAAATGGAAACACTCTCCAGTATTTTTTTCCTGGAAAAATCCCATGAAGAGAGGAGCCTTGTGGGTTACAGTCCATGGGCTGGAAAAGAGTCAGACAGGAGTGAGCATGCACACACACATGCACTGTATCTGTTGAGTTTAGGATTTAGCCTTATCTATTGGTTTGTTCATACTATTCTCCTCTTGAATCACCTCCATATTCCCCTCTTATCTTCAGTATAATAATGCACATTATTTCAGTGAATAAATCAATATTCAGTGTTTGTATTATTATACCATGTAGACATTGGCTATGGTTTTTCCAGCAGTCATGTATGGATGTGAGAGTTGGAGTATAAAGAAAACTGAGCGCTGAAGAATTGGTGTTTTGAACTGTGGTGTTGGAGAAGACACTTGAGAGTCCCTTGGACAGCAAGGAGATCCAACAAGTCCATCCTAAAGGAAATCAGTCCTGAATATTCATTGGAAGGACTCATGCTGAAGCTGAAACTCCGATACTTTGGCCACCTGATGAACATTATGAATGTTCATCTCTTTCAGAATTTTCCACAGTTTATTGTGATCCACACAGTCAAAGGCTTTGGCATAGTCAATAAAACAGAAATAGATGTTTTCTGGAACTCTTGCTTTTTCGATGATCTAGCAGATGTTGGCAATCTGATCTCTGGTTCCTCTGCCTTTTCTAAAACCAGCTTGAACATCTGGAAGTTCACAGTTCACATATTGTTGAAGCCTGGCTTGGAGAATCTTGAGCATTTTTTTGCTAGCATGTGAGATGAGTGCAATTGTGTGGTAGTTTGAACATTCTTTGGCATGTCCTTTCTTTGGGATTGGAATGAAAACTGACCTTTTCCAGTCCTGTGGACAATGCTGAGTTTTCCAAATTTGCTGGCATACTGAGTGCAGCACTTTCTCAGCATCAACTTTCAGGATTTGAAATAGCTCAACTGGAATTCCATCACCTCCACTAGCTTTGTTTGTAGTGATGCTTTCTAAGGCCCACTTGATTTCACATTCCAGAATGTCTGGCTCTAGGTGAGTGATCACACCATCGTGATTATCTGGGTCATGAAGATCTTTTTTGCATAGTTCTTCTGTGTGTTCTTGCCACCTTTTCTTAATATCTTCTGCTTCTGTTAGGTCCATACCATTTCTGTCCTTTTTGAGCCCATCTTTGCATGAAATGTTCCCTTGGTATCTCTAATTTTCCTGAAGAAATCTCTAGTCTTTCCCATTCTGTTGTTTTCCTCTATTTCTTTGCATTGATCACGGAGGAAGGCTTTCTTATCTCTCCTTGCTATTCTTTAGGACTCTGCATTCAAATGAGTATATCTTTCCTTTTCTCCTTTGCTTTTTGCTTCTCTTATTTTCATAGCTATTTGTAAGGCGTCCTCAGACAGTTATTTCTCTTTTTTTGCATTTCTTTTTCTTGGGGATGGTCTTGCTCCCTGTCTCCTGTACAGTGTCACAAACTTCTGTCCATAGTTTATCAGGCACTCTGTCTATCAGATCTAGTCCCTTAAATCAATTTCTCACTTCCACTGTACAATTGTTAGGGATTTGCTTTAGGTCATACTTGAATGGTCTGGTGGTTTTCCCTGCTTTATTCAATTTAAGTCTGAATTTGGCAATAAGGAGTTCATGATCTGAGCCACAGTCAGATCCTGGTCTTGTGTTTGCTGACTGTATGGAGCTTGTCCATCTTTGGCTGCAAAGAATGTAATCAATCCGATTCAGGCCCTGCAGCCACAAGTGGTTTTTTTTTTTTGCTTTGGAGAATCTTTTGAAAATGGTTTGCTGAATCTGATTCATTTTTTCTTGGGAGTAGAACTTGTATTCCAGACCATTTTTTGAGAGCACAGGACAGGAGGAGAAAAGTGACTGGGAAGAAGTTTCCTCTCTCGTGGCCGAGTCCACCCTCATTGTGCCCTCGGCCACTGTGAGACCACTGCCCTGGACTAAGAGCTTTAACTTTGAGGGTGCTCATGGGGGGTTTTGTTTTGAGGTTTTGGGTTGTTGGTGTTTTTTTTTTGTTTGTTTGTTTGTTTTAACTTTGATGTGTGTGCATGTGTGTGTATAGTGCTTAGGTTGCACATTTAATCTTCACCTTCCAAGAGATGGCCTCCCCCTCGGACAGCCACTCAGCGGACCATTAGACTTGGGAAGAAGACCTTGCCAGCGGCTGTGCCTCCCGAGTCCTCTCACTCATGTTTAACTGTGTTCCCTTCTGCTGGTGCTCTTGATAGCTGCCCGTCATCATCTGCCTGTGGAAGTTGGAAACGGGTATTGTAGACCCAACACATATTCTAAATTTATAATGAGTAATAATTGGAACAAGTAAAGGTTTTTGTACCCAAAGTGACTCTCCTGCAAAAAAAACGCTTTTTTTTTTCTTCAGAGTGAGACTGAATAGGAGAAAAGGATTCAGAAATATGATGCAGAACAGGTTTTGAAGGAAGAAAATTTTCTCTCCTGTATATGTTAAAAGGAAATTCGATAGTTTCAATGCCTGCTAATTAAATGTTTACTCAGCTAACCATGTGTCCAGGTTGCTAGCAGAGTTTCTTTCAGATCTGAGTGTTACCTGCTGAATTTGGAGAACTTCAGAGAGTAGCTCTGTGGAGTTTTGTTTTTGTTTTTTGCCACAACCAATAGGACAATTGACAAAATGTGGTCCACTGGAGAAGGGAATGGCAAACCGCTTCAGTATTCTTGCTTTGAGAATCCCCATGAACAGTATAAAAAGGCAAAAAGATAGGACACTGAAAGATGAACTCTCCGGGTCAGTAGGTGCTCAATATGCTACTTGAGATCAGTGGAGAAATAACTCCAGAAAGAATGAAGAGACGGAGCCAACGCAAAACCAACACCCAGTTGTGAATGTGACTGGTGAAAGAAGCAAGGTCCGATGCTGTAAAGAGCGATATTGCATAGGAACCTGGAATGTTAGGTCCATGAATCAAAGAAAATTGGAAGTGGTCAAACAGGAGATGGCAAGAGTGAACATCAACATTTTAGGAATCAGCAAACTAAAATGGACTGGAATGGGTGAATTTAACTCAGATGACCATTATATCTACTACTGTGGGCAAGAGTTCCCTAGAAGAAGTGGAGTAGACATCATAGTCAAGAGAGTCCGAAAAGCAGTACTTGGATGCAATCTCAAAAACGACGGAATGATCTCTCTTTGTTTCCAAGGCAAACCATTCAATATCACGGTAATCCAAGTCTATGCCCCAACCAGTAATGCTGAAGAAGCTGAAGTTGAATGGTTCTATGAAGACCTACAAGACCTTCTAGAACTAACACCCTCAAAAGATGTCCTTTTTGTTATAGGGGACTGGAATGCAAAAGCAGGAAGTCAAGAAACACCTGGAGTAACAGGCAAATTTGGCCTTGGAGTACAGAATGAAGCAGGGCAAATGCTAATAGAGTTCTGCCAAGAGAATGCACTGGTCATAGCAAACACCTTCTTCCAACAACACAAGAGAAGAATGTACACATAGTGACTTTAATGCACATTAATATTTGAGAAACTTTGTTCTAAATCAACTACCTTAGAAATAAAGAAGAAATGATTAAGTGGATTGATTGTTAACATAGTAATACAGTTTAATTAAGCCATAGAACTTAAACCTCATTGAAACTTAAAAAATCTAATAGTTGGGGAAGCTGTACATGTGTGCAGGCTAGGGTATAAGGGAAATCTCTGTACCTTCTGCTGTTTTTCTGCAAATCTAAGCCTGCTTTAAAAAAATAAGTCTATCAAAAAATCTAATTAAGACCATGAATAGTGGTTACATGTAATAATACTTAACATCTGTGGATGGTGTTTGTTTTTTTTTTCTTCTGAGAGTCTGATTAAGACTAGGATACTTTTTTAAGGAAAAAATATGCACAAACAAATATTGCACACAAAGTTTTGCATAAAATCAGGGATCCATGGATCACCCAATGACTATGATACCTCCCGATTAAGAAGTCCTGGATAACAAGATGTTAGGCTCTTATTTCACAGAACAAACATTGATAGAGCTCCTAAGATATACCAAGAGTGCTGTTTTAGGCGCAGGTGGGGCTTACCTGAGCTAAGTCTTAAAGGGATTTATAGTCTTGGGGCTGAAGATAAACGTGACAAATAAACATACAGGGATAAACAGTGTGATTAGGTAAATTACATGCCGTGCTGTGCTAGGTCGCTTCAGTTGTGTCTGACTCTTTTTGACCCTATGGACTGTAGTCCACAAGACTCCTCTGTCCATGGGATTCTCCAGGCAGAAACACTGGAGTGGGTTGCCGTGCCCTCCTCCAGGGGATCTTCCCGACCCAGGAATCGAACCCATGTCTCCCACGTCTCTGGCATAGTAGATGGATTCTTTACCGCTTAGCCACCAGGGAAACCCCAAGGAAATTACATAAGCTGGTGTTATTAAAGTGTTCAGTGCCAGAAGGGAAAAAGGGGCCAGCAGGGAAAGTGTGATCTTACACCTGAGGTCCAAGGGCTTTGTGGAACTGGGGCTATTTTAAGTAAGGGGTTCAGGTCAGGCCTCTCTGAGAAAGTGACTTGTGAGCAAACACTTAGAGGTAAAGGAGTTGGTCAAGAAGATGTTGACGAAAATAATGCTTCAAGCAGAGAGACAGCCTGTGACAATGTACTAAAGGTGAAGTGTGGCTGGTGAGAGCAAGGAACAGTAAGGTCAGTGTGGCCAGAGCAGAGTTATTGAGCAGGAGAGGATAAAGAGAGAGGTTGGAAAAGTGAGGCCTCATGAGAGGGCTTTAAAATGATGCTTGTTTTTACTCTGATAGAGATAGGGATCCATTAGAGGGTTTGGAATGCAGGAATTATTTTACTCAACAGAGTTAAAGAGATAGTTGTGTTAAATAACGACTGTCAGAAGCACAGGGCATGAGTGAAAGTCAAAGACCCAGCAGGTGAGAGGCTTCAGGCAGGGCAAGTGCCTTGAAGGTGCTGAGAAGCTGTCTGACTCTAAATTGTGCTGAAGGCGAGACAACAGGATTCCTTTACTTTTTTTAAATAACAGATTTATTGAGATATTATACACATACCCTAAAGCTAATTCTTCTAAAGTGTACAAGTCAGTGGCTTTCAGTACATTCACAAAAGTATGCACTGATCCCCACTCTCTAATTCCAGAACAGTTTCATAAGACTTAATTTTTTTTTGACTTTTTCAGATATTATTTTCACCCTTTGTTTCTAAATACTGCCTTCCCTTGTGGCTCAGCTGGCAAAGAATCCACCTGCAATGCGGGAGACCTGGATTCCATCCCTGGGTTGGGAAGATCCCCTGGAGAAGGGAAAGGCTACCCACTCCAGTATTGTGGCCTGGAGAATTCCATGGACTGTATAGTACATGCAAAGGCAAACAGTTGGACATGACTGAGCAACTTTCACTTCACTTTCTAAATACAGGACTGAAACTTTTTTTAGTATAGAAAATAAAAGTGTGGGAGCAGAAGGGAGGTGTGGTGTAAGAGGGAGGGGATTTGTATATACTTAGAACTGATTCGGGGCTTCTCAGGTGGCTCAGTGGTAAAGAACCCACCTGCCAATGCGGAAGATTTGCATTCAATCCCTGAGTCAGAAAGACCCATGGAGAAGAAAATGACAACCCACTCCAGTATTCTGCCCTGGGGAATCCCATGAAAAGAGGAGCCTGGTAGGCTACAGTCCATGGGGTCACAGAGTTAGATACGACTGAGTGACTGAGCACGCATGCATAGCTGATTCAAGTTGTTGTACGGTAGAATCTAACACAACATTGTAGAGCAATTATACTCCAGCTAAAGGAGAGAAGAGATAGTTAGGGAATTTGGGACCGACATGTACACACTGCTATATTTAAAATAGATAACCAACAAGAATCTACTATATAGCACAGGGAATTCTGTTTAATGTTATGTGGCAGCCTGTATGGAATGGGAATTTGGGGGAGAATGGATATATTTCCTGTCCACCTGAAGCTATCACAACATTGTTAACTGGCTATTCTCCAATACAAAATAAAAAGTTTAAAAAATTAAAAATCAAAAAAAATTAATTTAAGGAACTTTTTTTTCCCTTTTTTAAAAATTTTTTTAATTAGTTTATTTTCTTCTTTTTAACTTTACAATATTGTATTTGTTTTGCCATACATTGACATGAATCCACCATGGGTGTACACGTTTTCCCCTTCCAGAACCCCCCTTCCACCTCCCTCTCCATCCCATCCCTCCAGGTCATCCTGGTGCACCAGCCCCGAGCACCCTGTATCATGCATTGAACCTGGATGGGCGATTCGTTTCACATATGATAATTTACAGGCTTCCATGCCATTCTCCCATATCATCCTGCCCTCGTCCTCTCCCATAGAGTCCATAATACTTTTCTATTTATCTGTGTCTCTTTTGATGTCTCGCATACAGGGTTATCTTTACTGAGTGACTAAATACAATATATATGTGTTAGTATACTGTATTGGTGTTTTTCTTTCTGGCTTACTTCACTCTGTATAATAGGCTCCAGTTTCATCCACCTCAGTAGTTGTGCTTAGGTGCCTATGTTGGGTGTATGCAGAGGAAATATTCAAATTGAATGTGACATGGACATGGCATGAGAGAGACATAGTATGCACTCCAGGTTGGCTTGGAGACCTCTCTTGATTAGAAAAGAGCCCCCCCCCATGAATGTGCCATCATAGAGCGCCCCACTTGCTGCCATATGTGCCATCTGAAATAACACATTATGGTATATGACTTTAATGCCATAGAAAGTAAAAAGTATAAATGCCTCTATAATGTTAAACTTCAAAAACTTTCAGTGATACGTTCATTTAAAAATATGTTTTCCACACTGATCTGACCACTAACTGTATTATTTTAAACTCACCATTTAATTTTTCTTACTTTAAATCCCTCCCTGATCAAATTCCATGTTGGATCTGAGCTGGTGTCTAACATGTTTTTGCAGGAGCTCGGAGTGCAGCCTGCTATGTGGAGTGTCATGATCATTTCATCCAAGTGGTGCACATTTTGTCATAAAGTTAGTATCACTGAGTAAAGAAAGACCAAGGAAAACTACCATTAATTTTAGAATTCTCAATATATTTAAAGAAATGAATGGTAGCATTTTTGTGGGTGTGTTTGCATGAAAGTTCAAGAGCATATTATTAGTATTTGAAAAGCCATATTGGAAAAAGCAGAACGTATATGCAGCAACAAAGGGCCAAACTATAGTAGAGTCCTAGTTAATTAAACCCAAACTTCATCCACAGAAATATGTATCTCGGAAGGAAAACTGTCTCACAATTACTCATTTTTAGAAACTTTCATTCCATCACAAATTGACTAAACAGAAAAATTGAATAAATGGCTACTCAGCCCTTTCTAAGTCATATATTAAAAATATAACTTAAAAATATCTTTGGGAGAATTTCAGTTAGGAACAACTAAGAAACAGCTGTAGAAGCTTATTTCCTCTGAAACCAGTAATCTTTTATAAGACCTAGATAATATTTATCAAACACTCAGGGTGACTGAGAACTAAAATTATATTAAATAAGACAAGGGTCTTAAGATGGCTGTAACTATAAACTTATGATTTTATCCAGTTTTTGATGGTTAAAAATTATAATTATTTTCTACTTTTGAATAAAATGTTGATAAAGATTCTTATGTTTCCATTCTAGCAGATAGTGGAGAAAAAACTAGTTTATCAGTTGTGGATAATTATCAATAGAACTATTTTCTCTCTCCAGACCTATTTTTATGAATACCATCTGCAGGCATGGGGTAGGAGAAGGACAAGAAAAGGAAAAGTAAGAAAGGGAGAAAAAAAGAGGGATAAAATAAATGTGTCAAAGGAGAAAGAAATAATGAGTGAGAAAGAAAATGAGAGGGTAAGAGTTAAGAGAAAGAAATGTCTAAAGTGTGCAGGTGTAGGGAGATTCCATAATTATCTTCAAGAGTTGTTCAGGGTCTTCATTAAATCTGTTTCCTAAAATACACCTGGATTCACTGGAATTTTCATTACATGTGCAATACTATAGAATAAAACAAGATATATCCAAGACTGGAATTAGGTAACTGTCTATGATGAAACAGTAGGGAAATAAATGAAATATAAGGAATCAGTTCAGATGAACATAGAAATAACTCATACCTTAGTAATGATCAGGAAGGAAGTACCCCCAAAGATAGATGAATATATTTAGTCTAATTGCATTAATGTAGAAGAAAGACTGGAGTACAAACGGCAACAATGAAATTTTATCCCTTTTGTTTTACTCTTTATTAAGAAAGATGGTACTAGAAAAAGGAGAATTACCCTCTTGGAGGCTTCAAGAAGGAGCTATGAAATGCTTCTGCTTCCAGCCTACACCAAGACACAGGATAATCCGCAAGATGACGCCAATACCATGTCTGCAGAGTGGACATGTTACCTTGGTGAACATGATGTAAAGATATGACAGCTGGATGGTACAATTTTAATGCTTTGTATTCACAAACAACCTCTAAATGCCAAATAACATCTCACACAAACTAATCTCCAAGGAGAGATTGCATTGACTGGTGGACTATCGTGGTGGTCCTTGTGACACTTCTTCAGTACAAATTACTAAATTGGCTTTGTGGTTTCTATATCAATCTATTATAATATTGATTGTGTGTTTAGTCAGTCATGTCTGGTTCTTTGCAACCCTTTGTACTGTAGCCTGCCAGACTCCTCCGTCCATGGGGTTTTTCAGGCAAGAATACTGGAGTGGGTTGCATTTTCCTCCTTCAGGTCATCTTCCCGACCTAGGGATTGAACCCATGTCTCCTGTGTCTCCTGCATTGCAGGTGGATTATTTACCCTCTGAACCATCTGAGAAACCCTATAACGTTGATTAGGGAACCTAAATTACTCCGCATACCTGAAAAAAATCAAGTTTCTAAAACAAAAAGGACGCAGACTTGTCCCATGATCATGGTAACCACAATGATATACCACCATCTCTGCAGTGCTCTGTGATGACCAAGTGTTCTTTCTAAGGACATGGCAGACCATTCTATTTGCCGAGTCTAAACTCCACGCTTCTTTCCTTGAAGTTTGCCCAACGTTTTACCTAAAAACTTATAAAAGACTGACACATCTCTGAGTAATGAAATTTCAAATAAAGTTGAATCACTTACATAATGTACATATTTGAAAGAAAGAGAATGTGAAATAGCTATGCCCTTATGCAATTACAACAAACTCAGGAAAACAAGCCATTGTGAAATAATTTTCCTTTCTTCTTAACCTCCTCTAGTTTATGTGGCTTTGGAGAGGTGCATAAAATCACAATCTCTGTTTGTAAAACGTTCCATCTGTTCCTGCCTTTTATTCCCCCACTTGAAGACTAAATCCTTTTGCTTCCCAATTATTCTCAGTATCCAACTGTGATGATGGCAAAGGAGATGGTAAAAGAAGAATGAGGAACTAAGAAATGGCAATTGAGTTTTCATCAAAATATGTCTAGTAAGAAATATATGTAGAGAGAGAGGTACAGAAAATCTAGACAATATTATAGGAGTTTCATAATTATTCCAGGTTCATTTTCATATATTGGCTTCCAGGTGAATTTGTTCCTTTGTGCAATGTTTCTCTCCTAAGTATAGAAATATACATATATTGACCTAGGAAAGAGACCTAGGTTATACTGAGTATTCACTGTGTGAGGAATTATATACACATAATTATACTTTAGGAGGGCTTCCCAGGTGGTGCTATTGGTAAAGAACCCTCCTGCCAATGCAGGTAGATGTAAGAGATGTGGGTTCGATCCCTGGTTTGGGAAGATACCATGGAAGAGGGCATAGCAGCACACCCCAGTATTTTTTCCTGGAGAATATCATGGACAGAAGAGCCTGGTGGGCTACAGTCCATAGGGTCTCAAAGAATCAGAAAGGACTGAAGCAACTTAGCACACACGAGCGCACTTAATCTTCCCCACAAGCATTCTCAATTTTAGGATGAGGGAGATGAGCCTTATGGATGCCAAGTCAAATGGCCAAGATTACATGAACTAACTAAGTAGTAGGATTGGGAATGAGATTGAACTGTCTAATATTGTGGTTCATGCTCTTTCCACTATACCACCCTGCCCCTATTAGTGAGTGGCAGGTTCCCATGATAGTGAAAAGCTCAGGACCTTATAATAAGACCTTCCATTTTCCACTGTGTGATTTCCAGTCAGTTACCTGTCTGAATGCTTCCTCTTCTGTAAAATCTATATAATAATGGTGTCTAGCATACAGGTTTATTGTGATGATTGTGTCATAATGTATTTAAACTATTCAGCATATTGTATTAGCTGTGTACTTAACAATACAAGCCATTTAGTCAGAGATATCATTAAAGAAAGAAACATACATCAGAATCAGGCTAGCTAAAATTTTTAATGTTAAATTTTATAATCAACCCCAATTGGTTGAATCAGATTTGTACCCAAAATAACTTGGAGGGAAAATGTTTCCATGGGCCAGAAACATTCCTATTATACTGCTTTCTAAATTTCTTTATTTGCAGATAGTGTAGCCCTCACATGTAAAATATCATCCATGAACAAGAAATAGAGGATAGAGACAGGACCGCAAAATTAACCTATTTGTCCCAAACTCATTCTCTAGTGTTTTTCCCTTTGTTGTTCAGTCACTAAATTATGTTCAACTCTTTGCAACCCTTTGTACAGTACAGCAGTCTTCCCTGTCCTTCACTGTCTCCTAGAGTTTGCTCAAATTCATGTCCACTGACTCGATGGTGCTAGCCAACCATCTCATCTTGTTTTTTCCTAAAGCTCTAATTATATTTGAAATAGCTTCCCCTTGATATCTGTGGGGGATTGGTTCCAGGAATCCTGATGGATAATAAAATTCACAGAGGCTCAAGACCATCATGTAAAATGTCTCAATACAATGAATACAGTGTAGCTTCCATATGTCAGGGTTCCTCGTCTTCAGATTCAACCAATTATGGTCCGAGGATACCGAAGGTCATTTCTGTATCAACAGAAATAAAAAATTAGAGAGGACAGAAGACAGTCTTTATGAGCAGCTGAGGTCCGAGGATACAGAAGGTCATTTGAGTGCATTTCTTTGAAGCTAAAGGACATCTTTCCTTATCTATTATATGTATTATCTTCTAACATGTTTATAGGTTAACAAAACTCTTGAGTCTTATATGTTTATTTTGAAATGTATACTTGCCTATATGGCTTCAAGCCACTTCTTCAAAATCAATATACATTAAACATTTAAGTTGCATAGAATAATTGATTTACTTCTTGAAGCTGTTAGTCTGAGAAAACCTAAGACTAAGACTACGGAAAAGGCAATAAAGTGGTATACCATCTCACGAAACTTCTAAGTCAATGGCAAGTTAGTTAACTTTTCCACACCAGAACTCCTCTATTTTCTGCATATAGAAATAGAAGGGACACCATTCATACCCCTTATAAAAGATGCAGGGAATAAGAAAGAGAGAATTTTCATATTTTCATTGTCGATTACCTAGAATTAGTGCAAATAACAGCTATAGGTTCTGCTTTAACAAAAGCACTGTGAGATTGAGTTCATTTCTCCTCCCCAGTATTTAGCATCTGTGTGACTTCAGGCAAGTTACTTAAACTCTAAAACAATTTCCTGAGATGTAAGTTAGAGCTGTGAACACATGTTTGTCAGTACAAGGCAGCTAGAGCAAGATGCTGGTGAGATCTGGATATGAAGGAAGTAAGAATGTTTCCTGAAAGATAAATTCAAAATAGATTTGAAAGAGATTACAACGAGCAATAGCAAAAATTAGAAACAATGCAACAAATGACTCAAATGTTGAGATATTTGACGGTAACAATCATCTATAGAAAAAAGGTATCGTTAGAAATGGGGACAGTGTTCTAAAAACATCATAGAAGACAAAAGTTGGAAATGTCTATCCAATATCTAAGAGGAAATTTTATACCTATTTTGAGAAAAATGCATGAAGTTATATCTAAGTCCATGAAGTTACATTAACTTCTCTTATTTTGATTGGATCCTCACCAATCAATTTGATGATTAAAATTTGGCACCCCTGAAATTCTGCCTACAGAGTGGGAAACAGCTGCTCATAAAGACTGTCTTCTGTCCCCTCTAATTTTTTATGCTGTTGAGTATTACTGCTCCTGTAATAGTTTTTTCTCATCATTGGTCAAAAAGTCACTGCCTGCCTGTTAAGTATCCATGATGTGCCTAGAAATTCATGACAGGTACTAGGAAAAAAGCAGCAAATAAAGCATGTGCTATCCCAGACCTTACAGAGCAAACTAGGGAAATTTCACTGCACGTTCATCAGTTGCCATTCTATTTTAAACATCATTTTCATGATCATGTTCAAATGTTAATTGATTTTGTATTATAAGGACATCAGGCTAATGAAACTGAAAAATTGGTGGGCAAGTTATCAACTTATATGCATTCACCAAAAAGTTATTGGCTTTCATTTTACTTTTCTTAGGAAAATTCTAAGCATTAACATGAGTGATAAAGTCTTAACACCACAGTTGGGTTAGCGGGAAATCTATTGATAATTTGTTTTCAAAGACATCTACATAAATAAGTGAAGATTAAAGTGAAATGCACTTTTTTTTGATGCATCTCGTATAGTGTCATGTCTAACAGATGATCATAACTGATAGCAGTAACAATGTTGATAATAATAATAACTAGCACCAATCTGTATCATTCCATTCAACAATAACTTTAAGGTGAGCTAACTGAGACACAGAACAGTAAGTACTTTTCCCACTGCCAGACTGTTAGTGATTGTTCAGTGGAGATAAATTTTGAACTCAATCAGTCTTACTACAGGCCCTGTGCCTTTAACACACTATATACTTATTTTTATTTTATTTTGTTATTATGTTTTTATTATTATCATCATACCAGGGAAGCCTCTTCCCTAATAGATTAGCAACTATTTAAAGGCTTCTGTCCCCCAAAGCCCCACAGGGTCCTACTGGGTTACACTTTCACCAACTTCTAACTGAAATTAGCATTTTTTTCAATTTCAAATGTGGGTAACAAACCACAGAAGTATTAGCAGCACCTGTAACTTTGTCACCAACAAGAATCACAAGAATTGTTATATAATAATTCTTGTAACAATCTTGAAAGTCCTTTATACTTATTACAATACTTCAAAACTAGTCACAAAGTCCACCGCTATACCTTGCTATTTAATGCACTAATTTAAAAAAAAAAAATCACACGTATTCGGGGGTGAGAGGGTTAGTCGCTAAGTCGTGTCCAACTCTTGCGACTCCATAGACTGTAGCCTGCCACGCTCCTCTGTCCATGAGGATTCTCCAGGCAAGAATACTGGAGTGGGTTGCCATTTCCTTCTCCAGGGGATCTTCCTGACCCAGAGATGGAAACCGGGTCTCCTGCACTGCAAGCAGAGTCCTTACCAACTGAGCTACAAGGGAAGCCAATCCCACATACAGTGTGTTACAAACCACCCAGATGGCTCCGCGGGTAAAGAATCTGCGTGCAATGCCGGAGACAGAGGAGATGCGGTTTCGACCCCTGGGTGGAGGAGATCCCCTGGAGAGGGAAACGGCAATCCATTCCAGTATTTCTTGCCTGAAAAATCCCACAGACAGAGGAGCCTGGTGGGCTACAGTCCATGGGGTCACATAGAGTCAGACATGGTTGAGCATTATTATCATCATTATTTGTATCATTATTATTTAGCTTCTTCATCTGTGACCCAAAATTCCTAAGACAAAAACGAAACTTGATTGACCTATTTTAGCTGCTCCTCGAGAGTGGATTATTTCAGCATGATTTCAGAAATTTGTAGTCATAATGCTCGGTGGGCTCACACTAAAAACAGGCCATGAAACGGACTTTTTAAAACCATAATGAATTATTGTGCAAAATAATTGACTAATATACTTTTACTCTAGCAATATTTCTACCAAAGAGTAAGACTAAATATCTGAATGCAATACAATCACAATAACATTACTACAGAATTGTTTTTACATGTAAAAAGTAAAAAACTGATCTGAGAGGATAAGCATGTAAATATGTCTAGGAATATTCTGAGAAAAGAGCAAGAAGGAAGACACATTCTTTCAGAAATCACTCTTTCAGTTTATTCTAAAGATATACAAAACGAGATTGTAAATATAAAATAATATAAAAAGTCTTAAATTGATTCAAATTATGCAGGAATTTAACATATGAATATATGTTAACATAAGAAAATTTTGATATCAAAAATAAATGTAAAAGAATACATACTTTATAAAGTGGTTCTGAAATGACTAGCTAGCCATTTCTGTTAAAAAAATAGAAAAAATGAAGTATGTGTTTCTACACCAATTCATGGAAATAATTCCAGAGGTATCAATACTTGAATGTAAAACATGAAACAATATTACTCATAAAATACAGATGCATATCATAACTTTGGTGATAGAGGTAACCTTTGTAAGAACCACATAGAGCAAAACCATATGTAAGAAGAAAAATAAAGGTCACATAATTTTTTAAATGATTAGACATCAAAAATGTCAAAGTTGGATTGAAAAATAAACTAGGAAAATAATTTTAACTTATATGAAGTTTAGAGGATTAATATTTTTAACTAAAAATAACTTATAAAAAAGCTCTTATAATTAATAAAAAGAAATTACTAAGAGAAAAATAGTCAAAGATATTAACACATAAAATACAGAAAAAAGTCTCCACACATTAATAAAAGCTATTTCATTTGACTAGAAATCAAACCAATGGGAAATATACATACCATTTTTTCCTAATATAATTCATGCAATTATTTAGGAACTAAAAATAGTTTTGTACCTTTATGACCAATCATGATACAGTAGTTTGTGGCTGACCAATGCTTTTGCCAAGAACAATTAGAAAATACCGGTAAAACTCACATAATACATTTGAAATTATCAGAGAGTTGATGAAGCAACCAAGACTTAAGTAGACAACATCCATGAAAAAAGAGAACTTCAGAGGGGTGAAGCGACATTCCGTAAGTTGCTCTTTTCAACAGTATTTTGAAGGTCCTTGGTGTAGGGCAGGAAACTGAGAAACATAGCAGAAGGCCAAGACTATA
Source organism: Okapia johnstoni (assembly GCA_024291935.2). Lineage (NCBI taxonomy): Eukaryota > Metazoa > Chordata > Mammalia > Artiodactyla > Giraffidae > Okapia > Okapia johnstoni. The sequence goes on along the minus strand of CM044319.1, from coordinate 86,774,029 downwards.
CGGTGGAAAAGAAAGAGAAGCTTCTGAAAATCCCAAGGGAATCAAGAGGGCAGCTGTGATATTTGGGGTTGCCTATCTAATCAGTGTGAAGAACCAAACCCTAGAAAGATGAGAAACAAGGAAGGGAAGTGCAATACTATATGTTTCAGCTGCATGGAATTTGTGAAATTCTTCAACTGAGAAGGAAGAGAAACTGGAAATATAAGCAAAAGTCTTCTAGGTATAAAAACAGAGTTTAGAGCAGTATGGTCTTAGAAGACAAGAAAATCAAAGGTAGGATCCACCAAACCATCCCTAATAAAAATTCTAGGTCTCAGCTATGTCCCATGGAGAGTTTCACTCCTAATAAACAGGATGAGCTAGATGTACACTAAAGCCTACCGAAAAACTGCAACACAGCCTCAAGGTAGACTCGTTCTCAACAGCGTTAAGGCGATGTGCTCGCACTCAAGCTACCTCATAGAGGACAGGTAAAACTTTTCTTAAAAAAAAAAGTATACATATATATATACACACACACACATATATGTTATGTATGTGTGTATATATACACACACATATATGTTGTGTGTGTGTATATATGTCATACATACACACATATGTTACATATATATATATATATGTCATCCAAAGTCTTCAACTTATAAATGTCCAACATTTAAATGAAAGAAAAAATCACAAAGCAGTCTAAGAAGTAGAACACCCTCCCCTCAAAAAACCAGTCACACAATACCACAGTTGACTTATTTGAAGTTACCTGGTGCTGACTTTCACCTGATGTAATTAACATTCAATGAACAGATTAAAGGTGAAGAATATCATTAGAAAACTATTTTTCAATAACCAGATAAAAATTCTAAAGCTAAAGGGATGTAACAGTTGAAATTAGGATCCCAGCAGGTAGATTTAGCATAGGTTAGACTTAGGGCTTCCTTGGTGGCTCAGATGGTGAAGAATCTGTCTGCAATGCAGGGGACCCGGGTTCAAGCCCTGAGTTTGATAGATCCTCTGGAGAAGGAAATGGCTGTCCACTCCATTATTGTTGCCTGGAGAATTCCATGGACAGAGGAGCCTGGCAGATTACAGTTCACTGGGTCGCAGAGAGTCAGACATGACTGAGTGACTAACACTTTCAGACTTAATAGAAATGAAGACCAGGAAGTGGAAGAAAGATTAATAGAAAATATCCGTGTTAAAAGATAGCAAACAGAATGGAAAAAATACAGAGAACAAAAGAATCTAGATAACATGTTCTAACATATGTGTATTAAGATTCCCAAAAGAGATGAGACAGAAAACAAAAGAAGAAACAACGACTAAAGATTACCCTCAAGATTGAAGAGCTAATGGCTAAAAATATCCCTCAGCTAGTTAAAACACACACATGTGAGCACAATGGTAAAACTACTGAAAACAAACTGAGAACATCTCATAAGCAACTAGGGCTGGGGTGGGGATGGGGAAAGATACTTTCTCCAGGGAGCAAAAGTCAGCCTGCAGGAATGGTGGGTGCCAGGAGACACAGGAACAACAAACTGAGTAGTGGCAATGGAGGCTAAGGACTAAAAAGAGACATAAAGGAAGCTTCTAGACTGCTGGCAATGTTCTCTATCTCAGCCTAGGTTATGTATATATGAATATGACCACTTGGCAAAAATTCCTCTAGCTGCACACTTGTGAGTTGTGTACTTCTCTTTGTGTATACTTAAAAAAAAAAAAACTCAGAAAAATATGTAAATCAATATTTAGTGTCATGGAATGATGCCCACACCAGACTGTCAAGGCACGTTTTAAAACAACATGTAGAATATGAGCCCACTTTTTAATTTTTGAAAACCTATAGATACATTTATAGGTTTTCATATAAATAAAAATGCACAAAGAAATGTCTAAACATAAGTTCATTATAACATTGAATATTATCTCTGGGTGGTAGATGCTACTTTCTTCATGATATTATTTTTTTCTGTATTGTTTGAATTACATTTTAACTGAGCATGATCTATTTTGAGTAATAAAATGAGAAGGATATTTTCATTTTGTAAAATTAAAAATTAACATCCCAACTCTGAAGTTCTCTCCATGTTAAATATGTAAGTGGACTGGTGCCAACTACAAACAGAAGATTTTCTAGCCTTAACTGAAGCCCCAGAAAATCTGGTAGGCAATATCTCTATTTAATGTTCTTCCCTCCACTTTTCCTTAACACCTCTCACCTTCATTTCTACCTCTCATATTTTAGTTTTGCCAATATATCTTAGTTTATTTTTCTGTAAGCTAATTTAATTTTTTAAAACAATAAATAGCATTTATTGTTTTAAATGGAGACTTAAAGCACAGTACAATATGAGAAGTGCATTTCTTTTTTTCTGAACTCAATTTCACAAATCTTGCCCCACTCAAAAGAAAATAATCTTGCATTGATTTTTCTTCATAAATCACCTGGATTAGGTCCACTGTTTCTTCGATATATGTCTTGATATTTTAACTCATTTCTGCATGCTTCTTTCTAGGTGAATGTCAAGGAAACTGCTTTAATTTGGTACAATGAGATTATAACTATGTATTGCTTATTTAGGTTAAAAAATATTTTTCTTAATAAACTATGCTCATGTAATCTCATTTAATACTCACAACAGCTAGATAAATTGAAGCTGTTTTATTATCATTTGGCAAATGTAAGAGCTGAAACAAAAACCTATGAATTTAATAAGTTAATAAGTTCTTATTTAAAAGTATATGCTATTTCTACCACAGAGTAACATCTCTCTAAGCAAAAATTGAAAGATAAAGAAAAATCTCCTCCTTTCATTATTTCTACAAGTTAGCTTTTGATTCCTACAAACTAATATAATACTGACTGAGATTAAAAAGTTGGGTCAAAAATGTCCAATAGTGGATATTGGCAACTATATTTATAAATTGAATGGAAAGTATCAAGGTCATAATGGCAATAATATTAATACTAAATAATTTGAAAATTATAGTCTTCTAGATTATGAAATGTAGAGAAGACCTTTGAGAGTCCCTTGGACAGAAAGGAGATCAAACCAGTCAATCCTAAAGGAAGTCAATCCTGAATATTCATTGGAAGGACTGAACTGAAGCTGAAACTCCAATACTTTGGCTATCTGATGCGAAGAACTGACTCATTGGAAAAGACTCTGATGCTGGGAAAGATTGAAGGCAAGAGAATGGGACTCTATGAACATGAGTTTGAGCAAGCTCCAGGAGTTGGAAATGGACAGGGAAGCCTGGCATGCTGCAGTCCATGGGGTTGCAAAGAGTCAGATATGACTGAGGGGCTGAACTGACTGAAATTATGAAATATAACATTTTATTTTTCTATGAATCAATCTTTGTATGATAACAAAATATTATGTAACATAACCAGTGGAGAAAATAAAAAACACAAACATACATAGAAATGAAAACAATTTCTATCTAAGCTATCCATGAAAAAAGGATTCTTCTGGCTCACATTTTAGTTTGTCGTTCAGTTGCTAAGCCATGTCTGACTCTTTGCGACCCCAAGGACTGCAATACACCAGGCTTCCTTGTTCTTTACTATCTCCTGGAGTTTGCTCAAACTCATATCCGTTGAGTCAGTGATGCCATCCAACCTTCTCATCCTCTGTCGTCCCCTTCTCCTCCTGCCCTCAATCTTTCCTAACATCAGAGAGTCTTTTTCAATGAGCTGGCTCTTCACATCAGGTGGTCAAAGTGTTGAAGCTTCAGCTTCAGTCCCTCCAATGAATATTCAGATATTTTTAGTAGCATCTGATTACCTTACAAAATCAAAATGCATAGTCAAGGTAGAGTTTATTGTTCCTAGCTTAATATCATCCTAATTAATACAAATCTTCCTCTACCTTGTCTGGATCAAGAATGGTAGTAAAGCATTCATTGTTTCTCCACATGATCAACTGCAGACTGAGAGCTGATACTCCTTTCCATGGTCCAGCATCATTAGAGACTATCTTGGTGGCTCAGATGGTAAAGAGTCCACCTGCCATGCGGGAGACCTAGGCTTGATACCTGGGTGGAGAAGACCCCTTGGAGAAGAGAATGGCAATCCGCTCCAGTATTCTTGCCTGGAAAATCCCATGGACAGAGGAGTCAGACATGACTGAGCAATTAACATACACACTAGAGATCATCAGACCACATATTGCTATTGGAGAAAGGGTAAAAATTCATAATTTGAAGTACAGTTTATACTGAATGCCTATCTTTTCGCACCATTCTAAAGTCGAAAACTTAAGTTGAACCATCATAAGTCAGGGACCATCTGTAATGTAGACATAGTTCACTGCAAGTTATGAACTACAGATTTTGAATTCTACAGGAGAAAAGTTTGTGGCTTGTGGTTACATTCTGAACTTAGACTTTGTTTTATTTTATTTTATTTTATTTTATTTAGCTTTTCTTTTTATTTTTTTATTTTTTTTATTTTTTATTTTTTTTAATTTATTTATTTTAGTTGGGGGCTAGACTTTGTTTTAAATCCTTGTTCTGCCATTTAGTCACGTGCACCTTAGTAATTTATACAACTTCTCTAAGCCTTGGTTTACTTATCAGTAAATCGCTAGTACTGAACACTTAAGACTGTGTCTATGATTAAATGACATAAGGCCTTTAAAACTAAGCAAGGTGCCAGGCATAAATACTTTTCTCAATGTCAGTTATTAATATTGCTGTTTCATAAGATATGAGGTTGATTGAGAAGAAACATGCTTATTGATGGCATGTCTTGGTGCATGATTTATTGTGAAATGGTTAAAAGAAGAGAATATTTTTAAAAAATTGCTGCCATACTCTAACCTTCGTTCTATAACAAATATTCCACGTTCTATGAGATAATTTAATAACCACTCTCACTTACTGCTTCCCCTACAGTAAATGGAAAACAAAACATGTGTCACACTGAATTTCAGCTTCTTTCCAACGCTGTGCTTTGCCAGTGACACACCCACAGAGCATATGGCCAAAGGAACATTCTCTTCTCCATTCTGCACTTAAATATTCCCTTTGGGGAGGTCCTCTTTTTTTTCCCCACTTTTATTGGGAAATAGTTGACATACATCACTATATAAGTCTGGGTTTCCCAGGTGGTGCTAGTGGTAAAGATCTCACCTGCCAATTCAGATGACATAAGAGACTGGAGTTCCATCCTTGGGTTGAGAAGATCCACTGGAGAAGGAAATGGCAACCCGCTCCAGTGTTCTTGCCTGGAGAATCCAATAGACAGAGGAACCTGGAGGGCTACAGTCCATAGGGTGGCACAGAGTCATACATGACTGAAGTGACTTAGCCTGCACGCACTATGTAAGTTTAAGGCATACAACATGATGGCTTGATTTCCATATGTTTTGAACTGATTACCACAGTATGTTCACCTAACATTCATCTTCTCATAAATATTCAATAAAATAAATAAATAAATAAAAGAAGAGAGAAAAAAGAAAAACAGTTTTCGCCTTGTGATGAGAACTTTTAGAACTGACTCTCTTAACAGCTTTTTTGTATATCACACAGTGATGTCAACGGTAGTCACCAGGTTAAGTTCCTCTTGCTTTAAGAGGTACTGCACTTTTTCAACTACTATTTAATAGAAGAGAAGGAAGATGCACTCACCTGCAGCCTTCACTTGATTTTGCATGGATGTGTAGGAATCTGTTTGATATATTTTACCTGATACTATACAATATCTTTTGAAGAATCGCACTGCATTTGCTCAGTGCAAAAAAAAAAATTGACTTGGAGTCCATTTATTAAGTGACCCTTTTAAAATGGAAATTGTAGTGACCAGTAAGAGAATTTTTGGAGGAAAAGAGAGGCAACAACTACCAATTACAAGAAGTTCACTTCAGTTCAGTCACTCAGTAGTGTCAAACTTTTTGCAACTCCATGGACTGCAGCACACCAGGCTTCCCTGTCCATCACCACCTCCCAGAGCTTGCTCAAACTCATGGCCATTGAGTCGGTGATGCCATCCAACCTTCTTCTCTGTCTTCCCCTTCTCCTCCTGTTTCAATCTTTCCCAGCATCAGGGTGTTTTCCAATAAGTCAGTTCTTCACATCACATGGCCAAAGTATTGGAGCTTCAGCATCAGTCCTTCCAATGAACATTCAGGACTAATTTCATTTAGGATTGACTGGTTAGATCTACTTGCAGTCCAAGGGCCTCTCAAGAGTCTTCTCCAGTGCCACAGTTCAAAAGCATCAGTTCTTCAGTGGTCAGGTTGCTTTATGGTCCAACTCTCACATCCATGCATAACTACAGGAAAAACCGTAGCTTTGACTAGACGGAACTTTGTTGGCAACGTAATGTCTCTCTACTTTTAAATATGCTGCCAAAGTTTGTCATAGCTTTTCTCCAAGGAGCAAGCGTCTTTTAATTTCATGACCACAGTCACCATCTGCAGTGATTTTGGAGACCCCCAAAATAAAGTCTGTCACTGTTTGCATTGTTTCCCCGTCTATTTGCCATGAAGTGATGGGATCAGATGCCATGATCTTTGTTTTTTGAATAATGAGCTTTAAGCCAGCATTTTCACTCTCCTCTTTTACTTTCATCAAGAGGTTCTTCAGTTCCTCTTCAGTTTCTTCCATAAGAGTGGTGTCATCTGCATATCTAAGGTTATTGATATTTCTCCTGGCAATCTTGATTCCAGCTTGTGCTTCATCCACCCCATCATTTTGCATGATGTACTCTGCATATAAGTTAAGTAAGCAAGGTGACAACATACAGCCTTGACGTACTCCTTTCCCGATTTGGAACCAGTCTGTTGTCCCATATCCAGTTACAACTGTTGCTTCTTAACCTTCATACAGATTTCTCAGGAAGCAGATAAGGTGGTCTGGTATTCCCATCTCTTAAAGAATCTTCCTCAATTTGTTGTGATCCACACAGTCAAAGGCTTTGGCATAGTCAATAAAGCAGAAGTAATTTTTTTTTGGAACTCTCTTGCTTTGTCTATGATCCAACAGATGTTGGCAATTTGATCTCTGGTTACTCTGCCTTTTCTAAATCCAGCTTGAACATCTGGAAGTTCTCAGCTCACGTACTGTTGAAGTCTCGCTTGGAGAATTTTGAGCATTACATTACTAGCGTGTGAGGTGAGTGCAATTATGTAGTAGCTTGAACATTCCCTGGGTAGTTTGGGCTTCCTTGGTGGATCAGCTGGTTATGAATCCGCCTGCAATGTGACAGACCTGGGTTCGATCCTTCGATTCAGAAGATCCCCTGGAGAAGGGAACAGCTACCCACTCCAGTATTCTGGCCTGGAGAATTCCATGGTCTAGTCCATGGGGTGGCAAAGAGTTGGACACAACTGAACAACTTTCACTTTTACTTTAAACATTCTTTGGCATTGCCTGTCTTTGGGATTGGAACAAAAATTGACTTTTTCCAGTCCTGTGGCCACTGCTGAGTTTTCCAAATTTTCTAGCATACTGAGTGCAGCACTTTCACAGCATCATCGTTTAGGATTTGAAATAGCTCAGCTGGAATTCCATCACCTCCACTAGCTTTGTTGGTAGTGATGCTTCCTAAGTTTCGCTTGTCTTCAGACTCCAGGATGTCTGGCTCTAGGTGAGTGATCACACCATCGTGTTTATCTGGGTCATGAAGAACTTTTATGTATAGTTCTTCTGTGTATTCTTGCCACCTTTTCTTAACATCTTCTGCTTCTTTAGGTCCATACCATTTCTGTTATTTATTATGCCCATCTTTGCATGAAATGTTCCCTTGATATCTCTAATTTTCTTGAAGAGAGCTCTAGTCTTTCCCATTCTATTGTTTTCCTCTATTTCTTTGATCACTGAGGAAGGCTTTCTTTCTCTCCTTGCTGTTCTTTGGAACTCTGCATTCATATGGGTATATATTTCCTTTTCTCCTTTGCCTTTAGCTTCTCTTCTTTACTCAGGTACTTGTAAGGTTTCCTCAAACAACCATTTTGCCTTTTTGCATTTCTTTTTCTTGGGAATGATCTTGATCCCTGTCTCCTGTACAATGTCACGAACCTCTGTCCATAGTTCTTCAGGCACTCTGTCTATCACATCTAATCCCTTGAATCTATTCACATGTCTACTGTATAATCATAAGGGATTTTATTTAGGTCATACCTGAATGGCCTAGTGGTTTCCCCTACTGTCTTCAATTTAAACCTGAATTTTGCAATAAGGAGTTCATGATGATTTCTTTTATGAAACTAATTTACCTAATTATGCTCTTAAAGTCAGTTCTTGCATAGATTCTGGTTGAATAGCCAGCTTTTTTGTAACCACTCCTGGCAGACCATGGCAAGTACCACCTTTATATATGAACCAGTTTGGCTGAGTGTATCTGGAGGCAAATATTTCTGCTTCAACATTACTTGCAAGAGATTCCTTAACTTTGGTCTCTGGACAGGAAAATGTAGTTAATTGAGGTAAAGTAGAAAATGACATCTGGAGAAGGCAATGGCACCCCACTCCAGTACTCTTGCCTGGAAAATGCCATGGACGGAGGAGCCTGGTAGGCTGCAGAATATGGGGTCGCGAAGAGCCGGACACGACTGAGCGACTTCACTTTCACTTTTCACTTTCATGCATTGGAGAAGGAAATGGCAACCCACTCCAGTATTCTTGCTTGGATAATCCTAGGAATGGGGGAGCCTGGTGGGCTGCCGTCTATGGGGTCGCACAGAGTCGGACACAACTGAAGCGACTTAGCAGCAGCAGCAGCAGAAAATGACATCAATGTGAACTATATACAGCATAACCAACAACTTGTTAAGATAAGTAGTAAGACTATAGACCCTTTAAATGACAAATCTCTCTTCACCAAATAATTGCCACTATGTTTTGGGTACTAGTATTCGTAGGTAAACCCTTAACCCATTATCTGATTTTTTATCCCCTTATTTGTCCTGATTGGGTTAATTGTCTTCTGAAATGTAGAAGATAAGTGAGATTATCTCCATTTACTGAAGTCTGTTTCTAGGGCATAGATTTCCTTCAGTGTCTCTATTGTTTTTCACTATCTTGTCTAGATAATTTTATATATGTAATACTATCACCTAATTCCCTTAAAACCCTGTTGGATGGGAAGTGTTTCTATCTATTCAGAAGTACTTAGACTTACAGTTAGGTCCTTGTTGGTTACCTATTTTAAATAATAGCAGTATGTACATGTCAATCCCAACCTGTAGGCTTTTTATTTTATTGGTTAAACCATATGAAATTGTCAATATTGACCACTTTAGGCCTAAAAAATAATTTCATATAATTATATCTAATATTTTTACTACCTAATATTTTGCCTAATATGTTTTATTCACATTATATTATCTACTTTTGAAATTACCTCCTCTCTTGTGTTGTAGGGAAGTGTTACTCTTGTAAGACATTTTATGTGACTATATTATTAAGTGAAGTCACTCAGCCATGTCCGAGTCTTTGCAAACCCAAGGACTGTAGCCTATTAGGCTCCTCCATCCATGGAATTTTCCAGGCAAGAGTACTGGAGTGGGTTGCCATTTCCTTCTTCAGGGGATCTTGCCAATCCAGGGATCAAACCCTGCATTGCAGGCAGATGCTTTAATATCTTAGCCACCAGGGAAGACCCAATATATATTATTAATGATACCATTAAATGTACATGTTAATTACCATGTTGACCATACGGCTGGTATAGTCATATTAGTTAGACTGGTCTCAGAGTAATTCCACCCTGGTCTTCATGTGTTTTCCATACTGACCCTCAGATATCAATGATTTCTCTGACTTCTATACTTTTCATTATATACATCTTTATAATTATTTTTTTATGGCAGAAATGTACATAGCCTTTACTGTGTATCAATGTTATTTTCAGCTTTTTGCATATATTGAATCATTTAAACCAGCCATCTACTACCTCAGCTAGATGGAGGCTGGGTGAAAGAGTTGAACTAATTTGAACTATTATGCAACAGACAGTATATATTGAACAGGCACCATTCTGCCATGTGAAAAATGATTCCTTAGTTCAATAAATAAAATAACTTTCCCCCTAGACATATGATAGTGAAAGAGCAAACAAAAAGCTCAAAAGGAAATTTCAAGGGCAGAGAGATCCAAAACGTATTACTTATAAAGGACTAGGAATTGAATTAGCAGCAAACTTCTCAAATGCAATCAATGAGAACATAGGAAATAGACAAAGAGCATCAAAATGTTGAGGGAAAATAGCTGTCAACCTAGAATTCTAAAATTTACTGAAGCGTCATTGATAAATGAAAATAAAGATATTTTCAAACAAAGATTGAGAATGTAGGAGAAAATTATAGGTAAAGGATCCTAACATTCTCAAACTTTTCAGAAGTCAGAGAATTTTTTATTGATTATATTATTTAATTATGTTTACTGACAGAATAGAAGATGAATGTGTAATTTTCAAAGTTGTTGAGAATAAAAAATAGAATATAGAGTATATTAAATTTGATCGATTTAAGTAGAAAGCAGAGAAAGACAAAAAAAGCCATTTAATGACATTAAGAATAACATTTTTTTTAAAAGAAAATTGAAGAAATAAATCAAAGTGCCAGTGATTATGCTAATGAGTTAAACTCTCATATTAAAAGACTGAAAATATCAGAAAAATAAGCATAGTTATATAATGAAAAGAGAAAATTTGAGAGAAAGGAATGGGAAAAGATGGAAAAGCTATACCATATGAATACCAGTTAAAGAAAGCTGTCCAAAAAAAAAAAAAAGACTCCATTTCCAAAAGCATTATTAGGGAAAGCTTATTATAAAAAGGAAATTTCATTATGTAGATTTTACAGTCCTGAACTGTTACAGATTCAATTAAAAAGCCTAAAAATACATCAAGTAAACATTAAAAATGAGATAAAACTAAATATAAAATATTTCATTTTTCACATGTATAGAGTATATCTTTCTTAAAATTGATAAAATTTAATGCTTAAGTTATTTAAGGGATAAATTAATACCCATCCATATTTGAAATTTGCAATTAAAAGTCATTGTATATATCCTAAAACCGGTGAATTCTTTTCAAGCACACATGGGAAATTTTACATACTGACTATGAACTAAACTCAGCAGATTAGGATCAGAGGAAAGACATTTTTCTGACATGACAAAATAAAATTAGATATCAGTGTATGCACTAATATTTAAACTCATTTCAGAAATATTATCAATTTTAAGTAAATCATATATTCATCATAAAAAAAAATTATAAAATATTTATGAGATGATAATGACTCCCACCTGTATATACCTAACCTGTCCCTGACTTCTGAAACTGACACTGGTGCATCCAATGGTCTACTCAAGATCTCAATCAGATTGTATAATAAACATCTTAAATTTAGCATGTTCAAAATAGCTCCTGATCTTTCTTCCCAAACTTGCTCTATCTCCAGTTTTCTCCATCTCATTTATGGCAAGTCAGTTTTCTTCAATGTCTGAAGCCAAGCGTCTTAGAGTCACCATCATTTTCTCTCTTGCACATCCAGTTTGCAACCATCTACAAATCCTATACAGGCATCTTCATTATAGAACCAGAATCTGGCCCTTTCCGTTTTCCTCTCTGCCCTTACACACATACACACACACCACAATCAATCGGAATATTGCCAAAGAATCATGCATAAAAGATCTCCTTGCTTTCACTCTTGGTCCCCTACATTCTATCCTCAACACATTCCTCAGAGTGACTTTTTGACCAACAAATCACATCATGTCACTCCTCAATTCAAAGCCCTTCATGCATGTGTGTATATGTGCTCAGTCGTGTCCAATTCTTTGCCACCCCACGAACTGTAGCCTGACAGGCTCCTCTGTCCATGGAATTTTCCAGGCCAGAATAATGGAGTGGGTTGCCATTTCCTTCTCCAGGGGATCTTCCTCCCTTCAGGGATCGAACCCACGTCTCTTGTGTCTTCTGCACTGGCAGGCAAGTTCTTTATCAGCTGAACCACCAGGGACCTTCTCTCCAAAACTAAGAGGCTTAAAGTGGCCTACAAGCCCTAGCACAACTAGTTAGGGGGAAGGAGTACCACTATCTCCTTATATATATATATATAGATATATATAGATATATATAGATATATATAATATAATTATTATTATAATAATATAAATATTATTATATATATCATAACATATCTTCCCTTCCATAATATTTGCTGAAAACTTTTTATGAATATATCCACATATTTATGTATATAAAAGGATATATATACATATGGTGGGTAAATAGGTCTTTTTTGTATCATTCATTGCTAAGTCATATCTTAAGGAAAGAATAGATTCTAATATTTTCTCACAGTCAAAACTCTATTGAGAAGAAATTTATACTGTTGACATGTCTTAACTTCTGTTTTTAGGATAATTACTGTCATTTTTTTCTCCTATTAGAATATATTACTTTGAAATAAAATTTTAATTGGATTATTTTTATAAATAGATTGTGTTTGTCATGTGTACATTTTCAATAATTTAGTATAAAATTAATCACAAGCACAACTTGTCTAGTTCTAAGTGCTTTAGATAATCATACCTATGAAGTACAGGGACTTCGTAGAATGCATAGAATACAATGCAATGGCCACCTCTAGAATACAGCTACAAAGAGTGCTTCCTGGAAGTATGCAATGTTTGGTCCCTTTGTTTACATAGAAGTGAAAGAGTCAGAAGTGGATTGAATTATGAGCACGAATTAGTGATTCTTTTATAGCAGAGAGATGCGCCCATAGTCATGGCTTTGGGATTGTTAGTGGACGTGATGTAGTCAGAGGCTTTGAGAGGAGTTTATGTGGCTAGTTTCTCTCTTGCATCTCTTGCAATGAGAAGGACATGCTACATGCTCTGGTCCAAGAAAGATGACAGACTTGTGGAGGAAACACTAAACCCATCTGAGTCCAACCTAGATCAGCCAAATCTCCAGTGACACACAGATGCCTGAGTGAGAAATAAATTCTTACTGTGGAATGGCATGAGTTTTGTGGGAGTTTTTACAGTGTTAATATGATGATGACTGACTGTTAAAATGGTCCAAAACTGAAATAGAAAAATTATATAACAAAATGTGTTTGTGTCTGTTTTATGTGAAGGTTATATTGTGGTGAATTTTCCAGTGGTTCGTACTGTACAATCCTTGTCCCCATAGCCAACATCATTTATTAGACAGATACCTCATCCCTTGTTTAATAGAACAAACATTCATTTGGCATTTTCTGGGTTCTGAGACTCCTGCTAATTTCTGGGGCACAGAGATGTATATGGCATCATCACTGACCTCATGAAGCTTATATGTAGTTGAAAGAGATAGACCAGTAACATAGTGATGAAAAATCATATTATAAACCATTATTTAAAAAGCCATCTACAAAGGTAACAATCTCATTTCATATGCAATAAGCCAGCACTGGGGCTACTCGGTGATAGGGGGTCTAGGCTTTTGATTATATGAAATCCAGCTCACGTATATGAGAACCGAAGCCTTAGTTTTGGCCTTTCAACTGCACTACACTCACTAGAATTGGGTTATGAAACTCAGTCTCCGACAACCGCGCTTATTCAGAACACAGTTTACATACTGCTGCTGCTGCTGCTTGCTAAGCCGCTTCAGTCGTGTCCGACTCTGTGTGACCCCGTAAACGGCAGCCTACCAGGCTCCTCCGTCCATGGGATTTTCCAGGCAAGAGTACTGGAGTGGGGTGCCATCGCCTTCTCCGAGTTGACATACTAGAAAGAAATTTTCAAAACTTCTGAAATGATAATATAGATGTCACAAGTTTCATGCATTGAAGTTCGTCTATTTTACTCACAATATCTGCCTTAAGGCCCTCTAGTGAGAAAGCACTCATTTCTACAGGTACAAATCTCACATTCTGTCTTAGAGCAGTTGGAAAGCATGTATTCAGTCAGAACAGTGAACAAGAGCATATATGTAAAACTGAAATCTATAAATTTATATCCACTGAGCCAGTGCTTCTCTCAAACCATCTCATCTTTTGCCCCCTTCTCCTTTCACCTTCAATCTCTGCCAGCATCAGGGTCTTTTCCAATGAGTCAGCCCTTTACACATCAAATGATGAAAGTATTGGAGCTTCAGCTTCAACATCAGTCCTGTCAATGAATATTCAGGGTTTATTTCCTTTAGGATCGATTGTTGGATCTCCTTGCAGCCCAAGGGACTCTCAGGAGTCTTCTCCAACACCACAGCTTGAAAGCGTCAATTCTTTGATGCTCAGCCTTCTTTAAGATTCAACTCTCACATCCATTCATGACTACTGGAAAAATCATAGCTTTGACGATATGGACCTTTGCTGGCAAAGTGATGTCTCTGCTTTTAAATTTGCTGAGTTTGTCATAGTTTTCCTTCCAAGGAGCCAGTGTCTTTAGATTTTGTGGCTGCAGTCACTATCCATAGTGATTTTGGAGCCCAAGAAAATAAAATCTGTCAGATATTATTTCACCATAAAAATAGTTGAACTATATCCTGTTGCATATTTATCTTATATGTTGAAGTTATCAAAAATCTTCAAATAAAGGAATCCATCACTGTCTTCAGTTAAATTACTATGCAATATTTTTTTTAATGGGCAATATCCTGAGGAGGTGTTACAAACTGCTTAGAAACGGAGAGAAGTGAAAGGCAAAGGAGAAAAGGAAAGATATACCCATCTGAATGCAGAGTTCAAAGAATAGCAAGGAGAGATAAGAAAGCCTTCTTAAGTAAGCAATGCAAAAAAAAAAAAGAAAAGAGGAAAACAATAGAATGGGAAAGACTAGAGATCTCATCAAGAGAATTAGAGATACCAAGGTAATATTTTATGCAAAGATGGGCACAAAAAAGGACAGAAATAGAAGCAGAAGATATTAAGAAGAGGTGGCAAGAATGTATAGAAAACTGTACAAAAAGATCTTAATTACCAGATAACCACAATGGTGTGATCACTCACCTAAAAACAGACATTCTAGAGAACAAAGTCAAGTGAGCCCTTAGGAAAGATTACTATGAACAAAACTAGTGGAGGTGGAATTCCAACTGAGCTATTTAAAATCCCAGAAGATGATGCTCTGATTATGCCAGCAAAATTGGAAAAAACTCATTATGCCAGAAAAATTGGAAAACTCATCAGTGGCCATAGGACTAGAAAAGATCACTTTTCATTCCAGTCTCAAAGAAGGGCAATGCCAAAAATGTTCAAACTACGGCACAATTGCTCTCATTTCACATGCTAGAAAGAAAATGCTCAACGGTGTGTTTTAACGGTGTGTGAAACAAGAATTACTAGATGTAAAAGCTGAATTTAGAAAAGGCAGAGAAACCAGAGATCAAATTGCCAACATCCATTAGATTATAGAGAAAGCAAAGGAATTCCAAAAAAAAGAAAAAAGAATCTACATCGCTTCATTGACTATGCTAATGTCTTTGACTGTGTGGATCACAACAAACTGGAAAATTCTTTAAGAGATGAGAATACCAGACCACCTTACCTGCCTCTTGAGAAACCTGTATGCAGGTCAAGAAGCAACAGTAGACTGGACATGGAACAACAGACTGGTTCCAAATTGGGAAAGGAGTACGTCAAGGCTGTATATTGTCACTCACTTATTTAACTTCTATGCAGAGTACATCATGAGAAATGGCAAAATGAATGATGAGTCACAAGCTGGATGAAGCACAAGCTGGAATCAAGATTGTCAGGAGAAATAACAATAACCTCAGATATGCAGATGACAACACCCTAATGGCAGAGAGCAAAGAGGAACTAAAGAACCTCATGATGAAGGTGAAAGAGGAGACAGAAAAAGTTGGCTTAAAACTCAACATTCAAAAAATGAAGTTCATGGCATCTGGTCCATCACTTTATGAAAAATAGATGGGCAACAATGGAAATAGCGAGAGACTTTATTTTCTTGGGCTCCAAAATCACTGCAGACAGTGACTGCAGCCACGAAATTAAGATACTTGCTCCTTGGAAGAAAAGCCGTGACAAACCTAGACAGTGTATTAAAAAGCAGAGAGATTACTTTGCCAACAAAAGTCCTTATGGTCAAACTATGGTCTTCAGTAGCCATGTACAAATGTGAAAGTTGAACCATAAAGAAGGCTGAGTGCCAAAGAATTGATGCTTTCGAACTGTGGTGCTGAAGAAGATTCTTGAGAGTCCCTTGCACAGCAAAGAGATCAAACCAGTCAATTCTAAAGGAAATCAACACTGAATATTCATTAGAATGGACAGGACTGAGCAATTGAACTGAACTGATTCATTGGAAGGACTGATGCTAAAGCTGAAGCTCTGATATTTTGGCCACCTGATCCAAAGACTCATTGGAAAAGACCCTGATGCTGGGAAAGATTGAGGGCAAGAGGAGAATGTGAAGGCAGAGGCTGAGATGTTTTGATGACATCACTGACTCAATGGACATGAGTTTGAGCAAACTCTGGGAGATAGTGAAGGACAGGGAAGTCTGGTATGCTGCAGTCCATGGGGTTGCAAAGAGCTGGCCATGACTGAGTGACTGAACAACAAATCTTCACTTTGCTAATACCTTTAAATCTAAACAGGAGTATTCTAGAGTGACTTGTTCATATCTGTGCACAAGTTGAGGCAAAAGATCAGCATTTGTTGTAGCTTTTCTAACTTTGAAGAAGTGAAGAAAAAGTGGAAGTCACTCAGTCATGTCCAACTCTTTGTGACCCCGTGGACTGTAGCTCACCAGGCTCCTCTGTCCATGAAATTCTCCATGCCAGAATACTGGAGTGGCTAGCTGTTTCCTTCTCCAGAAGATCTTCCCAACCCAGGTTCCCTGCATTGCAGGAGGATTCTCTGTAGTCTGAGCCACAAGGGAAGCCCATTTCTAACTCTAACAGCAGTATATTTGGCCTGATTTGCTTCATTATCTCAATGCTGCTGACTGTCATGTATATCAAAGGCCTTAATTGCAGAGAGGAAAGACATGATTCACAGTTGATAAGAAAGAAAGTCATCAGAATCTCACAAGCAACCTGGCTTCCTGAGCACTGATGTGGTCTGATTGAGGAACAATAACATTGTAATTACAATGGCCTTTTAGGGATGATTGTAACTGTCAAAGATTTGTCCCCTGACCACAAGCTGCTTATTGTTCATGAGATAAATTGCCTCTTGTTCAGAACTAGCATATCTTTGTGCTTTGTCTTGATTTGCCAGATGATCAAGAACTCAACAAAATTTGTAGTGTTTATATTTCACTGAAGCAAATATTGAGAAGGAGTGAATATTGTTGGAGTTATTTTGGCAATTGTTTCCACTGAAAAGGTTGAAGGAATATTAACTGCCATTTATGTGGCACAAAAGAAATGAGCTTTCATTTTGAAATGCAGCTTATTTCAGGCTGGGGATCTATTAAAAATATTAGGAATGGTAAATTAGAATCAAGTGATCAGGATTTTATTTTAAAGTCATTCTTGTGCTTGCATGCTCAGTTGCTTCAGTTGCGTCCAGCTTTTTGCACCCTGGGGACTATAGCCCACCAGGCTCTTCTGTCGATGGGATTCTCCAGGCAAGTATGCTGGAGTGGGTTGCCATGTCCTCTGTGAAATGAAAATATCTCCTGCCATATCAATAAACAAGAAATGTCACAGTCATCAGTGATTTCTGGCCTCCAAATGGGAACAAGGGCTCCCAAAACTGATATCCAGAGGATCCTGCCACCCCTCATGGTGATTGCTGAGGAGCTGGGGGAATGCAAGAAGCAGCCATCTGCCACTCCTTAATGAAAACAAGAAAACAGGATTTGCCCTAGATAGCTGAGGTGCATATGAAAAGAATGAATTCAGTGAGCCCAGAGGCTTGCATCTTTGCATACATAGAACAGGAAAGAGCAGTCTTTCCTAGTGGCTCAGATGGTAGAGTCTGTCTGCAATGTGGGAGACCCAGGTTTGATCCCTAGGTCAGGAAAATCCCCTGGAGAAGGAAATGGCAACCCACTCCAGTATTCTTGCTTGCAAAATCCCACGGACAGAGCATCCTGGCAGGCTACAGTCCACGGGGTCATAAAGAGTCGGACACGACTGAGCAACTAACACACACACACACACACACACATACATAGAATGCTAAATTTCTTAACTTTGATGTTCAGACTGCCTGGTCCCTTTGTTGCAAACTTGTATATAGCCTGACTCTCTCTCCTGCCTCCTTGGAGCAGTTTTCTCAGAGTTACTGAGGTGGTGTCTCCCAGGGCTCAGAGTCCTAAACATTCTCAACAAATAAAATAACTCCCTACTTTCAGACTATGACTGTATGTTTTAGATGACGCCTCCTCAAGGGGATTTCCCTGACCCAGGGATTGAACCCGAGTCTCCTGCTTCTCCTACATTGCAGGTGGATTCTTGACTGCTGAGCCACCCTGGGGAGCCCAGAGTCATTCTAATTGAAAGCCAATCACTTATTAATTCAATTTATAAAATATAGACAGAAATTCCCAAGTGCAGAATGTCTGTTATAATAAGCTTTCCACTTAATCTGCATATATTTTTCCTTAATGATAAAATGGAACTCCAAACTCATACTACAGGAGTCCTCTAGGGGATGGCCTATAAAAGTATTGATAGGTGGGTGTGCTGTGTCCCCATAAAAATCTTCCTCCAAACCTCAAATCATTTATTTCTTAAATCACATTTAGTTTTGTCACATATGTTAATTAGAATTGCAAGCCCTCTCTAGGGATCTCTCATTTGTCATTTATGAAATGCTTTCTAAGTGCAATTAGTAACAAATTATAAAATGATTATCTCACTGTGGGAATTATTCCACTACAGAAGAATATAAGACTTGGAATAACCACCCGTTTGTGATTTTAACAAAGCATTCTCCATCACCATGCACCACTTAGGCACACAAACACATACAGACACACACACATGCACACACACACACATACACACACTCACTCACACACACCTCTGAAAGTGTAGCACCTTGGAGGTGGAAGGAGGGATGTTGAAGTCACTTCTATTTAGGTCAGCTCCTTTCACCGTGATAATTAGCATTCAGTATCCTGGCAGACTCAGGTATATTTTAGGATTTCAAGTCTGTGCAACCATCTGAGTTATATATAGACTTTTCCTTACAAATTTCTAATTTCTTTTCCTCATTACCAATCTAAAATATTCCTCTTTTAGTAATGAAATGCTGCTTATTAGATATCAGTCCAAGAATTGAACAAAGATAATTACAAAAAATGTTTGTTTCAAGGATGAGAAACCTTGTTTTTTATTTTTTATTTTATATCGATTTATAGTTGATTAACAGTGTTAGTTTCAGGTGTATGGCAAAATGATTCAGTTATACCTGTATAGGTGTGTGTGTGTGTTAGTCGCTCAGTCATGCTTAACTCTGCGACCCTATGAACTGTAGCCTTCCAGGCTCATCTGTCCATGGAATTTTCCAGGCAAGGATATTGGAGTGGGTTGCATTCCCTTCTCCAGAGGATCTTCCTGACCCAGGGATGGAACCCAGATCTCCCACACTGCAAGCAGATTCCTTACAATCTGAGCTACCAGGGAAGCCTCATACATTACATATTCTTTTTCAAATTATTCTCCCATTTAAGTTATTACAGAATATTGAGCAGAGTTCCCTGTGCTATACAGCAGGTCTTTATTGGTTATCTATTTTAAATACAGTAGTGTGTATATGTCAATTTAAAATGCTTAATACCTTGTGTTTATTAGTTTTAGGTATGCAACATAATGATTTGATTCTTGTGTACACTGAAAAGAGATCATCACAATAAGTCTAGCTAACATTGTTAACACCTAGGAATTAGCATTTTAATTATTACAGCATGTCTGAAAATTGGTAAGTATTTTTATGTTAAAATTCAAAACATTAGCGCTTAATACATATTTCATTTATTTAAAGAATAGATTAAAATGGATATTTGTTTTTAAACAGTTCAATAACAACATCTATGTACATCTATTTATGAGTCAACAAATCTGTAGTCATTTTATTGGATTTCTTTGGGCTTAGCTAATACGAGAGCTTTTTTATTTTTAATAGGAAACTTTGCTTCGCTTACATTTATCATGGTAAAAGATGTCGTTGTTGTCACTTTTTGCACATTTTCCTCTAAGCTACATGCACTGACACTGTTTTTAGCAATTTCAATATTTTACCTCACGGACACAGAGAAACATTTTATTTTGACACAGTACTTACTAAGTAAGTGATCATTTATCTTTGAAAATAGCTCAAGATTTTCACTCTGTTTTCTTACAATTCAGCACTTACTATGCTATTCTCTTGCTTCAAGTTTCCTGAAGTCTTTTCAGCAATGAAAGAATTAGTACCAATAATACCAAATTCCTTGCTCTGGCTTACAGAACCCTGCATGATCTCACCAGCCAACTTCTCTCGCTTGTCTTTCATCACACTCCCCACTCTGCTCCAGCCACACTGACCTCCTCACTGTATTTTAGCCTCACCAAGCAATTGCCTGATGGCCTCTGCAATAGAAAATTCAGAATCTCAGTTTAGAGCCCATGCCCTCAGACCAGCGTCCCTGATCACCAAATCTGGACCACTTAAAGTGGCTGCCATGATGGCCTCCGTGACGTCAATATATCTTATTCCTCTGCAATGCCTTTTTTCGCTGACACTTTCCTAATGTTGGTCTCTCTCTAATATTACAGGTATTAGTCTCTGCAGTGCAAGTTCTCGTGTATCTTCTTCACCATTTTATCTGCACTTCTTTCGGTGCAGTCATTCAGCCATATTCATGAACAACGTAAATGCGTAAGCATTCATGAGGTGGATTTCAAGGAAATGTTATCCAAGTGGATGATAATACTTGGTGTCATCTGTTCTGTTACTGCTGATTTATAAATAGGTCTGGAAAAGTAGCCTATTCTATAAAGATAATGGTTACCTAAATCCACTTTGGGGCTTCCCTGATAGCTCAGATGGTAAAGAATCTGTCAGCAAGGGGGGAGACCTGGGTTTGATCCCTGGGCTGGGAAGATCCCCTGGAAGAGGGCATGGCAACCCACTCTGATATTCTTACCTGGAGAATCCCCATGGACAGAAGAGCATGGCAGGCTACAGTCCACGGGGTTGCAAAGAGCTGGATGTGACTGAGCAACTAAGCACAGCACAAATCAACTTTTATTTGGCCAATTCATTGATGGGTTGATGAACATACAAAAATATGCATCATACTGAAACAAAACAAAAAATAATAATTAGTCTTGAAAAGGCTTATCAGGGAAGACTTCAAGAAAATCCATGGCCCCAAAACATGTAGCAACCACAAGTGTTTTCTCAGAATAGCTATTTTAGTCCTATTTAAATTGCAGACCTACAATTTGTTGTGAACCAGTGAAATAGTCCAGAAACAATAGTATTTTGGATTTCAGACAGTATGCTCAGAATTCTCAAGTCTGAAAGTGGTTTGAAAATTTTTTCAGCTTATGAATCCAGTTTTACACTTGGCAAATAGACAATATCTGGATTTTCAGTAGGGTTATGGTTGCCAGAATTAGCAAATAAAAACAGGACATGCAGTTAACCAGCTAAATCTGAATTTGAATTTCAGATGAAAAACAAAACAAAACAAAAATAACATAAAAGTTTTTGATACAATATCTGGTGCATACTTATGTTTAAAAAATTGTTTGCTCTTTATCTAAAGTTCAGTTTTATCTGGGAGTTCTGTGTTTTGTCTTGCAACCCTGACCAGAGAATCTTGCTGAGCTGTATCTCCTCTAATTGGTACACTTAGAATATCCATCCTATTTATGAAGCAGGACAAGAGTAGCATCTAGTTTGTTCTTGGTGCCTCTGGCTTCCTGAATGTAAAAGAACATATTCATTGGCTGCCTTAGACTCTGGATCTTAATGGGCATTTTGACCCTTAGTTTAGTAATAAATTGTGCCTAAGATGTGAAAATAAGCATTGGTACATTCCACATCCATGTTTGTTTCCATTAATGGCACATTCTCTTTTTCTCAGAATCTTCTGAGACTCCATTAGAAATCACTTGGCTCCATCATTCTCCAAACAAATTGCTGCCTAGTCAGTTATTCAGTCAAAAATCCAAAGTGTTTTAAGATGATAGCACGAGTGGGAAATGGTTTATGTTTCCCAAATAGCGTAAAGTACACCATCAACCTTGATGGAGCATAAAACTTGGCAACACTAGGAAGTTACCTCATTTATGTGCAGTGAGAGCTAGGAGTTTTCACTTAGCTGGCAGGAATTTTCATGCACTGGGGAAATATGATTGCTATATGCTATGTTTCTTTTCTAATGATCATGTTCCTAGTTTGCAAATTCAATTTTCCTTTGCTTGTTGGCATTTACTGTGGGAAAAGAGGACATAAAATGTGAACCTTTCAGATTTCTGCTAATAACACATCAATATAAATGTGTCTACATGTCTACCTTCATTTCTTCTGTTCATAATAGGGGCAAATGCAGGTTTAATATTATTCCCCTACCTGTTCTCTCAGAAACCTTAAGCTAATGAGTATCACTTCTTTCTGTTGTACAGACAACCTCCTTCAATTGGATACTTCACACTGGTTATTAGCTGCTGCTGCTAAGTCGCTTTAGTCGTGTCCGACTCTGTGCAACCCCATAGACAGCAGCCCACCAGGCTTCGCCGTCCCTGGGATTCTCCAGGCAAGAACACTGGAGTGGGTTGCCATTTCCTTCTCCAATGCATGAAGGTAAAAATATGGAACGCTTCACGAATTTGGTTATTAGACAGTTTCTCAATTTCCCATAAAATAACACTTCCTAGATTCCAAACCACGCACAGCCACACTGTGTTTCCTCTTACTTACTCACAACCAAGCTTCTCAGAGTTTTCCATGGTCACTCTATTTCTCACCTCCCACTGCATTCTGCATTTACTGAACTATTACTTCCACCCCTAGCATCCTCCCAAACAACTCTCTCCAAGATAGTCATCATATTACACATCCTGTGGATAAATCCTTAACTTTTGTGGCAGGCAGAATAAGTGCCCCCAAAGACATCCACCTCCGAATTCCTGGGACATGTGAATATGTTATGTTATGTGGGAAGGGAATTAAGAAAAGATGGATATACAATTGCTAATCAGATGAACTTTAAATAGATTTTCCTGGATTATCCAGGAAGGATGAATGTAATTGCAAGAGTTTTTAAAAGTGGAAATGGAGGCAGAAGGGAGAGAATCAGAGAAAAATAAAAAAGGCAGTATGAAAAGGACTTGGCTTGATGCTGCTGCCTTTGAAGATTGAGGAAGATACTTTGAGTCAAAGAATGTAGCTAACCTCTAGAAACTGGTAAAGGCAAGAGAATATATCTTATCTGGAGCCTTCAGAAAAGAATGCAACCCACTGTTGCTTTGATTCTAACCCAATGAGACCTGTGCCAGACTTCTAACAAATAGAATTGTAGGATAATGTATTTGTGCTATTTTAAATCAGTTAGTTTGTGACAATTTGTGATAACAGCAAGAGGAAACTAATACAAATTCATTGATCTAACTTTCCTCTATGTAAGACTATGGACTTCCAAGGTGGTGCAGTGGTAAAGAATCCCTCTGCCAGTGCTGGAGACACAAGAGACTCAGGTTTGATCCCTTGATCGGGAAGATTCCCTGGATAAGGAAGTAGCAACCTGCTCCAATATCTTTCCTGGAGAATTCCCTGGACAGAGGAGTCCATGGGGTTACAAAGAGTTGGACATGACTGAACACTCATGCATGCATTTAAGCTTATGCGGGGGAATTCCAGGAAAACATATACTTCTGCTTTATTGACTACCCAAAAGTTTTAGACCGTGCAGATCACAACTGTGGAATGTTATTAAAGAGATGAGAATACTGGATCACCTTACCTGCCTTCTGAGAAAACTGTATGTGGGTCAAGAAGGAACAGTTAGAACCAGACATGGAACAACTGATTGGTTCAAAATTGGGAAAGGAGTCTGATAAAGCTGTGTGTTGTCATCCTACTTATTTAACCTGTATGCACAATACATCATACAAAATGCCAGGCTGGAGGAAGCACAAGATGGAATTAAGATTGCTAGGAGAAATTTCAACAACCTCATGTTTGCAGATGATACCACTCAAATGGTGGAGGAACTAAAGAGCCTCTTGGTGACGGTGAAAGAGAAAACTGAAAAGGCTGGTTTAAAACTCAACATTCAAAAAACTAGGATCACGGCATTCAGTCACATTATTTCATGACAAATAGATAGGGGAAAAGTGGAAACACTGGGAGATTTCATTTTGGGGGGCTCCAAATTTCCTGTGGATGGCAACTGCAGCCAGATTGCTGGGAGAAAAATCAATAACCTCAGATATACAGATGACACCACCCTTATGACAGAAAGTGAAGAAGAACTAAAGAACCTCTCGATGAAAGTGAAAGAGGAGAGTGAAAAAATTAGCTTAAAGCCCAACATTCAGAAAACTAAGATCATGGCATCTGGTCCCATCACTTCATGGCAAATAGATGGGGAAACAGTGGCAACAGTGGCAGACTTAATTTTGGGGGGCTCCAAAATCACTGCAGATGGTGATTGCAACCATGAATTAAAAGACGCTTACCCCCTTGGAAGGAAAGTTATGACCAACCTAAACAGCATATTAAAAAGCAGAGACATTACTTTGCCAACAAACGGCCATCTAGTCAAGGCTATGGTTTTTCCAGTAGTCATGTATGGATGTGAGAGTTTGACTATAAAGAAAGCTGAGTGCCGAAGAATCGATGCTTTTGAACTGTGGTGTTGGAGAAGACTCTTGAGAATCCCTTGGACTGCAAGGAAATCCAACCAATCCATCCTAAAGGAGATCAGTCCTGGATGTTCACTGGAAAGACTGATGTTGAAGCTGAAACTCCAATCCTTTGGCCACCTGATGTGAAGAGCGGACTCATTGGAAAAGACCCTGATGCTGGGAAAGATTGGGGGAAGGAGGAGAAGGGGATGACAGAGGATGAGATGGTTGGATGGCATCACCGACTCAACAGACATGAGTTTGGGTAAACACCGGGAGTTGGTGATGGACAGAGAGGCCTGGCGTGCTGCAGTCCATGGGGTTGCAGAGTCAGACATGACTGAGCAACTGAACTGAACTGAACTGCTCCTTGAAAGAAAAGCTATGACAAAACTACATAGCAGATTAAAAAGCAGAGACTTGACTTTGCCAACAAAAGTCTGTATAGTCAAAGCTATGGTTTTTCCAGTAGTCATGTATGGATGTGAGAGTTCGACCATAAAGAAATCTAAATGCCAAAGAATTGATGCTTTTGAACTGCGGTGCTAGAGACAACTCTGAGAGTCCCTTGAACAGCAATCAATACAATCAATCTAAAGGAAATAAACCTTGAATATGCATTGGAAGGGCTGATGCTGAAGCTGATGCTCCAATACTTTGACCATGTGATGCAAAGAGCTGACTCGTTGGAGAAGACCCTGATGCTGGGAAAAATTGAGGGCAGGAGGAGAAGGGGACAACAAAGGATGGAATGGTTGGATGGCATTACTGACTCAGTCGACATGAGGTTGAGGTTTGAGCAAGCTCCAGGAGATAGTGAAGGACAGGGAAGCCTGGCATGCTGCAGTCTCTGGGGTCACAAAATTTCATGCAAAACTTAGTGACTAAACAACAGCAACAGTAACAGTCCATGACTTGATTTGAAAGCTGTGTTAGCAGGAAAAGATAGGCTTCAGTTACAGCAAAGCTTAGAAAAATGCCATTTTTGGAAGATAGAAGAAATACAGTTTTTTTTACAGTGAGTACTAGGAAAAGTTAATACAAAGAGTTATAAAATAGTGACATGAGATTTATAACAATAAGTGTATTTAACAAAAATGAATCCTTCTATATATAAAATAAACAAGGACCTACTGTATAGCACAAGGAACTGTTATATA
Source organism: Okapia johnstoni (assembly GCA_024291935.2). Classification (NCBI taxonomy): domain Eukaryota; kingdom Metazoa; phylum Chordata; class Mammalia; order Artiodactyla; family Giraffidae; genus Okapia; species Okapia johnstoni. The sequence goes on along the minus strand of CM044319.1, from coordinate 86,748,091 downwards.
TAATATCTTGTAATAATCTATAGTGGAAAAGAACTTGTAAAAGAATACAGATATATATGTATATTTATTTATGCATAATTGTATACTTATTTATGCATAACTGAATCATTTTATTGTACAGCTGAGACATTATAAATTAACTATACTTCAATTTAAAAATAAAGGATGCTCTATGATGCTTGTGACATTCCAGGTACTCCTCCAAGACCTTCACGTGTATTAACCCATTTAACAACCCCTACATACACAAGCTCATTCTTCCCGCATGGCACTAGTGCTAATTCAGGAGATATGAGAGACACAGGTTTGATCCCTGGGTCAGGAAGATCTGAAGGAAATGGCAATCCAGTGTTCTTGCCTGGAAAATTCCATGAACAGAGGAGCCTGGCGGTCTACAGTCCATGGGGCTGCAGAGTCAGACGCGACAAAGACATGACTAAGCACACGTACATAACTTAGGAAGACAGTACCATTACTAACAGAGGAATGAGGAAATTGATGCACAGAATGTTGAAAACCTGCCCAGTCAGTGGCAGGATCGAACATGCTGAATCCAGGCATCTGGACTCTAGACGTGTCCTGTTGACCACCATGACTTGTATGTAGTTTAAAGAACGTTTTTGTATTAAGAATTTAATGGTAAGTAAGAATTTGAAATTTTGGTTGCATGAGGCATTTAAAGGTCCAGGGACAAGTTTAAGTGTGTCAAAAGAATTTGGAAATCTAGCTAACAGAAACATATAATCTCAGGGGTTCATATGGTAGAAATGTCTTGTGTATAGCCTCTTAAAGCTTAAAGCTTGATTTTCCTGTACTACTGCCCAGGGTTTTCATTAGCTCAAAAGAATCCAATTGTTCTTTCTAGTGAAAGAAACTTCCAGTGGTTATGGGAAATAAAGCTGTAATTACTCAATGTTAAGAATGGCAATGATTGGTTGTAACTTTGAAAAACTCTCAAATTAACACTGCTTGTATTTTATTTCAATAAGAAAGAATCACAGTTTTAATAATGAAGTCTTTGACCTATCGTTCTTTGTTCTTTTTTAATTGGCTACAATTTTTTCTACAATTATTTTATTTGTACATTTTTTCAGTTGAGGAAGGGGAGCACAATCAATAAATTCTGAAAGGACAGACATTTAAGGCATTCTCAAATCCTATCTTTTTTCCTGTTCAGTGATTTTATGTTTTAGGATTAAAAATACCAATGGCTAAATACTATTTTAGGCAAAGAAAGGAAATGAACAAATGTTCATTATTTTGAGATGACAGCATTTTATAAAAGAAACAATGGTCATGAAATTTAACCAAATTGTGATTTAGTTATACTATTTTCCATCATACTGAACTATGTTGACAGAAAAGTCATTGGAGAGGAGAAGATTGTGTTTATGTTGCATTATCATCCTTTGCTTCAAGTAACAATAATTTATCATTTTTCAATACTAAGGAACTTGTGAGGATATTTTGTTGCATTTATCACCATGTTATAAATAATATGTTAAAAAACAGGAAGACATATAAAAGTCCATAATAATCCTGTTTAATCTAATAGCAAATAATTCCCATTGAATAACAAGAATTAACTGTACAGTATCAAGCAATGTGCTATATAACACACTAAATGCTTCTAGGGAAATCATTCTTTTTAAGCAATTTAGTAATTTGAATGTGATGATACATTATGCTATGCAGCATTCTAAAATGCAGAACTTTGAGCAAAAATGTATGAAGTATAAAATAGAAAGCTGATTCAACTATAGAGAAAAATACCCCATAAAAGCTATAATTTATAATCATATAGTCACGATACATAAGGCAGAAATCACTTACTGTGAATAAAAGGGTGAATACAGTTGGAGAAGAGGGGTGGAGAGACAGAGAGAGAGGTTTGTTTCATGAAGAAATGTAGTAATACATAGACACATTTTAGTGGTTGACTTTTGTGTAAGTGGGAGGTAGGTAATTTAAAAGTTGTATATTAAGACATTTTGACATCTTAAAGTATCTAGAAAATTAGGGCATTGTAAGAAACCTTGACACACAAGCTGAGAAAACTGTCTCTTCAGGACAAATTGGGAAAACAAAGCAACAACAAAAAAAGCCAGTTGAATTGACCAATGGAAGAGTGAATCCAGAGAATTGCGTACCCAAGATCATGCATCACCAGTATTTCATCCAGGTTTCTGTTCTATGTGCAGCTTGTTAATTCAGTGGAGTAAAAACCAAGGCTTTAAGAGGGGAAAGGCAAGTCTTTCTTTTAAAGGGCTTTTGAAGTTTTTACTCATGGACTGTAGGTTGTGATCACATGTACCATTTGAGAAAAGATCAAACTTTTGCTCATATTTACTTTTAGAAAAAAAGGACTGTTTCTTCTAAGAACAGAAATAAAATAATCATTTAAATTTACATAATTTTTGGACAAGAACCAAACTCTTAAGAAAGTTGAACATGTACTGGCTTTTATTTAAAGTCATATATTATGTCTAGTAGGCCCAAACCTGTGATTTTGAATCAAGATGTTCCAAACTATTATTTACTAATAATAATTCTTTACTTCTAACCTTAAAACAATTTGAAGTTACCATAAATTTCTATGTGCTAGAATAGCTTTTTCTAAAAATGTAGAGATAAAATATTAAAATAAAATGTTCAGGTATTTTTTTTTTATTTTGTTGTAGTCACTCTTTTTCTATGTCCTCTTTTATGTTTCTTTATAAGCTGTTCACATTTCACTTTCGAGTATTTTAGATAAACTGGAGTAAAAAGTTAAATCCATAATTTAGTAAATATGATCCCCACTGGTAGAAATTCTTATTCAGTGTCTGGACTACCTAAATGAACATTTAGATGTTATGTAGACCCTGATGCTGGGAAAGATTGAAGGCAGTAGGAGAAGGGGACAACAGAGAATGAGATGGCTGGATGACATCACCAGCTCAATGAACATAAGTTTGAGCAAACTCCAGGAGATGGTGAAGGACAGGGAAGCCTGGCATGCTGCTGTCTATGGGGTCACAAAGAGTGGGACACAACTGAGTGAACAACAACAGACACTTAATGCAAAGGGAATTATACAGTCAAACACAAAATCTCATTTAGCATGTAGCAAAACAAAATAACTTATCCAACCATCTCTTCTATCATGCAGATTATCATAATCATGAAAAATTTATACTTGAAAATTTGTTCACATTACTATCATTTTCTCAGTGAACTAGACTTTCTCTGAATATATCATTAATTGCTTAACAACTATGCACCCAGATCCATTATTTCCTCTTAATTATACGTTGAAATATGAGTTACTTGAAATTCAGGTGACTCAGTTACTTTTTTCCAAAGACAACAACTTAAAATCTAGTCCCTAAGGGACAAGTGTTTTTTTCTTGACTCTTCTTCAGTCTTGACTCTACCTTTATTTTTATATTATTATTTCTTTTCTTAATTGTCTCAAAAAATAAGGAAATAAAATATTAGAATGTGAAATTCTGGCAAAGATGATGATTTAGATTGTGTTTCACACGGTTGGAAACAAATGTCAACATCCTAAACCTCCAAACGATAAACCTCTAAATACTTAAAAAAGGGTGGTAATAACTAGAAATATTTTGAAAACAAGAATGAAAGAAAGACATTGAAATAAGACATAGTGGAATTTAAGAAAAATCCATACTGTGCTGGGTTGGAGTTGGAGGTGTACAAGCTCTAGATTCTGTAATCACGCAGTAAGATAGTCTATATTGAAATTCAAAAGCGGAAGTTAGAATACAAGCTGTATTAAAAACAAAACACAAAAAGAAAATGTAAATTTTTAAATATGCAACTTATACAGCTTTAAAAAATACAATGAAAGACATATATGAACCTTTGGAAAAAAAGTAAAACTTTATTGGAGGATATTAACAGAACCCATGTTATTTTTCATAGCAAATTTAAGCCATTCGCTTGTAGATAACAAAAAAAGCAAAATTAAAGAAAGTTCAAAGGTTGAATAACATGTATTTTTTGAATACTTCCCAGTATAAAATAAATGCTTCAGATAATTGCTAGTATCTAATTAAAATGAACAATTAATGAATAGATATGAAATGTGACACAAAATAATATTCAGTAGAGGATTCAGTTGAGTTGGTTGAAAGAAACTGATTCTTTTCCATAGACCCTACTGACTAAACTAGAGACAATGAGTAGAAATACTCTGAGTAACCCAATTTCTATCAATAGGTGGTATATAAATTGGTTAAAAGACAAGCTCTAGCGTAAGCCTATCTTACACTAGATTTCTAGACTATCTGTGATATTTGAAAAAATTATAATACTTGCCTTATAGAAGTATGTTTTTAATTAAATGACAAAGTATGTAGCATAATTCCTAGCACAGAGTAAGAACCTAGCTAACAATTTATAATATGAATGTCATTAATTAAATGAAAGGAAATATCCAAGAAGTCTATGGATATGAGAATCTAAATGGTTCTCTAAAGGGTAAAGATACACTACCACAAGCCCACATCTGTTGGAAAGGATCTATCATTTATATAACTCTGCTATCTAACAGCATAGCACTTAAGAAAAAGAAGTTAACAGAGTACCTGATACATTCAGCTTAAATCCCTCCTGACTTCACTCTTCAAATAAGCACAAATTATTGCTATAGCCCTTCTGTATTCCAGAATCTTAAATGCATTATTTCTCAGAGGAGCTGACACCCTCACATTAAATTACACAAAGAAAAACTGATATAAAGTACGTAGTAATTTTCTACCAAAAGTCAGCATTTGAAAATAGCCAGAGAAATACAGTTCTGCTCTCACGTTATGTGCCGTATTTAAGAAACAAATTTTCTTATACACGAACTGACAATTTTCCCCATATTCTTTTAGGAGTTTCCAGGTTTAAAATGTCAGGTGCCTTGAAATATACTAGATTGTGGTCTATAAATATTTGAATGATAGTTTAAATTATACAATTTCTGTTCAAATAATAATATTGAACAGAAATAAAGTGTAAAAGTCATTGTGTGTGCTCAGTTGTGTCTGGCTTTTTGTGATTCCATGGTCTGTAGCCTGCCAGGCTCCATTTGTTCATAGAATTTTCCAGGCAAGAACACTGGAGTGGAGTGGATCCCTGCTCCAGGGGATCTTCCGACCCAGGGATCAAACCTGTGTCTTTTGTGTCTCCTGCATTTTCAGGCAGATTCCTTGCCACTCTGCCACCTGGGAAGCCCTTATTTTTACATGCAGTTCAATCCAAAACTAACTAGAACTTTATGCTGTCCATGTTAATTATCAGTATAATGAAAGAAAAATAGATAACAAAGTTATGCAAAAGGGACCTTGTTTTGCCCTGGGGTTTTTAGTCTGCTTTTTCATCTCATCTGTATACAGGATTTGAGTTTTGGTGTGTTTTTAACAACAATAAATTAATATTATAATAGTAAATGAACAATAAGTTGCTATTGTCTTTATATGTACATTCTTACATAAGATACATAAGTTGTACATACATAAACATATATTTAAGCACACAGATGTGTGTTATGTGAAGACTGAAAAATGAAGCAGCAAAAATTAAAGTTGGTTTCTCAGTCACTGTTTCTATGGAAACATGACAGTGAAGAGAAATATATAACGTCTGAACTCCTTTGCAATAACACTGGTAATACCATTTTCCAACTCATTTCTTAACAAAAGCTGTAGTGCTGCTCAGGTTTAGATTTTCCAAATTATGGTTTCATGACCAAAGCTAATGGCTCATTTAGAAACCACCTCCTTTCTATTTTAAAACAAATTCATTTTTTATTGTAGTGAATTTACTTTTAAGTTCCTCCTTGAAAAATATATTAAAATATTCATAATATAATATCCAAGATTATAGTCTATGAATAGATACTATGCCTGTAACCACCTGATACAATGCCTTGCAGAATGTGTTCAAAATTACTTTAAGTTCAAAGTTTTAAATGGGGAACATTTAATGTATTTCTTGGTGTTCATATAAGATGACTCATCTATTTTTTAAGTGAAAATTGAAAGTATTTTAAAAGAAAAGCTGCAAAATAAGTATAAGGCATTACATTAAGCACATAGGTATCCAGCATGGGCAAGCATTGAGTATCTTAAGTGTTATTTACCAGTTAGCATCAATGTCATATTCTTAAAAAAGAAAAACTTTTAAAAGCACTATAATGTAATCAAGAAATTTATCCTTAAAATTTGAATGCGTCAATTTTTTAAATTGTGGTATTTTGCTTTACAATGTTGTATTATTTTCTGTTATACAGTGAAGAGAATCATATATAAGTATACATATATCCCCTCCCTCTTGCATGTCCCTCCTAACCCACCATCTAGGTCTTCACAGAGCACTGAACTGAGCTTCCAGTGCCATACAATATGTTCCCACTAGCTAGCTATTTTACACACGGTGGCATATGTATGTGAATTTCAATTTCCCAATTCTTCCTGCCCACCTCTTATCCCTTACGTTTATAAGTCCATTCTCTATGTCCGTGTCCCATTGCTGCCTGCAAATAGGTTCATCAATACTACTTTTCTAGGTTCCACATACATGTGTTAATATATGATATTTATTTTTTCTCTTTATGACTGACTTCACTCTGTATGACAGACGCTAGGGCCAACCACATCTCTACAAATGACACAATTTCACTCCTTTTTATGGCTGAACACATATTTTTTCATCTTAATTCAGAAAGTACTTTGATATCTTGCTTAGAAGATAATTGTGACATTTCTGACTTTCCCATTTGCCTAAAATAATTTTTAGAAATTTCAGATGATTTTGACAGTAAAACATTAAATATCTCACAACTGTTAGATGTTAACTATATATTCTTTCCTTGAGAACCTCATAAAGAGCATGAAAAGGCAAAAAGATATGACACAGAAAGATGAGCCCCTCAGGTCGGCAGGTGTCTAATATGCTGCTTAGGAAAAGTGGAGAAACAGCTCCAGAAAGAATGAAGAGGCCAGGCAAAGGCAGAAACAATCCTCAATTGTGGATGTGTTTAGTGGGGAAAATAAAGTCTGACGCTGTAAAGAACAATATGTTAGTATTCTTCCAAAAACACAACAGACAACTCTATGTGTGGACATCACCAGATGATCAATACCAAAATCAGATTGAGATGTGTTACTACTTCAAAAAGGCTACTTCATTTGAGCCTTACACTACCCTCTCTGAGATAAGTGTGGAGTCCAGGTATAGTTAAGGAGTTTGATATTATGGACTGTAACTTGATGGCTGGTGGTTTAGTCACTAAGTCACGTCTGACTCTCTTTCAACTCCATGGACTGTAGTCCACCAGGCTCCTCCTCTGTCCACAGTATTTTCCAGGCAAGAATACTGGAGTGGGTTGCTATTTCCTTCTCCAGGGATCTTCCTGACCCAGGGATTGAGCCTGTGTCTCTCACACTGGCAGGCATAGTCTTTAACACTGCTCCATCAGGGAAGCCCAAATGGCATTCTAGGAAATGTGAACCTAGAATATGAACTGAGGGCTATCAAACTTGAGAGATGATTTTATTATGCATACTCAGAAAATATGACGTTTTTTTTTTTCTCGCTCTAGAGTTTAGACTTTGTTTTATGAGCAATGGAAGTCTTTGAATTTTTAGAGTAGGAGAGTAAACCAATCAGTGAGATGATTTCAGGATTACTTCTCTTCCTGTGTAACTAGTTGAGTGGGGAGCTGGAAAGAAGGATGTGGAATTATAGTAATTGTTCACATGAAAGGTAAAAAGGCTCTGATTGCTAATATACCGACAATGGAGAAGAGAGAACAGACTTGAAAGATATTTGAGAGTGAATCTTAACTGATTGCATGGTGAGCAAGGCAGAGGGTGAGGTAACTATGAGGATGGTATTGAGTCAAACAGAAATAGAGGACATAAACTTTGTTCTGTATTTTCCAAGTCTCCTGTAAATTTGTTATCATACTTTCATAATTTAAAAAATAAAAGAGAGAAAAGAAAGAAATAGGGGACTTAATGATCAAAAGATTTATTACTCTTTACATGGTTTGATTTTGAGAAGTTTCATGGCTTTCCAGGTGGAAAATAATACTGACCAGTTGGAAATTCAGAGTGATAAAAAAAATTCTGTCTCTATGAATATATATGACTCTTGCAATTTTGATTAAAAGAATTAACTTTAAAGTTTAACAATCAATTGACAGTACCTGGCTTAGTTAAATTTAATTTTTCAGAATATACAAAGCCTGATGAAAGTGAAAGTTGATCAGTTGTGTCCTACTCTTTGTGACCCCATGGACCATACTGTCCATGGAATTTTCCAGGCCAAAATACTGGAGTGGGTAGCTGTTCCCTTCTCCAGGGGATCTACCCGACCTAGGAATTGAACTCAAGTCACCTGCATTGTAGGCAGATTCTTTACTGTCTGAGCCACCAGGGAAGCCCACAAAGGCTGATATGGATCTGATAAACAATTCAGCGTCATCCAGAGAAGTAGATGACATAGATTTGAATGATCAACAATGTCATCAGAGGACTCCGAAATCTCATATAGAAATCTAGAACATGGAGTGCTAGAGACAAAATGCCATTTTTGTTTCCGACAAGGAATAATGGACTTAAATGAAATTTATTTTTTTGAAATAAAAAGTGTGATGTGATACTTATTGTTCTTAGCTTAGTTTTCAAAGAAAAAAACAAAGCTTTATCCAATATTAAAATGTTATCAATATTGGCTTAGTGGTTGAGGGAATGTCAAACCAGGGGAAGTACTAGAAGTAAATGTAGTGAATAAAATTTTTTAAATCACAGCAATTAATACTTCTACACTAAGTTTAGAAACAATTTGCATGCATTTGGCATTTAAAATAGTTAGGATAATGTGCTCTTATTAAATATTTAACAGATTAGCTATATAGTTCCAATGTAAACTCTGACATATTTTAAATTTGTGACATTTGGTTGAAAGGTGTGTAAGAATTGTACTAAGTTTGTAAATTAGGTTGTAATGATAGGCGAATTTTAATTTTTCAGTTGATTTAATTTATGAAATTTAATGTGATTTTTTTAAAGAGTGAGAAACTTGTAGCAAGGCTTGAAGAATTTCTATAAATTTATAAGTGAAAACAATGAAAGAAATATAGTTTGGTAAATATTAATCAAGGAGACTTGAAATTGTTAAAATTTACTAGATTTATGAATAGGAAACTATTTATACAGTATACTTCAGTTCAGTTCAGTTCAGTCGCTCAATCGTGTCCGACTCTTTGCGACCCCATGAACGGCACCACGCCAGGCCTCCCTGTCCATCACCAACTCCCAGAGTCCACCCAAACTCGTGTCCATCGAGTCGGTGATGCCATCCAATCATCTAATCCTCTGTCGTCCCCTTCTCCTCCTGCCCTCAATTTTTCCCAGCATCAGGGTCTCTTCAAATGAGTCCACACTTCGAATCAGGTGGCCAAAGTACTGGAGTTTCAGCTTCAACATAAGTGCTTCCAATGAACACCCAGGACTGATCTCCTTTAGGATGGACTGGTTGGATCTTCTTGCAGTTCAAGGGACTCTCAAGAGACTTCTCCAACACCACAGTTCACAAGCATCAATTCTTCAATGCTCAGCTTTCTTTATAGTCCAACTATCACATCCATACATGACCATTAGAAAAACCATAGCCTTGACTATACGGACCTTTGTTGGCAAAGTAATGTCTCTGCTTTTTAATATGCTGTCTAGGTTGGTCATGACTTTCCTTCCAAGGAGTAAGCGTCTTTTAATTTCATGCTGCAGTCACCATCAGCAGTGATTCTGGAGCCCAGAAAAATAAGAAAATTTTCAGCCACTGTTACCACTGTTTCCCCATCTATTTGCCATGAGGTGATGGGACCGGATGTCATGATCTTAGTTTTCTGAATGTTAAGCTTTAAGCCAACTTTTTCACTCTCCTCTTTCACTTTCATCAAGAGGCTATTTAGGTCATCTTCACTTTCTGCCATAAGGGTGGTGTCATTTGCTTATCTGAGGTTATTGATATTTCTCCCGTTAATCTTGATTCCAGCTTGTGTTTCTTCCAGCCCAGCATTTCTCATGATGTACTCTGCATATAAGTTACATAAGCAGGGTGACAATATACAGCCTTGACATACTCTTTTTCCTATTTGGAACCAGTCTGTTGTTCCATGTCCAGTTCTAACCGTTATTTCCTGACCTACATACAGGTTTTTCAAGAGGCAGGTCAGGTGGTCTGATATGCCCATCTCTTTCAGAATTTTCCACAGTTTATTGTGATCCACACAGTCAAAGGCTTTGGCATAGTCAATAAAGCAGAAATAGATGTTTTTCTGGAACTCTCTTGCTTTTTCGATTATCTATCAGATGTTGGCAATTTGATCTCTAGTTCCTCTGCCGTTTCTAAAACCAGCTTGAACATCTGGAAGTTCACGGTTCACGTATTGCTGAAGCCTGGCTTGGAGAATTTTAAGCATTACTTTACTAGCGTGTGAGATGAGTGCTATTGTGCGGTAGTTTGAGCATTCTTTGGCATTGCCTTTCTTTGGAATTGGAATGAAAACTGACCTTTTCCAGTCCTGTGGCCACTGCTGAGTTTTCCAGATTTGCTGGCATATCGAGTGCAGCACTTTCACAGCATCATCTTTCAGGATTTGAAATAGCTCAACTGGAATTCCGTCACCTCCACTAGCTTTGCTCGTAGTGATGCTTTCTAAGGCCCACTTGACTTCACATTCCAGGATGTCTGGCTCTAGGTCAGTTATCACATCTTCATGGTTTTCTGGGTCGTGAAGATCTTTTTTGTACAGTTCTTCTGTGTATTCTTGCCACCTCTTCTTAATATCTTCTGCTTCTGTTAGGTCCATACCATTTCTGTCCTTTATTGAGCCCATCTTTGCATGAAATGTTCTCTTGGTACCTCTAATTTTCTTGAAGAGATCTCTAGTTTTTCCCATTCTATTGTTTTCCTCTATGTCTTTGCAATGATTGCTGAGGAAGGCTTTCTTATCTCTCCTTGCTATTCTTTGGAACTCTGCATTCAAATGGGTGTATCTTTCCTTTTCACCTTTGCTTTTTGCTTTCCGTCTTTTCCAGCTATCTGTAAGGCCTCCTCAGACAGCCATTTTGCTTTTTTGTATTTCTTTTTCTTGGGGATGGTCTTGATTCCTGTCTCCTGTACAATGTCACGAACCTCCATCCATAGTTCATCAGGCATTCTGTCTATCAGATCCAGTCCTTTAAATCTATTTCTCACTTCCACTAGTATAGTCATAAGGGATTTGATTTAGGTCATACCTGAAGGGTCTAGTGGTTTTCCCTACTTTCTTCAATTTAAGTCTGAATTTGGCAATAAGGAGTTCATGATCTGAGCCACAGCCCTCTCCTGGTCTTGTTTTTGCTGGTTGTGTAGAGCTTCTCCATCTTTGGCTACAAAGAATATAATCCATTTGATTTTGGTGTTGACCATCTGGTAATGTCCATGTGTAGAGTCTTCTCTTGTGTTGTTGGAAGAGCGTGTTTTCTATGACCAGTGCATTCTCTTGGCAGAACTTTATTAGCCTTTGCCCTGCTTCATTCTGTATTCCAAGGCCAAAATTGCCTGTTACTCCAGGTATTTCTTGATTTCCTACTTTTGCATTCCAGTTCCCTATAATGAAAAGGACATCTCTTTTGGGTGTTAGTTCTAGAAGGTCTTGTAGGTCTTCATAGAACTGTTCAACTTCAGTATACTTCAGGCTCAAGGAAAATTAATCTTTTTAATTGGTAGCATAAATAAGTTCAATATTTGTTTAAAATCTTAATGAGTAAAGAGTTTCAGTTATCTTAAATGAAAAAGTTCTAGATATCTGCTCTACAACATAGTGCCTAAGTTAAAAACACAATAATTTTAAAATTTGTTAAGAGGGTAGATCTCATGTTAAGTACTCTTACAACACACACACACAGAAATAAAAACAAAAACAAGGAACCAAAAATATACAAGGAGATGCTGGGAAAGGTTAGTTATATCTGTTAACTTTATGGTGGTGATAGTGTCATGGATGTTTGCATGTTTCCAGGCTCATTAAATAGTACACATTAAGTGCATGCAGTTCTTTGTGTATCAATTATATTTCAACGGAGTTGTTAAAAAATACCCTAAGGAACAATGAAATCGGTTTTTCTGTACATAAATATCACATATGAACATAAAAGTATAGTTGTAAAATTAGTCTATACAACTGCTTTTATTACCAGAGGCTGAAAATAGCATGTACTTCAAATTGCTATTATTAACACCACAAAATACTTATTTCTCTGCATTGGATATTATTAATGACCATTGTGTTTCTGTCATTTTCAAATGTTTGCTTTAATATTTCCTGTCTTTAGAAGTAGAAATATTTCTTTTTAATATTTTTCAACTCATTCACGCAATAAGCATTTCTCAACTACATGATGAATGTATGGGTTGAAGACAAAAAATAAAGCAGTCATCCTCAACAGAATACTGATTTTGTTAGAAGAGTAACAGGAGAATTTGCTGGACCTTCCTCTCTTTTCAGGACACAACCATAACCCAGTTGTTACAGAGAGGTTGATATTTTTTTAAAGGTTACATCACATTGTGACTCCAACCTACTTCATTTGCTAACATTCTCCATCCTATCCAGTAGGGGAGAAGGACTGCTTAAATATATAAGGTCTTATCTGTTTAAGGACATTCAAGATGCACTATGAGAGGCTAGGACAGGAGTCATTATCAAAGTAACTAACTGGCTTGGTTTAGGCACTGATCAATCAGAGCGGATCCAGCCTGGCTGCTGGAGGAGTCCTTAGTGGTCCCTTACTGTGTCAGATGGTAGCTCTTACTGCATTGTAGGGAGGTTCTGGAGAAGTGGTGGGGTGACTAGGGTGAAAATGGGGCACAGGCAGAGTCATGAGTAGGTGTCATTTGCCAACTGTTACAAAAATTTTATTGTATTTTTACAGGAAGTTTAATACCATTGCATTCTGGCTGAATAGCAGCTCTGGATTAAGTCATTGCCGTGGAGTTCTGAGTATCCCCTACATTTTTCTGCAGGTATCATTGTATTGCAGGAAGATAAGATGACCTAAATTTCTGTTTAGGAAGTAATATTTCTCTTATTGATTAGCAAAGCAATGCTCTGAACTTAGAAATAACTGTGTTATTATGCTGAAGAGTCCTAGGTTTATTCCTCCTCTGATCTTGGATATGTGAGCTTTACAGGAGAGCCTCACAAGCTTTGCTTTAAATAGCTTCACTCTCTGATATGTAGAGAGAGATACTAGCGTACGTCAAACTCCACTATGCCTCATTTCCCACCCAAAGGCATGAGAGCCACAGTCAAGTGTAAGAAATGATATATGTCCATCCAATCTTAGGAACTAACCCTATTTGTTATTCTCACTCTTTTGCTGAAATCCCTGCATTTTTGGCCTTAGCACTTCCTAAGCCTCATCTCACTTCTTGTCCCATGTGATTGTCTCATTTACCCTTGATCCAGGTGTTCATTTAAGGAAGAAGATTTGTTGTCCATATTATGCGGTTACTCAAACAAAGCACGTTTCTACATTTTTCTGCACCTGGACAAAACACAAATAAACAAAAAACACAATAATTTGAAAATTCTGTTAACATAAGAATTAAAAGCCTGCTTTCTTCTATTCACCCATTTTTATCCTATTACCGTTGCTGAATTATCAGACTGAATACAGAAATGGTAGCATTTTGTGGTTAACTTGTTACTTTTTTTTTTGAGTGGTAACAGAATAACATTATAATTATATTTATCATAAAAATTTACTTGAGTCTCTTTCTTTTCTTAACTGGTTCACTGAGCTGTTGCTTAAAATAGAACAGTTATTTGGGAGTCTGCCATGGCACTAAATTGAATTTTCTTCAGCTGTGTTCCAGGATATATTAGTTTTGCTTGTTTGCCAAAAAAAAAAAAAAATGACTTTTCCAATCATTTATTCTTGGTCCTATCTTACTTGGCTCTAGGCTACTGTAACAAAATATCATAGTTTCACTGGCATAAACAACACAAGCATGTTTCTCACAGTTTTGGAAGCTGGAAGTCCCAGGATTATAGTTCTAATCTGGCCAAGTTCTAGTGAACTTCTGCTTCCTGGCTTGTGGGCAGTGCCTTCTTGCTGTTGCTCATCGGGTCAAGAGAAGGTGCTCTGGTCTCTTTCTCTCATAAGGATACTTAACTCCTAGTAGGCGCTCTACCCTCACGTGCACAGTTGCTCAGTCATGTCCAACTCTTTGTGATCCCATGGACTGTAGCCCACCACATTCCTTTGTCCATGGAATTTTCAAGGCAAGAATACTAGAGTTGGTTGCCATTTTCTACTCCAGGGAATCTTCCGAACCCAGGGATTGAACCGATGTCTCTTTGTGTCTCCTGCATTGGCAGGCAGATTCTTTACCACTGCACCACCTGGGAAGATGCTACCCTCATGACCTCATCTAAATCTAATTAACTCCCAAAGGTCTTATACCCTAATACCATCCCAGTGAGGAGTTAGGGTTTCAACATAAAGATTTGGGGTGGGAGGGTGGGAACACAAAGGTAGTCCCAAGTTGTAATGCCTAGAAAATAAAGGAAAAGTGAGGTATAAATGTTCTCAACAGCAGACTCAAGATAGCATAAGCTGTAATTGAAATCCTTGTGCCATTTACTTTAGCTTAATTGCTCAGAATGGTGATCGCACAATACTAAAGGAAAGTTTATTTCTGATGAATTATAAAATGTATAACTTTTACTTTTTTCCTTCTTAGAAAAAAATAAAAGCTTAGGTTAAGCTTTTAATTAGAAGAATAGAAATACTTGATTAGAAAGCTGAATTATCTGAAACAACTCTTATCATTCTTAAATATTCAAACTTTACAGAGGAAAAAAATCACTTAGAAATATTCAGTATACATAATCAATTCTAACTTTTAGGAAAAGCTGTTAGAAAATTGGGGGAAAATGTTTTTAGAAGTAAATTGTATCTTTATACAATTATCTAATATATACAAATAAATTTTATCTATTGTATCTAAAAAGTATCTAATAGATACAAATCTAAATTGCATCTATTGTATCTAAAAAGCTTAGAAGATTGGAAAAAAATGTTTTCAGAAATAAATTGTATCTTGAAGGTAACTTGGCATTTTATCATGTTAAACAAGACAATATACAATGCCAAAATATCAATACTTGGTATTAGGGAATGTAAAGTTTATAGAAATAATTTTTAAAAACTTCGTGATAGTTCCATTTGGTACATGTTGCCAAATGAACAATCTAATTAAATGTGACACTCATTAAGCAAATGATTTAAATATAGTATAGGGACACATTCTTTTCTGTATATTTTGTGTTTTAAATGACTAAATAACATTAAATTCACCTTACTTTCCATCTCTTCAAAACAATTTAAAGATAAGAAATAAAACATTACAGGTACATTTGAAAGGGACTTTGGTTCTTTTCCAGCATCCACCCTATCTTCTCCACTAGGTTCCAATAATATTATTGATTTGATGTTTATAATTCCAAAATTTTAAAGAATAGTTATTACATAGTAAACTATTTATTTCTCTGATTTTAAAAGTTTTACAAGTGTTGTTATTGAAAATGCTTCATTAGTACATCTAGCTTTATTAAGTCGGCATTTTATTTTCAAGATGTTCATATGTGTTTAATTTATTCCTTTTAACTCTACACAATGTTTCATTTCATAAATATGTCATATTTTAATTATTCATTCACCTGCTCAAGCATAATTTCTGTTGTTTCCAAATTTTCACTATTGCAACAATGCTGCTGTAGACATGCTTTCACACACATGTAAAAGTATCTTGGGTTATTGTACTTGGAAATGGCTTCTGGTCTCATTTTGGCAGAATAAATTGTTCTCTCACATATCTGTGTTTCCTCCTAATTTCCCAGCCTTCTCTGCAAGTTGTATTGGTCATATAACTGAGCTCTAGACAAAGGAATATATGCAAATGTAATATACACCACTTTCATGATGGCTTCTTAAAAGATTTTGAGTCATTTTCTTGAATTCTTTTTGCTCATTGTTCAACTAAATGCAGAAAGTTGAGTAGAGGAATTTTTAAAAGCCTGAAATAGGAGGCAAGAGGGTGATGATCTTTGATTACTTTTACACACACACACCCCCCAAAACTAAACTCTTTCCCACATCCTCACTGCTGTATACCACATCCAAGACATCACTATCACCCACCTGAACCTTGTAACAGCTACTCACCCTGCCCTGCAACAATTAACTTACTTTTTCAAAGATTATTTCATTCCCAAGATAAAATTTTCCATTCCTTTCTACTTCAAGCAGAAAAACAAATCCAAAGCTTCTCATATGGCACACACGGCTCAGTGTTTCTCAATAGGAATTGTATTAGTATTTGGCAGTAATCTTTTTATGTAAAGGACCTGTCTCACACATTATAGAATGTTTGACATCTTTGGCCTTAGGCATAATGTGTCATTAACATTGCTCTTCCTCCTTGTAGTTTATTACAATAATCAAGAAAACTCTGCTACCATCCTCACAAACACATGCACACACGTACACTTCCAGCCCTTGGATGAGAAATACTTTGGCTCTGCTTACTTTTCTAACATCAGTCTACCTATATTCTTCCCCTTGTTCACCAAACTGGAGATATAATAGAACTCTTTCTACTCATTAAACATTGAGGCTTATTCCCAATGTTCAAGCCTTTGCACTTGTCTGCCCTTCTTCCTAGAAAACTCTTTAGAAATTTGCTTGGACAACCTCTTCATCGTCCAGATACCAAGTATACAATTAAAACACTCAATATAAAACCATACTCTGTAAAATGCCAACTCCTAAACCTCTCAATTTTAGCCATCTTGTGTTGTTTACATTGGCTTCCCTGATAGCTCAACTGGTAAAGAATCTGCCTGCAATGCAGGAGATCCCGATTTGATTCCTGGGTCAGGAAGATCTACTGGAGAAGGGATAGGCTACCCACCCCAATATTCTTGGGCTTCCCTTGTGGCTCAGCTGGTGAAGAATCCATCTGCAGTGTGGGAGACCTGGGTTCTATCCCTGGGTTGGGAAGATCCCCTGGAGAAGGGAACAGCTACTCATTCCAGTATTCTGGCCTGGAGAATTCCATGGACTGTACATTATCTGCTTCCTATATTAGAATGCAATAATTTTTATTAAGATTTTATTTTTGAGGGCAATTTTAGGTTTACAACAAGATTGAGGGGCAGTATAAGATTTCCTGTATATCCACTGTTCCCATAAATGCATAGCCTCACCCATTATTAACATCCCCACAAAGTGGTACATTTGTATGACTGATGAACCTACAGACCCATTCTAATCATCCAAAGCCTCTAATTTACACTATGGGTCACTCTGGATGCTATAGGTTTGGACAAATGTATAATTAACGGCATGTATTGACCATTTGATGTTAGGAATTTGGTCCTTATTTTCATACAAAGTTTTCTTCTTTCTATCTAGAACTGTATCTGGACCATGTTGAGTATTTTATAAATATTAACTATAGAAAAGGAAAAATCATGAATGAATATAAATTTCTGTCTTGAAAAACTTTCCCTGATCAAACTAGCTAGAGTTGATCCCATCCCACTCATTTTTATCATAAAATTCTGCAGCACATATTGGTATCTAAGCTGTTGAATTTACTAAAATAAATTGGTTGTTTTTCTCCACTAGAATGCAAGCTTCATAGAATAATGATTAAGTCTTATAATCACTCTGGTTCTATCTCTAAATATTAGAAGATACTCAAAAAATGTCACTTGAAAATTAGCTTTTCCTGTTGTGTTTATTGATTACAAGTTGGGCTTCACTGGTAGTTCAGATGGTAAAGAATCTGCCTGCAATGCAGGAGATGTAAGTTAGATCCCTAGGTCAGGATGATCTCCTGGCGAAGGGAAAGGCTTCCCACTCCAGTATTCTCGCTTGGGAAATCCCATGGACAGAGGAGCCTGGTGGGCTACAGTCTCTGGGGTCGCAAAGAGTCAGACACAACTGAACAACTACCACTTTCACTTTTCACTTGGGTTTTGACAAGTTGTTATTAATATTTTACTTGGAAATATGTACCTTTGATTTAAAGAATTATGAATTATATATAGATCTTAATAATTACATAGAGTTGGTTCTATGTTTAAATGATTTTGTTGCTCTGATAGTTCTAATAGCTTACAGATTCCCATTCTTTAATCCTAAATTTTGGTTCACTTCATGAGTGGCTGGAGTAGTATTTTAACCATTTTATTTTCTGTTTTACTTTATATTATTTTTCTCTGGGGATCATACAAAATATTATCTATTCTGTGTGATTCCATATTTGTGAGGGAAGGTGTGGGCTAGGACAACAGCTTGAGCAGGAACCACATTAAGAGATGCCTGCAGATTCCAGAACAGAAATAGCTGTTTCCTGAAATTCCCCTGATGGTGACCCTAAGACCACAGAGAAGAAAGTCTGTTATCTGGAAAGAGGAAACTTAGGTGGTCTTGAAAATTCACCTTGTTTTGGGTGTGCCCAGATGCAGCAAAATGATACTAGACCAAACCAGACTATGTGCAGAGAGACAATAAACCTGATGACATTAACCTGTGCAGGCTGATACCCAAGAACCAGGGGACCCCTTACTCAACTGAGCAAGATGACAGAACACAACCCAAGGCATATCCTGCAGCAATGTAGAGAACAGGAATGAGGGGGACAAAATGGAAAGGGGAACAAAATGCCACAGATTATATAGGTTGTTGGAAGAATTCATTTCCTTATGGTTGTAGGACTGAGGCACTTAGATCCTAGAGTCACTCCTATTCAAAGGCAGTTCAAAACATGACTGGGTGCTTCTCCCTAAAACCAAAAGGAAGATCCTGTGGATGTTTTACCCTGCTTGAAAAATTTTACCTGATTAGTTCAAGCCCACTGAAGATAATCTCTCTTTTGATCAACACAAAGTTATCTAATTAGGGACATTAATTACATCTGCACATTCCTGCCATATTTACCTTGAGTGAGTGAGTGAAAGTTGCTCAGTCGTGTCTGACCGTTTGTAACCCTATGGACTATACAGGCTAGAATACCAGAGTGGGTAGCCTATCCCTTTCCCAGATCCAGGGGATCTTCCCAACCCAGGGATTGAACTCAGGTCTCCCACATTGCAGGTGGATTCTTTGCCAGCTGAGCAACCATGGAAGCCCAAGAATACTGGAGTGGATAATCTATCCCTTCTCCAGGGGATCTTCCAGACCCAAGAATCGAATCAGTGTTTCTTGCATTGCAGTCATATTCTTTACCAACTGAGGTATCAGGGAAGCCCTTGATAACTTTTTTTTCCTTGAAAAAAAAATTTACCTTGAAACTGAACCTAATCATAGTGGTGACATCTATCACATTCACAAATCCTATCCATACTCAAGGGGAGAAGATTATACAAGGACGTGGGCCTCTAAGAGTCATCTTAGAATTCTGTTTACCACACAGTCTGTTCCTTGATTTATTTCTCTCCTCTTTCAGTTTATAATAACTGGCAAGAAGAAAACAGGAAGCACCTTCAACATTTTACTTGGAAATCTCCCTGATTAAATCACCAAGTTTGTTAGTCATAGTTCTGATTTCCACATAACTGCAGACAACGATGTCAGTAAATGTTCTGCCACTATATAACACGGATCTTTCTTCCTCTAATTTTGCAATAACAGATTTCTCACTTCCTTTTAAGCTTGCACTGGCAATATTTCTAAAGTCTATAATTTTACTAGCAGTCTGTTAAAGACAATTTTGGCTGTCTCTAATATGATATTCAAAAATCTTTTCAACCATGTCCAGCCTGTCCTTTGAATCTTTACCTACTTCCTGGTTCCTAAGCCACTGCTTAGGGATAGGAATATTTAGGTATTTGCTGTGTATTATCCCAGTCCTATATTGTAACAAAATCTATGTTAGTCATCTATTGCTGCATAACAAATTGTTGTTGTTCAGTTGCTGATGTGACAAACACAGTGATAGCACTATAGAATAATTGGCTTAATCTCCCTCTTCTATTATATGATGGTGGGTGTTTCTATCTATTTCTACCACCTTGTAACCATGACTCGTAAGGTATTGTCACAGATTTTTTTGAAAATCTGATGAAATATAAACCTTAACTTTAAAAAAATCTCTGTGCCATGCCCCTTTTGTCATAGGACTTTATGGGCATATGAACTTCTTGATGTCAACCCATTCAGACATCTCTGCCTCAAGGACTTCACACCCATATAAACTTGATCAGTTTTTCAGTGAAGTCTTACTATGGTTCCACAGTATCACAGCTTTATCTCTCATCCATAGAACTCTCCATAATAGTTCCCCTTAACCTGAAATTTCATGTAGTATTAATCACTTTGTTTGCCTAGGTCTTTAACGTAGTTCCAATAGTAGAACACACACTATATTTTCTAATAATTAGTTATGTCAATACATCTCGCTTTTTTCCTACAAGACTTATTAATTCCAGAAAACTGAGACTTAATGATTTATCCATAGTTACTCACACTGAGCCTGACATACCATAGCACATGGATACTTGATGAAAAAAATTAGTGCATGTATAACAAGGAACTTTTATGTTTTACCAATATTGAATTAATATCTTCTTGCGATAATGTAAAAACTGAAATAAGTTATCACAGACCCATCTCAATTGGTTAGACTGTCTGAATGAATAATAAATAGTAAATCATAAATTTAATGTAGTGGCCACCATGGCCAAATAACTGGCTAAGAACCACAGATCAAGGCTTAAGCAACCTCAAATTTCACAACATAAAGGTATAAGAGGGTGGACTATTTGATGACATCTAAGATTCCTGTCTGCCTTGAATTAGATTCATGTATTCAAACTGCTTTGTTTCCTGCAAAAAAACAGATAACATTTTAGAATATTTTAGCTTTGTATGACAAGAGGACACATATTCTATCATGGTAATGCAAAAGCATCCATAAACATTACATACCATGACTATGTTCATGATTGATACAAGAGAGATATGGCAGGATGTGGCCCACGGGCTGCTGTTTGCAAGCTCTTGTTTTATTCAAACAAATAGAGAACATTTTATGAACATAACATAACATGACATTACACAGAATACTTAATGGAAAATGAAAGGAAGAGAGAGAGAAAGAGGGATGAAGGGAGAGAGGAAATAAGACAGCAAGCAAGGAAGGAAGGAAGGGAAAAAAAACAAAAAAGTACCTTCCCTCTAGTACTTCATCATCAAATTGAAAGAAACTGACCTTATATTGCATATGGAAAAGTTCATACTAATAAAAGGCAACTCAAGAAAATGCACTATGATTTCTTTCATGGAGAGTAGCAAATCAACAAACAAATCCATAAAGAAAACCAATTCCAGCACCATCATCAGGAGTGAGGAGACAGTACATCATTAATAGAATAGTCACACAAAAAGGCAGCACTTTTTAATGATATACATTATAGATGATTTATATCTATAGTGATTTTTTAATATGCAAGTATGCCCACAAATTCTTTAACACTTTTCCCTTCAAAAGGTAGTAACTAATTATATCCACCTTCTTTTAATGAGTACCAGACTTAGTGACTCAATTCTATTGAATGGTATATGGCAGAGATAACATTCAAGGCTACATTATAAAATGGATGGTTAATATGCAATTTTCTCTTGAATTACTTTCTTTTGAGGAAGTCATTCAGCAAGTCATAGAAATGTTGTTGTTCAGTCACTAAGACATGTCTGACTCTTTAAGACCCCATGGACAACAGCACACCAGGCTTCCCCACCCTTCATTATCTCCTGGAGTTTTCTCAAAATCATGACCATTGAGTCAGTGGTGCCATTCAACCACCTCATCCTCAGTGGCCCCCAACTCATCCTGCCCTCAATCTTTCCCAGCATCAGGGTCTTTTCCAATGAATTGGCTCTTTGCATCAGGTGGTCAAAATATTGGAGCTTCAGCTTCAGCATTGGTCCTTCCAATGAATATTCAGGGTTGATTTCCTTTAGGATTGACTTGTTTGATCTCACTGAAGTCCAAGGGACTCTCAAGCGTCTTCTCCAATACCATAATTATCAATTATTTGGTGCTCAGCCTTCTTTATGATCCAACTCTTACATCCATACAAGACTACTGGAAAAACCATAGCTTTGACTGTATAGATTTTGTTGGCAAAGTGATGTCTCTGCTTTTTGATAAACTCTCTAGGTTTGTCATAGCTTTTATTCTAAGGAACAGCTATCTTTAAATTTCACAGCCTCAGTCACCATCCACAGTGATTTTTAAGCCTAAGAAAATAGAATCTGCCACTGTTTCCAATATTTCCCTTTCTTTTTGCCATGCAGTGATAGGAGCAGATAACATGATCTTAGTTTTTTGAATGTTGAGATTTGAGCCAGCATTTGCACGCTTCTCTTTCACCTTCATCAAGAGGCTCTTTAATTCTTCACTTTCTGCCATTAGAGTGTTATAATCTGCATATCTGAGGTTGGTGATATTTCTCCTGGTAATCTTGATTCCAGCTTGCGATTCATCCAGCCTGGCATTTCACATGATGCATTCTGCATATAAATTAAATAAGCAGGGTGACAATGTACAGTCTTGATGTACTTCTTTCCCAATTTGGAACCAGTCCATATTTCCATTTCCAGTTTTAACTATTGCTTCTTGACATACATCCAGGTTTCACAGGAGGTAGGTAAGGTGAGCTGGTATTCCCATCTCTTGAAGAATTTTCCAATTTGTTGTGATCCACACAGTCAAAGGGTTTAGTGTAGTCAATGAAGCAGAAGTAGATGTTTTTCTGGGATTCCCTTGCTTTCTCTATGATATAAAGGATATTGTTAATTTGATCACTGTTTCCCCTGCCTTTTCTATATTCAGTTTTTACATCTGAAATCTCTCAGGTCACATATTGTTAAAGCCTAGCTTAAAGGATTTTGAACATTACCTTGCTAGCATGTAAGATGAGCGTGGCTGTACAGTAGTTTCAATATTCTTTGACATTGCCTTTAGAATTGGAATGAAAACTGACCTTTTCCAGTCCTGTGGCCACTGTTGACTTTTCCAAATTTGCTGGCCATATTGAGTGCAACATGTTAACAGCATTATCTTTTAGGATTTGAAATAGTTCAGCTGGAATTCCATCACCTCCACTACCTTTGCTTGTAGTAACACTTCCTAAGGCCCACTTGACTTCACACTCCAGGATGTCTGGCTTTAGGTGAGTGACAACACCATCATGCTTATCCGGGTCATTAAGACCTTTGCTATACAGTTCTTCTGTGTATTCTTGCCACCTCTTCTTTACCTCTTCTGCTTCTGTTAGATCCTTGCAGTTTCTGTTTTTGATTGTTCCCATTTTTGCATGGAATGTTCCAGTGGTATCTCTAATTTTCTTGAAGAGATCTCTAGTCTTTCCCCTTCTATTGTCTTCCTCTATTTCTTTGCACTGATCACTGGGGTAGGCTTTCTTATCTCTCCTTGCTATTCTCTGCAACTCTGCATTCAGTTGGATATATCTTTCCCTTTCTTCTTTGCCTTTCGCTTCTCTTCTTTTCTCAGGTATTTTATGGCCTGCTCAGACAATCACTTTATCTTTTTGTGTTTCTTTTTCTTGGGAATGGTTTTGGTCAGTGCCTCCTGTACAATATTACAAACCTCTGTCCATAGTTTTTCAGGCATTCTGTCTACCAGACCTAGTCCCTTAAATCTATTTATCTCCTCCACTGCATAATCATAAGGGATTTGGTCTTGGCTATACCTGAATGGCCACTGGTTTTCCCTACTTTCTTCAATTTAAGTCTGAATTTGGCAATAAGGAGTTCATGATCTGAGCCAGAGTCAGATTCGGGTCTTGTTTTTGCTGACTATATAGAGCTCCTCCATCTTTAGCTGCGAAGAATATAATCAATCTGATTTGGGTATTGACCTTCTGGTGATGTCCTTGTGTAGAGTCATCTCTTATGTTGTTGAAAGACGGTGTTTGCTATGACCAGTGTGTTCTCATGGCAAAACTCTACTAGCCTTTGCCTTCCTTCATTTTGTACTCCATGGCCAAACTTGCTTGTTACTCCAGGTATCTCTTGACTTTCTATTTTTGCATTCCAGTCCCCTATGATGAAAAGGATATCCTTTTTGGTGTTAGTTCTAGAACGTCTTGTAGGTTGTCATAGAACAATTCAACTTCAGCTTCTTTGGCCTTAATCATTGGGACATAGACTTGGATTACTATGACACTGAATGGTTTACATTGGAAACAAACAGAGACCACTTTGTTGCTTTTGAGATTGCACCCAAGTACTGCATTTCAAAATCCTGTTCACTATGAAGGCTACTCCATTTCTTCTAAGGGATTCTTGCCCATAGTAGTAGATATAATGGACATCTGAACTAAATTTTCCCATTCCTATTCATTTTAGCTCACAGATTCCTAAAATGTTGATGTTCACTCTTGCCATCTCCTGCTTGAGCACAACCAATTTACTTTGATTCATGGACATAACGTTCCAGGTTCCTATGGAGTATTTGTTCTTTACAGCATCGGACTTTACTTTCATTATTTTGGCCACATGATGCAAAGAACAGACTCATTGGAAAAGACCCTGATGCTGAGAAAGACTGAAGGCAGGAGGAGAAGGGGACAACAGAGAATGAGATGGTTGGATGGCATCACCAACTTGATGGACATGAGTTTGAGCAACCTCCGGGAATTGGTGATGGACAGGTAGGCCTGGCGTGCTGCAGTCCATGGGCTCGCAAAGAGTCGGACATGACTGAGTGACTGAACTGAACTGAATCAAACTGAACACATCTCAAGTTCTTGGAATTGTACAGATAAACTAGATCTGGAATCTTGTTTTCTTCCCTGGCTCCAGCGGGTTTCTGTTTCACCTGCACAGAGGTCGAATCCTGAGCAAATGTCCTGAAGATAAAACACAAGTTTGTGGGTAATTGGGAATTCCATCAGTATAACAATGTACATGTCACTCCTCACTTCATCTGTCAAACATCAGAGCCACAAAGTAGTAACCTCCTGCCCGAGAACCTGAAATTCTTGGTCTAGTGGAGACATCTCTTTTGTGCAACCTGCTCATCTGGGAAGCAAACATGTAAAAAGCAGAGGTAGCCTCATAATTGGAATAACAAGAACAACAAAAGCAATAAATACTTCAGGAAAAGATTGAGTCCTGGAATGCTAGCAAAGATTGTTGAATTTAGCCTCTTCTTGATTTCTGTCTTGTATCTCTACTACCCATTAAACTTACTACTTCACAACTTCTTCCTTAGTTTGTCCAACATATGGATTGGCATCTAAAATAGCAATTTATTTTCTGCAGTTTCTATGTTGGGAATTTTCAGTAGGTGTTAGAATCTGCATTTGCTGCACCAACAATTTAGGATGACTTTTGCATATTTCTCTGCTGGTGAACAATATCATATGATAATAATAA
The DNA here is from genome assembly GCA_024291935.2 of Okapia johnstoni. NCBI lineage: Eukaryota > Metazoa > Chordata > Mammalia > Artiodactyla > Giraffidae > Okapia > Okapia johnstoni. Next base: position 86,722,559 of record CM044319.1, on the reverse strand, counting down.
TTCTAAATACCCCCTGTAGTTAATGTCCCTTTTATTGTTTGGTGAAGATGGCAGTTATCTTCTGTTCTCCTCATGTGAGAAAAATGCAGAATTTCCTGACTGGAAGAACATGTCCTTGACAGAAGACAGACTTGCATCTCTCCCAGCTTTCTCATGCTAAATGGCCAAGCTTCTACATGTGTAGTTTGTGATCATGTCAATGATACTTTTACCTGCTTTACATTGAGTTTCCCAGAAACCTACTCTGAGACAAGTTCCCATGTGCAGATGGATTGGAGTTTATTCTTGGATGACACCCATAAAGAAGTGAGGAAGGCAGGATGGAGCAAGAGGGCAAAGCTGACCTGCACTGATGTCATAGTTGAGGCTTTAGCCAATTCTATGCAAAGCTCTGGAGCTGGGAAAGACCTTTGTTATTGTCCCAAATTAAAAAAAAATGTGCTTACACCTTTGTATTAATGTCTTTTCATCAACTAGTCATTAGAACCAAGTCACCCCAAAGAGAGCTTATAAGCCTGAATGAAGCAGCTTCTTAGGACTTGCTGCAGCAATTCCCAGAGAAAGATGCAAGTGTAATCAAGTGTTAATATTCTCAGAGCTTGGTGGCAGACAGAAATGGGTGTATCATCCCTGAAGAAGAAATCAGGTAGTCTTGCAGATCCCCAGAGAAATTAAACCCTATGTCATCAACTCACTAGCTTTTGTCTACACAGCTAACCAGTCACATGAGACTTGACTCACATGGTAGAGGAAGTCAGGCTAACCAGCTTATTTCAGTGCTCAGAGTACCACTTAATCTAGTTGAATTATGTAACTCAGGAATGGGAGAAAAACACAAAGGAAATGAACGTGAAACTCTTTAATTCTTTATGGATATAAGCTAGGAGAGAGTTACATCTATTTCACTTTAAATACTAAAGAGAACTTGGTTAGATAAAACAAGCAATCAATATAAATTAATCCAGAGTGCGTAGGTCTCACTTCAGTATCATGGAGTGAACATCAATATTCAGCTCTCTAGTACTGCATCAACACTTATTTAAAGAAGGTATATACCAAGGTTTTCTCTGTGCCGTATCGTTATTGCAGATATTGGTCTTCAGTTTCACTTGCCCTTCTTGATTTTTGCACCACCCCCTGTTGTCCTTCTTGTCTTTGTCCCTCCCTGATTTCATATACAGAAGTCCCCTACACATGAACAAGTTCCATTCTGAGAGCATGTTCCTAAATTCGATTTGTTCCCAAGTCCAACAAAGTTAGCCTAGGTACCCAAAAAACACAATAGGCTATATAGGAAGGTACTGTAATAGGTTTATAGTACTTTTCACACAAATAATACATAAAAATAAACGCAAAAATAAAGAAAACATTTATGATCTTACAGTACAGCACCTTGAAAAGTACGGTAGTACAGTACACCAGCTGGCATATCAGGGCTGGCATCCAATGAACAGGCAAGAAGGGTTACTGACAGAAGGAGGAAGAGGAGGTGGGAGATGAAGAGCTGAAGGATCATCAGCAATAGGAGGTGGAGGGCAAGTTGCAATTGCGCTCACACCTGATGTTGACGGAACAGGCTCTGGTTCCTCGCTGGATTCAATTCTATCTACTCTTTTTAGAAAAAGGATCCCATGGTCCAATGCTTGCATCACTCAGATCCACTTGCTTCCTTCACCTCCTCCAGGATTTTGTTTGGTTTCTTTACCTGGAGAAACTTACAAGAACATCAGTGACTCTGGACTTCAGCTGACATGAGTGACTCTCTTCTACTCATCACTTTCAGTTCAGTTCCGTTCAGTTCAGTCGCTCAATCATGTCCGACTCTTTGCGACCCCATGAATCGCAGCACGCCAGGCCTCCCTGTCCATCTCCAACTCCCAGAGTTCACCCAAACCCATGTCCATCGAGTCAGTGACGCCATCCAACCATCTCATCCTCTGTCGTCCCCTTCTCCTCCTGCCCCCAATCCTTCCCAGCATCAGGGTCTTTTCCAATGAGTCAACTCTTCACATCAGGTGGCCAAAGTATTGGAGTTTCAGGTTCAACATCAGACCTTTCAATGAAAACCCAGGACTGATCTCCTTTAGGATGGACTGGTTGGACCTCCTTGCAGTCCAAGGGACTCCCAAGAGTCTTCTCCAACACCACAGTTCAAAAGTAACAATTCTGCGGTGCTCAACTTTCTTCACCATCCAACTCTCACATCCATACATGACCACTGGAAAAACCATAGCCTTGACTAGACGGACTTTTGTTGGCAAAGTAATGTCTCTGCTTTTAAATATGCTATCTAGGTTGGCCATAACCTTCCTTCCAAGGAGTAAGTGTCTTTTAATTTCATGGCTGCAATCACCATCAGCAGTGATTTTGGAGCCCAAAAAAATAAAGTCTGACATTGTTTCCACTGTTTCCCCATCTATTTCCCATGAGGTGATGGGACCAGATGCCATGATCTTAGTTTTCTGAACGTGGAGCTTTAAGTCAACTTTTTCACTCTCCTCTTTCAATTTCATCAAGAGGCTCTTTAGTTCTTCACTTTCTGCCATAGGGTGGTGTCATCTGCATATCTGAGGTTATTGATATTTCTCCTGGCAATCTTGATTCCAGCTTGTGCTTCTTCCAGCCCAGCATTTCTTCATGATGTACTCTGCATATAAGTTAAATAAGCAGGGTGACAATATACAGCCTTGACATACTCCTTCTCCTATTTGGAACCAGTCTGTTGTTCCATGTCCAGTTCTGACTGTTGCTTCCTGACCTGCATACAGGTTTCTCAAGAGACAGGTCAGATGTTCTGGTATTGCCATCTCTTTCAGAATTTTCCACAATTTATTGTGATCCACACAGTCAAAGGCTTTGGCATAGTCAATAAATAGATGTTTTTACTCATCACTGTAGGTGCCTTTAAACCTCAGCTGGTACTTCTGCTAGTCTAGATGGGTTACTAGGTGGAACATCTCAAGACTTTAATGACCAAAATGAATGAGCTCCTGGTCATAATGACTAACCTATAAAATATTACCATTAAAATTTGTCAGGGAAGTAACAGGAGCTATCCAAGTGGGTGATCTAGGTGCAAAGTGGACTCCTTCCTCTGCCACCTGATTTCCTGGGAAACAGCTTAAATAAACCAGAGGGAATCCATAGCTTACAACTGATAAAACCCTTGCTGTGTCTCCTGATGAAATCATTACTGCTATGAGAACAAGGACCACTAGACCTTCAGAGCTAGAATTGCAAGGATAGGAAACACAGATTCCTTAAATGATTCTCTAGGACTGACGGAATATATTAGATAATGCCCAGTCAGGGAATGAAACCACACAATAATTTAAACAGTGTTAAATATAATTCTAGATAATATATTAATAACAGACATAGAGAATAGTCCCTACGTAGAGTATAATGCCTTTTCTCAAATTCTAGTGCCTGGAAAATTCGGCTCTATCCTGAGGTCACAGAGCCTAAGAATCTATAGGTTAATCAAATCCTTGTATAAATTTAGCATATAATTAGTTACTAATTATTATTATCTTTTTGCCCAGGACTTTCATTTACTGATTGCTTTTCTGTATCTGTTTTCAACATCTACTAAAGATAAAAATAGTAACCCACTTCATACTTCTGCTTAAAAATTGGGTTTCTTATATAAGTAGCCTTATGCAAAGTACTTCAATATAGAGCTGTTCAAATAGTCCTTGGAGTATTTGAAAATTTTATTTAGGAAAAATAAAAACCTAAAAGGTCTTCATGACTATCTTGGTTGTGTATTATTGTCTAATAAACCATCTTGAAACTTGGTAGGTTAAAATGACAATTTATCATTACCTGTCATGTTTCTGTGAATTGACTGGTCTCAACAGGGTGGTTCTCAGGAAACAAGAAGATGACGACAGTTGCAATCAGACAACAGATGTGACTGCAGTCATCTGAAATCTAGATTAGACTGAATGTCCAAGGAGGCTTACTCACGTGGCTGTCAGCTTCTGCTGGAGATCTGGGAGCCTAGCTGGAGCTGTTGAGCAGAGTCCACACACACTGTCTCTTTGTGTAACTTGCAATTTCCTGATGGAATGTAATCTTCTAAGAGCATGGCAGTTGGGTTTCCAGGTGGAGTGATCCACAGAGGGAGTATTCCAAGAGGCAGGAAACTGAGGCTATCAGTCTTGTTATGGGCTGGTTAGAAACTGTATGCTGGGGCTGTGTTGTGCTCAGTCATGTCCTACTCTTTGTGACCCCATGGACTGTAGCCCCCAGGCTTCTCTGTCCATGGGATTTTTCCAAGCAAGAGTATTGGAGTGGCTTGCCATTTCCACCTCCAGGGGATCTTCCTAACCCAGGAACCGAAACCGGGTCTCCTGTGTTTCCTGCATAGCAGGCTGATTCTTTATTGAGAAACTGCATAGTGCTACACTATTCTTTTGCTCAAAGGAATAGTAGAGTCTGCCCAGACTTCAGGGGGTGGGGGTGAGAAAGTAAGCTTCATCTCTTGTTAGGGAATAGCAAGATCGTATCACTGAAAATGTGAATGCAATCAGCAAAAATAGCTTAATAAAACCTGCAACAAATAGTACTTATTGGAAAGTGAACTAATTTCAAGCAGGAAGCAAATTTTATGATAATTTCCCAGTATTGATTTTGACATACGTCACAATAATTTTCAAGTTGATTGGCAGTTAAAAGGAAATGCTATTTAAACTAGATGATTGGCTTTCATTTCAATAAGACCTCTTGGTTTAAATCTTCATATAGTACAATGTTCCCTAAGCCCTGAAATGACTATAAAGCTAGAGGTTACATGGGCTGAACAATCACCCAGTGAGCAGAGAATGGAAAAGTCTTGCCGTCTTAGAAAAAGTAGATAGATCACTTAAAAAAAAAGTGGCACATTTAAGGATCAGGCTTTGCCATCATTCAGAATTGGGTTTGAATTCCACCTCTGTCCCAAGACAATCTCCCCTTTTGAAACATGTGGGTATTTCCCACCCCAATGTATACTGGCAAGCAGTAAATGACACTATGTTTCTTGTTTACAACTTTTATTATTACATTTTTTTTGAAAATCATGTTTTCCATAATCTTTAGTGAGAAACTTGTCATATGCACAGAGCAGCATTTTATCTGCTCTCTATGTACATTTCTACAGCAATTTCCTGATGGAAACCATTTTCATAATTCCACAGAGAACAGACTTCTGTTTTTAGATTTTATTTAAAAACAGACAGAGCAATATCAATCCATATGTTGCTTTCCAACATCATGACACTTTGTAAAACAATGCTCATAAATAGTGTCATAAATTAGTTCTACATTAATGTTTATTAATCTAATAACATCTTTAATATTAATAACACTTATCATCAAAATTGTACTCTTTAAGTAACCATTTGCCTGATCCTAATGAGGGACAGAATTATGCTGCTTAAAGATGTATTAAATCCAAATCTTTCATTATTGTTGTTGTTCAGTCACTCAGTCTCATCCAACTCTTTGCTACCCCCATGGACTGCAGCATGCCAGGCTTCCCTGTCCTTCACTGTCTCCCAGAGTTTGCTCAAACTCATGTCAATCATCTCATCCTCTGTCATCCCCTTCTCCTGCTCTGTCTTTCTCAGCATCAGGATCTTTTCCAATAAATTGGATCTTTGCATCAGGTGGCCAAAGTATTGGAGCTTCAGCTTAAGCATCAATCCTTCCAATGAATATTCAGGATTGATTTCCTTTAGGATTGACTGGTTTGATCTCCTTGCAGTCCAAAGGACTCTCAAGGGTCTTCTCTAGCACTACAATTAGAAAGTATCAATTGTTCGGTGCTCAGTCTTCTTTATGGTCCAGCTCTCACATCAGTATATGACTACTAGAAAAACCATAGCTTTGACTATATGGACCTTTGTCAGCCAAGTGATGCCTCTGCTTTTTAATATGCTGTTTAGGTTTACTCCAGTATTCTTGCCTGGAGAATTCCATGGACAGGAGCCTGGTGGGCTACAGTCCATGGGGTCAGAGAGAGTTGGACATGACTGAGTGACTAACACTTTCACTTTCACTTTAGATTTGTCATAGCTTTTCTTCCAAAGAGCAAGTATTTTTTAATTTCGGGGCTGCAGTCACCATCCACAATGATTTTAGAGCCCAAGAAAATAAAGTTTCTCACTGTTTCCATTTTCCCCCCATCTATTTGCCGTTAACCAAATCATTCTAGTATCTTCTAACAATTAACAGAGTAGATTTCATGTATGGCACTAAATTATGTTAATGGTCTTCATTCACTAATTGCTTTACCTCTGTTCTGCTGTCAGTCTTGAGCATTATCAAGCATGTGTTTGACCTTAAATTTAGACAGAAATAGTCCTTGCTAATATTGTAATGCTATGTCTTGGTGCTAAAAACAGTTTCATAACCCTTTGGGGATAGCTAAACTTCAGTTCTCATTACTGACTAAACTAATCCCACGTTAGTTTAACAAACGGTATTTTGGTTTGAAATATGAATTAGTGGCCATATTTATTAAGTATTAGTAAATTCCCATTCAGCACATGGAAGACTAAACTCTAATAAAATTCTCTTCTAGAAAAACTTGGTACAAAACTAATAAGGTAAAATTCAGCAATAGTATATGTATAGCCCTAAAATAAGATGATTCAAAATGAATCATACAAGACCAAATGGGAAAGATTCTTTTTAAGATCAACTCATGTGAAAAAGACACTCCAAAATTTAGCTGAAGTCAAGAAGAAAATGATGTAGATACATTAAAAATTGAAAAATTGCATGCAAAGAAACTTAGTATCTTTATTTACTGTAGTACAAGCCACTGCACCCCACTTGTATGGTTTTTAGAGAGTTAAAACAGCTAGAATATAGCATTGTAACAACATGAAGATAGGTACATAGACTTATGAGGACAAGAAAAACACAGAATGATAAAGCAAACTGAAGCAGGTCTTCTTTTGCGCTCATGATAGAATAGTCAGTATTTAACCTACCACTCTGCTGGTAATAGAGCTTTCCAGGTGGCTCAGTGGGTAAAGAACACGCCTGCAATGCAGGAGACACAGGAGACACAGGTTCAGTTCTCGGGTTGGGAAGATCTCCTCGAGGAAGACACGGCCACCCACTCCAATATTCTTGCCTGGAGAGGACAGAGGAGCATGGTGGGCTACAATCCATAGGGTCGCAAAGAGTCAGACATGAGTGAAACGACTAAGCATGCATGCACGCACTGCTGCTAAAAAAGTAATACATTTGAATGCATGTTTTGTAATACTGTTTGCACATTTCCGGGCATTGGACAGAAATCAACACTAAAATCCTTGAAAGACGAGATGATAAACAGGTGACCCACGTTCATCTGGCTTTTTCATTCAAGACATTCTTCATAACTATGGTGCAAAGAAATAGAATACAGACAGAGAACAGAAGTCTTTCTTAATGGGAAAACGGGAAAAAATCAGAGATTAAAGTTTGGATTGCTAAGGCAGTTGGGAACAGATTACTTCAGAGGAGAGACCTGCAGAAAATTAGCCCTGAACATCTACAAAACAAAACAAAACAAAACAAATCATCTCTGTTCCCTGGATGAATCCCACCTGCACTCATACAGCAAAAAGCTTTGGAAAGTTTAGCAGGAAATAGCCAAGAGGGGGCCCAAGAAATTAACGTAGATTTCAGGGAGCTCATCATGAAGGGAGGTACGGGAATTTGGCTATAACTAGATGGAGAGAACTTGGTAAACATCCTGGGTTGCCAGTTGAGACTCCAAATGCTTTCCGATTAAAAACTATGATCAGGGTTTCCCTGATAGCTCAGTGGTGGAGAATTCACCTGCCAATGCAGGGGGCACCGGTTTGATCTCCAGTCTAGGAAAATCTCACATGCCACAGAGCAACTAAGCCCATGGGGCACAATCTCTATAGATCCTGTGCTCTGGATCCCAGCACCCACAACTACTGAGCCCACGTGACCTAGAGCCCATGCTCTGCAACAAGAAAAGCCACATCAATGAGAAGCCTGTGCACTTCAACTAGGAGACTAGCTCCCTTTCATCACAACTAGAGGAAAGCTGGTGCAGCAACAAAGACCCAGCACAGTCAAAATAAAATAAAATTAACTTAAAAAAAAAATAACCATCATCCAGGAAACTAAAGTCTATTGTGAATGCATCAGGTGAAAAGCAAAACCTGTAATATAGGACATTCAGCTGTAAACACAGCAGCAAAATGTCCCTAACCATGAGGTCTAAGCGGATTAGGCTAGCAGTCTTTCAAGGAAGTACCTTATCACGCCAAGCGCAGTTCAGAATACATTATGTCATTTGCCCTGAAGGTGAAATGAGATCCAGTGCTGCCAGGCAGTTGCCAAGGAACTTAGGGTTTTGCAAGCATTTTGATAGAAGAAAAGTTCACAGGGCAAGCAGCCAGCAATTTCCGAATGTAGTATTCAGGGTGGATCAGTTGGAGGCATTGTTGCAAGCTGGCCCCAGGCCATTTCCCGCCTGATGGGAAGGCACTCTGCGGAGGCAGAAGTCATAATGTCTAATAAAGTTGGAGTGTATTGTCTCCCTTCACTGTTCTCTTGGGCTGGAGTGACACCATTCGAGGCACCAGTGAACTTGAAGGTGTCGAAGGCTAGCCCATAAACAGAGGGTGGGTGCTAGTCTTCCCAGGTGGAGACCCGTGAAAAGTAGGTAGGAGTATCTGGCTGGAGTTAAGTTCTGAGTATATGTGCCAGAAGTCTGGCTCAGGATGGAATCACAAGTATAGGCTTTATGGCTATTTGAGCAGATCTCATCAAGTTCCTTTGAATCATCAGGGATTCACCTTGCAAAGGACCATTCATACCCTGACTGAGCTTTGTGGGGACTCTATCTGTGATACATACATATTTTGGACACATTGGTTGAGGGCATTTTGTGGATGCCAGCTTTACAATCCTGATTTTGTCCCATTAAAATTATAGTGAGATATGTAACACACAAACCTGCCAGCCAGATGCATCTGATTTGGTTCCTTTGCAAGAGTCATTCCTCCTGGGATATAATTTGAGGCAGAGTATAAGGAGAAAGAGACTTTTAAGCATCATTTCCATTGGTACAATTTCAAGTCAAGAGATGTGAGCTCTGGTTCAGAATCCATGCCAGGTGGCAATCTGGCTGAAGCCCTTCTAATAGAGCTTGCCAGCACCTGGTGCTCAGTTATCCTGGGTGCATTTGTGCACCTGGCTGGATTTGTTCCAGTGCATCTACTGGGACAGAGGTAAACCTTGAGGGGTCTACTAGCAACCTTATTATCCAGGTAGCACATAATAACAGCAATAGCCATGACAGAGGAACAGAAGACTCCCTTACAAATGGAAAATTCCCTTATAAGTGCAAATATCTCTTACAAAAGAGTAACTTCTCACTTTCCAGAGCTTTCCCTGCATTTGCCTTTTCCAAACCACTCATTTACGGTTTCTTGCCGTAAATGAGGCCCCTGAAAATTAATACAAATGGAAATGTACTCCTCTGTCATGGCTATTGCTGTTATTACGTGCTACCTGGATAATAAGGTTGCTAGTAGACCCCTCAAGGTTTACCTCTGTCCCAGTAGATGCACTGGAACAAACTGGGTGCTGACCCATGGAGAAGTGTGAATACTTTGAACAAGAATACTGATTCACGTGTGTAAAGTGGGCCCTTACCTGAATCTGATGATATGACCACTGGATTTTGGGGTTCTTTTGTGGTATAGGAGAGAAAAAATAATTTGCGCTCCATCCTTCTGTGTCCTGACTGAGATTCCCTCTAATAAAGGAGAAATTAACACGGAAAAAAAAAAGCAGAGTTTTAATAACATGTAGGCCCCATGTAGACAGGAGACACTACCAAACCAAGCTTGGGTCTGCTCACCTGAAGCACAGTAAAGCCGTTCTACTGACACCAGGTTGCAGTGAAGGAAGGTACAGCATTTTTTGCAGAGCACAAAGCAAGAAAAATGGGTAGCTAACGCTAAAACCCAGAACTCCCCCAATGGATTCCAGGGAAGGGTTTTTAAAGGCAATATTTGGGGTGAGTTTTCTAGGGTGTGTGACTTTTTCTCATTGGTTGGTGATGCGGTAATCAAGTGATGTTTGAGAGTCTTAATCATCAGCCACCTGGTTCCAACCAGTCTAGCGTCTCCGTGCTTGTGGTCAGCATGTAGTCACTATCCTCCAACTACGGTAGGGGGGTACTAGTTTCTGCAGAAAAACTCAAAGATATGTATCGGATTGTTATATATATCCCTTGAGGAGGATCGAAGACTGTCTTATCGCTGAACTATTGTTTAAATTTCCATTACTTTTCTTACTTGACTGTTTTCCTTTGTCTCTGCATTCCTTCACTTCTCTAGGTAGTACCTGCTTGAGTTTGCTCTTTGGAACTCAGGGAAGGCCTAGGAGACTAAAGCCTTTTTCCTATAAACATGAAACAGGGGACAGAGCAGGGCTTTTGCACCCAGGAAGATCCTGCAAGTTCCTGCTCAGTTTCAGTCCCTCATTTTCTTTGTTCCTCCTCAGTCCTCAGGGGGACAGGAGAGAGACAAGAAAAGGTATAACATTTTGGATAATGAGGTTAATCATAAACTTGGCAGGGGAGCTCAGTTTTAGAAAACCTCAGTTTCAGAGATACCCAGTTACTCCCAAGATGGGTGAAGCATTTGTTGCTCAGTTATGTCTGATTCTTTGAACCCCATAGCTTACCAGGCTCCTCTGTCCATGGAATTCTCCAGGCAAGAATACTGGAGTGGTTTGCCATTCCCTCCTCCAGGGGATATTCCTGACCCAGAGAAGGAACCTGGGTCTCCTGTATTACAGGCAGATTCTTTACTGTCTGAGCCACTGGGGAAGCCCAAGACGGGTCAAGCCACACCATGTTACAGACTATCTCTAGCTAAAAACAAGAAATACTGGGGAGGCCAGTTATGGGAGGTAGCCAGGAAAAGTACAGTGTGCAAGTATATGGTTATTATGCAGATTTAAATCCAAGCTTTTTCCTTTAATAAGAGTTTCTAGAGATTTGATCACCCTCCTCTTCTAGGAACAGAAGACTCCCTTACAAATGGAAAATTCCCTTATAAGTGCAAATATCTCTTACAAAAGAGTAACTTCTCACTTTCCAGAGCTTTCCCTGCATTTGCCTTTTCCAAAAACTAATCAACTTAAAACAATCCTTTTGGCAAGGGGGCATAATTTAGGGTGGCAATTTCTGCTCCTTTTAGTGGATTTTGTTTCCTACTGTGACTGGCATCTACTCAGCAGAGGGCCTCTTTTTCTCTCTCTTTCTCTCTGAGATCCGCATAGTTTCACTAGTGGATCCTGGGGCTATAATTCCATTCTCCTGCAAAATTTTTGATGAATATGGTTTAATTAAACAGTTTTTATAACTGAAACAGTAAAGCAAAGCTGGTTGCCTTAGCTTTGCAGCTGGTATTGAGCTTTTGTATGAGAAAAAAAAATCTGTATAATCATGATTTCTCAGAAATGTACTAAGCATTTGTCCCCTTAGGCTATTGTAAGAAGGTCATATTGCACAAGGAAAAAAGTTATAAATACCTTGTGGTAGCTCAGCTGATAAAGAATCCACCCGCAATGCAGGAGACCCCGGTTCCGTTCCTGAGTCAGGAAGATCCGCTGGAGAAGGGATAGGCTACCCACTCCAGTATTCATGGGCTTCCTTTGTGGCTCAGCTGGTAAAGAATCCACCTGCAATGCAAAATACCTGGGTTTTATCCCTGGATTGGTAAGATCCCCTGGAGAAGGGAGCAGCTACCCACTCCAGTATTCTGGCCTGGAGAATTCCCAGGCAGAATTCCCAGAACTATACAGTCCATGCGATCTCAAAGAGCTGGACACAATTGATCAACTTTCACTTTCACTTCACAAAGTTATAAAAAATTACAACAAATTAGTGGCTTAACAAAACACAGATTTACTATCTTACAGTTCTGTAGATTGGATATCCTAAAATCAAAGGGTTGTCAGGACTGCGTTCATTCTGGAGTCTCTAGGGGAGCATCCACTTTCTTGCCTTTTCCAACTTCTAGAGGCTATCTGCATTCCCTGGTTTATTCCCTCGCTCTGCTTTGATCTTGACATCTCCTACTCTGCTTCTTACTCTATCACTTTCCTCTATAGAGATTCTGATGATTATAAAGGAGACAATCTGGATAAACCAGGAAAATCCACCATTTCAATATCCTTAACTGATTTACTTTGCAAAGTCCTTTTAACTTATTCCCACATTTAGTGGTTTTGGAGATTTGGACATGGATATCTATGGTGAGAGGGAAATTATTCAGCCTAGTGCCTGTGGTCAGGTGAACAAGGGACACAAATAATGTGTAAAGCAACAATCAGCAGGTGATAAGTGTGGCGACCTGGAATTTTCCTTCAAGAAAGAACTTGTAAGATGGGCACTTAGCTGACATTCTAAGTTGCAGCACCTTCTGTAGGCACCACAGCTTTGGAGCAAATGTAAGGCTCTTCCTGGACAATCTCCAGCCAATGGCTGAGCACAGAAAGCCTACTAGAGCCTCTAAAGCCATTTCTGCCCAACACAAGACTCTCCTAATAGGCAGTCTTTGCTCTCAGTTTCTTTTTCTGCTGACCGAAACTGTCAGACCTGCATCAAAGCTGAGAGCTTCCTTGTCTGCTTCTGCTTTCTGCCCTCCTTTCTTTCACAGAGGTCAGGTCTACATCACAATCAGAAGCCTTTTCCTGCCACATCTTGAGCCCTTTCTCCATTATCTTTCCCAGGCATCTTCTCCCCATAAATCTCTCAATTTCTAACCCCATCTGAGTTCTCAGTGAACTGTCAGGAAACATACTAGGAGCACCCATTGACCATTGGACTTTATGTGATTCAGGAGAGAAAAACATAGAATGGAGAAATTTGGTAGAACTTTGTGGAAGAAGAAGCTGGATGTGTATTCAGAGGCTGTATGGGCTTTTCATAAGCAGCAGAAAGAAGACAGGTCAAGTTTGGCAAGAAGAGCACAAGAAAAGTTCAGGCAAATATAAGGTATCCTTGAGGACAAGAGGAAGATCCTTCTTCCTCAGAGATTTCCACTTTGGAAAGTTAGAAATGAAAAGTCTTCATAATAAGTGATATGTGAACCCTGATGCCAGTGTCCAAGATGTCTGTAAGACATGTTGGTCTAAGAGCATCTTTATGGGTTCATCTTAAAGTCTAAATACATAAGATTTACTTCCCTTGTATTTATCACAGTCTTTTGTTTCCTTTGTTAATTCAAAAGAGGAAGCACACCTGAGTTTGTTTTCAGGCAAAAGTGAGGCAAACATTCTTAGTTATTAAACCTAGAGTGAAGCACAGAATATAGTGTTCTTTGAACATCCTTTTCTAAATAATCTTAGAGTGAGTCTTTACTCTTACAGACTTACATACTTCACTCTTATAGGGTGCAGACAAACATTATTTTGTTCATCTCTTTTTACTGAAATTAGACAATGGCTGGTATAACTTCTAGGCTCTTCAGGTTTAAGAGGAAAAAAGGGTCATTTGGCTAAAAACTCACTCATTAAATATTCCTTTTAAGTTCAAGAATTAGGTTCACAGTGACTTTATAAATATGGTGAAAATGGATCCTTTAGTTTTGAATCTGGACACTCCTACACATGTATTATTCTTAAATTACATTTTCAAATTAGTATAATATGTTCCCTGAAGAAGGCATGATATAGTCAATCCTCTTTTCAATTACTTTTATTCTGGATTGGTGTCAAATTTTAATATCCTACCATCCTCTCTAAGCACACCCTACCCCCATGTATATTTATCTCCTCACCCCAATAGTTCTTCTAATGAAAATGAGAAGGGATTCAGTAGGTAAAAGGAAAAGGCCTGGTGAGTTACAGACTTCATTTTAACCTTAGAAACAAGCCTGAAAATGACTCACCAAATGGATAAATTGAGTCCCAAAATAGTAACATACTTGTGCTGACAGATGGAGGTGCGAATGGGGGAACGTGTAAGGCAATTGCTGCCTGAAGCACGTCCATCTGTCACCAGGTCTCTGCTCTGTCTGTACGTTCAGAACCGTTCTGTCCACTAACAGGCTTTCTACCTGTTTTCTTTGTTCATTTACTATGAAGTGGACTAAATGGCTCGCAAGGATCTCTGAAGCATCAATAATTAAAAATATAACTAGAGGTCTATCTCTCTAGAACTAAAAGTTACCATTTTAAAATAGCCTCTCATGATTTTCTCCAGATAACAAATCTAGGGGAGAAAGGAAGGTGAGTCGAATGGGAAGGGAGAGGGGAAGGAGGATAAAGAGAACAATCTCACAACTCAAGTGCCAAGAATTATGGTTTCTTTACTTCAAACACGTATATACACACTGGTACTATGTATAAAATAGATTACTAGTGAGAACATACCATATAGCACAGAGAACTCTACTTAATGCATGGTGGTGACCTGAAAGGGAAGGAAGTCCAAAAGAGAAGGGATATAAGTATATGGATATGTATATGTGTATGGATATGTATATGTGTATGGATATGTATGGCTGGTTCATTTTTGCTGTATAGTAGAAACTAACAATATACTCCAATGAAAATAATTTTTTTTTAATTATTTTTATTTCTCTTCCTATTTATACAATAAAGAATAGCCATACAAATGTTAAAAAGTCAAATTTATTATTCTTATTTATGGGTAACACAGTAAATATGAACAGAGTTTGCAACCAGATTATCTGCAAAAACCCAGGCAGTCATAACTCTCAGCACTGGTGGTGGTGATGGTGGTTGGTTTAGTCACATAATCCTGTCTGACCCTTGAGACCCCATGGATTAGAGCCCACCAGGCTCCTCTGTCCAAGAGATTTTCCAGACAAGAATACTGGAGTGGGTTACCATTTCCTCCTGCAGGGGATCTTCCTGACCCAGGGACTGAACCGGCATCTCCTGCATTACAGGTAGATTCTTTACCACTGAGCCACCAGGGAAGCCCTGGGGCCTTGGGCAAACTTCCAAACTCTTTGTGTCTCAATTTTCTTACCTATGAGAGGAAGATTAAAAAGCTATTCCATTAGTTTGATGAAGGTCAAATCAGTAAATACATGCAAAGCTCTCAGAGCAGTGCCTGGTACATGATCATTCCTGACAAACCTGGACATGGCCATGGAGCCTGTTGACACCAGTGCAGACCTGCCTGGGCCCCATAACACTTACTGACACATGAAATGAATGTGGCCTATCTGACCACAATCCAAAGATGGCCAGATAATTACCAGTTCCCATACTTTCTTCTCTCCTCATACAAAAAGCTTGTGATATTTTGGCTTTAAAAGACTTGCTTTGGGTGGATGGAGACACAGTAGAGTCAAGAGTCACACTTTCAGGTGGGCAGCCCACACATGGGGGAACAATCCTAATTGCAGAGAATCTCTCCAAGGAGTGAAGGATATGAGCCCCACATCAGACTCCCCAGTCCAAGGGTCCTGCACCAGGAAGACAAGTCTTAGAACATTTGACTCTGAAGAGCAGCAGGGAGAACAGGAGGGATTTGGAATCAGTGTCACATGCTCTGAGACCCAGTACAGCAGCAGTAATTTTATCATGGATTGTCAAATAATAAAAGCTGAAACTTTACATAGTTTTAAAATATCTATCTACATACGTACATATCATCCTTCCCCTATTGTGTATTCTTACCTCAATTGATGCAGATTAATTGACCAAATAACTGTCCCTGATCATTAAGACTGCATGGACAGGAATTCAATAAAAATAGATTTATGAGGACTTTATAAAAAGTGTATTGGCCCCATTCAGGGTAAGGAGAATGATGTGATAACTACTACTGTCACCGTCTTTCTTTGTCACTTCAGCTCTCAAGCTTTCTAGGTACAATTTTTCAACTTGGGAATTTGTTCACTTGTTCCCATCCAGACCCAAATGCCCAGATGGATTGGGGATGGTGACAAATAATCATTACTTGCTGTAAGAAAATAACCACCATGAAAATATAAACAGCAATGTATTTTCCTCTCTCATATTTTTCCTCTATTTTCTCAATTTCCTTGAAGAGTTTTAAATCAAAAGAACCCAAATTCCTTGGAATCTCCCTAAAAACAAGTAAACCACAAATAGAAAATCCAGACAACCATGGCTATGGCTATAAATTTACCTTTCTGTTTTTTTTTTTTTAATTTCTATGGAAAATAAAAAGTTACTTGCAGAAGACAGGACATTTCTAGATGTTCTTTGAAGTCATGCAAGTAGCTCATAATGGTGCTTCCTGTTAAGTGTAGGAGCAAGGCATAAAGCTCTATGGGTTATGCTGAATGAGAAACAGTAAAGCTGAGTGTCCTCTTAATTCTGAAACTCAGTTATCTTATAAATGCACTCACTTGGCTTGTATGTGGTGAGAGGTGGACCAAATCAGTTAGCACAGGGAGGTCCTCTCTCCAGACAGCCCTACCTGACATTCCTCTAGCTTCTCCCTTCCATCCAAGGTTTTCTCCATAACCTTTGACCTCCCCAGTCCCAACCACAACCCTGCTATTGTACGGGTCTGAGGTACCTTCTTGTACAGGTCAGTGCTGCTAGGAAAAGGTCTTCTTCTTCAATTTCTCAATTTCTTCAAATTCTCAATTTCTTAGTTCTATATACACCCATAACTGATCAATATATGAAAGAGGACACAACACAGATTTCTAAATAAGCAAACTTTTCTTATTCTAAAGACACAGGTAATATTAATGTCCTTATAATTAGAAATATCTTTACATATTTTTCAGAAAAAATAAATCCCCTAGTATAAATAGTCATTGACAAAACTAGTGATAAAACAACAGCTACCTTTGAGAAGGTTAAAGACTTCTATTTTAATATAAAGCATATATAAAGTATTTTTCCCACAGTGTGTCAAACCATCTATATCTGTGTGTATTCCTCTTGTATGTATATTAACTACTGGAGCAAATAAAAGCTAAACTATGATTTTGCAAAGGTTTATTTTATATTATCACTGCAGATGGTGATTTCAGCAATGAAATCAAAAGACACTTACTCCTTGGAAGGAAAGTTATGACCAACCTAGACAACATATTAAAAAGCAGAGACATTACTTTGCCAACAAAGGTCCATCTAGTCAAGGCTATGGTTTTCCCAGTGGTCATGTATGGATGTAAGAGTTGGACTGTAAAGAAAGCTGAGTGCCAAAGAATTGATGCTTTTGAACTGTGGTGGTGGAGAAGACTCGTGAGAGTCCCTTGGACTGCAAGGAGATCCAACCAGTCCATCCTAAAGGAGATCAGTCCTGGGTGTTCATTGGAAGGACTGATGTTGAAGCTGAAACTCCAATACTTTGGCCATCTGATGCAAAGAGCTGACTCATTTGAAAAGACCCTGATGCTGGGAAAGATTGAGGGCAGGAGGAGAAGGGGACAACAGAGGATGAGATGGCTGGATGGCACCATCGACTCGATGGACATGGGTTTGGGTAAACTCCAGGAGTTGGTGATGGACAGGGAGGCATGGCGTGCTGCGGTTTACGGGGTCGCAAAGAGTCAGACACGACTGAGTGACTGAACTGAACTGAACTGATTGTGTATTATAATGGCCAGCACATTCTAAGACTGCAATAAATACCTACTGATAAATAAATGGTCAGGATGAATAACTTTCAAGTATACTGCAAATATTTGACTTCACATTTCAACATACACTTATATATTTTCTTCTGACCTTTTTAAATGTAAATATTCAAGCATGTTATAGGGATTTAATAAATATAATTCTGCAACATTAAATAAATTTAAGTTTTATCTTCTATTTATACAATTTTTACATCAGCTTCTAATTTGAAATATAATAATTTAACCTAAGAGATGAATTTGTAGTCTAGGACAATAAGTCAGTAACTATAAAAGTCAATACATTTGAGTTATTTAAATGATTATTAAACAACTCATATTTTTTTTGCTAGATCAAACTTAACTTCATTTTATTTTCTTTCACACCTATTTTTCTAAGCCTTAATTCACTGTGATTTTAAACAAGGTAAAAATCAATGCTGGGTGGAGTGTTAGTTTTTTGAAACATGGAGCTTTGTGACTTTACTGAATTTTTATAAATGAATTGTCAAAACCCTTTCATGTTATGAAAATTTGTCTTTGTTTTTCATGTATGTTGCAATCATTTTGTCTCTTTATATTACTTGTCTGACTTTTAAAATAATAACCTGGAGAACTTGGAAAGTTTTATTTTTAAGTGGTTAAATTTATATTCTTTTATGGCTTGTTGGGTTAGGACATGCTTAACCCAAGGGTTTTGCAAAATTTCCCATAATTTCTTCCAATGCATTTTTAAGAGTTGTTTTCAGAAATAATTTTGATTTATTTGCAATGTGTATTGGGTTTATTTCAATAAAATATTTTAATAAAAATATGTTATCCGATTTCTTACAATGTATGTTATTATATATTTCTTTTGTATTTGAATTTTGATCATCAGAAATATTTTAGTCAGTCAAATGCAATAGGACTTTGTTCTTATTTTTCTTTTCAAATGGCTAACCAACATTAATAATTGATTAAATTCATGTTTCACCAATTACTTAAAATGCCATCATCACTGTGTGTGAAATTTTCATTTCACAGTCAGAAGTCTCCATTCAGTTCCACTGACATTTTTTTCTCTTTCTTCTTTTCAAATGTTTTAATTATTATAAAATTTTAATACAGTTTATATCTAGTCAGACGAGGGTCCTGCTCCTATTGCTTCTCATGTTTAGAGCAGTCCAGTATATGCCCACATGATTCTTTTTCCAAAAAACTTTTGGCTTCAGTTTTGGATTTTTTTGTGTTTTGTTTTGTTTTTTCTGAAATCCTATAGACCAAATTTCTACAGAACTGTAACT
This sequence comes from Okapia johnstoni, assembly GCA_024291935.2. Lineage (NCBI taxonomy): Eukaryota > Metazoa > Chordata > Mammalia > Artiodactyla > Giraffidae > Okapia > Okapia johnstoni. Next base: position 86,703,649 of record CM044319.1, on the reverse strand, counting down.
AGATGGCTTTGAATTTATGTCCTAACATAGGGAAAGCTCCATCTTTACAAAAGTGAATTTTTCATCCTGTGGTCAAATATGTTTTTGCAGTGATGTTCATAATTTAATAAAAATGCCATCAGACCGGAACAAAAACAGGCCTATCTTCATCCTATCCTACTATGTTTGGGGATAGATTCAGGAACTAGAATCTGAAATTCTACCTTGACAACCTATTTTGTGAGAATTAGGTCATTCAAAGACTTTTCAAATAATACTTTTGACAATAAAGAGTGGACAAAATAATTTATAAGAATAGATTGCCACTTCATATATTGAAGAAGTATTTAAAACATAAATTATACTATAGAAATAATTGCTTCTCTTCAAGAACAAAGTAATTACTGACTCCTATCCCTAAGGTACAAGGAGTTCTTTCTTCCACAGCTGATGGAGATTTCACTGAACCAGCCACATTTTGTCACTGGACTCCCATTAAGAACAATGACATGACTTTGTCAAGAGGCTGTTTGGCGCTTGTCTGGGGAGGCAGCTTGAGCCCTTGGATGTGAACAAAGGTAAAGGGCCCCTAAGGGATGAAGCTGAACTGCTGGTCCCAGTAGTAACTTTATTTTCTAACCACCTGAGCTAACCAGCCATGGGTGTCTTTTGCACAAGTTTCTCCTCACTTTATGCCACCTAGAAGGTCGCTCAGTGATAAAGAGTCTACCTGCCAATACAGGAGACACAGGATCGATCCATGAATCGGGAAGATCCCCTAGAGGAGGAAATGGCAACCCCACCCAAGTATTCTTGTCTGAGAAATCCTATGGATAGAAGAGCCTGGCAGGCTACAGTCCATGGGGTCGCAAAGAGTGGGACATGACTGAGCACACAGCATACACACAGAATTTTCTGAAATAAGAATGGATGCTGAACTCCTTTGATACATATTCATATCCATTCGTTCCTTCAGAAATGTGAAGTTCAATAGATTCAACAGGATACAATGAAACAATTTTTTAATGTCAGCCATTGAAATTAGAAATATAACACATGCTTATTTTAACAATTCAAGCAATAATTGCTTTAATAATTTAAACAATAAAGAAGTGATCAGTTTAATACCAGTGCTCCAAGTAAGCACAACTATCCACTTGATTTAGATGCAAAAGAATATACACACATAAAGATGTGGATTTTCCATGGATTTCACTTCAGCAGAGCCAAAGAGGAGTCACAAAATATGTATTTAGGTACTTCCCTGGTGGTCCAGTGGTTAACACTTAACCATCCAATGCAGGGGGTGTGGGTTCGATCCCTGGTCAGGGAGCTGCCTAGTGACCAAAAAACCAAAGCACAAAACAGAAGCAATATTGTAACAAACTTAATAGCAACTTTAAAAATTGTCCACACACACACACACACACACACACAAATGTTTTAAAAATAATATGTATTTAAAGGGAGAGCAACGGACAGAGATGGACTAACTGCCTGGCCCCTCACCTCAGGACCCCCCATTTTTGCACAGGGCTGAGGCAGTTGCCTTCATCCATGGCAGTGCAAGGCCAACCCCACAATAACCCCTGATACTGGAGCCATTTTCTGACGTTTTCTGAGCTCTGAGTAAAGGTTTGCATTCTCTGCTTTAAAAGAAATGATACGATCAACAAACAGACTCTCTTTATTCTGGAATCATAACACCAGATTGACAAATTTGAGGTGTCTAGAACCCCTTACCAATCTTTCTCCTCTTAGGTTGACCAGCTCCCTCCAAACCTCCCCTAATCTTTCCACAGCAACCCATGCCATTTATTGTCTCTCCCATTCATTTGACGGTTGTTCTGAGTCTTTTGAAGGGCTTCCCAGGTAGCACTGGTGGGAAAGAACCTGCCTGTCAATGAAGGAGACATAAGAGATGCAGGTTTGATCCTTGGGTCAGGAAGATCCCCTGGAGGAGGACAGAGGAGACTGACAGGCTACAGTCCAGGGTTGGAAAGAGTCGGACATGACTGAAGTGATTTAGCAAGCACGCACATGCTCAGTCTTTTGAAACTGTTGGGATTATCTATTTCCAATGTTATTTAACATTCTGTAGGTCATGTCTCTTTAACTAAGGTACAAATTTCCTGAGAAAAGGGACTTGGTATTTTATTTATTTGTATTTATCCTAAAGACATTTACATTCGTCCAAGACACCATTATGCACATAACAAGCACTTGATAAAAAGTGGTCTCAAAGTTTAACACACACACACACACAAACACACACCCTTCGGTTTGCTTCTCACATGTGTCACTCATGAGCTGTGGAATTTTGGGAAAATCACTCAGTATCCTTCTTGATAATATAGGGATAAAATATCCACTTTATAGAACTGTTGTCAAGGCCAAATATTGACTATAAGTGCTTCACTAATTATTATACACATACAGATATAGTCAGATACAGATATAGTCGATCAATATTTATTAAAAAAACTATACTGAAGTCCTAGTTTATACTCACTAACAAAATTCATGAATAAGATTTGAAAGTCTTCTTAGAGGTTACCTCTTCTGACCTTATTCGACAGATGAGAAAAAAAGAAAAAACAGAAATGACATGTTCCAAAACTATACACCTCATGTACTAATATACATATTTAATAAAATTTTTGTTACGTAAGACTTCACAGCTTGAACCGTATTTATTAACTGTTAGAATAATCTGCTCCAGGTCAAAAATATTTTATTTGTGACTATGAAGAAGAACTAAAGAGCCTCTTGATGAAAGTGAAAGAGGAGAGTGAAAAAGTTGGCTTAAAGCTCAACATTCAGAAAACTAAGATCATGGCATCTGGTCCCATCACCTCATGGGAAATAGATGGGGAAACAATGCAAACAGTGTCAGACTTTATTTTTGGGGGCTCCAAAATCACTGCTGATGGTGATTGCAGCCATGAAATTAAAAGACGCTTACTCCTCGGAAGGAAGGTTATGCCCAACCTAGATAGCAAATTGAAAAGCAGAGACATTACTCTTCCAGCAAAGGTCCGTCTAGTCAAGGCTATGGTTTTTCCAGTGGTCATGTATGGATGTGAGAGTTGGACGGTGAAGAAAGCTGAGCGCCGAAGAATTGATGCTTTTGAACTGTGGTGTTGGAGAAGACTCTTGAGAGTCCCTTGGACTGCAAGAAGATCCAAGCAGTCCATCCTAAAGGAGATCAGTCCTGGGTGTTCACTGGAAGGACTGATGTTGAAGCTGAAACTCCAATACTTAGGCCACCTGATGTGAAGAGCTGACTCATTTGAAAAGACCCTGATGCTGGGAAAGATTGAGGGCAGGAGGAGAAGGGGACGACAGAGGATGAGATGGCTGGATGGCATCACCGACTCGATGGACATGGATTTGGGTAGACTCCGGGAGTTGGTGATGGACATGGAGGCCTGGCGTGCTGTGACTCGTGGGTTCACAAAGAGTCAGACACGACTGAGCGACTGAACTGAACTGAACTGAACCTAGAGTTGATTATAATCATTTTAGCAACCTCCCTGGTTGAGAATTTTATAAGTATGAATCTGTAATGAATCTGCTCAGTATCCTTAATCTGTTGAAGATATCAGGTTGATGATTTGTCTTTGAGCTGTTTTGTGGCTATCTAAGGCCAGGAAATATGAATGTACTTGACGGTAAATTGAAAAGTGTACTCATATAACATCTAATGTATGCAGATTTAAACATGCGTATTGTGAAATCAACCACATCTCCCTGAAGCTGAAGAAGAAATACACTTCAAAAAATGAACAATGCCCTACAGAGTTCCCAGCACCTTGTTATGTAATAATTATTCAGCTAATTATAATACTGAGATTTTTGAAAAAGGAAAGAAAACACATGTCCAGTTTCTTCTGTTTCTGTGTGTGCATATGGTTGAGAGTCCTGGGCAAGGCATGTAGGGCAAGTGTGGAGATTCTGGGGTCCCTGAAAGGAGAGGTGACCATCCACCCATCTTGAAAATTATCTGCTTTTGCTTGCTTCCTCTATGTTTAAATCTGCATGATTAAAATACAAGCTTGCTGGTGGAAAAGGGCTGGCTGAGATTTCTGACAACTGCATATTTAACTAGCCAGCAGTGATAATGCATGATACAATATCTGTCAGCACTTTTGCATTTGCCAGGAGGAAGGGCAGGAAAACTGCACTTTAAATACTCCAGCTCAGAAAATCATTAGGTCATCAGTTCATTTTAATGAAGAACAAACAAGCTTTTTCAAAGGGAAAAAGAAACACAAAGACTTCATTTTAGGATTTGCCTTTTAAAACTCTTTAATGGGATTATCGTGGGGAATCTCCATTATGTCTGTTCATTAATGCTGGTCTCTGAAATCAGGTAGAGGATAATTACTGAAAGACTAGCATTTTAATAATTTTACACAGTCTTTATTTCCATGTTCAGTCTACCTGGACAGATAGATGCTTATCATTAGGAGTTTGGACAGTTCGAACACAAGAGGCACAAATGCAATTAGACAAAGGATGACTCTAGGAAGAATCTCCCATCTGAAATACTACTTCCTATCTTAGATTCCTGCTTCGCGGCTGCTAATTATTTTGTGTTTGTTTTGTTTTATCATTCAACATAAGTATAAGTTATCTTTGGAGAAAAAAAATCTAAATTTTGAATGAAATTCGATTGAAGATATGGATGAATGATACCAAACTCATCTTATCATCTCTCCCTCCCTTCCTTCTTCCTTCTCCTCCCCCATCCTTTTTTGGAAGACAATTGAGGCAGAAAAGAAACTATTCAGCACTTGAAGACTGGCATGCAGGTTATGGCTTCACAGATGGGAAAAACAGCTACTGAAAAAGAGCTGCTGACAACACCAATACCAAATTTTGCCTGTTTCACAATTTCTCTCAGACCTAACCATTAATAATATAATTAAGGTTAAAAATATTTCTTTCCCAATAGAGCCTTCTATTGTCTGTTGAACTGCAGCTTAAGACAGTCTGGAAAGATGGATTAATTTAAAAGGGATAAAGGCAGCTATGTTTTGTTTTAACTCCATTAATTTTCCTTTCAAAAACAGGATAGTTACTAACTGCAGCAATCTTGTCCTAGCCAAAAATGAATCCTAAATTCAAAAGCCTAATTTAACTGAAAAACATAGACTTCATTTCATTCTGAATTTGAAAACTGTATTACATAAACAGGTAACTTCTCTGCTGTATTAGAGCCGTAAGTATCCAGATGTTGTAGAATTCCAAGGCTACCAATATTGGGAGACATTCAAATCAGAAGCTCATGGGGTTATTCCATACGGAAACATCAGCACACCCTTTCCTTCTTGCATTTTTTAACCGTTTGTGAATTATTCGTAAGTGTAAAATACTGAGATTTATTTTTCAGCATGAATGCACACAAAAAAGAGGGAGGAGACTGTATCCTAATCCAAGGAGTTTGTATCTTTACAATTAGCTTGAGTTCTCAAAGGATTCTTGAGTAACAAAAGCATGACAATTTTAACATGATTTTTTTTTAAAGAGTATTTCTACGGAAACTCCTGCGCAGCTCATCAGCGTAAACAGACTTACAAAAGAGATAAGTTCTTTGGACCAAAAGTGAGATCAGACAAGTGTCAGAAAGCTCAGCACAGCATTTCATGTTTGTGTAGATGAAAGAAACAGAAAGAAATGCAGCGTCTGAAACCTTCTGCATATCATTGAGCCAAATTCTTCTTTCTCCAGTTATTTCTCAGGGTTTTGGTGCCTAGGGAAATGTATTATAAATATCTGGAAGGTCACATAAAAAGTCCTGCTCACCTGCCCCACCCCAGGAGATCCTGCCACAATAGATCTGGAGCTGTGCCCAGCAATCTGTGTTCCCCAAAGACCACAGGTAATTTTGATGCAATGCAGCCTGACCAAATTCTCAACATCTCAAAAGCATAGTGAAAGCGTGTGATTTGAACATCATAACCACAGGTGGAAAGAGGAGAGGAAAAAAAAAATACTCTTTGCCTATTTTAACAGAGCCTTTCACTGGAGGTTAGTGTAGATGGCACATCTTTGGGTTGTAGGTAAAGAACCAGAATCAGCTCCAACCAAAGTGAGGGGTGATCAGAATGGAAAAGCTCTCTCTGCTGGCTGCAGCGATAGCTGGCAATGATGCTGGTTGGGAATGAGGAAAAGGTACATCACTGATGACAGCTCCTGGGAAATGAAACTTCTCTTTCTCGCTCTTAGCACTCAGTCACTCTGGCCAGTGGCACATTTTACCTTATTAATAGTAATGTTTACACTGGTATAAAAATCTTTCAAAATGCAAAGCATTAGGGAGTTCCATGGTGATCCAGTGGCTAAGACTCTTCACACCCAAGGCAGGGGACCTGGATTCGATCCCTGGTCAGACAACTAGATCCCGCATACCACAGCTAGGAGTTCTCAGGTTGCAACTAAAGATCCCACATGCCACAACTAAGATCTGGTAAAGCTAAATGAATAAAAATAAATATTATTAAAAATTATTTTAAACATGAAAAGCATTGTAAAGTCATTTCTAATTCTTGGTGTCTCGAAGCCACCTGCTAATGCAGGAGATGTAAGAGACACAGTTTCGATCCTTGGGTTGGGACGATCCCCTGGCGAAGGGCATGGCAACCTACTCCAGTATTCTTGCCTAGAGAATCCCATGGACAGAGGAGCCTGGAGGGCTACAGTCCATGGGGTCACAAAGAGTAGGACATGACTGAGAGCCTGGGCGCACACACACACAATACTTTCCTATAGTTTTCCTCCTCTCTAGCTTCTTTGGGCCATCTCTACACAAGATGCTCCACTCCTAAACTACCTACAAAGGTTACTCAGCATCTAAAATAAGCAGGTGAACATTCAAGTTAGAATTTCTCTGTCTGGGTTGTTTCTTCTTAGAAACAAAGAATGTGCTACGTGTGGTTCAGAAGATGGGTGGCGCAGTCCATTGATGATACTTTTGTCTTTGGGTTTCATACTCAGGGTGCATGAGGAATAGTTATCCCATCAGGAAAATTTTAAGGAATAAAACATGGTGTTTTATTTTGAGGGCTTTGGACAAATCCAACAAGTTCATACTTAGCAGATTAAAAAAAGGACAGTGGAGGTAACTGTTTAAGAGTTGTGTGCTGCTATGTATAAGGTGAGGAATAATTTATGCAGATTTTGTTTGAAGGTGGTTGAATGGAATGTTCTCTTCTCCCCACTACAGGTTGACTTCTGGATAAAAGTTGATATATTACGTGGTGAAATAACACCAATTATATTAATTAATAAAAAATGTGCACTAAATGTTGGCTATGAGCCCAGCGCTTTTGTAAGTAATACTAAGATTATATCAGTGAAGATAGCAAGAAAATAAGAAATCCCTGCTTTGGTGAAACTTACATACTATTATGAGTATACAGAAAATAAACGTAGTAAGTAGGTGAATGATATCCTATGTGAATGTGTTTTGTGTTAGTCAGGCTTCCCTGCTGGCTCAGATGGTAAAGAATCTGCCTGCAATGCAGGAGACCCAATTCAATCCCTGGGTCAGGAATGTGATATGTACTATGGAAAAAGCAGGGCAAAGTTACAAAGGATCTAGTGAAAAATAATTGCCTTTTGACCACCTAATCAGTCAGGTACTATGTTAGATATAAAGGATTTAAGTATTCAAGAGAGAATCCCTAAGGCTTGAGAAGCCCATGCCGTGGCTGTTGTAACCCAGAGTTTGTCAAGATCAGAATGTGGATTGTTGCTCAGACTAGCCTGGTCATGGAGAGTACTGACCATGGATCAGAGAGCACTATTTCCCACAGGGCTGCCCAGTTCTTCTCAATACACAGTTTCATGAATACACATGACCCATGAATTAGAGCCGGCAGTCAAGAGTAACACAGTTTATGACCCGAATATGATCAGTATAGGGTGTCCCAGGTGGCTCAGTGGTAAACAATCTGTCTGCCAATGCAGGGACCACAAGAAGCAAGGGTTTGATCCTTGGGTGGGGAAGATCCCCTGGAAGAGAAAATTGCCAACCCACTCCAGTACATTTGCATGGAAAATCCCATGGGAAGAGGAGCCTGGTATAGCCCACTGGAGAACATGCCCCCCAGTCCATGGAGTCGCAAAGAGTTGGACATGACTGAGCACACACAGAAACAATCAGTATAAGGCTAGAAATTGATCAGTGCACGACTACATCAAAACAGAAAGCCACATCTATTAGAAAGAATGGCCTTTATCCTATTAGCCCATGCACAAAAATTAATTCTTATTAATCTGCATTAATATTTTATGACATTTATTCAATACAGCTTTTATTAAGTTATGTTACTTAATGAGGCTTATCACATTTTCTTTTGAGTGATGATTATGATCCCAGGAGTAAAATATTTTCCCCAAATAGTATATATCTCATTAAAACAATGCATAGTAAATAAGTATAACTCAATTTAGCAAAAATTCAAAATAATGAAAACTTTATCAGCAAATACTATATGTCATGGAAGACAGAGCATCAGCAACGTATGATAAATTCTCTGGCATTCTTTTTATTCATGACTAAAAATAGTGACGAGTGAAACTGTGCAGTAGTTTGAACATGCCAAAAGAATGTTCAAACTATTGCACAATTGCACTCATCTAACACTCTGGCAAAGTAATGCTCAAAATTCTCAAAGCTAGGTTTCAATAACATGTGAACCAAGAATTTCCAGATGTTCAAGCTGGATTTAGAAAAGGTAGAGAAACCAGGATCAAATTGCCAAAATCTGCTGGATCATAGAAAAAGCAAGAGAATTCCAGAAAAATATCTACTTCTTCATTGCCTACGCTAAAGCCTTTGATTGTGTGGATTACCACAAACTGTGGAAAATTCTTCAAGAGATGGGAATACCAGATCACCTTACCTGCCTCTTGAGAAATCTGTATGCATGTCAAGAAGCAACAATTAGAACTGGACATGGAACAACAGACTGGTTCCAAATTGGGAAAGGAGTATGGCAAGGCTGTATATTGTCACCCTGCTTATTTAACTTATATGCAGAATACATCATGTGAAATGCTGGGCTGGATGAAGCACAGGCTGGAATCAAGGCTGCAGGGAGAAATATCGATAACCTCAGATAGGCAGATGACACCACCCTTATGGCAGAAAGTGAAAAGGAACTAAAGAACCTCTTGATGAAAGTGAAAGAGGAGAGTGAAAAGCTGGCTTAAAGTTCAACATTCAAAAAATGAAGTTCATGGCCCTTGTCCCATCACTTCATGGCAAATAAATGGAGAAACAATGGAAACGGTGAGAGATTTTATTTTGGGGGGCTCCAAAATTACTGTAGATGGTGACTGCAGCCATGAAGTTGAAAGATGCTTGCTCCTTGGAAGAAAAGCTATGACCAACCTAGACAGCATATTAACAAGCAGAGATATTACTTTGCCAACAAAGGTCTGTCTAGTCAAAGCTATGGTTTTTCCAGTAGTCATGAATGGATGTGAGTGTTGGACCATAAAGAAAGCTGAGTGTCAAGGAATTGATGCTTTTGAACTATGATGTTGCAGAAGATTCTTGCGAGTTCACTGGACTGCAAGGAGATCAAACCAGTCAATCCTGTTCATTGGAAGGACTGATGCTGAGGCTGAAACTCCAATACTTTTGCCACCTGATGCAAAGAACTGACTCATTGGAAAAGACCCTGATTTGGGGAAAGTTTGAAGGCAGTAGGAGAAGGGGATGAGAGAGTATGGGATGGTTGAATGGCATCACCGACTAGATGGATGTGAGTTTGAGCAAGCTCTGGGAGTTGGTGAAGGACAGGGAAGCCTGGCACGTTGCAGACCATGGAGTCGTAAGGAGTCAGACATGACTGAGTGACAGATCTGAAGTGAACTGAAGAATAGTGATGGAGATCCTTGATATCAGATACTGTGTGATTCAGAGAAGGCTTTGTGTTTGTATACACACACGCATGCACACACACACACACATATATATATATATATATATTCTTAGTCAATCACATTGATCACCATGATTTGTTGTTGTTTAGTCACAAAGTCATGTCTGACTCTTTTGTGACCCCATGGAGTGTAGCTGTCAGTTTCCTCTCTCCATGATATTTCCCAGGCAAGAATACTGCAGTGGATTGGCCATTTCCTTTTCCAGGAGATCTTCCCAATCCAGGGATCGAACTTGCATCTCCTGTATCGGCAGGCAGATTCTTAACCACTGAGCACTAGGGAAGCCTATATATGTATATATATATATGTGTATATATATATATATATATATAAATAGGGAAGGGGAGAGATTTAAAATAACTAAGACACTATTTTCATCAGTCGATTATTTTTAACAAAAGAATGGGACCTAGTTCCTTTAAAATAATAAAGAAAAAAGAACAATAAACCATACTATCAAATAGTCAGTAATTCATATTCAAGGACAGATCGAGTCCTGTGAGTACTAAAACTTATACAATTGTAGAGGCCCTGTTTACAAAACGAACACAAAACTATAAATATAGAGTTGTATTATAAAGTAACTTTGTTACTTCAGTTGTTATTAAGAATAAAAAAATTATACCATACTTGTATATTTTTAAAAGCTGATATATGACAAGCATCATAAAATTCATAAAAATAATATATTGTTATTAATTAAGTAAATGTGTAGTCACCAAAGGTCATCTCCTGGCAAGTAGAATTGGACACAAGATTGTGAAATTAGACAGACACAAGTATAGCGTCATTTGGAGAGTTCTATCCCAAAATGTTTTTCACTTCACAACTAGTCATTGCCAAGGTAATACACAATGTTGAACTGAAATCCTTATTAAATATCTAGAAGAGATATTTTGACCTGGAAGGGAAGCATTCTGATGTTCCTTGCTTGCAAACAAAGTAGAACAAAACTTTAACCCATTCAAATGATGGTAGGCAAACAGATTCTAGAGTCAAAATGACTAAATCCAATTTCCAAATTTCTAATCTATTTGGGTCATTGAATATTGAAATTCTATGTTGTATCTTAAGTTCATCTTCAACAGTCACATTGTTTTAATATGCACAGTTTTTAAAGAATATGTGACATCTATGATTCTAATTTTAAAGTAATCACAGACATAAAAATTTGTTTTATTAGGGCTAAATTAGGGATTGAATGATGAGTTAATTTTCAGAAGGTTCATGTGTAAAATTACCCCTATTTGGAAAATACAGTTTAAGACTAACGAATTTTGACAAATGCAGTTTTCTTAAACAAGTATCTTTAATTTTAGTGATAGACAATCCTTTCAAATTTTTGAAATAACTTTTAGTTATACAAAAAATTTCCTCTCTATTTTGTAAAAAAAAAAAACCCTGAAATTAGTGGCTAAGCAAAATAAATATAGACTAAAACAATTATGGAGTCACTGTTCCCTTCTCCTGGGTCCTGGTGCACACAAGGTTTTGTTTGTGCTCTCCAAGAGTCTGTTTCCCCAGTCCTGTGTAAGTTCTGGCGGCTCTGTGGTGGAGTAAGCGGCGAGCTCCTCTAAGAGGGCTTAAGCCACACCCAGGTTTGCTGCACCCAGAGCCCTGACTCAACTGCTGACTTACCTCCACAGGAGACACTCAAACACTCAAAGGCAGGTCTGACTTCATCTCTGTGGGGTCTCCTGGTGCACAGAAGTTTTTATTTGAGCCCTCTGTGTGTCACTGATGGGTATGGGGTTTGATTCTAAATGTGATTTCACCCCTCCTGATGTCTTGCTGAAGATTCTCCTTTGCTCTTGGAGGTAGGTTATCTTTTTTTGGTGGGATCCAACATTCTCCTGTCGATGGTTGTTCAGCAGTGAGTTGCAATTTTGGAGTTCTTGCAGGAGAAGATGAGCACATGTCCTTCTACTCCACCATCTTGTGTCAGAAGTTCAAAATCAGGAAAGGAGTACATCAAGGCTGTATATTGCCACACTACTTATTTAACTTATATGCAGAATACATCATGCAAAATGCAAGGCTGGATGAAGCACAAGCTGGGATCAAGATTGCCAGGAAAAATATAAATAACCTCAGATATGCAGATGACACCACCCTTATGGCAGAAAGTGAAGAAGAACTAAAGAGCCTCTTGATGAAAGTGAAAGAGAAGAGTGAAAAAGTTGGGTTAAAACTCAACATGCAGAAAACTAAGATCATGGCATCTGGTCCCATCACTTCATGGCAAATAGATGGGGAAACAATGGAAACAGTGAGAGACTTTATTTTGGGGGATCCAAAATCACTGCAGATGGTGAGTGCAGCCATGAAATTAAAACATGCTTTCTCCCTAGAAGAAAAGCTATGATCAACAATGGACAAGAGTTTGAGTAAGCTCTGGGAGTTGGTGATGGACAGGGAAGCCTGCATGCTGCAGTTCATGGGGTCGCAAGGAGTCGGACACAACTGAGTGACTGAATTGAACTGAACCAAAAATAACTGTTGTGGTAATTTTATATACATATTCACAGACATTTTCCTTATCTGTTTGAACACAGTTGAAGGCTGAATATTCATCTCCTAGAAGTACCTGTATCAAAAAATCTCCCTTTGCTTTGAATTATTATTGTTAAAACACTGATTTTACATTGGCTGATCAATTCAATGCAATCCTAATCAGTATCCTAGTTGACATTTTTTTAAGAAATTGATAAGCTGATTTTAAAATTTCTATGGAAACTCATAAGGCTTAGGATAGCTAAAACAATATTTAAAAGGTGGGAAAAAATTGGAGATCTATCATAACCTAATTTTAAGACTTCTTATAAAGCTACAACAAGCCATCATTGTGTTACTGATGTAAAAACAGATCAATGGAATCCATTAGAGAATCTAGATACTCTCATGAACATGGTCAATGTATTTTTGACAAAATGTCAATATGTCCAGTAGTTTATTGAACAAAGTGTAATTCTTTTCACCAAATGATCTTGAAACACTTGAGTGGCCAAATACAGAACACCTTAGTCCTTATTTCACACTACATACAGAAATTTAGTTGAAATGGATCATGAGAACTAAAACTATAAAAATTCTAGAAGACAATAAAGGAGAAAATATTAGTAACTTTGGTTTGGCAAAATTTCATAATAAGATGTAAGAAGTACAAATTAAAGATTAATCAAAATAAAAAATAAAACAGCTTTTACCCCTCAGAAGACACCTTTACGAAAAGGTAAAGACAAACCAGAGACTAGGAGAAAATACTTGTAAAATATATCCAACAATAGACTCCTCTGTCCATGGGACTCTCCAGGCAAGAATACTGGAGTAGGTTGCCATTTCCTTCTCCAAGATTTGTATCTAGGCAATTCAGTTCAGTTCAGTTCAGTTGTTTCGGTGTGTCTGACTACTTGCGACCTCAAGGACTGCAGCACATCAGGCCTCCCTGTCCATCACCTACTCTTGGAGTTTACCCAAACTCATGTCCATTAAGTCAGTGATGACATCCAACCATTTCATCTTCTGTCGTCCCCTTCTCCTCCTGCCTTCAATCTTTCCCAGCATCAGGGTCTTTTCAAATGAGTCAGCTCTTCACATCAGGTGGCCGAAGTATTGGAGCATCAGCTTCAGCATCAGCCCTTCCAATGAACACTCAGGACTGATCTCCTTTAGGATGGACTGGTTGGAACTCCTTGCAGTCCAAGGGACTCTCAAGAGTCTTCTCCAACACCACAGTTCAAAAGCATCAATTCTTCGGTGCTCAGCTTTCTTTATAGTCCAACTCTCATATCCATACATGACTACTGGTAAAACCATAGCCTTGACTAGACGGACCTTTGTTGACAAAGTAATGTCTCTGCTTTTTTAATATGCTGTCTAGATTGGTCATAACTTTCCTTCCAAGAAGTAAGTGTCTTTTAATTTCACGGCTGCAATCACCATCTGCAGTGATTTTGGAGCCCAGAAAAATAAAGTCAGCCACTGTTTCCATTTTCTCCATCTATTTCCCATGAAGTAATGGGACCAGATGCCATGATCTTCATTTTCTGAATGTTGAGTTTTAAGCCAACTTGTTCACTATCCTCTTTCACTTTCATCAAGAGGCTCTTTAGTTCTTCTTCACTTTCTGCCATAAGGGTGGTATCATCTGCATATCTGAGGTTATTGATATTTATCCCAGCAATCTTGATTTCAGCTTAACCCTGCCCAATTTTATTATTTCAATGGTAAGTACTGTGTAGCAAACAATTAATATAGCATGTTTGATGCTCTGGTGTTAGAAGATTCCACTTTGAAGGCTGCATCTTCTGAAACTTTCCCGACCTGATAGGGATGTTTCATTGTGCTTAGACAGTTGGTATATAATATGTGACCTATGTTAACCATCTGCTGAGAGTCTGGAATTTTGCTAGTTGCTAGGCAGATAATGCCTATGTGAGCAGCTATGAACAGGCTTCCTTCAGCAGAAACATCACACATGTGTTGCTGCGTTTTGCTCCTGGAAGGAGAATGTTCTCTCTGTGATCATTTAAAGATAGGAGAGAGCAGAGAAAGGTGAATGCATATTTATCTGGATTCCTTCTGTATTGTTTTACCTAATAGATCCAGCTGTATACATGTAATAAATCTTAGGTGTAGGTATGAATTTATGCTGCATCCCTGAGTTCTTCTAGCAAATCACTAAAAATGTATGGACAGTCTTGGGGAACCCCAAAAGAATTACTTCATTAAATAACATACTAGTGTACAAAATAAAACAATAAAATTTGCTTTTTCAGTCTCTCTAGACAGAGTCAGTAACTTTTCCTCTCTTTTTGCATAACACATACATTAATTCTCTGCTTAAAAACCTGCCATTACAACCCACTGCACTTGATCCCAGTTCCTAGTGAGTACCTACCTACCCCCTCCACAACCTCATCTCAATTCCCTTATTCCCTTGCCCACTGGAATTCAGTGATGTTCACCAGAAGAGTCATGCATTAAATGTACTCACCAGATAAGCCTACATCTCTCTTCCATTCTCCTGTTGCCATCACAAATGCAATGCTCTGCCACAGCCCTAAAATTCATTTAATCTGAAGCACAATTAGAGAAAGTGGGCATTGGATATTAAAATTAACCTTCAAATCTCCAAATTATGCTTTCTTCATAATTAATTAGGAGCCATAAGATATCTAAAACTATATTCAACTGGCAATCCCTTTATAAACTCCTGCAGCTGGTATGACATCTGCCAAAATGTCAACATTCACAGTTTTTAATCAGTTAAGATTTGTTGTCTGAAAACGAAGGTACACCTGACCATCTGTGCCTTAAACCATAAGGATAGTGTAGCTCACCTACCGTGGACTCTGGGACAGGTAGATTCCTGGTTTGCTAGGAGCTCTACAGTATCAGGCCGCTGAGTTGGTATTTCTGCATTTCTCTTAGCCTTCCCTTTTTAGCTGCAATTTGGCAGCTGCTATTCCAAACATCGCACAACTATATTCATGCAGAAAGCAGGGGGCAGGTGATGTGTTGGTGGTAAAATAGCTTTTTCTTCACAGGACTGGCTCTCTCTTTTATCAGGGAGCAGAATCTTTCCCACAAGAGAACAGTCGGCATATTTGATAATGCATTGGCTAAAAATAGTTAGCATACCCTCCCCTACGATAATCCTGCCCAAGATAAACAGCATGCACAAGATTGGCTTAGACCAAGCAGGACTTGTCCCAGTGCCTGGAAGACAGGCCTGAGCATGTTGCTACTGAACAAAGTAGTTACATTAGCAGTAAATTATGGGCAGATCCGTGGTTTGATCACCATTTGGTTGATCATAGTCATCTGGAGTACTGATTAAACCACAGATCTTGCATTCTGATCCTCTGAGTTTCTGCTTCAGTAGGTCTGATGTGGCACCAGAGAACTTGCATTTCTAACAACTTCTCAGGTGATGGCTGCTGTGGTTGCTCTGGGTACCACTGGGTACCCAGAAAGGCAAACATCATCCTCTACCGCACAACTCCATAGGTTCCAGGTAACATCAAGGGTTACTACTGGCTTATTTACAGTCACAGGTAAGCATTAGTGTGTCTCCCACTTGTAAATGTAGACAAGGTTTATCGCTGGCCTCACCTACAGTTGTAGGCAAGAGTTGATGTTAGCCTCAAATTCAGAATAGAAACATGCATTGAAGGAGCGCCAATCTTCATAGTTTTAAAATCAAATTTGTGATGTGCTTCATAATCTCAAATATATAGGGAAACAAATTATAAAATAACAAATACTTAGTGCAAAACCCATCAACTTTAACTCAAATGCTGGCCAGCCCACATCATTCAAAAAATCAAGAATTACTTTAAGAAATATAAATGCAGTATAATATTGTATTTTCCCAAACTCCTGAATATGCAAAATGATAAGGATAATAATATTTTATATTTTCTAGAAGTATTACATCCTGTAATGGACTCGGCATGGATAAACAATCTGAAACCAGTTAAAGGGTTAAGAAATCAGCTTAGTGATTTTTATTTTTACATTTTTATGTGCAAAGTTTAGGGAAATTAAAAAATCATGTCTAAGAGACTATGAAACATATAGTTTTATGTTTCATATTTTTACAAATATAAAAATTTTCAGATCAGTTGCTCAGTCATGTCCAACTCTTTGTGACCCTATGGGCTGCAGCACACCAGGCTTCCCTGTCCATCACCAACTCTCAGAGCTTGCTTAAACTCATGTCCATCAAGTCGGTGATGCCATCCAGCCATCTTATCCTCTGTCGTTCCCTTCTCCTCCCGCTTTCAATCTTTCCCAGCATCAGAGTCTTTTCCAATGAGTCAGTTCTTTGCATCAGGTGGCCAAAGTATTGGAGTTTCAGCTTCAACATCAGTCCTTCCAATGAATACTCAGAACTGATCTCCTTTAGGATTGACAGGTTTGATCTCCTTGCAGTCCAAGGGACTATCAAGTGTCTTCTCCAATACCACAGTTCAAAAGCATCAATTCTTCAGTGCTCAGCTTTCTTTATGGTCCAACTCTCATATCCATACATGACTACTGGAAAAACCATAGCTTTGCCTAGATGGACCTTTGTTGGCAACGTAATGTTTCTGCTTTTTAATATGCTGTCTAGGTTGGTCATAGCTTTTCCTCCAAGGAGCAAGCGTCTTTTAATCTCATGGCTGCAGTCACCATCTGCAGTGATTTTGGATCCCCAAAGTTAAAGTTTCTCACTGTTTCCACTGTTTCCCCATATATTTGTCATGATGTGATAATACCAGATGCCATGATCTTAGTTTTCTGAATGTTTGAGTTTTAGGTCAACTTTTTCACTCTCCTCTTTCACTTTCATCAGGAGGTTCTTTAAATCTTCTTCACTTTCTGCCACAAGGGTGGTGTCATTTGCATATCTGACATTAATATTTCTCCTGACAATCTTGATCCCAGCTTGTGCTTCATCCAGCCCAGCATTTTTCATGATGTACTCTTTAATTTTATGTTTTTATCCATAAAACATATACCAAAATAATTTGCATAAAATTTTTATTACAGTAGGCAGATATGAAGATGGCAGGTAACATTATTAATGAATGTCTGTTAGCACCACAGGCCATCATCATGTACTTGCTGATTACGTGTTAGGTATCTAGTATGGCAATATTGTCTTGTTATGTGTGTACTGGGCTTCCCTGGTGGTTCAGCACTAAACAATCCATCTGTCAATGCAGAAAACAAGGGTCCGATCCCTGAGTTGGGAAGAGTCTCTGGA
Source organism: Okapia johnstoni (assembly GCA_024291935.2). Taxonomy (NCBI): domain Eukaryota; kingdom Metazoa; phylum Chordata; class Mammalia; order Artiodactyla; family Giraffidae; genus Okapia; species Okapia johnstoni. The sequence goes on along the minus strand of CM044319.1, from coordinate 86,685,951 downwards.
GAAAGAAATGGCAACCCAATCCACTATTATTGCCGGGGGAATCCCATGTACAGAGGAGCATGGTGGGCTACAGTCCATGGGGTTGCAAAGAGTAGACACAACTTAGCAATTAAACAACAACAAATGTGTCTATCTGGACAGTCTATAGAGGCAACATGAAGTCTCTAAGCAGCAAGCAAAGGTACAAGGAAATATACATTTCAATAGCCACTGATCCAAGTAGTGTGATAAAGAGTATGCACATGTCTTGTTGTTCAGTCGCTAAGTTGTGCCTGATTCTGCGGCCCCATGAACTGCAGCAAACTAGGCTTCCCTGTTCTTCACTGTCTCCGAGAGTATGCTCAAACTCATGTCCATTGAGTCAGTGATGCCATCCAATCACCTCATCCTCTGTCACCTCCTTCTCCTCTTGCCCTCAATCTTTTTCAGCATCAGGGTCTTTTCCAGTGAGCTGGCTCTTCGCATCAGATGGCCAAATGACTAGAGCTTCAGCTTCAGTACCAGTCCTTCCAACCAATATTCAGGATTGATTTTCTTTAGGATTGACTGGTTGGATCTCCTTGAAGTCCAAGGGACTCTCAAGAGCCTTCCCCAGCACCACAGTTTGAAAGTATCAATTCTTCGGCACTCAGCTGTCTTTATGGTCCAACTCTCACAATACATGCCTTGTAGTTGATAGGAAATGCTTCACAGAGGAAAGTTATGTCTTAGAGGGGACAGAATATTTACAATTAAGAGGAAGAGAGGAAAGCCAGTTAGGACAATAGAGAGGTGTAAGAATATGCCACAAAATGAAAGAAGTAGAAACCACTTTATCTGGATAATAAAGGTGAAGTTTGCCTAACTCTGGGATAAGAATTATAATAATTAAGAGCACAGTGGCTTTTTTTGTTTGTTTTTTTAAACACACAGACTTTTGAACTCAGTGCTTTATCCTGGAGAACCACATATGTGAGTAAACAAACTGATGGTGAAAATCTACTCAACTAAGCATTTTCACAGAGTAGATTTCTGAAACTAATATTTTAGCATTAAGAAGTTATTGAGTGTAAAACTAAGTTCTGTATAAAATAGAGACATGCTTTGCTGTGCCATAAGAGATTATCTTATAAACACACATTATATTTTACATGGGTTAGGAGCCAAAAAGTCCCATCTGTGCTCAAGATACTATTTAACCATCTAGAAAGAACTCAAGTTCTGCCTGAGCCCTATATTTGGATAAACACTTATGATCCCATGTAACTAATTGCTCTTTTGTCATATATACATTCATTTTCCTCTTTATACGTCCCATATTTTTGTTAATTTTTACTAGCACTTCCTACACAGTGCCTGTGTTCTTTACTTAAGAAATCTGGGCTAATATCATAAAATTGGTTTAACTCGTCTTTTCAAAGATAAAGAATCCTAGGAGTGAGAGTGAGGGAAGTAAGGCTTTCTCTTTTCACTTCATGGAACTCTATATTGCTGGGAAATTTTAACAGGCATTTACTATTTTTGAAAATTTTTAAACTAATATCTTTTTAATTGGGATAAAATGCACATATCATAAAATTGATTATTTAACCATTTTTCATTGCAGGATTCATTGACATTAAGTATTAATATATTTACATTGCTTTGCAAGCTTCTTTAGTGTCCAAATCCAGAACTTTTTCATCACCCTAGACTGAAACCTCTACATCCATTAAACAAAACCTCTCCTAATCCTCTCTCCCCTCAGCTGTTAGAAATCACTATTCTACTTTCTATCTCTATGATTTTGACCACTCTAGATACACAAATTAAGTAAAAGTGTACAATATTTCTATTTTTTGTATCTGGCTTATTTGTCTTTCGTAGAATTTTTAAGATCCATCTATGGTATAGCATGTATTGGAATTCTGTTCCTTTTAAAGGCTGAATATTCCATTTTATGCCTATACCACATCTTGTTTATCCATTCATCCATAAATGGACACTTGTACTGCTTCAAGCTCTTTGCCTATTATAAATCATGCTGCTATCAGTATAAGCATACAAATATATATCTATGTCCTTGCTTTCAATTCCTTTGAGTATATACATTTAGCAGCAGAATTTCTGGATCATATAGTAATTCGATGTTTAATTTTTTGAGGAACCACCATATCAATCTTTCCATATCAATCTCACCATTTTGCATTCCCACAATTAGTGCCAAGCGTTCCAATTTTTCCACGTCCTTCCTCATTAATACTTGTTTGTTTGCTTTTTTTCTATTTTGTTCTATTTTTTTAATAGTAGCCACTTCTGTTGGGCGCAAAGTGGTTTCACTGTGGGTTTGATTTTCAGTTTCTTAAGAGTTAGTGATATTGAGCATCTTTTCATGTGCTTTTAGACTCATTTGTATATCTTCTTTGAAGAAATGTCTTTTCAAATTTTTAAACTGGATTATTATTTTGTTGGTCTCCAGCTTTTTGCATGTGGATATCCAGTTATCTCAACACTTAGTCGGAAAGATCGTACTTTCCCCACTGAATAGTCTTGGCATTCCTGTCAAAAATCATTTGACTACGTATACGAAGGCTCATTTCTTTTTTTTCTCTTCTATTGAGTTGTGCTCTGTGTCTATCCTTATGCCATAACACATTGTTGTGACCACTATAGCCTTGTAGTAAATTCTGAAATCAGGAAATTTGAATCCTCTTATTTTATCCCTTTTTAAGATTTATTCTGGAAAGTAATTACCTCTGTCATTTTGCTACTTGTTTTCTATGTGCCTTACATGTTTTTTACCCCCATTTCCTGCATTACTATTTTATTAGTGCTTATTTGATTTTGTATTGTGAGATTTTAGAATTCCCTTTTCATTTCCTTTCTGTGTGTATTCTCAAGCTATTTTCTTTGTGGTAACCTTGGGAATGACCTTAGTTCCCTAAAGTTTTAACACCCTTATTTGAATACCAGCTTGATTTCAATCACATACAAAAAGCTCTGCTCCTATACAGCTCTATTCCAACTCCTTGAAGTTGTTGAAGTCATAAAACTCCACCTTTATGCTTTGTATATCCAAAACTTGTATGCTAATATTTTTAATGTATTAGTCTCTTGACTTAAGTAGAAAGTGAAAAGTAGAGTTAAACCAAAATTACAATAACACTAGGGATGCAGCAGTTGACCCTAATATTTATACTGAGGATAAATCTGTCAGCATTCATAAAATTTTTGATCTAGAAAATATGGTATGAATATTTATATTACAATATGAAATGGCAGGTTAAACTTATAGCTATTTAAACATTTAAAGGTCACTTGAAATCACATACTTAATCAAAAATTTTTTTTAATTTATTTAGAATATTTTCTTAGAAAAATTTAATTTTTATACAATGGTTGGGTCAAATCATTCTAGTAAAGTAAATTAACATACCTTAGCTTTAAATTTCTTCTCATAAAATGATTGGTTTTTATCTTTAAAATTCAATAGCAATATTTAAGACTTGCAAAATGTTTTCAATTCTATGATAAAGGTTTTCAATATGTGTTGCAGTCTTAGGATTAAATTATAGGAAAATATATTAAATAAAAGTCACCAGGTAAGAAAACACACTGAAATATACATCACATTTGAGCTAGAGTTCAGAAGGACAGTTCCGCTTCAAATGAATATTTTTCCACTTGAGTGTTACAGCAAGCAGCTATTTTTTGTCAGTCTCCAGTTTTAATCACTGGCACCTGTTAAAAAGCTAGTTCCTTTCACGGTTTCTTTCTTCACTGTATTTCAAAACATAGGACAGTATCAATAAATTAAGATAATTTTATGAGCCTGCTGGAGTAAACGTGTTTATTTCCACAGGTTTTCTTTTAGAAACTTGTACGTTGTTTTGGCAAGTAGAGAACTGAGTCCTAATTCTTAATCCAAAGCTCTCTTTACACGAGTATAGGTGGCTGTATAGTGTCTAGTGGCTCAAATGGTAAAGAACCTGCCTGCCACGCAGGAAACCTGGGTTTGATCCCTAGGTCAGGAAAATCCCCTGGAGAAGGGAATGGCCACTCACTCCAGTATTCTTGCCTGGAGAATTCCATGGACAGCAGAGCCTGGTGGGCTATAGTCCATCAGGTCACAAAGAATCTGACACAACTGAGCAACTAACACTTTCACTTTTACACTTACAGACTAGGAAGAAAAATCCTAAACCAAGATTAAAGAGCATTGTGTCAAAAAAACTGCTACCAAAGTCATTGTGTAGTTATTGTGTATCAATTTCCACATTTTGTAATATTAACGCAATGATAATATTAGTAATAACTTCCTTTATAAGTTTGTTGGGGAAATTAAGTATAATGAAAAGTGTGTAAGATAGTGTCTAGCATACCGGAAGCATTCAATAAATGCTAATTATTACTGTTATTCTGAAATATAATTTTCTAAAAAAACCTGTATTCACTGAAATGTGGAAAAATCATCAAAATGTGTTCAAATAATTCTCCTGTAGATATTTTGTGTTTTATTTTATGGCTGAATAGAGATACAATGCTAGGGCAGAAAATATATGTCTACATAGTTTCAAAAGAGGTAAGGAAATTCCTCTATCAAAACCTCCTCCTCACTTTATGACACTCAATTTATTTTTCTAATATGATCTGGAATCAGATCAAGATGCTGGGACTGAGCAGTGAACAGTCAGGGAAGAAGGGTTATATTTAGGGCAGAGGTCAACAATAACTCAATTAAGGGAGATTAAAAGTGAGCCTTGAGAGGCAGTTTGTAAATAATCTGAGTCTGACAATCCCATCAGCTCAATTCAGTTCAGTTCCTCAGTTGTGTCTGACTCTTTGCAACTCCATGGATTGCAGCACACCAGGCTTCCCTGTCCATCACCAACTCCCGGAGCTTGCTGAGACTCAAGTCCATAGAGTCGGTGATGCTATCTCATCCTCTGTTGTCCCCTTCTCCTCATGCCTTCAATCTTTCTCAGAATCAGGCTCTTTTCCAAGGAGTCAGTTCTTTGCATCAGGTGACCAAAGTATTGGAGTTTCAGCTTCAGCATCAGGCTTTCCAATGAATATTCAGGACTGATTTCCTTTAGGATGGACTGGCTTGATCTCCTTACAGTCCAAGGGACTCTCAAGAGTCTTCTCCGACACCACAGTTCAAAAACATCAATTATTCGGCACTGAGCTTTCTTTATAGTCCAATTCTCACAACCATACATGACTACTGGAAAACCATACTGAGTCACAATAGGGAAGGAGACGGAAAAAGACCCATGTTGGGAATATTCCTTGGCTATTGACAAAGTAGGGGCAAACCCTCTCTAGAGAAAAGTTATCCTAATTAAAGCATAAAGACATTCCACAGATGAGGTCCAACCAACACGTCCACAAATATCAACAAGCAACAAGGAAAACATGAGACCCAATATGTGACAGCTACAGAAGTAGAAAATTATATTCTTATTTTTTTAAGCATCAAACACATTGGAATTGTCAGATTCAGAATGTCAGACAGCTCTATGCGCAAGTATTATGGAAATAAAGGATCCAAGGGAACGCGTGCAATAAGAGACCAGAAGAACAGATAGAATTATTGTACTTAGAATATTTAGTGACACTGAAATAAATTTTTGAATTAAAAAATTCGATAGGTAGCCTAAATATCAATTTAGAAATAGTTGAAATATTTAGTGCGATAGAAGATATAGAACAAAAGATATATCAGAAATTATAGAATGACAAACACTGTATGATCTCTGTTACATATGAAACCTAAAGAAATAAAAACTCATAGATATAGAAAACAAATTAGCAGTTGCCAGAGATAGAGGGTTGGGGTGAAAGAAATGGATTAAAAGGTTCAAAAGGTTAAAAAGAAAAAAGAAAGACCTTACTAGATGGGATAGATGGAAAATAAGCTACTGGGGGCACACAGCAAACATAATTACTCATATAAAAATAGTATTTCCACAAAAACAGGGAAAACATAGCATTATCTTCTACCTCTGTTATCATTCTAAGGTATAATAAAGTCTTACTAAATTAATAAAATCAGTATAAAAAAAGTAGCATAGAGATTGAAAGGAAAGACTCAGCTGTCACTATTTTGTAGACAATATCATCATCTGAATAGAAAATGCAAGAAAGTCAAATGAAAAACTGTTAGAAATTACTAGACTTATAAGAAAGATACAAAATCAATACACCAGGATTCTATTCATTAGTGCCGCACATACAAAAATATTGGAATTCTTAGGCATAAGTATTATCAGAAAGTATGTACAATATGAATAAAACTGTAAAAGTTTGTTGAAGGACACAAAAAAAAGGGTACAATATGTCACATATGAAGGAGTCTAGATGGGAGAGGAGTTTCAAGGAGAATGGATACATGTACATGTATGGCTGAGTTGCTCTGCTGCGAACCTGAAACTCTTGCAACATTGTTAATTGGCTATACTCCAATATAAAAAAGGTTAAAAGAAAAAAAATAAAGAAGTGGAAAGACATTCTAGCAGTTGAGTGAGTTTTGTTACTGTATGGATGTCAATTCTGCCTCAAGCTAATCTATAAATTCAATTCAATATTGATCAAATTTTTCTTAAATTCTTTGGTTATTACTAAATTCTTTGAATTCTTAATAGACTTATTTTAAAGTTCAAATGTATGGACTATTTCTAGAAGGGCATATAAGAAGCTGGCAACATTACTTGCTTCTCGAGGAAGAACCAAATGATAGGCTAAAGGAGACACTTTTTTTTTTTAATTGGAGGCTAATTACTTTACAATATTGTAGTGGTTTTTGCCATACATTGACATGAATCAGCCATGGGTGTACATGTGTCCCCCATCCTGATCCCCCCTCCCCATCCCATCCCTTAGGGTCTTCCCAGTGAACCAGCCCTGAGCACCCTGTCTCATGCATCAGACCTGGACTGGCGGCCTATTTCACATATGATAATATACATGCTGCTGCTGCTAAGTCGCTTCAGTCATGTCCAACTCTGTGCCACCCCATAGACGGCAGCCCACCAGGCTCCTCTGTCCCTGGGATTCTCCAGGCAAGAATACTGGAGTGAGTTGCCGTTTCCTTCTCCAATGCATGCATGCATGCTAAGTCACTTCAGTCGTGTCCAACTCTGTGCGACCCTATGGACAGCAGCCCACCAGGCTCCTCTGTCCACAGGATTCTCTAGGCAAGAATACTGGAGGGGGTTGCCATTTCCTTCTCCATAATATACGTGATTCAATGCTATTCTCTCAAATCATCCCACCCTTGCCTTTTCCCACAGCGTCCAAAAGTCTGTTCTTTACATCCGTGTCTCTTTTGCTGCCTCGCATATAGGGTCATCATTACCATCTTTCTAAATTCCATATATATGAGTTAATATACTGTACTGGTGTTTTTCTTTATGACTTACCGTATAATAGGCTCCAGTTTCATCCACCTCATTAGAACTGACTCAAATGCATTCTTTTTAATAGCTGAGTAATATTCCATTGTGTATATGTACCACAGCTTTCTTATCCATTCATCTGCCGATGGACATCTAGGTTGCTTCCATGTCCTGGCTATTGTAAACAGTGCTGCGATGAACAATGGGGTACACGTTTCTCTTTCAGTTCTGGTTTCCTCGGTGCATATGTCATTTACTAATTGTTTACCTCCTGTGTCTTGTATATGATGCCAAATGTATTTTTTCCCTAGATAACAAACAAAATTAAATTAAAATATAGGTTTTATGTGGTGAATATCTATTTTTAAAAAATCAAGTTGTTTCAAGAAAAAAAGTGTAATGATATCAGTAGAAAAATATACAATAAATAAAGTCATAACAAAATGCTTTGTTATTGAGGCAAAAATAGTTGAATGCATCAGTGGAGCAAAATAGAGAATTAAAAGTAGAGTCATGAATATATGGTGATTCACTTTATGTTAAAGGTGGAGTTTTACATAAACCAATGAGTTAAATAATGGACTATTGAATAAATACTGAGCATCTTAATTTTCTCTCTGTAAAATCAAGGTTAGGATTCTTGGGAGGATTCATTGAAATAATGTTTGTTTAAAATAGAAATTACACAGAATGTATCACACAGCGGGAAAATGGGAAATGTGCACACATCTTAAGGAATATGAATAGAATGGGATGTGTGTATTTGACCAAGTTTTCCTAAGCAAAGAAGAGAGAAAAAAAGAGGCAGTGGTAGAAAAGATAAAAATGCAAATATTCTAAATTGTTTAAAAATATCACATACACACATATATGTACGTATATAATAAATACTCATCCATGAAGATAAATTAAATCTTCAAATTAAAAGCACAAACACTAGAAAATAACAATCAAGCAAGCTAAGTATTAAACTTTTAATCTGCAGATGATATAATTATTTACATAAAGCTCCACAAAAATCTATAAATTAATCAGATAGCAAAGATAATTTAGAAAGATGGCTAGATGTAAGATGGATATAAAAAACTCAGTTGCATTTCTAAATGCTAGCTACAATCTTTTAAAAATATACCCATTATAATAAATGTATATACTAAAAAGTATCAAAGAATTCATCTAAGATAGGCTTCATGTATATCAAGAAATTATTATAATTATATTTAAATATATCAAAGAGATCTTAAAAATAGAATATTTACTTTAATAGACAGGTAGGATAAATTTTCCATTTTCCAAAATTTGATCTAAACATGCAATATAATTTCAGTAAAAATCCAAGTAGCATTCTATGTGAAATTTGACAAAATTGAAAAACAAAGGGCAAAAGTATATACCAAACATTCCTAAATTTAAAAAAAGTAAAATGTGGTTCTTTCTATCAAAAATAAAAACTTATAAAACTGTAAAAATTAATATAGTTAATTTAGATGTAGGAATTCCCAAATAGTTCAAACACTGAGTCCAAGAACAGTAATTATGATACATGATAGAAATAACATTGGATATCATTAGGAAATTGAATAATTAGTCAATCCATAAAAACTAGATAATAGGTTACACAATTAAAAAAAAATACACAAAGGACATGCAAAAAGCTTTATGCTGTGCTTAGTTGCTCAGTCGTGTCCAACTCTTTGCAAGCCCATGGACTGTAGCCCACCAGGTGCCTCTGTCCATGGGGATTCTCCAGGCAAGAATACTGGAGTGGGTTGCCATGTCCTCCTCCAGGAGATCTTCCCAACCCAGGGACTGAACCCAGGTCTCCTGCATTGCAGATGGATTCTTTACTGCCTGAGACACCAGGGAAGCCCATAAATACTGGAGTGGGTAGCTGATCATTTCTCCAGGGGATCTTCCTGACCCAGGAATCAAACCAGGGTCTCCTGCATTGTAGGTGAATTCTTTACCTGCTAAGCTATGGCTGACATATGAAAAGACATTCAACCTCATTATTGATATAAGAAATGTGAATCAGGGTCACAATAAAATACCATTTTACATTCATTATATTGACAAATACTTAGGAACTTGACAATGCTGATATGCATATGGAGCAACAAAAACAGGTACTCTTCTGGAGGTTGTGATTAGTACAGCCACTTTGGGAAAACAACTTATTTTCCATTTTGTCAATGTGAAGACAAGTATAAACAAGGTCCAGGAAATTCCTATCCTAAGGAAACTCCTGCATACCTTCACCATAAGAAGGACACAAGAATGTTACAAATGTCCAGTGGGGAAAACTCATCCATAGGAAAAAGAAACAAATTTTGTACAGTCATCATGAAGTACTATACAACATTGAAAAATGAACTAATCTTATCCATCTCATCTACAAATAGCTTAGATGGATTTTAGAAATATCACACTGAGTTAAAAATACAAATCATAGGAGACTACATATAATGCTTACAAAAAAGAAAAATTAATTATTTTACTGTTAGACATAATTATATATATGGCAAAATTATTTTTTAAAGCTGGAAACTGATAAACTTAAAATTAAAGATATGGTTACATCTGAGGAAGAGCCAGGGGGATAAGATGAAGAACCCATATAAAGGCGAAAGTCATTGTTGAAGGAAATATATTATGTGATTATAAGGAAAAGAAGCCCTCTCACTTAAGAAATCTACGTATTGGATTCCCATCCCTAAACACAGAAATCAAGCTTATGGTCAGTTCCCATTAGGCAAACTGGGAAACTCAGCCAAATGTCATAAAAATAAGAAATTATTCCTTAAAGTAGACATATCTGACTAGTCTCATGTTCTACCATATGACATAATGGTATAAAAATGCCAATCAATTCAAGGAGAAAATACTTGCCTTCCCAGAAAACTACTTAAAATGACAGCATTTTCCTAATGTTTTAGGTGGCTTTTTAATGGAAGGCCACCTGGTTTCAAAGGGCAGTTAGCCCACTAAAAATATGCTGGTTCAAGGCTGCCATTATAAAAGACTGCTTTAGAATATGCACATTGTGATGAAAGTCAAATACAAAAAAAAATGATGACTCACTGGTTGGCTAGAAACATCTGTCACTGAAATAATAGAATGTGGCAAGATGGTGTTCCTCCAAAGATAAAATAAAATTTTCTATGGCCTTAAACAGGAATGTGTTCAGAATGCAATTGAGATGTCAGACTTTTATGAGCAAATCTGTTAAAGAAATCTATAAATCACTTCCCAGGTTCAAGATTAACATTTAAAAACTTTGATTGCAGAAAGAGAAAGGGAACAGGGGCATAAGCATTTACTTGCTAGGGATCACAGGTTAATCTACCTTCTATGTATTTCTCTACCAGACATGGGGTCAGAGCTATCCTTTTTTCTAAAAATATTTATTTTAAATCACTTAGTGAAAATCCAGATATTTTATTGGGCAAATAAGCAGAATAAAGAAGTAGTATTAGTCTCAAAAACACACAAAATTCTGAACAAAATATTACTTTTAACTGTATATGTATATATGTATACATAATTTAAATATTTTATAAGTGATCAATTAGCTTGTTGATTTCCAGTGTGCTTAATGCTATTAAAAGATCATCCAGAACCTGTGATAGATATCTCACAGAAAATACATCAATTTCCTTCCAGTTTTAAAAGTCAACAGCATTTATTAACTTCATAGAAAAAAACACAACCATGAACACAGTGACCACATTTTGAGAAGTTATTATGTTGGGTACTCTATGTATGCTGATCTTCTAAATCTATAAAACAACCTTTAGAGGTCATTGTTATTAAGCCACTTACAGCCCAAGCTCAGAAAGATAAAAAATTTACATGAACAGGGTTTATGAGTATAAATATGTGCATTCAAACCAAGATTGGCCTTATTTCAAGATCTATGTTATTCGTTCCAAAATCAGGTTGACTGTCAACTTTACACAATCTTACCCAATGTGCTAGCTCAATTCAGTCATGTTCTACTCTTTGCTACCCTATGGACTGTAGCCCTCCAGGCTTCTCTGTCCATGGGACTTTTCAGACAAGAATACTGGAGTGCGTTGCCATGCCCTCCTCCAGGGGATCTTCCCAACTCAGGGATCAAATCCACATCTCTTATGTCTCCTGCATTGACAGGTGGTTCTTTACCACTAGTGCCACCTAGGAAGCCCTTCTCAACCAACACAAGCTCCTAAATTACTCATTTTTTGACTGCTCATCCTCTGTTCATTTCATGTATTCATTCCATAAATCATTACTGAGCACTTTCTCTCTATAAATCATCATGCCATGGACTGAGAATAGAGAACTGCAGATTATAGTGTCTTTAGGATTAGAGAGTGTTTATGAGATCCTGACAGGAGACATCTGTGAGTGTAATTGCTCAAGGAGGCCCGACTGTAGCTGCCAAAAAACAACCCACAGAAAACTGATGGCAGGTACTCTCTGAGCAGTGGGAAAGCTGTGAACGGTAACAAACTACTGTTGCAGTAACAAATAAGCAATAGCCACCTGGTAAGGGGGGAAGCAGTGGGCTGCCACAGGGGCAGGGGCTCTAGGTGCAGCAGACTTGGGTTCGGCATAAGCCCTCTCAGAGGAGGTCGCCATTAGCCCCACTATAGAGCTGCCAGACCTTACATAGGACTGGGAAAATAGACTCTTGAAGGGTCCAAACAGAACCCTGTGTGCACCAAGACCCAGGAGAAAGTAGCATTGACCCCACAAGAGGCTGACCCAGACTTGCCTGTGATTGTCCAGGAGTCTCCAGCAGAGGGGGGTCAGTGTGGCCTGCTGCTGGGTTGGGGGCATTGAGTGTAGCAGTACATGCATGGAATTTTTTGAAGAAGGTTGCCATTATCTTCATTACCTCCACCATAGTTTGGCCTCAGGTAAATATCAGGGAAAACTCATCAGTGGCCACAGGACTGGAAAAGGTCAGTTTTTATTCCAATCCCTAAGAAAGGCAATGCCAAAGAATGTTCAAACTACCACACAATTGCACTCATCTCACATGCTAGTAAAGTGATGCTCAAAATTCTCTAAGCCAGGCTTCAATAATATGTAAACTATGAACTTCCAGATGTTCAAAAGTCTACAAGCAATAAATGCTGGAGAGGGTGTGGAGAAAAGGGAACCCTCTTACACTGTTGGTGGGAATGCAAACTAGTACAGCCAATATGGAGAACAGTGTGGAGATTCCTCAAAAAACTGGAAATACAACTGCCATATGACCCAGCAATCCCACAGCTGGGCATACACACTGAGGAAACCAGAATTGAAAGAGACACGTGTATCCCAATGTTCATCGCAGCACTGTTTACAGTAGCCAGGACATGGAAGCAACCTAGATGTCCATCAGCAGACGAATGGACAAGGAACCTGTGGTACATATACACAATGGAATATTACTCAGCCATTAAAAAGAATACATTTGAATCAGTTCTATTGAGATGGATGAAACTGGAGCCCATTATACACAGTGAAGTAAGCCAGAAAGAAAAACACCAATACAGTATACTAATGCATATATATGGAATTTGAAAGATGGCAACAATAACCCTATATGTGAGACAGAATAAGAGACACAGATGCATAGAACAGTCTTATGGACTCTGAGGGAGAAGGTGAGGGTGGGACGTTCTGAGAGAATAGCATTGAAACATGTATATTATCATATGTGAAAGAGAACACCATTCCAGGTTCGATACATGAGACAAATGCTCAGGGCTGGGGCAATGGGATGACCCAGAAGGATGGGATGGGGAGGGAGGTGGGAGGGGGGTTCAGGATGGGGAACACATGTAAACCCATGGCTGATTCATGTCAATGTATGGCAAAAAAACACCACAATATTGTAAAGTAATTAGCCCCCAACTAAAATAAATAAATTTATTAATTAAAAAAAAAGAAAAGGCAGAGGAATCAGAGATCAAATTGCCAACATCCATTAGATCATTGAAAAAGCAAGAGAGTTCCAGAAAAACGTCTATTTCTGCTTTACTGACTATGCCAAAGCCTTTGACTGTGTGGATCACAACAAACTGGAAAATTCTGAAAGAGATGGCAATACCAGACCACCTGACCTGCCTCTTGAGAAGTCTGTATGCAGGTCAGAAAGCAACAGTTAGAACTGGACATGAAACAGACTGGTTCTAAATAGGCAAAGGAGTACATCAAGGCTGTATATTGTCACATTACTCATTTAACTTATATGCAGAGTATATCATGAGAAACGCTGGGCTGGATGAAGTACAAGCTGGGATCAAGATTGCTGGGAGAAGTATCAGTAACCTCAGATAAGCAGATGACACCACCTTTATGGCAGAAAGTGAAGAAGAACCAAAGAGCCTCTTGATTAAAATGAAAGAGGAGAGTGAAAAAGTTGGCTTAAAGCTCAACATTCAGGAAACTAAGATCATGGCATCTGATCCCATTACTTCATGGCAAATAAATGAGGAAACAGTGGCAGACTTTATTTTGGGGGGCTCCAAAATCACTGCAGATGGTAACTGCAACCATGAAATTAAAAGATGTTTGCTCCTTGGAAGAAAATTTGTGATCAACTTAGAAGCATATTAAAGAGCAGAGACATTACTTTGCCAACAAATGTTCGTCTAGTCAAAGCTATGGTTTTTCCAGTAGTCATGTATGGATTTGAGAGTTGGACTATAAAGGAAGCTGAGCACTGAAGAATTGATGCTTTTGAACTGTGGTGTTATAGAAGTCTCTTGAGAGTCCCTTGGACTGCAAGGAGATCCAACCAGTCCATCCTAAAGGAGATCAGTCCTGAATATTCATTGGAAGGACTGATGTTGAAGCTGAAACTCCAATACTTTGGCCACCTGATGCAAAGAGCTAACTCATTGGAAAAGACCCTGATGCTGGGAAAGATTGAAGGCAGGAGGAGAAGGGGATGACAGAGGATGAGGTGGTTGGATGGCATCACTGACTCAATGGACATGAGTTTGAGTAGACTTTGAGAGTAGGTGATGGACAGGGAGGCTTGGCGTGCTGCAGTCCATGGGGTCGCAAAGAGTCGGACATGACTGAATGACTGAACTGAACTGAAGAGGGGAAGGGGTGGAAGGTTACTCTTGAGTTATAAGGGTTGGGTTTGGAACCAGAGCTCTGCCATCCACCGGCTCTGCAAACTTGAACAATTAGCTGAACCTTTCCATGTTCTATCCTCAGCTGTAAAACGGTATAATATGTCTGACCCTTTGCTACCCCATGGACTGTAGCCCACCAGGCTACTCTGTCCATGGGATTCTCCAGGCAAGAGCATTGGAGTGGCTGCCATGCCCTCCTCCAGTTGATCTTCCCAATCAAGGGATCAGACACCCCTGTCTCTTATGTCTCCTCCATTGACAGGCAGGTTCCTTACAATTAGTGCCACTTGGGAAGCCTTGGTCGCTATCGGATCACCTTCAAACTAAGATGTAAAGCCGTGACCTCCCTCTTTGCTCTTGCCAGGAATCCTCATAATTGGATTCTCACTGAATCACTCATAGAGCTTTAAAAATTACTGGGTCCTTATTCCCAGAGATTCTGATATAATTGTCTGAGATGAAGCCTCAAAATGAGAATTTTTAAAGTTCTACCTATGGTCAGAGTTGAGACTACTGCTTTGTCCATCTCTAAGGAGCTTCATGGGGAGAAGGCAATGGCAACCCACTCCAGTACTCTTGCCTGGAAAATCCCATGGATGGAAGAGCCTGGTAGGCTGCATTCTATGGGGTTGCTAGGAGCTGGACACGACTGAGCGACTTCACTTTCACTTTTCACTTTCATGCATTGGAGAAGGAAATGGAAACCCACTCCAGTATTCTTGCCTGGAGAATCCCAAGGACAGAGGAGCCTGGTGGGCTGCCGTCTATGGGGTCACACAGAGTCGGACAGGACTGAAGCGACTTAGCAGCAGCAGCAGCAGCAAGGAGTTTCATGATACACCTGATGCTGACTAATTAAAATTTCATGTGTATGTTATAGTATGAGAGAAAATTAGTTAACTGTAGGTTATAAGTGAGGAAATTAACAGAAGGTAGCATGAAAAGAGAGAAGGAAAAAAGGAATGCAATACTAAGAAATACAAAGGATAAAATGACAGACTCAACATGCTGTGTGTTTCAGAATAGAAAGAAAAAGTTGTTAGGGCAGGCATCAATACGGTTATGACCTGTTGATTCTTGAAGGAATATTAAACGTTGCAGTTTGAAGAAGCACATCAAGTTGGGAGAGGGAATATGCTCAAATGGACAAGATTTGACATCCAAAGATACATGCATATACCAAAGGCGTCAAGATTTGGATAATAGATGGAATTTTGAAAATATAGAGTCAAACAGAGCAAACTAAATGAGAAAGAAAAAAATACATATTATATATTAATGCATATATATGGAATCTAGAAAAATGGTGCCGATGAACCTATTTTAGGGCAGAAATAGATATGAAGACCTAGTGAATGGACTTGAGGACATGGTAGGGGAAGGGGAGGGTGGGACAAATTGGGAGAGTAGCATTGTGCATTGTGTATGCATACGTGCTAAGTTGCTTCAGTCGTGTCTGACTCTGCAACTCTATGGACCGTAGCCTGCTCCTCTGTCCATGGGATTCTCTGGGCAAGAATACTGGAGTGGGTTGTCATGCCTTCCTCCAGGGTATCTTCCTGACCCAGGGATTGAACCCGTGTCTCTTATGTCTTCTGCATTGGTAGGCAAGTTCTTTACCACTAGCGTTATCTGGGAATCCCCAACATATATTCATTACCAGATGTAAAACATAACCAGTGCAAAGCTGCTATATAACAAAGGAAGCTCTGCTTGGTGCTCTATGATGACCTAGAGGGGTGGGATGAGGGGCTGGGAGGGAGGTTCAAGAGGGAGGGGACATATGTATACATTTTGCTGATTTGCTTCATTATACAGCAAAAAATAACACAATATTTTAAAGCAATTGTATCTCAATTAAAAAAGACAAAATAAATTTTAAAAATGAAAATATATAGTCAACTTACAATATTGTTAGTTTCATGTGTACTTCATATAGATGGACTATGTTTGTAATTTAGTTAAAAATTTAAAAAATACCATTAAATGCAGTAATAAAGATGGTAACATTCATATCAGCCACTACATTAGGTATTTATATTTTCACATCTGTTAAAAACCCAGCAGTAAGTTTATCATTATCCCCATTTGCAGTTGAGGGCACTGAGATTAAGCAACATTAAATGAAGTTAACAGAGGTTGAACGTGGCAGAGGCATAATTTGAACCTAGATATAGTTAGCTCCTGTAGCAAATGAGCCAAAGAATTAACTTTACTTTGAGTCAGTGAGTGAAGAATGTCCTTTGGGAGATCACTGGTTATATAAAACAAAGAGAAATTGGATTTCTTTTCAAGTCACCAGGACAGCACTTTATTAAGCTAGTGGAAAAGCAAATTCTGCTCTTTCCATGTATGCTAATCTCACGTATGAGTGCTTAAAAGCTCTTTCATGGAAGAGCACACATCAGGCAAATAATTTCAGGACAGAGAAAAGCTGAGATTGCATATCTTACTCTGCTTATTTACTAGAAAGTAACATAACATTCTGGAAACACATGAGGGTTTTATTATGATATTTTTGCAATATTTGCAAGGAGGTGAGATGTAATAAAATCATTCCATTTTAATAGACCAAAAAAAGTTGAAAGTGTGAAAAAGTATTCTCAACAAAAAATACAATTCAAAACATTACTGGGAGACTGGCCATTAGTTTTTATCAGTGCTTGTGAGAATGATTTTATTCTGTTAATTATGTACTTAATTACTTCTGAGAATTCACTACATCTGGACATTCGGCATTCTGTAGTTTGAAAACTGGGTTGCATGCGTAAATGTTTTGTATGTGCTTAAGTAAACTGTACGTGTTGGCGTTTTCTGGCAGTAGCAATTGCTAATTGTGCGTGTATTTAGAATGGACAAGCAGGTCAACCACAAACGATGACTGGCACAGACATTCGCCCTCAGTGGCCTAGCTGTCTATGAAATGTCCCTCCTGACAAAGATCTCCCTGCCTCATTTCCTCGGGCCTGGAATTAACTTGGTGCTCCTGCCCCTTCTTCATCCCCTGTTCCAGGTGGGCTGATTACCCAGCTGGGAGGGCACCATTCACACTTGAGTTGTGCTCCAAAGGTGTCATTTATTGGGTTGGCCAAAAAGTTCATTTGAGTTTTTCCATTGCAGCTTATGGAACCCAACAAACTTTTTGGTCACCCCAATATGCAAACTATAATGTGGAAGGTCCTTCCTGTAAACATGCCACTTTGTGACCCTGATCTGGCCTCCTGCTTACCTTCTCAGCCTCTTCTGGCACAACACTGGCTCTTGCCATGTTCATCATAGCGGCTTCTTTTCAGGGTCCCCAAATGTGGCATGCTTGTTCTGCCCTAGAAACTCTGCACTTGAGCTCCCTCCCTCACTCATTCAACAAACATTTAAAACAGGTGGTTGCCAGAGAGTGGTGGGAGAAGAGGATAAGAGAAATAGGTAAGGGAGAATAAAAGGTACAAATTTCCAGTTACAAAAGGAATGAGTTGAGAGGATGAAATGTACAGTGTGGGGAATATAGTCAATAAAAACATAATATCTTTGAATAGTGACAGATTGGAACTAGACTGTAGGATATGTATAAAAATTGTTGAGAGTAAATCCTAAGATTTCTTATAATAATTTTTTTCTCTTTCTTTAATTTTGTATTTTGTGTACTGATGTCATGATCCACGTCTGTGGTAGCACAATTGTTGAAGCCCTGCTGGGGACTTATCTTCGACAGATGAATGGATCAAGGAGATGTGGCATATATACATATGTATATAGGTATATAGGTATATAGGTATATATATATATATATATATATATATATATATATATATATATATACACCTACACACAATGGAATATTACTCAGCTATAAAAAAAAATGATGTAATGCCATTTGCAACAATGTGGATGGACCCAAAGTAAGTGAGAAAGAGAAAGACAGATACCATATGATATTACTTATATGTGGAATCTAAACAAATGATACAAATGACTTTATTTACAAAATGGAAATAGACTCACAGACATAGTAAGCCAATGTTGCTGCTAAGTCGCTTCAGTCATGCCCAACTCTGTACAACCCCATAGACTACAGCCTGCCAGGCTCCGCCATCCCTGGGATTCTCCAGGCAAGAACACTGGAGTGGGTTGCCATTTCCTTCTCCAATGCATGAAAGTGAAAAGTGAAAGTGAAGTCGCTCAGTCGTGTCTGACTCTTTGCTACTAAAAGTGATCATTGGTACAAGTAGTTTAGAAAATATAGCATTACCTCCTAAAGTTGAATATTCATATACTTAAGGCCCAATAATTTCACTCATAGGAATACCCCAGGAGAAATCCTTGCACAAGAACCCAAGGAATCAAAAAAGATATATCAGTAACATTACTGTTTACAATGACAAAAACTTGGAGACAACCCAAGGGTCCACCCAAAGAGAGTAAATTAGTAAACTGCTCATACAATGAGAGGCTTCCAGATGGCACTACTGGTAAAGAATCTGCCTGCCAGTGCAGGAGATACAAGGGATGTGGTTCCAATCCCTGGGTCAGGACGATCCTCTGGAGTAGGAAATTGTAACCCACTCCAGTATTCTTGCCTGGGAAATTCCAAGGACAGAGGAACCTGGTGTGCAACAATCATGCAGTTGCAAAGAGTCAGACATTACTGAGTATACACACACACACACACATTCATAAAATGGAGTGTTATATAATAATCAAAATGTGCAAACTGTAAAAACATGCAACAACATTAAAGAATCTTAGAAAAATAAAAAGGAGTTAAAAAAAGAATCTGAAAGGACTAAAAGATTATATACCACATACCATTTTTATAAATTATAAACAACTAAAATAAAATATACTTACATTTTGAAAGTATATATAGATGTACCAAATCTAGACAAAAATGGAAACAAAGGAATGATGGATTTGGGACTCAAGATGATGTTCATATCAGGTGGGTAGAGGAAGGAAGGACTAGAAGATTACATGCAGTTACATCAAGAACTTCACTATTATTTGAGTGGTCATCTTAAGGGTGCTTACTATACCATTAGAAGTCACTGACTGAATAAGTACAAGAGGACCATACATTGACCAAATGAAGACAGTGTGACATGACCCTGGAGTTTATGATTATCCAGTTCTGTGCACCTCAGTTCCAAAGGAGAAGAAACAAGAAACATTAAGGTCTTTGTACAGACAGAGGGAACTAATACTCAAAACAAAGAAATGGAATAGGGCATTGCAAACTGAGGCCAATACAAGATACTGAAGACAGTTCTTCCAGATTTTCTACAGTGATATTACCAATAGTACAGTATTATTACCAATGGAAACCATGACAGACTTTATTTTCTTGGGTTCCAAAATCACTGCAGGCAGTGACAGCAGCCATGAAATTAAAAGACGCTTGCTGCTTGGAAGAAAATTTATGACCAACGTAGACAACGTATTAAAAAGCAGAGACATTACTTTGCCAACAAAGGTCTGGATGGTCAAAGCTTTGGTTTTTCCAGTAGCCATGTATGGATGTGAGAGTTAGACCATAAAGAAGGCTGAGCACCGAAGAACCGATGCTTTTGAACTGTGGTGTTGAAGAAGACTGTTGAGAGTCCCTTGGACTGCAAGGGGATAAGTCCAGTCAATCCTAAAGGAAATCAACCCTGACTATTCATTGGAAGGACTGAGGCTGAAGCTGAAGCTCCAATACTTTGGCCACCTGATGCGAACAGCCGACTCATTGGAAAAGACCTGATGCTAGGAAAGATTGAAGGCAGAAGGAAAAGAGGGTGACAGAGGATGAAATGGTTGGATAGCATCATCGATCCAATGAACATGAACTTGAGTAAACTCTGGGAGATGGTGAGGGACAGGGACGACTGGCATGCTGAAGTCCATGGGGTCGTGAAGAGTCGGACATGACTTGGCGACTGAACAACAACAACAACAACTTAATATGTATCACTTTTTCCATTGGACAAACAAGAAAACTGACATTCAAAGAATTTATTTTGGCTAAGAATCCAGCCCAGAATGTAGCCTAGAGATGATATGTCAAGGGCAGGCAGGATAGCTATAACTGAGAAACCTTTAGTCAGCCAGATCAGGGGTCTTATAAAGGGATTGCTGAAAGGGAACAAAAGACATAGCATTCATTAGAGTTCCAGCAAGAATAGAAGAGTTTTTCAGCTGTGATTGTGGCTCAACCTTAGGGAATGGAGTATTAAAATCGAATTTGGGGAAAGTTCAAGGAAATCAACATGGGATGCTGAGTTTCGCTGGCACTAGCAAGTGCCCTTGGGGAAGTGAAGGGAGAAAACCCTAACATGAGCAGGAACCTTGGGAGTTCAGGGCCACATGATTGATGTTTCAGTCAAAGAGAGACAGCCACTGCAGGCAAAAGATATCCTCTAATCTCTCCTCGCTCCTACACGTTCATCTCCCACCAGCATCTTCTATTAGCTTAACAAAGTATGAAGCAGGGTCATGGGATCTGGATAAGTTGATATGCTGAGGTCTATCCCCTTGGGGCACTGACCAGGGCAGAAAAGGATGGAGAATAGATTTCAGCGGAAAGGGACAACAAGTGGAGAGTAAGCAGCACAGGCACCTTTAAAAGTTGTCAAAGGCTGATCATGGTTAGAGAGTCCTTACTAAAGAACTATTATACAAATGTGAAAGTGTTAGTCACTCAGTCATAGTCCGACTCTTTGTGACCCATGGACTGCAGCCCACTAGTCTCCTCTGTCCATGGAATTATACAAATACAGATTGCTTACCCACCACTTACCTGGTTTGCTCAGGCTGGCCCACACCCTGCCCTCTAGGCTGGTCACCACTGCTGCAGGGATCCAAGGTGGGCACCCACCCAGGAAGGGATCCTGGGTGTGGCTCCCGCCTGAGAGCTTAAAGCTGATGCACTTTCCATGCCTCGAATCCTCCATGTAGCAGGTTCACTTAACTACATATCTGTGTCACATCCAATCCTGAGAAAGCTGTAGGGTCCCTTGAAAGGCTTCCTCTACACCCTGACAAGGGCTCAAGGGGTAGTGTTGGGTGAGGGCAGGGGTCCAGTGGGGACACCCTTACTGTGCTAAAAGCCACTGCAAACATAGCAATAAAAATGTGTCATTAAAAAAAAAAAAACAGCCATTGGTCAATCAAACTTTTTCTCTCTCTCCTTTTCTTCTCCCAGGCATACACATAATATTATGTATGGCCCATTACCTGAAAATATATAGTCACACATAAAGTAATATTTTCCCCTTTTACTTTTAATCATGGCCCTAAAGATCTAGAAAGCTTATAAGTTCTCTACCTGTATCTTGTTATTAGTCAACCATAAGATGATGATTTAATAGCATGGAATTAAGAATGGTAATGCTAATATAGGGCTTCCCAGGTGGTACTGGTGGTAAAGGACCTGCCTGCCAATGCAGGAGATATAACAGACATGGGTTTGATCCCTGGGTCAGGAAGATCCCCTGGAGGAAGGCATAGCAAGCCACTCCAGTCTTCTTGCCTGGAGAATCCCATGGACAGAGGAGCCGGGCAGGCTACAGTCCTTAGGGTTGCAGAGAGTCAGATATAAATGAAGCAACTTAGCATGCATGCAGTGCTAGCATTTCACTTTATACTATCGATGTATTTTAATTTTTGCATTTATTTTATGCTTCATCTGGATAGAAAAATTGATATGGGATTAAAAAATAATTTGCAGCTCTAGAAAATAGCATAGATTTTGTAACTAATTTTTAATAATAATAATTTACAGGAATATACTTCATTTTTTCCCATTCACTGCATGCATCCCTACTCTGCTATAATTTCCTCCTTCATCTCTTGACAATATCTCAGGTAGATCTTATAGATTTCTGATCACTGTAAGTTATAGTAATCTCATTTTTGTGCTAATGTCAATGTTTGGATATTAAAGGTACATTTATCTAAGTCAAAACTTCCTTTGCATATCCAGCTCAAATCTTCCTCAAGCCCAACCCAGCATGAGGAACAGTTAAGATTAGAAATACTTTGATCAAGGAGACAGCAACAATAGGCCCAGTGTACAGACAATAATACAATCAATGGGAACTAATCTCCTAAATATACAAGTAACTCATGCAGCTCAATACCAGAAAAACAAACAACCCAATCAAGAAGTGGGCAGAAGAGTTGAACAGACATTTCTCCAAAGAAGACCTACAGATGGCTAAAAAACACGTGAAAAGATGCTCAACATCACTCATTATTAGAGATATGCAAATCAAAACTACAATGAGGTATCATCTCACACCAATTAGCATGGCCATCATCAAAAAGTCTATACAAATGATAAATATTGGAGAGGATGTGGAGAAAAGAGAGCACTCTTGCACTGCAAATTGCAAATTGATACAAGCCACTATAGAGAACAATATGGAGATTCATTAAAAAACTAGGAATAAAAGTACCATATGACCAACAATCCCACTACTTGGCATATACTCAAGGAGACCATAACTGAAAAAGACATAGCTAGAATATGGAAGCAACAAGGACAGATGAATGGATAAAGAAGCTGTGGTACATATATACAGTGGAATATTATACAGCCATAAAAGGGAATGCATTTGATTCAGTTCTAATGAGGTGGATGAACCTAGAGCCTATTATACAGAGTGAAGTAAGTCAGAAAGGGAAGAACAAATATCATATATTAATACATATACATGGAATCTAAAAAGATGGTACCGATGAACCTACCTACCTATAGGGCAGCAGTGGAGATACAGACATAGAGAACAGACTTTTGGACACAGTGGGGGAAAGAGTAGGTGGGATGATTTGAGAGAGTAGCATGGAAACATATACATTACCATATGTAAAGTAGACAGTCAGTGGGAATTTGCTGTATGACACAAGGAACCCAAAACTGGAGCTCTGTGACAACCTAGAGGGGTAGGATGGGGAGGGAGGTGGGTGGGAAGTTTAAGAGAGAGTGGGCGTTTGTATACCTATTGGCTGATTCATGCTGATGTATGGCAGAAACCATCACAACATTGTAAAGTAATTATCCTCCAATTAAAAACAAAATAAAATTTATTTAAAAATAATACAACTAATGAAAAATCATGTTTTTTTTTTAATTCACCATCAATTAGCAATTTTAAATAATGTCAATAATGAAATATTTCTGTCCCCAAAAAACCTTCCAACTTGTAAACGGTGCCAGGGTTACTGCCAAGTTTTAATAATACATATATAAGCTTCAAATGAGCACATGTGTCTTACTTTCCTTTAATAAATGTAGCATTCATAAATGTAGTAGTCTACATGGAAGATAATTTGGGGAACTTCCAATTATGACTTTGACACCCAACATACACAGACTTAGGGACACACAGTCAAGAGTAAATTGGGAAAGTTTTGTTATTGTTCCAGCTTGATTAGGACAGTTCATGTCTACAAACCCTACATATTCTTTGGTGTGAACAGGAGATTCAGAATAAATAGTGATAGCTGTATACAGGGTTTTCTTTTTCTAACTTACTTTTTCTTCCAATGTGAAGTTTTAGATGAAGCTATTCAGATACAAATTTTCCAATAGCTTGAATTAGACTTGAACAATGTACAGTGATACAATGGGCTTTAACATTGTCCCTTGTGAAGAATATCATTGACTATGCAACAATAAAATGTAAGGAAATAGAATTTATATACAGAAAAAAATCCAGAAAATGCCACAAGAAAGGCAATGTTTGAATGCTTAGATCACTTTCACTAAGAACTGGACACTTGCTCTAAATCAATGAATCAAGTAAAGTCATTTAGCCATGTGTTCTGATTTTTGCAGAAAAAAGAACAAGTGGAAGATTCTTTCAAATATAATAGAAGTGTGTGATGAATTTTCTAGTGGAAATGTTTCCTATTTGACTGCCTCTGGAATCAACTCTGATGAAATAAAGGTCTAAATAGTGTCACAATTTCTGGGATTTATTATGAAATGGAATTTTTATGAATTTCTGCCAAACATCCTCATGTGTAAGACTTTTGTTAGCTATTTTTAGATAGCTGCTATATGTGAAGGAAACAGTTCATGATTAAAATAAATAAAATACATTCATCAATCAGATATGAACACATCTATCAGAGAACAGTTTTAATAAGTCATTGAAAATTTGGAGAAAACTGAAATTATAATATCATTCATTACTGTGGTAGACTAATAGTTGCATAATTTTTTTCTTTTTAAAAAATATGTGAGTGAGTGAAAGTCACTCAATCATGTCTGATTCTTTGCAACCCTAAGGACTCTAGCCCATCAGGCTCCTCTGTCCTTGGAATTCTCCAGGCAAGAATACTGAGGTGGGTTGCCATTCCCTACTCAGGAGATCTTCCCAACCCAGAGATCAAATCTGAGTCTCCCACATTGCAGGAAGTTTCTTTACCATCTGAGGCAGGAGGGAAGCCTTTTAAAAAATACAGTAATGCAATTTAAAATATCAAACCATTACTTTTCCCTCTTTTGTAACTTAGCATTCTTTTTTTAATTTCTTTTACCTTTTTAATTAGCATGACTATATGTAACTTATATATGAAATTCAATTAAAGAAATTTTTCACTGTCTGCATTTATTTTCTTGCTGTATAGTTTTTCAAGATTATTTCTATCAAGAACAATCCTTTCATAAACTTATTGAGGTTAAAATATGACTGGTTTTCTCAAAGTATGCACCCAATAATGGGATTGCAGGGTCATATAGTAGTTTTAGGCCTTTTCATCAAGGTAAAGAATCTGCCTGAAATGTAGGAGCCACAGGAGACACTGGTTCAATCCCTGGGTCAGAAAGATGCCCTGGAGAAGGGCATGGCAACTCACTCCGGTATTCTCACCTGGAGAGTCCCATGGACAGAGCAGCCTGGTGAGCTGAAGTCCATGGGGTCCAACAAAGAGTTGGACAAGACTGAAGCAACTTAGCATGCACAGGCATTATAGTTTTATTCCCAGTTTTTTAAGGAACCTCCACTAAGTTCTCCATAGTGGCTGTATGAATTTACATTCCCACCAGCTGTGCTGGAGGGTTCCCTTTTCTCCACACCCTCTCCAGCATTTATTGTTTGTAGATTTTTTGATAACGGCTATTCTGACCAGTGGGCCAAGATGCAGATGTAGAGAACTGATCTTTGACACAGTGGGGGTGGGGAAGTGGGGGGGAGTGGGGGACGAATTGAGAGAGTACCATTAATATATATTTGTAAATATAATTTATATAAATATAACAATATAAATACATATAAATATGTAAATATATATATATATATATTTGTAAAATAGCTAGTGGGAGTTGCTGTATACAAAAGGGAGTTCGGCATGGTGCTCTGTGATGACCTAGAGGGGTATGATGGGTGGGAGGTGGAAGGAAGGCTCAGGAGGGAGAGGATATATGTAGAGATATAGCTGATTTGCACAGCTGTACAGCAGAAACTAACACAGCATTGTAAAGCAAGTATCCTCCATTCAAAAATTAAACCTAAAAAAAAAAATGATCTGGTCCAAGTGTCACTCTAATTTACATCACAGACAAGAATGTGCCTTTTCTTTCTTGAATTTTTCCTCCTTGCTCTGTCTTTCTTTTTCCATCTTATTAGTTCTAGTACCTCCCGGGTGTGAGGAAGAAGATTAAAGAAAAGGGCCCAGACACATTGCTTATTTGTTCAGCCATTGGAATTTGTGCTTAATGTCTGCTGTCCTCTGGGCAACATTTTATGGCTCCAGGACTTGGTTTCCTTGAGATGTTCTTCCAGAGTGTTGCTCTGCACAATTTCACTATGTGGCTGAAATGACTTGTTACCATCATTTTATCACTCTCCCATCTAGATTTGAAAGTATATACCGCAGCCTTCCAAGCTGGATTCTTGGAAGATCATCCTCTTACGTAGGGAACCAGCTGTTTTTTTGTGTGTATCCACTAAGACCAGAGAAAAATTCATGAGTTCTTGGAATCTCAAATACCAAGAAAATGGGCTGCCTGAATGTTGCCTGTTCTTCTTCTCAGGCTTACAGAATTCTCCAGAGTATCAGAAACTTGTCTTGATGTTCATATAAACCCTAAATCTAGCATGCGCCTATGAGGCTGTCCCCAAATTCCACATACGGTATTTTGCCCCGCAGCATCCCCCAATGTGCACAGGTGATTTTCTGCAGCAAGTTTCTATTCAGTAGTACAATTGTTGCTGTTCAGTCACTAAGTTGTGTGCTACTCTTTGTGACCCCATGGACTGCAGCACTCCAGGCTTCCCTGTTCTTCACTCTCTTCTGGTGTTTGCTCAAATTCATGTTCATTAAGTCAGTGATGCTATCTAACTATCTCATCCACTGTAGCCCCCTTCTCCTCCTACCCTCAATTTTTTCCCAAAGGTTTTCCCAGTGAAAAATCTTTCTCACTTTTCCAGTGAGTTGGCTCTTTGCAGCTGAAGTAATACAGCTTCAGCATCAGTCCTTTAAATGACTATTTAGGGTTGATATCCTTTAGGATTGACTGGCTTGATTCCTTTGTTTTCCAAGGGACTCTCAAGAATCTTCTCCAGCGCCACAGTTTTGAAAGCATCAATTCTTTGACTCTCAGCCTTCTTTATGGTCCAACTCTCACATCTGTATATGACTACAGGAAAAACCATAGCTTTGACTCTATGGACTTTTCTCAGCAAAGTGATGTCTTTGCTGTTTAATATGCTGTCTAGGTTTGTTACCGGAGGAGGCAATGGCACCCCACTCCAGTACTCTTGCCTGGAAAATCCCATGGACGGAGGGACCTGGTAGGCTACATTCCATGGGGTCGCTAATAGTCGGACCCGACTGAGCGACTTCACTTTCACTTTTCACTTTAATGCGCTGGAGAAGGAAATGGCAACCCACTCCAGTATT
The DNA here is from genome assembly GCA_024291935.2 of Okapia johnstoni. Taxonomy (NCBI): domain Eukaryota; kingdom Metazoa; phylum Chordata; class Mammalia; order Artiodactyla; family Giraffidae; genus Okapia; species Okapia johnstoni. Next base: position 86,658,584 of record CM044319.1, on the reverse strand, counting down.
CTTGCCTGGAGAATCCCAGGGACGGTGGAGCCTGGTGGGCTGCCGTCTATGGGGTCGCACAGAGTCGGATACAACTGAAGCGACTTAGCAGCAGCAGGTTTGTTATAGCTTTTCCTTCAAGGAGCAAGCATCTTTTCATTTTGTGGCTCTAGTCATAGTTCACAGTCATTTTGGAGCCCAAAAAAAGAAAATCTGCCACTGTTTCCACTGTTTCCCCACCTATCTGCCATGAAGTGATGGGACAAGATGCCATCATCTTAGTTTTCTGAATGTTGAGCTTTAAAGCCAATTTTTTCCACTCTCCTCTTTCACTTTCATCAAGAGGCTCTTTAGTTCTTCACTTTCTGCCATAAGGGTGGTGTCATCTGCATATCTGAGGTTATTGATATTTCTCCCGGCAATCTTGATTCCAGCTTGTGCTTCATCCAGCCCAGCACTTCTCATGATGTACTCTGCATATAAATTAAACAAGCAGGGTGGCAATATACAGCCTTGACGTACTCCTTTCCCTATTTGGAACCGGTCTATTGTCCCATGTCCAGTTCTAACTGTTGCTTCCTGACCTGCATACAGATTTCTCAAGACGCAGGTAAGGTGATCTGGTATTCCCATCTCTTGAAGAATTTTCCATAGTTTGTGGTGATCCACACAGTCAAAGGCTTTGGCATAGTCAATAAAGCAGAAATAGATATTTCTCTGAAACTTTCTTACTTTTTTGATAATCCAACAGGTGTTGGCAATTTGATCTCTGGTTCCTCTGCCTTTTCTAAAACCAGCTTGAACATCTGGAAGTTCACAGTTCACGTACAGTTGAAGCCTGGCTTGGAGAATTTTGAGCATTACTTTACTAGCCTGTGAGATGAGTACCATTGTGTGGTAGTTTGAGCATTCTTTGGCACACATCCATATATATATATATATACACATATATATATATATATATATATATTTGTGTGTGTGTATATATATATACATACATACATATTCATGCATTTGTGCATTTAAATATGTTTTTATAAATTTATGTATATTTACTTATGTTTATATAAAATTTTCCTATACTGATTTTAAATGTTAAAGCCATCAATTATGATTTAAGGAGCCTATTGTACTGCTTGAAAACATTGGTGAACTATATCTCAGGTAGCTAATTGGAAGGAAAAGTTCTAATTCTTCAAGTCCAAGTAACCAATTTCAAAGAGACCTTCCTTTCTATTGCTTCTATTTACAGACCACATCATGGTCTCTTCTCAAATGAAGAATATCACCTCTGCTATTTTTAGTCTCTTAATTCCCTTTTCAATTGCTCAGTCCACAGCTTGACACATCGTTGGAAATGATTCCTTGGTGAGTTTCGTGTATTTTATAAAGAAGCAAAAAAGGCTTTTTATTTTCATACTTCACATGTGAATTTCCCACACCTAGCTCACTAGTAAATAACATCCATTTCATGTGTTGTGAATGCACGCAATAGTCAATGTTTTCCTCCTTTGCTTTTCATCAAGGAGTAGCACTGCATGTTTGCAAAAGCAGAAATATCTTATCTTCACACATACGGAAGGACAGGCAACACTCATGCTGCTTACTTAAGTGACAAATACTACTATTACAGAAATGCTGTTGGTTCCTGATTGACTTCCTTGTGTTTGCAGGGTGATTTTTCTTTTGTGAGTCACCTAAGAGGACTCTCACGTTACTTACATTTGACATCTCAGGTGAAAGTGAAAGTAAAAGTCACTCAGTCGTGTCCAACTCTTTGTAACCCCATGGACAGTATGGAATTCTCCAGGCAAGAATACTGGAGTGGGTAGCTGGTCCCTCCTCCAGGGGATATTCCTAGCCCTGGGGAAGGGGTTCTTCTCAACCCAGGGATCGAACTGAAGTCTCCCGCATGGCAGGCGGATTCTTTACCAGCTGAGCCACATAGACATCTCAGGTAAAAGACTGCAATTCCCATTTTCATGGAGGAATAATTTGCAGAACAGCTTCCTAATGGCATTAGGAATAATTTGCAGAACAGCTTCCTAATGATGGGTCAGCAGTTGCATTCTAAACCTCTTACCTACAGGTATATTTTCAGTTAGGTTTGGCAGAAATATCACCCCAATTACCAACAGTCTCCCTGTCTAAAATTGTCTGTGTCTCCAAACAGAAAAAGATAACATGAGAACATTCATCTTTTAAGCAATGGGTAACCAGAGTTATTCAGATGAAAGAGATGCTTTCTCTGATAGTGTGTAAAGTAATGAGAAAGGGAGGGGGAAAAGTCTGAAGAAACAAGAACGTGGACCCAGAAAAAATTGTTAAAGGGTTTTCGTCCCTGAAGGCATTTAGGATAAAAATGGTGCCCTGCCCTTCCCCCAGAGGGTCTTGTTTTGCCATTTACCACAGTGGGCTTTGAAGCAGGGGGCCCAGTCAAGGGAAATGTGGAAGGGAAGTAGTGTTAGAGCAGCAATGCCTCAGCCCAGCTGTATTGAGTTGACTGTGCCCCCACATCTGGCTCCACAGGGTCCCCAGAAACCTACATTCAAGGACTGAGTTCAAGTCCAAGAGAGGATAGTGGGAAAACTCAAAGATTAAAATCTGTATCCATTATTTTATACTTTGATTTGAGAGGTAGTTAGATGTTTATGTATACACTTGCCAAAACGCATTGAATTTTATCCTTTAAAAGAGTATTCTATTATCTATGTGTTAGATCTCAAAAAAGGTAATTTTAAAAGTTAAAAAAAAACTATGATTAATAGCTATAGAAATGACAGAGCCTATGAAATATGTTTGCTCTACGATGCTATTTTATGAATTTTTAGTAAGATATTTTACCTTTAGAATAAAAAAAGAGTTGCTTAAAATAATTATGTCATGTCTGAAAAAAGTAAGACATTTTTTGTGGAATCTGGAGTAATGTAATTATCTCTTCTGGTAATTAAAAGGATTAATGTTGAGAATTTTTTTAAACAAAAACTAACCTTGGTTCCAGTTCTGATATCACCTAATGGTTAATTTCTTTTTCTTTCCTCATGCATAAACATGTGAATTATATCTGTTTTACTAAGATCACTAGGTGGTCATGAGTATCACAAGATAGAATAGGTATGAGATAACTTTATAAAGTCACTCAGAATGGTTTAATTTTAAATTTATGACCCATTTAATGATTAACTAGATTATAAACCCTTGCACTGTATCTATGTCACAATGTAGCTTTCAGTAATTATAATAACACAGTGAGTATGGACTAGATGCTGAATAAATATTTGTTGACTGCGTAAATAAAAGAAATTTATCCCCTGTGTTACGATCACAGAATACAGTTTGAAGGGACCGCTTAGGTACATCTGCCTGTTAAAAATGTATAAAATTGTTCATTAAAGTTTGCATATTAATGAAAAATTGTTTCCATAAATGAGTGGGAACATTTCTTCTGACTTCTTTCTATATAAACTAAAAAGCATCCCTATTACCAAGAAATGCTGGGAAAGATTGAAGGCAAAAGGAGAAGGGGACAGCAGAGGATGAGATAGTCAGAAAGCATCACCAACTCAATGGACATGAATCTGAGCAAACTCTGGGAAATACTGAAGGATAGGGAAGCCTGGCCTACTGAAGTCCACTGGGTCACAAACAGTCGAACATGACTTAGCAACTGAACAACAAAAATTACCAAGAAAAGATGGAGCAGTAGTGCCTAGGCTTAGCTGCTGTGATATGAGCAAAGCTTTCAGTGTGGAGCATAAATGTTTGTGTCTGGTCTTCCAACAATGACATGCAGGGTGTGAAGTTTTATCATTGTTGACTCAACAAGCAATTCTGTGGGACCATCTGTGCTGAAAACTGTTTTGTATTGGTCAGCAGGTTGTTTTTTTGAGACATCCCATTCATGTCATCACAGATATTAGGAATATCTCAGGCAGCTCTTGGAAATATCTGAAACTGCATTCAAGGTGAGAGTGGGTCATTTAGGCAGGATCCACCTGCCTCATGGAAATCAGCCTCCTGTGTCTTCTTGTTCTTTAGCTATAGAAGGCAGCTGATACCCCGGTGAGTACTGCTTTGCTGGAAAAAAAAAAATCTATACCTGGAATTTTACAGGTTGGTCTTTGAAGCAAAACTAGCTTGTGAATTAGGGGATGAAAGTAGTTTACAAATATGCTAGAGCAGACATTGGCCTTCAAGGTTCCAATCAGGGACACTGGACTTTATTCTTCCCATAGGTGCATCTGCAAATTACCAGTAAACATAAATGCTTCAGTTAAAATGCTCCCCAGTTGATGCTTAGAGCAACAGGAGTTTCTGCTTGAGTGAACTGGAACAACATCTCCAGACCTTTATCCCCAAGTAACCCTGCTATTCATGGAGATTAACTCTTGCATTTTGTAAAGAATTCTGGTGTGACAGTCAGAGGATGTTTTAAAGTGTCAAATGTGGTGATTTACAAGCGTTGTTCCCTTAAAATGTCTTCGTCATTCTCAAATCCCCAACAAAAGACACGATGACAAAAGGGAAGGCTTACTGGCCATGTGATAATCTCCTGGGAGTAAATATGGCTTGATCAAATGCTCATGAAGCTGAAAGTTGCACAAAATGAAATATATTTACAAACTAGGCTGGAAATTTTTCAAGGACAGGCTTTTTGGAAAGGTCTCTCACATTTCCAGATTTGAATGAGTTGGGGAAATCTGCACAGGCAATCCTAAGCTCTGCATCACATTTGAGAATATTGCATAATACACTTTCCTCCCCTGTGGAGTCAAGGTTTGTTTACAAATAAGTAGGGGCGTCCCTGGTGGCTTGGGTGGCTCAGGCCTGCAATGAGGGAGACCCGGCTTGGATCCCTGGGTCAGGAAGATCCCCTGAAGAAGGGGATGGCTACCCACTCCAATATTCTTGCCTGGAGAATTCCATGGACAGAGGAGCCTGGCGGGCTGCAGTCCATGGGGTCACAAGGAGTTGGACATGACTGAAGTGACTTAGCACACTGCACATTAATATATGAATTTCCTGCCACCTTCACTGGTAGAGAATAATGTTTTTACTCAGGCTTCAGTTAGAAGATCTGAATCATTTAATATATAATATCTCCTTAATTTCCTTTCAAGGGGAAATCATTTAAAGGAATTTGAGGGCTTGTGCCTATAGTACTAATTTTGGTGGGAGAAGAGTTGAAAAAGAGTATTGTGCTAAGTGTTTCCTGACACCTTTGCTGTCTCCATGCCTCCTTCTAGTCCATTCCTGTGCTGGATAGTCTAACAATAATCCTGGTTCAAGGCTTTATCTTTCAGGAATGCCTCTAAACTCTTTCAGATCATCCATCCTCACTTCACTGACCACTTACTTGTACAGTGCAATGTCATGAAAACAGTATTAGATTTTTTAAAAGATTTTTTTGATGGGAACCATTTTTATAGACTTTATTTAGTTTGTTACAATATTGCTTCTGTTTTATGTTTTGTTTTCCTAGCCACAGAGTACATCTTGCAAAATGCCGGGCTGAATGACTCACAAGCTAGAATTAAGATTGCCTGGAGAAATATCAACAACCTCAGATATGCAGATGATACGACTTCAATGGCAGAAGGTGAAGAGGAACTAAAGAGCCTCTTGATGAGAATGAAAGAGGAGAGTGAAAAGGCAGGCTTAAAATTCAGCTTTCAAAAAACTAAGATCATGGCATTTTGTCTCATCACTCCATGGCAAATAGAGGAGGAGAAAGTGGAAACAGTGACATATTTTATTTTCTTGGGTTCCAAAGTCACTATGGATGGTGACTACAGCCATTAAATTAAAAGACACTTACTCCTTGGAAGAAAAGCTATGACAAACTTAGCATACTAAAAACAAAGCTGACAAAGTGATGTGAGAGTTGGACCATAAAGAAGTCTGAGCACCAAAGAATTGATGCTTTCAAATTGTGGTGCTGGAGAAGATTCTTCAGAGTCCCTTGGAACCCAACCAGTCAATCCTAAAGGAAATTAAACTTGAATATTCATTGAAAGAACTAAAGCTGAAGCTGAATCTCCAATACTTTGGCCACCTGATGCGAAGAGCCAGTTCATTGGAAAAGACCCTGATGCTATGAAAGATTGCGGGCAGGAGGAAAATGGGGCATCAGAGGTTGGGATGGTTAGCTGTCATGATTGACTCAATGAACATGAATTCGAGCAAATTCCAGGAGATAGTGAAGGACAGGGAAACCTGGAGCACTGCAGTTCATGGCGTTGCAAAAAGTCAGACATGACTTAGGAAATGAACGACAGCATGTAGGATCTTATCTCCTTAACCAGGGATCAAACCCCCACTCCCTGAATTAGAAGATGAAGTCTTACCACAGGACCAGCAAGGAAGTCCCAAGTTTCAGGTGAAAACATTTATTCTTCTCATCCCCTCCATTTACCAGATGTCAGATCTTGTACAGTTCACCCAACTAGTCTGATATTCAGTATTCTCATTTATTAGTTTATTAAACAAATATTCTTTGAGTGTCTACTCCAGGCTTGATATAGTGCTAGATACTAACAATAAGATGATTACCCTAAACAGATTATGGCAGCTGGCCTTGAAGATGGCCATCATCAATGTCTTCCCTCCCCATATGTTCATTTTCCCTATAGCAAGATGGAATCAAAATCCCCCTTCTCTTGAACATGCTGCCGCTGCTGCTAAGTCGCTTCAGTCGTGCCCGACTCTGTGCGACCCCATAGACGGCAGCCTACCGGGCTCCTCTGTCCCTGAGATTCTCCAGGCAAGAACACTAGAGTGGGTTGCCATTTCCTTCCCCAATGCATGAGAGTGAAAAGTGAAAGTGAAGTCGCTCAGTTGTGTCCGACTCTTTGTGACCCCATGGACTGCAGCCTACCATGCTCCTCTGTCCATGGGAGTTTCCAGGCAAGAGTACTGGAGTGGGTTGCCATTGCCTTCTCCATCTCCTGAACATAGACAGGTTCTAAATAATTGCTCATAAAATATAATAAAATTGGTGTCAGATTCTGGGCCAAGGCTTTAAGAGACTGAAGATTTCTTGTTGTTGTTCAGTTGCTGAGTCATGTCCCACTCTTAGTGACCTCATGGACTGCAGCACACCAGGCTTCCCTGTCCTTCACATTCTCCCATATGCTCAAACTTTAGTCCATTGAGTCGGTGATGCCATCCAACCATCTCATCTTCTTCCACTCCCTACTCCTCCCACCCTCAATCTTTTCCAGCACAATGTCTTTTGCAGTGAGTTGTCTCTTTGCATCAGGAGCCCAAAGTATTGCAGCTTCAGCTTTAGCATCAGTCCTTCCAATGGATATTCAGGGTTGATTTCCTTTAGTATTGACTGGTTTGATCTCTTTGCAGTTCAAGGGACACCCAAGAGTCTTCACAGCACCATAATTTGAAAGCATCAGTTCTTTGGCTCTCAGCCTTCTTTATGGTCCAACTCTCACATCCACACATGACTACTGGAAAAACCATAGCTTTGACTATATGGACCTTTGTCAGCAAAGTGATGTCTCTGCTTTTTAATATGCTGTCTAGGTTTGTCATAGCTTTTCTTCCAAGGAGCAAGCGTCTTTTAATTTCATGCTGCAGTCACCATCTGCAGTGATTTTGGAGCCCAAGGAAATAAAGTCTGTCACTGTTTCCACTTTTTCCCCATCTATTTGCCATGAAGTTATGGGACCAGATGCCATGATCTTAACTTTTTGAATGTTGAGTTTTAAGCCAGATTTTTCACTCTCCTCCTTCACTCTCATCAAGAGGCTCTTTAGTTCCTCTTCACTTTCTGCCATTAAAGTGATATCATCTGCATATCTGAATTGTTGATATTTCTTCCAGTAATCTTGATTCCAGCTTGCGAGTCATCCAGCCCACCATTTTGCATGATGCACTCTGCATATAAGTTTAAAAAGCAGGGTGACATACACAGTCAGTATGTAGACTTGATGTACTCCTTTCCCAATTTTGAACCAGTCAGTTGTTCCATGTAAGGCTTCTACTTCCTGTCTACTAGAACACTAGTTTGTGGAATCTTGAGCCCACCATGTAAGAATTCCAACTATCCTGAAATTCCCATTCCTGAAGACGCCCAAAGCTAGCCATGTGTAGAAAATAAGGGAAGAGAGAAAGAGAGAAGTGCAAGGATGAGGGTGGCAGGGGTCAGCCTTGGCCTGTCTCTAGCTGCTCCAGCCCTAGCACCATAAAGGGTGGAAAGTGAAAGTGAAAGTCAGTCGTGTCCAGCTCTTTGCGACCTCATGGACTATACAGTCCACGGAATTCTCCAGGCCAGAATACTGGAGTGAGTAGCCGTTCCCTTCTCCAGGGGATCTTCCCAAACCAGGGATCAAGCCCAGGTCTCCCTCACTGCAGGCAGATTCTTTACCAGCTGAGCCACAAGATGTCTTCAAATGAATCTGTCTCATCTCATGTTTGATTTCAACTATATGAAGGACCCAAAGCATGAATTTCCCAGTGGAGTCCATTAATTCTTTGAATTACAGGGAATAGTAATAAATTGGTCTTCTAAGTAACTAGCCTTCAGATGGTATTTACTCAGCAGTAGATGATGAAATACATACTTGCTGCCCTCCCAGAAGTTTAGTGAGGACAACAGGAGACCAAGCAAATGATCACAAAAATAAATGACATTGAGGGAATGTATATGGGCCTGTAACATACATTGTGACAAGTTTGGGGTAAAATTTATTGTAGGAAAATCAAAGCAACACTACAAGTAAAAACATTTTCTTTAATAATTTATGTTTGGTATGCTATAGCCAAAAGCAGGGAATTAGAGGTCAGAAATTGTGATTTGTTCTATCAATAATTAGCTTATGACTTCAGGCCAATATTTTGAACTATGTAAACTTCAGTTTCCCATCTGAAAATGAAGAGAACTGGTCTCTTTCCAGTTCTATGATTCAGATTGTATTTATTGCCTATAAAATTATTACACATTTAAGGATATGTGAATATATAAAGGGAAAACTCCTATAGCATATTTTTTATATTTCTGAAAAATCTTAAGCCAAAATTGTATATTCATGACATTCTTTGTACTGATTTATCACTCATAAACTCTGTGCCTTCCAAAGACTAACAAAGTGTTCTTGGCAAAGTTACCAGGTACTTTGTTCTTTAATTTTCTAGGAAATACCTAAGAACAACTGATCACTCTAACACTTATCAGAATAAAATGCTGCTACACTCTATAAAAGTTTGATTAGTTCCATTGAAACTAACTCACTGGCATTTTCTGGGCTTCATTTCAAAAAAGGGCCTTAAAATAATTTATTGTTTCACATCTACTTACATGCAACTCCCATCCATCCTATTTAGAGATCTTTTTTTGAACGAAGATGAGTGTTATCATGCTACAATATGTAGCTTAAGGATTTTTATCCTCACTTCAGGCAAAATTTCAAGCTTACCTAGATTCACCCATTATTAGAGTTTACATGAATATGTATGAATAAATATAAATAAATTTCTGCAGCACCATCTAATTTAAAGTCTTCTTGCTAGATGAAAGTGAGATATGTATGAATAACACTTGGTGTCTGTCTCAAGCAGTTTGCAGTTCACTGAAAATTCAAAACACTTTTCAAATAAGTATTTTGTAAATCTGAGAGTATGGTATCATGAAAAGAATGAAGTAGACTTCCAAGAAAGATGGCAGGGTCATGGTAAACATCTAAACCTCATTTCCCAGACATCAACTCTGAGAAATATTTTCCAGTTTAAATAAATGGAATAAAATAGAAGAAAAGCATCAGAGGGAATAAAACAACATACAAGGTGGTAAAAAAAAATTTCCAAGTTTTGTATTTACATACAATTAGGTTAGTTTTCCCACTTTATATCCCTGATATTAGTAGCAATTTATGTAAATATTCTATGTCTGACCCACATCTGTAAAATGAGAATAATACATACCTTCTTCTTTGGGTTATTGTCAGGTAGTGATGTTGAGAAAACACCTGCATCCTAGTTAACCTAATGTTTGGAACATGGTAAACACCTATTACCTACCTGGAAGATAATGTTGACAAAATTTCTAAATGATGAGAATTAACCTGTGGTAGTATCTGCAGCACATAGGCAATCACTAGCCACCTGTCTTAGGCTATCCATGGATAATCATATTATACAGACAAACCAGGGTCTCTGTTTCACCAGTCAATTATGAAATAGTGATGATTGCTTCCTGGAGTCATCACTTGACTGATTTGGTAGGAGATTTTCTTTCACTAGTCAGAAAACTAGTCCACCCTTCTCTGATGTCCAGTATCTTCACACTAGTTCTCCTTTTCTCCAACTAAAGCTTACTCTCGGATACCAAATAAAGAATTTTAGCACATCTAGAACTATCTTCCCACAGAGATTCCCATTTTAAAAGACCCCAAAATTCTAAAAGAAATGAGTCAATCTCCTATAAGCACCAGTTGTTGAGTGAATAAAGAATTTTCAATGCTCAGAAGAAAGTACACACCCTGAAAATTATATCTATTCATCTGTAACTAAGCCAAACTTACTTTGAGACTTATGTTTACAATAATTAAAAATCAACTGACAATATAGTATGAAATATAAAGACCAAGTAAGTTAATTGATGTATGATTAATATATAATCATGCCTAGTTAATATATTTTCATTGATAATGTTTCTGTTATGGCAAAGTGAGTTCTTAATTCAAGGGAAATAGTTTTGTAAGTAAATCAAGTTTCCAGATTCTAAAACTAAAGACATAATTTCCAAAACCTTCTGGGACTTTTGTCTTATTATACATATTTTATATCACTAAATAGATGAAGTCCAAAGGCTGTACAACAGGTGTTTGATTTCACCTCTCACTGCTTTTTAAAGTAGTTGGGTTCTCATAAAGCCTCAATTTTACAAAAATGAGAACTCTGTCCCCAAATGCCAGAGAGAAGATGTAAGTGTGTGTATGTGCATGCTGAGTTATTAATCTCATGGGGAACAAAATCTAGGTGTTGATATGTATATGTGTATGCATACAGAGCTGCATGATAACCTGGTGGTTATAAAAATAGGAAAAAATCACTGCCATTTATCCGTCCCGTAATGGTTAACTGCTGTTCATTGCTGTCCTAGGTGGCATAGTGGTAAAGACTACGCCAATGCAAGAGATCCAAGAGATGTGGGGGTTCGATCCCTGGGTCAGGAAGATCTTCTGGAGTGGGAAATGGCAACCTGCTCCAGTATTCTTGCCTGGGAAATCCCATGGACTGTAGCCCTCCAGGGTCCACTGTCCATGGCATTTCAAAAGAGGTGGACACGACTAAGCATGCAATGGTTAATTGGACTGTATTAGCTGGGCTTGAGGAAGCACAAGCTGGGATCTAGATTGCCGGGAGAAATATTAATAACCTCAGATATGCAGATGACACCACCCCTATGGCAGAAAGTGAAGAAGAACTAAAGAGCCTCTTGATGAAAGTGAAAGAGGAGAGTGAAAAAGTTGGCTTAAAACTCAACATTCAGAAAACTAAGATCATGGCATCCGGTCCCATCACTTCATGGGAAATAGATGGGGAAACAGTGGAAACAGTAGCTGACTTTATTTTTCTGGGCTCCAAAATCACTGCAGATGGTGACTACAGCCATGAAATTAAAAGACGCTTACTCCTTGGAAGGAAAGTTATGACCAACCTAGGCAGCATATTAAAAAGCAGAGACATTACTTTGTCAACAAAGGTCCGTGTAGTCAAGGTTATGGTTTTTCCAGTGGTTATGTATGGGTGTGAGAGTTGGAGTATAAAGAAAGCTGAGCGCCAAAGAATTGATGTTTTTGAACTGTGGTGTTGGAGAAGACTCTTGAGAGTCCCTTGGACTGCAAGGAGATCCAACCAGTCCATCCTAAAGGAGATCAGTCCTGGATGTTCATTGGAAGGACTGATGTTGAAGCTGAAACTCCAATACTTTGGCCACCTGATGCAAAGAGCTGACTCATTTGAAAAGACCCTGATGCTGGGAAAGATTGAGGGAAGGAGAAGAAGGGGATGACAGAGGATGAGATGGTTGGATGACATTACCAACTCAATGGACATGGGTTTGGGTGGACTCCAGGAGTTGATGATGGACAGGGAGGCCTGACGTGCTGCAATTCATGGGGTCGCAAAGAGTCAGACACGACTGAGTGACTGAACTGAACTGAACTGAAGCTGCTTTGCACATTTAATTTCTCTACTTTACAAACAACCTGGAGAGGAAGATATTATCTAGTATGAAACTGAGATTAATAAAATTAATGAACTGCCACTGAATCACATAGTAATGAGTTGCATATCTATGACCTAAATCCAGTGTCTGAGTTAGTTAGGGCTGCTATAAGAAACTCCATAGACAAGGTGGCTTTAACACCAGACACTTCTCACAGTTGTAGAAGCTGAGAAGTCCAAGACTAGGGTTCTGGCAGATTTGATTTCCAGTGAAGACTATTTGGTTTGCAGGTGGCCACCTTCTCGCTATGTCCTCACATGGTTTGAGTGCGGCAGGTTCACTCTGGTGTCCTTTCTTATAAGCGTGTGCATGCTCAGTTGCTCCGTCATGTCCAACTCTTTGTGACCCCATGGACTGTACCCGCCAGGCTCCTCTGTCCACGGGACTTTCCAGGCAAGGATATTGGATTGAGTTGCCATTTCCTTCTCCAGGGGATTTTCCTAATCCAGTGGTTGAAACTGCATCTCCAGTGTCTCTTGCATTGGCAGGCTGTTTCTTTACCACTGAGTCACCAGATAAACCTCCCTCCTTCTGTTTACCTCTTCTCTTTCTTTTGTTCTGTCAGCTATTATAACCAAGGCAATTCTATATTTTTCATTTTCAAAAACATACATTCCTCATAATTATTTTTTGATAACTTAGTGATAAAGTTTTACTTTGCTGTAGTTTCAAAAAGTCAAGTATAATATCCTTTTATCTAGAAACCATGATAATGCTGATGTATGTTAAGAATTTGCCTTACATTCCTAGTTAGCTTTCATTCCTTTTTATTTTGTCATTAAAAATCAGTTTGAGCGTCCCGGCAGCTGGTACCTAAGGCACCAGCATTGGAGCGGCTGGGGCCCTAGTCAGGCTCCTTCGGAGGGCAAGCATGGTCAGGCTCATCACATCTGCAGAAGGACATGGAAGAGGTGGATTCAACACTAGCCCAGCTGCATAGGAGGGCAGTAGCTTTACATGTAAACTCCAGATATTTGAACTCTGGTGATGTCCCTGATTTAATTATCAGGATGGAAGAGAGGATGAAAACAGGAAATAAAAATTAACACCAGGAACAAGGTGGCGGAGGAGTAGTTGGAAGTGGAATACATCTCTCTCCAAGGATACATCAGGAATACACCTTCAGACACAGAAGTACATGCAGAACACCAGCTGAGAGTGAACAGGAATACCTGACCAGCAGAAAAGAATATATAGACCCACACAAAACTCTGTAACAGACAAAGGAACTAGGGGAAAAACGAGAGTGTTAGTAGGGCTGGACCTGCCCTTGGAGGGTGGGGGAACTGAAGCAGGGGTCTGATCGTCTGATCCCCACACCGGGGCAATTGTCTGAGTCAGAGGAGAAACATTTAAGGCTGAGAGGGAAACAGCTGATCTGTGGCAGCCTAAATGGAATGAGAATCAGACATTCCTTGCTGCAGCCATACATACCTTAGACGGTGCAGTGGCTGGGACCTGGAGTTTAGGGACTGTGGAGCAATTCCAGGGTGAGGGCTGCTGTTGACTGCGGAGAGATGGATCTGGATCGAGGGGATGTGAGGGAGGAGATTGTGGTGGGAAATGCCTGTGGAGGAAAGCCCGGCAGCCATGGAAGCAAGGTGATACTGCTGAGTCATGCCTAGGGGGTTGAGCCATCTCCATAGCCTCTCTCCCCCCACACACCAGCATTGGCAGCTAAACAATGAAGAGGCTGGCCCATCAAATGCCTGATGCACTGAACTTGCAGAGTAAGACCCCACCCAGGGTGCCCCTTTAAGTGCCTGACACGCGGATCTACAGAGTAGGACCCCAGGCAGGGGACCCCTCTAAGCGCCTGATGCACTCAACAACAGAGAAATACCCCAAGGCAAGAAAGGCCTCTAAGTGCCTGAATGGGTGGAGCTATGCAGAAAGACTGGCCAAAGAAGTATTCTGATCCCTAGCTACAAGAGTCTCAAAAAAAAAAAAAAAACTGGGAAAGGGGCATAACTCCTGAGGCAGAGGCAGTCCATGTCCCTGCACACTTGGTGCCACCAGAGACCCCACAAGCCAAGCAGCTGCGTTACCTTCATGCTCAACTCTCACTGGGGAAGAGCTGCCACGTCAAAAAAAGTCTTGTGCTTATGTGCACAGGGTCGCTTCAGTAGCATCCAACTCGTTGTGACCCTGTGAACTGTGGCCTGCCAGGCTTCTCTGTCAGGGAGGGGGGTTCTCCAGGCAAGAATACTGGAACATATTGGCCAATAGTGGTTACCATACCCTTCTAGAGCTCTACATTTCCTGCTGCCCTAGCTGCCAACTCCCCTGAGTACCTGGTGCTGCCAGAACTCCTGCGGCTCAAGCAGCCGCACCACCTGCACACCTGGGCCTCACAGGAGCAAACCCAAGTCCTCCAGGGCAGCCTCAGGAGCAAACCCCAGTGGATGACTAGAGGTGGAGAGTTCCCAGAGGCAGAAATAAAACCACAGTTGAAACTCAGGGGCAGTGTGACTAAGGAAGAAGACCCAAAACCCTCCCACCCTCTGTACAGTTGCAGATTAAATCCACATGATCAACTAGGGAGACTCTGTGTCTGTAGAATATATAAAGGGTACCTGAGAGCGCTCACAAGAGAAAACGCACTAGTTCTGATAGCTGTGGACATTGGAGGCAAGAACACAGAGGAGTAGGAGCAGATTAGAATCTGAGCTGCTCTCACAGCAGGTCCAGGGATCAGGAGATGAAGTGGACTGTGACTCCCAGGGAGGGAAAGGACTCTGACAGCAGTGACTCAAGAAAAACATTTATTATTCTTACGTTTTGACGTGTTCTGTAGATTCTTTTGGATTTTTTTTCTTCCTTTTCTCCCCCCTCCCCCCGCCCCCGGTTGTAGTTGTTGATTTTATCGGTACTATGAAATCTAACTAAGCTTTTGAGCTTTTTTTTTTTTTCTCAGTCACATATTTTATTGTTGTTATAAATCTCTGACTCTATATCGGGCTTTTGCAGTTCTGTGGAGGTTTTTTGTTTTTTCTTTCTCTCTCTCTTTTTAATTTTAATTTCTTAAACCTATTATTATTTTTTCTACATTTATTCCTTTGGTTTTCCTACTTTTCTTTTTCCCTTACAGTTAATCTTTAATGTATATAAATCTTCTCCATCTACCTCTATTTAACCTTGCATATCTATGCTTACTTTCTTTGCTTTCTTTCCTTTGCCTCAACATTTTTGTTAGTTTTCTTTTCATTGCTTCATTCCCCAATTGGCACGTGCTTGAGTTTTGTTTTCCAGTTTGTGATTTAGTTAGTTTTGTTCTTAATGGTAAAAACAATTTTTGATTTCCTTTGTTGGCCAGGTCAATCTATTGTACTTTATTTTTGTTGGATTATTTTCACTTTGCCCATGGGTGTATACGTATATGTGTATTGAAATGTTTGTGTTTCTAGATCTTTCCTTAGAAAATGAGAAACTCAGAAGTAAATCGGAATCAGTGACATATCTATGACTGAAGGTCTGAGATATATATCTATGACTATCGATGTTAACCCTTGCACTTGTAATTTTGGTTGGAGGGATAAACTTAATTCTGTCTTCAGTGGAGAAGGCTATTGTTGTTTAGTCGCTAAGTAGTGTCCAATTCTTTCCACCCAATGGACTGTAGCCCTCCAGACTCCTCTGTCCATGGGATTTCCCAGGCAAGAATACTGGAGCGAGTTGCCATTTCCTCCAAGGGATCTTCCGGCCTAGGGATCGAAACCATGTCTCCTGTATTGCAGGCAGATTCTTTACTGCTGAGTTGGCAGAGAAACCAGCAATACTGATATAAATAAAGCTTCTTCATGATTCCTGTTTGTAGTTCTCCCACAGTTGTTGTTCAGTTGCTAAGTCATAACCACCTCTTTGCGACCCCATGGACTGTAGCATGCCAGGTTTCCCTGTCTGTCACTATCTTCTGGAGTTTACTCAAACTCATGTCCATTGAATTGAGGATGGCATCCAACCATCTCATCCTCTGCTGCCCTTTCTCCTTTTGCTCTCAATCTTCCCCAGTATCAGGTCTTTTCCAATGAGTTGGCTCTTCTCATCAGGTGGCCAAACTACTGGAGCTTCAGCTTCAGCATCAGTCCTTTCAATGAATATATAGGGTTGATTTCCTTTAGGACTGACTGGTTTGATACATTGGAGACATGCATATCAGATTTCAGGGGTAATCCTTCTGTAGACATCATGAGAATATAGATAAAAGAAAGTGATCTTACTTCAAAGTAGGTCTTGAGGAGGGGGAAGGAGTCTTATTCTCTTAGTTGGCATATCTTAGCTTAATTCTTTCACAAGGGAAGGTACTCCTCACCATGGTGATCTTCTATGTAGGACACACTCTGTTCTCTTCCTCTAAGAAACTGGCTAATGAGTTAGATGGCCTGCTGCATGCCCTCCCTGAGCCATGATTAACATTTCCCTAAGCTTTGAGGCATTGCCTGTCCTCTTTGCCTGTGCTGCATAGAAGCTCTGTTTCCTGTGTGAAATGATAATTTGCTATAAATATTAAATTTCTGAGATTTCTCTCAGAAATATGTTTTTAGCACTCTTGAACACTGAAATAAGGGAACAATTGTTTTAAGCCCTTAAGCAGCCTGGATGTCTCTACATAATCCCTCTAGTGGGATTTGCTCACTGTCTGCTCTCAGCTCATCTTTCTCAGTGGCACCTCATGAGGCAGTAAGATAAAATCTACTGTGCAAATGGATATATTGTCCTAATAATGAGGAAACATGTTCATCTTCTCAGCTTCACTAAAATTCTCCACTCTGCTTCACCTAGAAAGGATGAAATGAGATTTCCAAGAACAAATGACAGTTTCCTGAATCTTGGTGATTTGGGCATCTATAGAATTATAAAATCTGAAGTGCATATTTATATCATATTTATGTTATGGCCTTTTTAGTGAACCACATTTTTACGTTGCTATAAAGACTAGAGATCTCTTCAAGAAAATTAGAGATACCAAAGGAATATTTCATGCAAAGATAGGCTTGATAAAGGACAGAAATGGTATGGACCTAATAGAAGCAGAAGATATTAAGAAGAGGTGGCAAGAATACACAGAAGAACTGTACAAAAAATTTCTTCACGACCCAGATAATCACGATGGTGTGATCACTGACCTAGAGCCAGACATCCTGGAATGTGAAGTCAAGTGGGCCTTAGAAAGCATCACTACAAACAAAGCTATTGGAGTGATGGAATTCTCGATGAGCTATTTCAAATCCTGAAAGATGATGCTGTGAAAGTGCTGCACTCGATATGCAAGCAAATCTGGAAAACTTAGCAGTGGCCACAGGACTAGAAAAGGTCAGTTTTCGTTCCAATCCCAAAGAAAGGCAATGCCAAAGAATGCTCAAACTACCACACAATAACACTCATCTCACACGCTAATAAAGTAATGCTCAAAATTCTCCAAGCCAGGCTTCAGCAATACGTGAACCGTGAACTTCCAGATGTTCAATTGGTTTTAGAAAAGGCAGAGAAACCAGAGATCAAATTGCCAATATCCGCTGGATCATCAAAAAAGCAAGAGAGTCCCAGAAAAACATCTATTTCTGCTTTATTGACTATGCCAAATCCTTTGACTGTGTGGATCACAATAAACTGTGGAAAATTCTTCAAGAGACGGGAATACCAGATCATCTGACCTGTCTCTTGAGAAACCTGTATGCAGGTCAGGAAGCAACAGTTAGAACTGGACATGGAACAACAGACTGGTTCCAAATAGAAAAAGGAGTACATCAAGGCTGTATATTGTCCCCCTGCTTATTTAACTTCTATGCAGAGTACATCATGAGAAATGCTGGGCTGGAAGAAACACAAGCTGGAATTAAGATTGCCGGGAGAAATATCAATAACCTCAGATATGCAGATGACACCACCCTTATGGCAGAAAGTGAAGAAGAACTAAAGAGCCTCTTGATGAAGGTGAAGGAGGAGAGTGAAAAAGTTGGCTTAAAGCTCAACATTCAGAAAACTAATATCATGACATCTGGTTCCATCACTTCATGGGAAACAATGGAAACAGTGTCAGACTTTATTTTTTGGGGCTCCAGAATCACTGTTGATGGTGATTGCAGCCATGAAATTAAAAGACGCTTACTCCTTGGAAGGAAGGTTATGGCCAACCTAGATAGCATATTTAAAAGCAGAGACATTACTTTGCCAACAAAAGTCCGTCTAGTCAAGGCTATGGTTTTTCCAGTGGTCATGTATGGCTGTGAGAATTGGATGGTGAAGAAAGCTGAACACCGCAGAGTTGATGCTTTTGAACTGTGGTGCTGGAGAAGACTCTTGAGAGTCCCTTGGACTGCAAGGAGATCCAATCAATCCATTCTAAAGGAGATCAATCCTGGGTATTCATTGGAAGGACTGATGTTGAAGCTGAAACTCCAATACTCTGGCCACCTGATGCGAAGAGCTGACTCATTGGAAAAGACCCTAATGCTCGGAAGGATTGGGGTCAGGAGGAGAAGGGGACAACAGAGGATGAGATGGTTGGATGGCATCACTGACTCGATGGACATGGGTTTGGGTGAACTCCGGGAGTTGGTGATGGACAGGGAGGCCTGGCATGCTGTGATTCATGGAGTCGCAAAGTATCGGACATGACTGAGAGACTGAACTGAACTGAACTGACTCACAAACTTTTTTCATTAAGTGGAAAATATAGAGATATTTGGTTTTTTGGCTTTAAAGCCAATATATTTAAGCATTATAGCTTAGGACCTAGTATGATAAGCTGGTTTTTTAATTAATTCAATCAGTATTGTTTAGTTGAATAAATTCATGAAAAAAGAGAAAATAAATATTTATTTCCATTTTTACATCTCATTCTAAAACCTAATAGTTGTAAAGTTGTTCTTTTTTTTTTTAACTGAACTAGAATAACAATCATAGAAAAATTGGCCATTCTACCTGCCTCTCTAATATGTTGGATTGTGCTACTCAACTTCTGTTAGGGTAAAAATGTTTTTGTAGGGAAAGCAATTTAGAACTGGCAGGGAGGCAGCATGCATCCTACTTGAATTTTGTACATGAGTTACTTATTTCAGGTTTTTCTGAAAATGAAACTTACATACACAATGACAAAATATTGGTATAAGGAATTTATAACACACAAAAAATAAGATTTAATAAGATTAATCATAAATACACAGAATATGTGTTCTTATCATGGGCATTTTGATATATTCCTAGAGGTAAATTTCTTAGTAAGTAAACTGCTTTTCAAGAAAGACATTGAGTGCTATCTATTGTTGTTATGCAGTCACTCAGTCACGTCCAACTCTTTGCAATCCCATGGACTGCAGTGCCACAGGCCTCCCTGTCCATCATCAACTCCCGGAATTTGAGCAAATTCATGTCCATTGGGTTGGTGATGACATTCAACTATCTCATCCTCTGTTGTCCCCTTCTCCTCCTGCCTTCAATCTTTCCCAACATCAGGGTCTTTTCCACTGACTCATATTTTCGAATCAGGTGGCCAAAGTATTGGAGCTTCAGCTTCAGCATCAGTCCTTCCAATGGATATTCAGGGTTAATTTCCTTTAGGATTGACTAGTTTGATCTCCTAGCTGTCCAAGAGATTCTCAAGAGTCTCCTCCAGCGCCACAGTTTGAAGGCATCAATTCTTTGGCCCTCAGTCTTTTTTATTGTCCAGGTCTCACATCCATACAGGAGAAGGTGATGGCACCCCACTCCAGTCCTCTTGCCTGGAAAATCCCATGGACGGAGGAGCCTGGTAGGCTTCAGTCCATGGGATCACTAAGAGTTGGACACGACTGAGCGACTTCACTTTCACTTTTCCCTTTCATGCACTGGAGAAGGAAATGGCAACCCACTCCAGTATTCTTGCCTGGAGAGTCCCGGGGATGGCGGAGCCTGGGGTGCTGCCATCTATAGGGTCACACAGAGTCGGACACGACTGAAGCAACTTAGCAGCAGCAGCATATTTCATTATTTTAATCATTTGCCTGATTTTTTAACTACCATTTGTCTGGAGTTCATCTTTGGTTTCTCATTTTTGGATATTTGTTTTACTCTCACTTAATGCCATATCAAACCACTTGTGTAATCTTTATTCCTGAACAGAGATCAGTCCCTGAGCCTTTGGAGTGGGAGCACTGACTTCAACCCTAGACTACCAGAGAACTAACCTTAAGGGGTAATAAATAGTGAGAACTCACACATTGACTAGGACTTTGGGCCCTAAAGTAAATATCTATGCATTCAACATAGGAACACCTCAATACATAAGACAAACACTAACAGACATAAAAGGGGAAATTGACAGTAACACAATAATAGTAGGAGAATTTAACACCCCACTGACACCGATGAACAGATCATCAAAATAGAAAATTAATAAAGGAACACAAGTCTTAAATGATACATTAGAAGCGTTGGATCTCATTGATATCTTCAGGACATTCCATCCAAATGCAGAATACACCTTCTCAAGTGCACATGGAACATTTTCCAGGATAGACCACATCTTGGGTCATAAATCGAACATCAGTAAATTTAAGAAAATTGAAATTGTAGCAAATATCTCTTCCGACCACAACACTATGAGACTAGATATCTATTACAAGAAATAAACTAAGAAACACAAACACATGGCAATTAAACAACATGTTTCTAAATAACCAACAGGTTACTGAAGAAATCAAAAGGGAAATTGAAAAATTTATAGAAACAAATGACAGCAAAAACATGGCAACTTAAAACCTGCAAAAGCAGGTCTAAGAGGGAAGTTTATAACAATACAATCCTACCTAAAGAAATCATAAAGATCCAAGCAGAAATAAATGAAAAAGAAATTAAAGAAACAATAGTAACGATTAGTAAAACTAAAAGCTGGTTCTTTGAGAAGATAAACAAAATTGAAAAACCTTTAGCCAGATTCATCAAGAAAAAAAGAGGGAAGATTCAAATCAATAAAATTAGAAATGAAAATGGAGAGGTTACAACAGACAATGCAAAAATACAAAGGATTATAAGAGAGTATTATGAACAACTATATGGCAATAAAATGGATAACCTGGAAGAAATGGACAAATTCTTAGAATAGTTCAATCTTCCAAGACTGAACCTGGAAGAAATAGAAATTTTGAATAACCCAATTACAAGCACTGGAATTGAAGCTGTGATCAAAAATCTCCCAGAAAACAAAAGCCCAGGAGCAGATGGCTTCATGGGAGAATTCTATCAAACATTTACAAAAGAACTAATGCCTATCCTTCTAAAACTCTTTCAAAAAATTGCAGAGGAAGGAGCACTTCCAAACTTATTCTATGAGGCCACCATCAACCTGATACCAAAACCAGATAAAGACAACACACACACACACACAAAAAAACTATAGGTCAGTATGATGAACGTAGATGCAAAAATCCTCAACAAAATTTTAGCAAACAGAATTCAGCAGCAACACATCAAAAAGCATGATCAAGTTGGGTTTATTCCAGGAATGCAAGGATTCTTCAATATACACAAATCAATCAATGTGATGCACCATATGAACAAACTGAAAGATAAAAACCATACGATAGTCTCAATAGATGCAGAAAAAGCCTTTGACAAAATTCAGCACCCACTTATGATTAAAACTCTTCAAAAAATGGGCATAGAAGGAACCTACCTCAACATACTAAAGGCCATATATGATAAGCCTACAGCAAACATTATTCTCAATGGTGAGAAACTGAAAGCATTCCCCCTAAGATCAGGAACAAGACAAGGGTGTTCACTTTCACCACTATTATTCAACATAGTTCTGGAAGTCTTAGCTACAGCAATCAGAGAAAATAAATAAATAAATAAAAGGAATCCTGATGGGAAAGGAAGAAGTAAAGCTCTCACTGTTTGCAGATGACATAATACTGTACACAGAAAATCCTAAAGATAGTATCAGAAAATTACTAGAGCTATTCAGTGAATTGCACAACGTTGCAGGATATAAAATCAGTACACAGAAATCACTTGTATTTCTATATACTAACAATGAAAAATCGGAAAGAGAAATTAAGGACTCAATCTCATTCACCATTGCAACAAAAAGAATTAAATATCTAGGAATAAACTTAGCTAAATAGACAAAAGAACTGTACACAGAAAAATTTGAGACACTGATAAAAGAAGTCAAAGATGACATAAACAGATGGAGAGATATTCCATGTTCCTGGGTAGGAAGAATCAATATTGTGAAAATGACTATACCATCAAAAGCAATATACAGATTCAGTGTGATCCCTATCTAATTACCAGTGGCATTTTTCACAGAACTAGAACAAAAAATTTCACAATTTAAATGGAAACACAAAAGACCCCAGATAGCCAAAGCAGTCTTGAGAAATAAGAATGGAGCTGGAGGAATCAACCTTCCTGGCTTCAGGTTATACTACAAAGCTACAGTCATCAAGACAGCATGGTACTGGCATAAAAACAGAAACAGACCAATGGAGCAAGATAGATAGCCCAGAAATAAACCCATGCACCTATGGCTACCTTATTTTTGACAAAGGAGGCAAGAATATACAATGGGGCAAGGACGGCCTCTTCAATAAATGGTGCAGGGAAAGCTGTACAGCTACATGTAAAAGAATGAGCACTTCCTAACACCATGCACAAAGATAAACTCAAAATGGACCAAAGACCTAAATGTTAGACCAGAAACTATAAAACCATAAGAGGAAAACATAGGCAGAGCACTCAATGACATAAATCAAAACAAGATCCTCTATGACCCACCTCCCAGAGTAACGGAAATAAAAGCAAAAGAAAACAAGTGGGATATGAATTAAACTTAAAAGCTTTTGCACAGCAAAGGAAACTAGAAGCAAGGTGAAAAGACAGCCCTCAGAATGGGAGAAAGTGAAGTTACTCAGTCATGTCTGACTCTGCAGCCCCATGGACTGTAGCCTACCAGGCTCCTCTGTCCATGGGATTTTCCAGGCAAGAATCTTGGAGTGGGTTGCCATTTCCTTCTGCAGGAGACCTTCCCGACCCAGGGATTGAACCCAGGTCTCCCATGTTGTAGGCAGATGCTTTACCATCTGAGCCACCAGGGAATGGGAGAAAATAATAGCAAATGAAACAACTGACAAAGGATTAATTTCCAAAATATACAAGCAGCTCATACAACTCAATACCAAAAAAACAAATAATCCAATCAAAAAGTGGGATAAAGACCTAAACAGACATTTCCTCAAAGAAGACATACAGATGGCTAACAAACACATGAAAAGATGCTCAACATCACTCATTATTAGAGAAATGCAAATCAAAACCACAATGAGATATCACCTCACACTAGTCAGAATGTCTACTACCAAAAAGTCTACAAACAATAAATTCTGGAGAGGGTGTGGAGAAAAGGGAACACTCTTGCATTGTTGGTGGAAATGTAAATTGATACAGCTACTATGGAAGACGGTATGGAGATTCCTTAAAGAACTAGGAATAAAACCGCCATATGACACATCAATCCCATTCCTAGGCATATACCTTGAGGAAACCAGAGTTGAAAAAGACATATGTATACATTGCTCATTGCAGTACTGTTTACAATAGCGAGAACATGGAACCAACCTAGATGCCCATCGGTAGATGAATGGATAAGAAGTTGTGGTACATATACACAATGGAATATTACTCAGCCATAAAAAGGAATGCATTTGAGTCAGTTCTAATGAAGTGGATGAACCTATAACCTATTATACAGAGTGAAGTGAGTCAGAAAGAGAAAGATAAATGTCGTATTCTAACACACACATATGGAATCTAGAAAAATTGTTCTGAAGAATTTATTTACAGGGCAGCAATGGAGAAACAGAATAGATTCATGGACATGGGGAGAGGGGAGGAGAGGGTGAGATGTATGGAGAGAGTAACATGGAAACTTACATTACCATACATAAAATAGATAACCAAAGGGAATTTGCTGTATGGATCAGGAAACTCTAACAGGAGCTCTGTATCAACCTAGAGGGATGGGATGGGGAGGGAGATGGGAGGGAGATTCAAAAAGGAGGGAATATATGTATACCTATGGCTGATTCATGCTGAGGTTTGACAGAAAAGAACAAAATTCTGTAAAGCAAGTATCCTTAAATAAAAAAATAAATGCAAAAAAATCAGTTTGAAAGCCACTGCATAGAAAAAAAATGCTTAAGTACATTGATTAACATAATACAGTGAGAGGACACTCCTAGAGTAGTTCAGTGTTAACCAAGACAAAGGGAAGAAGGAGGTGTTTACTGTAAAGTTTGAGTTCTCCTCTCAGGTCCATAAAGGGGGCAGGATCCTTTCCTGTCTCGTTTCCTTTTTTTTTTTTCACTCATTAAGCCCAACATTGATTAAGTACCTCCTGCCTGCTTTAATACTGGAGGAGACTTAAATTTGTTCAAATACAAAGAGCAGCAATTGCATAATGTCCCATGTTAAATATGATAGCAATTTCAATCACATCAGATAATTTTTCAAATTTTCTAACATGTTTTGGGGACAAAATTGATGTATAACATTTGGTTAGCTTTAGATGTGCAAGATAATGATTTGATAAACATACATATTGAGAAGTGATAAAAAAAAAAAAAAAAAAAAGAAAATGGGTATGCCAAAGCAGAAGATCCCCCAAAGTAGGAAGTGGCAACCCACTCCAATATTCTTGCCTGGAAAACTCCCACAGACAGAGGAGCCTGGAGGGCTACAGTCCATGGGGTCATAAAGAGTCAGACATGACTGAGAGACTAAGCGTGCACGCATGCACCATGCTGTACATTACAAATCCAGGGCTTATTTATCTGATAACTGGAAGTTTGTACCTTTTGCTGATTACTGTTTCTGAGGCAGCAGTAGAAGTGGGACTAATTAAGAATTGGGTGCCAAGAGATGAGAGCAGCTTAGCAATTGTGTTCCAGCAATTATGGGAAAGGAAAGGAGGTCTGGGGCCCTTACTGGCAAGAAAATAGGAGTCAATCAGAAAGATTCCAAGAGGGGGTCATCATGGCATTTCACAGCTGCTGCCTGACCCAGGAGAAATTCTATTTCCTGTTAACTTTGCAGCTGGCTTTATCTGCATCTGTCCTGGGGCCTGATTAATGAGCTGCTGTGTTTCTTCCTCCAGCCAACCTGATTTTCACCTCTTAATCGAGGATCGGTATTTACTCTTCCTGATTGTTTATATCATAGGTCATTTCCATTATATTGCTCTAAACTTTTTTTTTAGCTTGTTCCATATTTTCTACAATTCTTTTTAGGATCAGGGGAAAAACAGAAAATCTATGTAAAGGAATAGTTAACCAGCAGTAATGAGCAGAAAATCAATCTGCGCTTCAGAAAAATAACTGTATTTACACTTACTAGTTATTTAGGCTTGCTGTTTGCATTATTGAGTAATAAATTTGCACTTTTAAATAATATTTGTGTAAACTGAATGAATGGTTCATATGTTTCAGTTGGAGCGATTATCTACATTGTTTAATTCAAAGAATCTAAATATTGTATTATTCAGTTGAAAAAGAGGAAAGAATGAGAATGTCATAAAAGATAATGCTTTATTTATTAACACAGAGATGGTAACTCAAGAGCCATCATTGTGTATTTGTTAATAAGCCCAACAAAAAAGACTTCCGAATAGTGCAGTCCACAATCCACCTCTTACTACTCATGAGAGTCAGCATATTATGTACCTAGCAGCACATTCCAAATATCAGGGTGATGACAGTTACATTTTGAGGAATTTCAAGATCAATAATCCACTTTCTTTCTGAAAGTGTTAGAAGAATAGAAGCAAATCTGTGTTCCACATCGGCGAGTAATACATTGATTTAAAATTCAATTTGGTTTTCTTAGGTCCTGAACAGAGGACTGAAATGTCTGGGGTGCCTGCTGTGCCCATGTGCTGAGCAGAACTGAGCATTCTGGTGGGCAATTGCTCCTATGCCCTGTGTGGTGTCAGTAGGCAGACTTTGCACCATCAACTGTTGGATGTTGCCAACACCTTCCCTGATTTAATACCACCAACAAATAAAAGACAGGACGTGTGTTTTCCATGACAAAAGAAAGCTAAAGTCACATTTAGTATCTTTAAAGTGTGTTAAAACTTCACTCTCTTTTCTTTCATATATTTTCTCAAATATTTGATTTTTGAAGTAAATTGATTGCAGGGCTTTCAAGAGTTAAGAAAAAGATACAAATTTCATTACTGAGATATATTTATCTAATGGGTAACTTGGTTGGAATACATAAAATCCCAGTTCTTTAATTCTAAAGTGTAGGACCAGGGAATGTAAATGTACTATTCTTTTTATTACAAATGTCACAGGTGGACTCAGTCTTACTTTTTTCATAATATATTCTATTCCTCTTTATATTTATATGCATGTCCACAATGAGGACTTATTTAATACTAATCTATTTAATTTTGAATACCTCTTTCAAGAGGTTTACCTATCTTATGAATTCCTGTGTTAGAAATGTCTTGTCCTCTCCATCTTCACTAGAGAATACATACATAAATCCTATCATTCTGAAATCTTTTATTTACTTTGCATATTCAGAAGCAGCCCTGAATATCAGTCTTCTCTGCCCCTAAAAGAAAAAATGTTATTCTCCCTTTCATGTCAATCTGCTGCGTCTTCCAAAGAATCATATTTGAAGCTTGAATCCATTCTAGAAAATTCTAGTACTCAGTTGAAAATCACCTTCAATATTCCCTATTTCTGCTATTGTTTTTGTTCTATGTTCTATTTAGTTTTTATTTTTTCCTAGAGAGAGTCTTAGAATGTTATTTTCTTTCGCATTTTCTATATCCTAAGGAATTAGAATTGAGGTAGAGAAATTTTCTGGCAAAAGCCTGCCCATGAGAGGCAAGATTCTTTACCAGTAAGTGAAACTCCAAGCAAACATCACCTCCTTCTCCTCCTGTCTCTCTCCCTGTCTCTCATACACACAGAAACCCACACACACAGATCTTGAAAAAACATTTTGGGTTAAGAAGTCTTATGTCTACCTGCTGTGCAGATCACCAAATAACTATCTAGAGATGATGAATCTTTAAGGATCACCCTGTTAGAGAAAGCTGAGTGTGAGTGGTGGCAGTTTAGTTGCTAAGTTGTGTCAACTCTTTACAAAACCATGGACTGTAGCACTCCTGGCTCTTCTGTCCATGAAATTATCCAGGAAAGAATACTGGAGCAGGCTTTCATTTCCTTCTCCAGCACACAATTAAAAGTGAAAGCTTGAAGAAGTTAAGTTCAGAAAGTTGCTTGAGGCCATATAGCTCTATTCAATTACCTTTCTTAATCTGACTGAGACACATGGTAAAATACGGCAAATTATTTACATATCTGTAGCAAAATTCCCAGACACTGTTTAGTTTTCTGGAGGAAAATGAGAGCTACATGTAAGCCAACTATGTTAATGGTGTTGTCTTGGAGTCCAGACCTGAAGAACTTTCTTTTTCATTTTGTATTACAAATATCTGTGAGTTGAAACACAACTGAAATGATTAACGAATCTAAAATTTTATCAGCTAGTTCTTTAGAAGGGAGGGATAGAAGAAGCTAAAAGTAGGGGTGAACAAATGCAGAATAGCTAGAAAGATGGGGGAAGTAAAAAGAACAAGAGGGAAGAAATGGGAAAACCAAGCATGATTTATCCACATTTGCCCTAGACTGATTGGAAAGTGTTTAGAACAATAATACAAGTTATGCTATACACATCTATAAAGTAGTTAAACCATCAGAACATTTTCTCTGAACTGAGAGTCAACCACAGATCATGTCTCCTGAGCCAGACCAATATTTCTGTTGTCACTTATGGATACAAAATGGTTTAATCCTTGACTGTGTGGATCACAACAAACTGTGGAAAATTCTTCAAGAGATGGGAATACCAGACCACCTGACCTGCCTCTTGAGAAATCTGTATGCAGGTCAGGAAGCAACAGAACTGGACATGGAACAATAGACTGGTTCCAAATAGGAAAAGGAGTATGTCAAGGCTGTATATTGTCACCCTGCTTATTTAACTTATATGTAGAGTACATCACGAGAAACACTGGGCTGGATGAAGCACAGCTGGAATGAAGATTGCTGGGAGAAATATCAATAACCTCAGATATGCAGATGACACCACCCTTATGGCAGAAAGTGAAGAAGAACCAAAGAGCCTCCTGATGAAGTGAACGAGGAGAGTGAAAAAATTGGCTTAAAGCTCAACATTCAGAAAACTAAGATCATGGCATCTGGTCCCATCACTTCATGGGAAATAGATGGAGAAACAGTGGAAACAGTGACAGATTTTATTTTGAGGGGCTCCAAAATCACTGCAGATGGTGACTACAGTCATGAAATTAAAAGACGCTTACTTCTTGGAAGAAAAGTTATGACCAACCTAGACAGCATATTGAAAAGCAGAGACATTGCTTTGCCAACAAAAGTCCATCTAGTCAAGGCTATGGTTTTTCCAATAGTCATGTATGGATGTGAGAGTTGGACTATAAAGAAAGCTGAGCACCGAAGAATTGATGCTTTTGAACTGTGGTGTTGGAGAAGACTCTTGAGAGTCCCTTGGACTTGCAAGGAGATCCAACCAGTCCATTCTAAAGGAAATCACTCCTGAAAGTTCGTTGGAAGGACTGATGTTGAGGCTGAAACTCCAATACTTTGGCCACCTGATGTGAAGAGCTGACTCATTTGAAAAGACCCTGATGCTAGGAAAGATTGAAGGCAGAAGGAGAAAGGGACAACAGAGGATGAGATGATTGAATGGCATCACTGACTCAATGGAGATGAGTTTGGGTAAAGTCTAGGAGTTGGTGAATAGACAGGGAGGCCTGGCGTGCTGCAGTCCATAGGTTGCAAAGAGTTAGACAATACTGAGCAACTGAGGTGAATTGAACTGAAATTCTTTATGGTTCAACTCTCACATCCATATATGGCTACAGGAAAAACCATAGATTTGGCTATACAGACCTTTGCTGGCAAAGTGATATCTCTGATTTTTAATATGCTGTCTAGGTTGTCATAGGAAGCAAGTATCTCAATTTTATCCCTGCAGTCACTGTCCACAGTGGTTTTGGAGCCCAAGAAAATACAGTCTGTCACTGTTTCCATTGTTTCTCCATCTATTTGCCATGAGGTGATGGGACTGAATGCCATGATCTTAGTTTTTTGAATGGTGAGTTTTAAGCCAGCTTTTTTACTCTCCTCTTTCACCTTCATCAAGAGTCTCTTTAGTTCTCTTTGCTTTCTGCCATTAGAATGGTATCATCCACATATCTGAGGTTGATGATATTTACTCTGGCAGTCTTGATTCCAACATGGGATTCATCCAGCCTGGGTTTCACATGTTATACTCTGCCTATAAGTTAAATAAACAAGGTGACTATACACAGCTCTGACGTACTCCTTTCCCAGGTTTGAACCAGTTCGTTGTTCCATGTCCGGTTCTAACTTTGCTTCTTGACCTGCATACAGATTTCTCAGGAGGCAGGTAAGATGGTCTGGAATTCTTATCCCTTTAAGAATTTTCCACAGTTTGTTGTGATCCACACAGTCAAAGTATGTTATGGGACCATTACCATGTGTACTATGTAATATTTGCTATGTTTCTCTAAGTGGCATATTATCTTTTATATTTCAAAATGTCATCTTGTATTTAGGAAGCTTTCTTTTCATTCTAGTGGAAATATTTGTATTTAAATCCTTGAATTATCTTTAATCTCCCATTTTCAAACTTAATCTATTACTATCTAGTTTGTTGGTTTTAACTAGTCTGCTTTGACACTAGCCTTAAAATAATCAGTGATCTTATTCTACTTCCTGCTTTTTTCCCCTTTTTCCTCCTGTTTTACTTTCATTCATTCCACTATTTCAGAACATATGCTTATCTGGATGTCTCCCATCCATGTCACCAACATTACTTTAGTCATATTGCTACATCTACATATATCAAATCATTTTCATTAGTCTTTTTACTGAAGTTGCTCCAGTTACTTCTTTGCTAGAATAAAATGCATCATATATTCAAATTGTTGGAAAAGGCTGATGTGTTTAGTATTCCCTGACTTACTGAATATTTAAAACTGCCTTTCTATAGCCTTAGTATTTAAAATACAGTTTGACTGGGATTGTATTCTTGGCTCACGCTCTTTTTCTTTGTGTATTTTGAAAATGCTGCTCTACTATTCCCTTGCCTTATATTTAGTTCTTGAGAAATCGAATGCCAGCCTGATTTCTCTTTACATTTATGAAGAGTTTGATCTTTCTGCTTTAATGTCCTGAGAATCCTTTATTATTTATTCTTAAAGACGATGAGCTTTACGAAGGAAAGTGTTAGAATTTAGTTTCACAAAGTCAGTTTTCTTGGACAAACTCTTTCAATATTTTATTTCTAAAACAAATTTTGTTGGACTAAAGTTTTGAATATTAATTCTGATCTATTTTTTATTTATTTGCTTGCTTTTCTTCCTCAAGAACTCCAATTTCATGTGTGTTGGAACTTCTTTTTCTGGCTTACATTGTAACCGCTCTTTATCTGCATTTTTTAAATTTCCCTCTTTAATTTTCATTCTTCTGACTCTTTACATATCTTTCTTTGATATACCTTATTAAATCTTCCTTGGAACCTGTTTTTCTTTGAGACTTATGTTTCTGAGATTGCTTTCTTTTAAACTTTTTTCAAATTATTCCTTATAGGCACTCTGATAGAGACAGTAAAGGCACAAAGTAGGTGATTAAATAATTAATCCTATTCCCTGGTGGCTCAGACAATAGAGAATCTGCCTGCAATGAAAGAGATCCAGATTTGATCCCTGGGTCGGGAAGATCCCCTGGAGAAGGGGATGG
Organism: Okapia johnstoni; assembly: GCA_024291935.2. Lineage (NCBI taxonomy): Eukaryota > Metazoa > Chordata > Mammalia > Artiodactyla > Giraffidae > Okapia > Okapia johnstoni. Next base: position 86,627,495 of record CM044319.1, on the reverse strand, counting down.
CAACCCACCCGAGTATTCTTGCCTGAAGAGTTTCATGGACAGAGGAGCCTGGCTGGCTACAGTCCATAGGGTTGTAAATAGTCAGACACGATTGAGTGACTAACATCATCAAGGGATCACAAGTAAAGGAAAAAGTATGGGAGACCCCTGTATGTTAATGATCACTCCGTAATAATTTGCTTAATCATAAAACCAAGCAGGCTTGCTTAGCAAGAAAAGCATGCAACAGAAGCTGGGACAGGCCCCCAAAACAATAAAACAATAGTGGAATGAGATCCACATCCCACCCAGTGAGTTCAATAACTTCATGATTCCCAGGAGATGCTCCTCTGTGCACACTGAACTCTATTCAATACTCTGTAATGATCTATAGGAGAATAGACTCTTTAAAAAAGTGAATATGTGTATATGTATAACTGACTCAGTTTGCCATACAGTAGAAATTAACACAACATTGTCAATCAAACATACTCCAATAAAAAATAATTTACAAAATATAAAGAAAAGGTGACATTATACTGAAATCTGAGATGATTTACCATATTTTAGTAAATTTTACCACCTTTTTGCTTATTCCCATTGTTGCCATGACAGACCCAATTTGACAAGGTAGGAACAGGAAAACGCCCTCGCCTGACTTGGAGGAGGAACTAATGAGGCAAGCCTTGATGTCTACTCAAGAACGAGGAAGAAAACGGTCTTCTACCCCACCCCTACTTTTCCTTGGATTTTAAAACCGTAGCCCACTAAGTTCTTGGGGGTGAAGCTCTCCCTTGTCTACTTGTTTATAAGCCTCACAAGCATCCTATTCTAATAAATCACTTATCTGTTACTTTGAATCTCACTGAATTCTTTCTGTGTTAAGACATAACGGACTGGAGCTCCTTGGAGCCCCCAACCACCAGACGCATTTCTGCGGTTTTATAACAACCCCACGAAACAAAGGGAGACCTGAAAGAAAGGTAGCGAGGGTGGAAAGAAATAGACAAAGGGAAACCTAAAAGAAAGGTAGCGAGGGTGGAAAGAAATAGACAAAGGGAAACCTGAAAGAAAGGTAGCGAGGGTGGAAAGAAATAAACAAAGGGAGACCTAAAAGAAAGGTAGCGAGGGTGGAAAGAAATAGACAAAGGGAGACCTAAAAGAAAGGTAGCGAGGGTGGAAAGAAACAGAAGACAATAAATTACAGTTAAATATTTTACTGCTACTAATTTTATCCCAAACATGACCTCGTAAATCTCTATAAGGGCGTAAAAAGGACCACTAATAAGACAGCCCCTGAAGGCTAAGATTTACGAGCATCACAGTAATTCCACCTCTGGTGACAACTGGTTGTCAAGCATATGCAAAGTGCTTTGCCTACATTTTCCCGTGTGATACATTTATGTAATGCTGAGAGAGCATTTATTTGGGATAGAGAGTTATAGTCCTCATCTTAGGATGAGGAAAATGAGGCAACAAATGATAAGTTCCAAGTGCCAAGCTTTGGGTTAGAATACAATACCCCATTACTGGAAGGTATGTGTGTCTTCAACCACTCTGATGCCTCTCTGAAGTAGACACAGGATCACTCCCACTATATCCACTTATACCTCATTGGTTTTTTTCTGTCTTAATTGCCTCCAACTCCTTCAGACTCTCCATCAATACTTATAGAAAAAAAACAATCCTTTCTAGATACATGCATTGATTGGTCTGCCTCTGATTCTAGTTTGATTTCTTGCTGTCTCATCTTATTGCAGTTCCTTAGAATAGAAAACATAGAACTTTTTCTACCTTCACAGCCTTGGTAGTCATGTTAAATGTTCCTGGAACACTCATAGCAGAGCTGTAAGAATTGATTAAAACTGCATAGGAACCAGCAACTCTTCAGCATTTCTCCTTGTCCTGACCTTGCTTGCCCCCTGACTGCCCTCTATCCATGAATATAGAGGTTAAAAAGGAGAGAAAGACAGAACAAAAATGATAATTAAGGTGTTATTTTGAACTACTGGGTAACTGTACTATCATTTTCTGAGAAGTGGAAGATTGGAGAAGGTGGCCATTTGGGGTGCTGGAAATCTCTTAATGTCAGCACCTCTGTTTAAAATGGAAACATCAAAAATGAAGCTAAACATTAAGACAGGTATCTTGCAATAATTAATACTTAGAGCAAGATTTAATTTAATACTAGGTGTATGAAAATAAAGAATTAAGTACCAGATTTTAATGCCTTCAATAATTCTAGCAACTTAATACTTTTTAAACAGGGAGAACATGGCAAAGGGGTTTAAATAATATGACTTTTATCAGTATATTTATTTGTACAAGCAGACGGTTATTTGATCATAGCTGGTTTTGGTTTGTTTGTTTGTTTGGCTGCCTCCCAAACTAGGGCATATGCTCCATAGAGAAATGAATCGTGATTTCTTTGTTTACTGATGTATCCATAGTGCCAAATGCAATGCATCTGTATGTGTTAGTCACTGTTAACTTATATTGGATGAGCAACTAAAACAATAACTTCAGCTATCAAATGTTAAAATGAATATAAAATATTTATCAACAATGGATTGGATTCTGAATTATTTTAATATTGATATCAGTAAGCACTTTCATTGCTGAAATTAACATTTAAATTAAAAAGTCCATTTTCAGCAACAAAGTTACCATTCTTTTCTATGCCTCCCTTTACACTTACATACAAATGCAAAGTAAGAGCCTTCTGACTTGCTTAGTGGCTAGAGCGAGCATCTCTATTTACAGATGAGGATTGAAAAATTACTTTCTTGGCATTATAGAATATGTGTTTGTAAGTCACTTATTTCTATCTCTTGAAAAATCTGTGAACCATTCTGGGCTGGGAAATGGGTTGATTCAACCAGTGCCTCTACAGCAGTGCAAACTTGACAGCTTCTTTGTGGTATTTCAGATGTTTACCATACTTCTCTCTTCTTCAAACACATATTCTATAATGCCAAGAAAGTAATTTTGGGGAGTGGGAAGGAGATTCAAATGGGAGGGGACATATGTATACTTACGGCTGATTTCTGTGTATGGCAGAAACCAACACAACATGTAAAGCAATTATCCTTAAATTAAAAATTTAAAAATATAGAAGTTAAAAACAAGTTATATGTAAAAAAAAAAAGAAAATAATTTTTCAAGCCTCACCTGAGACATTTTTCCTGAGAATGTACTGTAAACAGACCTCCACTCACTCAGCTTACTATTAATTTCTAGCAGTATCTAATTTCTTTTCCTTACAGTATGTATTTGTTCTACAGTTGTATTATTATACACAAACATATTATATATCATATGCATACACAAATATATTGTACACATACATATTGTGTATTATTATATTTTATATTTTATAATTATATATATATATATATACCTATAACATCTATAGCAACATTATTATGTTTGTAAATGAAGTATGTATGTCTAGAGAAAATGTAGCTCTTACAATACATTAATACAACAGCTTATAAATTCGTTCAGATAGTGTATTAGCTATTTCCAGATGCCATACTGCTCTTTCCTGTACTGTGCTGTGCTTAGTCACTTAGTCTTGTCCCACTCTTTGTGACCCCATGTACTGTAGCCCACCAGGCTCCTCTATCCATGGGGATTCTCCAGGAAAGAATATTGGAGTGGGTTGTCATGGCCACCTCCAGGGGATCATCCCAACCCTGGGATCGAACCTAAGTCTCCTGCATTGTAGGCAGATTCTTTACTGTCACAGCCACCAGGGAAGCCTAAGAATACTGGAGTGGGATCTTCCTGACCCAGGAATTGAACTGGGGTCTCCTGCATTGCAGGTGGATCCTTTACCAGCTGAGCTATCTGAAATATATATATATATTATATTAATATAATATAATATTATTATATAAATATAATATAATAATTATATTATATATAATATTGTGTTATATGTTATATATATACATATACACACACACTGTTAACCTAAATTTAGTAGTTTAGTTATGCTTTTAAAATTATAGAAACTGTATATGGATAATCTCCTATGGTAGGCTAAATAATGGCCGCCAATAAAAGCAACAACTACATTATTCACAAGTTGCAGCTATTGTATATTGTCAACATATAAATTATTTTCCAAATCGAAAGGATTAAAAACACTGCACAGAGTCTTTTTCGGAACTACTCCATAAAAGCAAACAGCAATGCTGTATAAATTTCTCTGTCTTTCTATGAATTCTCTTTTAATACCTATGTCACAGTATTGTTACCAAGGTTATATTTTCTATTTTTTTAGGTGAAGAAACAAGCTCAAAAATATGAGATTTGTCCAAGGTGACCCAACCAGAAAGCAGTAAAGGAATGAAACTAGACCTACCTTCAACACTGTTTTCTCTACATCAATATCCCGTCCTGTTTTCATTAAAAGAGAGAGAGAGAGAGAGAAAATCTAAAAGAATAAAAACATATGTCCATTGCATCGATTGATTAGTAGAGGGCCTCAGCTGACCATTTCATTGGCAATGAATCTCATTTCGTTTATGGATTTCTGCCTCTGTTTTAAGCCTTGATACGCTCAGTTGGTAAAGAATCCACCTGCAATGCAGGAGAGCCCAGTTAGATTCCTGGGTCTGGAAGATCTGCTGGGGACAGGATAGGCTACACTCCAGCATACTTGGGCTTCCCTTCTGGCTCAGCTGGTAGAGAGTCTGCCCACAATGCAGGAGACCTGGGCTTGATCCCTGGGTTGGGAAGATCTCCTGGACAAGGGAAAGGCTACCTACTCCAGTCCAGTATTATGGCCTGGAGAATTCCATGTACTGTATAGTCCACGGGATCTCAAAGATTTGGACACGACTGAGTGAGCATAAAATTTAAGCCTTAGTTACTCATATTTATCATCTGCATAACTTATAGGAGAAGGCAATGGCACCCCACTCCAGTACTCTTGCCTGGGAAACCCCATGGACGGAGGAGCCTGGTAGGCTGCAGCCCATGGGGTCGCGAAGAGTCAGACACGACTGAGCAACTTCACTTTTACTTTTCACTTTCATGCACTGGAGAAGGAAATGGCAACCCACTCCATTGTTCTTGCCTGGAGAATCCCAGGGACAGCGGAGCCTGGTGGGCTGCCGTCTATGGGGTCGCACAGAGTCGGACACGACTGACACGAGTTAGCTGCAGCAGCAGCAGCATAACTTGTACAAAAAGATTCCTAAGAAATAATGAGAATATATTTCACCAAGAGCTTTTTATCAGTTGAGAGATTCTTTAATTCCACATTTCCAAATGAGTTTGTGCTGATATGAGAACTCAATTTACTAGGCCAATATATAAAGTGGTAAAAAAGATAATAAACAGGATGTAGTAGATGAGGAAGGTAAAAACTGATATAAGATTTTAGCACCATGAAGTTTCTTTCTTTATAAATAAACTTGACCCCCCCCCCAAAAAAAAGAAAAGAAACTAGGGAGTAACTTTTGAAGGAGTTATTTGCTTCCTGAAATTTATTTTACTGCAAATCAGTACATAAAAGTTGTTAGTCAAATTATATTATATATTAAAGATATATTGCACTAACTGCATTAATTAATCTTAAATTTTATCAATTAATAATAAAGAATACATTAAATTAAGCATGAGGATATCCAAGTAGTGGTTTTATTTGTGTGAGCATGGAAAAGTTATTCCAGAGATGTTGGGTCTAAGACATGAATAAAGACAGAAGTGATGCCTGGTAAGAACAAAAGGGGTGGGAATAGGAAAGTCACAGATGCATGGAGGTAAAAGGAAAAATGGACAGACATGTATGATTTTGTGTCATCTTGGTCTGCTGTGTTTGTTGATCAAGCATCTCCCCACTTTGCAGCCTCCCAGCTGGCCTCCAGGATTTAACTAAGAAGAAACTGACCCCTAAACAATGCGTGCTTCCAGGGCATGGTAATCACTATCCCTGGGGTAGGGAGTAGACAAACGGTTCCTCGGTTTTAAAGCCAAACTGCATAGTTAGCTGGCTGGTATGTCTGAGGAGCAAATATTTGACTCATCCCATAAAATAAATTCACAGTCTTTTATTCAATGTATTGTTTACATTTATGCATTAAGATAATGCTTCTCAATCTTTTCTGATTAACAAAGTAATATTTGTCAGGAAAAATTTACAAAACACAGATCAACACAGAAGAAAATAAGTTGCCTATAATCCCATTACCCATAAATAACCATTATTAACATTTTTATTTTCAGCTATTTTCCCTTTAGAAAGTAACAGCAGGTTCCCCACACTCCACCCAATGTAACAAGCTGAAACTGCCCTTGTTTCCACTCTTAAGACAACAATAAAAGCAGAGAAACAGCAAGTTTATGACTTTCTTTGAATCCATCAGAGATCTACAGCTCTGGGTAACTAACTAGCCTAAAATCTAGGGAGAGACAGGTGCTTCAGAAAGAAATGGAGAGAAAGTTCTTGTTTATCTGAGGCAGACACACCAGACACTAGTAGAAAAAATCCAGCTGAAATAATTAAGGCACTGGTGGAAGTCAAGTGGGTCTGACAAGCGAGTGAACAACCCCAACCAAGAACTGTAGCTGTGCTGAGAGTTTTCACCCTCTTATGGGCTTTTCTCTATGGATCCCACAGAAATGTTTGCTGAGAGTCCTGGAAAGATGTCCCTGTGGTACCAGCCTGGGGGAGAGGAACACAAATGTTTACAGAAAAGGTGCGAAACCACCTCACAGGACTCAAAGAAGGAAACCCTTAATATTGGGAGGAAGGAAGGAGGACAAGCCTACTATCACTTTAGGCCCTATTATAATCCTTTGCAGCTGGAGAATTTGAGCAGAAAAACATTTCTGCCCCCAAGGAAGGAGCAGGAATACCATGAGAATACCACGATGGGCTCAGAACTACCCCTGGGGGAGGGAGCAATGACAGAGCCAGGAGACTCAGGCTCACACTGCTTGCCTGAGGCTGAGGCTTAATCAGAAGTGAAAGAATACCCCCTACTCCTCCCTATACCACCAGAACAAGTGTAGAATAACAGGAACATAGAACATGGCTTGAGTAATTGCAAGAGCAAAGAGGCAAATCAGTGTAAAGACAGAAAAAAGAGAAAATGTAAAGAAAGTGCAACAGACACTGAGTAAAGCCATCTGGTAAACCGGCCCTCACCCTAAACACTAGGCATCATCATAAGCATTTGAAGACAATGGGTTCCCCAGCAAGGAGGGTGGCTGAGGAAGGGGCAGACTCTGCAGGACAGGACCCCTCCTCTGTCTTCACCTGACAAGTTCCCTCATGGAACCTGGAGGCATATAAAAACCTGGCCTCAAAGGCAGTGTGAAGATACTTTAATGAAACATAAGGATAAAAACGGAGAAGGCACAGGCAACCCACTCCAGTACTCTTGCCTGGAAAATTCCATGGATGGAGGAGCCTGGTGGGCTGCAGTCCATGGGGTCGCACAGAGTCGGACACGACTGACACGACTTAGCCGCAGCAGCAAGGATAAAAACCCATTTTATGTAAAGCTTTATTATTTACCACTGGAGCACAGGGCCTCCATTGGTGCAATTTTCCCAGGTACAACAGATGTCGCCAGCATACCTGGGTGGAAGGTGGACTGACCTAGCATCATTCAGCATATTAGAGGTAGAGGGAAAGATCTCCCAACTTCTGATCGCTTGATCCTTGCTTTGTATTTTTTCTGCAATGCCATTTACTCTCCCAGAATTCACTTCATCTTTTTTCTCTTTTAAAAATTTTTTTTTATTTCATGGTATAGTTGATTAACAATGTCATGTTAGTTTCAGGTGTACAGCAAAGTGATTCAGTTGTGCATATACATGTACATATATATATATATATACATGTATTTTTCAAATTCTTTCCCCATTTTGATTGTTACATAATACTGAGCAGAATTCCTTGTGCTGTATCGTAGGTCCTTGTTGGTTATCCATTTAAATAGAGCAGTATGGACATGTCAATCCCAAACTCCCTAACTTATTTTCAATACAAGTAGAATGCAAGGTTTTCTTCCAAATGATTTTTTCAAAGAGAAGATTTGAAAAATCCAAAAAAGGCCAATATTTTCCATGTAACATGTGAAACAACTATAACATGGTTAACTATAAAACAGTGCACAAAATCTAACAAAATCAGAGGCAATAAATGACAACAAGTACCCATTTGTTGAACTTTAGGTACAGAGGTTTAATTATTCTGCATAAATAAAAAATTTATAATTTCATAAATACACAATTATTTTTCACTGCATTTCCTCTATATATCAATATCAAGCCTGCACATTTTTTTCTGATTTGGTACATATCATGTGGTAATTACTTCACAGATATGGGGGTTTTGTTACTCACTGCCAGAAACCACCTTAGTTATTCCACACGTATATGTTTTTTTAATACCTGGAAGTTAGAAAGAATTAAATATTCAAAGTACATTTAACTCTGATATAAGAAATATAGCATTCCAGAAGGTGAGAAAAGAATCTCCTCCTTATAAGAATGAGCAATTCAAAACCACACTCCCTGAACTGACTTATAAATTCAGTGCAATACTAATTATAATTCCAGCAAAATTTCTCAAAGATATCTGTTATGGACAGAGTGTAGATGTCCTTTCTAAATTTATATGTTGAAGCCTCAACCCCTAATCTGACTATTTGGAGATATGAGCCTTTGTGCAAGTCATTAAGGTTAAATGAGGTTATAAGAGTTGGGCTTTGATCCAACAGAACTGGTGTCCTTACAAGAAGAGATAAGAGTTTGCTATCTCTCTCTTTTTCTCTCTCCATCCCATGTAAGAACACAATAGGTCAGCACCTTGACCTGGACTTTCTAGTCTCCAGAAGTGTGATAAATACATTTCGGTTGTTTAAATCATACAGTTTTTGATATTTTGCTATGGCAGCCTAAGCTGATTAACACAATGTTAATAGCTAATTCTAAAAGCTTGTATGGGAAGCAAAGAAACTAGAAGAGCCAAAGCACTTTTGATAAAGAAAAGCAGTGTTAAATAATGCACATTATACTTATTATTTTAAGACTCATTATGAATTACAGTAATCAAGACTGTATAGTACTGACAAAAGGATAGACAGAGAAAGCACAAAAATAGATGTATACAAATATGACCAACTGTTGACAGAAGTACAAAGGCGGCTCAATCAAACATGCTGTATTGGAGCATTAGACATCATTGAAAAATTAACATTGACCAACAGCTTATTCTTTACACAAAATTAACTCAAAATAGGGTTGTAGATCTAAATGTAAAATGTATAATTCTAAAACTCTTAAGAAAAAATAGAAAAATTGGCCTAGAGAAACAGTTTTTAAAACAAAACTCCAATATCATGGTTCATCAAATTTAAAAAATTGATTAATTGTACTTCATCAAAATGAAAAACTCTCTTTCTGTAAAAGATTCTGTTAAAGGAACAAAATACAACCTATAAACTGGGATAAAATACTCCTTAATTTGACATCTGACAAAGTATTATATCCAAAATGTCCACATGTGTTTACACAGCAATGTTCCCAACAATGGAACTCAAGAATGTTTCAATACAAAACAAACCAACAAACAAAAATGGGCAAAAAATTTGAACAGACACTTCATTAAAGGGGTGTGGATGGCAACACAGCACAAAATAGATGTTTAACACCATTTTATTAGTTAAATGCAAAGTAACTGTTGATATACCATTACATGGGCTTCCCAGGTAGTACTAGCAGTAAAGAACCTACATGCAAACGCAGGAGACATAAGAGACGTGGGTTCAGTCCCTGGGTCGGGAAGATCCCCTGGAGGAAGGCATGGCCACACACTCCAGTACTCCTGCCTGGTGAGTTCCATGGACAGAGGATCCTGGCAGGCTACAGTCCATAGGATTGCAAAAGAGTCAGACATAACTGAAGCGACTTAGCATGCATGCACATGGAAGTTCATAAGACTTACTGGAAACTCTAAAGATGTATAAAGCAATCTTTTAAAGGCTCATTCAAGGTAAAATTATATTTGCTTTTCATGACCTGGCACTTTCACAAGCACTACCATGGCTTTCTCAAATGGCAAAATTTAGAACAATTCTATTCTTGGCCTGGCTGTACACCTAACTCATTCTGAAATTTTAAGCAAGTCATCTTTTCCTTAGACTTGTTTTCTAGTCTATAAAATAAGGTGTTTGGTAAAAAGCTTTTCAAAAGCTGCTATAGACTTAGCAGAAATTCTTATAGACTGAGCACATTAGAATCACATCGGAAACTTCTATAAAATATTCCTTCCTGGAAAGGCATCATCTCCAAAGATTCTAACTTCATTGATCTTTGTGGAGTTTAAGCATTGATTTATAGTTAGGACTGAGGCTCATGGACCCAAAGCTCAGGTTCAACCATGTTCAAAAGCAGTCTTCTATGGATGTGTTACAGTGTCTGGCTCTTCACTGTTAAAAGTTGGATGTGGATTACATTTAGTTGATCATATTGAGATGTGTCCTGTTGAGTTGATTAATATCACCAATGCAGCTGCAGACACTGAGAGGCTGCACAGACAAGAGTGGGCAAAGTTGGGCTCTGTGGAGGCATCATCCCATTTTACTGCCTCTGAGTACACTGACCCCAGCCATCTCCAAACTCCTTAAGCTGCTAAATAACCTTCACCCCTCACTTGTTTGCCTTCTACACTTACATCCTTAAAGGTAAGTAGGTTGCTTGCTTACACCAACATAGATGGATATTGGTCACCTTCATGCATTCAGGAACTGCTGAACCTGCACAATATCGTTTCAAGTTCTATGACTACCGTCAATCCAGTCTTGAATCTGAAATGTCAGAACCCTCACAACTAGCTACTGTGCCTTGTTTCAGAAATCTGAACCAAACCCACTAATTTCTGACTATGTTTTGAGACCACGTTAAAAGAACAGCACCTGGCACCCTCCCACACCATGAGGAGCTCAAATTCTGATGGCCATCATCCAGTACCATATGCCTAATTGCACCTCCCTTTTCCTGTTCTCATAATTGGTAGACACTTACACTTTGGAGAGCATTGCCACAGGCACAAGAATCGAGAACACTAGCAAAGCTAAGAACCTGGAAAGGAAGATTTCAGCCAAACTAATTTTTTTTGAGGTTTCCATGATGTCATACCTTTCATTTGCTTTTTTGAAACATAAACTTCCCAACTATTTATTTTAATGTGATGTACAAAAAGTTACAAATATCTTCCATTAATTCTTTCAGAACTTCATTGCTTAGTTTTTTGCTTTTTTTAAAAACAGGTGCAGTGATTACTGCAATTGCAAAGCACAAGAATGTTCTTTATTTTGCAAATTAAGACTCTGAGTCTCAGGAATCAAGAGGTTTTTAGGACTTTGAATGTACATAGATATTTCCTTTGTCTTTGAACAGGTACTATGCCCTAATGTGCAACATAAAAATTACACACTGAACCACTTCTCTACCACAGTGATTTTTTTTTTTCCTGATACTTCAACTTTTCCTTTTCTTTTACTTTATTTTTAAATGGAGAAATGTATATTGCGCTTGTCACATATCTTGGAATAAAAACCTCAGTGCTAGTAATCAGTACAGTCATTACAGAGTGATGCAGATAGGAAGAGACTCAGAGGAGAGTGGGGGATGGGTATCTTTGCTCTTGTAACCAACTCAGGATGCAGTGTTCTATAAATGGTCATTAGATCCTATTGGTTTATGATCTTGTGATGTCATTCTATATCCTTGATGATTTTCTGTCTAGTTGTTTTATCAGTTGTTGAGAAAAGTGCTTAAAGTGTGCAACTATAACTGTAAATTTGTTGATTTCTCCTGTCTGTTCTACAAGTTTGTTGCTTCACGTATTTTGCAGCTCTGTTGTTTTGCACATAGGCATTTAAAGTGCCTATGTCTTTTTAATAGGTTGGCTTCTTTTTTTTTTAGAAATAAATATAAATTGCTTTATTTCACTCCTTTATTTTTTAATTAGAGTGTAATTGCTTTATAAAATTTTGTGGTTTTCTGTCAAACCTCAACATGAATCAGCCATAGGTATACATATATCCCCTACCTCTTGAACCTCCCTTCCATGTCCCTCCCCAGCCCCTCCCCCAGGTTGATACAGAGCCCCTGTTTGAGTTTCCTGAGACATACGGCGAATTCCCGTTGGCTGTCTATTTTACACATGGTAGTGTAAGTTTCCATGTTACTCTCTCCATACATCTCACCCTCTCCTCCCCTTTCTCTGTGTCCATAAGTCTGTTTTCTAAGTCTGTTTCTCCACTGCTGCGTTGTCAATAAATTCTTCAGTACTATCTTTCTAGATTCTGATATATTCATTAGTATATGATATTTATCTTTCTATTTTTGACTCACTTCTCTTGTATAATAGGCTCTAGGTTCATCTACCTCAATAGAACTGACTCAAATGTGATCATTTTTATGGCTAGGTAGTATCCCATTGTGTATATGTACCACAACCTTTTTATCCTTTCATCTGTCAATGGACATCTAGGTTGCTCCCACGTTCCAGCTATTGTAAATAGTGCTGCAGTGAGCAATGGGATACATGCGTCTTTTTCAACCCTGGTTTCCTCAGGGTATATGCCTAGGAATGGGATTGCTGGGTCATATGGTGGTTTTATTCCTAGTTCTTTAAGGAATCTCCATACCATCTTTCATAGTGGCTGTATCAATTTACATTTCCACCAACAGTGCAAGAGCGTTCCCTTTTCTCCACACCCTCTCCAGCATTTATTGTTTGTAGACTTTTTGATGATGGCCATTCTGACTGGTGTGAGGTTTGATTTGAATTTCTCTAATAATGAGCGATGTTGAGCATCTTTTCATGTGTTTGTTACCCATCTGTATGTCTCCTTGGAGAAATGTCTGTTTAGATCTTTTTCCCACCTTTTGATTGGGTATTTGTTTTCCTGGTATTGAGTTGCATGAGCTGCTTGTATATTTTGGAACTTAATCCTTTGTCAGTTGTTTCATTTGCTATTATTTTCTCCCATTTTGAGGGCTGTCTTTTCACACTGCTTATAGTTTCCTTTGCTGTGCAAAAGCTTTTAAGTTTAATCAGGTCCCCCTTGTTTTCTTTTGCTTTTATTTCCGTTACTCTGGGAGGTGGGTCATAGAGGATCTTGCTTTGATTTATGTCACTGAGTGTTCTGCCTATGTTCTCCTCTAAGAGTTTTATAGTTTCTGGTCTTACATTTAGGTCTTTAACCCATTTTGAGTTTATCTTTGTGTATGGTGTTAGGAAGTGTTATAATTTCATTCTTTTACATGTAGCTGTATAGTTTAAAAAGACTTCTTAACATTGAGTAATCTCCCCCTCTGTCTCTAGTAATTTTCTTTGCTCTGAGATCTACTGTATCTGATATTAATACAGCCACTCATGCTTTCTTTTGAATAATATTAGCATGATACACTTTTTTCCAACTTTCTTATATAGCTATATTTGAAATTGATTTCTTATATACAGCATATAATTGAATGTTCTTAATCCATTCTGCCGATTTTTGTCTTTTAATTGGTATTTAGATTATTCAAATTTCATGTAATCATTGATATGTGCGTGCATGCACACTAAGTCGCGTTAGTCATGTCAGACTTTGCGACCCCATCAACTGCACCCCACCAGCTCCTCTGTCCATGGAATTCTCCAGGCAAGAACACTGGAGTGGGTTGCTGTGCCCTCCATCAGGGGACCTCCCCGACCCAGGGATCAAACCTGGGTGTCCTTCATTGGCAGGCAAGTTCTTTACCACTAGCACCACCTGGGAAGCCCAATCTTTGATATATTAGAGCTTAAAACTATTCTTTTGTAATTTTTTAAATTTGTTTTCTCTTTTTGTTTCTATTCTCTTTCTCTCTGCCTTACCGTGGGTTATTTCACATTATTTATTTCAATTATATTTACCCATAGTATTTTGAGCATATTTATTTGTGTGGCTTTTTCTTAGTGATTTCTTTACATATTGCATTAAATACATACCACTTATTAAAGTCTTCTGTGGTAATAAGTTGGGCTTCCCTGGTGACTCAGATGGTAATGAATCTGCCTACAATGCAAGAGACCCAGGTTCAACCCCTGGGTCAGGAAGATCCTGTGGAAAACAGAATGGTGACCTACCAGTTTGAACAAAATGTAGAAAACTTATGACTCTTGTGTCCCTTAATTTTTTCCCTTTTATAATACCATTGTCTTAAATGTTTCCCTACATATATTTAGAAATGCATCATTCAATGTTATAATTTTTGCTTTATTGTCATATATGATTTAGAAAACCCAAGAGGAGAAAGGAAACCTACTGTTTTTTATCATACTACTGCTTACTGTGTTTTGTATTGGATTTTTTTCCTGATATTCCAAGACTCCTTCCTTATAGTTTCTTTTCTATTTGGAGAACCTCTTTGGGCTTCCCTCATAGCTCAGTTACTAAAGAATCTGCCCACAATGCAGGAGACCTGGGTTCAATCTTTGGGTTGGGGAGATCCTCTGGGGAAGGAAATGGCAACTCACTCCAGTATTCTTGCCTGGAAAATCCTATGGACAGAGGAGCCTGGCGGGCTACAGTCCATGGGGTTGCAAGAGTTGACATGACTTAGTGACTAAACCACCACCACCAGCACAGATGACCAATTCTTGTAGTTTTCCCTCATCTAAGAATGTTTTGATTTCACCTTCATTTCTGAAGAATATTTTTACTGGACACAGGATTTTGTGTTGGTAGTTCTTTTCCTCAGCAGTTTTAAAATGTTGTTGCACTTACTTCTTGCCTCCGTGGCTTCTGACAAGAAATTTGCTATTGATTTGTACCGCTTTTCCTTATGGGTGAGCTTCCCGGTGCCTCTGGTAAAGAATTCACTTGCCAATGCAAGAGCTGTGGGTTTGATTCCTGGTCCAGGAAGATCCCCTGGAGAAGGAACCAGCTACCCACTCCAGTATTCTTGCCTGGAAAATCCCATGGACAGAGGAGCCTGGCAGACTACAGTTTGGGTCGCAAAGAGTCAGACACAACTTGGTGATTGAACAACAGCAACAACCCTTATGGGTAAGGTGATGTTTCTCCACAATTGCTTTCAATATTTTGCCTGTTTAATTTTTAGACATTTGACTATGATATGTCTTTATGCAGATTTATTTGTGCTTATTACATTGGGATTTTGCTCCACTTCTTGAACTTATAGCTTGAAGTCTTCTGCCAAATTTGGGGATATTTTTTTCAACTGTTTTTCTTCACATGTTCTTGGGACTCTGTTTTTTTCCTTTCTTTTCTTAGAACATATTCTCTCTTTTGTTCAGATCAGATAATTTACATCGCTCTATATTCCGGTTTCCTGATTTTCTCTTCTTTTCACTTTATTATGTTGTTAAAATCATTGTTAGCGTTATATTTTGATTACTATATTTTCCAGTTCTAAAATTTTCAGTTTTTCTTTATGTATGTGTTCTATTTACCTGTAAGACTTCATTTCTTCTTTTTTCCTCCTTCTCTCCCTTCTTTCTTCCTTCCCTCATCTCTCTTTCTTTTTCTTTTTTCTATTTCTCCAATTTTTTTTCAAGTGTGTTTGTAATCATTGAAGCATTTTTATTATGGCTACTTTAAAGTCTTTGTCAGATAATTTGAGACCTCTTTGTTATCTTAATTTATTGATTTTTCAAAAACATTCTGTTTGAAATCTTGTTCTTGGCAAGATGAGTAATTTTCTATTAAGCCTGTACATTTAGGGTACTATCTGGAGACTGAATCTCATTTCTCCTTATAATGGGCATCTCTCAACAGTGCTCCTGCAGGACACAGGGACAAGTGGGAAGTACTGCCTCATTACTGCCTGGGGGGAGGTGAGGGGAGTAAGTTAGGGGATAGAATTCAGGGTGTCCTCATAACTTCCTTCAACACCTGAGAAGAGGGGTGTTCCCCTTGCTGCTAGGCACAGATTGGGGGTTCAAGATCCTCCACTAGACCTCCACTGATACTGGGAGTGGTGTTAGCGCCGAGGTATCAATTTCCAAGTGACTTCATTACTTCCAGGCAGTGGGGGAAGTTCTGACACTCCACCATGGCTTCTCTTAGACTCCCCCAGGGAGAGGGACACGTTGTTTGCTACGTGGCAGCAAAGTATAGATTTCGGTGACACAGAGGCAGGGAGTAGGGGCTGATACATCATTCTGGAGGTGAAAGTCCTGTCTCCCTATTCAGCTTTCACTGATCCAACCTGGGCTGGGGGTTTGGGATGCCTCCTAAGAGCCTAGAAACAGTAGAACAAGTCTAGGGGCCACACTTGGTCTTTGATGGCATGGTTGAGACAGACCACAGGATTTTTTTTATTTGATGTTCTGCAGACAATTTTGTGTCTGCTGGGCTGTCGCTTTTTTGTTCCTTTGGCTAAAAAGATGAGGCCTTTTTATCTGCACTCATGGACAGTTCTGGTTTTGTCCAGCTACTTCAGTTCCAACTCTGCAACTTAAGAGACAAAGAAAAAAAAAACCAA
This sequence comes from Okapia johnstoni, assembly GCA_024291935.2. NCBI lineage: Eukaryota > Metazoa > Chordata > Mammalia > Artiodactyla > Giraffidae > Okapia > Okapia johnstoni. The sequence goes on along the minus strand of CM044319.1, from coordinate 86,611,001 downwards.
AAAAAAACGGGAACTCACTATCATGCCATTCCTTGAGTTTCAAGGTCTCTAGTTTGTCAGGCTTCTTTTGTCCAACTTTTGGTCTTATGCTTATTTTACAATCTCCAGCGCTTTTATCTGTGGCTACCAGGAGGAGGAGAGTCAAGTGCCTGTCCTCCATCTTCCCCTTTGTCCTATGTGCTAAGTCGCTTCAGTCGTGTCTGACTCTTTGCGACCCCTCCATGGACTGTAGCCCCCAGGTTTCTCTGTCCATGGGATTCTCCAGGCAGGAATTCTGGAGTAGGTTGTCATTTCCTTTTCCAAGGGATCTTCCCCACCCAGAGATGGAACCCCTGTGTCTTAAGTAACCTGCTCTTTACCACTAGCGCCACCTGGGAAGCCAGGAAGTCCCGTAGCTTTCTTTTAATTTTTTTTTTAATTTAATGAAAATAAAGCAGAATCAAGAGTACCTTCATCTTAACAGTCATTTGCAATCATCAATGTCTTCCTTCTTAAGTGTCATTTTTTGCTCAAGAAGACACTGAAGCAGGCATTTACAGATTTTTTGTGTGTGTGTGACAGCCCTTCCTTCCAGGGTCTGGGTGCTGGCTTCTGACAGATGACCACTGTCATAGCTTCTGAAATTTCTGCGCACACAGGCTTCTAACAGATGAGGTATGAGTGAGTCACAATTAAGCCAAATGAGTTCGATGCAGAATTCTGAGAATCAAATCTAGCCCAGGTAAAGGCAAAAGCAGCTGGCAGATCAAAGAGCATTGCTCTGAGCGATGAACCATGACTTGGTAGAAGACAAACAGAACTAAAATTCAGGGAGGCAGTTCAAAGGAATGGTGAGCGACCAGTGGGGGATGGGGGGCATGGCCAGGAGTTGAGCCTGAATGTGGCAAAGTGGATGAACAACTTCAGGGCTCAGACGGCTTTACCCCAGGGAGAGACGACTAGAGGACGGGATTGTGAGGCGGAGAGAGAAATTCTGTCGGAGTCACCTCAGCTGGCCGCCAGCAGAGGCAGGGAAACCTCGTAAGGCGCCTCTGGCTACCGAGACCGGGTCTGCCTTGGAGGAGGACAGAAGCTAGGTAGACCGCTTGGAGCTTTGGCCAAGCGCACTTGCAAGCTCAGAGGGGACGACTGGGAGGAGACTATTTGACGGCCGCGGGATTCAACGCTTCCCGGACAGGGAGGAGCGCGGCTCAGACCGCCCGGCGCCACGGTGGTCTCAGCCCGCGCGCCTTGGTGCCCGCGCGCGTCTGTCTCGGCTCTCTGGGAACCGGGTCCTAGCACCGCAGACTTCCCGTCCCTCGCGCGCACTTTGCATCTTGCCTCTCGATGCGCCCCCAGACAATGGATGGCAACTCCCTGCTCTCCGCACCAAGGTAAGACCCGCTTTCCCCTCTGCCCAAGCTGACGCGCATCAAACTCGGTTCTTGCTCCGAATCGCTCGAGAACTTGCCCTGGGGGCGCGGGGCTCCCCAGGACACCGAGGACTCGGAACTTACAGGAAGTCCGGCTGCGGAGGTGCAAGGAGCTTCGCGGTCCCTGTCAACTAACCCACGGGGAGCGCTGCTGGGTGAGCCTGCGCGCCGGAGCCGCACGGGGTGGAGGAGAGCTCGTGTCCGCCTCTAGGGCGGGGGCCCCGGGAAGCCAGGAGCCGGACTTTTCTGCGGACCCGGCCCGGAGAGGTTTTGCGCCTTGAGGGGAGAGCGGATCCAAGGTAGGGATGAAAACAGGAAGGCAGCAGGACTGGGGTAAAGCACCCCTAAATCCTGTCCCTTCGGACCCCCTAGGCGAGTGTCTGCGGTTGCTAGTGGGGAAGTCGAGGTGGGGACGATTGTCCCCAACTCCCGACCGACCTACACTGCGCCCGCCGGAGACCTGTACCTAAAAGGACGTCTGTCCGCCCCAGTCCCACCTGCCTCAGTTGCCCCCACACCTCCTGCCAGGCTCCTTAGCATCTCTGGCCTCGAGCGTTCCCTGACTACCCCAGCCCTGGGGTCCGCACGCCGGGAGGTGAGGGGAGGCCACCTTAGGCGCTGCCCAGGTGGGGAACAACACGTTTTCCCTGATGTGCGTTCGGTCCTGTCTCCTCGCTTTGCCGGTGCTCCGCGCTCGGTTCAGACTCAGTCCTTTGCGCATTTAGGGAACAAATTTTAGTATTTCTACCCGCGTAAACCTCAGGGGTGAATTGAGGCCGTCGCGCTGGTGGGGTTCCGCCAGCCGGGCAGGTGGGCTTTTGCGTTCTTTGTGCTCCGCGCGGAGCGTCCATCCCCGTGGAGGAGAGGATGCTGCTGCTCGCGGATGTAGGTGTCTCTCTGCCATCCTCACAGCCCCACCTTTCCGAGGCAGAAGGGGCTTCGTGTGGACTATTTTGTCATCCCTTACTTCCTCATTTTCCCCAAGCAAACATCTAAGCAGCTTCCAGCCGAGTGTCAGGCTCTGGAATAAACATTTGGAACTCGAATTCTTGGAGAGCACCTAAACCCACCATGCACCGGCTAAAGCAGACACGGAGCTGATACTATATTGCCTAGTAGCCGCGATGGGGGTGGGACTGGAGTCGGGGTTGGATGGACACCGCTTTTCAAACGTGTTGAAGACTGCCATCTAGAGACTTGAAGTATTAACATTTCTATTCCGTAAGGAAATAGAGCTTTTCCAACTCCACAGGCAGTTCCTCTTAGACATCCCTTCCCTGGGGGTTAGCAAAGGGCTCTTACAAAGGCTTCTAAGCCTAGCCTGAAGCTGCTCCAATATCTGTGGAGCCAAATACAATCAAAGTACCGCTAAGTCATTCCTTTCTATCCTAATGCACGAAAAGGACAATAAGAACTTCAGGAAGACTTTTTAAAGCTTGAAAGTATATATTGTCACTGAGTTTGGATCAAAGTGTGAAGCATTTTAAAATCGAACAAACTGGGGATTCACGTTCTACACCATCTGGTCTACTACCTAAGGTCTTTAGAATGGAAATGGTGAGCTGTGCGATTCCAACATTCCAATAAAACAGAGACATTTTTGATAGGAGATTGCTTGCTCTAAATCCAATTTGGCTGATCAATACAGTGGTGCTTGAATCAGGATTATATAGCTAGCTATTCAACAGCTGAGACATTTTCTAAAATATTAGAAATACTTTATACCAATAACTCCTTAAAATTATTTCTTCTGCACGATTGTAAAATGACCTTTTGAAGAGCAAATGAACTGCCATGAAATTGCTCTGTATCTTATAGTAGCCTGTAAAAATGTTAATATAGAATTAACACCAGCTGCAGCTATTAAACCTTTTGAATATTACTGTTTATTCGCCAAGATGCAGTACATTTGCACAAATCTGTGATAATTCAGCTATTTTATGAGCATCCTTATTAATACAAAAATAGTTAAGTTTAACCCCTATTTCATTTGCTACAAGAAATACAGTTTCTTCCTGCAATATTTAATTGGAAGTCATAAATAGTGATATGCAAAAAGTAAATAGAATTTAAAAACAGTTTGTAGAAATTATATTCATTGTACCACTTCTCCACAAAACTTTGAAATTTAAATAATTGATGATTGGATACTCTACAAACTTTTCAAGAAATAAAGAGGAAAAATCAAATTGTTATAAATCAAGATTTGTGTTGTCTAAATCTGATACATTTTCAGTATTTAATAAAATTAAGTTAGTCGTCAGGAATACACACATCAAAACCATAAATCATTTTCTCTTAAGAATTATAAAAGCAATTTGATGCTCCAACAATTGGACAGATAAAGCAACAAGATTTTTTAATATATCAAGTTAATTAAAGAATATATGTTTTGTGTGGGTCTTTAGAGTTTAAAATGTTTAATGAATCAAAGATATAACTGAAAATTTTAATCAAACAATATTCTGTAGAGATTGATCTTATTTAATTCATACACTGTAGCAATTTTGAAGGATTCTTTTTTTGAAAGGAATTGTTTATGTGTTTTTGAGTTATTACACTACATTACCTTACCTCTGTGAATGCTCCAACTAGTTTTTACTTTGAATATTTTCATCTTTAAATGTGCAATGAGTTATGTGGATTACATTACAGTTTTCTTAAAAATAAAATAAATAAAAGCACTGTTTACTAAAGCTGGAAGGTGTCTCAAAGAAGGAAGCTAAGCTATGGAAACATGAAATGTTTCCATGTTAGTTGTATAGTAGGCCCAGAACCTAAGTGTTTTCTGATTAGTAATCCAGTTCAAGGAAGAAACAAACACACAAAATCTAAAAAACAAACATACAAAAAAGTTTTTTTTTTTTAGATCTAAAAGTTTAGGTAGGGATTCTTTCATCATGTCTTTTACAAAAGGTTTATTTGATTTGCCAAGGCCACATAACTAGGATTTATGAAAACAGAATAGAATCCCAGACTGACAAAATGTGTTGTATTGCTGTAGCACATTGTACTACAATGCAATAGTTACCTCTCACAGAGGGAAAGTTGATCTGACTTATATTGGTAATACTTTGGCCATCTGATGTGAAGAACTGACTCATTTCAAAAGACCCTGATGCTGGGAAAGATTGAAGATGCAAGGAGAAGGGGATGACAGAGGATGAGATGGTTGGATGGCATCACCGACTGAACGGACATGAGTTTGAGTACACTCTGGGAGTTGGTGATGGACAGGGAGGCCTGGCGTGCTGCAGTCCATGGGGTCGCAAAGAGTCGGACATGACTAACAACCCAATGCTGTAATGAAAGTCTTCCATTCAAATTCAAAACAAACAGAAATTTAAGAGCACATTTACATTTCTGTTTTTTTATTTATCAGAAACTCTTAGGAAAAAAAATCCATTATGCTTAACAAATTGGGGATCAGGGACAAATATCAGATTCTGCCTTAAATCTAAACTTGAGATTATTCTCTAGACTGAAATGCATGTTCTTTTACAAGACCAGGGCTGATGTGGCCACATCTCTTAATTTACAATTCTCGGGGAAGCACTGGTCAGGAGGTGCTGCTTCTTACAGACAAAAAAACTGGGAGTTAGTAAGTCTTGGTGCTCAAGACTCAGATTCTACGTTGCCGAAGGGTAATAAACATCTGGAGAAGAGGTGGGAACTCTGAAGGCAGTTTCCCACAGAAACATTATTTCAAAACGTCTTAAAACCCACCATTTATCCTGCATTTTATACCTTGACCCTTTTAGGGGCCCCTGATCTCCATCTTTTTGGTTCCTTTTGAAAAATATGTATCTGCTGCCAAATAATCAATTTGTAAATGAACTATTAGAGAATGTCTCATTCACAAAGGGTCCATTTGTCTAATATTCATTTGAATGGAATTTTACTCTAATTAAAGCTTACAACTAACAAGAATTGTAGGAAGAGGAAAAAATGGTGTATTTGACATTAGGAGACTATTGGGACATGTAGTGCTTGGTTCTGTTCTGAAATTAATGGCTGTAACTGTGGAATTAATTGTTTGACTTGTTGATTCTCTACCTCCTCCTGTTTACAGTAATGCATACTCTACATGTACTGATCTGAATCTCTCTCACTTCTAACCTTCTATAATGCCATGACCTTTATTGTACAGGACCTTTATTGGTGGCTTCCCTGGTGGCTCAGATGGTAAAGCGTCTGCCTACAATGCGGGAGACACGGGTTCGATCCCTGGGTGGGGAAGTTCCCCTGGAGAAGGAAATCGCAACGGAGGCTACAGTCCATGGGGTCGAAAAGAGTTGGACACGACTGAGTGACTTCACTTTCTTTCTTTCTTTTAGTATATCATGTCTCAACTGGACATGATATAAATAAGATCATCTTCTTGAAATATACAGGCAAAATCAAGGCATTGAAAAAAAGAACCAAAGCAACACTAATCCATTCAAAAAAAGTCCAGCTCAGAGAATCAATGTTTGTTTTTAAATCCCTCCAAAATGCTCACAGAAGGCAGAATAAAAGCTTACTTTTTTGTAAAGACTATGGCATGGTGATTAAGATCCTGATTCTACCACTTACTACTTTTGTTGTCTTAGTTGTTGAATAGCCCACATAACTCAGACATGAAATCTACTTTATCTGACATTAGCATATCTATTCCAGCTTTCTTTTGGGTTACCATTTTCCACCTTTTTGCTTATAATCTATCTCTTCATGTTTAAAATTGTTTCTTGTAGACAGGGTATCTTACTTTTATATTTTATCTGACAATCTGTTTTAACTGATGTGCTTAAATTTGGATCATTCACATTTATTATGATTCGAGATAGGGCTATATTGAAAGCCACCAGCTAGAGCAACAAAAGGAGATAACATCAAATTAAATAGCTTCTGCACAGCAAAGGAAACCATCGACAAATGAAAAGGCAAACATGGAATGAGCGAAATCATATATCTGATAAAAGATAATATCCAAAGAATATAAAAACTCATACAATTCAATAGCAAACAACAACAGCAACAAATCTAAACAATCTGGTTTTAAAATGGACAGAAAAACTGAATAAACTTATTTTTCAAAGAAGATGTGCAAATGGCAAACAGGTACTTGAAAAAGTGCTCAACACACTTATCGTCATGGAAATACAAATCAAAGTCATAAATGAGCTTTCACCTCACATCTGTTAGAATATTAGCTATGCTCAATCGTGTCTAACTCTTTGCGACCCCATGGACTGTAGCATGCCAGACTCCTCTGTCCTTGGAATCCTCTAGGAAAGAACACTAGAGTGGGTAGCCATTTCCTTCTCCAGGGGATCTTCCCGACCCAAGGATCAAACCCAGGTCTCCTGCATTGCATACAGATTCTTTACCATCTGAGCCACCAAGGAAGGCTCCTCTGTTAGAATAGCTATCATTAAAAAAGGCAAGAGATAACAAATGGTAGTGAAGATGTGGAGAAAAGGGAACCCTCTACACTGTTGGTAGAAAAGTTAAATTGGTACAGCCACCATGAAAAACTGTATGGAGATCCCTCCAAAAACTGAAAGTAGAATGACTATTTGAGCCAGCCATCTCATTTTAGGTGAAGATAAAAAGAGAGACACGTGGTGGGTTGGTGGGTAGAGAGAGAAAGAAAGAAAGAAAGCAGGATCTTGAGGAGATATCTGCACTCTAGTGTTCATTGCAACATTATACACGATAGACAATGTATGTAAACAGCCTAAGTGTTCATCAACAGTGAATGAGTAAATGAATATTTATACGCATGAGGTGTAAAAGTGTTTGTCACTCAGTCGTGTCTGACTCTTTGTGACCCCTTGGACTGTGGAAGATACATGGATATCATTTAGCCACGAGAGAGATGGATATCCTGCCATTTGCAACAACAAATGGCAGGATGTCCAAACCCCCTTTTTTGGATTTGGAATGAAAACTGACTTTTACCAGTCCTGTGACCACTGCTGAGTTTTCCAAATTTGCTGACATACTGAGTGCACCACTTTAACAGTATATACCTTCAAACTGTAATATACTACCTCACACCCAGTGTAAGGGTCTTACAGCTATATGTCCAAATTGTCTTCTCTGATCCTGGGTGCTATTGTCATATATTTTATTTTTATTTCTGTTATAAACACTATTTAATGCTACTATGTTTGCTTTAAAAAGTTGGATATTTTATAAAATTAAAAATGAGAAAAAGTAGATTTTATTTTACCCTTATTTATTCCATTTCTGACACTTTGTTTGTATAGAGGCAAGCTTCTCTGTCTTGTATGTTCTTTCTGTCTGTAGAACTCCCTTTCACATCGCTAACGTGCAGGTCTGCTGGCAGTGAATTCTGTTTTTGTTTATCTAAAATGTCTATTTTTCCTTTACTTTTTGAATCATACTTTTTATGAGTATGGAGTCCTAGGTTGAAAAAAATTTCTTTTCATTGTTTTAAAGATGTCATTCCTTTGTATTTGGGCTTCTGTGGTTTCTGCCAAGAAACTGTTTTCTTTCTTATTTTTGTTCCTTTCTATGTCACATGTGTTTTTTCCCCTGCCTGTCTTCCAAATTTTTTTTTTTTTTTGCCTTGTTTGGAGCAGTTTTAATGTGATATGCCAAGGAGTGAGTATATATGTTTGTGTGTGTGTTTATTTGTGTGTGTGTGTGTGTGTGTGTGTGTATTGTATTTATCCTGACTGATGTTCTCTGAGCTTCTCGCTGTGGTTTGGTGTCTTATTAATTCTGAAAATATTAAGCTAAAACTGTAATAGACTAGTTCGGTATGTTGCTTTATCCCTTGGAAGAGCATTTTTACCTTGCCTTTTCCTGCGGCTTATAATATTTTTACTGAAACCCAGATACCTTGGTAAGATAACATTTCCCCAAGTGGAAACTGGAAGTCAGTGCTACTATTTAACGCACGTTTTAAAGAATAGGCTTAGGCTTAGAGAGGTTAAATGACTCTCCCAAGGTCATTCAACTAGTGAGTGACAGATGCCAAACTTGACCCTTGGTTTTTACGCTCCAAATCCTATATTGTCTGACTATATCACTGTTACTCTCTATTTCCTAATGCATGTGCATTCCCACTCTGGAGGCCTCCAGGACACTTATTGATGCCACATAGCTTCATTTATTTCAGACATTTTTGACCTCCTATCCCCAAGAAAGTTACTGAAGCATGCATAATGATGAGTAAGAAATGGTTCTTTCCCATCATAAGGTCACCAAGTAGTTTTAAAATGTCATTATTCTTTCTGAATGCCTTTTGATTCCATCTTTCTCAACATATGGCCTCTGAATCAAAAGCTGCTGCAAAGACAGGTGGATGCTCGAAGAAATTTTGAATCAGCCATAAGAAAGCAATGGAAACCTGGAGCATGATGGAATAAAAAATTAAGACATTAATTTAAAAGTTTGTATCTGTATCCAGTGGAGTCTAAAAATTCAGACGCTAACACCTCTACCTGAAAACCATGCTGCATTCCTGCTTGAGACAGAAAAAGTGACATATCCAAACAAATGGCTTGAGAGAACTTCTCTCGGAAAAAAATAGCATACAGACCAATGTACTTCTTTGTATTCCTTTCATTTTAAATACATGTTATTGATACCTTGAAATAGTTAACAGAAATTCTTAGAGTATTTATGGCTTTTGAAATAAAAGTTAGTCTTTAGAAATGTAAACATATGAGAATTCCCTGGCAGTCCAGCAGTTAAGACGTAGTGCTTCCACTGCAGGGGACGTAGGTTCGACCCCTGATCAGGGAACTAAGATCCCTTGCAGTATGGCCAACAATTTTTAAAAATGTAAAGATATTATTTTCATTTTCTATATTAATTCAGAAAATTGCTCAAACTCACGTTCATCGAGTCAGTGATGCCATTCAACCATCTCATCCTCTGTCGTCCCCTTCTCCTCCTGCCTTCAATCTTTCCCAGCATCAGGGTCTTTTCCAATGAGTTATCTCTTTGCATCGGGTGGCCAAAGTACTGGAACTTTAGCTTCAGCCAACAGTCCTTCCAATACATATTCAGGATTGATTTCCTTTAGGATTGACTGGCTTGATCTCCTTGCAAGTCAGGGGACTCTTAAGAGTCTTCTCCAAACCCACAGTTCAAAAGCATCAATTCTTTGATGCTCAGCCTTCTTTATGGTTCAGCTCTCACATCCATACACAACTACTGGAAAAACCATAGCTTTGACTATATGGACCTTTGTCAGCAAAGTGATGTCTCTGCTTTTTAATATGCTGTCTAGGTTTGTCATAGCTTTCCTTCCAAGGAGCATGTGTCTTAATTTCATGGCTGCAGTTATCATCTGCAGTGATTTTGGAGCTCAAGAACATAAAATCTGTCACTGCTTCCACTTTTTCCCCTTTGTAGATTCTAATATATGAGAGATCATGAAAGTCTGTATAGAGAAAGAGATACTGAGTCTGGGACACTAGATATAAACATTACCTTACAAATATGCAAAGGTTTAGAATATCTTGAAGGAATATACTTTAAAAGCATTCTTTGCTCTATCACAGTGTCATTAATTAGTAAACAAAAGTTCACCACTAACAAAATAAATACAGGCACATCTCATAGATATTACACGCCAAGTTCCAGACCGCCACAATAAAGTGATTATCACAGTAAAGCAAGTCACACAATTTTTTTTGTTCTCCAATGCATATAAAAGTTCTGTTTACCCTGTAATCTATTAAATGTACAGTAGCTTTATGTGTTTTCAAATTAAGGTAATTATATCACTTTTTAAACATAAAGCTACTGCACATTTAATAGAATCGCCAAAATGTGACAGAGACAAGCAGTGAGCACTGTTAGAAAAATGACGCCAATAGACTTTCAGGACACAGGGTTGTCACAAAATTTCAATTTATTTAAAAAAAAAAAAAAAAAACAGTATCTGCAAAGTGCAATATAAAATGAGGCATGCCTACATAGTACAGTATTTCATTCAGAAAGTTCACATAGATTCAGCTAAAGACTATTTGGATTTCATGATCATGAAGAAGACTAACATGATTATTTCAATATGCCACCTCCCCTACTTCCAGGCCCACAAATTCCACTGACGTTATCAAATCTCAAATCACTCAAAACATCACAGAAAGCTAAATTTCCTCCTCTCCAATCAATATTTTGACTTATTTCTGTCTTCCCCAAAATGATGGTTTTACATAAAGACTTTATCTTTCTGCTGAGGGTAGTGAATGCCAAATTCCCTTTGCTCCCTTTCCTAGTGAACAAGACTCATATGATGCCAGGAAAGATTGAGGGCAGGAGGAGAAAGGGGTGACAGAGGATGAGATGGTTGAATGGCATCACCAACTCAATGGACATGAGTTTGAGCAAACTCTGGGAGATAGTGAAGGACAGGGAAGCCTGGCGTGTTGCTGTCCATGGGGTCACAAAGAATCGGACTAGACTGAGCCACTATTAACAACAAGAACAACAACACATGGCTTCAGGCTCCTAGCACCAGACCATGTTTCCAGCAGCCGTCTGGAGGGAGAATTTAAAGACACATTTATATGGAAATTATTTCCTCAGATATAGTGAGGATGGTGTAGAAGTGAAGGGCATGGTATCCTTTGATGAGAAATGAGGATGGAGAAGAAGCCAAGGTCTCCATGATGGAAGCTGCACAGTCCATTGACCAAGATGAACTTAACACTTTCCTCATCTTGACTACACTAGTAATTATCTTCTTGGCTCTGGGAGCAGACTTCTCTTTTCTTAGAGCCTTTCTATTTTTTTTAAACAAAACATAAATTCTTTCTCTGGCTCTCTGGAATGAAAATATTTCAAAAGCCTCTTGCCAGTTTTACAAACTAGGAATATCTTTCTTGAGGACCTAGAAGTCATCTATTTGAAATGTAAGCATTATGGGAGATAGTGTGCCTATCTTCTAGCTTCTGTGGGAGGGGAGAGCCTGGATTATGTGAACATCTTGCTCCAAATTATAAAACTATCCCATGTCATGAAGATATGAGAGTTTATTTTTCCTTTGGGTAAGGTCAAGTAACAAATACAAATGGCCTGTGCTCCCTCACCAACCATCAGCATCCCTGCTCTTAAACAATCTTCACCCTTTGTTTCAATGGAATTGAGTTTGGACTGCATTCTGGTCTCTGTCCCCTATTGCAATAACCTTGAATAAAGTTTGTCTTACCTGTTTAACTTTGTCTGGTAGAAATTAGCTTTGAGATTATGTTTAGGAACCTGGACTTTGTCTAATTTGTAGGATAGGGTGGAGAACTCAGACTTGGAGATCCTACAATCTGAGCTAGAATTCTGTCTCTACTACTGCTCATTTGTAAATTACTTTATCCCTCAGTCTGAGTTTCTTCATCTATGACCTTCTTTCAGAGGTAATATTATAATAATGGAAAGAAGAGGATAGAATGAAAGATGTATTTGTTTTGAAAAACATATTTAGACAATAAATTGGAAAGATTTGGTAATTGATTAGATATTAGAGATGAGATGAAACAAATTCAAAGATAAATTCCAAGTTGCTTTAGTTTGGGAATTTTGGGTTGTTTATGATAGCAAAAGTTGAACTGAAAATTCATGAAGAAAATCAGTTCAGTTCAGTTCGGTCACTCAGTCATGTCCGACTCTTTGCGACCCCATGAATCGCAGCACCCCAGGCCTCTCTGTCCATCACCAACTCCCAGAGTCTACCCAAATCCATGTCCATTGAGTCAGTGATGCCATCCAACCATCTCATTCTCTGTCGTCCCCTTCTTCTCCTGCCCCCAATCCTACCCAGCGTTAGGGTCTTTTCCAATGAGTCAACTCTTCGCATGAGGTGGCCAAAGTATTGGAGTTTCAGCTTCAACATCAGTCCTTCCAATGAACACCCAGGACTGGTCTCCTTTAGGATGGATTGATTGGATCTCCTTGCAGTCCAAGGGACTCTCAAGAGTCTTCTCCAACACCACAGTTCAAAAGCATCAATTCTGCGGTGCTCAGCTTTCTTCACCGTCCAACTATCACATCCATACATGACCACTGGAAAAACCATAGCCTTGGCTAGAAGGACTTTTGTTGGCAAAGTAATGTCTCTGCTTTTCAATGTGCTGTCTAGGTTGGCCATAACCTTCTTTCCAAGGAGTAAGCGTCCTTTAATTTCATGGCTGCAATCACCATCTGCAGTGATTTTGGAGCCCAAAAAAATAAAGTCTGACACTGTTTCCACTGTTTCCCCATCTATTTCCCATGAAGTGATGGGACCAGATGCCATGATCTTAGTTTTCTGAACATTGAGCTTTAAGCCAACTTTTTCACTCTCCTCTTTCACTTTCATCAAGAGGCTCCTTAGTTCTTCTTCACTTTCTGCCATAAGGGTGGTGTCATCTGCGTATCTGAGGTTATTGATATTTCTCCCTGCAATCTTGATTCCAGCTTGTGTTTCTTCCAGCCCAGCGTTTCTCATGATGTACTCTGCATATAAGTTAAAGAAGCAGGGTGACAACATACAGCCTTGACGTACTCCTTTTCCTATTTGGGACCAGTCTGTTGTTCCATGTCCAGTTCTAACTGTTGCTTCCTGACCTGCATACAGGTTTCTCAAGAGACAGGTCAGATGGTCTGGTATTCCCATCTCTTGAAGAATTTTCCACAGTTTATTGTGATCCACACAGTCAAAGGATTTGGCATAGTCAATAAAGCAGAAATAGATGTTTTTCTGGAACTCTCTTGCTTTTTCGATGATCCATCAGATGTTGGCAATTTGATTTCCGGTTCCTCTGCCTTTTCTAAAACCAGCTTGAAAATCTGGAAGTTCATGGTTCATGTATTGCTGAAGCCTGGCTTGCAGAATTTTGAGCATTACTTTACTAGCATGTGAGATGAGTGCAATTGTGCGGTAGTTTGAGCATTGTTTGGCATTGCCTTTCTTTGGGATTGGAACGAAAACTGACCTTTTCCGGTCCTGTGGCCACTGCTGAGTTTTCCAAATTTGCTGGCGTATTGAGTGCAGCACTTTCACAGCATCACCTTTGAGGATTTGAAATAGCTCAACTGGAATTCCATCACCTCCACTAGCTTTGTTCGTAGTGATGCTTTCTAAGGCCCACTTGACTTCACATTCCAGGATGTCTGGCTCTAGGTAAGTGATCACACCATCATGATTATCTGGGTTGTGAAGATCTTTTTTGTACAGTTCTTCTGTGTATTCTTGCCACCTCTTCTTAATATCTTCTGCTTCTGTTAGGTCCATACCATTTCTGTCCTTTATCGAGCCTATCTTTGCATGAAATGTTCCTTTGGTATCTAATTTTCTTGAAGAGATCTCTAGTCTTTCCCAATGTGTTGTTTTCCTCTATTTCTTTGCATTGATCGCTGAGGAAGGCTTTCTTATCTCTCCTTGCTATTCTTTGGAACTCTGCATTCAGATGGGAATATCTTTCTTTTTATCCTTTGCTTTTTGCTACTCTTCTCTTCCCAGCTATCTGTAAGGCCTCCTCAGGCAGCCATTTTGCTTTTTTGCATTTCTTTTCCATGGGGATGGTCTTGATCCCTGTCTGCTGTACAATGTCACGAACCTTTGTCCATAGTTCATCAGGCACTCTGTCTATCAGATCTAGTCCCTTAAATCTATTTGTCACTTCTACTGTATACTCAGGTCAGGTAGAAATAAGTGGAATTTGAGATAGGTGCAAGACATATAGATGAAGACATTCAGCAGGCTGTTGAGTTTTCATATGTGAAACTCAAGGGAGAAGTTTGGAGTAAGAAGATGAAATTAGACAAGCATATCAGAGGTATGAGAACTCTTGGGTAAATTGATTAGCTACGAATATCTCTCCTTAGCAACCTAAATGTCCTCCAATAGAGGAATGGATAGCGAAAAGGTGTGGTACATGTGTACAATGGAATATTACTAAGCCATGAAAAGGAATGAAATAATGCCATTTGCAGCAGCATGGATGGACCTATGAAGTAAGTCAAAGAAAAATACATGATATTGCTTATATGAGAAATCTAATAAAAGTGCAGAAATGAACTTATCAACAAAACAGAGTTACAGATGTAAAAATAAAAACAAACAAACAAACAACTTATGGTTACCTGGGAACAAGGAAGGGAGTGACTGTAGCCCACCAGGCTCCTCCATCCATGGAATTTTCCAGGCAAGAGTACTGGAGTGGGTTGCCATTTCCTTCTCCAGGGGATCTTCCTCACTCAGGGATCAAACCTGGGTCTCCCTCATTGCAGGCAGACGCTTTACCATCTGAACCACCAGGGAAGCCAAGGAAGGGAGGGGAGGTATAAATGGGGAGATTGTGATTGACATATACACCCTACTATATATACATGTGTGTACTATGTTGCTTCTGACCTGTCTGACTCTGCAACCCCATGGACTGAAGCCTGCCAGACTCTTCTGTCCTTGGGATTCTCCAGGCAAGAATACTTGAAGGGGTTGCCATGCCCTCCTCCAGGGGAATCTTCCCGATCTAAGGATTGAATCCATGTCTCCTGAGTCTCCTGCATTGGCAGCAGATTCTTTACCACTAGCTCAACCTGGGAAGCCCATATCTATTTAACTATCTATAATATATATATTAATTTCCTAGTGGACCCCATGTTCACTCTATAGAAATGGGAATAGAATTCAGTCTCTTGGACTTGATTTTCATACTCCTTAGGACATACTTTAAGTTTGCCCCTGGTTTTTCCATGCCTGGCTATTTTAACCACCTCCCTGTCTCCTGCACTGGATATGGTTGGTCTCTTGGCCTTATTTTAAATGGTAAAATAATACAATCTATGCTGGGAAAGAAAGAAGTAAAATACAATCACAATTATCTTACATGTGCCTGTTTTATTTTCACATAGCCCTCTGAGATCTGAAAAAGAAGAAAGTAGGTGAAGAATGTAGTTAGTGGACCATTTGGACAGGAAGTAGGAAGTTGCTTGGATGATCAACACTGAACATCAGCAATGATTAAATTCACTGGATAATTGATTGCTTGATTCTCCCTGTTGCTCTGCCTTTGTGCAGTCCTAGAAGAAGCAAATCTGTGAGTGTGTTGTCCATTCTACCATTTAATTCCTGACCCTTTGCAAGCACATCAATCATAATTAACTTCAGTATACTTGGCATGTTGTTGTGCCCTTGGCATCTCTACATCAGTCTTGTGCATTTTGAAGCAGGCTAATAACGATGGCTTAATAAAAAGCAGTACTATTTAAAATTTGATTTCCTGTTTTCCTTGGTAATTTTACTTTCCCTGAAAGAATCATAATTACTCTACCTAGACAAAACAACTACTACCCATCTGTGGCCATCTAAATAGCCTGTGAAAATGTTTCAGCCTAGGTGTTCACTTCCAAGTCTGTCCAGTGAAGCTGTCCTAGCAATTGTAGAACAAGCAGACTCACACAGACTCCGGTGGTCTCTGTTGGCTATTCCTGTTCGTAGGTATTTATGCTGTTCCTGAGCTTTCTTCCACTGCTTCCTCACCCTAAATATTATCTCCTTATCCCTCGTATTGATAGATCTATGTAATAGAATCACATGCAATGAAACAGACTCAAAAATCCTCTCAAAGCAAGTACCATAAAAAAAAAAATGTAAAAAGAGAATAACAGATGTTCTATTGCAAATTATACAGTTGCTTAATTTTTTTCTCATTGAGTCCTTCTTTCTTTGAAACAGTGAGTGGAGAACTCTGAAATATTCAGATGTATATTCAATTTTTCAGTTCGTTTGGCTGTTCTCTTTCCTTGATTCTCAGTACACAACTCTTTGTGAACATTGAATTTACTTTTATTACTGTGTAGGCAATGCTTTATAATGGAAAAATCCCAGGAGTGGAATTGGAAGACAGAGTTGAAATCATATCTTTTGGTATACTGTGTGACTTCAGCAAAATTGTTTACCTATCCTGAAGTTGTCTATTAATGTTTCCTGACCTGATTCTCATTATTTGTGTGTAGGGGAAAAAAAAAAACCTAGGCAACCTAAATGAAAATATTCACTATATAAAATAAACATTTAAATGTTTTTAGTCTCTTACATGTTTTTAATATTATTTTACTTTTTTCTTTCTTCTCCAATACAACATAAATGCCATGAAAGTGAGGATTTTTTTGTGTGTCCATTTTATTACTGCAAGTGCTCAGTAGTTATCTGTTCAAAGAATAAACAAGTGAATTCAGTTTTCTGCTTAGTTTTATAATTGCTCAGAAAGTATATTTCTTCTTCTTTTTCTTCTTACAGAGTGGTTAATGGAACTGTTAATATCTTGTTAGAAAGAGAGCTCATTTTGATTGAATTTCAGAAGAAATGAAACATTTGTGTTTCTAGATCTTTCCTTAGAAAATGAGAAACTCAGAAGTAAATCTGAATCAATGACCAGAAGGTCTGAGATATATATCTATGACTATTTATTGATGTTAACCATTGCACTTGTAATTTTGGTTGGAGGGATAAACTTAATTCTGTCTTCAGTGGAGAAGGCTATTGTTGTTTAGTTGCTAAGTAGTGTCCAACTCTTTGCGACCCAATGGACTGTAGCCCGCCAGACTCTCTCCATGGGATTTCCTAGGCAAGAATACTGCAGTGAGTTGCCATTTCCTTCTCCAAGGGATCTTCTGACCCAGGGATTGAAACCATGTCTCCTGTATTGCAGGCAGATTCTTTACTGCTGAGTCGGCAGAGAAGACCAGCAATACTGATATAAATAAAGCTTCTTCATGATTCCTGTTTGTAGTTCTCCCACAGTTGTTGTTCAGTTGCCAAGTCATAACCACCTTTTTGCGACCCCATGGACTGCAGCACACCAGGTTTCCCTGTCTGTCACTATCTCCTGGAGTTTACTCAAACTCATGTCCATTGAATTGAGGATGGCATCCAACCATCTCATCCTCTGCTGCCCCTTTCTCCTTTTGCTCTCAGTCTTCCCCAGTATCAGGGTCTTTTCCAATGAGTTGGCTCTTCTCATCAGGTGGCCAAACTACTGGAGCTTCGGCCTCAGCATCAGTCCTTCCAATGAATATATAGGGTTGATTTCCTTTAGGACTGACTGGTTTGATACATTGGAGACATGCATATCAGATTTCAGGGGTAATCCTTCTGTAGACATCATGAGAATATAGATAAAAGAAAGTGATCTTACTTCAAAGTAGGTCTTGAGGAGGGGGAAGAAGTCTTATTCTCTTAGTTGGCATATCTTAGCTTAATTCTTTCTCAAGGGAAGGTACTCCTCACCATGGTGATCTTCTATGTAGGATACACTCTGTTCACCTCCTCCAAGAAACTGGCTAATGAGTTAGATGGCCTGCTGCATGCCCTCCCTGAGCCATGATTAACATTTCCCTAAACTTTGAGGCATTGCCTGCCCTCTTTGCCTGTGCTGCATAGAAGCTCTGTTTCCTGTGTGCAATGATAATTTGCTATAAGTATTAAATTTATGAGATTTCTCTCAGAAATATGTTTTTAGCACTCTTGAACACTGAAATAAGGGAATAATTGTTTTAAGCCCTTAAGCAGCCTGGATGTCTCTACATAATCCCTCTAGTGGGATTTGCTCACTGTCTGCTCTCCGTGGCATCTCATGAGGCAATAAGATAAAATCTACTGTGCGAATGGATATATTGTCCAAATAATGAGGAAACATGTTCATCTGCTCAGCCTCACTAAAATTCTCCACTCTGCTTTACCTAGAAAGGGTGAAATGCAATTTCCAAGAACAAATGACAGTTTCTTGAATCTTGGTGATTTGGGCATCCATAGAGTTATAAAATCTGAAGTGCATATTTATATCATATTTATGTTATGGCCTTTTTAGTGAACAACATTTTTATGTTGCTATAATTCATATGTGGCCTAATACTTCAGGTTCTCATTAATAATAGTTGCATATAGATTATGGCATTTAATAATTTGGGTTCTAGCTGCATTATTCTCATCACCTACTTTTAGAAAGTAAAGAATTTTTACTCTTACCAAGTCTTATCTTAGAAATAGCTACTGCTGAATCAATGAAAGGAGTATTCACTGCTAAACTTCCAACAGACATGCTGGTTATGATTGGTTTAAAATTTTATCTATAAATTATACAAAGATATAAATTAGCTGATAATATGTGTAATTACAATTTCTGAAATGTTGCTCAAATTAAAGTATCATTTGTTAACAAAAACAATTTCCCCTTTAATATAAAAGCAAAGAGAAATACTATAAAATCTCCTTAATATTCTTTGCACTTTGAAAATGTTTTACATGCCCCACCTGTATGCAGGTCAGGAAGCAACAGTTAGAACTGGACATGGAACAACAGACTGGTTCCAAATAGGAAAAGGAGTACGTCAAGGCTGTATATTGTAACACTGCTTATCTAACTTATATTCAGAGCACATCATGAGAAATGCTGGGCTGGAAGAAACACAAGCTGGACTCAAGATTGCCAGGAGAAATATCAATAACCTCAGATATGCAGATGACACCACCCTTATGGCAGACAGTGAATAAGATCTAAAGAGCCTCTTGATGAAAATGAAAGAGAAGAGAGAAGAAGTTGGCTTAAAGCTCAACGTTCAGAAAACTAAGATCATGGCATCTGGTCCCATCACTTCATGGCAAATAGATGGGGAAACAATGGAAACAGTGTCAGACTTTATTTTGAGGGGCTCCAAAATCACTGCAGATGGTGATTGCAGCCATGAAATTAAAAAGATGCTTACTCCTTGGAAGGAAAGTTATGCCCAACCTAGATAGCATATTTAAAAGCAGAGACATTACTTTGCCAACAAAGGTCCATCTAGTCATAGCTATGGTTTTTCCAATGGTCATGTATGGATGTGAGAGTTGGTCGGTGAAGAAAGCTGAGCACTGAAGAATTGATGCTTTTGAACTGTGGTGTTGGAGAAGACTCTTGGGAGTCCCTTGGACTGCAAGAAGATCCAACCAGTCCATCCTAAAGGAGATCAATCCTGGGTATTCATTGGAGGGACTGATGTTGAAGCTGCAACTCTAATACTTTGGCCACCTGATGCGAACAGTTGACTCATTGGAAAAGACCCTGATGCTGGGAAGGATTGGGGGCAGGAGGAGAAGGGGACGACAGAGGATGAGATGGTTGGATGGCATCACTGACTCGATGAACATGGGTTTGCGTGGACTCCGGGAGTTGGTGATGGACAGGGAGGTCTGGTATGCTGCGATTCATGGAGTCAAAAAGAGTTGGACATGACTGAGCGACTGAACTGAACTGAACTGACTCACATACTTTTTTCATGAAGTGGAAAATATAGAGATATTTATTTTTAGGCTTTAAAGCCAATATATTTAAGCATTATAGTTAGTACCTAATATGATAAGCTGGTTTGTCTGTCTTTTTATTAATTCACTCAGTATTGTTTAGTTGAATAAATTCATGAAAAAAGAGAAAATAAGTGTTTATCTCCATTTTTACATCTCATTCTAAAACCTAATAGTTGTAAAGTTTGTTTTTTTTTAACTGAACTATAATAAGAATCATAGAAAAATCGGCCATTCTACCTGCCTCTCTAATATGTTGGATTGTGCTACTCAACTGCCATTAGAGTAAAAATGTTTTTGTAGGGAAAGCAATTTAGAACTGTCAGGTAGGCAGCATGCATCCTACTTGAATTTTGTACGTGAGTTACTTATTTCAGGTTTTTCTGAAAATGAACTTACATACACAATGACAAAATATTGGTATAATGAATTTATAACACACAAAAATAAGATTTAATAAGATTAATAATAAATCCACATAATATGTGTTCTTTGCATGGGCATTTTGATATATTGCCTAGAGGTAAACTTCTTCAAAAGTATACTGCTTTTCAAGAAAGACATTGAGTGCTATTTATTGTTGTTATGCAGTCACTCAGTCATGTCTAACTCTTTGCAATCCCATGGACTGCAGTGCCACAGGCTTCCCTGTCCATCACCATCTGCCAGAGTTTGCTCAAATTTGTGTCCATTGGGTTGGTGATGACATTCAACTATCTCATCCTCTGTTGTCCCCTTCTCCTCCTGCCTTTAATCTTTCCCAACATCAGGGTCTTTTCCACTGACTCATATCTTCGAATCAGGAGGCCAAAGTACTAGAGTTTCAGCTTCAGCATCAGTCCTTCCAATGGATATTCAGGGTTGATTTCCTTTAGGGTTGACTGGTTTGATCTCCTAGCTGTCCAAGAGATTCTCAAGAGTCTCCTCCCCATCACAGTTTGAGGGCATCAATTCTTTGGCTCTCAGTATTTTTTATTGTCCAGGTCTCACATCCATACAGGAGAAGGTGATGGCACCCCACTCCAGTCCTCTTGCCTGGAAAATCCCATGGATGGAGGAGCCTGGTAGGCTGCAGGCAACGGGGTCACTAAGAGTCATACACGACTGAAGGACTTCACTTTCACTTTTCACTTTCATGCATTGAAGAAGGAAATGGCAGCCCACTCCAGTATTCTTGCCTGGAGAATCCCAGGGACGGGGCAGCCTGGTGGGCTGCCATCTATGGGGTCGCACAGAGTTGGACACAACTGAAGCTACTTAGCAGCAGCAGCAGCACATCCATACATGACTACTGGAAAAACTATATCTTTGACTATACAGACCTTTGTAGGCAAAGTAATATTTCTGCTTTTTTATATGTTGTCTAGGTTTGTCATTGCTTTTCTTCCAAGGAGCAAGCGTCTGTTAATTTCATGGCTGCAGTCACCGTCCAGGTGATTTTGGATCCAAAAAAATTAAATTTGTCACTGTTTCCCCATCTATTTGCCATGAAGTGATGGGACCAGATGCCATGATCTTCGTTTTTTGAATGTTGGGTTTTAAGACAGCTTTTTTACTCTTCTCTTTCACCTTCATCAAGAGGTTCTTTAGTTCCTCTTCACTTTCTGCCACAAGGGTGGTGTCATCTTCATATCTGAGGTTATTGATATTTCTCCCAGCAATCTTTATTCCAGCTTGTGCCTCATCCAGCCTGGCGTTTCTCGTGATGTACTCTGCATATAAGTTAAATGAGCAAGGTATCAATATATAGCCTTGATGTACTCCTTTCCAAATTTGGAACCAGTCCGTTGTTTCATGTCTGGTTCTGTTGCTTCTTGACCTGCATACAGGTTTCTCAGGAGGCAGGTAAGGTGATCTGGTATTCCCACTGCCTTAAGAATTTTCCACAGTTTGTTGTGATCTATGCGGTCAAAGGCTTTTATGTAGTCAATGAAGCAGAAGTAGACGTTTTTCTGGAATTCTCTTGCTTTTTGTATGATCCAACAGATGTTGGCAATTTGATCCCTGGTTCCTCTGCCTTTTCTAAATCCAGCTTGAACTTCTGGACATTCTCAGTTCACATACTGTTGAAGCCTAACTTGAAGGATTTTGAGCATTATTTTGCTAGCATGTAAGATGAGTGCAATTGTGCAGTAGTTTGAGCATTCTTTGGCATTGCCTTTCTTTGGGATTGGAATGAAAACTGCCCTTTTCCAGTCCTGTGGCCATTGCTGAGTTTTCCAAATTTGTTGGCATATTGAGCACAGCACTTTCACAGCATCATCTTTTGGGATTTGATATAGCTCACTGGAATTCCATCACTTCCATTATCTTTGTTCATGGTGATGCTTCCTAAAGCCCATTTGACTTCACACTGTTTATAACTATATATAAATACCTTATTAATTCCCTAGGATACTTAATTTCAAGATGGAAGTGAAGCACAAAAACAATGTAGGAATGAAAAAAAAAGTGAACATCACTACATATATCACAGACAAAATTATGATAATATTATAAGACATTATATCCATTCATAAACACTCAACTTAGATTAAATATGCAATTTTGAATAAAAATATAGTTTACCAAAGTAGCTCAAGAAGAAGTAGAAACCATGGTAAACATCAAGGATATTTATTCTATGATCAAAATCCTTCCAATGGAAAAGCTTCACTCTCCCTTTGTTAGATTTCTGCCAAGCAAGCATTTGACAATAGATAATTTCTATATTACACAAACTCATCCAGCAAACAGAAAAAAAAGGGATAGCTTTAATATATTTTATGAAATTGGCATAACTTTGATACCAACATGACAAAAGAAGAAAGGAAATACAGTCTATCTCATTCATGACCACAAAGGGGAAAAAACCCAGAGGAAATTATTAGTAATCTAGGTCTCACGAACATATAAAAATTGTAATTATTACTATGAAATTAAATTGATCTCAGGAATTCAAGACTGATTCAACATTATAATTCAATTTTTATAATCCCTCAAATTAGTAATCTAAAGGACAAAACATTACTTTTCCAACAAAGGTCCGTCTAGTCAAAGCTTTGGTTTTTCCAGTAGTCATGTTTGGATGTGAGATCTGGACTGTAAGGAAAGCTGAGCACCGAAGAATTAATGCTTTTGAACCATGGTGTTGGAGAAGATTCCTGAGAGTCCCTCAGACTGCAAGGGGGACTGCAAGGGGATCCAATCAGTCCATCCTAAAGGAGATCAGTCCTGGGTGTTCATTGGAAGGTCTGATGTTGAAGCTGAAACTCCAATACTTTGGCCACCTGATGTGAAGAGCTGACTCATTTGAAAAGACCCTGACGCTGAGTAAGATTGAGGGCAGGAGGAAATGGGGACAGTAGAGGATGAGATGGTTGGATGGCATCAGCGACTCAATGGACATGAGTTTGGATGGGCTCCGGGAGCTGTTGGTGGACAAGGAGGCCTGACGTGCTGCAGCTCATGGGATTGCAAAGAGTCGAACACGACTGAGCGACTGAACTGAACTGAACTGAAAGGATAAAAATGTGGTTATATCAGTAAATGCAAAAAAGCATTCGATAAGAAGCAACACCATTTTACAATTAATTGAAAAAAAAGACTAGAAAAATACAAATAGGCAAAACTTCCTTAGTAAAACTCCATAGCAAATATAATACAGGTATAACCTTATGGATTTTTTTCATTACTTTATTCAGCATTTCTCTGAAGATCCTAGCCAAGGCAGGAAGACAATAATGAGAAACGAAAAGTAAAAGATATGGAAGTCATGTGTGACTCTTTGTGACCCCGTGGACTGTAGCCTGCAAGGCTCCCCAGTCCGTGGATTTCTCAAGGCAAGAATATCAGAGTAGTTTGCCATTTCCTTCTCCAGGGGATCTTCGAGACCCAGGGATCGAACCTGGGTCTCCTTCATTGGCAAGTGGATTCTTTACTACTGAGTCACCAGGGAAACCCAGATTGGACTTTATATGACCACAAATGGCCACGTAATGACACATGGTGCTCTACCCCATGCCTCTAAATCGAGTATCTCCTGCTTTGATATCTCTGATATTTTACTGCCCTATTTTTCTGACATTTTCATCCATAAAGTAAAATTTTCTTGAATTCTAATGATGCATAGGGCTTCCCTGGTGGCTCAGTTGATAAAGAATCCACCTGCAATTCAGGAGACCTGGGTTCAATTCTTGGGTCAGGGAGATCCCCTGGAGAAGGAAATGGCAACCCACTCCAGTAGTCTTTCTTGGGAAATCCCATGGACAAAGGAACCTGGTGGGCTACAGTCCATGGGACTGAAAGAATCAGACACGACTTAGTGACTAAGCCACCAGTGATGTATAAGTAACTACCAGCAGTGGAGATGTGATGATAATTTCACTGACTTCTCATTTGTGTTGTGCTCCAATATATATTGATATTGTTAGTTTTTCATAGCTATAATGACTTTATAGCCTTTGAAGTTTGAGGTAATGTACCATTCATTTTGACTGAAAAAAAAGGTGCTAGAGCATGCTTACAGGTAAGTGTTGTTCAGTTCAGTTCAGTCACTCAGTCGTGTCTGACTCTCTGCTACCCCATGAACCGCAGCACGCCAGGCCTCCTTATCCATCACCAACTGCCAGAGTCTACCCAAACCCATATCCATTGAATCGCTGATGCCATCCAGCCATCTCATCCTCTGTCATCCCCTTCTACTCCTGCCCTCAATCTTTCCCAGCATCAGGGTCTTCTCAAATGAGTCAGCTCTTCATATCAGGTGGCCAAAGTATTGGAATTTCAGCTTCAACATCAGTCCTTCCAATGAACACCCAGGACTGATCTCCTTTAGGATGGACTGGTTGGATCTCCTTGCAGTCCAAGGGACTCTCAAGAGTCTTCTCCAACACCACAGTTCAAAAGCATCAATTCTTCGGCGCTCAGCTTTCTTTATACTCCAACTCTCACATCCATACATGACTACTGGAAAAACCATAGCCTTGACTAGACAGAGCTTTGTTGACAAAGTAATGTCTCTGCTTTTTAATATGCTGTCTAGGTTGGTTATAACTTTCCTTCCAAGGAGTAAGTGTCTTTTAATTTCATGGCTGCAAGTGTTGTATAAAAAATTAATTACAAGGCATTCAAAGAAGCTATAACGAATGTCTATAAAAATCTGTTGCCCTACTGTTCTGTTAATATTAACCTTAATATTAAAATAGTAAGTTTGAGTAGCACAAACTGAGCTCCTCACCTATACATACCCATAAATCAGGTTGGAAGTCTGTGACTAGATTTAATTTGCCTTTTGATGCATCAAAGATGTGGAGCCCCATCTCAGATACAAATCCAGCATATTACCCAAGACAGGCACTATCTGCATTCAACTTTTGAACACATTCTTGAGTTTTTAAAAATTATTACAATTTCATCATCTAGCTGTTTTTGTTCTTTTTAAAGACAGCCTGCTGTGAGCATGATACTAAAACTTGTTTTTTCCCCCTCTACCCTTCTCCTCTCCTATGTCCTCTCCAAATCTGTTGGTGTATGTAACTCCTTTATTGTGGGTGTGGTCCTTTCCATCAGCCATGTGGGTAATTGAACCAAACTCACCTACCTGCCTCTCTGCTGCCTTGTCTGCGAGGAGACCCTCCCAGGAATCCAGGTTGGTCATGGGGTGTGGGGTCCTAGGACATATACAGCCATGTCGTAACCAGGACCCCCTCTCTCATGCTAGCATTCCATTAGCCCCCTGGTTCCCAACCCCCTAGATTTTGACCCTGACTCTGCAGGCTTCCTGGTTCATGGAGCCACTTTTGCCAAATTGCAAATTGTGCTACGAACCTGACCTCTTTTTTGAACTCTCAAATTTTACCCTTTCTATGCTCCATCCCTTTGGGGTCATTCTACCCTCTTCTAGTTTAAATGACTGACTCCAAGTCATTAGTAGGGATTCCATCATGAAGATTAGACAGGCTTAGAATGAGTTTTCCTCATTCTTTCAATCACAAAAAAAGGATGTTTTCCTCTTTCATTTTCATGCAGGTCTAGGCCTGGTAGTATGGTTGGCGATGCTCCTCTATGATTCAAGTCCCGTCTTTCCTCCCTAGGAGCACCCATCCAGTCTGGTGCAGCAGCAGCAGCAACGTCTCCATTGCTCTTCTCTGCAAACCTTCAAATGGAATACCCTTATCTTCATTGAATCACTCCACTTAATTAACTGTGTAACTCCAAACTCCAAACCTCTGAATCTCAGTCATGGGGCAATAGTATCTCCCCTACTCCCCATGAAAAGTGGAAAGGTATCTTAAGGAAAACTCAATTCTTTAACATTAACATTCCCTTCGTTAAAGCATCTCGTAGATTTTCTAAGGGAAAGTCAAATCTTCTAACTTGCAGTACACAGCAGTGTTGTTACTAGATCACATTACAAGAATTTTTTTTTATCTTGACATATACATTTATATTAATTGTAATTCTTCTCATGGCCTATTGTTTAGTGTGTGGATGTTATACATTTCTCTATTCTACTGGTTTCAAATATTGCAAATATAATTTACATGAGTTTTTTGTTGATTTTAAAAAAGGACAGTTCCACTTATGGCTTATTTGTACTATTTCTAGCTAAATGTTGGTTTTACTAACATTTGTATTTCAGGACTGTAGATTCTCACAGACAAAGACATGGAGATAAAATTGAAAGATCATGTTCACCTTTATCTGACAATTAGGGATAGATCACTACAATTTTTGTGGTGCCATTTTTGGATCCTATCATATTTATTGAGTGCTGCCTAACTGGCAGACATTGTGCCAAGTGTTTTGTATGGTTCAATAGCGAATCAGATGCTCCTTTTCACCTCAAGAACTGAAGAACAAACTTGGAACTAAAATATGGCAGTTTAAATTGAACCTCAGCTAAATTGGAAATTCCTCCTTCATTCAATATAAAATATAATTATGCCATAAAATGGAGATTCATATACATTAACATTTATAGGTAAAGATTTACTTACTTGCTTGATCAGCTGTGTCTGACTTCTTGGCACCCCCTGGACTGTAGCCCACGAGGCTTCTCTGTCCATGGAATTTCCCCAGGCAAGAATACTGGAGCGGGTTGCCATTTCCTACTCCAGGGTGTCTTCCTGACCCAGTGATCCAACCTGGGTCTCCTCCGTCTCCTGTGGGCAGGAGAAATTCTTTACCTGCTGAGCCATCAGGAAAGCTGATACACACACAAATATATATACACAAAAGTTTGTCTGAATTGGGATTTCTCCAGATACCCTCTCCAAGAAAATACAAACCCAACTCTTTGTTAGTTGTAAAAGTAGCCTGCTGGATAGCTTATGAAAAGTCTAGTAAAAGTGTGTATCGGAGTGCTCTATTTCAAAATGCAAAAATAATTCCAAAAATAAATCTAAGAGCCATGGTAACTCAAGGAATAGTTTTACAATTCTAAAAATCGAGGGAAGAAAATATGAGGCAAAAAATATGTCAAGAATGTTTTTTATTCCGAAGTCGCATGATCAGATATTTTCCAGGCTGACACTTGTAATGAAAATAAGTGCAACAGCATGCTCACAAAGCATGCTGAAATTATTTTTTAATTTTAAATTTAATATTAGAGTTATAGTTGATTTGCAGTGTGTATGGGGTCACTTTGCTATACACTTGAAACTAAAAAAGCATGCTGAATTTAAACAGGTCCCAAGCTCAGCAAGTTCTGCCAGGGTAGCCTGATTTATATATTTCAAGAGAAGACAAAACTCAAACCTTTTAAGGTGCATTCTTCCAGTTTTCAAGAGTTGGCAACTAGTTTAAAATATTTTAATACTGCACAGTTTGTGAATTCTATTTAAACTCTCTCATGGCTAAATGTTTGGGATGTAAAATTACCTCAGTTTTAAATTTATTTTATTCTGTTCATAAATTTTTGACATTTAACAAGCTGTACCTTTTAAAGCCATAAAATGAAAATACATTCATCTCTAAGGAATTAAGTTAATAGGACTCTATGAAAAGAGTCTATAATTGTAGTAATACAAATTCCAGGTTCACTTAGAAGATCTATTTATTGAATCCAAATGTACCTGCAGCATGTCTGAGAGCAGGAATGATCTGGGAAAGTTATCCCTCCATCCTTTGAAAGGAATGTTATTCAGCGTTATTCTAACACATGAAAGGCTGCCCACAGACTTTAGATATTTTAAAAGACAATCTGCTGTACCCAATAAAGAGTTCAATACAAAACCATTGGACTATGCTGATAGTTTCAGAGAAATAAAGCCATTAGCATTGGCTGTCCTCACCCATCAGGAGAGCAGGAGCTACTTCTTTTGAGGGGATCTGTATTTTGGCGCTCCATCCAGCAGCTCCCAGCAGCTTCTGCTCCTGATCTAAGTCTCATTGTCCAGAATCAGTGAAGTGTTCCACAGAGCTGTCGAAGTTTAGTTTCATTTTGCCAGTTATCTACGTAGACAACTATGAAACTGTTCAACATCTTCATCCCCCAGAGATGTAAGGAAAACAAGATGTAGGCTCATACCCAGTCATCTGTGATAAAGGGTTCTTCTGCATAAAAACTTCACCATGGAAGTTGCCTTTGCTTAAAGGCAGCATTTGCTGGTTCTACCAGTCACATTAGTTCATTTTCACTGTAATAGCTGAATTGTCTGTTACCTTTGATGGGACCCATGAGAACTTACTACTAAAATAGTAACCTATATGCTAAGATGGAAAATTTCATTTATTTTGAAGGAAAAAAAATATTTACTAACCAGGCAAATTCCTTATTACTATAGATATAATACAATTTTGCATCTCCATTTTTTTTTCAGAAGCACTGGGTTTTCAGAGCTTACAGGGATCACACATTTTAAAATAGAGAATTCTTTTGATTCACACACACACACACACGCACACACACACACACGTATATGTAAAGAATCTAGAAAATGCAGCAAAGAACAAGAAAGAAAATGTCGCAAGTCATCCCATAATGCAAAGATAAGTTCTGTTTACATTTTCAGGGGCTTCCCTGATGGCTCAGTAAAGAATCCTCCTGCAGTGCAGAAGATATAAGAAACATAGTTTCCATCCCTGAGTCAGGAAGATCCCCTGGAGTAGGAAATGGCAGCCCACTGCAGTATGTTTCCATGTATATGAAACTACGTATACATTTGTTTTAAGTAGCTCATTGATTCAACAAACATTGACTGAGCTCCTACTATACTCCAGGTGTTATGCTTGGACCTAGAATGCATCATGAAAAACCAACAAATATCCCCACACTTTTTGGAATTTACAACCAGCAGGATGGATTGAGGGAGGGCAAGGAGGAGAGACCAGTAATAAATAATAAATATAGTAAATAATACATCTTATAGAACATTAGAAGATTATATTGATACTGAGAAAAATAGAACAAAGTAGGAGAGATTGGGAAGTCCAGTGCAGGGAGGTCTGGGGGCTAACGGAGAGGTCAGGAAAAGCCACATTGAGAAGGGGCATTTGGGAAAGACCCGAAGGAGGTGATGAAGGGGGTTTGCAGATAAAGACTATTCCAGGCAAGGGGACAGCTAGGGAAGGGACTAAGACAGCAGTGTGCCTGTCCTGTTCTAGGAATAGCAAGAAGGCCAGTGTGGCCAGAGTGGAGAGAGGAAGAGTATAAAGGAAACAAAGCCTCAGAGGTGATGAGATTCCAAGCATGTAGAGCTTTGTGGTCCATGACAGTGACTTACAATTTTACTCGAAGTGAAACACAAACCTACAGCAAGGTTTTAAGCATAAAGGTAAAGCATCAAGCTTACATTTTAGAAGGATGCCACCTATGTCAATAGTCATATTGTATAACATTTTGTGTTCAGCTGTGGTCATTCAACAAGGGAGCATCTCCCCAAGTTATTTTGTATTTATGGGGAAGAGGCATACTGGTTCCATCAGTGTACCCATTAGTGAATGTATTCTTTATTTCAGTTTTCCCTATTCATAATGTTGAGTGGAAATCTCAATACACGAGTCTTTATCTCAAACATTACTGTCAGTCCTCTAGCGTAAATTCTTTTAAGCGGCAGTACTGAGTAACACGTAAGAAGAAGACTCATGAAATGTGCGTCCAGATTGTTTTCCAAAAGTGCATATACATTTATACCCTCAGAAGCAACTTGTAAAATATGACATTATTTTGATCAACAGAATAATATGTCAGATTTTTAACTTGAGACTAACAAATAAAAGACTCACTTATTTATCAAAAAAGACTTCTTAAAATCCATACAGCAATCAATAGACACACCAGAATGATGGAGTCCTGTATTTTTCACACATAGCTATGTTTCTTATCTTTCTTCTTTCACTCCTTTTTTCTTCATTAACCCACTTTCACATAAGCGACCTGATTTTCTTTAGTGAATCATTGTATTTATTTACTTATTGGCTTCATGGCACGGCATGTGGGATCTTAGTTCCTCAAGCAGGGATCAAGTCTGTACCCTCTACACTGGCATTGCAGAGTCTCAACCACTGGACCACCAGGGAAGTCTAGATATAACTGACTTTCAATGGAAATAAACAATATGCATGACTCCAGCCAGCTCAGGCTTGAGTGCGTGACTCCTCTCCTCCCTCTCCTAACGTTTCTCTTTTTCTCTCTCTCTTTTTATTTTAATTGGAGGATAATTGCTTTAATTTAATGTGTTGTTTTCTGCCATACATCAGCGTGAATCAGCCATAGGTATACACATGTCCCCTCCCTCTTGAACCTCCCATCCATCTCCCATCCCATCCCATCCCTCTACGTTGTCACCAAGCACCAGATATGAACTCCTTCTGTCATACAGTAAATTCCAGTGATACCTGAAGCAAAGGCTCCACAGGAGCGTAACTCCCAGTATCTCGGAAGAAAAGGTTTGCCAAGCAAATGAAGAAGGCAAACAGAAACAGAGGAAAATATATATAAAATGTCTTAGAAAAATAATTCTTTTTTATCTTTTAAATTATGAAAACATGATAACACATGTATAGGAGATTTGGAAAATACAGGACAAAGTTACATATAGTTACATATAGACTGCAAGGAGATCCAACCAGTCCATCCTAAAGGAAATCAATCCTGAATATTCATTGGAAGGACTGATGCTGAAGCTGAAACTCCAATACTTTGGCCACCTGATGCGAAGAGCAGACTCATTTGAAAAGACTCTGATGCTGGGGAAGATTGAGGACAGGAGTAGGAGGGGACGACAGAGGATGAGATGGTTGGATGGCATCACCGACTCAATGGACGTGAGTTTGGGTGGACTCTGGGAGTTGGTGATGGGCAGGGACGCCTGGCGTGCTGTAGTTCATGGGGTCGCAAAGAGTCGGACACGACTGAGTGACTGGACTGAACTGAACTGAACAGTAGTGATGAAATTCCTGAGGCCATTACTTGCTGTCATCTATTTACTCAGAGATAGTATATGAATTTTCAAAGCACAGCATCTGATACACAGACTATCATTCAATAAATGCTTTTATATTATGTGTATAATCATCAATACACTCTGTTCTACAGTACAGTCCTTGTGTTATATTAAGCAGCTTATTGTTTACCTTTTCTATTATAATCTAGTCATTGTGCATAATATCTACTTATGATGGGCTATCATACATTTCATTGATTTAAGGGTTGCCTGAGTGAAAAAGTCTTCATTGAACAGTGTTCAATATAATTTAATACTGAACATAAAAAAAACTACCAATCATTGGTGTTTACAAATTGTATCCCACATGAGGTAATAATTCTATAATCGTGTATTTTTTAAATAATCAATATTGAATTAGAGTATAGCTAATTTGTGCTTGTGCTCAGTCATGTCCAACTCTTTCAGCTCAGATGGTAAAGAATCTGCCTGGGTTCGATCTCTGGGTCGGGAAGTTCCCCTGGACAGGGGAATGGCAACCCACCCCAGTTTTCTTGCCTGGAGAATTCCGTGGACAGAGGAACCTGGCAGGCTACAGTCCATGAGATTGCAAAGAGTCGGACACGACTGAGCAACTAACAATCACAATTTGTGCTTGTGCTCAATCATGTCCTACTCTTTGCGACCCAATGGACTGTAGTCCACCAGACTCCTCTGTCCTTGGAATTTTCCGGACAAGAATGCTGGAATGGGTTGCCATTTCCTCCTCCAAGGAGTCTTCCTGACTCAGAGATCAAACATGCATCTCCTGTGTCTCCTGCATTGGCAAGTAGATTCTTTACCACTGAGCCACCTGGGAAATCAGGCCTTAGGGTTTCATTAGCAGTATTGACAGTACCACAAGGCTGAGATTTCTGATTCATGAACAGTGTAATGAACTTGACTAAAGCTTGGCCAAGGAGGGAGTATTTGTCAATAGACTGGTCAGAAGATAAGGAAATTTATACATCATGTGATTTTTAAAGCAAATCAGTTTTTTTTTTTTTTTTTTTTTTTAATAAATTTATTTATTTTAGTTGGGGGCTAAAGCAAATCAGTTTTAATGTAATTTATTTAAAATTTAAAGAACAAAACAAAAAACATTCACCCATTTCTTCTACCTACCTCTCCCTTTTGTTTTATAGATGCAGATGATATAGATAGAGATAAATACACATAAATACATGTATGTTGTAGATTTCACATATAAGAGAGATTGTACAAATAGTATTTGTCTTTCTTTGTCTGACTTATTTCACTTAGCATAATGCCCTCAAGGTCCATCTATGTCATTGCAAATGCCAATATTTCATTTGTTTTTATGGCTGAATAATATTCCAGTTCCTGTGTGCGTGTACGTGCACATGCTTGTGTGTTTGTATTCATCCATCTATTGATGGTGGTACTTAGGATGTGTTGGCTATTATAAATAATGCTGCAATGAACATGGGGAGCATATATCTTTTCAAATGAGTGTTTTGTTCTGTTTGGAGAAATGCCCAAAGGTGGAATTTCAGGATCATATGGTAGTTTTATTTTTAATTTTTTGAGGAAACTGCCTACTGTTTTCCATAAGTGACTGCTTCAATTTACATCTCACCAATAGTGTACAAGTGTTCCCTTTTCTCCATATCCTCTCCAATACTTGCTATTTTGTCTGTTTAATAATAGTTATCCTAACAGGTATGAAGTGATATCTCTTGGTTATTTCGATTTGCATGTCCCTGGTGATTAATGATGTGGTGCATCTTTTCATTGGCCATCTGTATTCTGATCTTCTGCTTACTTTTTAACTGAGCTGTTCAGTTTTTTTCTACTGAACTTTATGAGTTCTTTGCATATTTTGGATATTAGCCCCTTATTGGATATATGATTTGCAAATATTTTCTCCCATCCTGTAGGTTGCATTTTCATTCTGATGGTTTCCTTTGCTGTGCAGAATCTTTTTAATTTATTTTTGCTTTTTTGCTTTCGTTTTTGGTGTCAGATTTTAAAAAATCATCTATGAGCTTACTGCCTTTATTTTCTTCTAGGAATGTTATGATTTCAGGTCTTATTTTCAAGTCTTTAATCTATTTCAAGTTAATTTTTGTGTATGATATAAGGTAGTGGGGGGCTTCCCTTGTAGCTCAGCTGGTAAAGAATCCGCCTGCAATGCAGGAGACCTGGTTCGATCCTTGGGTCTGGAAGATCCCCTGGTGAAGGGATAGGCGACCCACTCTGATATTCATGGGCTTCCCTGGTGGCCCAGCTGGTAAGAATCTGCCTGCAATGTGGGAGACCTGGGTTCGATCCCTGGGTTGGGAAGATCCCCTGGAGGAGGGCATGGCAACCCACTCCAGTATACTTGCCTGGAGAGTCTCCATGGACAGAGGAGCCTATGAGCTATAGTCCATGGGATCTCAAAGAGTTAGGCATGACTGAGGGACTAAGCACAGCACAGCATAAAGTAGGGGTCCAGTTTCATGCTTTTTCATGTGGCTGTTCCATTTTTCAAAACCATTTATTGAAGAGACTGCCTTTTCTACATCGTATAGTCTTGGCTCCTTTGTCATAAATTAATTGACCCTATATGAGTGCGTTTATTTCTGGTGCTCTATTCTGTTCCCGTAATTTCTGTGTCTGCTTTTTATGCTATGATCACACTGTTTTATAGGTTTGTAATATAGTTTGAAATCAGGGAGTCTGATGCCTCCAGCTTTGTTCTTTCTCAAGATTGCTTTGGGTTTTCAGTTTTCCAAAAACATATCAGTTTTAGAAAGACTGACCTAAACCCCTTTTCTTCATCTAACAAATTAATCCCTTTAGATGAGGGTAAAATAAGGACATTCACTTTAGCAAACTTTCATTTTGAACCACACAAATGTGTATTTTAAAATCCTCTAAATTCTAGGTTGTGGCGTGTTCTTAAACTGGTTTTAACAAGGGGCACTTGATTCCTTGCTCAAAATCCCTTCTGATAGATGGGAGCTTTTATTTTTCATCTGGTGTTGAGATTAAAGGATTTAGTATAAGGCCCAAGAATAGATATCCTTAATAGGATTGAGACAATCAAACCAATTACCATATTTTACTAAGAGTATTCTTTATGTGGGAGAGAAGCTAAGAATAAACCTTAGCTCTGAGAATCTTCAAATTGTCTAACTTTCACTTTGTTTACTTGACTTCAGCAACAACAGCAGCAGGATCTCTTTTTGTTAGAATTATCCTGGGAAATTCTTTAAATTATCTTCTTAGATGTGGCTTATCTCACCATCTGTCACCACTGTAGGAAATTTAGCATTGCATTCAAACACTCTTCAGTGCATAATCTTCTGAGGTCAACTAGGATGCTCAGAAAGATAAGGAAAAACAACATTGATAAATACTAATTAAGCATCCATCACTGCCTAGTGTTGTCCTAGGTGGTAAGGGATCCCTAACAGTGAAAGCACTATTTATAGCCTAAACAGGGAGACAGACAAACATTATGCAATTATATATCATTTTGACAAGTGCTGTCATAGGACAAGTGCTATTAAAACTCACAAGAAGAGTATCTATCTCATTTCTTGGGTTGAGCTGAGATTTGGAAGATGAGGGTGGAGGAAAGGTAAGTGTGTGAGTGTGAGTGTGTGTATATGTATGAGTGTATGCATGTGCGTGCATTGGGCATTGGAGGTTGAAGAGGAGCAGTGGTCTCCTTAGCAGAGAGAGGGGAATAAAGAGATGCAAGAGGTGATTTATAAATGGAGACTCAAAGGATAGAGTAGAAATTATCCTGGAGGAAGCAGGGGGGTGGGGTGGGGTGGGGGGGGTGGGTACAGGAAGGGTGTTGTTTTTTTTTTTTAAATTGGAGTATAGTTGCTTTACAATGTTGTGTTAGTTTCTGCTGTACAATGAAATGAATCAGCTATATCTACACATATAACCCAGTGAAAAAGCAGGCTTAAGACTAAATATTAAAAAAAAAAACTAAGATCATAGCATCTGCCCCCAATATTACATGGCAAACAGACGGGGGAAAAGTGGAAGTAGTGACAGATTTCCTCTTCTTGGGCTCCAAAATCTCTCTGGATGGTGACTGCAGCCATGAAATTAGAAGACTATTGCTTCTTGGCAGGAAAGTGATGGCAAACCTACAATGTATTGAAAAGCAGAGACATTACTCTGCCAACAAAGGTCCATATAGTCAAGACTATGGTCTTCCCAGTGGTTGGGTATAGTTGTGAGAGCTGGACCGTGAAAAAGGCAGAACACCAAGTAATTGATGCCTTCGAATTGTGGTGCTGGAGAAGACTCTGAAAGCCCCTTGGATGGCAAGGAGATCAAACTGGTCAATCTTAAGGGAGATCAACCCTGAATATTCACTGGAAGAACTGATGCTGGAGCTCCAGTATTTTGGTCATCTGATGCACACAGATGACTTATTGGAAAAGTCCCTGATGCTGGGAAAGATTGAGGGCAGAAGGAGAAGAGGGCGTCAGAGAATGAGATGACTGGACAGCATCACTGATGCAATGAACATGAACTTGGGCAACTCCAGGAGATGGTGAGGTACAGGGAGGCCTGGCATGCTGCAGTCCTTGGGATTGCAAAGAGTCGGACATGGCTGAGCAACTGAACAGCAACAACAGTCCCCTCCCTCTTGGAACCTCCCTCCCACCCCACCTCCATCCCACCCATCTGGGTCATCACAGAGCACCAAGCTGAGTTCCATGCACTATACAGCAGCTTCCTGCTGGCTATCAGGTTTACACATGGCAGTAGACATATGTGAAGCCCAGTCTCCCAGTTCACCTCACACCCGCTATCCCGTGTCCAGGTGTCTGTTCCCTACATCTGCAAATACATTCCTATTCCTGCCCTGAATAGGTTCATCTGTATGTTTCTAAAAGAAGTAATATCATGTGCAAAGGCTCAAGGGCAAAAAGAATATATATTTAACTTAATACCTTAGATAAATGCTTCTCAAGCTTTAATGAGAATGTGAATCCCGTGAGTTTAGTGTCAAAATGCAGATCTGATTCAGTAGCTCTAGGGTAGGTCATGAGATCCCGGCTATCAACAAGCTTCCAAGAGTGCTGCTGGTACACAGACTGAACTTTGAGTAGCAACATAAAAACCACTCAATTTTCAGTAGTGGGTCACTTCATTCTCTGGTGAAATCAATGAATACTCCTTAAGCTATTTTCACTACTAATGGTTGACCAACTTATTCACATTGCATGAATCATTGATTGCAGCGTGGTGGCAACTCAGGATCTCATTGATATACGGCATTGTTCTGCAAAGGTGTCTGCTTCTCCTCCTATATAATTTTTAAAGTCACTACTTGAAATTCTGCCTTGGTGCCTTCCTTCCTACCTTGATCTTCCTCCTCACTGAAATGCATTTAGCAGTTTCAGCATGAAACCAGAGGGAAAGGATGTGCTTAATAAATACTGTCAACACTTGTCAAAATCAAACAAAAATGTCCCAGGGAAGTATTTACATCCTTCCCCATTAAGAGCGAGTTATAAGGCTGTGCTGTATCTTGACAGCAGTTCTTTTAATGTCAATTTGTGCTCATTTTTAATAAATGCATGAGTTTCACGTTCTTGCCATCGCTGTCTCATCCAGTAGCAGCAAATGTTTTGCTTCTAGAGAGAAAATATTTTTGCAAATACTCTGAAAATTCCATCTCCTTCCCAAAGGCATGGGAATAGATTGAGCTGGGTTGTAGTCACCTACTGGAAACTTACATCCATGTCACGTGATTTAAAAGATGTGCCTCTCTAGATGTATTTTAGATATAGGTATCATTAAATTGATTCATAATGTGTTTTGGGAGAGCAGAAGATGCATTGAGGACACACTTTTAATTTTGTTAATGCTATACATGCTTAGCCTTAAAACAAATGGAGTGAGCCCTGCAGGCAAGCAACACTTTCAAATCCCCTTCTTCACCTTCATTTCTGACTAGGATCTCAATCTCACAATCATCTTAAAGGCAGAAAGGTTTTCATACCAGGATGTATGTGGGTTAGTCAGTTCAGTTAAGTCGCTCAGTCCTGTTCGACTCTCTGCGACCCCATGGACTGCAGCACACCAGGCCTCCCTGTCTATCACCAACTCCCAGAGCTTGCTCAAACCCATGTCCATTGAGTCGGTGATGCCATCCAACCATCTCATCCTCTGTTTACCCCTTCTCCTCCTACCCTCAATCTTTCCCAGCATCAGGGTCTTTTCCAGTGAATCAGGTCTTCACATCAGGTGGCCAAAGTATTGGAGTTTCAGCTTCAACATCAGTCCTTCCAGTGAACACCCAGGACTGATTTCCTTTAGGATGGACTGGTTGGATCTCCTTGCAGTCCAAGGGACTCTTGAGTCTTCTCCAATACCACAATTCAAAAGCATTAATTCAACATTCAGCTTTCTTTATAGTCCAGCTCTCACATCCATACATGACTACTGGAGAAAACATAGCTTTGACTAGACGGCCTTTTGTTGGCAGAGTAATGTCTCTGCTTTTTAACATGCTGTCTAGGGTAGTCATAGCTTTTCTTCCAAGGAGCAGAAATGTCCAGTTCTAACTGTTGGTCCACTTAAAGGTCCATACCATTTCTGTCCTTTGTTGTGCCCATTTTTGTATGAAATATTCCCTTGATATCTCTAATTTTCTTGAAGAGATCTCTAGTCTTTCCCATTCTATTGTTTCCCTCTCTCTTTGCATTGATTACTAAGGAAGGCTTTCTTATCTCTCCTTGCTATTCTTTGGAACTCTGCGTTCAAATGGGTATATCTTTCCTTTTCTCCTTTGCCTTTAGTTTCTCTTCTTTTCTCAATTATTTGTATGGCCTCTTCAGAGAACCATTTTGCCTTTTTGCATTTCTTTTTCTTGGGGATAGTCTTTATCACTGCCTCCTGTACAATGTCACAAACCTCTATCCGAAGTTCTTCAGGCACTCTATCAGATCTAATCATTTGAATCTATTTGTTACTTCCACTGTATAATCATGGGAAACAGTGGAAACAGTGAGAGACTTTATTTTGGGGGGGGCTCCAAAATCACTGCATATGGTGACTGCAGCCATGAAATTAAAAAATGCTTGCTCCTTGGAAGAAAAGCTATGACCAAACTAGACAGCATATTAAAAAGCAGAGACATCAGTTTGCCAACAAAGGTCTGTCTAGTCAAAGCTATGGTTTTTCCAGTAGTGAGAGGATATGAGAGTTGAACTATAAAGAAAGCTGAGCGCTGAAGAATTGATACTTTTGAACTGCGGTGTTGGAGAAGACTCTTGAGAGTCCCTTGGACAGCAAAGAGATCCAACCAGTCCATACTAAAGGAAATCAGTCCTGAATATTCATTGGAAGGACTGATGCTGAAGCTGGAACTTCAATACTTTGGCCACTTGATGCAAAGAACTGACTCACTGGAAAGACCCTGATGCTGGGAAAGATTGAAGGTGGGAGGAGAAGGGGAGGACAGAGGATGAGATGGTTGGATGGCATCACCGACTCGATGGACATGGGTTTGAACAAGCTCTGGGAGTTGGTGATGGACAAGGAGGCCTGGTGTGCTGCAGTCCATGGGGTCACAAAGTGTTGGACATAACTGAGCCGAATTGAACTGAACTGTATAATCGTAAGAAATTTAGTTTAGGTCATACCTGAATGGGGTCTAGTGGTTTTCGCTACTTTCTTCAATTTAAGTCTGAATTTGACAATAAGGAGTTCATGATCTGAGCCACAGTCAGCTCCCAGTCTTGTTTTTGCTGACTGTATAGAGCTTCTCCATCTATGGCTGCAAAGAATATAATCAATCTGATTTCAGTATTGGCCATCTGGTGATCTGGGTAGACTTGGCATTTCTTAGTTCTCCTAGACTAACTCAGCAGTTAAACTTTATGTGCATAATAATCACTATAGTACTGTGGCTACTCTCCCTGGTGTCTCTGATTGTAAAGAAACTGCCTGAACTGGGGGAGACCTGGCTTCAATCCCTGGGTCAGGAAGATCCCCTGGAGAATAGAATGGCTATCCACTCCAGTATTCTTGCCTGGAGAATCCCTTGGACAGAGGAGCCTGGTGGGCTACAGTCCATGGGGTCCCAAAGAGTCAGACACAGTTGAGCAATGTGGCTACTTGCAGCCATGTACGGTGTGCTGTATGAGGAAACAAGGAGCTTCCATGGGTGATCTTTACTCTAACCTAGGTTCCCAGATTTTAGACCTTCCCAACTTTCCCTAAGTTAGATGTGATCCACCTTTAAAGAGATACTGATTGCTGAAGCTCTGTTTCCACTGTGTTTTAATCAGGTTTGTGTCCATCTCATTTCTCAGCCTTCCTACTTACCACTCTCAGGATCACTAACCCTGCAATGAGACATGGGGAATGTCCCAACACTGGACCTAAATCCTTTGGTGGCCTGGATGGAAGTGATCCTTCAGCTCACCAGAGATTCCTAAAGGACATAGCAGAAACAGGGCAGGCAGCTATGTAGACTCTTCAGCCTGTCTCCCTGAACTCCTGCACACAGAGCTTTGACTGACTCCTAGTGAGAATAATAACACAATTTCTTTTGAGTCATGGGCCAAGTTGTTACAGACCATAGTTACCTTGGTCAGTGATCCTGTCTTCCATGTGCAAATGATTTAGAATCTCACAATGATAACCTTTTTGGTATAAAAGTCAAACTCTCCCGTGGCCGAGAAAGCATTCAGAAGGCCTGGAGCTGAGTTTGAGGGAGAATCACTTACTGACAGTAAGTAGGGTATAGGCCCTACATTGCAGGAAGCCTGTAAAAACACAGCTGAAAACTCAGACTCTCAATGATATTTTGAAAGTGAGGTCCAGAGCTAGGGACCATAACTTTACTCCAAGCATTTCGTTTATAAATGAAAAAGAAGCAGACCCTGAAAAGCTGGGCAGTGTCTTGGCTAAGGCGTTAGAACCAGGATCCAGAGTCAGTTACCTTCT
Source organism: Okapia johnstoni (assembly GCA_024291935.2). Classification (NCBI taxonomy): domain Eukaryota; kingdom Metazoa; phylum Chordata; class Mammalia; order Artiodactyla; family Giraffidae; genus Okapia; species Okapia johnstoni. The sequence continues at coordinate 86,570,955 of CM044319.1, read as the reverse complement.
CCCTCTGTTTCCTGATCCCTTCCCCTCCTGCTTCCTTTCTCTTTCCTTCCTCTTTCCCTTCCTTCCTTTCTTCCTTTCATCCTTCCTTTCCCAATCTTTCCCTAGTTCATAAAAAATAGTATGGATGCTGTGTTTTCATTCTATTCCTCAAGGTGGCAGTTACTCAGAAAACAATACGGAAAGTTTAAAACAAAACAGATTTTACTTGAATTATTCTATAAAATTTTTACCCGAATTTCTGATCTGTTACAGAGCACCGTGTGCGGTCATGTAAAAAAAGAATGTTATTCATAGTAGTTAATAACAGAAATACAAATACATGCATGCAATATTTGCCTTATGGCTAATTGCAATGCAGTGAAAATTGACTAATTCAGAACCTCAAGCATGAGGCTTATAGGTTATTTAGAAACACAATGTTTATTTAACGGATCTTCTGTTTGGTGCTTCTTAATCTGAAGAAAAAATTCTATATGTTGGGTTGATAATTACATAAAGAGTCATTAGACAATATTTAAAAAAATGTGTTTTAATGAATTGTACATGTTCTATGTGGTCAACAACCACAAAATAAAATATGTAGACTTGAGATATCAGTATACTCTTTTAAAACCCAGATTTGCATATTTTCAGAAGAAAATTATTCAGCCTAATTTAAATACAAGAAGCCCTCAGAATCTTAATATTTCTCAGCTCAGCTCAGTAAATCACTCAGTCATGTCTCCCTCTTTGTGATCCCATGGACTATACAGTCCATAGAATTCTCCAGGCCAGAATACTGGAGTGGGTAACCATGCCCTTCAATACTCTAAAACTGTTTTTTAAAAATAATCCCAATTTTTATCATGTCTTGAGGTTGTATAAACAATTTCAGATCTTTTATAATATTTATACACCCCTGTATGTAGTCAAGCCCACCAAGATTTGACAGGAATAGGGGAAGAGGATATAAGTCTAGAATTTTAGAGACAAGAAAGTTAAGATATTTTCTCCAGTCACAGGGATGATAAAGAGATGACCTGTGTTTTCTAAAGTTCATGTTCTTTACATGGTACCACACTGCTTCCCAATTCAAATTGTTTTCCTCTCATTTGAAAAAATAATATGAGTATTTTTTATGTATTCATTTTGGCTGAGTAGAAATAATGTGACAATGGAAAGAATATTACTTGGGTTTTAAAACTGCTTGCTTAAGAAAATGTGTCAATTCTACTAGAAACCATGCAGATGTGTCCTTCCACGGACCATGGAGGGCGATGAGTCACAATTTTAAATTCAGAATGGAATAGGTCATACTGGTTCCACCAAATCCAAAAGTGAAACCAGCAAGGAAACAAACATCAGTGTCAGCAGAAGGTTTGCAATGTCCAGCACAATCTGAAAAGATGATTTTGCATAAAGCACATTGTGCTTCTTTCTTTCTGAATATGCAGATGACTCACTGAATGTGTTCTCTTTTGTGTTTTGGGGAACAAACAGCAACTTGGAGTCACCCCTGATGTACGAGGTTCCGGAAACGCAGCAGGGCAGCGCCAGCGCCAGCTTGGGAAGTAGCCTGGGCGGCTCCATCACTGCGTGTAAGAAGGTAACGCTGCCTAACACCACTCTCTGTGAACTGATTGAACACTGGTTTGAGTTTTCAAGCACTTCTTCTAAAGCAGAAACAGCAGTAAAACCACACAACAAAATCACACACAGTTTGCTCGTGGGGATAACCCTCTGATGACATTAAACATGTAATTCATGGAAATGATCAGAAAACTCAAGCATTTCAGAAAGGTCTGATTTAAAAATTCTAAGCCTCCAGTCATACACCACACCTCCAACCTTTTCTAGTAGCTCTTTCTAAACTTAAGCATGAATAAGGGCTTCTTGGATCTCCTTACAGAAAAATCTTCACGGGTTTGAATGACTCAACTTATTATAGTAAGCTCCTAAGTCTATATCTAAGAAAAATACATCCATGGCTGTTTTCCTTTAGCTGTTTTCTTAAAGGGAAGGGTACACTTGGTTATTTTATTAGGAACAGAATTGCATTTCCTAGAGGATAGATTTTAGAACTGATAAACAAATCTTGCTTTCAGACACTTGCAGAAAGTTGTCATTTGAACAACACAAAATTATCTAATTTAACTGTCCCATTTTTCAAGCCAACCTAACCCAATATCAGGCCCAGAAATTTAAAGCCAAATGCTCACTTACCTATTTAATGCATTTGTCATTATTTGATGCTGAATTCCAGAGGAAAGTTTATTTCTTTTCTTGAAAACTTACAGAAAAATCACACTGGATTATTTCATTTATTGTTAAAAAAAAAGTTCAATTATAAAGAATGCTTATAGTTATACATTAAGACAAATTATTTTACTGATAATGTTTTATATGTATATATAATTATGATAACATGATGTACATTATATATGCATATATATTTCAATCTATTGATTACTGTTCTGAATGAATCAGCAGTATTCTCTGTTTGTGTGATTTTGTATAGTTTTCAAGTACCAAAGGGAACAAATATCTTCAATAGAGAACATACATTGATTATAAAAAAAGTAGCATTAAACATAATCTTAAAAAAATGTTTGCATGCATATATTCTTAACTAAATATAAAAATAAATGTGCCTGATTAATTAAGGCACACGTATTACATAATCCTATCTTACTATCACGTGTTACATAATCCTATTTTCTCTCCTCTTATAAAATTCTTGTAGAGGATTCAAAGCTATAAATTCTAGATTTTAATGCAGAAAACTGAGGCCCTGTAACTCAAACTGATTTTGAGTTGCTTATGAAAGAACTAAAACTGCAGGTTTCAAACCCTAAATATGGTCTATTCAACTCTGTAACTCTAAATTATAAAGTCATCACCAGATGCTATATCTTTCATAAGGCTAAATTTTTAATTTATTCTAATTTTTTAATAACTATTTCTATTGATTAGAATTTCAGTGGCATTTAAAAGGATTGAAGCCAGGCTGCCTGAATTTGACACCCAGTTCTATGATTACTGGTTGTGTGATTTTGAGCAAATTACCTCTTCATGCCTCAATTTGCTCATCTGAAAAAAGATACTATTACCCATTTCACAGGATTGAGATGCAGATTCTTCAATGAGTGTATCAATAAGAAATGCTTAGAACAGTGCCTGGGGTACTATATATATTCAAAAATAAAAATTACCTGTAACTAATATTAGTCTAAAGAATGGTTTTATCAACTAGTAAACGGTGCCAGAAAAATTCAGTATTAGCATCACCATGCTAAGAGTTAGTACTTTATGATCTGTTATTTCAATTATGCTTATTTCCCTAGAAAATAGTCATATTCATTTTTAAAAAAATCATGTCTAGAAGCTAATGAACTAGTAATAAAGCTGTTTGGGACTGAATAGCTTCTAGAAAAAGTAAAACAAATTCATTGATCTATTCTAAATGATCTATTATATATGTGTGTGTATATATATATGTATATGATTTTAAAATTTTGAATATAATTCTATTCATTCCACAATTATTTCTAGAACAACTGTTATTAGGTTGAACCATATAAAATTCACTTTTTTATCACTTATCAAAAATGATCAAATATGGGTAATTTCATACAATACAACCTAAATACATTTAAAATTTTGTTAGCTCCTAAGGAAAGATAGGGCCTTCCCTGGTGTCTCATATGGTAAAAAATCTGCCTGCAATCCAGGAGACCTGGGTTCAATCCCTGGGTTGAGAAGATTCCCTGGAGAAGGGAATGGCAACCCACTCCAGTATTCTTTCCTGGAGAATTCCATGGACAGATTATCCTGGTGGGCTACAGTACATGGGGTTGCAAAGAATGGGACAGGACCAAGTGACTAACACGCACACACATGCACACACGCACGCATTCATGCGCGGAAAGATACAAGGATAGATCACAAGTGGCCCCCACTCGAAAAGAATTTACGGTCTGGATTGGGAGATTGTACTGGTTTCTGATGTGAAAGTCAAGCAATAACTAATAAGTTAAATAATATAACTCTGCAGTGACTTATCAAGATAGTATACATTAGGTGACAAGTGAGCATTATGGGTATTTATAGCTGAGAACACAGAGAGACCCTGGATTTGTAATAGACAACAACCTTCAAAAAGAGAAGTGGATGTTAATTTAGACTTTGAAGTGTGATAAAGATTTGAATAAGTGAAGGGATTATCCAACTAAATTTAGGAAGGAGAAGCCAAATTAATGTAGGAGAAGCCAATACTTTAGTGTATGGCAGTATTTTTCTAATATTCATGGTACATTCCTTTCATTCTTAAGCTTACGTAAACATTGCATTTTAAGACAATTCAGTAGCCTTACATGCCATAGGTTATACACCATGTGGACTCTAATTGTTTTTCTTGCCTTCCAAAAAGTAGCTCACCAGTATTTCTTCTTCTTTGTATCAAGACAATGGCCCCACAATGAAAAGCATGAATTTTTTTTTTGAAACTTAATTCCTTTATTTTATTTTTATATGTTACTGCAAGTTGATTTAAGTGATCATGATTATTTTTTTCATTGTGTTAATCACAGGTCACGGGATTGGGGAAGTAAGGATCTGTATGTTCACAATTGCACATATAATATATGTTCTGTACAATAATTACAGAAAGAGTAAGGACAGTTCTGTCTTAGAAACAGCAAGACTGTCCAGCTAAATCTCTACTCTTCACAATGAATCAGCCTTCAGTAAGAGTAAAATGGATAATTGAAATCTATTGTAATTCCTCAAACTCATTCTATGTAATAGCTTCATTTTCTCCATCAAACCTTCTTATCAGAACTGACATATTGTTAAATTAACCAGTAGAAGAAATAAAGCAAGGGTCCAAAAGATAATGCATTATTGGATGATCAGCCTCTGAAAAATTGCAAATTGACCAAATGTATTTCATATGCTGAATGCTTGACAGTGAATCTCTAAGATTTTTGGAATCCTATCCAGGTTCAGTTGCTTTAGTTTCTTATTGTTAAAGGATATAAGTCACTGGACGCCATAGCTGTGAAAAAGCCATACCAATACCATTAGGAAAAAGAATTTAGTGGTCTTATTTGGAGGACTTAATAACTCCTTAATATATGTGTTTATTTGAGAGGGACTGTCTTTCCCCAGAGCTAAGATTACCATACCGTGCAATCGCAGCTAATATATACTATCCTGGCATTTTGTTGATAGAATCCCCTTTTGCTCTCAAAAATTCCCAGGTATTCACAGTGTCGTATGATCATCCCAGCTCTAGCTTCAGAATTATTCTTTCTCTTCTTTCTCCCCTTCCTCTAAGTGCTATGAAAGTTATCATATAAACTCCCACTGCGGTGTTAGTAACTACACATCTTAATGTTGTTGTAACAAATAAAATCTGTTTTTACTTAACTACTGCTACTGTTGAACTACTATGATTATCACCTCCCTCAACTGACATTGGCAACTGAACCTATAGAGCCCGGACATGATTTCAGAATTCTATTCCTTACAAAGCATCAATCCATCCGAGTTGTGATTTAAGCTAACTTTGATGTCACCCTAATTTAATGAGCACCAAGACCCATCTAATTCTGCTTCACTGACTGTGCTAAAGCCGTTGACTGTGTGGATCACAACAGACTGTGGAAAATTCTTAAAGAGATGGGAATACTAGACCATCTTTCCTGCTTCCTGAGAAATCTGTGTGCAGGTCAAGAAGCAACAGTTAGAACTGAACATGGAACAACAGACTGGTTCCAAATTGGGAAAGGAGTACATCAAGGCTGTATATTGTCACCCTGCTTATTTAACTTACATGCAGAGTATGTCATGCAAAATCCTGGGCTGGATGAAGCAAAAAGCTGGAATCAAGACCATCGGGAGAAATTTAAACAACGTCAGATATGCAGATGATACCATTCTACTGGCAGAAAGTGAAGAGGAACTAAAGAGCCTCTTGATGAAGGTGAAAGATAAGAGTAAAAAATCTGGCTTAAAGCCCAACATTCAAAAAACGAAGATCATGGCTTCTGGTCCCATCACTTCATGGCAAATAGATGGGGAAACAACGGAAACAGTGACAGACTTTATTTTCTTGGGCTCCAAAATCACTGCAGATGGTGACTGCAGCCATGAAATTAAAAGACCCTTGCTCCTTGGAAGAAAAGCTCTGACAAACCTAGACAGTGTATTAAAAAGCAGAGATGTTACCTTGCCCACAAAGGTCCATCTAGTCAAAACTACGGTTTTTCTAGTAGTCATGTATGGATGTGAGAGTTGAACTATAAAGAAAGCTGAGCACCGAAGAATTGATGCTTTTGAACTGTTGGAAATGACTCTTGAGAGTCCTTTGGACTGTAAGGAGATCAAACCAATCAATCCTAAGGGAAATCAATCCTGACGATTCATTAGAAGGACTGATGCTGAAGCTGAAGCACCAATACTTTGGCCACCTGATGTGAAGAGCCTACTCATTAGAAAAGACCCTGAGGCGGGGAAACATTGAAGACAGGAAGAAAAGGGGACACAGAGGCTGAGATGGTTGAATGGCATCACCAACTCAATGAACATGAGTTTGAGCAAGCTTCAGGAGATGATGAAGGACAGGGAAGCCTGGCGTGCTGCAATGCATTGGGTCGGAAAGAGTCAGACATGACTGAGTGACTAAACAACCACCAGACCCAGGGGAAGTTTTAATGTATGCAGTGTTTTTGCTGTTCAGTTGCTAAGTGTGTCCAACTCTTTGTGATCCCATGGACTGTAGCACATCAGGCTTCCTTGTCCTTCACTGTCTCTGGAAGTTTGCTCAAACTCATGTCTATTGAGTTGGTGATGCCATCCAACCATCTCATCCTCTGTTGCCCTCTTCTCCTGCCCTCATTCTTTCCCAGCATCAGTATCTTTTCCAATGAGTCAGCTCTTCCCATCCGATAGCCAAAGTATTGCAGCTTCAACTTCAGCATCAGTTCTTCCAATGGATATTCAAGGTTGATTTAACAAAGGTGGTTGTATTTGTCTTGTAAGGAGGAATTATCCTATGAGGGAAGGAAACATCAGGGAATGTCCAGGTGAGAAACAATTTTAAGAGACACCAAGGAGGGCTCCAGTGTCCCCTCTTCACCAGCAGCTTTCTTTCTTTCTCTCATTTTTTTTCCAAGGCAGTATTTAGAATTTCATCATTTAAATGCATTATACTGAATACCAGTCCTAAAGGAAATCAACTTTGAAATGTCCTTAATATTCTCTTTATAATAAATCAAAATCTGTTGTCTAAAGGGAGGCAGTAAAGTGCTGTGTAACAAAGCTGAACTTGGAATCCAAAGTCCTGAGTTAAATTTCAGATTTCTCCTTTTACTGTATGATCTTAGACCAGTGATGTAACTTCTCTGACTCAGATGTCTTAAGGGTTGGGAAGCCTTATAAAAATGTCATACCAACCCTTAAGACCTCTGAGTCAGAGAAGTTACATCACGAGTCTAAGAGCTTGGGCTTCCCTTGTAGCTCAGCTGGTAAAGAATCCGCCTGCAATGCGGGAGACCTGAGTTCCATCCCTGGGTTGGGAAGATCCCCTGGAGAAGGGAAAGGCTGCCCACTCCAGTATTCTAGACTGGAGAGTTCCATGGACTGTATAGTCCATGGTGCCACAAAGAGTCGGATATGACTGAGCGACATCCACTTCCACTTAACTTTCCCTGGTTGCTCAGTGGTAAAGAGTCTGCCTGCCAGTGCAGGAGACAAGGGTCTGATTCCTGGGTTGACTAGGAATCCCTTGGAGGTAGGAAATGGCAACTCACTCCAGTATTCTTGTCTGGGAAATCCCATGGACAGAGGATCCTGACAGGCTACATACAGTTCATGGGGTTGCAAAGAGTTGGACACGACTTAGTGACTAAACAACAACATAAGATTTGTATGCCAAAAGCTTTGTGTAAGTCTTCAGTACATAGTTCATGCTTAATAAAAATTAGTTTATTTTTTAGCCAAAAAATAAATAATCTTTTGTTGTTGTTGTTTAGTTGCTAAGTCGTGTCTGACTCTTTTTGGACCCCATGGACTGTAGCCCACCAGGCTTCACTTTCCATGCGATTTCCCAGGCAAAAATACTGGAGTGTGTTGCCATTTCTTCGGGGGATGTTCCTTACCCAGGGATCAAACCCACATCTCCTGCATTAGCAGGTGGATTCTTTACCATTAAGCCACCAAAGAAGCCCACAAGGTAAAATTTATTTAAGTAGAATTGACAAACTAATCTGGATGGACCATGCAGTGTGCCTTCATTGTGTTGAGTATCTGTTGGACTCTTCTCAGTTTGAAAGCATTATGAAAGTGAAGTGAAAGTGCTAGTCACTCAGTCGTGTCTGACTCTTTATAACCCCATGGACTGTAGCCCGCCAGGCTCCTTTGTCCATGGAATTCTCCAGGCAAGAACACTGGAGTGGGTAGCCATTCCTTTCTCCAGGGGATCTTCCTGTTCAGGCATCAAACCAGAGTCTCCTGCATTGCAGGTGAATTCTTTACCATCTGAGCCACCAGGGAAGCCCCTTGAAAGCATTATAGTCAATGTCGCATGTCCACAATAGCAGGACATTTTCAGTTCATGCTTTACATCACAGACTGAAGATTTGCTACTCAGGATATAGTGGAACCAAATGTATGAAAAGAATTTTGGAGAAAAATCAACACCTCAGATATCCTTCTCTTTTTATGTCATGTTAATTAAATTCACCCTAGAGTTGGACTTATCAAAAGCATCAGACTGAAAACACTTCAGGTTCCCAGAGGCAAGATTTGATCTTAATATGACATCTGATCATCTCTTTGAAGCTTCAAAAGCATGCTTTGGCTCGACTGACCTCTTTTAAACTGACTGAAGTTTGCTGTCAACAGTGACACAGATACAACTGAGGAAGAACAGAATGGAAGCCCCTTGATGTTTTACCCTGCTCTGTAATATACATTTCATCTAAGCCCGTATCTTTTTGATGACATGTAATTAACAAAAGCAATTCAATTAATACGCTCATGCACGAGCATACAAATTGAAAGTTTTTTTTCAGAATCCTATCCTTATCTCTAAAGATGTTTTTATTAATCAGAATTGCATTGCTCTTGGCCAAAAGCCCCAGTAGTAACTCCAGGAAGTACATGATGGAAAATAGCTATAATAGTCTGTATTTGTAGAAGCTGTTTCCTTAAAGGAAGGAAGGAAGGGCTTTTAAAATATATATAACTAAGTAAGTAAAATTTAAAACAAGGCCAGCATAACTGAGCCATAATCACCTTTCTGTTGAAGGCTTTCCCTCTGGGATGTAAGCCACTCACAGATTATAAACGCTCTTCTGATCAAGCAACCTGCTAGTGATGTTCAGGTGCAGCTTCTGATACCAGAGAATGGCCTCTTCAAATTTTGTCAAACAGTGAGGTGTCTTGTTTTATTGCCCTTCTACTTGAGAGTCCCTTGGACTGCAAGGAGATCCAACCAGTCCATCCTAAAGGAGATCAGTCCTGGGTGTTCACTGGAAGGACTGATGTTGAAGCTGAAACTCCAATACTTTGGCCACCTCATGCGAACAGTTGACTCATTGGAAAAAACCCTGATGCTGGGAAGGATTGGGGGCAGGAGGAGAAGGGGACGACAGAGGATGAGATGGCTGGATGGCATCACCGACTCGATGGACATGAGTTTGGGAAAACTCCGGGAGTTGGTGATGGACAGGGAGGCCTGGCGTGCTGTGATTCATGGGGTCGCAAAGAGTCGGACACGACTAAGCGACTGAACTGAACTGACAGGAATAATCAGAGGCATTGAAGAAACAGGGAGATTTTTAAGAAAAGAAATAGATGTCTTCCTAAAAGTGGTATTTGAAGATGATTAGTATAGTAGTTCTAAAGGCAGTTCCTTAGAGAAAAATGAGAGTGGAATCTGGGATGCCAGAAGAAGCGTAGCTTATATGGACGGGAAAGCAGGGGGAAGAGAGGCAGGCCCTGTATACAGAAAGTGGGAGGAAGGGAAAGCAAACTCTGGGACGTGACACATGAGGAAGTCAAGGTCGATAGGGTTCCGCTACATTGAGAGTTGAACAGAACCACGAACTCTATTTGAGCCAAGACATCCATGAGTGGTGAGTCATTGAGGTCATTGGGAAGAGGAGCTAGGTGACAAGGTATTGGGTTCACAGGTTCAGATTTAGCCCAGTTGCATCTGAAGAGCCAGCCACAAAGTTCCCTCTGGGGGTCGTTTCACTGACTGCCTAAGGAAACAGCTACCTGTCCTGAGCCATACTAACATCTAGAAGGCTTCAAGGTTGCTCTGAGGCCAGAACACAGATAGTGAGGACTCTGGTGGGGACTCATTTCCTCTGCCTTCAGCAAAAGCAAATTGAAATGATAAGCATCTTCTCTTGCCTTTAAAGCAGCCTGGTCTACTCCGAGCTAGAGAGGTGTGCTACATGATGAGTTTATTCTTTGACAAATGTTGGTTCAGTAATCTTAGGTGGGAAACTATTTAAAACTATCAATTATGGCTCACTTTGCAATCTGAATGTGATTCACCTTCTTATTCCAAAAGTCAGGACTTCTATTCAGGATTCCACACCGCCTCTCCTTCCTGCCAACAACTGCTATATAGAGTGTGTGAGACTCCAATATGCTAGTTTTTTTCCTATTCTCTACAGTTCAATTCCTTGAGCATCCTCTCTGCTATGTGTGAAGAACTCCTAGAAGGATCTGCAGTGCCTTTTCTTTCTTTTTTTTTAACCAAAAAGTAGGGCTCTGAAAACTCAAAATAGCCTAGAACATTTTGTGGAATGGAAGGTGACATTGCGCTGTTGAAACCAGGCAAGTGATCTTTTTTTTTTCTTGAATTATTTTAATTACCCCAAACCTTTATATTAGCTATTCAAAATCTCTATCCAAAAATGGAAGGGGTCTATTTTTTTAAAATATCTAATAAGGCATTCAGAACTCTCTTTTTTTCCCTTCAGGCATTTAAAATATCTTGCCATCCCTGCTCCCCATCACTAGCCTTTTGCTTTTTCTCACTTTCCCCTTAGTCTTCCATCTAAGCATCCCTCTCGACTTTATAGCTTGGAGTAAACACTCTGTTCCCCACCAGCCCTAAGAGGATTCACTTTCCCTGTATCCTGCCAGGCTTGCCTTTCTGATAAAAGTGCTCACTTTTCAGTCCTGCCAGTGGCAGAGTGGGAAGAAAGAATGTGACTCGGATAAACTTGAACAGTCATCCTTAAGGGCCTTCTGGTTCATGAATCCCTGAGACGGAGTCTCTGCTGTGTGTGCCTGCATTTACTAGGCTTTTCTCTGTGTCTAGAGAAGGAGACCCATCTTTAAAGACCCAGATGAGGGCTCTTCCTCTCAAGGATGAAGAATATCCAAGAAGCAGGTGTGTCCCTTAGCAAAGTATGTGTCCCTCTGCTTACACCTTAGAAGGTAGTTGTTCCCAGCAGCATCTTGCAAAGAAGAGTCAGGATGAGAATTGCCACTTTCTTATAATTGCCAAAGGCCAAATACAAATACCAATACTCAGTGCTGCATGGCCAAACCTGCTGTCCCTTTGATGAGTACCAAATCTACACCATGTGCACTTTGCACAAAAATCATCCAAAGTCAGTGGCAGGCCTGGATTATGGGATTCCCTGGTGGCTCAGATGGTAAAGAATCCGCCTGCAATGAGGGAGACCTGGATTCGATCCCTGGCTTGGGAAGATCCCCTGGAGGAGGGCAACCCCGTCCAGTATTCTTGCCTGGAAAATCCCCAGGGACAGAGGAGCCTGGTGGGCTACTGCCCATGGGGTTGCAAACAGTCAGACATGACTGGAGCTACTCAGCATGCAGCGCACACAGACGGACATTATAGATTTTCCTATATGTGTTGTTTTTTTTTTTTTCCTGTATTTTGCTTCTCCTAACATGAAAAATCCTATTTCCATCACAGGTCATATCAACATGACAGCATTACATGGCACCTAAATAGAAACTAAATAGCAATTAATCGGCTATCTTCCTTTTATGTCTAATTTGATGCTATTTAAATCAGACCATTCATAAATTATGCTATAATTGCCTTTACCGAGTATAGCTGTTTCTGTAACTGTTGCATTTTATGCTTGAGACTCAAACTTGGTTATCATTCTCATGTGGAAAAAGCTCTGATCAGCTTTCAGAGCGTTCTTCAGCCAGCTGACATCTGTGTGCTGTGGAGAAGTAAACAAGCATGGCTTGATGCCTCTAAATTGTCCTCTGTGCTCCTATACCATTCTTATGATTGCATTGAAATACAATGTAACTTCCAGGATACAAGTAATTGTGTGGGGCAGAAAAACAGGAAGCTATTTGAAACTGCCTATCTAGTTCATTTCTTGACGCATTAGGATACACTCTGGGCCAAGATAATGTACAAAATCTCCAGATTACATCAGTTCAGTTCAGTTCAGTCGCTCATTCGTGTCCGACTCTTTGCAACCCCATGAATCGCAGCACGCCAGGCCTCCCTGTCCATCACCATCTCCTGGAGTTTACCCAAACTCTTGTCCATTGAGTCGGTGATGCCATCCAGCCATCTCATCCTCTGTCGTCCCCTTCTCCTCCTGCCCCCAGTCCTTCCCAGCATCAGGGTCTTTTCCAATGAGTCAACTGTTCACATGAGATGGCCAAAGTATTGGAGTTTCAGCTTCAACATCAGTCCTTCCAATGAACACCCAGGGCTGATCTTTAGGATGGACTGGTTGGATCTCCTTGCAGTCCAAGGGACTCTCAAGAGTCTTCTCCAACACCACAGTTCAAAAGCATCAATTCTTCAGCGCTCAGCTTTCTTCACAGTCCAACTTTCACATCCATACATGACTACTGGAAAAACCATAGCCCTGACTAGACAGACCTTTGTTGACAAAGTAATGTCTCTGCTTTTTAATATGCTATCTAGGTTGGTCATAACTTTCCTTCCAAGAAGGAAGCGTCTTTTAATTTCATAGATGGGAACATTAACTTCAGAGAGAGCCCTCTTGTTCATGAAACATTTCCATTTTATACTCAGAGAGATACTTGCATGTGTGACATTTGTTGAAAGTACTTGTAAATCAGTATGTTGCTGTTGTTGCTTAGTGGTTAAGCCATGTCCCACTCTTTTGCAACCCCATGGCCTGTAGCCCACCAGGCTCCTCTGTCCATAGGATTTCCCAGGCAAGAATATTGGAGTGGGTTGCCATTTCCTTCTCCAGGGGATCTTTCTGACCCAGAAGTCGAACCTACGTCTCCTACACTAGCAGGCAGATTCTTTACCACTGAGCCACCGGAGAAGACCGGTATAAATCAGTATATCTCATGTTTACCAGAGGCAAGCTTAGTTAGACCTTGCTAAAAGCATCCCATAGATAAGGACTCTCCTGCTATAAAAGTGTAGTTTATCTGGAGGTTAGTATGTTTATAATGAAATATGAGAGTGTCACCTTCTTTCTTCTCTGGGAGTATTCCCTCCCACTCTGCTCCATAGTCAAGAAAGAACTGCAGATCCACTGCCAACCATTTCCTTCGCAAACTTCCAAACCAACAATGCATTTGATCTGGTGCTATGAGGTTCTTTCCTTCTTCTTAACAATGGAGAATTGCTAGTTCCAAGGTCTTAACAGAACTCCATTATTTTCCAATACTTTTGCAACAATCAGTTATAAGATTGCTACTTTGTGCTAGGTGTCAACCTTGTCATGAAAGAATGTTTCACATCCAGCCAACACGATTATTCATACTTTGAAAACAGTTTCCCCTTTTTGTCAAAGGAAGCTAAATACACAAAATGACAGGCAGTCAGCAGAAGAATCATCATTAAAAGGAAAATGCTATCTTACTATTTCATTCAACCTTCTGAGAAACTGAGACTAAACCACTGAGTATTCTGTGCTGCTTTTCTCCTCCACACAATCATTTTATTTCCAGTTTGTTTCTTTGTCTTTTCTTAGGAATTCAGTGTGCTTTCTAAAGCCTAAGAGTTTCCCTGTGAGGTAATGAAAGAATATTATCCCAGAGTGCAAAATAAAAGATTACAGAGCTCTCAGAAAGTTCCCTAAGGCACAGATTAAATCAACATAAAATTAACTGTGTAAAGTGACACAAAAATCTTCTGACTTCCAGTTCAGTGTATCTGCTGGAGGTAGGCTTTTAAGCTATTATAAAAATTTAAGCAAACAATTAAGCATTACTTGAGCCAGTGACTAAACATCTAAAAAATATAATTATACATTTATTAAATTAAAACTTAGAGTACTTCATGATATTAAAGAATATCTGTTTCCCTTAGCCATGGGTTTCTTTTCAGTGGAAGATAAAATGCCCTATCTCATCCCTTCCCCAGCCATTCACACTGCACCAGCCATGATGGACTCTCTGCTGCTCTTCAACATCAACAAACGCATTTCTGCTTTGAGTCTCTGTTTTTACTGGTGATCTCTGCTGAGATGCTATTCCTTCAAGTGGGTGTGTGGCTGGCACTTCGTTTCTTTCAGATCTCTGCTCAATGTCACCCTCACAGAGCCCAGAAAATACTTTTGCAAACAGCATCCCTTACATTTTCGTTTCTTTGTCTGGCTTTATCATCACAGTAGTCACAGTAGTCTTCACAGAACATATATAAATATGGAAAATTTATTTGATTTTGGTGTATCCTCCCTTGGCCGAATGAGAACAAAACTCTGCTTTGTCGTTATTTTTGTTTTGCCCACCCCTGGTTGCCCAGTAAATAAGCAACATTTTCTAAAAACAGTAGCTGCTCAACAAGCAGCCATGGAATGAATGAATGAGGGAATGAAAACATCATGGATGGCTTGTCCTTCTCTTGGAAATGACGTTCCAAAGTTAGTATCAAATGTAGTCTATTTAATGCTTTATGGTTGATGAACATGGTTTGCACCAATATAGAATCTAAATCAAAATTTTAAATTTAAAAAAAGGAGAAAAATGTTTAAAAATAAAAGGAAGGTAAGCCATGATGAAATACCATGGTGGACCAAGTAGAATGGCCGAAACTTGAAAACAAAAACTGACAATACCAGGTACTGACAAGGATGCAGAGCAACTTGACCTCTGATGATGGGGATGAAAATGGCAAATTCACTTTAGAAGACAGTTCATCAGTTTCTTACTGAGTTACATCACTACCTAGTAATCTCATTCTCAAGCAAAACAAAAACTTAAATTCAGACAAAAACCTGTAAGCATATATTTATAGCAGCTTTATTCATATTTGGGCTTCCCTGGTAGCTTACCCCCAAATAGAAACTACTCAAATATTCTTAAACTGGTAAATGGATATTTTTGAAAATAGGCATACATCCAAAAAAATGGAATACTGCTGGCAATAAAAGAAAATTAATACACACAACTATGTAGATAAATCTTAAACACATTACACTCAGTGGGAAAAAAAAGGTCACAAAAAGGCAACAAACTACATTATTCCATACTTACAACATTTTAGAAAAGGCAAATTTTAGAAACATATCAAATCAGACTGCCAGAGTTTGGGACTTGGGAGACATTTCAACTAAAAGGAGCAGACGTGAATTTTGCAGGTGATGAAGCTGAACAGTTGTTCTACATTTTTATTGAGATGGTGGTTACACAACTATGTGTTTTTTTCAAAACTCACAGAACTTTACACAAAAAGGTGCATTTTATAAGAATGTGTTATCTCTATGAATAAAATGTTGTCCACAGTAGAGATACCACTGTTTATTGCAGAGCAAATATGTAATAGTATTTAGTGAGTAGCTGCCTTCATTATTCCCTAACATCATTTTCATCAACTTTTTGGCATCTTTTTTTTTTTTTGATTCACCATGCAGCATGTGGGATCCTAGTCCCTGAGCAGGCATCAAACCCTTACCCTCTACATTGGAAGGTGGAGTCTTAACCACTGGACCGCCAGGGATGTCCCAACTCTCAGCATCTCACTATGCAAATCTAATTGGCCTGCTCACAGTACAATCTCTTTGTGTAAGGAAAATTTAATTGAGTTTCCTAGAAAAAGGCTAGAACTGCAGTAGGGGTCTGGAGAGTCTTTGGGGAATACTCAGGACTCTTCTAATGGGCTTGTCTGGCTTCCTTTATCCTATTGCTCCTCTTTATTTTTCTTTGCTTATCTCCAGCACACATCCATGGAAACTGTGTACTACATTTGAAAGGATGATTTTTCTTTAAACAGTGTTTCCAAATCTTTTCCACATTATGATACATATTTTTAAAATGTTTGTTTGGAACACCAGTAAGCAGATGGTCAAGGGTGCTTGCCCTAGAATGGCCAACCAGGCGCTGTCCAGCCTCCAGACAGCTGAGTGCGTTGACGTCTCAAAGTCCCAGCACTTCTCAGCTTCTCTGAGTCCACTTGTTTGGGGGTGGGGGAGAATAAATCTGCTGCTGAAGATGAATGAGCTCATTGCTCTGATGATGTTATTCAATTAATGTGAAGCACAATTCCATCATTAATTGTGATACCTGTCGCTGCTATTGTTGTTTAGTCACTTAGTCCTGTCCAACTCTCTTGCAACCCTGTGACTGTAGCCCACCAGGCTCCTCTGTCCATGGGATTTCTCAGGCAAGAATACTGGAGTGGGTTACTATTTCCTTCTCCGGGGGATCTTCTTAACCCAGGGACTGAACCTGTGTCTCCTGCATTGGCAGGCAGGTTGTTTCCCACCTAAGAAGGTTCTGAGCCGGGTTCTGGGAAGCCCCAATCATGATACATATATTAGGCAAATACAGCATTTTGTATGTGAAATTTTCTCTTATAAGAGCATTGATGCTGCTTTACATCATGATACTTACAATTATCAGAAAACAAAATTTGACAGCATTTGATAGTATAGAACTAGAAATATGACTAAACTTAAATTGCTGTCTTCTCCAATTTAGTTACGTTTATTAATTTTAAAGCATTGCTCAGTAATATTTAGAGCTGTGTTCAGGTTACCAAGAATCCATCCATGTTCAAGTGCATGGATTCCATATCAATACTAAACTCCTGCAACCTGGTTTTTTGTATAAAAAAGAAAAATCACTGTACAGGAAAGCAGAATGATCTTTCTTCATTGTTTAGGACACAAAGAAATTATTATTATTATTTTTTTTACAAAGAAATTTTAAGAGAAAATGTGTCATTATTATTTCAAACTTGTGAATGCACAGCATGTTTGTTATTAGCTCTTCATCTGAAATAATTGAACCTGCAGCTAAAAATAGCAGATAAATAAACGAGCCATGGAAATCCTGGTAAGATTTTCTTTTTCCCTACCCCCATCAGAAAGTGACTCTCTCTGCAGGGAGATTATATTCATAAAGCTTTAAAATCATTACATTCTCGAACACATATTCTTCTTTCAAGGATTCTTCTTTTTTTTCTAATGATTTGTCTAAACCATTATACCAAAAGCTTTTCACAGGTCAGAATTGCTTAACATATGATGCTAAATGGTTTATTGATGCCTGAATTTTTATTCTCTTTGCTTATTTGCTTATTAATATATTTGGGAGTCAGAAGAGCAGAAGGAATGAAAGGAGAAGAGAGGCAGAGAATTACTGTTGTTCCAGAGACCGGCTCTTCAGATCATATGATTTCATTGTGTACAAAGGACAAACTGAGTCTGGGAGCTGGTGGATAACCTGACCACACAGACAGTAGGGCCAGGTCTTGAGCTCAAACCTTCTGACCACCCAGAACAGGTCCCTGAGGGAGAGATGGATAAATGCATAGACATTTATTTGGTAGAACTGGAAGATGAGAAATTATGTAACTTTACTACCTTGCAATGGAGCAATCTGTTATGGGGGCTTTGGAACTAGAAAGACTGGTTCACAGAGTGAAGAAAAAGTATAAATCCCTTGAAGTCTGGACAAAGAGAATAATAATTTTTGTAAGAGCTGATGTTTATTGATGCTTTTGAACTGTGGTGTTGGAGAAGACTTTTGAGAGTCCCTGGTCAGCAAGGAGATCCAATCAGTCCATCCTAAAGGAAATCAGTCCTGAATATTCATTGGAAGGACTTATGCTGAAGCTGAAACTCCAAAACTCCTGGAGTTGGTGATGGACAGGGAGGCCTGGGGTGCTGCAGTCCATGGGCTTGCAAAGAGTCGGATATGACTGAGCGACTGAACTGAACTGAACTGACGTTTATTGAGCACTTGCTACATACCAAGCACTATTTTAAGCACATGTCACATATTAGCCCTTAAATTCTACTTCATAAGTCTAGATGTTTAATTCAGATAATAACTAAATAGGACCTTAGCCCAGAGATTTCTCAATTAAATGTAGTATTTTTTGGTCAATAATTAAAGAATATACAGTATTAAATAATTAATAATCTCTGCTGCTGCTGCTAAGTCACTTCAGTCGTGTCGGACTCTGTGTGACCCCATAGACGGCAGCCCGCCAGGCTCCGCCATCCCTGGGATTCTCCAGGCAAGAACACTGGAGTGGGTTGCCATTTCTTTCTCCTTAATAATCTCTGAATATCACTAAATAAAAAGTGAAATTTATTTTAATTATTTATAAAATCAAGTAAGCTATTTTTAAATTATGATGAATAAAATTCACACTTTAAAGTTACACAGGGAATGATTATTCTCACAAGAGACATTCTTTTCAAGCAATTTGTTCTCAAGCAATTGAAAGATTTAGGTTGCATTTTAGTTATTTTTAAAATGCATGATATATTTTATTTTTCAGAGCAGTTTCAAGGTCACAGCAACATGTGAAACTGAACTTACACTTTTTAGGTCAGAAAATTTGCTAAAGAAAATTTGTCTTCACACATCTGAAATGTTTTCAATGTACTAATTTCAAACAAAGACATCCAGTTTTCTATTCTCCTCTGTAGTTCGTACCAAACAGTAACAATGAGAACCGTGTATTGAGAGGATGACGTACCATCTTGCACACTGCCGTGTTTGACACATGTCATCTCAGGAATACCCCAGGGATCCCACCTCTAAGTGGGTATTTACTGTCTCTATTCACAGGTGTAGAAACTGAGACAGAATTTAAATCAGCCATCCAAGGTCTTCTTGCTACCAATGACCAGGATAAGATTTCAACACAGATCACTAATGTCCATTTTCTTAAATTCTATTCTATGCTGGAAGTAAAAATGATTGGCAATGGAAGAAGTGGACTGAGAATCTTTTTCTGCTTCAAATAAAGTTAATCTAGATCAATGGTTCTCAATTTTAATGTTTCTGAAATCAAAACTCCTTTGCACTCCAAAATGTTGGGGACCTTGTGAAAATTTTGATTATATGGGCTGTTATTGGTATATTCCATATTATAAATTAAACCTAAGAAAATTCTGCATATAAGCAATATCATATCATATTTGTCTTTGATTCACTTGTGCAATCTAAGAAAAATGATACAAATAAACTTATTTGCAAAACAGAAACAGACACAGACTTTGAGAACAAATTTACGATTACCAAAGAGGAAAGGTTGGAGGAGGGATAAATTGGGAATTTGGGATTAACGTATGAACCCTATTGTATAAAGTAGATAACCAACAAGGACCTACTATATAGCACAGGGAACTCTGCTCAATACTCTGTAATAACCTAAATGGGAAAAGAATTTGAAAAAGAATAGATTAATGTATATGTATAACTGAATCAGTTTGCTGTATACCTGAAACTAACACATTGTTGATAAACTATACTTCAATATAAAATAAAAATTTTAAATTAAAAACATTAAAAATATAACTTTTTCTATTTGCTAAATCATATTTTAAGGATATTTTGATGAAGTCTGATGCTGCATAGAGAGAAACAAAAATACCAAAACTTGCGCATGTGTGCTAAGTATCTTCAGCCCACTAGGCTCCCTATCCATGGGATTCTGTAGGCAAGAATACTGGAATGGGTTGCCATTTCCTTCTCCAGGGGATCTTCCCAAACCAGGGATCAAACCCGCGTCTCTTATGTCTTCTGCATTGGCAGGCGGGTTCTTCACCACTAGTGGGACCTGGGCTGCTGCTGCTGTCGCTTTAGTCATGTCCAACTCTGTGCGACCCCATAGACAGCCCCAACAAAAACTTAAAGCAGCTAAAAGAAAATAATAATTCATAAGAAAAAATGCTAAGAAACTTCTAAATATGTATTTCTTTAATCTTTAAATAGCAATTAGAATTTAAATAGCCATAATTTATTACTTAAAAATAATTTTAAAATAAAAATAAACACACTACATATTAACATACATATTTTTATGGCCAATACCTATGTTTTCCAAAACAAAACAGTTTAGTGAGGAAAGTAAATTTATTTTACATTTTTAGCAAAGCTCCTTAATATCTAACTTAAAAGAACTCATCTGGACTTTCCTATTTGCTTCTGCATTTAGCCTATTACACTATCACACCTTGTGTGGACCCTGGAGAACTCCACTGAGTACTCAGGAGACAATTCAGTTGAAAAGAGAAAATAAAGATAATATTATTATAAAAATAATTTGACCACTGGACTCCCTGAAAGGCTCCAGGGACCTCTATAGGTCCCAACTCACACTTTAAGAACCACAATTTTTAGATAAACTCTAAGAAAAGTTTCATCTCCAGCTTTCATCTACAGTGATAACTGAAGTCCATCCACACTCTCTTGGTATTGTTCTGGAAAAGAATGATGAAAATTTGTTATCTCTAGAATAATAAACCTTGAGGGGGAAAAAATATTAAAATAATGTCATGTAAATGTTATAGAAAAATGTGTCAGAATTATATTTGGTTAACTCAGTATGCAGAGACAAAAATTAAAGTATTTTTATAGAACAAAGGAAGACAATCCTTCAGTGTGCAAATGAAATATAATTGAAGTGTCATTCTATTTTTGTGGCAGTAACCAAACTGATTAAATCTATTCTATTACTTAAGTGAAGGTGGTTGTCAAATATTGGCAGACATGTGCCCTAATAGTGTAGAGTACCAGGAGAGCACTGGAAATCTTATATGAGAAAAATCTTATACAATATTTAAATTGCATTAAAACATCAGAAGCTGAATCATTTGGTTGTTTATAAGACTACATCTTGAAAATGTTTCAGTCCAGAAATATGATTTTTCTTTATTTCTTTAAAATCAAAGCCCAGAAACAAGACATTTGTAAACCATATTTGGTGTTGTTAATTTGTGTATTGAAATTCACTTTGCATTACTGTACTGTTTCTATAAGGGAAATGGTTGTTGTAATGCACTTATTTACTCCTAATAATTTTTAAACTTAGTGTAGTACCCTAAATGCTCTAAAAGAACTGTGCCTTATTTCATAGACAGGCTAGCACAGCTGGAAAACTAAAGAATAATAATTTCATTATTGTACCAAATGGAGAAACACTGCATTTCAATCGAAAGTATTCATAGAATGTAAAAGAGCTCCAACATTTAAATGAAGTGTGATCCCCACTGCCAATTGAACCATACCGCAAACAGTCATTTGACTGCAAGTTATGCAAAAGTCACAGGTACACTGAAGTTTCCAGATGTTGAATTAGATGAGAGAAGAAACAATATGTGCGTTCCTTTAAAGTGGACTCTTGGTTGACTGTTTTACACATTTTAGAGGTGCTATTATCCTGGAAGTATTTTTTTTCCTAATATCCAGATGCTCTGAAGCCAGCAAAAACACTTCTGGATTCTTCAGAAAAGAGCTCTTTGTTTAGATAGAAAGTCTTGCCAGTAGCTCTGAGAAGGTTTTCTTGGTTCCCTTAGGTTCTCCGCAGTAATAGCCTGCTGGAGTCTACAGACTACTGGCTGCAGAATCAGAGAACACCCTGCCAGATTGGTTTTGTGGAAGACAAGTCTGAAAACTGCGCTTCTGTAAGTAAACACAGCGCCGGGGCTGCGGGCTGAAAAAGTGGGGAGTCGCCAACCTGTGCTCACGAGGACGTAATCATTAAATACAGCACTGGCAAAGTAACCCTTTGAAAATATGTGATTGGTTTATACAGGGGGTGACAGTAACAGGCCAAAGCTCATGATTCTTCTTCTGCTTTTCTCATTTCAACAGGCAAATTAATCTTACCAATTCTCTATCCATATTGTTTTTATTTTTAAAACTGACTGAGAAAAAGATTCAGAAATAGAATTGCATGATGAGAAACAAAAGCCTGGTCAAGAGCTCTCTTAAGATTCTTTTCAATATATTTTATCACTTCTTCTAATAGGTATTTAGAAGAATATACCTAATAGGTATATACCTAATAGGTATTTTCCAACATGAAAACTGTAAAAATGTTCTACCACTCTTATATGTTATTGTCATTATTTGAAAACCTTCTCAACGTAAGAAATATACAAGCAAGAATTTTAATATTCTGTGCTGTATCTGAGATTTACATATAAAAACTCTCCTTTTCAAGGGAAGTGATGTTCTTATAGATAAATGTTTTCCTGTGGCTTAGATTGTAAAGGCGTATTGTTGATATGAGAAATCAACACTGTGATCTCTCCTTCCTTTATGAAGTAGTCTGCTTCCTGTATGTTCTACAAAGCTATATGTTTCATTTTAACTGAAATTACCTAGCTCTTCTGGGGTCATAATTACAGAAATTGGGGGAGAATATTTCCAAAGAGGAGAGATATGTAATTCTCATGAGTAAGTTGAGAGCATCAGCTCAGAACTATTCCTGGAGATAAGTTGCATGCCAGCATTTCTGTTCAAAGAAAAAAAAAGCAAGCTGAAAATGGGATGGAGAAGCTTTTTATATATAATGAGCAGAACCAGAACTGGCAGACAGAGAATGTAAAACATTTCACACTGCAGAGTCTCATAGCCCAAGGAAAACAGAGTCCATTCAACACCCTTAATTCAATCTCTTTGTTTAGGCAAAATGATTTGATTGTGCTATTTTGGGGACTTTTTAATCCCTTGTCCAGAAAACCAGGTGATGGCTAAAAATCTTTGGTGAAAACAGAAAGGATTAGGTGGTGAGTTATTTAACAGTGATACCTTCTTTGGAAATTCAGTTCTAAGATGAAGTAGAAAATTCAGGCATTTGCTGATACTAATCTCTAATTACACAGCTATGAATTGCAAAAGAGAGAGAAATAGAGAGGAAAAGCTATTAGCATCTACACTTTAGTCAAAGGCTTCATCCAGGCAGCTCCTATATAAAAGAGTCTGTCATTTGCAGCAGGCACCAAAGTTTAGGCACTAACAATTGCATAATAAAGGGCAAGGAGGTATTTTCTAAACTTTATATTTTGGGAATCTGTATTGAAGATCTGGAGAAGGCAATGGCAACCCACTCCAGTACTCTTGCCTGGAAAATCCCATGGACGGAGGAGCCTGGTAGGCTGCAGTCCAAGGGGTCGCGAAGGGTCGAATACGACTGAGCGACTTCACTTTCACTTTTCACTTTCATGCATTGGAGAAGGAAATGGCAACCCACTCCAGTGTTCTTGCCTGGAGAATCTCACAGACTGGGGAGCCTGGTGGGCTGCCGTCTATGGGGTCGCACAGAGTCGGACACGACTGAAGCAACGCAGCAGCAGCATTGAAGATCTACAATTAGAAATGATAAATTCATAGCCAAAGTTTAAGATTACCATTGGATCTTAGATCTCCCTAAGTGTAAGAAAGTTCTACTCACAACCCCCCGCCCCAATCTCAAGGCACTCACATTTGGACGTAAAACTGTAGGATTTTCTTTCTTAATTCTTTGTCCCCTTACAGTTTCAGATGACATCGGTGAGTTTGAGCTAGCTGATTCATATTGTCTTTATGGTTCTTTCTGTTCTTACCCAAAGGGGAAAAATCTAAACACAAACAAAAGGCATACTGGAAGGTTTATTTTTCTGCAAGAGTTTATAATAAATGAAACTGACTCAAAAGCGTTAAAAATTGTCCATGACGCTAAACTTTAAAGAAATTTCAGAATCCCTATGAAAAATAAACCCTGATCTCTCAAAAAGTACTTTGTAGTTTACTTTTTCTTAGTTTACATGTCCTTTCTCTCTAAGTTGGCATAGAAACAGAGTCTAGACCTGGACATTTCTGAAACGAAGCTGTTATCCAGAGGGAAACAGAGCTGATCTACAGCAGTGGTTGGCTTTCCCTGGTGGCTCAGCAGTTCAGAATCCGCCTGCCAATGCAGGAGACGCAAGAGATTCAGGTTCTATCCCTGGGTCAGGAGGGAAGATCCCCAGGAGACGAAAACAGCAACCCACTCCAAAATTTTTGCCTGAAAACTCCCCTGGAGGGAGGAGCCGGGTGGGCTACAGTCCTTGGTGTCGCCAAAGACTCAGACATGATTTAGCGGCTCAACAGTAGCAACAAACAGCACCGGTTGACAGGACAAGAATTTCTTGCCCAAAACAGCTATACACAAGGAAGAAGTAGCCACCATGGTCAGGGAAAAAGTACATAATTCCTCCTCCAAACAAATTCTCTTCAGTAGGATAAAAATCAAAGTGTAATTTAAGGAAACCATAATACTGTGATTTTAAATAATATCGTCATTAAAGTCTAGTTTAAGAAATTAGTCTTAAGAGATCATCCTGAATCTACATCTATCAACAAATAATCACAACGAATTCTGAGGACCCTGTAGCAAAGCTGCCCCATATTTTGTTACTTTGTTCTCTGTTCTAACTCTGGGGGATCCTCTGCTGTGTTAATTGTTGCTTCTTTAACTCATTTCTTTCATATCAATCTTTGTATACAGCTGTTTCACATCCAGTTTTGATTGGCTTGTTATCCATCATGCTGAACTCTAAGTATCTGGATTTGCAGTTTCTCAGAACTAAGTGCCTCAGAGTACCAATATTTTCTGAAGACAGGATGTTCATTTAAAATTTTTATTGAGGGACAGTCTCAGGCATGGAAACCCTTCAGGGTGTTATGGGCATGGGTCAGTAGAGCTGTTTGTTCTCAAGCATCAGACGAGCTTCAAAAATCAGATTTTATCGTTATCTCAGTAAAGAACTGCTTTCACTTCACAGCTAAAATGATGTATCTTAGTGAGCTGTCTGAAGCTATCAGAAATACGATAGGTGCTCTATCATGATCTATATGGGAAAAGAATCTAAAAAAGAGTGGATACATGTTTATGTATAACTGATTCGCATTGCCTTATAGCAGAAACTAACACAATATTTTAAGTCAACTATGTTCCAATTAAAAATCAAAAATATAATAATAAATTAAGAAAGAAATACGATAGACAAGCCAAACTTGAGAGAAATCTGACTCAGAAGCCCTTTGAAAGTCACTCTTAATATTTTTTCCAAAAGATATTAAATATGAAAACTGTAGTTTTGCTTTTGTAAATAGACTTGGCTTCCCAGACGGTTCAGTGGGTTCAGAATCTGGCTGTAATTCAGGAGACACAGGAGACGGGGATTTGATCCCTGGTTGGGAAGATCCTCTGCAGGAGGAAATGTCAACCCATTCCAGTATTCTTGCATGGAGAATCCCATGGACAGAGGAGCCTGGTGGGCTACGGTCCGTAGGATCACAAAGAGTCTGACATGACTGAACGACTGAGCACAGAGCACAATCAAACTACATTATGTTTTTTTATTTTTGATTTGTCATTCTGAGGGAAAAAAGTATATATCAGCCTTGGAGATTTTTTTAATCTAATTATTTAAAAGAGGAATGTGGTGTAGAATAATAACATTGGAAGCCAATATCTAAATCCAGAAGCTGAGGCATTATCTTAGTAGAAGTCCTTAACTTGAGTGGTGGGATGTGGACGTTTTAGGAAGCTTGACATTTTTAAATTAAAAACTAATTTAGTTACTTTTTAACCCCCTGTTTCTCTTTCAGTTCAGTTCAGTTGCTCAGTTGTGTTGGACTCTTTTGGACCCCATGGACTGCAGCATGCCAGGCTTCCATGTCCATCACCAACTCCTGGAGCTTGCTCAAACTCATGCCCATTGAGTCAGTGATGCCATCCAACCATCTCATCCTCTGTTGTCCCCTTCTCCTCCTACCTTCAGTCTTTCCCAGCATCAGGGTCTTTTCCAATGAGTCAGTTCCTCACATCAGGTGGCCAATGTATTGGAGCTTCAGCATCAGTCTTTCCAATGAATATTCAGGGCTGATTTCTTTTAAGATTGAATGGTTTGATCTCCTTGCTGTCCAAGGGACTCTCAAGAGTCTTCTCCAGCACCACAGCTCAAAAGCATCAATTCGTCGGCACTCAGCATTCTTTATAGTCCAACTCTCACATCCATACATGACTACTGGAAAAAACGTAGCTTTGACTAGATGGACCTTTGTTGGCAAAGTAGTGTCTCTCTGCTTTTTAATATGCTGTCTAGGTTGGTCATACCTTTTCTTCCAAGGAGTAAGCATCTTTTAATTTCATGACTTCAGTCATGAAAATCATCTGCAGTGATTTAAGAGGCCAAGAAAATAAACTCTCTCACTGTTTCCATTGTTTACCCATCAATTTACCATGAAGTGATGGGACCAGATGCCATGATCTTCGTTTTTTGAATGTTGAAATTTAAGTCAGCTTTTTCACTCTCCTCTTTCACTAGCATCAAGAGGCTCTTCAGTTCCTCTTCACTTTCTCCCATAAGGGTGGTGTCATCTGCAAATCTGAGATTATTGATGCTTCTCCCAGCAATCTTGATTCCAGCCTGTGTATCATCCAGCCTGGCATTTCTCATTTGTCACTTCCACTGTATAATCATAAGGGATTTGATTTAGGTCATACCTGAATGGTCTAGCGGAAAATTCTGAAAGAGATGGGAATACCAGACCATCTGACCTGTCTCTTGAGAAACCTGTATGCAGGTCAGGAAGCAACAGTTAGAACTGGACATGGAACAACAGACTGGTTCCAAATAGGAAAAGGAGTATGTCAAGGCTGTATATTGTCACCCTGCTTATTTAACTTATATGCAGAGTACATCATGAGAAACGCTGGGCTGGAAGAAACACAAGCTGGAATCAAGATTGCCGGGAGAAATATCAATAACCTCAGATATGCAAATGACACCACCCCTGTGGCAGAAAGTGAAGAAGAACTAAAGAGCCTCTTGATGAAGGTGAAAGAGGAGAGTGAAAAGTTGGCTTAAAGCTCAACATTCAGAAAACTAAGATGATGGCATCTGGTCCCATCACTTCATGGGAAATAGATGGGGAAACAGTGGAAACAGTGTCAGAGTTTATTTTTTGGGGCTCCAAAATCAGTGCAGATGGTGATTGCAGCCATGAAATTAAAAGATGCTTACTCCTTGGAAGAAAGGTTATGACCAACCTAGATAGCATATTTAAAAGCAGAGACATTACTTTGCCAACAAAAGTCCGTCTAGTCAAGGCTATGGTTTTTCAAGTGGTCATGTTGGATGTGAGAGTTGGATGGTGAAGAAAGCTGATCGCCAAAGAATTGATGCTTTTGAACTGTGGTGTTGGAGAAGACTCTTGAGAGTCCCTTGGACTGCAAGGAGATCCAACCAGTCCATCGTAAAGGAGATCAATCCTGGGTGATCATTGGAAAGACTGATGTTGAAGCTGAAACTCCAATACTTTGGCCACCTCATGCGAACAGTTGACTCATTGGAAAAGACCCTAATGCTGGGAAGGTTTGGGGGCAGGAGGAGAAGGGGACTACACAGGATGAGATAGCTGGATGGCATCACTGGCTAGATGGACATGAGTTTGGGTAAACTCCAGGAGTTGGTGATGGACAGGGAGGCCTGGCGTGCTGTGATTCATGGGGTTGCAAAGAGTCGGACACGACTGAGCGACTGAACTGAACTGAACTGAACTGAATGGTCTAGTGGTTTTCCCTACTTTCTTCAATTTAAGTCTGAAGCTGGCCAATAAGGAGTTCATGATCTGAGCCACAGTCCACTCCCGGTTTTGTTTTTGCTGACTGTATAGAGCTTCTCCATCTTTGGCTGCAAAGAATATAATCAATCTGATTTCGATATTGACCATTTGGTGATGTCCATGTATAGAGTCATCTCTTGTGTTGTTGGAAGAGAGTGTTTGCTATGGCCAGTAAATTCTTTTGGCAAAACTCTGTTAGCCTTTGCCCTGCTTCATTTTGTACTCCCAAGGCCAAACTGCCTGTTACTCCAGGTATCTCTTGACTTCCTAGTTTTGCATTCCAGTCCCCTATGATGAAAAAGACATATTTTTTGGGTGTTAGTTCTAGAAGTTCTTGTAGGTCCTCATAGAACCATTCAACTTCAGCTTCTTCAGCATTAATGGTTGGGGCGTAGACTTCGATTACTGTGAGATTGAATGGTTTGCCTTGGAAACCAACAGAGATCATTGTGTCATTTTTGAGACTCCACATAAGTACTGCATTTTGGACTCTTTTCTTGACTATGATGGCTACTCCATTTCTTCTAAGGGATTTTTGCCCACAGTAGCAGATATAATGGTCATCTGAGTTAAATTCATCCACTCCAGTCCATTTTAGTTCACTGATTGCTAAAATGTTGATGTTTATTCTTGCCATCTCCTGTTTGACCACTTCCAATTTACCTTGATTCATGGACCTAACATTCAGATTCCTGTGCTATATTGTTCTTTACAGCATGGAACTTTACTTCCATCACCAGTTACATCCACAACTGGGCATTGTTTTTGCTTTGACTCTGCCTCTTCATTCTTTCTGGAGTTATTTCTCCACTGATCTCCAGTAGCATATTGGGCACCTACCGAGCTGGGGAGTTCATCTTTCAGTGTCCTATCTTTTTGCCTTTTCATACTGTTCATGGGGTTCTCAAGGCAAGAATACTGAAGTGGTTTGCCATTCCCTTCTCCAGTGGACCACGTTTTGTCAGAACTCTCCAGCATGACCCGTCTGTCTTGGGTGGCCCTACATGCATGGCTCATAGTTTCATTGAGTTAGACAAGGCTGTGGTCCATGTGATCAGTTTGCTTAGTTTTCTGTGATTGTGGTTTTCATTCTGTCTGCCCCTTGATGAATAAGGATAAGAGACTTACCATTTTGCTCTTTACTAGAATTTAATTTCTAATTTTCTAGAACTATCTTTTGGTTTAATGCTTTATTAAAATTGCTTGAAATTCACATTATTTCTGTTCATAGTTACAGTCAGCTCTTTCCTTACTGATCATTTTAAGACTTTTGGCTATCACCCTGCAAATAAATTATACCCTCTAGCATGCATTTTAACTGATGAATCTTGGCATTTTAAAATGCTTTGCATTTGCCTTAAATTTGTGAATAAATTAATAAGATTTTCGAGCAGCCTTTAAAATTCCAGACATGATATTGTGAAACTAGGAAGATATTTGACAGCTGTTCAGTGGGTGTCTGATGTGAGTGAAACCCAGGGGCAACAATGACAGAATGGTATCTTGAATGACTGCTTTTTATTTTATATTATTTCTACAAATATGTCTGTATCTACTCTTTTCTGAAACTTAGTAGAAAAGTTAAGGAAGAGACAAATAGCCCACTTGATAAGTTGGTCTATGGAAAAATATAGGTTTACATGATTAAGGAAATATAAAATGTGAAGAGATATTTACATGATCTGGTACAGATATTTACCAAGTTTTCAAGGAATGATTAATGTTTTTATTTTTCCCTAAAAGAATAAGCTTTGGAACTTCCTTTTTAATTCTTTAACTTTAGGCTTACAGAAAAGTTGCATGAAGAGTGCAAAGAATTTGCAGATTCCTGAAATGCTAAAATGTTACTGTATTTGTTTCACCCTCTCCTTTGTGCATGTATATGCATCTGTGTGTAAATATACATAGGTGCTTTTTTTCTAAAACTTTTGAGAATGACACGATGCCCCTTTATCCCTGCATACTTTGGTGTGAAATGTAAATATTTGAAATTCAAGTTGAACCCAGAGTTGCAGAAACCCTTGTTTAGGCGAGGAACTCAGTACCCACTGCACAATGGTATTCTTTAAATATTTATTCAGCAGTGTTCAAGGAGAAGCTAAATTCTGCCTGCAAAAGGTGAAAAATCAAAGGATGATGATGGAAGTCAGACAGACTGAGCAAAACAAAAGCTCTAGACAAGACAGACAAAGCAAAGCAGCGTGAGGGCAGTAGAGCTGGACCAAGCGACCTCATCTCACCTGGGCAATAGCTTCAGAGACGTCTTAAAAATCCAAGCATCCGAGAGAAAACTTTTGTTTCTCAGTCAAATGAAAGTTTCACTGAACCTTCCCAAGCTTTCAGAAGCCAGTGAATTAGAAAGGCACTTTATTGTGAAGCATGACACAGAGGGATGGTAGAGAAAAGAGTTTCCCACCAATCAACTAGGTGGCTCTACATCTATGAAGGTCATGTGCAAGAAACCAAAACGTAGAAGAGTGATCAGTCAAACTGAGAAGAAGCTTTTGATAAATAATTTGAGGGCTGAATCTAAACTGTGTGGCCAAACAATACTGTAGTAGTTGGGAAGTCAGATGGTAAAGAATCTGCCTGTGATGCGGGAGATCCGGATCCGATCCCTGTGTCAGGAAGATCCCCTGAATAAGGAAATGGCAACCCACTCCGGTATTCTTGCCTGGAGAAACCCATGAACAGGGGGGTTGCAAGGAGTTGGACATGACTGAGCTACTAACACTTTCACACTTTGACTTTCAATTTGGGAGTAAGTCTTAGGCTCAGTCCATACATTTATCAGTGTCTTAGATCCTGAAACTGTTCAGGAGGACATTTTTATGAGTTTACTTTGATTGAAAATTGAGTCCAAATTCTATGTCCTAAAGTTAAAGTTGCTCAGTCATATCTGACTGTTTGTGACTCCATAGACTGCAGCCCACCAGGCTCCTCCTAAGTTATAGGTAAAATGATACGTAATAAAAATTAAGATCATTGACTTTGTTTACTGCCCCAGACATTACAATGTATGTGCTCGGATTCTCAGTCATGTCTGACTCTTTGCAACTTCATGGACTGTAGCCCACCAGGCTCCTCTGTCCATGGGATTTCCTAGGAAAGAATACCGGAGTTGTTGTTCAGTCACTCAGTCATATCCGACTCTTTACAACCCCAAGGACTACAGCACCCCAGACTTCCCTGTCCTTCACCATCTCCCTGATCTTGCTCAAACTCATGTCCATTGAGTCATGAATGATGCCATCCAACTGTATCATCCTGTTTTGTCACCTTATCCTCCTGCCTTCAATCTCTCCCAGCTTCAGGGTCTTTTCTAATGCATCAGCTCTTCACATCAGGTGGCCAAAGTATTGGAGCTTCTGCTTTGGCATCAGTCCTTCCAATGAATATTCAGAATCAATTTCCTTTAGGATTCACTGGTTTGTTCTTGCAGTCCAAGGGACTCTCAAGAGTCTTCTCCAACACCACAGTTCAAAAGCATCAATTCTTCGGCATTCAGCCGTCTTTATGGTCCAACTCTCACATCCATACATGACTGCTGGAAAAACCCTAGATTTGACTATATGGACTTTTGTTAGAAAAGGAGATTGCCATTTTATCTAAGCATTAAATAAGTGGAATGAGACTTCTAATAATTCATAATAGAAACCAAGGCTCCCAATGTATTTATTTAAAATATGCTTCAAAACTGTGCACATTATGTATTAAACAAAACACTTTAATGAACTGAATGAAAAAAAGAAGTCAAGGATAACTGCTATGATTTTGGCATTAGCTCTTAGGTGGATTTAAGTTACCGTGATGGGGGAGACTAAGGGTTGGGAGAAGTAGTTGGAGGTAGGAGGAGCAAGATGATTCTGAGTGCCTTTCAATTATCCAGGTAGAAATGTCAACTTGGTAGTTGGATGTACAAATAGGAATTGTTGGCAAGATTAAGGAGAGAGAGAAAGGATTTGAGGGCAGAAAGTAGAGATCAGTCACACCAGGGAGAACGTGTGGATGAAGAAGGGAGCTTGTAACTGAGCTGGAGTACTCTGATAAGTGCTTATACAAGGACCTCCATCTCCCAAGGTCCCCCCGAAAGCAAGAGATTATTTTTTAAGCATGTAAGTCTGAATTTCAAATACACAATGAAGTGTTTTATGTATCCTGGTATTTTTGTCACTAAAAATACAGACAGATGAATAGATCTGAATGTACTTTTAAACTTGGGTGTTCAAACCGTTCTCAGTTTTTTAAAAAAATCATTTTGACAGAATACATTATTAAAATAGCTCAGAATAGCTTTGAATTTCATATTTCAAACAATTCCTGCAATTACAGCAATTTTCCTTTGAGTAGAAAGCCAATCAGTCAACAAAAACCAAGAGCAGTAAACACTGTTTCTCATTAAAATACCTTTAAGCTTCAAGGATATTTATTACATAGTTTAGGTATCTCTTTAGCAGAATTATTTGTTTTGGTAACTTGTCTTTCTTGATCAGTTATTCCAAAATCCCAGGAATACTAGTTAGAAGTAACAGCATTAATTATTTTTTCATAACTTAGAGTCTAAAGGTTAAAAACAAATAAATAAGACGAAGAAACAAAGTGTGCCTGGTTAATGACCACGACAGGATGTCTGTTTTCAGTTCCAAGCCTCTGGGGTAGTATTTCTCTTTTATAATAATGACACAGGCTCACTCCTAGACCTTTATTAGAGATGAGAAAGTGCTTCAAGCAGAACTGCTGCCCTTCTACCCTTGTATATTACACTCTTTTTAAGACCAGAGACAGCCCTCACTGTATATTCCAGACAGTGCCTGGCAGGTCAGCTAGTTCATAGCTTCTACGATGTTAGTGGAATTTAATTGGATTATCTGGAGGCATTCAATGTACTTGCCAGAATCATCTGAATTAGCTGAAAAGAGTGAAGGAAAGTTTGTCTGTTGCTAAGTTATGCCTTGTGGGCTTCCCAGGTGGTTTAGTGCTAAAGAGTCTGCCCACAATGCAAGAGATGCAGGTTTGAACCCTGGGTCAGGAAGATCCCCTGGAGAAGGAAATGGCAACCCACTCCAGTATTCTTGCCTGGGAAATCCCATAGACAGAGGAGCCTGGCAGGCTATAGTCCATGGGGTCTCAAAGAGTCAGACACAGCTTGGTGACTGAAGAACAGCAACAAAGTTATGCCTCAGGTTGATTTAATAAGACCATTAAAGAGACAGCCTAAGTCAGCAGACACAACTGATTGACTAACACTTTCACAGGTCAGCAGTATCTAAGGTGGTTTTGCTAGGTACTCAGGGATGAATTCTTCCAGGACACAGTCTTCCACCATTGCCGAACAAATGCCTTCATTCTTAATGAAAGTATTCTTCACTATGACATTCCTAGAGTGTACACATATATTTACATACATGATTCCCCTCCTTCCTTGTAAATATTAATTCTTCAGTGCAGTTTAGCTCAGTTGCTCAGTCGTATCTGACTATTTGCGACCCCATGAAACGCAGCACGCTAGGCCTCCCTGTCCATCAACAACTCCTGGAGTCCACACAAACCCATGTCCATCGAGCCGGTGATGACATCCAACCATCTCATCCTCTGTCGTCCCCTTCTCCTCCTGCCCTCAATCTTTCCCAGCATCAGGGTCTTTTCCAATGAGTCAGCTCTTTGTATCAGGTGGCCAAAGTATTGGAATTTCAGCTTCAAAATCAGTCCTTCCAATGAACACCCAGGACTGATCTCCTTTAGGATGGACTGGTTGGATCTCCTTGCAGTTGAAGGGACTCTCAAGAGTCTTCTCCAACACCACAGTTCAAAAGCATCAATTCTTTGGTGCTCAGCTTTCTTCACCGTCCAACTCTCACATCCATACATCACCACTGGAAAAACCATAGCCTTGACTATACGGACCTTTGTTGACAAAGTAATGTCTCTGCTTTTTAATATGCTGTTAAAAAGGCATATTTTTAAAAGGCATATTAAAAAGGTTGGTCATAACTTTCCTTCCAAGGAGTAAGCGTCTTTTAATTTCATGGCTGCAATCACCATCTGCAGTGATTTTGTAGCCCAGAAAATTAAAGTCAGCCACTGTTTCCACTGTTTCCTCATCTATTTGCCATGAAGTGATGGGACCAGATGCCATGATCTTAATTTTCTGAATGTTGAGCTTTAAGCCAACTTTTTCACTCTCCTCTTTCACTTTCATCAAGAGGCTCTTTAGTTCTTCTTCACTTTCTGCCATAAGGGTGGTGTCATCTGCAAATCTTAGGTTATTGATATTTCTCCCAACAATCGTGATTCCAGCTTGTGCTTCCTCCGTCCAAGCATTTCTCATGATGTACTCTGTATATAAGTTAAATAAGCAGGGTGACAATATACAGCCTTGACATACTCCTTTTCCTATTTGGAACCAGTCTGTTGTGTTCTTCCAAATCCTCTTTAAAAAGCAAATATTAAAACAAGCAAAACACTTTCTTTGACCCTCTCCCTGTGAAACCACTCTCCCTGTGTTCCTCCTTCTCTTGACCACCAAACTTAAAAACTGGTAAAAAGTATATTGTCTATTCTATCCAGACCACTACCTGGCTATCTTACCTTTCTGCTGAAATTGTTCTTATCCACTGATGTTTTGTCACTGCTTATGTTATCACCTTTGAGCAGAACAAACTAAACTCGTAGCCCCACCCAGCTTCTGAAGAGTAGCTATTTTTTTTTCCCATGGCTTCATGAACATCATTCTCTCTTCTAATTATTTCCCTGCCTCTCGTATCATTTCTCCTCTCTCTTTTTCCTGGACTTCTGCTTCTGTCTTTTTCCTGAGCTTCCCAACCTAGCACTTAAATGTGGCTTTTCCCAAAGGTCTGTGAAAAAGCCCATCCTTTCTTTCTCACAGCTCTCACTGGATCATTCATCCATAACGAATGGCTTTAGCCACATCTATATACCAATGACTGCTATATCAGGACTACAGGCTTCTTTCCAAGTGCCTGTTAGATAAACTCATCTGAAAAACCTCAAAAATAACACATAGTCAACATAAATTGGGTAAATATCCAAAAATGTGATTCTTCTCCCAAAATTTCTGTTGATGGTTTTGTAATCTACACATTTTTCCAGGCTGTAGTCCTTAGAATCACACTCATCTTATTTTTCTCTTATGCTTCATATCTAATTGATTATCAAAAGCTGTTTTTATTTCTCAGTTCTGACTGTGCTTTTTTCAGCCCTACTGTCACTACTTTATTGTTTAATGCCCCACATATTTCTTCTAAATATTTAATGTGCAAAAATCTAAAGCAAACACAGAAAACAAGAAACAAAAAAACAAAGAAGACCTTAGCAATCTTGAAAGTCCACTGATATTTTGGTATCTTTCTCTCCTGAGTCCTTTGTAGCATCAAATTCCTAGACTTACTTTAAGGTTCTAGTGTTACAAATAATTGCATTGCCAGTTACCCTGCTACCACGCTGTGTCACATAATTCCTCAGGGGCCCCATAGTCAGTTCAGTATCTAATTCAAGACCATGACTCTAGTTTTTAATTGAATTGAATATGAATTCCAAGGGAATATGGATATGATTCACCCTGTTATCTTGGGTTTTAAATCTTAATTTTTTAAAACCTTTTATTTTGTATTGGGGTATAGTCGATTAACAATGCTATGATAGTTTCAGGTGGACAACAAAGGAACTCAGCCATACATATACATGTATCTCTTCTCCCCTAAACTCTGCTGCCATCCAGTCTGCTGCATAGCATTGAGCAGAGTTCTATATGCTATACAGTAGGTCGTTGCTGGTTATCCATTTTAAATGTAGCAATGTGTGCATATCCATCCTAGTTTAAAAATAACGGGTCAAGGAAGAAGCACTTTGACACTGGTACTCTAACATTGAAGATACAATCACAATATTCATTTGCCAGAGCCTAGCAGCAGCCCCATGTATGCATTCTGTCATGTCTGACTCTGCAAACCCACTGAGGAGGGCATGGCAACCCACTCCAGTAATTTCGCCTGGAGAATCTCCATGGACAGAAGAACCTGGCAGGCTATAGACTATAGGGTCACAAAGAGTCGGACATGACTGAAATGATTTAGCATGCATGCACATAGCATCAACCCCAAAATAAAATAGCTTTGGTAAGCATATTTGCAATACTTGCTAAACAAACAGAATGTACTAGAGTTCTTCTATAGTGCCAAACTAAGTGACTAAACTTCTGTTCGTGAAATTGCAGACCCCAAGGGCTGGAATAAATCTGAGAAGATATATTGCCCATTCCACTCACACTTCAAATGAGAAAACAAAATAGCAATGAGGAGAAGGATTGCTCAAAGCCCAGATTAAATTAGCAGCAAGGCCAGGTCTAAAGCCTAGATCCACCAGTTCCTAGCAAAATGAATACAGCTCTTTTTCAATATTCTGGTAGATCTCCTTCTACAGTAGCTATAATAATTTTATTAAAATGTAATAAGATGTACAATTTCTTTTGTAGGGTTATTTTATTTGAAGCATGAAAGATTTTTATTACTAATCCATGCTGAAGACCTTAAATTATTAAAAAGTTCCAAGATATTTAGCTTTCTGACTGTTTTCAGTAAATTTAAGATTGTCACATTTTGTATACATCAGTTCAGTTCAGTCGCTCAGTCGTGTCCGACTCTTTGTGACCCCATGAACAGCAGCACGCCAGGCCTCCCTTTCCTGAACTGTTGCCTGCCAGGCTCCTCTGTCCTGGGATTCTCCAGGCAAGAATACTGGAGTGGGTTGCCGTGCCCTCCTCCAGAAGATCTTCCCAACCCAGGGATCAAATCCGTGTCTCTTATGTGTCCTGCATTGGCAGACGGGTTCTTTACCCCTAACGCTACCTGGGAAGCCAATTTTAAATAATATGCCATAATAATTCTGGATACTGATTCCACTCCCACTCTCCTGGGCTTATTTTGTTGTCGTTTTCTCCGATTTGTTTTTTGGCTGAATTGGTTTAGTGAAGTTTATTTCCTTTTCATATTGTGAAGTCTTTGGTGTCACTCCTCAGAGATGCACAGCCTTGGGCCTGTGCACAATCACCTAGGACAACCATGATCCTAACAGGTCTCTCTGTGTTTCTCTGATCTTTCTTTTAAGCCGCCTGTTTCATTTTGTAGTACATTCCTGCATGTTAGACTTCATTACTTGCCAGTTGATTATTCTAT
Source organism: Okapia johnstoni (assembly GCA_024291935.2). Taxonomy (NCBI): domain Eukaryota; kingdom Metazoa; phylum Chordata; class Mammalia; order Artiodactyla; family Giraffidae; genus Okapia; species Okapia johnstoni. The sequence continues at coordinate 86,533,930 of CM044319.1, read as the reverse complement.
TGCTTTTAAAAATGCCTTGGAATATAAATTGCTCAGCAGACTGATGCAATTAAACTTAGGCAGGTGTAGTTTCTGTAGTTTTGAATTTTGTTCTAACCCCATCAGAGTTCTTTTTAGATACCTTTCTAATTCACTCTAAAAACTAGCTGACTATGGTGTAGCTTGTCGATCTTAATTAAGAGAAGTTATTATTTTTAAGGATGCACTCAGGCTTGAACTTCTCTAGACACTGTCTCAAATAATCTCACTGCCTTTTGGAAAGAGCTTCTGAGTTCTCTTTTCTTATGGATTGCCTTTCTTCCTAGGCAACATCTCTTAAGTGGTCATGCAGGGCACTGGGTGTAACAGTAGCCATTGGCATTCTTGGCTTGCCTCTCTAAGCTAGAACTGCTACTTTCTACAAGACTGGAGTGAGTCTAAGCTTAGTCTGGTCATCTCACGACAGACCAATAAATTGGAGACAAGGTGCTGAGGCAAGGAATATGACTTGGAAAGCTGGCTGACCAAGAAGGTGGCAGACTAATGTCTCAAAATGATCATCTTATCCGTGTCTGGATGCGGACAGAGATCAGAGATAGAGGGGAGGTGAGGAAACCAAGTAAAAAGGACATTCATCTTGCAAATATTTCCTAGAATGGCAAGTCTCAGGCAGGGTATGTGTTAATTTCTTTCTGCCATCTACAAGTGGACAGGATTCTGCAAAAGCACTTTAGTTTAACAGTTAAGCAGAGGGGCAGGATTCTCTGAAGCCAATTATGTGTGATTATAATAACAAAAGCAAGTAAAAGCTAGTTGAAGCAACAGTTCCAACATGGAGTCAGAAATGACTTTTCCCTGCAACAGCCCCAGTATTCCCAGCCTGCTGTATCTAAGTAGCACCTGGATGGGGCCCACGTGGAAGAAAGAAGATCCCAGTTTCTTGGTTTCACTCACCAGGTATTTAGCCTCTTCACTTTGGATCTGGAGGGGATGAGTAATGCTGGCAGCTTCTGACTCTTAGTGAGATAAGATAGAGTAACCCTTGTTTGGGAGTTGAGGGGACAGGACACCCAAATGGAGTCTCAGTCAAATTGAACTGAAGGAAGCAGAGGCAGGGGAAAGGAGAAAGTGGAGTGTGACATAAATACCAAAGACTTTTTCTCTATTACGAGTTTGAGTAGATTTTCTTGAAAATATTTCCTTTTCTCTGTGTTCTCACGACAGTTTCTAGGGAATTAAAGCATTTGCTTTTACAGTTTCCTCCGCCTCCCCCACTTTGCTTCCTTCACTGAGGAGTTGGTCCACAGAGCTATTCATGCTGCCATCCCAGGCCTGGAAATTTCTACTATATTTATGTTACCTGCCTGATGCTTGGAGATGTTCGAGTTTGTGACCCAGGCAGGGTTTACAAATAAAGTCAGGCGTTTCTCATCACCAGTTAAAGATCTCTTTATATCCTTTAGCTTTTAGCCTTGTTAAGGGTAGAGCTGACATTCTTCAAGAAAGTTAAGGAATCTAATTTCCCCAAAGAAGAGCATCTCATTTTCATATAAAGTTGACAAGTGAATGTTTGGGGAGAGAATCAAGATTTTTCTCAGGAAAAAAATAGAAGTTTCTTACAATCCATGGAGTTCAACTTCAGGAGATGCTTCTGCTGATTTTATTCTGAAAACATTTAACAGATGTCACAGTTGTCTAGAGAAGCTATCCATTAAAAAATTGTTAAATACTGATTTTTCAACTTTAAGGACTATAATTTCATCATGAGCCCAGAAAATAAACTGTAAAGGATTCCTCTTCATACTGCATGAATTGATTCACAATATACTTTTTGGTTGGAAGCTACTTAGACGTTAAATGAGGTCTGGCAAAGGATGATAAATGTGAAATAGCTAAAACTGAGTCATTCTCTCTAGTACTAATTGTGTGGCAAACCCAATTGTCTATTCATATCATTTGGTTTTTCTGATAAAATTATATTATCAACCTCCAAGAGAATTTAGTCATGTATCCTTGAAATCTGCAGAATTTTGTGTATTTTCAAGAAGAAATTCATAGATAGATATATCTGTATCAAAGAAAATTCTCCAGTCACTGTAATTTTTGTCTAATAGCATTAATAAAAAATAGGTTGTGCCGGCTAAAAAAATTGATACTAAAATTAAGGAACATATTTCATTTATCACAACAAATTCCCAAGTGACTTGGCCTATGTGACCACAAAGCTTCCTTCCAACTTTGAAGACTCTTTTCAGATGCTTATTCATTGTTCTTCAGATCAGTTCAGTTCAGTCGCTCAGTCGTATCCGACTCTTTGCCACTGCATGGACAGCAGCACACCAGGCCTCCCTGTCCATCACCAGCTCCCGGAGTCTACCCAAACCCATGCCCATTGAATTGGTGATGCCATCCAACCATCTCATCCTCTGCCATCCGGTTTTCCTCTGGCCTTCAGTCTCTCCCAGCATTAGGGTCTTTTCAAATGAGTCAGCTCTTCACATCAGGTGGCCAAAGTATTGGAGTTTCAGCTTCAAAATCAGTCCTTCCAGTGAACACCCAGGACTGATCTCCTTTAGGATGGACTGGTTGGATCTCCTTGAAGTCCAAGGGACTCTCAAGAGTCCTCTCCAACACCACAGTTCAAAAGCATCAATTCTTCAGCTCTCAGCTTTCTTTATAGTCCAACTCTTACATCCATACATGACTACTGGAAAAACCATAGCTTTGACTAGACAGACCTTTATTGGCAAAGTAATGTCTCTGCTTTTTAATATGCTGTCTAGGTTGGTCATAACTTTTCTTCCAAGAAGCAAGTGTCTTTTAATTTCATGGCTGCAGTCATCATCTGCAGTGATTTTGGAGCCCAAAAAATAAAGTCTGCTTTACTTTTTCCACTGTTTCCCCATCTATTTGCCATGAAGTGATGGGACCAGGTGCCATGATCTTAATTTTCTGAATGTTGAGCTTTAAGCCAACTTTTTCACTCTCCTCTTTCACTTTCATCAAGAGGCTCTTTAGTTCTTCTTCACTTTCTGCCATAAGGGTGGTGTCATCTGCATATCTGAGGTTATTGATATTTCTCCCCGAAATCTTGATTCCAGCTTGTGCTTCATCCAGCCCAGTGTTTCTCATGATATACTCTGCATATGTTAAATAAGTAGGGTGACAATATACAGCCTTGACGTACTCTTTTCCTATTTGAAACCAGGCAGTTGTTCCACGTCCAGTTCTAACTGTTGCTTCCTGACCTGCATACAGGTTTCTCAAGAGGCAGGTCAGGTGGTCTGGTATTCCCATCTCTTTCAGAATTTTCCACAGCTTATTGTGATCCACACATTCAAAGCAGAACCATTGTTCTTAACAGTGCTTATTGGAAGAAAGTGATGATATTGTGCTTAATTAGTGAAAACAGCATAATTTTGCTGCCTTTATTTTTTTACACTGAACTTCAGCATGGTGTTCTGTTAACTCAGCAGACTGCTGTTGTTCTGGTGTTAAGTGTGTGAAAACACATTTTGTTTGCTTTGCTTAGGAGGCATAGAACTAGGGGCATATATTTGGTTTACCTTGGTAACTGCAAAGGGAAGTCATCAATCAATGTCAGACGCTTTGAGTTATTCTTATGAGAATTCAATTTTATTGATTATTTTTTTCCTTCAGTAAGTTTGTCTGTAAAGATGCTCTTTTCCCCTTTATCCATCACAACCTTTTCTCACTCTTCATATAGGCAGAGATTTCTTTGATATGAAGAGAATTTCCTTGAAAGTGGGAAAGCAAAGAATTGGACTTGAACCCTGCTTATGTGTCTGGAAACTGAAGGGAGAAGTAATTTGTTCAGGCAAAGTCCTCTTAAGGTTTAAATTTAATTAGCTTAATTAGCTTAACTAATTAATCTAATTAGTTTTTAAAACTAATCAATGGTGAACATTTTAGAAACTACCTGAAATGAAATCCCATAATACATTTAAGATGATACAGATTCCTGGGGTGCATGAAAATTTACATCACATCATTTGAAAAACAAAACCGAAAGAACTTAAACGGCTTATAATAATCAATATTAATATTTATGTATGAATATATAAAAATGAGATATTAACAGATGGATGTTTTCATAGTGTGTTGATAATTATGGGAAAAATTCTTGAAGGCTTTCAACTTCTTTCAGATCAGCTGTGCAGGCATTTATTTGCCTTCTTATTCATAGCCATACTGCTATTAAAGTCATCTCTTGCTTAAATTTCTTTAATTTTAATACTATCAGTGCCAGAAAGCCATTAATAATATATGCCATCTGTGCAAGATGAAATGGGGAAATAATAATATTAGTTTTTAATGTTTATTTCTACAGAAACCCTATGAAATACCCAGAATTGGTATTGTATGTAAAGAAACGTACATGAGTGTTGAAAGGTTTAATGTTTGTCCAGGATCAAAAAGTGATGGACTTAATTGAAATCAAGTCTCCCAATTACATTTTCCAAGCAACAATTAATTGGGAAAGTAAAGTCTTATGATTTCACATTCTTGATTTTCTAGAGAAGCAATTGACAAAAATATAGTCCTCAGGCCAAATCTGGCCCACTGCTTGTTTTTGTAAATAATTTCATTGGGACACAGTCACATCCATTCTGTTCCATACTGCCTATGACTGTTTCCTCATCATCACAGAAGAGGTAAGTAAATGCATCGAAAACTTTTGAAAGATAAATACAGCTTCTTTGTATTACTGATTAACTATGGGTAGAAACAAGACTATTTCTGTTCTGTCTGTGGAATTTCTCAGATCTGTTATACATCAAGTGTTTGAAGAACATTACTTTTCACCATCAAGACTTTAATTCGTCAATCTCTGCTTCCCATTACTTAAAACCATGATATGTTGTGAGTAAACTTAAGATTCTTGGTGTATTGAATTGTGTTGAGTAGAGTGACTATAAGCTCTGTGGACTGAACTTTTAACTGAAGTCTTAATTTTTCTTGATAGAGAACTGTACCTTAGGATAAATTCCCCAGGATATTTGATTTTCATGTTTCCACCTAAGTTCCGGGGTTCGTTTAAATTGACTTCCCTATTTTAATAATATACTTAATTTACCCTATTGAAAAAAAAACATGATATGTTTTGAAATTTTTATCAAAGAATAGTTCCATGGCTGTTTCCCACAAACTCTCTAATTTTTGTTACTCTTTAGTAAAAGCTATTTTGTGCTTCACCCCTTGGTGGCTTCCAATTTCACTAGTCCAAGTGTCCTAAGAAATTACATGTTTCATAGCACTTTCTCCTGGCTTACTCTTGAGAATTAGACAGATATATTGCCTTTTCTTATCCCTCTGAAGTGTAATCTGGCATCTTTTAGGAGAACAATATTTCTTCCTGCATAAATCTAGCTTTTGTTTGTCTCAAAGCTATAATTACTAACTGTATTTTTAGTTCTGTAAGCCCTAATTTGCCATCCCATTTTACTGTTGCCTGTTAATCACAACCTACCAGAAGTCACAAAAGCCATGGTCTTTGAGAAATATTTGATGTGTGCTAGGCAATTCAGAAAGAGGAACAAATGTTTGTCAGCTCTTTAGAAAAGGAAAGCAAGTCTTTGGTTATTCAAAGAGAGTGTGATCAGAGGATATATTTTCCAATTTCTAGGCCTCAGATTTCGTGAAGTAAGTTAGTTTGGAGTATGCGCATACACACCTGAGCCCTAAGTAAGTCATTATTAATTTAAGAAATAGACACATTTGTGTAGACCAAAAGACAACATACTAAAAGTTTACTGCATCCACGGTATAAAAGAAAAAATGCAGGTATTATAAGAATGTTTTCATCTTTGAGGTCCATCTTAGTGATGATATTCTGTAATTTGAATTTACGTCCATAATTATGTTCTTCCTGTTCTTCCCACCTTAATAAGCATTGTGCTGCTCCCTGGAACTATAGTGGTGACTAAGATCGACACAGTCTCTGCCCTTTTGCATCCAAAATTGTCTTGGTTTTGGAATAGGATGATCTTACTTTTTGATGATAACATTGGCTGTCTTATGTAAATGGAAACTGATTGGCAGAAATACATGTTGAAAGGACAAGGGAGAGAAAAAGAGAAGGAGGGAAGAAAGGAGGGAGGGAGAGAGGGAAGGAAGAAAATAAGGCAGGCCGGCTCAAATAAAATAAAAGCAAGTGAAAAGTGAAGTCGCTCAGTCATGTTCGACTCTTTGTGACCCCATGGACTGTAGCCCTACCAGGTTCCTCCGCCCATGGAATTTTCTAGACAAGAATACTGGAGTGGCTTGCCATTTCCTTCTCCAGGAGATCTTCCCAATCCAGAGATTGAACTGGAGTCTCCTGCATTGTAGGCAGATGCTTTACCCTCTGAAATAAAAGCAAAGTTACATACAAATGGGGGTGCTTCTGAAGACTTCACTAATTGAAGATTAACATCTCACGAGCATTAACATAGAATACAGATAATGGATCTGAGATTATATCAATTAACCCCCATTATAGAACATTTTTGCATTTAAATACATGTTTTAATCACAGATTGTATTTACAGAAATTTTTGCATTGCTAACATCTCTATTCAAATGGTCAAAAAATACCACCTGCCTTAGTATAGACAATTGCTTAGCTTAAGGTCGTAGGGGCACATTATGGAAATTTCTAACTTAGAGCTAATCTCCATAAATTTATCTTTGTCTAGCTAAATGGTGATTTTTTTTTTCTTCTAGTTTTCTTAACACTCTCTTTGCTATTTCTTTGGGTTGTTTTCTCCTAAATTAACTCAGGTCATTGGGAATGGTTCCTTGGTCTTTCTTATGTCACAATATCACTGCTAACTTCAGATACAAAGGCATTAATTTTATGCAAAAAAAAAAAAAATTCAAACGATGATAAGAGTAACTGCTTAAGTAGCATATATTAAAATCACTCCCAGAGTGGCTGAGGCATGTAAACCTTCAGGCCACATCATCCTAAAGGCAGTAGGTTTGACTCTAAACAGATAAAGTATAGTGGTCACATGTCAATGGTTTGACTTCAGAGTGCACCAGAAATTATGTAATTATTGATTCATTGTTGTTGTTTAGTTGCTAAGTTGTATCTGACTCCTTTGCAACCCCATGGACTGTAGCCTGCCAGGTTCCTCTGTCCATGGTATTTCCCAGGCAAGAATACTTGAGTGGGTTGCCATTTCCTTCTCCAGGGGATCTTCCTGACCCAGAGATAGAACCAACCTCTCCTGCATTGGCAAACATATTCTTTACCACTGAGCCAACAAGGAAGCCCCATAATTACTGATATGTTCATGTAATTTGGAGAGCATTGTGGCATATATCCTTTCTGCATGTTCAGCAGTACATTAATAATGCAGTTTTTCTAGACTACTCACCTAAATTTTGTAGATACTCTCCTTCAGTAGTCATATGTTGACTAAAAAATATAGTCACAACCTTAAAGTAGAGAGTGTTTTATTTGGTGGGAACATCAGGACTTCAAGCCTAGGAGGCAGCATCTCAGGTAACCCTGAAAAACTTGCCTGAGGGGGCAGAGAAAGGAGTCAGGACATACAGAAATTTGCAACAAAGGAGGGCAGGCAGTCTGAACATAAAAGATTACTGTTAATTAAGGAAAACCAGGTATCTCAAGGAATTTAGTGCTCTTCTAGGTAAGGGAAGATGCAAGAGTCTGGGATTATTGGAATCATTCCTTTCATATGCACCTCTGGTATCCAGGGCCAGCATTCTATTTTTTATATTTCTCATATTCCCCCTCCCCCAACCCAGCTCCTCAGCAATCTCCATGGGAGAGTGGGAGAGGCAATATCTGCTGGATTGCAGGCTTTGTTTTCTCTTTTGGGGGCCCTCACTAACATTTGGAGGCTTGAAAGCACTGTAGGCTGTTACATCTTTGTTTATTGATATGGCAGGAACTATTCCATTTCACACAGCTGGCTGAATCAGAGTTGGAAAAATTCCTGCATCCCCCTACCCTCCATCTAATACCCACACGCCTTATTCAGCTCAGTTCAGTTAAGTTTCTCAGTTGTGTCCAACTCTGTGACCCCATGGACTGCAGCACACCAGGCCTCCCTGTCCATCACCAACTCTGGAGTTTACCCAAACTCATGTCCATTCAGCTGGTGATGCCATCCAACCATGTCATCCTCTGGCATCCCCTTCTCCTCCTGCCTTCAATCTTTCCCACCATCAGGGTCTTTTCAATTGAGTCAGCTCTTCGCATCAGGTGGCCAAAGTATTGGAGTTTCAGCTTCAACATCAGTTCTTCCAGTGAACACTCAGGACTGATCTCCTTTAGGATGGACTGATTGGATCTCCTTACAGTCCAAGGGACTCTCGAGTCTTCTCCAACACCACAGTTCAAAAGCATCGATTCTTCAGTGCTCAGCTTTCTTTATAGTCCACCTCTCACATCCATACATGACTACTGGAAAAACCATAGCCTTGACTAGATGGACCTTTGTTGGCAAAGTAATGTCTCTGCTTTTTAATATGCTGTCTAGGTTGGTCATAACTTTCCTTCCAAGGAGTAAGCGTCTTTTAATTTCATGGCTGCAGTCACCATCAGCAGTGATTTTGGAGCCCAAAAAAATAAAGTCTGCCACTGTTTCCCCATCTATTTGCCATGAAGTGACGGGACAGGATGCCATGATCTTAATTTTCTGAATGTTGAGCTTTAAGCCAACTTTTTCACTCTCCTCTTTCACTTTCATCAAGAAGCTCCTTAGTTCTTTTTCACTTTCTGCCATAAGGGTGGTGTCATCTGCATATCTGAGGTTATTGATATTTCTCCCAGCAATCTTGATTTCAGCTTGTGCTTTATTACACGTATGCAATTCTCATTTCTAGATTGGCTCTGCCTAGTGGGTAGACAGGCAGTAACTGTGGGGAACCTCAGAACTCACTGGTCCAGCCTAACCCATGCTGAGTATCTGGAACTATATGAACCAACATTTATTCAGAGAGAAGGTTTATTCCAATCCAACAACTCATGTAAGTTTTCTTTACCAGACCACCATTCTCCCCACACATCACAAGGAGAATAAAACCACTGCAGTGCCATTAATGAGCTGTTAGATAATGGGTCAATTATTCTGACTCTCTGAGCTAATTGTATCATCTGTAAAATAAGCTGCTTTAACCAGATATTCTCAAAGTTCTTTTCCATCTCTGAAAGTCTGTGTTTTTCCAGTCATCTCTTCTAGTTAGTACAGATGCGTGAACAAATTACCCCAAATCTTAGTAGCATAAAACAGCTTTCAATATGCTCCTACATTCTGTGGGCATATGGGAGAATTAGTGGGGAAAGGGGAAGGAGAGTGGCTTTTTATTGCTGTATAGGTCTGGGTCACAGTTGGAAGACTGGATGGCTGGCTCCACTGAGCTGAATAAGCTGAATAAGAGGCTGAGGACTGGAATCATCTGAAAGCTTGTTCATACACATCTGATATCTGAACTGGAAAAGCTCAAACAACCAGCATCTCAAACAGCTGGGCCTTGTTGTGTGTGTCTTTTTATTTCCTGTGGCTTCTCCAAGTGGTCTCTTCAGCATGGATACTGTAGACACAGGCCTACTCAGATAAAAGGGGAAGAAAAACTGACCCCATTTATTAATGAAGGAGTGTTAGTGTTACATCATAAAAAAGCATGTGATGTATACATAGGTATGACGACTTCTGGAAAATGCCGTATCATATTACACATAAGTAGCTTCTCAATAAGTTTAGTCTAGTATGGTTAGAATTAATCTGGTTCCCACCTTGAGTTCCAGTATTTAAAAAACAATAATGTCTTATCACATGCTGCCTTTGAGAGATTTGTTTAAGCTTTAAAGACACATGTAGACTGAGAGTGAGGGAATGCAAAAAAGATATTAGAAGCAAATTATAAGCAGAGGAAAAGAAAAGAGGTAGCTAGACCTATCAAACAAAAGAAAATTTTAAGCTAAAAATGTTTAAGAGAGACAAAGAAGCTCATCACATAAAAATCAAGGGGTGAATTCATCAAGAAGATATAAGTAAACCCACATATATATGGTCAATTAGTATTTGTCAAGGAGGCCAAGAATATACAACAGAGATAATCTCTTTAATAAATGGTGTTTGGAAAACTGCATATTAACTCCAGATGGAGTGAAGGTTTAAACATAAGGACTGAAATTGTTAAACTACCAGGAGAAAGCATAAGGGAAAAGCTGCTTGACATTGGTCTTGGCAGTGATTTTTTTGGTATGACATCAGAAGCACAAGCAACAGAAGCAAAAATAAGTAAGTAGGACTACATCACGTATAAAAGCGTCTGAACAGCAAAAGGAATGATCAACAAAATGAAGGGGTGGCCGATGGAACAGAAGAAAATATTTGCAAATCACACATCTGTATCTGATGGGATGTTAACATATAAAATATATAAGGAACTCACAAAATTCAATAGCAAAAAAGCAAATAATCTGATTTAAAAATGGACAAAGGACTTGAATAGACATTTATCAAAAGAAGATATACAGATGGCGTAAGATACATAAAATGGTGCTCAATATCACCTATTGTCAGGGAAATGCAAATCAGTACCACAGTGAGATACCACCATGAACCTGTCAGAATGACTGTCATCAAAAAGACAACAAATAGCAAGTGCTGGCAAGGATGTGGAGAAAAAGGAACTCCTGCACTGTTGGTGGAAATGTAAATTGGGGTGATTATTATGGAAAATAATATGGCTTTTCCTCAAAAAATATGCATATATGTGCATATGCACGTATGTGCTTGCTCAGTCCTATCTGACTCTTTTGCAACCCCAAGGACTATAGCCTTCCAGGCTCCACTGTCCATAGGATTTCCCAGGCAAGAATATGGGAGTAGGTTGCCATTTCATTCTCCAGGGGATCTTCCTGACCCAGGGATCAAACTCACTTTTCCTTCATTGGCAAGCAACTTCTTTACCACTGAGCCACCTAGGAAGCCCCATCAATAGGGTACTTTTTGTATACTAGGTATAATGCAAGGATCAGATAATCTAATGATGAATGAAATCAGAATAACCCTGGAAGGTGGTCGCTTAAGGAGCTCTGTAACTTTCTCACCCAACTCGCACTCCAACACAGCTGCATCTCTTGACTGGGGCAGATGTGGGGACTTCTAGACTGGCTTGGACTTTAAGTCTAGAACACTCAAAAAAAAAAAATACTGACAACACACACACACAAAGAAATGAATTCTTAAAACTGAAAACCGTCATTTTATAACTAAATATTAAAGAAATACGTTGAGTGGGAGACAGTCATTATAGAGATTCAAATTTGTAGTATAGGAGAGAAAGCAAAAGAAATATCTGTAACTGCTAATTTTAGAAAATAAAACCGTATGAAAAACCTTAGAAATCTAATATGAGAATGACAGAAGCTTCTGAAGGAGAAAAAGGAACATGAAAGGAAAACAATAATTAAATAACAAATCTTTACCTGAATTTTAAAAAGACCTGAGTCTATAGATTTAAATGATTTGCCAAGCTACTGGAGGGAGTTAACAAAAATGAAATGGCAAAATAAGTGCATAGGAACTGAATTCTTCCATTAAAATGCAGACTGTAAAAAAAAAAAAAAAAAAAAAAAAGAGCAAGGAAGACCATGCACTTCACCAAGGAAGCATGCTTTTATGATATTTAATGATAAAAGCAAAAGTTTAAAAGAGCAATATTCCTATAATACTGATATGGAAAGGGATGTTTTCACATATTAAATTTCACATGCAAATTGTTCTAAGCTGTTTAAATAGTAAACAAAAGACATTTGTTAGAACTTAAATTATGTGCCCTTCAACCCCCAAATCCCATTTGTGTGTGTGTGTTGAAACCATAAAAGTAACTGAAAACAAAAATCTTTAATATGGCATTTCTTCACAATGGCAGCAAGAGAAAAACAAAAACAACAAACAAACCTGGAAGCAAATTCCCATTAACAATCTGGAAAAATTACCCTACCTTAGCTCATAAACCAGAATGCAGTCATACAGAAGAATGAGCTGGGGGTATGTCACTATTCTTGGAGGGATTTAAAGAAAGGCTTCCCTGCTGGCTCACTGGTAAAGAATCCTCCTGCAATACAGGAGACGCGGGAGACTCAAGTGCAATCCCTGCGTTGGGGAGATCCCCAGGAGGAGGAAATGGCAACCCACTCCACCATTTTTGCCGAGACAATCCCATGGACAGAGGAGCCTGGCAGGCTACAGTCATGTGGTCACAAAGAGTCAGACATGACTGAGGATGCATACACACGCATACATGCGTATACATCCATATATATACACATATGTAGACACACACATGAATATATGTTATATGTCAAGTTCTTACCATAAGATCACAGTGTGGAAGAATGGAGATTTAACACAAAAATGACAGAGTAGAGTAAATTCAGTAAAAAGGAAATGGATAAAATAAAGATTGCACTTTGCCTCAGCATATTGCCTTCCCCACAAAATACACACTCACATATTGCAGGTGAAAAACCCAACATGTACTATTTGTTATTATTGTTCAGTGGATAAGTCGTGTCTGACTCTTGGTGACCCCAACTCTCACATCTGTACATGAGTACTGTAGAAACCATAGCTTTCAGTATTCAGACTTCCATCAGTAAAGTGATATCTCTGCTTTTTAATACACTGTCTAGGTTTGTCATAACCTCTCTTCCAAGAAACGAGTCTTTTAATTTCAAGGCTGCAGTCACCATCCACAGTGACTTTGGGGCCCAAGGAAATAAAATCTGTTACTGTTTCCACTTTTTCCTCATCTATTTGCCATGAAGTGATGGGACCAGATGCCATGATGTTAGTTTTTTGAATGTTGAGGTTTTAGCCAGCTTTTTCACTCTCCTCTTTCACCCTCATCAAGAGGCTCTTTGGTTCCTCTTCACTTTCTGCTGATAGAGTAGTATCATCTGCATCCCTGAGGTTGTTGATATTTCTCCTAGCAATCTTGACTCTAGCTTGTGATTCATCCAGCCTGACATTTTGCATGATGTACTCTACATATAAGTTAAATAAGCAGGATGACAATATGCAGCCTTGACGAGATCCTTTCCCAATTTTGAACCAGCCAGTTATTCCATGTCCAGTTCTAACTGTTGATTAACATGTATTATGAGCCCATTTATTGAAAGCTATACTGTATGTATGCAATACTAGAAGAAAAAATATATATAGAAAGTTAGATATATGGATGTCCATGAGAGAAAGCATGTTATAATATATATAGTAAAATTGTATTGTTCCAAAATAAAATCTTTATATCAATGTGTACACATATACATACTGATAAACAGATAAAGATATAAAGATACAGACAAAGATAGAGAGATCTGTATCTTTAAACACATAGATATATCAATATAGATTTGCTTGGAGAAGGATGTAGAAAGATATAGCTTAAGCTATTAAATTTCATCACCGCATTGGCAGGTATTGGAAGAAGGAAGAGACGAGAGAGGATTGAAATGATCAGTTTTACCTTTACATATCTCGTATTATTTTTTGTTTCATTTATTGTAATGACCATATTCCCTGTAAAAAATAAAAGCATTTTAAAAATAAATAAAGCTAGATAAGTCATATCTACCAGACACTCCACAGGACTGGGGGAAATTTCAGCTTTTCTCAACTACTTCAGTGTGATAAATTAGCACCAGTGATACAAATGCGGGAGGTGGGATCACAGGAGAGGCAAAAGTTATTTCTGGTCAGAGAAGGTGATGGAAAAGGCTATACACCAAAGTAGATTTCTGAGATGTGATTTTGTTTTTAAGTCACAGCATGAAAAATAGGAAAACATTAACTGAACAAAGAAGACAGGAAAGAGAATTTTAGTCAAGTGCAGAAATATGACCAAAGGTAAATACATATATTCATACACCAGGCTTAATATACATTAAAGAAAGACTCTAATGCATTTTTGAAAGAAAGGATTATTGGACTTTTGTGATTTTAAAACCAAAACTCAATGGCTTTCTAGTTATCTGGCAATTGGTTTTCATCAAAAGCAAAGCTCATAGTAATATTAAAATCCAAAGGACTAAAATATAAAATGCCTCAAGGGAGAGAAAAATCTTTGAAACTTTAAGCAATAACAAACATCTTCTAATGATAACTGAAGAACCTCTGAGCTTACAGTCTTAAGGTGCTCAAAATATTATGCCAATATATTCTAACTTGGTTTAGTTAACATTCCTAAAATTTGTTTGGTGCCAAAGAGAAAGACAGATTTCTGTCTCTTTGTATGTTTAATAACTCACGTTGAAGTTTCAGTGATTATTCATATATGTTTGTAAATAATTCAAGCACAGCCTCTGAATGTGCTCTGCATCCGTGTCTTTTTTTCTAAGAAGCAAAACCCTTTTTTTTTTCAAATGAAATTGTATCTGTCTCACAATATACACGAAAGAGAGAAGAGAGAAATGACTAACTGCTCGTTTAAAGGCCTAGAGCCCTGATTGGAATGAGATTCACTCACAGCTCTCAACTAGAGGCCTTCAGTAACATGACAGATGATGGAATGATGGTCTGTCTCTCTGACATGTCCCCATCTGTCTGAGGGCTAGCTCAGTCCCAGGAGGCCCTGTCAACACTAAGTCAGGATGACTTAATTGGAGCATATGAAATGAGCAACCTCCTCTTTCCCAGATTCCCAACTCCACGTATGCAGTTTGTATACAATTTTACATTTTGTAAGCTTGATATTTAGCTTCTCTCAAGTTTATTTCATCCTGTGATGGCAAGAGTAGATCCTTTTTTACTGTGATTGGGAAAGTCCATCAGTAGTCCCAGCAAGTGTCATTGAGTCAGTGGGATTCAAATAATTGAGCCTCAAGAGTACACAAATAGAAAGGGCAAACACTCTCTCCATTTCTTGACTTTTTAACTCCTATGCTGAAGGAGAGAAGCAGAAGAACCTTCTGCCTTGAGGCTGAGGTTGCTGAGTCTTTCAGCGTACATTCTGTGGTTTGCCCTTTTAAAGTCACATCCACCGGAGCTGAATTTTCAGATTAGGTGATGAAGGTCAATCCTGGATATGTTCACAATAAGGAGAAAGAGCAATGAAACAGGACAGATGGAAAAAAAATGAAAGGATGCTTAATCGGCAGGATAATAAATGAAAAACACATTTTTTCAGTCTCTGAAATATTATCCCTTCAATTTCTTGCCTTGGTTTATTTTTTTTTAATTTTTAATTAAAAAAAAAACAAATAGCTTTTAATTTAAATCACACTCGGTCAGAAAATATAATTTAGTAAAGAGTTAAGAATTGTCTCTGTATTATCTCTAAAAAAATAGTTTACTAAGTAACTGCAATAAAAATAGTAGTGAAAATATTTTTTAATTGAAGTATATTTGATTTGATTTACAATGTTGTATTAGCTTCTGGTGTACAGCAAAGTGATTCAAATTATATATGTATATATGTGTGTATATATATAGTTTTTATATATTCTGTTTCATATTCTTTTTTGTTATGGTTTATCACAGGATATTGAATATAGTTCCCTGTACTACACAGTAAGACCTTGTTGTTTGTCCATTCTATATATAATAGATTGCATCTGCTAATCCCAAACTCCCAATCCATTCCCCGTCACCAACCACAAGTCTGTTTGTTGTTGTTGTTCAGTCATTAAGTCATGTCCAACTCATCGTGACCCATGGACTGCAGCACGCCAGGCTCCCCTGTCCTTCACTATCTCCCAGAGTTTGCTCAAACTCATGTCCATTCAGCTGGTGATGCCATCCAACCATCTCATGTCACCCCCTTCTCCTTTTGCCCTCAATCTTTCGCAGCATCAGGGTCTTTTCCAGTGAGTTGACTCTTCGCATCAGGTGGCCAAAGAACTGGAACTTCAGCATCAATCCTTCCAATGAATATTCAGGGTTATTTCCTTAAGGATTGACTGATTTGATCTCCTTGCAGTCCCAGGGACTCTCAAGAGCCTTCTCTAACACCACAATTTAAAAGCCTCAATTCTTTGGCACTCAGCCTTCTTTATGGTCCAGCTCTCACATCCATACACGACTATTAAAAAACCATAGCTTTGATTATATGGACTTTTGTCAGCAAAGTGTTGTCTTTGCTTTTTAATACACTGTCTAGGTTTGTCATAGCTCTTCTTCCAAGGAGCAAGCGTTTTCTAATTTTGCAGCTGCAGTTTGTTTCAATGGGTGCTTAAAAACAAGAGGTGAAATTTTAAGAGATTATCATCTCTGGTCAGTTTGTGTTCTAATGAGAATTGATCATGGAAGAATGGATGTTCTCTTTTCCATGGATGCAGAAATGAGTATGATTTCTCTCTGCCAGAGCAACGTGCAACCTAGAAACTAGAAACAATGTGCTCATCACAGCCCTGGAATCTGAGTCTCCTGCCCCCACACAATGTGCCACTCAGGGCGGCACCAGCTGGCCTGAAAGGTATCTTCTCTGGAAGGTGAAGGGAACTTTGCATGGGCGGATTCCAACAGCTTGACTGTGTTTTAAATGGGAACAGAGGGTAATTGTACAACCTTCTTATTAGAAGAGGATAAATTTCCAGGAGACACAAATAACCATTTTATGGAAAATTAATTACTTGTGTCAGGGTGAAACCCACAGAAGAGAGATAAGAGTGGAAGGTGCAAAAGAGATGCGACCTCTGGCTAATGATGAGGTCAGGTGTGATGGGATCCCAAGCCTGGAGTTTCTGAACACAAGCATATTTCAACTGTAGAATAATGCCCATTTCATTGGAAATCCAATCGGAAACTAAAGAAACAAACAAACAAAAAAACTGCTTGTAGCTTCTCTGGCTTTTATTTAACTGCCTGATTATTAGGGGGAAAAAAAGTTAAGCATAATTCTTTCCTACTTTCTTGTACTGCTATAGGTTTTTGTTTTGTTCTTCTTACCTGGTGGCAAACAGTAAAGAATCTGCCTGCAACGTGGGAGACCTGGGTTTGATCCCTGGGGCAGGAAGATTCCTTTGAGAAGGGAATGGCTACCCACTCCAGTATTCTTTTTTCTTTTTTTAAATTAATTTATTTATTTTAATTGGAGGCTAATTACCATATTGTGGTGATTTTTGCCATACTTTGACATGCATCAGCCACGGGTGTACGTGAGTCCCCCATCCTGAAACCCCCCTTCCACCTCCCTCCCCGTCCCATCTAATGAGGTGGATGAAACTGGAGCCTATTATACAGAATGAAGTAAGTCAGAAAGAAAAATACCAATACAGTATATTAACAGATATACATAGAATTTATAAAGATGGTAACGACAACCATATAGGCAAGACAGCAAAAGAGACACAGATATAAAGAACAGACTTTTGGACTCTGTGGGAGAAAGCAAGGGTGGGATGATTGGAGAGAATAGCATTGAAACATGTATATTAACATATGTGAAATCAATCACCAGTCCAAGTTCAATGCAGGAAATAGGGCACTCAAAACCACTCCAGTTTTCTTGCCTGGAGAATTCCATGGATAGAGAAGCCTGGTGGCCTAGGGTCACAAAGAGTCGGACACAACTGAATCACTAACACTTTCACTTTAGTCCCTAAGGGCATATTTAAGTTCCACTGTAAATTATTCCCTTCCAATGTAAACAGTGGGTTTCAACTGGTGGCTCAGTGGTGCAGAACCCACCTGCTAATGCAGGAGACACTCGTTCGATTCCTGGGTCAGGAAAATCCCCTGGAGGAGGAAATGGCAATCCACTCCAGTATTCTTGCCTGGGAGATTCCTTGGACAGAGGAGCCTGGCAGGCTACAGTCCATGGTGTCGCAAAGAGTCGGTCACAACTTAGGGACTAAACAGCAACAAAACCTAACCAGGAGCCTCCTGGGATAAAGGATGCTTTTTGAAGTTTCCCCTCTCTGCTCCTTAGCCCATCCTATGTGGATCATTCTGACTCAAAGTCTTTACAGAAACTATTCACATTTCTCCAGACCCTCTATTCCCTACTTTGGTGACTAATAGCTCTTCATTATTCACAGCTCATGTTAGTCAGCATCTCTCTGAAAGGCTTCTGGAACTCTGAGGGCTGGAACTGTATCATCTTCTACACCCCGATATCGTCACCCAGTACTATTCTTGGTACTTAGGTGATTCACAATAAGAATGATGAATGCAGGCAAGGAAGTCACCTCTATAGTCCAGGGTTGGTTTACTCGGGGACAGATTCCTCCTGAGTGTCCCCCAGAGGCAGCCTCGCCACAAATGCAAAGGGGTTTCCTTCCTCAATTCAATATAGTGCTTCTCTCCAGAAAACTATTACAATAACCCTACAACTTCACTGTAACTAGAAAGTAAATGGTACCCCTTGGCCTCTTGGAATTATACTACAAAGCACGCTTGCACAACCATACCAGCTGTCTTAGCAAGAATCCCAAACAAAATCGGGGAAGGAGCACAATGAAATAACTGGAAAGTTGCTGCTGGGAATTAGAATCCTCCTTTGACCCTATATCATCGTTTAGCAGTTAACCTTCTGTACTCTCATTTGTAGCCAAACATATTAAAATAGTTTAGACATTCTCTTTGGCCCTCAGCACTCCATGGAAACTGTTCTTTGCCAAGTTTATTAAGGACCAATAGACCCTTTTTGATGTGTACCTTTCTTTTTTAATACTTATCATTTGTTTCCTTTCTATTGAGATATAATTGCTTTACAATGTTGTGTTAGTTTCTGCTGTACAATGAAGTGAATCAGCTGTATGTATGCATTTACCTCCTCCCTCTTGGACCTCCCTCCCACCTTACTCCCATCCCACCCATCTAGGTCTTTACAGAGCACCAAGCTGAGCTTCCTGTGCTACTGAACACTTGGCAGCATTGGTAGCTCTTCTCCTGAATGAGTGTCTGGGACCATGAAAGAGCTGAGATTTTGCCCTACTTTCAAGCTGACTGTTACTGTTAGGTGAATGCTTGGAAAAGACATGAGATTTCTGGGTCAGAGAAAAAGTACTTTATTACGCACAGCACAGCAGTAGCCAGTCAGTATGTTTGCGTCAATTTCCCTTGCCTCCCAAGAACCATGGGGATGACTCAGGTGAGTCCCAGGTGTATGTCATGCATACAGTGAGTCTGCATTGCAACAAAGGAATGCTGAGTGTGCGGCGGCATCTACTGATTTTATAATGAACCATGAGTGACTGTACTCTGTTGGTGGGGAAGGAAGAAATTAACTTCATCCTTTAAGACTGCTTTCTGCAGGTACAAGGTCGAGAAATGGCCCTAGGAAAGAGAATTCAGACATTGCATTCTTGGTGTACCCAGCAAGCACAGAGATGCTCAGGGCTCATGGTAGATAGCCTCTGCTCTGCCAACAATGTCTTCCCTCAAGCCCTGCAGCCTCACATTCTCCTGGTTTCTGGTTACCTCTCTGGGTACCCGTGTCCTCTGTTCTCTTACTCGGCCCCTATGTGAACATTTTAATGAATTTTGTGCTGGCTCCTCCTCTCTTCTTCTTCCACGCACTCTTTCTCTTCGTAATCTTGTGCTTTAATTCACATCCGTATCAGGGAACACAACCTCAAAGACCTAAAGGGGTGAGCAGGTCATGAAAGCCAGGAAGAAAGCCAGCATCCGCCAGAAACAGAATCATCTGCCGTTCATTTTTACTGAACAAAGACAAAAATACCTAACGTAATACAGACATGATTGATACTGAAAATAATTTTAAAGCCAACATTTGAACTGTATACTCTAAAAAATAGAAACATCCCATTGTTAAATTTTTATGTTGTAAGTTAATAGAACTTGTTCTGAAACTAAAAAAACGAACATATGAAACCTTTTCTTCTACACACCCTGTCAATAGCAGGTTTTATATTTCAGTTTACAATGTGCAATATCTAGTTCAGTCATGGTTCCTCCAGCTGGGTGTGATATTTACTTTTGTTGCTTTCCATAATGGAAAACAACTGTTCCCAGACATAAATAGACTGGACAGACCTGTGAATTCTTTATTTTAGGTAATTCCGTCTGGGAGAGATGGAATTACTGTGTCCCAATGTCATCATTTTTAGATGCTAGTACTTAATGATTTTTACGATCCTATATTTCAGTAGTATCCAACAGTAGTTCTTACTTCACAAGTGGAAATATTAAGAGATAGAAACTGAGTGATGTTAATTAATGTTACTTGCAGTTTAACATCAACCAGAGAAGTCTTTTTAAACATCAGACTTCAAAATCATAGTGTGGAGTATGTGGTTCCATTTCATTAGGGAGACTGATTTTAGCATATAAAAGTGGATCAGATAATTTCTTCCCAAATGGTATCTCCAAACACGTCATCTCAGGATTACTGGAGCAGTGAAATCATACATTTTGATAGCTATTCAGTGATTAGGTGAATTGTACCAGCAGTTTAAATGGCCAGATCCTTAATGCAGTCAAGGTTCCATGAATAAGCCAATGTTTTGAACAGTTAAAACTCTGCTCAGTATTTTGTCATATGAAGCTATTAAAAAACTATGTCATACTACCTGTCCAGTTCATCCAGAAATCTCACTTTGACTCAAGCTATGGGAGTTTATTCCAGAGAAGGCAATGGCACCCCACTCCATTACTCTTGCCTGGAAAATCCCATGGACGGCGGAGCCTGGTAGGCTGCAGTCTATGGGGTCGTGTAGAGTCGGACACGACTGAAGCGACTTAGCAGCAGCAGCATGGGAGTTTATTCAGTTAATGGAGTTAATTACAATGTTCATAATATTGTTTAGTATCAACTTTTAAACCAAAACAAACAAAAACTAGTTCACAATGCACTACATGAACTAAAATTCTACATTCTTGAAAAATGTTGTATGTATGTTAGTTCCCTGATGTCTAATTTTAAAACCAACCACAGCAGCAATACAACTCAACCAGTTTTGATCAATCTACAATAAGTTATTCGACTTCTCTCAGTAAAGTAGCTCATTTCCTGATATCATGCCATGAGGAACACTATACCCAAAAGTTCTCAGTAAAATCAAAATCATCAAAATACCGACAACAAATATAAATAACTGGCTGGTACTACACAGACAGATAGATAGATATGATTTATAGATAGACAGGAATCAATCTGTGCTTTGAGCTGATGCCGCAAATAACATTTTCCATGTAAAGTATACACTAAAATCTTAACAGTAGCTTCAGTATGCCAAGCAACATTATTTCCAGCTAGACTTTTGTTTGTAAAACTTGTTTCTGTTCAGAACACACGATTTCTGTTACACTCAATAGACTTTGTTTAATAAACCTGTCTGTCATCTGTAAAAAGCAATTGCACAGACAAATTATTTCCCCTAATGCATAACTAATTCCACAGGAGCATCAGTTATTTTACTCACATCCAAAACAAATGCGTTTAAATTTTCAGTCCTTTTCAACAGATCACCAGTTGTTTCATCATACATCTCTTCTTTACACCTGTGTGGTTCTTTATGATGGATGATTTCATAATATTATTTTATCATTTTGTCTTGTTTATCTTAAACACAGATAACTTTGCATATCAAACATGTGGCTCTAGCACTCACTTTCACAAAGAAATAGGCTCACTACCGTTTTTCTTTAAATTCTCAGTCTTGACATTTTTATTTCCCCACTTGGGTACAGAGACATATTTCTCTGTTCTTAAAAAAATGACCAATGTGGAAACCAAGGACATGGCATTTACCTTGCAACTTCAGAGTCCAGAATACAATAGGAACTGGTGGAGGACTTGACACACTTAAAAGGATCTGGGGACAGTTGTCATATGGAAATGAAGGTTTTTGTCCCAGAGTTTCTCTAGAGGTTGGAAATTCAGAGCTTTTATGAAAAATCACTCAATTGTTTAATGTTACCTTGATTTTACTTCAAACACTACCTATGCACACTAAACATTTTCTAGGCTGGATATTAACTGATTTGGGAGTGAAAAATGCCAGTTTGCAACGTGTGAAAGGAATTGAGTGATATTCATTCTATCAGAACTAATAAGGCTGGAGTCTAGATTCTATCACTATAAGATCCATTAGTTTTTCAAGGAAAAGAATTTTTTGTCTTTTTTGTGGACTTCCCTTGTGGCCCAGCTGGTAAAGAATCTTCCTGCAATGCACTATACCTGGGTTCAGTCCCTGGGTTGAGATGATCCCCTGGAGAAGCGAAAGGCTACCCACTCCAGTATTCTGGCCTGGAGAATTCCCTGGACTGTATAGTCCATGGGGTCACAAAGAGTTGCAGAGGGTCGCATGTACAGCTAATGCTCTTTTCCAAGAAAATTCATGTCTTGGATGTTCAGAGTATAAGTGTGTGTTAGTAGCTCATTTGTATCCGATTCTTTGAGACCGCCATGGACTGTAGCTCAAAAGGTTCTTCTGTCCACGGAATTCTCCAGGCAAGAATACTGGAGTGGGTTGCCATTCCCCTCTCCAGGGGATCTTCCCAACTCAGGGATCAAACTTGGATCTCCTGAATTACAAGAATATATTTACCTTGGTCCAAACATCACCCTGATGCTGGGAAAGGTTGAGGGCAGGAGGAGAAAGGGGCAACAGAGGATGAAATGGTTGGATGGCATCATTGACTCAACAGACTTGAGTTTGAGCAAACTCCAGGAGATAGTGAAGGACAGGAAAGCCTACATGCTGCAGTCTATAGGGTCGCAGAGTCAGACACATACATCATATTTGAGGCACATACATGAAAATGGAGAATTTCAAGATTCCCCAAAAGTTGTCCAAGGTTAGTGCTAAATCCAGTGTGGTTTATGAAGCCTCCAGCTTCAACCTTGGCTCTGCCCTTGGAGATGAGGCCCCTGCCTTCCTCTCTCACAGGCTGCTCTTGGTGGTGTCCTTTCTTCCTTGGTCCTTTCTCCATCAACCATCAAACTCAGAGTACTTCCTGAGAGCTGTCACCCTCTCCCTGGGGAATACCTCTCCCATGCTCTGCCATATCTATCTTGGCTCCTACTTCAAGCCCTTTGGGATTTAACCAAATCACAGTTGAGATTGACAAGAGATGCCTTTGAATAAAAAAATTCTCAGCAACCATCATGGCTTCATAATTGTAATATATTAAAGACACATTCCAATCACTAAGCCATGGTTTTTTAAAAAGACCATCTTTGACTGCTAGAATAAAATATTGAGAGTATATCCAATTGTTAATTGAATTAGAACCCTTAGCAGTCTATCCAGTTCATCATCTTTTAAAAACAACATAGTAAAATATATATATATAATATAGTGTGTCACACAACATATCCATCATATATTATATAATATATGATAGAGCATATGGTAAATACTATGTTAAAAAGATAATATAACATGGCACAGACCTCTAAAACAGGCTGCTTGCAAATGAACCCTACCACTCAGCAGCTCTGTGACTCTGCACAAGTTACTTAACTTTTCTGTGTCTTAGATTCCTGACATGGGAATCATAATGGCATCTTTATAGGATTTTTATGAGGACCAAATGTCTGCCTGAGAAGATGCATAATGAAAGTATCTGCTATCACATTAGGTCTGGAGGTCTAAAATGGGTACCTGTATTTGTGCATGCTGAGTCGCTTTAGTTATGTCCAACTCTTTGTGACCCTACAGGCTGTAGCCTGCCAGGCTCCTCTGTCCATGGGATTCTCCAGGCAAGAATACTGGAGTGGGTTGGAATTTCCTTCTCCAGGGGACCTTCCTGATCCAGGGATTGAACCCATGTCTCTTATGTCTCCTGCATAAATTGCCTGAAAACTTCTTCTAATTAACTTATGTCTAGCTATCAATGTTTGAACTTCTGTAGACATTTAATTAACCTTCTCCCTAAGGACTATATTTATAATCAAAAAGGAAAACAGAAATCTTTGATGGAAACAGTCCATCCGAAGGCCTCATATTATGTTGAATTAAAGTGGCAAGAGTGAACATCTTGTTTCATTCCTGATCTTAAAGGAAATGCTTTCAGCTTTTCACCATTGAGTATGATGCTGTCTGTATGTTTGCCATATATGGTCTTTATTATGTAGAGGTGTTTTCCCTCTATACCCACTTTTTTGAGAGTTTTTAATCCTAAGTGGATATTGTTTTTCAGTGGCTCAGTTATATCCAACCCGACTCTTTGCAACCGCATGGACTGCAGCATGCCAGACTTCCCTGTCCATCACCAATTTCCGGAGTTTGACTCATGTCTGTTGAGTCAATGATGCCATCTAACTATCTCATCCTCTGATACCCCCGTCTCCGCCTGCCCTCAGTCTTTCCCAGCATCAAGGTCTTTTCCAATGAGTCAGCTCTTCTCATAAGTCACCAAAGTATTGCAGCTTCAGCTTCAGATCAGTCTTTCTGATGAATATTCAAGGTTTATTTCCTTTAGGATTGACTGCTTGGATCTCCCTGCAGTCCAAGGGACTCTCAAAGAGTCTTCTCCAACACCACAGTTTGAAAGCATCAATTCTTTGGAGCCCAGCCTTCTTTATGGTCCAGTTCTCACATCCATACTTGACTACTGGAAAAAGCATAGCTTTGACTATACAGACAGACCTTTGTCAGCAAAGTGTTGTCCCTGTTTTTTAATAAAGTGTCTAGGTTTGTCATAGCTTTTCTTCCAAGGAGCAGGTGTCTTTTAATATCATGGCTGCAGATACCGTTCACAGTGATTTTGGAGCCCAAGAAAATAAAGTTTCTTACTGTTTCCATTTGTTCCCCTATCTATTTGCCATTAAGTGATGGGACCAGATGCTATGATCTTAGTTTTTTGAATGTTGACTTTTAAGCCAGCTTTTTCATTCTCTTTCATCTTCATCAAGAGACTCTTTAGTTCCTCTTCACTTTCTGCCATAAGTTCAGTTCAGTTCAGTCGCTCAGTCGTGTCCGACTCTTTGCAACCCCATGAATCGCAGCACGCCAGACCTCCCTGTCCATCACCAACTCCCAGAGTTTACCCAAACCCATGTCCATCGAGTCGATGATGCCATCCAACCATCTCATCCTCTGTCGTCCCCTTCTCCTCTGGCCCCCAATCCTTCCCAGCATTAGGGTCTTTTCCAATGAGTCAGCTCTTCTCATGAGGTGGCCAAAGTATTGGAGTTTCAGCTTCAACATCAGTCTGCCATAAGGGTGGTGTCATCTGAGTATCTGAGGTTATTGATATTTCTACTGGCAATTTTGATTCTGGTTTGTGCTTCATCCAGCCTGCCATTACTCATGATGTATTCTGCATATAAGTTAAGTAAGCAAGGTGACAATATACAGCCTTGACGTACTCCTTTCCTGATTTGGAACCCATTTATTGTTTCATGTGGGGTTCTAACTGTTGCTTCTTAACCTGCATACAGGTTTCTCAGGAGGCAGGTAAGGTAGTCTGGTATCCCCATCTCTTTGAGTGGATATTAACTAATTCCAAAAACTTTTTCCACATCTTTTGAGATGATCATATGATTTTTATTCTTAAATGTGTTAATGTGGTATATTGTGCTGACCTCAATAGGCTTGTGGTCAGCATACAGTTAACTTCTTCTTCTACCTGGTAGCGGTTTTAGTATCTGCAAAACAACACAAGGCTGTGGCTCAGGATGTTATCTGTAACCCTTGAGGAGAAACTAAAGGTCTTTGACTTTGTTTTATGATGAAACTATTATTATTTTATCTTGCTTGACTGTTTTCCTTTGTTTCTGCATTTTTTTCAGTCTTCTGATTAAGTTTTCTCTTTGAAACTCTGAAAGGCCTAAAAGCCTGAAGGTTTTCTACAAACAGGATGCAGGTCACAAGGAGACGGGTGGTTTCTGCTTGGTTTCTGTAAGATAAAATTTACCATCAATTCCATATTGGAATACCTGAAAGCTGTTTGCTATATTTTAAGTTTCACCTAATCTAAAAGCAAGAATTGGAGGATAAGGTAACAAATAATGAGCTCATGTTTCAGATTCTGTTTTTCAGAGAATTTTTTTTCTCTCTCTCAGCCTTTGCACTCGCTGGATGGAATATTTAGCCAGCACATACAGTTTCTTCTTCAACGCCGTGACTGCAATTCAGTCTTTCCACTTGTATAAATCAGTTAACAAAATGATTGGGGAAGACCATTTTTTCAGCCACATTAAAAAATTACAAAAGTGAATAAGCAGGGGATAAAATACAGTCACTCGGTAAAAGAGTTTGGCCTCTTCTTAGAAGTTAAACATACACTTACCGCAAAACCAAATAATCCCACTCATAGGTATTGCCCAAATTGAATGAAAACTTATATTTTACGAAAACCTGTCGTCAGTGACTAAGCAGATGAATAGATAAACTGTGATTCATCCAAACAATAGCATACTATCCAGCAATAAAGATAAACAAACAGTAAATACACACAACAAGGAGAAATCCCAAATGCAGCTTGTCGAGCGAAAGAACCAAGTCTTAAATGATTATGTTGTTGTCATTGTTGTTCAGTTGCTAAGTCATGACTAACTCGTTGCAACCTCATGGACTGCAGCATGCCAGGCTACCCTGTCCTTTACTACTCCCTGGAGTTTGCTCAAACTTACGTCCGTTGAGTCGGTGGTGGCATCCAACCATCTCATCCTCTGTGGCCCCCTTCTGCTCCTGCCCTCAATCTTTCCCAGCATCAAGGTCTTTTCCAATGATCAGCTCTTCCCATAAGGTATATAAATGGTTATATACTATATGATTCCACTATCACAACATTTTAGAAAAGGCAAAACTATAGGAATAAACAACAGGTCAGAGATTGTAAGGATTGAGGGAAAGAGGGTCTGCCTATAAAAGAGCATCACAGGGGAATTCTTTGGGGATGTTGAAAGTGTTCTGTATCTTCTCATGGTTACAGGAATGTATGCATGTGTAAGACTGAATAGATATGTACACCCCAAAAAATGAACTGTATTGTCTGTAAATTTTACTCTACATAAATTTAAGAGAGTTAAGCAAGTAAATAAGCAGACCCTTCTAATAGGGAGGTGATGAACTACTAGAAGAAAACCCTTCTATTTATTCACATGAATGCTACATAGTTCTTAAAAACAAATGCTAAGAGGGACACAGCACTTCAGAAAATCTGCAAGTGGAGGTATTGAAGAAGGTAGCATATTAGCTCAAGTCTGAATGGATGTTCTGATGAGGGGGTGGGGGAGCAGAGCAGAGGTAACATCTCCCCATTCCCGCAGTGCTAAAGTACAGAGGAAAGAAGACTCTGGGCATATTCAGCAAACATCATTGGTGGCATTTTCCTGGAGCTTAGAGAGCAGGGTTGACAAGTGAAGTGCACTGAAATGATAGTGCCTACCTTGCCTGGGGGTGGTGAGGTTTAAATGATATAATAATATAATACAAGTACAATGGTATAATATATGTGAAGCTTAAGGGATGTAAAATGTAACATAATGTCTGTATAATGTGTGGTTAAGCACTTAGGACATGGAGTGACTCATAGCACTTACTGAGATTTCTCTAGACATTAAAAGGAAATGGAAGTTTCTTAGGCTGGGAGCAGCAGGACACAGAATGGGCTAGATCTGAGGGAGCTACAGTTGGGGATGCTAATTAAAGACTTTTGCTCCTGGTTACAGAGAAATGTTCTGAATTGGGCAATGGCAGCAAGAACAAAACAGAATGTAGACTCTTGTCTACAACTCTAGATGTGCAAGGAATGAAACTAAATGAAATTAATTTTTAATCTGATCTTTAGAATTGTGGAGCGGCATAGAGCTCAGGGGAAAGAAACCGCCCACACAGTGGTCTTTCCAAAACAGAAACATGATGTCATAGAATAAATGTGACCTTCCAGAATTCATGTGAAAGCCTATCACCGCAGTGTGACAGCAGCCGTAGGAGGCAGTGCCTTTAGGAGGTGATTAGGATCTGATAAAATCATGAAATGGGATTAATACCCTTAGGAGAGTCTTAAGACCCTTTGCCTTGTGAGGGTGCAATGAGAAGTTCAGTTCAGTTCAGTCGCTCAGTTGTGTCCAACTCTTTGCGACCCCATGAATCGCAGCACTCCAGGCCTCCCTGTCCATCACCAACTCCCAGAGTCTACCCAAACCCATGTCCATTGAGTCGGTGATGCCATCCATCCATCTCATCCTCTGTTGTCCCCTTCTCCTCCTGCCCCCAATCCTTCTTAGCATTAGGATCTTTTCCAATGAGTCAACTCTTCACATGAGGTGGCCAAAGTGTTGGAGTTTCAGCTACAATATCAGTCTTTCCAATGAACACCCAGGATTGATCTCCTTTAGGATGGACTGGTTGGATCTCCTTGCAGTCCAAGGGACTCTCAAGAGTTTTCTCCAACACCACAGTTCAAAAGCATCAGTTCTTTGGCACTCAGCTTTCTTCACCGTCCAACTCTCACATCCATACATGACCACTTGAAAAACCATAGCCTTGACTAGATGTACCTTTGTTGGCAAAGTAATGTCTCTGCTTTTAAATATGCTATCTAGGTTGGCCATAACTTTCCTTCCAAGGAGTAAGTGTCTTTTAACTTCATGGCTGCAATCACCATCAGCAGTGATTTTGGAGCCCAAAAAAAATAAAGTCTGACACTGTTTCCCCATCTATTTCCCATGAAGTGATGGGACCAGATGCCATAATCTTGTTTTTCTGAATGTTGAGCTTTAAGCCAACTTTTTCACTCTCCTCTTTCACTTTCATCAAGAGACCCTTTATTTCCTCTTCACTTTCTGCCATAAGGGTGGTGTCATCTGCATATCTGAGGTTATTGATATTTCTCCCAGCAATCTTGATTCCAGCTTGTGTTTCTTCCAGCCCAGTGTTTCTCATGATGTACTCTGCATATAAGTTAAATAAGCAGGGTGACAATATACAGCCTTGACATACTCCTTTTCCTATTTGGAACCAGTCTATTGTTCCATGTCCAGTTCTAACTGTTGCTTCCTGACCTGCATACAGGTTTCTCAAGAGACAGGTCAGATGGTCTGGTAAGTTAGCAGTCTGCAATCTGGAAGGGAATTCTTATCAGAGTCTGGCCATTGTGGCCCCCTAATCTCACTCTTCCAGCCTCCAAACTACAAGAATTATAATAAATTTCTCTTGTTGATAAGCCATCCAGTTACAGTTTTTGTTACAGCTTCGACAAGCTAAGATATAGTTGAAAGTGAAAGTATTAGTCACTCAGTCATGTCCCAACTCTTTGCCACTCCATGAACTGTAGCCCACCAGGCTCCTCTGTCTGTGGGATTTTCTAGGCAAAAATGGTGGAGTGGGTTGCCATTTCCTCCTGCAGGGGATCTTCCCAACCCAGGGACTGAACCTGGTTCTCCTGCATTACAGACAAAGATATAGTTATATCTCCTCTTATCTGGGAGTCTTTCTCTTTACTGGTTTTCCATTGCATTCAAGATAAAAACAAAGTCTTTAAAATTCCCTCCAAATTCCCCATACTCTGAAACCTTATTCCTCTGGTCTCAGAGTGTCCCATTTATCTGCTTACTCCCTGCATTCCACCAATCTTCCTTACCACTTCTTAAATGCACTATGTTTTAAAAACTTGACATATGTTGCTTATCTACCCAGAATCCTCTCCCAGCTTACCGCCTGTCTGCTCATCTTCCATCTATGCCTTGACCTCACCTCTAAGACTTTCAGATCTTTACTCAAACTTCACCTCCTCAGGAAGCCTTCCACTCTCTCCTTCATCTGTTCAGTATCATCTGACACACAATCTGTGAAGCCATGGACTCTTCCTTGCAGTTTTCATTTCACACTTATTACTTTCATAGGGAATCAAATATTTTTTCAAGGGATGAATGAAATGCCTCATAAGTTTGAACTTCAGATTGTTGTTGTTCAGTTGCTCAGTCACGTCCAACTCTTTGCGGCCCCATAAACTGCAGCACACCAGGCTTCCCTGTCCTTCACCATCTCCCGGAGCTTGCTCAAACTCATGTCCATTGAGTCGGCGATGCCATCTAACCATCTCATCCTCTGTCGTCCCCTTCTCCTCCTATCTTCAATCTTTCCCAGCATCAGGGTCTTTTCCAATGAGTCAGCTGTTCACATCAGGTGGCCAAAGTATTGGAGCTTCAGCCTCAGTCCTTCCAGTGAATATTTAGGGTTGATTTCCTTTAGGATGGACTGGTTGGATCTCCTTGCAGTCCAAAGGACTCTCAAGAGTCTTCTCCAACACCACAGTTCAAAAGCATCAATTCCAATTCCAGCCCTCTTTATGGTCCAGCTCTCACATCCATACATAACTACTGGAAAAGCCATAGCTTTGACTATACAGACCTTTGTTGGCCAAGTAATGCCTGTTTTTTAATATGCTGTCTAGGTTGGTCATAGCTTTTCTTCCATGGAACAAGCGTCTTTTACTATCATGGCTGCAGTCACCATCTGCAGTGATTTTGGAGCCCAAGAAAATTAAGTCCATCACTGTTTCCATTGTTTCTCCATCTATTTACTGTGAAGTGATGGGCCCAGATGCCATGATCTTCATTTTTTGAATGTCGAGTTTTAAGCCAGCTTTTTCACTCTCCTCTTTCACCTTCATCAAGAGGTTCTTTAGTTCCTCTTTGCTTTCTGCCATAAGGGTGGTGTTATCTGCATTATCTGAGGTTATTGATATTTCTCCGGCAATCTTGATTCCAGCTTATGCTTCAAATACACAGGTGGAAATGGAGAAACACTGGGAAAGGATACAGTTTGAACGAGACAACTTTGCTTTGCATTTGAGAATTTTTTGCCTACTAGCTCAATAAAAATAATGTACATTCAGTGATACATGTCAAGGTATTTTAAGTGAATAATAGGTGTTACATGAGTAAAAAGACTTATTTAATATTTATTTCCTATGGCAAGATTTCTAGTATACTTTTCAATAGTATTCTCTTTAAAGATAGTCTAGAATACTTGTGAAGAACATCAGAACATTTTCTGCATGTATGGTATATAGGATAATTTTAAGAAAAAAGTAGAACGTCAAGTCAAGTCAATTTCTATTTCAATCATGCCTCCCTTCCTAATTGTAAGTGGCATTTGAGAATGTATGCTTCTGTCAAATACAGATGCTTGATGCAACTGCCTTAGTCCACTGAACAAGTCAGACGTGCTTTTGAGCGCTGATGATTTATGATTTCTTTCTTTCTTAACCATGGGAGCCATCTAACCTACTCTCAGGAATACTACTAGACCAGCCCATCTTAAACTATTCCTGGACATTCGCACATACAGTCATTCAAAGTAAACGAGGTCCCTGCAGTGCAAGCTGCAGGGAGTATGAAGGTAATTACGCCTCCTTCTACTTCAAAGCTGCCTGACAATTGACTTAAAAGTACACTTTCCAATACTTCATAAGCAAGTTTTTATTCACTGTTTGCTCCCTGTGCAAATATGATTTCCTGTGGCTCATGCTCGTATGTAATAAAGATCAGAGATATTATCTTTTATTTATTTTACTCTCTTCACATTTAAAGGTAAAAATAAACATTTAAAAGAGCTCTTAAGTCATAAAGAATAAGAATTGCTATCTCAGTGCTTAGGGAAAACAGGTCCGCCTAGATTAGGCCAAGATTCACTATAACATGATTCCAGATCAGGTTGGGCTGGAAGTGATAGTCCAACGAAACACTAATTGGGGCCAAAATGGGCCACTGATATGGCCAATTCAAGATCTCTATATCTTCATCTATGACCTGGTCATTCTCCATTTACTTAGCAGCTCTTGTCTGGACATCTGCTGCACCAGGCACTTGGGGAGATGCACAGTTCACACTGACAAGACAGCGGTCCTACTCTTCATTAGCCTACCTTCTGTTTGGGAAAAGGGCTTCCAAGGTGGCACCAGTGGTCAAGAAGCTGCCTGCCAATGCAGGAGACATAAATGAAGCATGTTTGATCCCTGGGTCGGGAAGATCCCCTGAAGAAACTGGCAACCCACTCCAGTATTCTTGCCTGGAGAATTCCATAGACAGAGGAGTCTGGAGGGCTACAGTCCATGGGGTTGCAAGGAGCTGGACACAACTGAGTGACTAACACACACACACATTTGGGGGAAAAGACAGGAATAATTAAAAAATTTTTATGCAAATTGTAAGGAGTGCTATAAAGGAGAATTGCATGGTGCTGTAAGAAAAAAGCAGAATCATCAGAAAAATTCACTGTGACAAGGTAGTTTGTAAGGAGGTCTGAAAGATATGAAGAAATCTGACCCTCATCCCGCTCTTTAAGACTGAATGTGGAGATCAAGTACACAAAAATAGAAAACCCCATCTGTGAGCAGCATCAGAACTATTTTGTCAAACTCCCATTGGCTGTTTCTCACATCTGGGGTCTCTGGACTGTTGAAGACACTGGCAACAATGTGCCCCAAGGAACTGGAGTAACAACTTAGGATCCTGGAATCTCTGAGTATTATACTTAAGTCCTTAAATACTACTGTTGGTGTTTGCAGGAGACCAAGATTTGCCATAGAATATAGCTTGTGAGAGGCTTTACCAGATGGTGCTAGTGGTAAAGAACCAGCCTGCCAATTCAGAAGACTTAAGAGAAGTGGGTTCAATCCCTGGGTTGGGAAGATCCCCTAGAGGAGGGTACAGCAACCCACTCCAGTATTCTTGCCTGGAGAATCCCACGGGTAGAGGAGCCTGGCAGGCTACAGTCCATGGGGTTGCAAAGAGTTGGGCATAGCTTGCAAGGGAGCTAGAAAACAACAGAGCAATATCTTCAAATTTTTGAGTGAAATGATTTTTCAACTAGGAATTTCAAATTTTTATTTATTTACTCCTAGTAAAGTAAAAATTTATTTGACAAGACTGATTTGAAACCCAGGAATATTTTTGTGCTCTTTTCTCCTTTCCTTTCAAGTGAGAAAATGTTAGTTGGCAACAGACAAGGCATGATGATGAGGTGTGGACATTACAAAGGAATAAAAGTCAGGGCTCCAGCTGTCCTCACCCAGACAGTACTATCTCTTTGAATCTTTCCAAAAGCTCAGTTCAGTTCTGTTGCCCAGTCACATCCGACTCTTTGCAACCTCATGGACTGCAGCACGCCAGGCTTCCCCATCCGTCACCAACTCCCAGAACTTGCTCAAACTCAAGTCTCAAGTCTCATCCTCTGTTGTCCCCTTCTCCTCATGCCTTCAATATTTCCCAGCATCAGGGCCTTTTCCAATGAGTCAGTTCTTCGCATCGAGTGGCCAAAATATTGGAGCTTCAGCTTCAGCATCAGTCCTTCCAATGAATATTCAGGACTGATTTCCTTTAGGATGGACTGGTTGGATCTCCTTGCTCTCCAAGGGACTCTCAAGAGTCTTCTCCAACTCAACGAAAGTAGACAATTCATAGTATCCTTCAATTAAAAGCTGACATTTGGAATCTCAGACAGAAACTATAATATATATATTTTTTAATTCTTGATGGATGCTTCAATGATTGAAGTCAGAAACCATGAAATATGAAGTCTAAACACAAAATGAAACAAAAAGCACTCTCCTGCTCTCTTGCTGTCAAAGATTTCTGGAGAGGTCAGAGAATGTGAAGTGTTTGAAGAGCATCTGAGTCACCTATCTATTTCAAACACTCGATCCCATAATCAAAGCTTAAATTCAGAAGTTTATTGGTCATGTCTTGCTAATAGCAAGCCTAGAGCTAACTTGAATTAACACCTCCATTACAAAAGTCATTTTTCCAGAAGTCATTGCCTTCAATGAATAAAGTTCAAGAAAATAAATTGGAAAATAAGCCAGAATTAGGATATATGTCAGTTTTACCAACAGAGACAAAAATCCAACAAAGAAAAGAAAAAAACAAACCAGTGTTCATCATGCAGAAAGTCTCTTTGAAACATGAATATTTTAATAATTAATCAAAATCATTGTCAAAGGAAACAAACGTGAAAGACTAGTTTTTATCCTTTTCA
Organism: Okapia johnstoni; assembly: GCA_024291935.2. NCBI lineage: Eukaryota > Metazoa > Chordata > Mammalia > Artiodactyla > Giraffidae > Okapia > Okapia johnstoni. The sequence continues at coordinate 86,500,059 of CM044319.1, read as the reverse complement.
GAACAATAGATAATCCCCTGGTATTTTTTTGTTTCACTCTAATTGCTTTGTCTGTATCTATCTGATTATTTATTCATTGTGTGAAAACGACAGACTTCAGAATTCCAATTTTCAAAGACTTAGCTTTAATGGCCATTTATTTGAAAAGCAAGTTGCATCTAAGCACTTGCCAGTCTGTTAGAACATTTTACCTTAATGAGTCTCTGAAGAGCTATAGGAATCCAAGCTAAAGGGAGCAGTAATTCAGATACATGCTTAGAGCTAATGAATTAATACGTAGCCACAGAGCAGGCCAAATAAAATGGTTCTTACAAACCCAATGAAATAAGATTGAGAACAACTTTTAATGTAGACAGTGAATCTGAACAGTTCTTTTCGAAAGAAAGAAAAGTACATCTGCACCGTTAGCAGCTTGATTTGAGGACTAGATTATCTAAATAATCAATTCACTTTTCTGTGTGGCATCAACCAGGATGTACATTTGGCAGGTGCTGTTGCATTTTTGTTTTTTACACTTTTTTTTTAACATGTACCAATGGAATGACAACATCCCTTAGTTATTGACAGGCACACAGTGTTTGCTTAAGTATACCTAAGGCATCTGGGAGAGGTAAAACTTGGAGTTATTTGTTAGATTGGCTGTCACATAATATGAGAGATGCTAGTTAGAGGTCTAGTTTAGATTAATTATTTGTATTTTAAAATTAAGTTCACTATCATTTATTCTCAGTGACTGTAAGTATTTAAATGGCCTTTCATCTACTCTAAAATAATTGAGCTGCTAAGGCTACGAACATCCATTTCTACACTTCTTACATTTCTTTGTGCAAATGTGTATGACTTTGAGAAGAGGAAAAGGTAACTTTATCACTTTACAGGTGAAAGTTAGAAATAACTTTAATAGAAGTTTAAAGAGTTAAAACATAAAATTCTACAAAATCTAAAGCCATGCAGTATTTTTATTCAGTTTATGCTCAGTTTATCTATTGCATTTTGTTCTAACGCATATCATCTAATGCATTTCTATTGCATTCATTTCATGCCATAGTCAAAACTGAATATTCTTATCATGTCTGAAGGAAGATTTTTGTCAATTAACTGATCAGCTTTTCAATGTTGATGAAAAGCTCATTCTCAACTGGTTTTTTAAATGTTTTAAAATAAAGCTACCCTGTATATGCTTTCATATGCTGTATTGAGAAATTGAAATCATGCATTGGATTCAATGGGGTGATATGTATATATAACAGTTTATGTTTTCTCATTCTCATCAAAGATATTGATTTCTAAGAATAGAGCCTATTTTGCCTGCAGATCTATATAAGTTTCCTCAAACAGCACTATTCATGTTAAGGAACTTAGTAAGTGATGCTGGTTAAGCAGTGGTTGATGTTTTTAACATGTCTACATTTCTGTTGCAAATTATAATTTTTTTACTCTCCCTACACATAGTTGGTTCCCAATTTTATATCTGTTGCAATCACCCACTGGTTTTATGGCATGTGATAATATCACCCATAATAGCACTTGCAGGTATTTAGATAAATAAGTCATAAACACCCCTGAGAACAAGAATGAAAGCATTTCTTAACAAAATGTTTTATAGCTTGAAAAATACAGTAACACACAGTTCTTGTATATATTAGATTCCAAACATGAGAAGTAAAAGTTTATAAAACATAATTTAATGTTCTTCTTTCTTAAATCACAAGTATTTATTCTGCTTTATCAAAACTCCAGAGAAGAAACTCTTTAGGCAAAATTTCTGGGACTCTAAAAATGACTTTTTTTATTAATAATATGATTTTTAAAAAAATCTCATGCATTTTCTTTAGCTAATTAGAAAAAAATATTGCCTTATAGTTGCTTTACAATGTGCTTTACAAAGCACACCCTTCTGTTTCTTCTCTACTCTGTGCCTCAAAGATGAAAGATCATATTGTCCCATTTACTGTTTCTGGAATTTCCTCCATTAGTATTTGGTGAAACCTCTAAAATGTTAATATTCTGAACAATGACTTTGTCTTCTACATGGAAAACAGAATTATTTTGAAAGCTTTGAAAATTAGGTGGCTTTCTGCTGCATGGCTTACTTATTTCCTCAGTTCTCTGTTGTTGGTTCCTTTATTATGGCTGCTCATATAGACTTTAAGGATCTGGGTTATTTCTGCCTTTCATAACCTAGGGACAGTTCTGTTCTTTCAGACTTTCTTTGCTAGAGTATGTTTATCCAGATTAAGTAGAGTTAACCCTTTGAACTGAAGGCATCCAAGAGAATGCAAGAACTTATAAGGAAAACAGCAGTTTGAGCACAATGAATTTTGAAGAGTGAGGTATGTAGAGCCATCGTATTGAACTTGATAACAAGTAAGAATTTCATTCTCAAGTCATGTTTCAGAATCAGCAAACAGATCTCACCTACCGTCTCCTGAGGTGTTGTTCACCTATCAAAAGACGTGAAGCCTCTGACTACTCCCCCTACCCAACATGCTCTATGTTTCCAAGGGAAAAAAAAGATTTTCCCTATTAAACATGCTAGTGATTGTTATGTGACTCTCTGAAACTTGGTTTAATTACAGTAGGCAAAATGGGGACTTGAGAAATCATCTTGATCAAAAAGAAAACAGAAGTTTGCTGTCAAGTAGAAGATCCCCCACCACCACTGTGGATGTCTATAGCAAATCCTCTACTCAGTTGATCAGCATCTGACTTTTCTTTGCCTGCATTACCCCTGGACATGACTTCTGAGAATTTAGGAATGTATCTCAGCTCTTTGTGTTAGTAATCTAAATAACCTCTGCGAAAGAAGAAATAAACAAGGTGGAGCCAAGTCTGATATATTCTTTTTCCTTTCAATTTCACATGCAAAAAAGGTAAAACTTCCAGATAAACCCTGTTCTAAGTGAAATTTGACTCATCCCTGCCCCTCCATCCTTGGGCATCACTTTTATTTTAGAATCACCCCCTATTATCAATAAGAAATAACAGGAGAAACTCTTATAGCCAAGATGATAGATAACAAAATTGCAGTCAAAAATTATCATATCCTAAGAGTCCCAGATCCTTTTACCAGGGGAGATTTTGAAAAATAAATATTTTCTTGTAACAACCCAAATATCCGTAAATGAATAAATAAAATACAGTATTGTGGTGCTGGAGAAGACTCTCTAGAGTCCCTTGGACTGCAAGGAGATCAAACTAGTCTATCCTAAAGGAAATCAACCCCAAATATTCATTGGAAGGACTGATGGTGAAGGTGAAACTGCGAAACTTTGGCCACCTGATGCAAAGAGCCGACTCATCGGAAAAGACCCTGATGCTAGGAAAGATTGAGAGCAGGAGGAGAAGGGGGCGACAGAGAATGAGATGGTTGGGTGGCATCATCTACTCAGTGGACCTGAGTTTGAGCAAACTCAGGGAGATAGTGAAGGACAGGGAAGCCTGTCATGCTGTAGTCCATGGGGTTGCAGAGAGTCGGACACGACTGAGCCACTGTGGACAATAAATGTTAATCACCAAAAAAAAAACAAAAAAACCTTATGTTTTGTGTCTAAAACACATGATTTTAGTTATACTAAATGTCCAAAATAGGCAATTATGTAGAGATATGAAGTAGATGAGTGATTGTCTAGGGCTAGAGGGAGGGCACCTGGGGAGAAATAAAGATTGACTGCTAATTGTACATTTCCTTTCATGGATGGTAAAAATATTCTAAAATTTCACTGTGTTGATTGAACAACTCTGTGAATATATGAAAAACCATAAAAGCATACATTCTACATGGATAAGTCATATGGTATATTAATTATATCTCAATAAAACATATTTTAAATGGAAATATAAAATAAATATCATGTGTTCTTTATCTGGTAAATGTATATCAGACATTATATTTAAGTTTATCCTCATACTCCAAAAGACTTGTCTTTAAAACAACAAAAATTTTGGGAAAATGAATAATTACTCTAGAGTAGCATCCTTATTTTTCATTTATTTTTTTAGGTTAACAATAAAATTGGCCTGATGTATAGCTAATTAAAATGCCTGTCATTGCTTGGAAGTCTATACCTTTTACTTGAATAGCTACCCCCCAACAGCATTTCAAAGTTATTTTAAAAAAATATTGACAGTGAAAACAACAGAAAGTTTAACAGTCTCAAGTATAAATAAAACTTCATACTTTATTTTGTGTGATTGCTGCAATCATTTCAAAGCAATAACTGGATACACATGCAGTGTCATTCCAGACAGTCAAGTATGTTCTAGAATGTCTGACAGCTCTGTGGCTTGACAACATTGGTATATAAATTGCCGTTTTAGTTATCATCAACCTAAAGGACTAGTCAGGGGAAAAGGCACATTCTTTAAAAGGTAACTGTGGTCCTGGATCCTGAATCTAGCAGAAGTCTTTTGGTTGGGGAAGAAAGGAGGCAATTTTTATTTTGAAAGATTTGTCGATCAGCATTTTAAACCACCAAATTAAGATATCCTCTCATTGCCACATGGCCAGATGGCTGCATTGTTAGAAGCTGCAGAAAAAAGGAATTGGGTTTCTTCTAAGATAAACCCTAAGTATATATTTGGTGATAGTAAACATTCAAATGCCTAGATTTCAAAAGCAATTTGACATCATGCTCTTTGTTAACATCTTCTAAGCAGGATCTCCATAAGAATCATTTCTTAAATAGATTTTAGCTGACTTCAGGAGAGATGGAAACATACCCAGGAAAGAAAGGCAAAGGTCCCACATTTTGGGCTAAAACCCACTTGTCATATATCCTCTTGAACAGCAATTTGCTTTTAGTGGGTGCATTATGAAATGGCATTTCTCAACTGTTGCATTTGACTATCTGAACAATCCAAAATGTTGACTAAAATGAATCCATGAAAAAATAAAACTGTCCACATACAGTGGATCAGTTCAAAGACTCAAATCTGAATTTTTTACTTGACATATTAGTATTGTTTTTATCTGAATTAATTTGCATTGAAATAAAACCACTTATTAAATATAGCTAACTTAGAAAAGTTGTTATGAATTGTTTCTTTGTAGCTGTTTTGTGTCTGACTCTTTGCGACCCATGGACTGCAGCACACCAGGCCTCCATCTCCCTCACCATCTCCCAAAGTTTGCCCAAGTTCTTGTTCATCACATCGGTGATGCCATCCAGCCATCTCATCTTCTGATGCCCTCTTCTGCGCTCAATCTTTCCCAGTATCAGGGGCTTTTTCAACAAGTCATCTGTTCACATCAGTTGACAAAATACTGGAGCTTCAGCTTCAGCATCAGTCCTTCCAGTGAATATTCAGGGTTGATTTCCCTTAAGATTAACTGGTTTGATCTCCTTGCTGTCCAAAGGACTTTCAGGAGTTTTATCCAGCACCACATTTCAAAGGCATCGATTCTTTGGCCTTCTACCTTCTTTGCAGTCCAGCTGTCACAGCCATACATGATCACTGGGAAGACCATAGCCTTGACTATAGGGACCTTTTTTGGCAGAGGCACGTATCTGCTTTTCAACACACTGTCTAGGTTTGTCATCACTTTCCTGCCAAGAAGCAATCATCTTCTGATTTCATGGCTGCAGTCACCATCCGCAGTGATTTTGGAGCCCAAAAAGAGGAAATCTGTCACTCAGTTCAGTTCAGTTCAGTCGCTCAGTCATGTCCGACTCTTTGTGACCCCATGAATCGCAGCACGCCAGGCCTCCCTGTCCATCACCAACTCCCGGAGTTTATCCAAACCCATGTCCATCGAGTCGGTGATGCCATCCAACCATCTCATCCTCTGTCATCCCCTTCTCCTCCTGCCGCCAATCCTTCCCAGCAGTAGGGTCTTTTCCAATGAGTCAACTCTTTGCATGAGGTGGCCAAAGTATTGGAATTTCAGCTTCAACATCAGTCCTTCCAATGAGCACCCAGGACTTCCACCTTTTCTCCTATTTGCCATGCAGTAAGGGGGCCGGATGCTATGATCTTAGTTTTTTTTTAATATTTAGTCTTAAGCTGGCTCATTCACTCTCCTCCTTCACCCTCATTAAGAGGCTCTTTAGTTCCTCTTTGCATTCTGCCATTAGAGTGGTATCATCTGCCCACTTGACTTCACATGTTATAGACTACAATCTACTTAAAATTATTTATATTTTCTTATTTTAATATAGTTTAAGGTTAACCTTTTTCTCATAGTAGCTTTCCCCAAAACATCTTATATCACTATCTAATAAAATATCATAGTAAAATTTTATTTTTACATGCCTACATCCTCCATTTATGAAAGTAGACTTATAGGTAAAATGCTTGACTTAATAATCCATCAAAGCTAAACAGAGAAAACAGTATATTGCCTGCAAACATTAAAATGTTTACTACCTGTGAGTACCTTTGAAGAATATTTTATTAGATTATTTAAAAGTCAAAATCATAAAGGGGCATAATTTTCTCAGTGATACTTATTCCTACATTGTTTCATTTTAAAACCATAATAATGACAGAAGAGAGGCTTTGAATTTAAAAGTTATGCACCACCATAAAATTAGCAAGAAAATTTATGTTTGTGTTCTCTTGGTGATGATACTCTGTTTCCATCTGCTTTAGCTGAATGTATCTGCAGATGCTCTAAACAAGGACAAATGCAGATACAATATGGAATGCATTTTTTGTGAAAAACAAGGAGTCTTGCTAGTACCTTTTATGTGTGTTTATTACCAGTTATGGTTCTCAACTTTTTGCCTATTTCTATTTTTTAGCAAATCATTATTAGGGGATAAAGAAGCCAATTTTTAAGCACTTTAAGCAATATCAACAGCCTGATTCATATTAGCCCAGTTAATCCTCCTACATCCTTGTTAGAAGAAAACTATGCAACAAATAAGGAAAATGTTTAGTTAAATTGATGATTATTACACCTATCATCTGTGACATTACTTTCACTTCACACATGTATATGCATTTATCAACAAGGATTCATTGAGCGTCTATGAAATGCAAGGCTATGCTATCACTAAGAATACAGTGATGACCAGAATCTGACCTCATGAAGGAATAATCTAGTCAAGGCTGAAGGAAATAAATTGTGTTCAAAAACAAAGGTAATTAAGTAAACACATGTACTTTAATTCATGTCAATATATGGCAAAACTTACAATATTGTAAAATAATTAGCCTCCAATTGAAATAAATAAATTAGTTAAAAAAAAAAATCTTTCCCTGTATCACTTGACATACAGTAAGTCTCCCACATAGAAACAAGGTCCATTCCAAGAGCACATTTCTAAGTCCAATTTGTTTGTAAGTCCAACAAAGTTAGCCTAGGTACCCAACTAACAGTTGGCTATATAGTACTGTACGGTAGTAGGTTTATAATACTTTTCACACAAATAATATATAAAAATGAATACAAAAAAATATTTTTAATCTTATAGTACAGTGCCTTGAAAGGCACAGTGGTACAGTACAGCAGCTGGTAAGCAAGGGCTGGCATTGAGTGAACAGGCAGGAAGAGTTACCGACTGGAGGGGGGAGAGAAGGTGGAGAGAAGGTAGACATGAAGGATTGTCAGCAATAGCAGATGGAGGGCAAGCTGCAATTTCATTCACCTCTGACATTAATGACACAGGTTCTAATTCTTTGCTGGATTCAAATCTATCTACCTTTTGGAAAAAATGATCCAGTCATGTCTGGGTAGTAGCTCTTTTTATCTCATCATGGATGGCACGTTCATGTCTTTGAATGTTTGCAAATTAAAGTTTGCATGTTGGGGACTTACTGTATTTGGATTTGCACATACAGGCATTTGACAGATAACTCAGTAACATTGAGAGTCCCTTGGACTGCGAGGAGATCCACCCAGTCAATCTTAAAGGAAATTAGTCCTGAATATTCATTGGAAGGACTGATGCTGAAGCTGAAGCTCCAGTACTTTGGCCACCTGATGTGAAGAACTGACTCATTGGAAAAGACCCTGATGCTGGGAAAGATTGAGAAGAGGGCGACAGAAGATGAGATGGTTGGATGGCATCACCTACTCGATGGACATGAGTTTGAGCAAGCTCCAGGAGTTGGTGATGGACAGGGAAGCCTGGCGTGCTGCAGTCCATGGGGTCACAAAGAGTCAGACATAACTGAGTGACAGAACTGAACAGTAACATCACTTCAGATTGAGATAAAGTGTCAACACAGAGCAGTTACACTTATTCCTAATTGGATGATGTCACGGACATACAGACTCAGCCTCTGTGCAGCCCATTAAACCATAATGAATAATCTCCCAGGCTTTAATGTTGGTCATACATAACACTCACCCTAAGCTTCTAGAAACTTTAACTTCCTGTTACCAACTTTCCTTGTGTAATGTCCTCCTGTTTAAGTTTCCTCTTGTAATAACATGGGAGCAGCCTCCCTTGCAGGAATAGAAATACCTAATTCTAACACATAAGTCTCCTTCAATTCTTATTGCACAGGAAGTGCATCACAAAGTTATGAGTTCCCCTTTCATTCATCTTTTAAAAGTCTGCTGAATTATTCTCAGAGTCTTTTATTGTTCAGAAAGAAGGACATTTTGTCCACCCACGTTGATCTCACTCTGGAGTGCCTCTAGAAAGTTTTCCTTGCCTTGGAATTCACAACCTCTGTCTTCTCCTTCTCCTCAGCCTGTGCTTAATACAGAGATTCTCATCATTCATTACTCAACAGCTGCTGGTCAGGGGAAAACCATCATGTGTCCTGCCTGCCTGCCTGCCAACCTCACCTCAAATCTATCTTCTCAGAGATGTCATTTGTGATGAATCCCTTTTCCCAGCTTCCTCCACCAGTACACGTGCCTGTTACTTCTGTAACACTTCATGGTCATCCTTTTAGGGATGCATTCAGCCTTCAGCAGACCAAAACTTTCTGAGAGTGAGAAAAATACCTGTCTTCTCAGCATCCAGCACCAAGCCATAAACCTCGGAGATGTAGGGCCCTTAGTCCTCTCATCAACCTATGCAGTCTCCACTCCATAGCGACCATTCCCCTGTCCTACTGGACAGAGGCTTGTCTTACACTTTCCACTCAGAGTTCAGCATCAGAGGATGGCTGAATCTCGAGTAAACAGTCCAGTCATATGCTGAGAGCATTTCCATCACAGAGACCATTTCACTGTGAAGTGCACTTACAGTAAAACTATCAAAGCCTCAAATTCAGGGCTTCTTGGGTGCATAGGATCCACTTGTAGGTATTCACAAAGTTAGATGTTTGTGTGATTTTCAAATTGAAGATCTTTAAACTGCAGTTGTCTCTTTCCATTCAGACTCCCTGTATCTTACCTCTTCTCATGTGGAGGGTCATCAGAGTGACACCAGACATGTGTGGGGTCTGGCTCAAGAGAAACTGAGTGGGTTTGTATTTCCTTGAGATCTGTTTATGTAGTTTGAGGTCACATCCATGTAGGTATGTCGGAATGTCTTCCTGAATGCTCCCATCATGGACAGAGGGTAACCCAGCCAGACATGCACCAAGAAGATTTCAGATGAGAGACAGTTTTCCAATTGAATGTGTCCTACCATCCCCAATACCAGAAATATAAAATAGTAGACAAGGTTTATATGCCAAGAGCTAGTCTGTGAAGAGTTCTTCTAGTCACCAAACATGAAAAATTACAAATATAAGATTGGGTTCTCTTTGGTGTCTAGACAACACAGAAGTTCTCCCCAGTGGAAAATTCAGTAACATAGCATTGAAAATTACAAATCTACCATGTCCTTGTCTTTCTTTTTCAGTAGGAATCAAAAGAGAATTTATCCAAATGTTAGTTTGTAGAGCACAAACTTTAATAGTATTAAAATGAATGAATATACCTATAGCCACTCATATATGAAAGAAATTATTTAGTGATTTCTCACTGGATTTGACAACAACCTGGAAAATGTGCAAGATATTATCGATATAAGTTTGTGAAGCTGAAAAAAGTAAATCAGCAGTATTGGGGCTGAATTATCTTTCTATTCTTGCTAGAGAAAATGATATTATAAAACTGCTTTTACATGAAGAGATAATCGGAGTATTGAGCCAACACTGTAGGGGGAAATATTATGTAGGTGTGCCGGGCTGTTTATTAATGGAAATATCATTTTTCAGAAAGTTCTTGTGTTTATGGTATTTGTCAGTCTTTTTAAATTTGAGATTTGTTGTGATTTCCTTTCTCTTTCTAAATAGATAGTCACTTTCACATCTAAATTAAACTTTTCGATTTCATCATTCTTTTTCTAAAGGAATGTCCCCCAAAATTGTATGTATATCAGGCCCTATAAACTTCCCCTACCGCCAACATCCAGAAAGATGTATGGGCTCAGTACAATATAAGCAAGTGACTGGTTTATGTCTTGCTCTGTTCCAGTCTTGGTCCAGCCAGCAAGTATGGAGAGTTTCCTCCTCCAAACATAGGCAGAGTTTCACATTGTAACATAAAATTAATTTTTAAAAAAATGTTCATCTTCAGAAACTAAATACAGTATCAGAGGGCAGAGGAATGGTTATTATAGATACTTTTCTTGGGTCTCTCTGCTTTGCCCTCTCCCACTATGAAATAGAATAATAGAGCTTTGTGATGCCCAGGGGCCAGGTAATGCACCTTTCTTTAAGGTGAATGGAAAATTGTCTAATCAATTCAATAACTGTCATCCCAGCTGCCTGTAATGAAAAGTCCCTGAGTACTAATGGATACTGAACCAGCTTTCCAAGGGCAAAGTTACTATTATTATATGAATATTCTCAAACTACACTAGATTGTAAACCAGGAAGCACCTACACTTTATGCTTCCATTTGCTCTCTGTCTGCAAAAGGTCTCATGCCCCAATCCTCCCTATTAACCAAAAGATTGCGAGTGTGGGTGGCATTTCACACCTTTCCTTATTCCAAATGTCCATCAAGTTATTCTTAACAAGCAAATACTGCATCCAAGAAATGTACTCCAACGATATTGTGAGCCCAGGAAACTTGAAGAAATCTCTCAATAATTAGGATTAAAACAACAGTGAGCTTTACACTTCATCAATTTATAACTATTTTAATTTTTAAGGCCTTTCCTAAAATCTTTCCCTTATGGTTCCTTTCCAACCCCAAAAAGAAAAACAATGGACTCTAATAAAGCATGACCCCAAACAACTAACTGAAATCAGAAATCCCTATATGCTTTCAGGTACCTACTTAAGTCCAAATATCTGACTAACTATTCAGGAAATTAATATTCTCACCCAGTTTTTTATGGTCCTACTGTTTTTCCTCCTTTATTTTTTTTAATTGGAGTATAGTTGTTTTACCACGTTGTGTGAATTTCTTGCAGTATAGCAAAGTGAATCCGCCACTCACATACATATGTCCCCTCTTCCTTGGATTTCCGTCCCATTTAGGTCACCACAGAGCGCCAAGTAGAGCTCCCTGTGCTATTCGTAGGTCCTTATTAGTTATCTATTTCATATATAGTAGTACCCCTGTTAGTTTATTTTAATTAATGTGATGTGGTTGTGGTTGGTGTTCAGTTGCTAAGTCGTGTCCAACTCTTTGTGAACCCTTGAACTTCAGTACGCCAGGCTTCTCTGTCCTTCACTATCTCCTAGAGTTTGTTCAGACTCATGTCCATTGAGTCAGTGATGTCATCCAACCATCTCATCCTCTGTAGCCCCCTTCTCCTCTTTCCCTCAATCTTTCCCAGCATTAGGGTCTTTTCCAAAGAGTTGGTTCTTCACATCAGGTGGCCAAAGTACTGAAGCTTCAGCTTCAGCATCAGTCCTTCCAATGAATATTCAGGGTTGATTTCCTTTAGGATTGACAGCTTTGATCTCCTTACAGTCCAAGGGAGTCTCAAGGGTCTCCTCCAACACCACAGTTCAATAGCATCAATTCTTCGGTGCTCAGCCTTCTTTATGGTCCAACTCTCACTTCCATACATGACTACTGTAAATATCATAGCTTGGACTATACAGATTTTTGCTGGCAAAGTGATGTCTCTGCTTTTTCAATACACTGTCTAGGTAGTTTTTCTTCCAACGAGCAAGTATCTTTTAATTTCATGGCTGCAGTCACCGTCCACAGTGAATTTTAAAGCCCAAGAAAATAAAATCTGTCACTGTTTCCACTTTCTCCCCATCTATTTGCCATGAAGTGATGGGACCAGATGCCATGATCTTAGTTTTTGAATGCTGAGTTTTAAGCCAGCTTTTTCACTTTCCTCTTTCACCTTCATTAAGATGCTCTTTATTTCCTCTTCAATATCTGCCATTAGAATGGTATCATCTACAAATCTGAGGTTGTTGATATTTCTTCCTGCAGTCTTGATTCCAGCTTGTGCTGCATCCAGCCCTTCATTTCGTATGATGTACTCTTCCTGGAAGTTAAATAAGCAAGGTGCAAATATACCGTTTTGATATACTCCTTTCCTAATTCGGAACCAGTCTGTTGTTCCAAGTCCACTTGTGATCGTTTTAAATTATAACAATTCTTTGACTGTTGCTCTGAATTGCTATTTAATCTTATAGCTATTGTTTTTACACTCTTATTTATCCAGACACTTATTTAAGATAGCTATAAAAGTGTCAGACTTTACAACAAGATTAAATACATTAAAAATTAACTAAAATAATGAGACACGGAGAACTCCATTGACTGTACATGATATGAAAATTGGGTGGAGAAAGAGAGCAGGAAATAAGAGAAAAGAGAGAACCAGCAAGAAATATTTGCTGCAATTATAAAGAGTTTGCAAGTATTACAAGCTTTTTTTCTGTTTCATGAGATTTAACAACCCTCTAAAAACCTGAAGATTTTGTTGAGCCTGTTGCACTGGTTCTGTAAAAAGAGGTTTTGTTTTGTTTACTGGGCCATAAAAGGCAGAGGGCATTCGGTGGAATCAGTGAGAATCATGAGTAGATATCAGAGACCCACGCAGAAGCTCAAAGGTAAGATGGCTGTTTCTATGCCAGATCAACTATATGAAAATATTTGACTCTTGAATCATTTGCGCCCAACTAATTCCTGCTTTATTCAAAAAGGACTGTCAGGTTTTTCACTTAATTGACAGTTTTTGCCCTCTTTTCCAGGTCTGCTTTGTGAACCTGGATGTGAACAAGGATGCATGCAGCACGGAGCACCTGCAGCAGGTAACTCGGGGAACTGACCTCTCTAGGAGCTCCCTTCAAAGACTGGCTGTACTGACGAGAGACCTAGCATGACTCTGCCTCAGTGATGCTCACTTTGTAGGAGACTCATTAATTAGATGATTTCATCACAGCCCATCTCCCTGACCTCTTCCTGACATTTTTCTACACAGTTTGCTCTCCTTGCATTTGAGAATTGCTTTCCAAAGTAGACTAGGCTGTTTCTAAGCAGCCTCTTTCTCATGCGCCCCTGGTGCCTAGGAGTGACTTTTCTACTGCTCCCCTCCACGCACTCAAGCACTCTTTCTGGGATGATTTTCCGAAGTTTTTCCAAAACCTGCTTGATACCAGCTAGCTAGCCCTTTCCTCTGATTTGCTCCTTCTTGCTGCTCTCATCAAATGTTTTATGTCTAACCTCAGTTTCTCAGCCCCACACTCATCTGGGACTCACATTTTTTGCACTCTGTGAGAGCTAAATATTCCACACTTCTCCAAGGTTGTGATATTTCTGATGTAAATCCTTGACAACATGCAAAACCTTGACTCACTCAATCCTTTGGAACCAGAACCTGTAGGTACAATGGGAAGTGTTCGTTTGTGTGATATGATTTATCATTTCATGCCCAAAGCTGAAGACGGTTTGATTTTACCGTTTGGTACAACACTCTTAATGTGTAATAGTACACCATTTGCATCTTGATTGCCATAGGACAGTGGATCTGAAATTACTCAGTTACTCCTGTAACTTTTTTTTCTTGACAGTGGTGCACTTGAAGATTCTCAAATTTAATTGTCCATGCAGATTATTTATTACAGATTTCCACTGAGCCCCAAATATCCCTCATCTGTGTAGTACTATAGAGATTTTCAAAAGAAATTATACAAATAATTTCATTTGATGGAATTGTAGTGCTAAGTCCATCAGAGAGAGCAGGAAGGAACAAAGCAAGCTGTCATCTTAAGAACTGTGTGTTTCCATCAAACTTTATGATATAGAAAATATGCATTATAACTTAACAGCATTTTTCCCACTTTTATTTCTCCAATTAATATGATCTTCATAGAAACAAAAATGTTTCAGCAGTGATCTTTGGGACAGCTGTTGCAGTATTTAAATACACAAATAGATGACAGATATTAATTTTTAAATATGTGTGAAATGAAAATTTAGTAATATTATGAAAATTACATTTTCAGAGTGTATAAAATAAATATGTAGATGTGTATTTCTAATTAATCTGTTGTATATGAATCTCTTAGTATTCTCTGTGTTCTCAGGTTTTGATTGTTTTTGGTACCAAATAAACATTCTTTTGTTTTATATGAAAAAGATAAGTATATATGTCTAGCACAATAAAAGACTAAAGCAAAAAAAAGAAGACTGTATTTAACAAATTTATGACTGATTTGAGAGTCTTCAGCTATGCCTAAGGGCATACATAAGCTGATTTGGCTACATAAAGTTGTTCATCTCATCTTTCTGGATTTCAGGATACTTATGTGTGAAAATAAAGTGATAGTGCTACCTAATCCATTTAGGGGTATTGCAGTGATTGAGTGTAGCAATGTAACATACATGCAGTCCTTAATATGGTGCCTCATATATACAGAAAAATCAATGCCAGTAATTATTTTATTATTAATATTATTGCTGGGGGCTTCCCAGGTGACACTAGTGGTAAAGAACCTACCTGCCAATGCAGGAGACATAGAAGACTTGGGTTTGATCTCTGAGTTGGGAAGATCCCCTGGAGGAGAGCATGACAACCTACTCCAGTATTTTTGCCTGGAGAATCCCATGGACAGGAGAGCCTGGCAGACTACAGTCCACTGGGTCGCACAGAGTCAGATATGACTGAAGCGACTTACCGTGCAATTTTATTATTGTTAGCTTCATTAGAACACATGATTAGTAGTCAACGAGTCTCTTATTCAAGGACTTAAAAGGGAAGAAAATTCCCAAACTACCATGGATGCCTGTGGTGTCACAACAAAATCATTAAGTGCTTACTTTTGGAAACTTTAAACTAAAAATTGTTAAATCTTTATGTTTAGGAAATTTTCTATTCCAATCTAAACCTTTATGCTTCAATTTTATACGATCTCTTTTCGTGATAATCTTTAGTAGATTCAGTCATCTATATTATGAACGGTTATATGAGTATATTAGTTTTGCAAGTAAAATTATGTTGAAGTAGTATTTTGGAAGTGAAAATAAATTATCTCAACTAATAAAGATTCTTGTTCTACAGAAGCTGGTCAGTGTTTCACCAGATCTTCCAAAACTTATAAGCTCCATGAATGTCCAACAGCCAAAAGAAAATGAAATTGTCCTCCTAAGCGGGTTAACATCTGGAAACCTACAGGCAGATTTTGAAGTTTCACAGGTAAGAAATATTAGCTCTTGATAAGCAATTCACTAGTAAGTTATCTGTGGTCAGCTCTTGGCACAAATCAGTATGAGGCCCAAATGAATGCAATATGTAGACTCCATAGCATATGAATCTAAACATCTTTGTGTCCTATAATAGACTTTACTTGTACTTCTGTTAAATATTACCCCTTAAAGTTTGACTGAGTTCCCCTTACATTGATTTCTAACATATATTTTCTTCTCAAGTTTATGGTACTAAGTTGCACTTAAACTAGAGCAGACGCACCAGGCATTGGTTGGTCAGCTTGGTTTTCTACTAATCTACTGAGTAATCAAAACCAGAATTGTCTTCTGCTTCAGGAAAAATAGCAAAATTCTAATTCATACCATGTGATGCCAGAATGGCATAATTTCTTCTTTCTGGATGCTCTTTATTTTTTAGGCTATATCAAACCAGCCAAGCTAATAAATACAGGATAGCAGTCCCAAAGATGAAAATGGAGTTTCCTAGACCCAAAATGAAGTTCCCAGAAGAAAAGAATGTTACTGAAAATAGAGTTTAAAATACCATTATCATTCAATCTATTAAACTGATGTTCATTATTATTAAATAAATAATTATAATGCTGAAGAAAACGTTAACATTTTATATTGTTTAATCAATTTACACAAAATTTCTAAAGACACACTGTATAAAAGAGTGTGCATGTTCTCATATAAGATACGTGAATAGTGATTGATAGCTACAGACTAAAATAATGAGCATTTGTTTTCCGCTATAAATTGTTCTTCCTTGTGTTTTAGTTTTGCTGGAAAGTTTTAGATCTTCTTTTATTCTTTAATCCTTCAAAATATCAAAAAAAAGTTCAGTGGGCCACCCACTATTTCTTTCCATACTTCTGATGCTCACAGCCCATTACAATTTGCTCCTCAAGACTAAAACAAGATTATTCCAAGTCAGTCTAATAACACATTTCTTTAGTGAGAAAATTAATTGTTTGCAAAGAGAATACAGAAGTGGACCTAAGTGCTGTCTATTTATATTAGGCAAAGCCATAATAACCAAATGTAATTTTCAAACCTGAGTTTTAAGAGTGGTTTCTGCACCAGGCCTATTGGTTATAATTTCTAATTAAACTCTCCATGAGGAGAGTTGGAAAAAACACAGAAACTGGAGTCCAGCAGACATGGACTGCAGCGGTGGTTCTTCCACTCTATATTTCTGTGTCTTGGATGAATGGAGAGACAGAGATTGACACATATACACTATTGACGCTATGGATAAAATCGATAACTAATGAGAACTCAACTCAGTGCTCTGTGGTGACCTAAATGGGAAGGCAATCCAAAACAGAGGGGATATATGTATACATAACTTGACTCACTTGGCTGTACAGCAGAAGCTAACACAACACTAAAGCAACTATACTCCAGTAAAAAAATTTTTATAAAAAGAATCAACTGGCCTTTATGTGCCTCAATCTGTAACAAGGCAGTAGCACCAGCAACCTTGTAGAAAATTGTTAACATTAGAGGAAATAAGATATACAAAGCACCTAATAGACTATCATAAAAATCATATACTAATATCTGCCACTATTTTTAATTAATTTTTATTGGAGTATAGTTTCTTTACCCTGCTGTGTTGGTCTCTACTGTACAGCAAAATGAATCAGCCATACAAATGTTAATACCTATATCCCCTCTCTTTTGGATTTCCTTTCCATTTAGATCACCACAGTGCATTGAATAGAGCTCCCGGTGCTATTCAGTGGATTCTTCTTAGTAATCTATTTTATACATAGTATCAGTAGTCTATATGTGTCAATCCCAATCTCCCAATTCCTCCCACCCATAGCCCTTTTCCCCTTGGTGTATCTCCCATTATTTTCCAGCCTCTGCTGTTTGCCATCATGTACCTAAGATGCCCGGGATGTTTATTTACTTTTAAAAAGATTGTAAACAAAATGCATTTTCTTCCTAAGGGTACCACATCTGTGTAACATTGCATGTTTAGTAACATCCTTTCCCTAAGTCTGTCTTGAAGTATGACTTAACTGCTTATATTAATTTGTTAACATTCCTTTTGATTTCTGTCCCATTTCACTTTATGTTATTTATATTTAGTCTAAATGATATAAAATAACCAATCATTTTAATCTGTATATGTGACAATTTCATGAGGTTCAACTTTGTAATGATTTTTATTCTAGTGTGATCTACTGGGAATATATCATACCGTATTCCCTAGAGTAATTTGATTCATGTTTGTACCTCCTTTTCATAGAAGAAAATCGATGACAAACCTAGACAGCATATTAAAAAGCAGAGACACTTCACCAACAAAGGTCCATCTAGTCAAAGTTATGGTTTTTTCAGTAGTCAAGTATGGATATGAGAGTTGGACCATAAAGAAAGTTGACAGTCGAAGAATTGATGCTTTTGAACTGTGGTGTTGGAGAAGACTCTTGAGAGTCCCTTGGACTGCAAGGAGATAAAACCAGTCAGTCCTAAAGGAAATCAGTCCTGAATATTCACTGAAAGGACTGATACTGAAATTGAAACTCCAGTACTTCTGCCACCTGATGCAAAGAGCCAACTCACTGGAAAAGACCTTGATGCTGGGAAAGATGGAAGGCAGGAGGAGAAGGGAATGACAGAGGATGACATGGTTGGATGGCATCACCAACTCTATGGGAATGAGTTTGAGCAAGCTCTGGGAGTTTGTGATGGACAGGGAAGCCTGGTGTGCTGCAGTCTATGGGGTCGCAAAGAGTCGGACGAGACTAAGCGACTGAACTGAACAGAACTTGTACCTCCCAGCATATCTTGCATATAATAGGCACTCCGAAAATATCTGGGAAATTTCACTTTATTGTCTTACTTCTGTTTCAGTGGAAAGAAAATAATCAAGTCAGCCACCATTGCTCTATAGCAGTAGGTCTTCACTATTTGGGGGATCACAGATTCTTTGTGAATGTCACAGAATCTATAGACCAGTACTTCTCAAAAGTTAATGCATGTAGGAATAACCAAAAGTTTTCTTGAAAATGTAGATTCTGATGTGGTAGACCTGGGAGGAGTGTGAGATTATATATTTCTATCAGGCTCCCATATGATGCTGAGGCTGGTAGTACACAAACCACACTTTGAAAAGCAAGGTTATGGGCCACCTTCCTTAAGAAAAGACCCAGTCACTTAAGCACATAGATAAATTTTATTTCTGAGCCTCCTAGGGACCCCTGGGCTCAGAGAATAATTGAATTTTTCATTTTATAATCATCTGTCCTAGAATTACTCTAATTATATATAGTATTCAATCAAAGATATTGATAAATGATATTTACACACACAAAAAAGATATACTACTTTCAGAGATACAATATGAATATCTATGTGTATGTGTATGTGTTATTCTGCATGTATGCATCCTCACCACTCACACACACACATATATAATACATTCAGATATCTACATTCAAACTCAAGCATTTCAAAATGGCAAGTTAACTAGGATGAGACCTAATTACCTCCAACCAGAGATAGAAAGTGAAAGTGAAGTCGCTCAGTCACGTCCAACTCTTTGCGACCCCATGGACTGTAGCCTACCAGGCTCCTCCGTCCATGGGATTCTCCAGACAAGAATACTGGAGTGGGTTGCCATTTCCTTCTCCAGGGGATCTTCCCCACCCAGGGATCGAACCTGGGTCTCCCGCGTTGGAGGCAGACTCTTTAACCTCTGAGCCACCAGGGAAGTCCCAACCAGAGATAAGCATGTGTTTTAAATAATCTCTTTTATGAGAGGAACATATAGACATAAAATATTCCCAAGCATTTTGAATTCCATCTTGAGATAAGTTTATTTAGCTTCCCTTTGCCCATTGTTGTTTCTATTCAAATAATTTCCTTTTAAAAATTGCTAGAAATCAGCATATTGTTCCTCTTGTAAAGATGAAAACCCCAATGCACAAGACATATCTGTGACTTACTGGTAATCTGTGCAAGGGCAACTGAAACTTTTTACTGTCATTCTAATGAATGACACTTCTAATTAATAGTGAAAATGTATAGTGGAGAATGGGGAGATGGTCTGTAACCCCAGAACTAACGAGAATTAACTGGTCTCCATGGGACACTCTCCAATGATCTGGCTCCCTCACTGCTGTCCCCATAAACCTGTCCTTTAGAGAGAATTTGTTCACTTTCAGTGGATTTTTTTTACATCTCATTTTGGCTGCTTCTTCAAATGAACACTACAAATTATAAAATATAACCACAGTTGATAGAACACTTTCCATCTGTGTGAAATACTAGCAGAGAGGTTGTACTGAATATCACCAAGGCAGAAAAAATATTGGTCTGAGAACCTGGGACTCATTTAATCAAAAGGAGCACCCAAGACAGCCTTAACTTTCTCCTCGGCTTTATTAAATTTTAGACAGCCTTATTCCTAACTCCAGGCCCTAAACGTCCCTTTTCTTAGAATATTGATTTTAGAGCACTTATTTTTATAAATTGCTTCTCTGCCCCGTTGAGAGATAAATCATTTTAAAAGCCTTTTGATACTTGTACAACCCAAGAATGTCTTTCTCAAGGACCGTGGACCCATCTCTTGGAAATATCATCAAAGAAGTTAGTGTCCCTATGTCTTTGGAAGGATGGGAACCTCACTTCTGCAGGCACTTTGCTCCAATTTGCAAAACTACCTCCAGCGAAGAAGATACAAGAAGTTTCCTTTTCCTAAGCAAGCACAGATGGACTTCAGTCCTCCTGTACCAGCTCTTCAAAACCCTATTGCCTTTTTTTTTATTTCAGTGGAGTTGTGATCCAACTCAGTTCTGGCCTCCTTCTCTTATTTTAAAAGCTTTGAATGAGGTTTTCTCTGCCTGTTAACCTTGCCCAGTGCAATTTTCACCTAGACAGGAGAGATCAAAAAACATGTGATGCAACTAGTCAACTTTTCTCCTAGGTACCCTGTGTTCCAAAGCACCATTGGAATTTTTTCAAGCCGTTCAACAATACACACTCTGAAGATATTCCATGTATTTTAAAGGTCCGCATTCCTTCTATTGGGAGAGACTAATAGAAGAAAGGTCGGAGGCAATGGTTTTATATTTTCTCTTGTGTGTGTGTGTGTGTGTGTATGTGCTGTTGTGTCAGACTCTGTGACCCCACAGACTGTAGCCCACCAGGCTTCTCTGTCCATGGGATTCTCCAGACAAGAACACTGGAGTGGGTTGCTGTTTCTTTCTCCAGGGGATCTTCCTGACCCAGGGATCAAACTCGCATCTCTTACATCTCATGCATTGGCAGGTGGATCCTTTACCACTAGCGTACCCCAAGAAGCTCCATTTTTCTTTTTTTGCTGGTTTGTTTTTTTAACAAATGTCTTTTTCTTTCTCTACTTGCAGTGTCCTTGGATGTCAGATGTCTGCTTGGTCCAGTGTGCAAGAGGGAACAGACCAAACAGTACCAATTGCATCATCTTTGAAATCAACAAATTTTTGATTGGTCTGGAACTGGTACAGGAGCGGCAGCTCCACCTTGAAACAAGCGTCTTGAAAGTGGAGGATGACACGAACTGTTCCTTGTCTTCAATTGAAGAAGACTTTCTCACTGCATCCGAGCACTTGGAGGAGGAAAGTGAAGTGGAAGAGTATAGGAACGGTGAGAACTTTCCTGTAAAATGAATGTGCATCCTGAAATTAGTCACCCTATAAAAATGTCTGAGTTACATTTCAGAAAAGTTTCAGGCCACATCAGTTTGGTTGACTCATCACAATCTTCACGTAAGAAGTTTCAGGAGGGAGAAAGAATAAGGAAACACTAGTGAGGATGCTGACGGAGGCACTTTAACTGATTTAATGGTTAGATGGCCCCATTCTCCGTAAAGATGCCTTAGGGATGCTGAAGGAAATCTCTGTTTTAAAACAAAATCTTCCTGCCTGCCAAGAGATGGAGACTATCACTTGGAGGAAAGTTAATTTCCCTAAGATTTCCATTAAAGCCATCTGTTAGCTGAGGCTGAGTGAGATTGGCCTGAATCCAAGCGCTACCTCTTTGAGGCTGTGAAACCTGGGACCAGTGATCTAAATCTTTCTGAGCTCCAGTTTCCTTATCCATAATTTGGGAGTATAACAGTGCCCCCAGAACTATTATATGTATTATATTTAGCCATTTGAAATATGTATTTGTTACATTTCTGGGCTTTCCAGGTGGCTCAGTGGTAAAGGATCTGCCTACCTATGCAGGAGCCACAGGAGACACGTGTTAGATCCCTGGGTTGGAAAGATCCCTTGGAGGGGGAAATGGCAACCCACTCCAGTATTCTTGATGAGGAGATCCCATGGACAGAGGAGCCTGACAGGCTGCAGTCCATGGGGTCGCAAAAGAGTTGGACATGACTGAGCCGGCATGATTATTTTTTCCAGGGCAGGAGGAAGTAACCCAGGAAAGTGCTTAGCATGTGTTTATTAATTCTTTCTTTTGACTCATTAATAAAGCTCAGTGAACAATGAGTTACTCTTCCCCAAAGAGGAAGGGATACCCCAGATTCTGTTCTCACTGTCCTTGGGGCACGTCCTATGCCATCTTCAGAGAAACTCTCTCAACAAGGCCCATGATATCCTGCATATCCTGCCTTCTCTCTCTGTACCCACTGGGCAGCTACAAGACACAGTTGTCTTGGTTACTTACTTTCTTGCCAAAGCACGGTGACCAACCCTCAGCTCCCAAATGCCCTCTTCCACTCTAGCACTGGCATTTGTACTCCACATTGAAAGCATTCTGTTGAGGGCAGTTCACAATGAAACTCAAAAGCCTTTTCAGACTCACTTTTCTTGAAGAAACATTCAAAATACTATTTTCAAAAACAGAAAAAAAAAAAAACTAATCCTTTAAGGCATTTTTGGAAGTAAAGATTATTTTAGACTCATGTGAACCTGCTATCTAAAAAGTAATAGTGCATGTAACTTCTCGAATTATGGCTTTTTATGGTTTGTGGTTTTTTTGGTTTCTGTTCCATTTATAACTGCTCTGATCCTTATGATTTCTTTCCTTCTAGTAACTTTTGGTTTTGTTTGTTCTTCTCTCTCTAAAAAATAGTACAAATGAACTTATTTATAAAACAGAAATAGAGTCACAGATGTAGAAAACAGACTCATGATTACCAGGTGGAAATGGTGGGGGCAGGGGGCGGGCTGGGAGATTGGGAGTGACATATACACCCTGTGCTGTGTTTTACATAGTTGCTCAGTCATGGCCGACTCTTTGCAACCCCATGAGCTGTAGCCAACCAGGCTCCTCTGTCCTTGGGATTCTCCAGGGAAGAATACTGGAGTAGGTTTCCATGCCCTCCTCCAGAGGATGTTCCCAACCCAGGGATCTAACCTAGGTCTCCCACATTGCACATGGGTTCTTTACCATCTGAGTCACCAGGGAGGCCCAAGAATACTGGAGTGGGTGGCCTCTCCTTCTCCAGGGGAACTTCCCAACTCGGAAACTGAACCAGGGTCCTGCATTGCAGGCGGATTCTTTCCCAGCTGAGCCACCCAGGAAGCCCCATATACACACTACTGTATATAAAATAGATAACTAATAAGAACCTACTATATAGCACAGGGAACTGTATTCAATACTTTGTAATGACCTAAATGGGAAAAAATCTAAAAAAGACTGGGTATATATATAATTGATTCACTTTTCTGTATACCTAAATCTAACACAACAGTGTAAATCAACTGTACTCCAATAAAAAAAAGTACTCGGAATTGCAAAAGACGGAATAAAAGCAGATGACCAAAAGTGAAAAAATAAAAAAGTAGTATTTTTACTTAAATAAAATAAATAAGTAGTATCATTTTCTCTTCACCAGGTTATGAAAATATAAATGTCTCAACTAATATCTTGGAAAATAAAAAGCCGAAGGAAGCCACTAAGGAGGAATGGAATTGCAGCAAGGAAAAGTTACTTTATACGTTGGAAGACAAGTATGTTAGCAAATATCATACACCACTGGTTAAAACAGAAGGATCTCTGGGAAAAGTGGCAGAATATACAAGTCTGCAGAGTCTAGATCCTTCAGCCAAGATATCAAAGTGGAAAGGTGAAGCCATGGGGACTGAGAGGTCAACCACAAATGATTATTATTCAGAAAAGTGTAAAAGTCAAGAGGAAAAATCACAGGCACTATGTATTCCAAGCAATGCTTATTTCTCAAGGACGGCTAAGAGGGATGGACCTTCTGCATGTGGGACTTTCTCTGAGCATGACAGCAATTCGGACCCAGGAGACCAGGAAGACCACACAAGCTCTCTTCTTCCCTTACAAGATGGAGAAGCCACAACAGGAGAGTATGCCACGAATTTAGCGGAATCTGTGCTGCAAGATGCGTTTATCCGACTATCTAAGTCTCACCCTACCCTCCCCGAGGAACCTGCAGTCAGTGTTTCTGCAGGAAGTGCCCTGCTCCCCAGTGGCTCTTCCACAAAAGATATCGGGGTGCCTCAGTCACGGAACGAGCTCCCCAAAATCGTCATTGTCCAGAGTCCAGAAGGCAGTGATGCTGGCCCTGAGCCAGGCATCTCCTCGTGGCCCGAGACAGAAGTCTCCAGTGAAACTTCAGGCATCCCCTCTGGAGAGAACTCCAGCAGACACCCCCAGAGTGCTCTAGAAGTAGCATTAGCTTGTGCAGCCACTGTCATTGGAACCATTTCCAGTCCACAAGCCACAGAAAGATTCAAAATGGAGCAAGAACCCTTGGTTTCACACCGTCCACTGGGAGGTGATGAGCCAGTGCAAACTCAGGCCTCTCAAGTACTCAAGGATCCCTCCCTCAGTGAATACTCGTTTCCGTCTGCTTTATGTGGCATGACTCAGGTGGCCAGTGCTGTTGCTGTCTGTGGCCTGGGGGAAACAGGAGAGGTGAAGTGCCCGGTGGTTTCCAGTGGCTTCCTGTCTGCAGTTGAGGCCCCTGCAGCCATCCCCCCACTTTGTGGTTTAGTGACAGGGAAGAGCATGGAGCTGCAGAATGAAGCCGTTGCAGAGGCCTTGCTCAAGGAGGTTGCCTTGGTCTTAACAGGACCTAACGCCTACAGCAGCATCGGAGACCTCATGGAGTCAGTGAATAGGAGGATCGTAGAAGCTGTTTCAAAGCCTCAGACCTTGTGCCCAGAAAATGCCCTTGGGAATGAACTGGCACAGACCCTGTCCAATGTTATCCTGAAGCATTCCATTGATGAAATTCACCAGAAAAATAAAATAATAGACCCCAATGATGACAGGGACCCATCTGAAACCCTGGACTCCTTAATGGAAAGTGTAAATCAGCTGCTCCTCAATGTGATACGCTTCACGTTCAAGAAGATGAACCACCTTGTACAGCCTGGGGGATATCCCCCTGTCCTTTCTAAGGAGACCATCAGATGGAGGGAAACCGAAACAGACTTCCAGCCAACTGATCAAGCCATTTGTCCAGCATGGACAAAAGCCACTGAATACTCCAGTTGCCATCCACTTAGCAACCTGCATATCAGCAGTCCTGTTATCAATGATCTCGTAGATGCTAGAAACCTGAAGCAAGATAGCAAGGGTCCAGCGCAGTCAGGTCTTTCCCAGATCCCCACACGGCAATCTGAATTATCCTGCAGTACCAGCATGTCTGCTAAAACACCCCCCAAGGAAATATATCTGAAAGGATCAGTGGTGGAAGATACGAAAAACCCTCCTTCACCACCCAGTGACAATGAGAATGAATGCAGAGCCCCTCCAGAGGAAGAAATGACACCAACAGTTGGCAGGTACAGCACCAGTTCCCAGGACACTGAGGACAGCATCACTGCAAATGCTCAAGAAAAGTACAACTGTGCCTCGCCTCTGAACAATGAAGTTCAAGTTCACCCGTCTTTGTTGGGGGATGATTTGCTGCTTCCTGCTCAATCCAGGCTACCAGAAAAAGACCCAGACATATACTGCATTGCAGACTTCGCAGAAGAATTAGCAGAGACGATCGTCTCCATGGCAACGGAAATCGCAGCGATTTGCCTTGACAACTCCAATGGAAAACAACCCTGGTTCTGTGCATGGAAAAGAGGGAATGAGTTTCTGGTTACCCCCAACATCTCCTGCCGATCCTTGAAGAGGAAAAAAGAGAGCCAGGCCAGCGGGGCCACTGTGAGGAAACACAAACCCCCGCGACTCAGCGAGATCAAGAGGAAAACCGATGAGCACCCAGAGCTGAAAGAGAAGCTGATGAACAGGGTAGTGGACGAGTCCATGAACCTCGAGGACATCCCAGACTCTGTCAGTATTTTTGCAAACGAAGTGGCAGCCAAGATCATGAACCTCACAGAGTTCTCCTTGGTGGACGGTGTCTGGCAAGCCCAGGGCTACCCCCGGAGTCGGTTACTGGGTGGAGACAGGTGGAACCGCCTTAAGGCCTCCAGCTGCGAGAGCATCCCAGAGGAGGACTCTAACACCCGGGCCTATGTGAACAGCCTGGGTTTAATGAGTACCCTGAGTCAGCCAGTTAGCCGGGCCAGCTCCGTCTCCAAGCAGTCAAGCTGCGAGAGCATCACCGATGAGTTTTCCAGGTTCATGGTGAACCAGATGGAAAATGAAGGAAGAGGCTTTGAGTTACTCCTGGATTACTACGCAGGCAAGAATGCCAGCAGCATCCTGAACTCAGCTGTGCAACAGGCCTGCCGGAAAAATGACCACCTGAGTGTGAAGCCAAGCTGTCCTTCGAAGCAGTCCAGCACTGAGAGCATCACCGAGGAGTTCTACAGGTACATGCTGAGGGACGTTGAACGAGAGGGCAAAGACGGCGCCTCCTCCAGGCGAGGCAGCCAGGACTGGACCACTGGTTTGCTCTCCCCTTCTCTGCGGTCCCCCTTGTACTACAGACAGTCATCCGTGCCCGACGGCAGATCCCCGGGCGCCAGGCTCACGGTGAACGTGCCCATCAAAGCCAACTCCTTAGACGGCTTTTCTCAACACAGCCAGCAAGACTTCCTCAGCGTCCAGCCAGTTGGCGGCGCTTCCTCCTCGGGTCTCTGCAAATCTGACTCTTGCCTGTATTGGAGAGGCGGGGCTGACCACATCACAACCATGTTAATTCACGAGACATGGGCAAACTCAATCGAGGCCCTCATGCGGAAGAACAAAATTATAGTGGACGATGCCAGTGCGGCTGATGCTGAACCTGCTTCAGGGGGCCCCTCCTTGCAAGTGGAAAAGTGTGCGGGCAGGTTAGCTTCCGGCAGGGTGCAAAGTGGGCCAGCTCTGCTTGTGCAGGAGTCCGTTGATTATCCGAGGAAAAACTCAATCACAGAAAGCAACCATCCCCCAGGGTCGTCCCCAAGCAAAGCTGCTCCTCTTACAAGTCACAGCAGTTTAGATTTTAAAAAGGAAACTCCCCCGTGCCACCATGCGGTCCCTCTAAGCCACACCCAGCGATCACTTTGCTCAAGGGAAGTGCCTTTAATCCAGATCGAAACAGATAAGAGAGAAGAATGTGTGGGAGAACCTGAACATGTTATTTCCGAATGTAGCCCCCTAGAGGAAAAAGAAAAGTGTTTGAAAGAAGAAAAGGTCCCAGATTCAGGGAAGGGTGAAGACGCTGCCCTGAGTGCCTGCCAGAACCCCAGGTGAGTGAGTGATCTCTTAGACGAACTAGGTCCATGGGACTGCAGTTTGCACCTTAATCAGTATTTATTCTAAATCTTAGGAATTTACTGGTGCACGAACTGAATTCCTGATAGTCATTGGCCTCCCTGGGTTAATATACACTTACCCAGGTGGTGCTAGTGGTAAAAAACCCTCCTGCCAATGCAGGAGACATAAGAAATATGGGTTCAATCCCTGGGTTGGGAAGATCCCCTGGAGGAGGCGTGGCAACCCACTCCAGTATTCATGCCTGGAGAATCCTATGGACAGAGGAGCCTGGCGAGCTACAGTCCAGAGGGTGGCAAAATCAGACACGAAGTGACTTAGCATGCATATAATAGGTGGAAGTAAATTTTTTTTTAATTTCTGAAACAAATTAGATTTCTGTGTCTAATAAAGGAAATGAGATATCATTCTCCCCATTAAAATTAATCTCCCGTAGTAAGCTACCTTTTGAAATTAATTCATGGCAACTTTCAAGCAAAAAAGAAAACTTGTTCACTTGAAAAAAGCTAAATTTAAATAAGTTTTACTATTGGAATCTGACATTAAATATTTTGGTGTAATGTTCCCCCAGGTTCTCTCGAGTTTTTCTTCCTTGTCTTACTCTAAAGATCTTTGCAAGGACACCATGTCCCACAGTGCTCACTCTTAAGATTCATAGTAAAATACAGGCTTCCATGGTGGCTCCTGCCACCATGTGGTAAAGAATACCTGCCAATCCATGAGACATGGTTTCATCCCTAGGTGGGGAAGATTCCCTGGAGAAGGAAATGGCAGCTCACTCCAGTTTTCATGTCTGGAAAATTCCATGGTCAGAGGAGCCTGGCAGGCTGCAGACCATGGGGTTGCAAGAGAATCAGACTCGACTTAGCGACTAAACTTCAACATAATCACGGAAGCATAAGTGCAAAAAAAGCACTGGAATGTAGTTATTTCAACAGTTTTTTTTCCAGAAAATCATAATGCAGGTGACAGTGCATTTTGAATTTGAGACAAGGTGATTATTTCTCTCAGGCAGCTTAAAGAAATATCAGTTCTTTTACAACTCCCATTTTCTGTAGCAAATTCATAGGATTCTTAAATATGAAACCATTGTAGCATTTAAAAATCTGATCTATACTTAAAGTTTTTTTTAAGCTACAGAAGTAAACAAAGACAAAAATTAATCTACCGGCTTTGGGAAACATAAGCTGAGAAATAGCTTGCATTATCTTTTCAGAGATATACATCTATCATTCAAAGAGCTTCTGATTTTTAAATGTTTAGCTGCAATTAACCAGTTGAACACAGGCTTCCTTAAATTTTGTCAGCTCTGGAAAATCCCTAGGACATTCACACCCCCACCAAGAATGAGAAATCCCTCAAATGGATCTATCTTCAGGTACTAAAGCTCACCATCATTATAAAGCATCTTTCCAAGTTATGGGCAGTGGGGGCTCCAGTTGCACTTTCTTAGCTACTTAGTGTTAAGAATTTAGCTTTCCAGTTGGATTAAATCCTAGAAGAAAGCAGGGGGACAAAAGCATGAAAACGTACAAGCAAAAGAACATGAACTTAAACCAAATGAAGTACAGACCAAGCTGACTAAGAAGACAAGTTCTTACATATCTGTAATTCTCCAGACAATACTTGGTGAAATCTTACAGAAGTACCATACCTTACCATAGTGTTCACCACCTCCAGGAAATATAATGCATGACAAGTTATTAATTGTGATTAAAGACTTGTTTTGGATTCCAGGTGTTTGACTTATGCTCTCCTTGAAAACTCCAGCTGAGATTCTTAGTAAAAGAGATCACCTAGCTAGGGGGAATTCTTGAAACAGTAGTTCAACAAGGTTCATAGTTGTAGGCTCAAATCTAATAGTGGCGGTCACTGAAATTAGATACCATGTATTCTCACACGCTAGTAAAGTAATGCTTAAAATTCTGCAAGCCAGGCTTTAGCAATACGTGAACCGTGAATTTCCAGATGTTCACGCTGGTTTTAGAAAAGGCAGCGGAGCCAGGGATCAAATTGCCAACATTCGATGTATCATCGAAAAAGCAAGAGAGTACCAGAAAAACATCTATTTCTGCCTTCTTGACTATGCCAAAGCCTTTGACTGTGTGGATCACAATAAACTGTGGAAAATTCCTGAAAGAGATGGGCATACCAGACCACCTGACCTGCCTCTTGAAAAACCTGGATGCAGGTCAGGAAGCAACACTTAGAACTGGACATGGAACAGACTGGTTCCAAATCAGGAAAGGAGTATGTCAAGGCTGCATATTGTCACCCTGTTTATTTAACTTATATGCAGAGTACATCATGAGAAATGCTGGGCTGGAAGAAGCACAAGCTGGAATCAAGATTGCAGAGAGAAATATCAATTTCCTCAAGATTGCAGGAGAAATATCAATAACCTCAGATATGCAGATGACACCACCCTTATGGCAGAAAGTGAAGAAGAACTAAAGAGCCTCTTGATGAAAGTGAAAGAGGAGAGTGAAAAAGTTGGCTTAAAGCTCAACATTCAGAAAACTAAGATTATGGCATCCGGTCCCATCACTTCATGGCAGATAGATGGGGAAACAGTGGAAACAGTGTCAGACTTTATTTTTTGGGGCTCCAAAATCACTGCAGATGGTGACTGCAGCCATGAAATTAAAAGACACTTACTCTTTGGAAGGAAAGTTATAACCAACCTAGACAGCATATTTAAAAGCAGAGACATTACTTTGCCAACAAAAGTCCGTCTAGTCAAGGCTATGGTTTTTCCAGTGGTCATGTATGGATGTGAGAGTTGGACTGCAAAGAAAGCTGAGTGCCGAAGAATTGATGCTTTTGAACTGCGTTGTTGGAGAAGACTCTTGAGAGTCCCTTGGACTGCAAGGAGATCCAACCAGTGCATCCTAAAGGAGATCAGTCCTGGGTGTTCACTGGAAGGACTGATGTTGAAGCTGAATCTCCAATACTTTGGCCATCTGATGTGAAGAGCTGACTCATTTGAAAAGACCCTGATGCTGGGAAAGATTGAGGGCAGGAGGAGAAGGGGACGACAGAGGATGAGATGGCTGGATGGCATCACCATCTTGATGGACATGGGTTTGGGAGGACTCCGGGAGCTGGTGATGGACAGGGAGGCCTGGCATGCTGCAGTTTATGGGGTCTCAAACAGTCGGACACGAACTGAACTGAACTGATTCTACAATTTTGAGTTAAATGTTACAAATGCCACTCAAAATAGGTACAACCTAGGAACATTCCAAAAAGGTGGATAATAGGCATGAATAAAGCCTCCAACTGAATTAGTTTGTGTTCCCAATAAATGACCCAAACACATAGTATCTCATGATGTGGATTTCTGATTCAATTTTCCAACAGTGAAAGAGAAAAAAATGTGGTAAAATCATCAGCCTTAAAAATTCGAGAGCTTAATCTTTTGTCAAAGTGTCCAGACTAAGCATTGAGTATATTTTTCCTTGTGGCACAATGTAAAGAATTATAGGACCTTTCCTTGTGGTCCAAGGATTAGACTACAGGCTAAGTGCTTTCAACACAGGGGCCATGATAGCCGAACAGGTGAATCCCTAGGATTTCCCGGCAAAAATACTGGAATGGGTTACCATTTCCTTCTCCAGTGGATCTTCCCAACCCAGGGATCAAACAGTGTCTTCTTCACTGGCAGATGAGTTCTTCACCACTCAGGCACCAGGAAAGACCTTACTCACCTGCTGTTGTTCAGTCACCCAGTCGTGTCAGACTCTTTTGCAACCCCATTGACTGCAGCACGCCAGGTTTCCCTGTCCTTCCCCAGCTCCTGGAGCTTGCAGCTCATGTCCATTGAGTTGATGATGCAGTCAAACCATCTCGTTCTCTGTCATCCTCTTCTCCTCCTGCCTTCAATCTTTCCCAGCATCAGGGACTTTTTTAATGAGTTGGCTCTTTGCATCAGGTGACCAAAGTATTGGAGCTTCAGCTTTAGCATCAGTCCTTCCAATGAACATTCAGGACTGATTTCCTTTAGGATGAACTGGTTTGATTTTCTTGCAGTCCAAGGGACTCTCAAGAGTCTTCTCCAACACTGCAGTTTAAAAGCATCAATTCTTTGGCACTCAGCTTTCTTTATGATCCAACTCTCACATCCACACATGACTACTGGAAAAACCATAGCTTTTATACAGACCTTTCTTGGCAATGTCTCTGTCTAGGTTTGTCATAGCTTTTCTTCCAAGAAGCCAGCGTCTTTTAATTTCATGGCTGCAGTCACCAATCTGCAGTGATTTTGGAGCCCAAGAAAATAAAGCCTGTCACTGTTTCCATTGTTTCCCCATCTTTTTCCCAGGAACTGAGGGGACTGGATGCCGTGATCTTTGTTTCTTAAATGTTGAGTTTTGAGCCAGCTTTTTCACTCTACTCTCACCTTCATCAAAAGACTCTTTAGTTCTTCACTTTCTGCCATAAGGGTGGTGTCATCTGCTTATCTGAGGTTATTGATATTTCTCCCGACAATCTTGATTCCTGCTTGTGCATCATCCAGCCTGGCATTTCTCATGGTGTTCTCTGCATATAAGTTAAGTAAGCAGGGTAACAATATACAGCCTTGAAGTACTCCTTTCCCAATTTGGAACCAGTCTGTTGTTCCATGTCCAGTTCTAACTGTTGCTTCTTGACCTGTATACAGGTTTCTCAGGAGGCAGGTAAGGTGATCTGGTATTCCCATCTCTAAGAATTTTCCACAGTTTGTTGTGATCCACACAGAGACTTTGGCATAGTCAATGAAGCAGAAGTAGATGTTTTTCTGGAATTCTCTGCTTTTTCAATGATCCAGCAGATGTTGGCAATTTGATCTCTGGTTTCTCTGCCTTTTCTAAATCCAGCTTGAACATCTAGAAGTTCACGGTTCACATACTGTTGAAGCCTAACTTGGAGAATTTTGAGCATTACTTTGCTAGCGTGTGAGATAAGTGCAACTGTGCAGTAGTTTGAACATTCTTTGGCATTGCCTTTCTTTGGGATTGGAATGAAAACTGACCTTTTCCAGTTCTGTGGCCTGGATTTTTCAAATTTGCTGGCATATTGTTTGCAGCACTTTCACAGCATCAGCTTTTAGAATTTGAAATAGCTCAGCTGGAATTCCGTCACCTCCACTAGCTATGTTCATAGTGATGCTTCCTAAGACCCCCTTGCCGTCTCACTCCAGGATGTCTGACTCTAGGTGAGCGATCACACCATCGTGGTTATCTGGGTCATGAAGATTTTTTGTATAGTTCTTCTGTGTATTCTTGCCACCTCTTCTTAATATCTTCTGCTTCTGTTAGGTCCATACCATTTCTGTCCTTTATTGTGCCCATCTTTGCATGAAAGGTTCCCTTGGTATCTCTAATTTTCTTGAAGAGATCTCTAGTCTTTCCCTTTCTATTGTTTTCCTCTATTTCTTTGCATTGATCACTTAGGAATTCTTTCTCATCTCTCTTTGCTATTCTTTGGAACTCTGCATTCAGATGGATATATCTTTCCTTTTCTCCTTTGCCTTTGCTTCTCTTCTTTTCTCAGCTATTTGTAAGGCCTCCTCAGACAACCATTTTTCCTTTTTGCATTTCTTTTTCTTGGGGGTGGTTTTGATCATTGCCTCCTGTACAATGTTACAAACCTCCGTCCATCATTCTTCAGGCACTCTGTCTCACCTGTAGGGGGTAATAATAGTAACAACTACATCATCAGAAGATTCTTAAGGTTTACATAAAGAAATGTAGACGGGCTCTTAACTCAGCACCTAGTCTGTTACACACACTCAATAAACGTTTACTCTATAGTTGTTGTTTGGGGTTAAGGTATATGGTTGCCTTTATTCCAGAAGATCTTTTTCCCAAGAGAAACCTGTTATGAACAGTGTGAGAATTTTATTAAAACTAAAGAATTCTCAGGATTTGCAAGAGGGAAATTAGTCATACTTAGATCGCATTTTCTAGGTTCAGGGTTGTTATCAGGGGATTTGACGTGTCAAAATATCTAAATATGGAGCTCAATTCCCTATGAAAGACTTCTTACCCACCTGTACACAAGAGGGAGGGAGATGACACAGGCACGCATCATATTGTTTGGAAGTGGGGAGGTGTCATGTCCTGAAGATATTTTTAGGCTATTCTCTGAGGGATATTTTCATAATTCTTACTAAAAGCTTCATAAAAGCTCAACATAATGAAATAAAAATCACATTCTTACTTTTTTGTTATGTAAAACCAGAATTCATCATGGCCATCAGGCCCAAATAGAAATACTGTAGCTCAGACAGTAAAGAATCTGCTTGCAATGCAGGAGACCCAGGTTCTTTCCCTGGATTGGGAAGATCCTCTGGAGAAGGGAACGGCAATCCACTCCAGCATTCTTGCCTGGAGAATTCCATGGACAGAGGAGCCTGGTGGGCCACAGTCCATGGGGTCACAAAGAGTCGGACACTACTGAGCAACTAACACTACTGCTGCTACTATTGTATTTCAGGCCATCACATTTGTCCAGGTACCAAATTATATCAATTTTAAGGAGCTTAAGTGATTTAGGATAGCCCAGTTCTTGATTTATGGGAAAATATTATCCTATTGGTGAACAGCAATGTGTTCTTAACTCATGTTAAATGTATTCATTTATGTTTGCTTCAAGAAAAAAAATTTTCACCCAACCAATATTTGCATGCTCATCTATGATACACATTGCCACTGGAGCTGCAAACATAAGAGAACATAAAGATTTAGTGCCTGCATCCATGGCTCTTGGGCTTTCCTGGTGACTGAAACAGTAAATCATCTGCCTGAAATGGAGGAGACCTGGGTTTGATCCCTGGGTTGGGAAGATCCCCTGAAGAAGGAAATGGCTACCCACTCCAGTATTCTTGTCTGGGAAATCCCATGGACAGAGGAGCCTGGCGGGCTACCTTGCATACCAGTGGGAGAAATAGACAGTGCGCATGGAAAAACCCTTTTGAAAAAGATTACTGTAGAGTGTGATGAGAGGAAAATTAGGAGAGTAATGTGCTAGAAAATAACTAGCTGGGAATGGCTTCTTAAGATAGAGTGTTGGCAGTTGAGACAAAATGTGAAAAAAGAGAGAAATGATGCCAATGACATGAAGAACTGAACTGAACCGAATCTTTAACATCATTGTGTTCTAGATAGACAAAAATTCTCCCAAGATGAATCACCTAGAAATCCTAGATTGAGTATAATAAACATCCTTTTAAATCTAGGGCTGAACTTATCATCATAATCATATGAAAATCTCAGAGGCAGAAAATGGAAGGATCTGAAACAAAAGTGACAATCTCTGCTTCTTGTTAGAGTGTTTTGACCATTAAAAAATTAATGTACTTATCAGCATGCCTGAGTTTCAATTATCATCTTGAAAATTATTTACTATTTGTGGTGTTTTTTGTTTCTTTGTGTGTATCCAAGTTCCAATCGGTATTATTTTCCTTCCGTCTAAGGACTTTCAGTGAACTTCTTACTGTGCAAATCTCCTAGTGACATTTTGTTAAATAAAAATTGCTTTTTATTGATAGCCTTATTTTTTCAATTTTTTAAATAGGCTGAATTTTTTAAGAGCAGTTTTAGGTTCACAGTCGAGTTAAGTGGATAAAACAGAGAGTTTTCCATGTCCTCTGCCTCCACATAAGGATAGCCTCCCCCGCTATCACCATCATATTCCAGTGGTTCACTTGTTACAGCTAATAAACCAACATAATACATCATTTTCACCTAAACTCCATCACTTACATTAGGGTTATTGTTACTATCTACCTATGGCAAGTGATTCCTGCTTTCTGTTTATAGTAATGAGTCAAATTTTCTTTCTAAAATAAACATATTTGGTTATATAAACTAATTTTAAAAATTTTATTATTATTATAAAAGATAATGCAAATATGGCAAAAATTATGACAATAATTTGCTAGCAAATGAAGTTGGAGGAACTCTGAACTAGGTGGTCTCTGAGGTCCCTGCCCACTCAGAAATTCTGCAGTTCAATTTGATGTCAGATCAAGTATGGTCCTTCAAAACACTGTGTGTGAACTCTAAGATCAAAAGTAGGAAAAAAAGCCAACACATACATCTGCAAAACATATATGTGCATTATTCATAAATAAATGAGCAAAGCTATAAATTTCTCTCTCAAAAGAAAATGAAAACTACTGTTTTAGATATAATCATTATTCCTTCTGAATTCCTGGTTATGTAACATGGGATATGAAGTAAATAGAGTGTGAAATTGAGATAAAATAAAATATTCTGACAGCTTCATTTTTTAACCTGAATGTTTAATGTCAATCACTGAGATTTAACTTCTGCGTTAGTAAGAAATGTCCTGGAATGAATTTTGCTAATAATATAAGGTCCTAACTCAGTAAGGAATTGGTCTAGGAAATTATTTTTTAACCAAATGAACAATTGGCTTAGGATCTCTCCTTTGTGCTCAATGCTTGGCTCATTTCCACTTAGGGGAACATGTATATTGTTTCCATTTGTCATCAATGAACTTCTCTTTCATTTGAATTTAGTTAAATTCAGTAAATGTTTCTTTGGCTGCATCTATTGCTCCCCCCCCCCCCCCCTTTTCCTTGCTCAATTTAGAAAATCTCAACATTTTTGAAAGAAAGATCAAGTTTATATGGGTCTCTTTGCACCAAATGTTAGCAGCAGATTGCACTAGAAGCAGCTACACCCCAACACTGCACTTGTCCGGATGCTGTGAGAAGGAATCTGAGATCATGTGTGAAATTACCAAGGTGACACGTTCACACTTCAGAGGTGATATTGAATCACACCCCTAAAGTTAAGCATTTGAAATTTTGTGAAGTGAAATGAAGTGAAAGTCGCTCAGTCGTGTCTGACTCTTTGCGACCCCATGGACTATAGAGTCCATGGAATTCTCCAGCCCGAATACTGGAGTGGGTAGCCTTTCCCTTCTCCAGGGGATCTTTCCAACCCAGGGATCAAACCCAGGTCTCCCGCATTGCAGGCAGATTCTTTACCAGCTGAGCCACAAGGGAAGCCCAAGAATACTGGAGTGGTAGACTATCCCTTCTCCAGTGGATCTTTCCAACCCAGTAATCAAACCAGGGTCTCCTGCATTGCAGGTGGATTCTTTACCAACTGAGATTTTTTTAAAAGTACAATCATTTTTGGAAAAAGGGTAACAGTACTCATTCTAAGATTGAGGAAAATTATGTAGACTTTTAGGGCTTGTACCACTACCAGTCAAGAAAGGAAATACAGATGGTCATATGCTCATGGTTGGCTGACAGTTGCTCTGTTATGCATGTCTTCCCATAATTCGGTCTGTTATAATCAGTATAGAATATTTATGAACCCTTAATGGGCTTCTAGCTGCCTAAGTTTACTTGGGGAAGCCCCTGTAGTTAGTTTGTATCCACTGTGTGCTCTCCTGGGCTTGTCTAGGTTTAGAGATCAGATTGCAGCCTTTTTCCAGTAGGCAACCCTTGCTACTCATGCCTAACTTCCTACCTAACAAGAATTTTGAATGAAGTTGATCAAGTATCTTAAATTGTATTTCCCAGGAATAGACCTTGAGGAGAGCGGCAGACAGATAATTTTGGGAGTGCTCCCCAGAGAAAAATCTACATCCATGTGTAAGGAGCAGGGAAAGACAAGATTAGACAGAGGGAGACAGCCCCCCCCCCCAAATGTGTTTACAACTGAGAGCACAGCACAGGCTACAGGAAACCCTGAAGCTGGGATGGTCTGTGAGGTTTAGTGCAAATGGAGCCAATGAATAGGTTTTTGTAGCTCTTTATCATCGCATGCTTGGGGTACTCACTGGGAAAGGGTATAACCTTGGCAAGACAATTCCAGACCTGAGGACAATCCTCCCTGGAAGCCCTCAATACTCTCTACAGCAAGTACACAATGGCCAAGGAAAGCATTCCAGTGTCCACTCACTGAGTTACCTTATTCTTCATCATCAACTGAGAAATACACTCTTGCTTTTTGTCTGCAGTCATTAAAGCCCTTCTCTTCCATGCTATTAGTTTTCGATGAGCCTATGGAGAAAAGTTTGCATGAATCTCTCCCCATTTCTGTACCTTTGGCTCTCTGAGCAAAGAGCCCTGGCACCTGGAGTGATGGTTGATCAATTACGAACCCTCAAGTTAGAGACTTCTAGAGAGATACAGAGCTTCATTTTCCTAGAGCTGGTTATTTACGTTCCAGGAT
Organism: Okapia johnstoni; assembly: GCA_024291935.2. Lineage (NCBI taxonomy): Eukaryota > Metazoa > Chordata > Mammalia > Artiodactyla > Giraffidae > Okapia > Okapia johnstoni. Next base: position 86,462,682 of record CM044319.1, on the reverse strand, counting down.
GGTAACACCAACTCCTCTCCGCAGAGAAGATTTTAATTTATTTGTAATCTAGAGCAAAGTTCTCTGTCTTCCATCCTTCTCTCTCTCTCCCCTCTCTCCCTGAAGAAAAGGAGGCAGATGTGTCCTAGTGTCTTAATTTTGAGCCTCCTCTCCTGTGGTGCAAACCTCACTACATCTGCACTGTCCATTAGGAAATTGGGGCAGACTGAGGAAATGGATGCAAAGAAATGGTCTGATCCCTAATCTAGAGCACCTGTGTGTGTGTGTGTGTGTGTGTGTGTGTGTGTGTGTGTGTGTGTGTGTAACTGCCAGGCAAACAAATGGAAAGTCAAGCTTGTCAAGAACCCTCTTTCACCAAGTGTTAGCAGCAGTTGTTGTTTAGTCGCTACATTGTGCCCGACTCTTGCCTAGAGTGTGACAGAAACTGCCACATCTCCATACTGTAGCTATCCAGATCTTTCCACTTGGGACTTAACAGGTAGGGCTATCTAAATTGAGAGTATGCATCTAACTATGAACTAGGCAGTTTTAACAATAACATATTCATTTATGGCTTCCCTGGTGGCTCAGACAGTAAAGAACCTGCAATGCAGGAGACCTGTGTTCAGTTCCTAGGTTAGGAAGATCTGCTGGAAGAGGGTATGACAACCCGCTCTAGTATTCTTTCCTGAGAAATCCCATGGACAGAGGAACCTGGCAGGCTACAGTCCATGGGGCTGCAAAAGAGTTGAACACAACTAAGCAACTTTACAGACACACACACATTCATTTATAGAATATTTAGTGTGTCCACAGCTCTACCCCAAACACATACAAACTCTTAATAATCTATGCTATATACACTAGAGGCAGTGAGGTTCCCCGAAAAAGTTGTCTTATGCCTACACTCTTAGTAATGTCTTAGCATCTACAGTGAAACCCTTGATGCCAGAGATGCACCAGAGGCTGAAGTCTCAAAAGAAGGCAGAGCCATGGATGAGTTCTCCAGCCCTCCCGGCAGCAGTGGGGAGAGCATGGACAGTTGGTCCCAGCTCGCCAACGAGGAGGACAACCCAGACGACACAAGCAGCTTCCTGCAGCTCAGTGAGCGATCCATGAGGTACCTGCTCTTTAATTGACTTCCCAGGGAAATAAGTCTCAGCGCAGATTCCAGAAATGCATTTTGAATCATTCTCTTCAAAGGATCCCTAATAGAGCAAAAAGGAAAGCTCCTGCTAGGACTAAGTGCCTGCCTGTCATGATTTGTGCTGAGAGCTCTTAATATCCAGTTATGGTTTCAATCAGCTCGACCAAGGTTGAGAGTCATCTGTGTTCCCTTCTCTGCAGGCTCCAGCTAGTGCATTCAATGATGTGATAGTTGTGAGGTTGTTTTGTTTTTTTTTTAAATGAGTTGCTATTACAGCTGGTGTGTTTGATACTTTCTTTCTGGTTCATTTGTATTTCAGATGCAAGACAGGCTGGGTTTACGTGAGGCAAGTGTTTTCACACTGTGTTGTGTTTTATGGACTGACTGTTCCTCCCTTTCTCTGCCCTGCCCTCTGTATTGTTGTTCTAGAAAGCTGGACAGGAGCTTAGAGAAATTAGATTTGGGAGAACCTAAGCCACTCAGGAGACATAAACTAAAAACTAGTCCTCTATGAGGTGAAAATGAAAAAAATCTTCACATTTCTACCCCAAATCTTATTTGCTACCAGGCCAGCAAGTCTAAGGAGTTTCCAGAAAGGCCAATTGGAAAGTGGCTTCAGTTGCATCTGAGTGTATGCTTCCTGGAAAGGATTTTCCTTTTTTCCTGCAGTTCAGTCTGTTTAGACTTAGAAAATGTCACAGTGTTAAATGATTTATCGAAAATTTCAAACACTGGCAGCAATGTTGCAGATTAGCGATAAAAAGCAAAGAGAATTTGAATCTTTGGGTTTATCATAAGTTTATACAGTTAATTACCTCCAGTGTAATGTCTGAGTCATCAAATTTCAATCAGTGAATACATTCAGTACCCCCACGTGAAACCCAAGACAAGAATTTGAAATGAGGGGGTTCAGTTGCTTATTCATAGAACGCCAGAGGGAAGACCGTTCCGTTACACAACACTCCGGCACACATCCTTAGAAAACCTTACTTGCAAGAGAAGTCATTGGAAATTAGAGAATGTATGAGGAGACATGGAGAGTTTGGTGAAATTGGATACATTCCATTGTGCAAGTACAGACAGAACCTAAAAGTGGGCTCAACTCTTCTGTGTTTCAGTAAATAAATTCCAGGCTAGTAACTAGACCACATGTTGATTGTGCAACCTACAAAAATGATACAATATGTAATTCCTCCTTCTCTACAACACGCGAAGTATCAGGTGTGGCTGCTTCTCAAAGATTTTAAGATAAAGGAGCTATAAAACTTTGACATTGCCCAACTTTGTACTTACAAGTTCTGTAGCCCCATAGGAAAAAAAAAAAGAGACAAGTGCATATCCTATGGAATATTTCTCAGAAAAATCCCCCAAATGGCAAACGGAAAGCCCTACTGGTTTCTGTCAAAAGCCAAGAAGCAGGAAGATCTCCCCCAAGCCAGCATTCTCACAAGTATGTTAGTCTCTGGAGGTATACCCAAGAAGCCTGTTGCTGGTGGATAAACATCCTCACTGTTACTAGAATGGGGAAGAGAGGGGTCATGCTGATTGTCACCCACCAGGGGTGATCCACCAAGTCTGAGCCCACTGCGGAAATTACAAAATACTGATGATGAGGATGATGGTGGTGAGTCAAAAGAGTCTTTTATTGTATTTTCCCCTGATTTGGTCAGAAATAAACATCAATTTAGGGGTTCCAGACACAAAGCAATATTCTCCTGGGGATCAAAGGAAGGACCTCTTAGAACGGTGAAACGTCAGTGTCGGCAGTGTGGCCAGGTGGCGGAGACTGGCATTAATGTGTAAACTTTTGCTTTGTCAGCAATGGCAACAGTAGTGCCACTAGCAGTCTTGGCATTATGGACCTGGACATTTATCAGGAAAGCATGCCATCTTCTCCCATGATTAAGTAAGTAGCCACTGAGATGCAGTGATTGTAAGACCGCTACTCTGCTTCCATCTGGCAATCCATTTTGATCATTCAGGTTGTGCCCAACCACTGGCTTCATCATGTCTGTCCTATCAAGGTTCCCGGAGACGTGTGGTTTCATGTCACTGGAGTAAGAACTCAGGCGTGCCGTAGCCTCACCCTACCATCAGCCGCTTTCTATATTTCAAGTCTATCCCTTATACTATAATCGTTTTGGATAAAGCTTATCCATATGTTCAGACATATATGTCATTTTACCTAGATGGATACAGAGAAGCAAAAATCCATTTAAATTGTACTGTACCAACCAGCAAAGACTATTGTTCAATAGAATATACTGTGAGAGGCTTTTCCTTTTCTTGTAGACATGTAGGATTATTGCCATTAACCAAATGGCACTATGATGGAGATACATGATCTGCTTCCCACATTATGAGGCCCTTCTAAAATACAAAGGGGAAAAAGTACAATAAGTAAGGCATAAAATATGGAATATAAAGGGATAGCAACATGAGGTCAAGACTTCATCTAGAATTTGTGATTGTTCTGGAAAATTAAATGGACTGAAACCTATTTTTGACCATTAAGACATTATTTGGAGATTTCTGAAAATTCAGAAAAATGAAAATGAGATATAGGGCTAAAGCTTCTCCCTGTTCTATTTTTTTGATTATTATCCATAGCAAAAGCACTTTTATTTTACTATTTAATCAGTATCCTGCCTGCGGGAATATTCCTCAGTGATTAAAAGTTGCAGTGCATCCTTTACTGTGCCACACAGCCATAATTCGCAGGTAGAGATGAACATAAACATTATCTTGGGTCTGTTGTGTGTTTGAAAGGAGACAAAACAAACAAAACTACTTTGGGGTAAATTTATTTTTCTCCTTCAGACAACATTTGTTTAGTTGTCCATCTTTCTCCCCAGGGTGAGTCTAGGACCCCACAGAATACAGAAAGAGAAAACCAAGACCATCTCTACTACCCCTGTTAGCATCCTGCAGCTTCGTAACAGCAGAAACTGTATCTAGTAGGCCATTTCACTTAAGTTCCTTGGATAGAGATATACCAAAAAATATAGACCCTTTGGGAAACTGGCCATTCTTCCACAAACAAATAGGTGCTCGTGAAAGAACAATTGTACTTTCTCTGGACATTAAGAATACAATGAAATTTATTAGCTAGGTTTTAGCAGTAACAGAGAATATATGGAAGAATCCTCCCCCATAAAGAGACACATTTTTAAGAGCACCTTCAGTTTAATTTCTAGACAGGACAAAAATACGGGACAATGATGAGTTTCCCAAGATGGCCACTTGCTTTCAGCTGTTGGAACATATAAAATCATTTACTAAATCTTCCCACTATTTGCAAGGCTCCCTAATAAGTACTCACTATAATGAAAATACCTCAGATATTCAACATGCCTATATTTAATGAGATCCTTACTTTGGTTTTCAGAGTCGGACACGACTGAGCAACTGAACTGAACTCACTTCAGTTATGAGTCTCTAGTTTTAAACAACCCCCAGCCTGCTAACAATTCCCAATAAAAAGAAAAAAAAAAAGAAAAATTTCAACTAATTGAGATATTTTGTTGTACAACTTAAGTTCTAAAGTTTGTGATCGTGTTTTTCATCATTTCAGATCAAAGAACCAGATATATATAGAAAAATATTTTCCCAGACTAAAATGCAAATTATGTTGCATCACGGTATAGAAAAATAATCAGCCTTAGGATGGAAATACAAGATCCTTTAAATGACAAATAAAATGCAGAAGAAGGATAAATCCTCCAATCGGATCTAGTTACCCACTAAATATTTTCTTGACTATTCAAACCTGTGAGGGTTTGTAGAGGGAGGTTGAGAAGAATTGAAGATTGCATCTCTCAGAGTCTCTCACACCAATCATCTCAACTAATACCATGCATTTTATCTGGCCTTTTTTTAAGGGGCGATATTATTTATTTCAGACCCAGCAGTCTGACGTAATAGCCATGTTAGTACTTCTCTAGTATTTGTTTATTCCACAAAAACCATAAATATATTTCAAGAGCTTTTATATCAATAAGACCCATCACTTCATCTTCCATTTACAGCTTGTTCTTCCTAAACATTACCAACCATATACTGTTGTTTTCTCCCAAAGTGAACTGGTAGAAGAAAAGGAGATTCTTAAAGGACAGTCAGAAACCGTGGAGGGTAAGCCACTTTCACATAATTTTGAGACGCAATTTGCCTATGATCTTCCCATGGAAAGCGTAGTAAGGCGGTTGTGTCTGTGTGCAGAATGTGCCTCTGGAACACCAGTGGAAACAGCCAGCCACCAGGGGAGCCTGCTGGTGATCAACTTTGACCTGGAGCCAGAGTGTCCTGACACTGAGCTGCGAGCCACTCTGCAGTGGATAGCTGCATCTGAACTCGGTATCCCCACCATCTACTTTAAGAAATCTCAAGAAAACAGAATCGAAAAGGTACCTTGACCCCTGTTTGGATGTCGTAGCGCTTTGTGTTTTTATCCCTGCTTGAAACTGAGTAAGTGTCCAGTTGGCCCATTTGAATTTTTTGTTCTTGACTTTTCACCTTAGAATTTTGATTAGAACTTTGAAGTCTTCTACCTGCATAAATGTAATCATGACAGCTCTTTGACTGCCAGTTTGTTTCCACTAGTTGGGGATGATGAGAAAGTAAATTGAGGAGACAGGATATTTTCAAAAAGTCTGTTATCTTTAGGTGTGTTTCCTTGCTCTTGAATTGACCTCTTCCTATGTTCATTTAAATTAAAAGTAGAGAAGCAAAGATTTGATATATACTAGAGACCAAAGTGAGGTCACACTGATAATTAAGACAAACTGGCGTGGTGTCGAAGAGAAGGCATTTTTAATTCCCTATGGAATAGATTTGCATTTAATGGATTTTCTCATTATTATTCTCCACCTACCAAAAATATAAAGCTAAGGAATAGAGATTTGGCTGACATCAAACTTAATAGCAACTGTCACTCTAATTCCTTTTCTCTAAGACCAACCACTTACTATTATAGAATATCAATTATTAGGGTTAAAGCAAGAATTCAACTACCAATGGCTTCCCAGGTGGCTCAGTAGTAAAGAATCTGCCCATGTCAGTAGTAAATCTTAGTAGTAAAGAATTCAGGAGATGCAAGAGACATGGGTTCCATCCCTGGGTCAGAGATGTCCCCTGGAGAAGGGAATGGAAACCCAGTCCAGTATTCTTGCCTGTACAGAGAAGCCTGGCAGACTATGGTCTAGGGGGTCACAAAGAACTGGAAATGACTGAACTATTCATCATGCACACCAACATTTTCAAGCTCAATTTCCATAATTTAAAAGTATACTTTTAAAATAATTAAAAATAATGTTGCTATATTGGTTTTCTATTTCTGTGTTACAAATTTACTAACTTAAAACAGCAACACCCAGGTCTATTGTTAGAAGTTTGGGTGAATTCCATTCTCTCTGTTGAGGGACTTACAAGGCATAAATCAACTTGTCAGCCTGGCTTGGTACTTATCTGGAAGCCATAGAGAGAAATAAGCTTCCATACTTGTTAGGGTTTTTGTCCTGACTCAGTTCCTTGAGGTTGTAGAACTGAAGTCCCATTTCCTTCCTGACTATCAGTTGAAGTCCACTCTCAGCTTCTAGAAGCTGTGCGATTTCTTGTCATGTGGTCCCTTTGTGCCCTCATGCTGTTAGTTTCCATTACTTCTTCTGCCACTAGCCGGAGAAAACTCTGCCTTTAATGGGTTCATTCAATTAAGCTACATAGATAGATTCACCAGATAGTCTCCCTTTTGATTAACTCAAAAGTAACTGAAGAATCCCTTTTGCCATTTAAGATAGCATAATAAGGGCATAATTATCTCATCCTTGTCATGGTACTGAGGATTAGGGCAGAAAATTTGGGGAGCTAACTGTGCATTTTTTTAATGTCTTAGTGTTATAAAGTATTTCCACATACTCATTATACTTGTTTCTCAACAACCCTGTGGGAAGAGCAGAATGGATATTATCGTTCCTTTTATACTGATGATCAAGTGAGAACTCAGAGAAGTTGGTCCATGAGAGTCTTCAGATAGTGATGGATGAGCCTAGTCCTGGAACCTCACTATCTCTACATATACTTCTCAATAGTGTATCTCTCTCAAGTTAAATTGCCTTGGAGTCACAATCTAGATTTTCTTAAAATGCGTAACTGCATTTTAATTCTCACTGACAAAATCTAGCAGCCTGAAATGAGAGGTCCTTTACTCTCTGGCTTAGGCTTAGGTGCATGATAGTTAGAATAGCATCTCTCTCTCTTTCTTTCTCTCTCTATCTCTGCCTCCCCAGCCAATGGGCTTGGCAACTGGAAAAATTGAGAAGACTTAGTTTATTTTCCATACACTCATCCACTTCAGCTTCTCTTTCTAGCCAGTGATTTGTGTTTCTGTTTATGCGTAGGACTGCCTACAGTTCTATCTTCTCTAAATCTAGATACTACCCCATACTTGGCACACCTTTATTTTCAAGGTGATGAGTGGTTCACTATAGTGGTTCACTATAAATTCTTCTCCCACCTTACCATCCAGCCAGCTAGTGCAAAGGGTGCAGTGATAGAGAGCTTCAGTTTTGCCCCCTCCCTCCTGCCACAAACAATCCCAAGATCCCCCGCCAAGGGGAGGAGAACAAAGACATTTTTAGCCAGAGGTCTTGGTTTCCTGGAAAAAGGAAAGGCAGGTTGGTTTCCAGTTTTATCCCCAACGTCTTCCTGAATAAAAGCATTGCATGGTGTATTTTAGATGATTTCTTAATGAAACAGATTTTTATGTTGTGATTGTTCAGTTGCTCTGTGTCCAGCTCTTTGGGACCCCATGGAGTGCAGTATACTAGGTTCCTCTGTCTTCCACTATCTCCTGGAGTTTGCTCAAATTCATGTCCCATTGATTTTTATACAGTCCATCATTTTGAAGAAACAGTATAACAGTCTATGTGAATATATGTCTAATAAATTTTTGTTTCGATGAAAGGACAAAGAATATGTCACTAACACCTTAATTATGTAAATAATGTTTTGACACAATATTTATTTCTCCCCAGTGATTTTCAGTTATCAAAGGGGATACCTATCTTTGCTCATAACTATTTTTCTGTGAAAATAAATGTTCCATTCGTGTATCAAGATACATTAAATGATGTTTCACTCCTATTTAGCATCAGCTCAAGGGGCTTATTTCTAAGTAATATAATTTTAGGGACTGAATCTTTTTTTTTCTGAGTCAGTTAAAATTCTCTCCACGTAATGGCTCCTCCATCAAAGGGCACTGCCTGTGCCCAGTTCTGTGACAGAACTGGTGAAATAAAACAAACCCTTATGTAGAATTTTTATAATCTGTCTTTTATTTGGAGACCTCATTCTGATTGTTTTTTAATTAGTCAGGAAGTTAAGTGTCCATTTTCAAGTGTGTGGGAGACTATGCTTCTCACCAAGGAGGCTGTGTCACTTGAAAGCAGCAGTGTCTCGTTAGCTCCTCATCAGCTTGGAGAAGGTTAAAGAAGTGTCTATGTTAAGTTCAGCAAGCGAAAGGCAAAGGAGAAAAGGAAAGATATACTGATCTGAATGCAGAGTTCCAAAGAACAGCAAGGAGAGATAAGAAAGCCTTCCTCATAAATCAGTGCAGAAAAATAAAGGAAAACAATAGAATGGGAAAAACTAGAGTTCTCTTCAAGAAAATTAGAGATACCAAGGGAACCTTTCATGCAAAGATGGGCCCAATAAAGGACAGAAATGGTATGGACCTAACAGAAGCAGAAGATATTAAGAAGAGGTGGCCAGAATACACAGAACAACTAAACAAAAGAGATCTTAATGACCCAGATAACCACGATGGTGTGATCACTCACCTAGAGCCAGACATCCAGAAGTGAAAAATCAAGTGGACCTTAGGAAGCATCACTATGAACAAAGCTAGTGGAGGTGATGGAATTCCAGCTGAGTTATTTCAAATCCCAAAAGATGATGCTGTGAAAGTGCTGCACTCAATATGCCAGCAAATTTGGAAAACTCAGCAATGGCCACAGGACTGAAAAAGGTCAGCTTTCATTACAATCCCAAAGAAGGGCAATGTCAAAGAAAGTTCAAACACCACACAATTGCACTTATCTCACACGCTAACAAAGTAATGCTCAAAATTCTCCAAGCTAGGCTTCAATAGTACGTGAACCAGGAAATTCCAGATGTTCAAGCTGAATTTAGAAAAGGCAGAGAAATCAGGGATCAGATTGTCAACATCCTTTGGATCATAGAAAAAGCAAGAGAATTCCAGAAAAACATCTACTTCTGCTTCATTGACTACGCTAAAACCTTTGACTGTGTGGATCACAACTGTGGAAAGTTCTGTGGAACTGTGGAAAGTTCTTAAAGAGATGAAAATACCAGACCACCTTACCTGCCTCCTGAGAAACCTGTATGCAGTTCAAGAAGCAACAGTTAGAACCGGACATGAAACAACAAACTGGTTCCAAATTGGGAAAGGAGTACGTCAAGGCTGTATATTGTCACCCTGCTTATTAACTTATATGCAGAGTACATCATGAGAAACGCTGGGCTGGAGGAAGCACACGCCAGAATCAAAACTGCCAGGAGAAATATCAATAACCTCAGATATGCTAATGATACCACCCTTATAGCAGAAAGTGAAGAAGAAGTAAAGAGCCTTTTGATGAAGGTGAAAGTGGAGAGTGAAAAATCTGGCTAAAAACTCAACATTCAAAAAACTAAGATCATGGCATCCCGTCCCATCACTTCATGGCAAATAGATGGGGAAACAATGGAAACAGCAAGACTTTATTTTCTTGTGCTCCGAAATCACTGCAGATGGTGACTGCAGCCATGATATTAAAAGACACTTACTCCTTGGAATAAAATCTTTTACAAACCAAGACAGTATTAAGAAGCAGAGACATTACTTTGCCAACAAAGGTCCATAGAGTCAAAGCTATGGTTTTTTCAATAGTCATGTATGGATGTGAGTTAGACAATAAAGAAAGCTGAGCACCGCAGAAATGATGCTTTTGAACTGTGGTTTTGGAGAAGACTCTTGAGAGTCCCTTGGACTGCAAGAAAATCAAACCAGCCAATCCTAAAGGAAATTAATCCTGAATATTCATTGGAAGAACTGATGCTGAAGCTGAAGCTCCAATACTTTGGCCACCTGATGCTAACAGCAGACTCATTGGAAAAGTCCCTGATGCTGGGAAAGATTGAAGGCGGGAGGAGAAGGGGACGACAAAGGATGAGATGGTTTGATGGCATCACCGATTCGATGAACATGAGTTTGAGTGAGTTCCAGGAGATGGTGAAGGACAGGGAAGCCTGGTGTGCTGCAGCCCATGGCATCGCAAAGAGTTGGACACGACTGAGCGACTGAACAACAACAAAAGTTCAGCAATGGTGCTCCCACACTCTCACTAGAGTGTGAAACACCATTCACAGATTCTGAATTTTGGGGTAAAATTAATTCAACCAAGACATCATTCTTGATTGTGTCCTCAACTTAATAACCCTCCTGCCTTGTGAAAAAAAAAACAAACATAAGCTAAACAGGGAGATGGTGTCATGATTGAATACAGAAGCAGCTCATCTTGCCCACCACCATCTTTCCCATCTTTTCCCAAGGGCTGTGAACTTGGCCTTGGAGTGGAAGGACACCTAATATCAGCTTATAACTACCTCCAGTCTTATTTCAATTCAAAATATACATTCCAAACCTTCTGGGTGCCCAGTGTACTGTCACTCTCCAGTAAATGACACCTTTATTCTCAGGCTTTCTCCTTGAGTGTTCCATCTAATTATTAAAATGCTAGGTGCACTTGAACGTCATACATTCCGGACATTCATCAAAAGCTTATCGAATATGTACAGTATGCCAGCGCTTCTAGGTTCTGGGGACCCAGGGAACAAAAGAGGCAAGATGTTCTACCCTTTGGGAGTTCACATTCCAGCTTAGAAAGGGCCCAGGGCAGGGAGAACGTACACCAAAGGAGGCTCAGGTTGTAAAGACCAAACTTAAAATATAATGGGAGCTTATTATGGATAAGGAAAAATGAGAAACACACTGAAACAGTACTTTATGCCCTGCGAGCATGAGCTAAATGCAAAGAGTCACCTGGAACATTAATTTACAACTCACATCTTAGGCCCCTTCTTGGAACTCACTTTCTAAGAGTGGGGCCTAAAGATATGCATTTTTAACAGATTTGTTCAAGTATGGTAATTCTGATGAACACTAAAGTTTGAGACTCCCTTCCATAAGAAATGGGCTTCCCAGGTGGCTCTAAGTGGTAAAGATCCTACCTGCAAATGCAGGAAACATTAAGAGATGTGGGTTCGATCCATGGGTTGGGAAGATCCCCTGGAGAAGGGCATGGAAACCCACTGCAGTATTCTTGCCTAGAGAATCCCATGGACAGAGGAGCCTGGAGGGCTCCAGTCCATGGGGTGGCAAAGAGTCAGACATGACTGAGAAACTAACACTTCCATAAGAAATATCTTGAAGGAGTGACAGGATTTGAGGTGGCTTTTAAGTATGCTAAATTCCAAAGCAAAGATTGCTGAGAATCATAACCCTTGAAAATCTAAAACAGTTTATAAATTTAATTCACGATGACCTTAACATCAGTTAAATTTAATCTGCTTAATTCATGGAGGGGGAAAAATCATGAGAGCTATTGTTTTTTTTTAAAAAAGATATCAATTAACTAATTGTACTGCTTTGTGGAGGCAATTGTTCTCCATAATTGTTCTCCAGCTCTTTTACTTCTGTTTAAATTCAATAATATGAGAGCCAGAATGAACTGGTGACTGGCCTCATAGTAAATCAGGTGCCTTTCTCATCATTAAGCTCATTTTGGGAATTACTTCCTTCTCTTGAAGGCAGTGCATAGAACAGAATGTGCAAAGAGGAAACAGATGTTTACCTGCCTTGCTAAGAAAATGGGTGTCGGAAGAAGACTCGCTCCTCCTTTAATGTCCTACTCTTTTCCACAAGCAACGTAGAGGAAAGAGAATGAGAGAGAAAGTGTTGATGGCATTTACTGTTAACCTAACTTTCTCCAAAATACTACACTTAAAGTCTCAGTTTTGAAAACAATACCTGACAAAGAAAGAAAAAATAAAGAATTAAATATTGTCTTAGTCAGCTCAAGCTGCTCTAATAAAATACCATAGACAGTGGCTTGAACAGCAGACATGTATTTCTTAAGAGTTCTGGAGACTAGAAAGTCTGAGATCAAAGTGCCAGTAGGTGCATTTCCTGATGAGGGGCAGCTTCCTTTCTGTGTCATCACATGGCCAAGAGCCAGCTCTGGTATATCTTCATCTTCTCAGAAGGGCATGAATTCCATCCTGGGAGCCCCATCCCCATGACCCTGGGGATGCTTTTATGGCCCGATTCTTGAGCCAATTAAATCAAGTTCTTCTCTTGGGATGAACCAGGCTTTAGTGTTGTCTCAAGATCCCTGGGGAGTCCCAGGGTACAGCCAAGGCTGAGAATCTCAACTCCTACAGGCGGTAGTTTCAAGAGCAATATAAAGACCAGCTCACTTGAGCTTAATGAAATGCACTGCCTTGGAGCAAAAGAAGGTAGCTGCTTTCAGAAATCTACATTGAATGTTTCCCAAAAAATCTAAATAATCTGCAACAACTCCTATAGATTCCTTCTATCCCTGGATTGGGAAAATCTCCTGGAGAAGGAAATGGCAACCCACTTCAGTATTCTTGCCTGAAAAATCCCACGGACAAATGAGCCTGAGGGGCTACAGTCCATGGTATCACCAAGAGTCAGACACAACTTAGCAACTAAACAACAACAACCCATAGATTCCACCATATGATTTTGTAAACAAGTAATCTAATTGAATAAAGGCACCTAAGAATATAAAAGGCATCTACCATGGGATACTTTTCTTCAAACAAGTCTACCAATAACATACCATCACTGTATGTAAATTCTTCTAGCTTCCTAAAACAAAACATTTGTTCAAGGAAATGCCAACTATGATACATAGGAAGGGAACCTAATTGTTATTAACTGTGAAATGATAGAAAATGAGTATTTTTTATTTTTATTTGTCAGTACGTTGGAAAGAAAAACTCAGATCCCTGACATCCCAAAGCTGATTACAAAATTACCAAGTCCATAGCATGGACAGACACAGTGAAAGATATAGGGACAGCTGCTAAATAGAATGCAGTTTTTAAAGACTGTAGTAATGAACTGGAAGTGTCCTTTTCTGGTTTATTTATAATCTTAGCTTCATTTTTGTCTAAATTTTTTTTAAATAAAGGAAGAAAGGAAAGTGTAAACCTTCCCTACTCAGCAACCCCACTGATGTTTCAAAGTCTTAATGTCTGAGATGAAGCCATCACAGACTAAGAGCATGCTACATTTAGTGGGACCAGATCATTTTTAAAAATCACTTTATTGGGATGTGCTTAGTCACTCAGTCGTGTCCAACTCTTTGTGACCCCGTGGACTGTAGCCCACCAGGCTCCTCTGTCCGTGGGGATTCTCCAGGCAAGAATACTGGAGTGGGTTGCCATTTCCTTCTCCAATTTATTGGGATATCAGCCTGACTTTAAAAGTCATGAGACAGATTCTAGCGTGTGGCCATGTCACAAACTACTGATAGAGTGGCCTAGTTGGTAGGACAGTTTGACAATTTGGGGTCAGTTCACAGATTCCTGTGGTCATCATCACAGACCACAGTGGGAGACCCTGCTTCAGCAGGCCCAGAATAGATTGAAAGTAGCTAATATTGGGCTTCCAGAAAGGTCTGAAGCAGACAGCCTTCTGGGAAGAGTTTAGCCAATATTGACATCTGCTCTGTAATTTTCATTTTCTCCCAGAGCAATGACTCAGAGATTAAAGTTGGGAATAAGATGATGGCCCAGAAAACTAGAGTGTACAGAAAGAAAAAAAAAGTGCTGAGACTAAGTTTATATTTCTGTGTACTTTATACTGCATCTTTATAAAACATGCTAAAGAAGAGAAAACACCCTCAAGGGATAAGTCTGGTCTAAGACCGCTGATGACCCTGGAGGAAAATCTTGAAGAGAAGTCGATGAATTATTAATATGAGCCTCTCTCAGTGAGACCTCAGAAACTTGATATTCAAACCTTCTGCACTGGGAGCGACTTTCTCCAGTAAGAGCTGGAAAAGTCTGATTAACAAAATCATGCAAAGACATCCTAGCCTTTCTCCCCTTTTTCCTGAGGCCTCATATTTTTGCCACCTAGTCCAAGGGAAAAACATGCATGCCTGGGATCTTTCATACACACCAAGATACAAGTAACAGCTCACAAAATTATTTTTATGCAGCTCCATAAATTACTAATAACCACCTAGAGTGTTCCTCTTTCTGACAGTATTTGTGTTCCGAGTAAAGTATTAACCTAAAGGATTAAGTTCTCTAAAATTTCAGGAGTCTGACAGACAGAAAGCTCAACAGAATTGTGAGGGATACCAGACAACTAACAGTTTGAAATTCTGTCACTGAGACTGATGGAGCTGATTGGAGCTAAACTTCCAGGGCTGGTGTAGTGACCAGTGAAGAGGGGTCCTGGGCACCCCGCCTCCACAGCATGCATGCCCACTCCCAGTCACAGGTGATGAAACACCTGCCCCATGACCATCTCTGACTTTGCTCTTTGCCCACTACCACGGCACCAGTTCAGGCTCTGCCTTTGCTTAGATTCTCAGCCTTGAGTCATTTTTTGGAGCATCCTATCAGTAGGAAATTATTGAATAAGCAGCCCAAAGATGTGACTGGTAATTTTTTAATGGTATATGTGCAAATATGTAAAACTCAAGAATGAATATTTAGACAAGGTTCAGCTTCAATGATTCTGGATGTCACTCCATATTTCAAGTAGTCTTACTGATCATTTTGAAAGCATTTGATATATTTGACTCACATTTGGACGTTCCACCTTCTGCAAATATTTATTGAGTCCCTAGTAGGTGTAGGCACAAGATATTGGGTTGGCCAAACAGTTCATTCACGTTTTTCTCCATAAGATGTTACCAAGATTAAGTGATTAAGGACTTCGTTGGTTAACTTTGAGTGGTTAAGAATCCACCTGCCAATGCAGGGGACATGGATTCGATCCCTGGTCTGGGAAGATCCCACAAATTGCAGAGCAACTAAGTTGGTGCACCGTAACTACTGAGTCTACTCTAGAGCCCGTGATCCCCAACAAGAGAAGCTATTGCAATGACAAGCCCTCTCACTGCAACAGAGTAGCCCCTGCTCGCTTCAACTAGAGAAAGCCCACACACAGCAACAAAGACCTGGTAAAGCCAAAAAAAAAAAAATGCAAGAGGTAGTTCAGATGGTGTCCTTTCCCAGGGAGATTACTATCTATAATACTGTTGCCATCAGCTTCCCACTGGTCTCCCTTTTTGCATCATCCTAAAACTCTTTCAGATGATGTTTATGTTTCCATGTATTAAAAGTTAAGCATTTTATTTTCCAGCCTAGAAAATTGCTTTATTCTGATTAAGCCAACACAAGGCGAATGAGTACAATAAAGCACTGATTTCTGTAACTGCAGTAGCTGGTGCTGTCACAGCAGCTGGAAGAAGAAACATAATTTAATAGTAGCTCTCTGTGAGACAACATCTCAGTAATTGAAATGAATTAGCAAATTCAAACTGAAGGAGGCGGGAGAAGATCAGAAAAAATTAGCATTCCAATTTCTGGCTCATCTTGCAAGTCTGAGCAAATGTGAGATGAGCAGGGCAAAGAAATTCTAGAAGAAATCATTGAAGAAATAGTAACTAAACCACATCTCTCATCTTTTTAAGAAATAGATTTTTCTTCCTTAATAAACGAGACTAGAGTCCCAGCCTTTCCTTTATCCCAACATTCCAAATAAATATTAATGTCTTATTATCCTACCTTGGAGAAGGAAATGGCAACCCACTCCAGTTTTCTTGCCTGGAAAATCCCCTGGAGAGAGGAGCCTGGCAGGCTACAGTCCATGGGGTCACAAAGAGTTGAACACGACTGAAGTGACTTAGCATATTCTCCTGTTACCTAAAGGCATGGTGTACTGTAACAAAAAGAGCTTTGGGCTGCAGTGTCAGAAGACCATGCATTCTGGGACTTCCCTGGTGGTTCAGTGGTTAAGACTTCACTTTTCAATGCAGGGGGTGTGGGTTCCATCTCTGGTCAAGGGGATAAGATCCCACATACCTTGTGATCAAAAAGACAAAATGTAGACAACAGAAGCAATATTATAACAAATTTGATAAAGACTTTTAAAAAGACCCACATCAAAAAAAGAAGACCATCTTACTGCCAACTTTTCATCTCACAAACCCACACTTTTTCATCTTTAAATGCCTGCTTTGCAGGGTTGTTGATGGAATTAAATGAGATTACATGCTTGAAAGGTACTTCCTACAGGTTTTGGCTCTTAATAGTTGTTCCTTTTCTTCATACATATCTGACTAAGGAGTTTGAGAGGACTTCATGCTGAGCTTTAGGCCACAGTTTCATGAAGGGGACCATCTGTAATGATTTTCCCATCTTCCAGTGCTCCAACTCAACCTGCAGTCAGATGCTTTCTAAGTTGTGGCCAATTGAAACTGATACTATTAGCCAGGTGATGAGTCTAGGATGTTTCCTCAATCTTTCCTTTTCCTGTTCCAATGGAAAGACAGTGTCTCTTGAAAGTTGATGAAGGAGGAGGGGACTTTTCAAAGTGGAATGAGGAACCAGTAAGTAAAACTACCCAAAAGTTTGTTCAGTTGCTAAAGTCATGCCTGACTCTTCACAAGCCCATGGACTGCAGCACCCTAGGCTTTCCTTTCATTCACTATCTCCTGGAGTTTGCTCAGATTCATATTCACTAAGTCAATGATGATATTTAACCATCTCATCCTCTGTCGCCCCCTTCTCCTCCTGTCCTCAGTCTTTCCCAGCATCAGGGTCTTTTCTAATGAGTTGGCTCTTCACATCAGGTGGCCAAAGTATTGTACTGGAGCTTCAACATCAGTCCTTCCAATGAATATTCAGAATTGATTTCCTTTAGGATTCACTGGTTTGATCTCCTTGTGGTCCAAGGAACTCTCAAGAGTCTTCTCCAGCACCCAAAATTTTAACACAATTTATTTGGCCTAAATGGTACATCCTATGAAAGATTGTGTATGACACTGATAGAAGGGACTGGGAACTATGCTATACAGACCCTTTAGAGAGAGTGTAACTCAGAGAAAAGTGGATCTAAGGGAACTCTTCAAATACCTAAAAGATAAGATGTTGAAAGAAGAATTACATGTAGACTCTCAAAATTGGTGGATGGGAACTGCTGTGAGGAAAATCTCAGTTCAGTTGAAAGAACCCTCTAATAATCTGGTCTACAAAGAAAATAGACTGTCCTGAAATATAGTTCCCTGTCACTAGAGGTATTCAAAAATAGCCTGGAGAGTCATTGGCTTTGGTAGAGTGGTTGAATGAGATGACTTTGAGGATCCTCTGTGATATGTGAGCCCTAACTCTGTGCTTTCCTCTAGTTTCTAGATGTCGTGCGGCTGGTCCATCAGAAGTCCTGGAAGGTGGGGGATATCTTCCATGCAGTGGTTCAGTACTGCAAGATACATGAGGAGCGGAGGGATGGGACCCCCAGTCTCTTTGACTGGCTCTTGGAACTGGGATAAGGCAGCAGTCTCCGGCAGAGCATCCCTTTCCTTCTTTCCAGCTTATATTACAGTGGTTTGCTCTAAATGCTCTAAACTTTCTCAAAACATCACATCACGTTAACAGAGCTAGGAAAAAGTCTGCTGTACATGGAATAAATCTGAGGGAAAGCAAAATATAGGTCTGTACAAATCAACACAACCTGTAGGTGAGTTTAAAAGAGCTTGTGTTAGAATGGCTGGAGAAACAGAAATTGTAATGGGCCCAAATGGAAAGCTTAGGACTAGGCCTAAACTCCAGGAGTTGCACTTGCATATTTTTAATAACATAAAATGTCATGTAATATCTCCAATTATGTGAATCAATTGGAAACAACATCACTGGTCAAAATCATTTTATAAACTCTGCTGTAATCTTTATTTTACTTTTTTGAGCAAATTAAAGGGTCTGTCAGCCCAGGTAAATATTTAAGATACGGGTGAGAAATTTCCAAAATTTTGATGTAAAAGCTTTTCAGTTTTAGACCATTATCAGTGGATATTAACAGAGATGCAAGGATTTATCAGTGTTGTCTATAGAGGTGATTTCATTTGTTTACTCTAGCCCACTGATAACTATTTCATATCTCCCCAACAATGTCTGAATTCCCAGCTAATCAAAAGACTCTTGGTGTTCAGCTGAGAGAGAGAAAGGTGGAAGATTGTCTTATTTCCATCTGTTTATTACATGAGTGACATGATTACAGAACTCCTACCCTATGGGAAAGCTTTCCTACTAAAGAGAGTTTTTGGAGAGAAAATCTGCTAGTATATTAAATTATATAAAATATAAACTTTCATTTTTATTATAAATTATGAAGAGATTATTATAAATAATATATCAAGTTAGCCTTAGAGTTTCATAAAATATGAAGAGATTATTGTTTTAAGTTGTATATTGACACTTGAGCCCTATGATTTCATTATAAACACGTTGGCAGACCTGCTAGTCAGATGACATTTATAATGAGGGATGCAGGGTTTGACATATCCAGTTAGGATCATATACTTCCTAATTTAAGGATACTGGCATTTAATTTGGGAAAAAGAAAATATTGTCACATTGTATTTTAAAAACATAGATTTACTTTTTTGAAAAATAAAGGTATTTAACTTCTCCCTAGTAGGTCTTTTTCCCCTTCAGCTAAATGAGCTAGACTGGCTTTTATTTTCTTGATCAAAGAAAGTATTTCCTGAAATACTATACTTTTACACTGTTTTTAAGATTGCAAGTAATTTTAAATGTGAACAAAGCCCCATGCCATCGATGCCAGCTTTCTGTGTCATCCACGTTGACAAGAAATTGACATTTCTTGAAATGTCAAAAAAACTTTATTGGAAGTCATCCTCCCTACCAACCACCCCTAGAATCCTTTCCAGGACTCATTAGGCATTTATTATAGAAAAATAGTCCAAATTTGGGTTATATATTCAATTGACATATTATACAAATACCAAAAGTGAACATTTATCCATCCTCTCAAAGTGAAAGTTCTTTGTGATACTAAATGGAAAAGGATATGTTTATTTTTTAAATAACCCCAGAAGATTGTAATATTGTGTGTAGACTTTTGTTGTGCTCAAATGAATGTTTACTTATCCTACAAAGCACAAATACTGGATTATAACCATGTGATGAAATATATGTTGTACCTGAAGTTGCAAAATAATCAATAAATTTTTGTTGCCAACTGGTTGATCATTTTTTTCTCTCAGAGCTCAAGTGCCTCATAGGAAAAGTAGTCACAGTGTGGTTGGATGAAGGTAGATTTATCTCTTATACAACTTCACTGTCCCACTTTCAATTTTTTAATAAGCAGATAGTCTTTGACTAAATTGTTGGGATCAATAGTATTTACATAAATCTGCACTTCTCAATCATAGCACCACTGTCAGGTAAGGCTGGATAATTCTTTGTTGGGGGTGGCGGGGATACTGTCCTTCATGTTATAGGATGTTTAGTAGTGCCCTCTCTCCTGACTTCTACCTATAGATGTCGGTGACTATCTCCTCCCAGTTATGACAACCAAACAAGTAGACCCTGGGGGGCAAAATCACCATTGGTTGAGGATCTTTGGTGTAAATAATGCCTTGAAAAGGCAGAGCCTGAGGCTCTAGGAGGCATTAGGGTAAAGGAGGAGGCCCTGTATAGCCCCTAGTCTGGAGAACTCCAGCAGGAACCTGAAAACCAGCCATTGGGAAGATCCCCTGGAGAAGGGAAAGGCTACCCACTCCAGTGTTCCGGCCTGGAGAATTCCATGGACTGTCTAGTCCATGGGGTCGCAAAGAGTTGGACAAGACTGAGTGACTTTCAGTTTCACTTTTCACTTCACCACACCCTCCCAGGACTGACTGGGCTGTGGCCTTTACAGTAAGTCTCGGC